>JASDDO010000022.1:175079045-176327581 GCA_030015575.1 Agapanthus africanus | reverse complement strand
TCCTAACAGCATGATAGCAACAATAAAATATGAATCACAGTGTGTATGCGATGCGGAGTAACAACAATAATATGCGGGAGCTGAATGCTAAACACAATGATAGCTAAACTGCATCTAATGTTATAAGAGTCATACAACTACTCCAACTATAGGGCTGAGCTAATAAGCTAACTGTAGGTAAGGAAAACCGCCTAACTTCTGGGTCGATACACACACACACACACACACACACACACACACATATATATATATTAGTCGGTGATCCCGCCTCGATAATATCACATCTGATACCATATCTCTATAATCAGTTATTCCCAAGTCAAGAGTGCGGATCAAACATCAATATATAGCTCATACGTAAATCCGTCGTACGGCATCCCTAAATCTGGGTATGGGTCAATATCATATTCATTATATCATTCATCTGGTATTCTCTTTATCAAATGTCATAATCTGGGTACTGACCTACGTCTAGTACAAAGTCAACATCATTACTATAATCATGATCTGACTACTGATCAACAGTCTCGTATGAATCGATATCATCAGCACATATCATCTCAAGGAGTATACTTCGCCCAAGGCGGTCTATCATAAATATCTTGCCATATCATATCCTATCTCGTATCGTAATCACATGTCGATCATTTTTATATATATATCCCTATTCCTATGGCATCATCATCCCAAAATCCGCTAAAGCATCATGACGCATCTCAAGTATGAATTTTACCATATCACCGACATCAAAATCTCGGATCAAATATCATCGACTCATCTCAAACCCAAGTATTATTCTCAAATCCGTAGGTGAACACATAGTCCCATGCCCACGTGAACATATAACTATATAGAATCCCATAAGCACATATTAAATAAGGATGTATGCAAGTATGTATATGCGTATGTGTATGTGTAGTGCACCCACTACTCTAGGGTTTCGCGACACTAAATCATCCAACACACTAATGTCCATCCTAAACGTCATCATAAATCACAATTAACATGTAATAATTGTTGGTGTGTATACGCATCCGTATACATCACCACGAACTGCGGGGGTGCTATACGCCATCCACCCGACTTCTCCCCGTAGATATAAATCTACTCACATTTCTTTATGCGTGCCGGTGCCGATGTCGCCATTTGCATCTCCAACGCTCCGACGCCACGTGGGGCACCTACAAGGTTATCACACGTTAAAACACATGAAAACCGTGTCGGCAACCAAAATGGTGCACGCTACGCCCATAGGTAAAAACCTGTAGCCTCACGTGCAAACACAGCCAATAACCCTCTGCCGTTGGCGTTCAAACGCCATCCGACAGAAACGAATCATCGAATACCAAAAAAACCCATGCTAAACAAGTCGTAAATCATGCTCCAACTCATGAAAATCAATCCAGATTCTACCCTGTTTGGAATCAGACAAAATTGGACATTCCAGGGGTCAAGTTTACAGGTAAAAGAGCCGTGCACGCAAAACGAGGGGGTTCCCTACTGCTCTGGCCGTAAATTGCGGCCAGAGGGAAAATATCTGCGGCCAGGAAAATGAGGCGGGGGTTAGGATTTTGTGGGATGGTTCCAGGGTGCCTGCACAGCTTACTGCCAAGTCAATTTTATTTTAGGGTTCCCGGGGTGAAAGCAGATCTCAGAGAGGTCAATAAGTCGACATGATTGCTAAAATACGCCAAGTCGAAACTTTCAGGTAACTTATTGGAAATCTGGGGTATTCTGGGGTTAACTGGTCTCAAACACACCTAATTAGGTTATACTAACCATTACAACCAACACTTGACCAAATCTCACTCAAATTCTCCTAAACTAGCTCTAATCTACTTAATAACACCCAAATTCAGCTAAACAACTATAACTTTGCAAGATAGGAGTTGGGTTGTGAGATTATACCTCAAGAGTGTCCTAGGATGAAGGAGAGGAGAGGATGAAGGTAGGAGGAAGGGTTGTGCTGTTGCTGGACCGCATCTGGTGTTGCTGCTGGTGTTGCTGTTGCAGCAGTTTTGGTGGCTGTTGTTGTTGCTGCATCAGGCTGCTGTTTGAAATTTGGTTTCTTTGGTTGCTTTGGTGTTGAGGGATGATGTTGGTGTGTTTGATGAAGTTGGAGTTTTTGATAATGAAGAGGCTGTTCTTGCTGCTGTTGCAGCTGATGTATATGGGGCTGAAATGTGTGGCTAAAGTGTTGACATTGGCTGATGCTTTTGTTGCTGTGGTTGTAGTATCAGCAGATGTAGGGGGGTTGTTTTGTGGCTGATGGGGCTGCTGATGTATTGATATGGGGGCTGAAGTTGTGGTGATGTGAGTGTGTAGGTGTTGGGATAAGGTGTGGCTGCTGATGTTTTCCTCACTGCTGATGCAGCTCTTTTTCAGCTGCTGTTGAAGTTGTTGTTGTTGTTGTTTTGGCTGATGTAGGGTGAAGTGTTGTGTATTTGATGGTGGGGTGTGAGAGTGAGAGAAATGAGTGTGAGTGAGTAAGAGGGAGAGATGTGAGATGCAAAAGTTTTGAAATGAAAAGGGATTGTGACACAACCTATAGCCACTTCTCTCTCTCTCTCTTAATAGATGCTAGCATGACAACCTTCATGGCTCTCTCTCTCTAGCCACAAGTCAACCACCATTCTAATCACCATTAACCAAAACCAAAACCCTAACTAACCCAATTAACATAACCAAATGGTTAACCCATCATGCTTGGCTAAACAAGGCAACCCTAGACTTAACCCAAGTTAACATGCACAAGTGTGTGCAGTCCAGATAAAATTCCGATAAAATATCCTTAAAACCAGATAAAATATTTAAAAGCCATTTTGGTAAACTTTTTACCAAAAACCCCACATTAACACACAATTACCACTAAACACAAACTCAGGTGTTACAGTTTCCTATTTCCTTTTGGGAGTTATGCACTTGAGAAGCTGCATACCTATTGAATAGGGTACAAATCAAATCAGTTGCCTACCACTTCATATGTGATATGGAATGGGAAGAGCCCATATCTTAAATATGCTAAGATTTGGGGTTGTCCGGCCTATGTCTAAAAAGCTAAATCCGGACAAGCTCGAGGCAAAGTCAGTTCTGTGGAAGTTTGTTGGATATCCCAAGCATTCGCAAGGGAATATCTTCTACCAAACCGAGGAACAAAAGATGTTTTGTTTCTCAGCAAGCCACCTTTGTAAAAGGGAATTTCTTGTGAAGGAATTAGTGGTCATGAGGTAGAACTGGAAGGAGTTCCAGCTATACAAACTACAGCAGATGATTTGGTAGAACCAAAGGATTCAATAGTAACCAACGAACCTCAGCCTCTCCGCCGATCTTGTAGGGTTCCTCACCCACCTGAGAGATACTTCGGTTTCTCTATGACAGTGGGAGCGAGGATTGCATCATGAGATGATGACCCAACTAGTTTCGAGCTGGCCATCAGGAGTGGGACTCTGTAAGAATGGCTGGATGCTTAGTGATCTGAGATGAAATCCTTATACACCAACAAAGTATGGACTTTGGTTGCTTTATCTGAAGGGTTAAATCCCCATCAGGAGAAAGTATATCTTGAGAAGATTACTTGGTGTACATGGAAAGTTGAGACTGTCAAAGCTATGCTTAAGTCCATCCAGATCCTACTTGCCACGGCTACATACCATGACTACGATATCTGGCGGTTGGGTGTCATGACTGCTTTTCTAAATGATGTTTTAGAAGAGAGCATCTATAAGTACACAGCCAGAGGGCTTCGTAGACAGTGGGAGCAGCGGAAACGTGTGCAAGATGTTTTATGTGATAAAACAGGCATCGCGGAGTTGGAACATCTGTTTTGATGTGGTAGTCAAAGAGTTTGACTTCATCAAAATGGTAGATGAACCTTGTATATACAAAAGGTAGTAGAGAGTATGGTGGTGATCCTCGTAGAGTACGTGGATGACATACTCGTGATAGGGAAGGAGTTTCCTATGCTACGCTCGGTCAATCTCTGCTTATCACAAGGATTCTCCATATAGGATCAAAGCGATACCTCCTAAATCCTGGGTTTTGGATCTATGAGATAGATCTAATTGGATGTTAGGATACTCACTAGTTGGAGTGAGATGGTATCAATCGATCCTGGGGAGAATCACTGGAAAGGTTCCAGGGTGATAAGGACGACTGAATGTCAGTCGCAGGCATTGTCTTTACCCTCAGTGGAGGGACGGTATGTTGGAAGAGTTCCAAGCTAGATACCGTGACTTACTAGACGATTAAAGGCAAGATACATCGTTACCAAGGATACTACCAATGAGGCAGTCTGGATATATATAAGTTCATGAGATGAACTTCGTTCCTACCATTGTGTGACAATGGAGTTGTGGCTTTAGCCAAGGAACTACCGTCCCATCAGAAATTCAGGTATAATTCTTAGGCAGTATCACCTGATCATGGAGATGGTTGATCTTCAGGGAGATCAAGGTTAGGAGAGTAGACACAGAGGACAATAGCGCGGATCCACTCACAAAGGGCTTTTTCCCAGTAGAGACTTTTATGGGATGGTTGAGTATGAGATACTTCAACCACAACTAATTGTTGGGTATGTGATACCACAACAGATGGCCCTGGTGCAAGTAGGAGATTGTTAGTTATATATATGCCCTAGAGGCCATTATTGTACATATGATGTATATTGTAGTGGATGCTAAGACATATATAGGGAGGACTTTCTTGCTCGACATGATTGTATGCTATCTGGTTGTACTTTATCTTAACATGTATTCTGATTGTCTCTATATTACATGTTGATAAAGCCCTTAGGATATGTACTCGACTACTGGGACTATGATGAGATTATACTAGTGGGGCTACGGTAGTCGACGAGTACATCCTATAACTGTTCCTAGTCGAGGGTGTATCGAGACAGGGCATCGATACACCAGAGTAGACTAGCGTATACGCATCTTGACCCATATGATGGTCGATGGATGATCCCATATCCATCGGTGTTTGACATCAAGGATGGTGTACGGGTGCTCAGTGGAGACTGGGTACACTGGACGGACTCGCCGAGAACTCCCAGATGGTATTATACCTCACGTCAGATGGCAGTTCTCCGGTGACACTGGTACAGAGTAGTCTGTTGACCCGAGATCGTCCTAGAGTCTTGTGTGAATCCCACTGTGCTTTGATTTCCATCATACCACGTCCAAGAGGGCGTGCAAAAAGGTGGCTTTTGGGTACAGTCCCGAATTACATGGAGGCAATGAGCGATAGGAGGGGATTCTTCTCTCTCGGTATAGGGAGTTGATGTTGCGCTGTGTTCGATTGGCTATAACCGAAAATCCTTGGCCAGGGTTGCTGAGATTTACGGGTAAGTGTTATCAGTAGTTTCTCGAACTGTTATAGACCTCATATCGACACGACTTATCGAGCTACTGGGGTCTGACGTTTACCACCCCTAGGCGAGATATGCGACATATCAGAAGACGAGACCGGATTGTATGGGAGTGTTACTGATTGGATTCACAGGAGAATGTACAGGCTTGCTTGTTGATCTTCTGATCGCTCAATACCCGGGTGGCCGTTACGTTTAGCAGACCGCTTGCGGCTTGTGGGTGTTTGATATGATCATTACCTACTGCCGGTGTATTGACGAGTCTTTAGAGTCCTACACAGGGGCTTCCTGGCTCAAGAGAAATGGAGTAGGAGCACATATATGATATGTGCGGGACCGAGATTAATACGATATGAGATACCGTATTCTATTCTCGCGATTCGTGACATTGATCGATTGTATGCGATATAGCCGAGTTATCGGATTAAGTGTTGATTCGATAAGTTGTTACACATGATATTAGTCGGTTATTGCCGGGTTATTAAATCAAGAGTTGATTTAATACTTTAATGCATAATTATATATTTGATATATTACATTGCATTAACTAGTATTAGCTCACTTATGATTTATTTTCTCACTAGATTGTGCACATTATTTATATGTGATATATGCAAGTGTACATGTTTGTATCATGCTTGATGATACATACAAGATGGGTGTATGAGACTTATATCAAGTTTAGGTTAAATTAGGGTTTACTTATTTCCTTAAGAATAACAAAAAAGAGGAGACTTTAGTCAATGTTATTAAGCTTGTAGAAGCTTGTATGCAACATTGACAAAGTCAACTCTTTTGTCATTCCTTAGGATATTAGTTAACCCAACCCTTAACCTCATACTATGGTTAATTCTCTACATGAGTTAAGCATGTGGGCTTAACTCAACCATGGTGCATTAATTCATTGGATAAGTTTTCATTTGGATGAATTATTCACTTCTTCTTCTTCCTTCAACAAAAGCTTTCTAGCTTCAATGGAGCATGAGGAAAAATGTGAGAAAATCAATTCTAAAGTGAGCCCACCTCCTATTTCTTTATCCTCTACCACTTGCCATGTAGTAGAGTGTGTTCTCTTCACAAAGTTCATGACCTAGTGAAGGAATAGCTTGAGTTAGTGTCTCCCCGACGTAGATCATCTTCGGCCTCGAAATCATCGAAGCAAACACGTTCGTTCTTCTTGTGGAGCTTTTCTAGAGTCCAGAGTTCACGATCGCAGCGAAGGGGACATCTACACGGAGCTATTGAAGTGAAGGACCGGATCTACAAAGGTTGTAATCCCTCTCACTTAGTGTTAAAGTGTTTAACATGTTAGTTTTCGCCTAAACCCTAGTTTAAAGATCCGACTTTGGGTTGTTCGGCACGGCTAAAATTTTAATCGGGCATGGTTGATGCCTCGTAGACCCTTGTGCGCGTGCCTAGCAACCCTACACAAATCTTGGGCTCTGCATAGTCAGGATCGGCCCATGGGCTCCGTCAGTCCGGATTGGCCCATATCCATCTCTCTCATAACTCCGAATGGTATCCTCCAGATATTCTTCGAGTTTCCAATACAATCACCAGTAGGTAGTGCTCCCCTGCCAGGCTCATCGTCATCCCCACAAAACCACTCTCACCCCGGGGTACCTCATCGGGTCCACCATGTACCCGCAGACGTTTCATCCTCCTCCTCGAATCGGGTCTTGAAAACTAACTCAGAACCGAGAAAACATCATGGTGGACGCTACTCATCATATCAAGGAAAACCGCATCTTTCTCTTTTAAAATTATCATAAGTTTATAAACATTCACATGCGGTTTCCCAAAAGTAGAAATCTCATGAAAGATCCAAAATCTCAAAATCACCAGTCAGTGAACAATGAATATCGGCATAAAGCCCCACGATATTGCATTGCAGAATGAATGCACAAATGCATGAAGTATCCGAGTAAGAAATGCAATATCAAAACTAGCATATGAAAGCAAGTGTACTAGTACTATGTTGAAACTACCAGCTAGCAATTTATTCAAATGAAGTAATGTTTTCTAATTTGTACGTGACATGGAAATTACCGATAATGATGTGTGTGAGCCGGCAAGCAAGTGTACGCGAAGCATACGCATCATCAGTAATGGTGCTGGTGTCCTGACAACTGGGATTCATAATAACTAAAGAAGTACATTTAAGCATGCAATGCGATGAGAACAACATGAATATACAGAAAAGATGTAGTAACCGCAACATTTAAGAATATACCCTTCCAAATGCGAGTCATACAGTTCTTGGTGTTTGAAATAGCACGAATCGTGGTTTTAGAAAAATATGGGCTACGGGGTCTTTGAGAAAAGATACGTCTTTTGAAAAATCCATAGTATCTCTCGTCCTGTCTTTAAAATAATTATAATTCGTTAGTTTTGAAAATAAGTATGACTCGAGCCCAGTCTAAAGGGTAAGGAAAATCCACCTAAAATCCGAGTCGATATATATAGTAGTCGGCGATCCCACCTCAATAGCGTTATGTACGATAAAATACATAGTACGACATTCTCGAGTCAAGAGTGCGGATCAATCATCTTATCTATATCTCGTACGGTAAAATCCATCGTACGACATCCCAAAATTGGGGTACGGGTCAAATATCACATATACCTCAAAATTCAAATGGTGTCAATATCGTAACATCATGAATCAGGGGCACCGTTCTAAAATCTAGTACAACCCAATATCATCAAACATATATCCTCGCGTGTATGAAAACACATCGCCCAACGATCCGCTATAATATCATGTCGTATCATATCACGATCCAATCACATATCACAATCTCACGGTATCATGCCTGATCATATCGGCTCACCTCCAAATATCATATACTGGGCTCACCATCCGTGTATACGTATACGTATATGTGTGTGTGTATGTGTGTGTGTATACCAGCTCATCTACATATATATATATATATATATATATATATATATATATATATATATATATATATATATATATATACATATAACATATACACCCAATATCATATCACGTGTGTGCATGTTTGTGTGTGTCGACCTTTACTCTAGTGTTTCGCGACTAAGAAACTAAACCAAAAACACTTTCCTCCAATTACCCTAAATCCAACCCGTGGTCTTCTAAAGCCTTTCTTGCTAAGTATACACGTCTCACAATAACATATATGTATATATATATCAAAATGCATCATATCCTACAAAATTTGCGGGGGTGCTATACGCCATCTACCCGACTTCCCCCGTAGATATACAACTACTCACCTTGATCGTTGCTTTCCGAACTCGATGTCGCTCGTTTTGCCTTGTCATCCTGAAGTCCACGCGAAGTTCCTACATATCACAAAATATATCGTATCGCATTAAAATCTGACTCAAAAACCGACACGATACGCGAAGTGCTCATAGGTTAGAACCTATAGCCTACGAATGCAAAAACAATCAACCCTCGTCGTTGACGTACAAACACCAATCGATCGAGATAAAACACAATATCAAAACTCAAGTTATTAAAATCCGCAAAAACACAAAACAGCAACTTAGGAAGCTAGCTCCAGACTCTGACTCAGGTAATCTGGGACAAAAAGAAAAATACAGTGGCAAAATTATAAGGAGTGCGAGCTACAAGACAAAACCCAACATCAACAGACAAATTTTGGCCGGCCTATTAGCTACAGTAACCGCCCCCGTCAGCCAAAATATTTTTGTTTAGTCCCGTCTTCTTGTGGTGGTCTTCTATTGGTCTAACTAGGTTAATGTATATTTTTAATTATTTTATAAAGTTCCCGGGTTGCTCCAGATTCCCTGTAGACCTCCAAAATATCACAAAACCGACACGGAAAGTTTAAATTTCAAGTTTTAGGGTTAGTCACTAGTTTGATTTGGATTTTTAACACTAAGGGTGGTTTGTAGTCACCAATTACACTCACTTGCACCATCACAATTCAAATCAAACCCTAACCTTCATCTTGGAATTTTCCGACATCACTAAACCTCACTTGATCACTTCTAAACTAATATAGATGCTAAAGGAAATGAATAACTATACTAATGGTGAAAGAAATACCTCATTTGGCAACTCAAGAATTTTCTTGAGTTGCCCCAAGTGCTCAAAATCCCAACTTTCTTGGTCCACCATGCTTGTAGTGAGCTTGTGAATGAATTTTGTGAAGGGGATTTATGGTTTTGATGTGGAAATGTGGGTGTAGTGAGGAGGTAGAGAAGATGGAGGGAGAGGGCAGCCAAGGAGATGAGGAAATGAGAAGGAAATGATGAAGAAATGACGTGAGGAACAAAATGAGCCAAGGTCAAAGAACCCCTCACCCTCCCTCTCTCTTCTCTCTGTTGCCCATGCCTCCTAGCCATGCCACATTCTTTATTCATTTCTTTTCCTTTTCCTTTTCTTTTCATTTTCCATTAACTCTTTTAAAAGTAAACAAAAACAATAGCAATAACAATGAAGCCATGGTTCTAAAAAAATGAAACAAGTTTTGTTGTATGTCATGAGGCATAATCAAGCTTAATGCAAGATTAGTGAAAATTAATCGAGTTTAGCATTAATATAGAATATGATTAATTATAAGAAAATCTATGAATGCTCAATTCTTATAATACCTTTCAAAATCAATAGTTCTTATGAATTCTCCGAAAGTTTTCCAAACTATCGGTAAATAATTATACCCCTTTCGTTAAAACTAATATCCATACCTTAAAATATTTATAATAACTCACTATTTAATTATCTAAATTCCTAAAAATAATATTTTATTTTCTGAAATGTTACAATCTTCCCCCCTTAAATAAATTCGGTCCCCGAATTTAAATTTAAAACTCCCCCAAATACTAAAACATTTCAGCAAAATAAATTAGTCGCCGGGGCTCCGAAATCATCAATACTTAAAACACATCTTAGCGTAATGCATGCGCATGAAAACGAGTATATAACTCAAACTCAAAACTCTGTCAAGTATCACGCAATCATTACAGTCATGGTGAAGATACCAATGTCAAAGTCCAATACGAAAACCAATATGATGTACTCAAAACTATAATATGTAAATAGTACGCATCGTTGTAAATCGTCAAAACATCTGAAAAGAAATGCATGCCAAACCTTTTTCAAGTCGTTGTGTGATGCGTGTATCACGGCACTGTAGGGTTACTAGGCACTCTCACAAGGGTCTATAAGGCATCAACCATGCCAGATTTAAAATTTAGACGTGCCGAACAACCCTAACCAAGATCTTTAAACTATAGATTAGGCGAAACAAAGCAAGTAAACAACTTTACTTCTAAGAGTTCGGGATTACAACCTTTGTAGTCCGGTCCTTCAATTCTAAAGCTCCATGTTGAGGTCCCTTCGCTGCGAACATCGAGTACCCGAACTCTAGAGAGGCTCCATGAAGAGAAAAATGCAAGCTTGCTTCCAATCTTCGATAACAAAGATGATCTACCTTGAAGTTTCTTTAACACAAGCTCTCACTCACTAATGAAGTGAACATCCAAATCTAAATGGCAAGAATAGATTAGGATGATGAAGTAGGATTTATGCTCTCATTTGTTTTCTTAATCTCATTCATTTTCATCACTAAAATCAAAGCTAGAAAGCTTTTCAAAGAGGAAGAAGAAGATGAATTACTTTGTGATGAATAATGAATCCATGTGTGGTTAGAAATGCAACCATGGGTTAAGTATGATAACTTAACCCATGTAGAGAATGGACCATGGTGAAGGGTTGGGTTGGGTTAACAAATATCATAAGAAAATATCTTTAGAAAATATCTTTGCAAAAACAAAACAAAAAGCTTCTAGAAACTTCTAGAAAAATTAACCAAAATCAAACCTTAATCATGTTTAATCTCCACTAATCATGTTGCATTAATAACCCTAACATGTTACAATATTATATATCACATATACAATATTTATTGTGACAAAATAAAATAATATAATTAACATATATCGCATATATATCAATATATTACCCGAGTGAGAAAAAGAATCATTTAGTGAGCTTATATTAGTTAATGTAATTTAATATATCAAATATATAATTATACATTAAATTATCGAATCAACACATGATCCGATAATCCGGCTATTTCACAAATAACCGACTAATATAATCTGTATCAGTTCATCGAATTAACACTTGATCCGATGACCTGGCTATATCTCATATACTCGGCCGATATCTCATATCGCGAGAATCTAATACGGTATCACATACACGTATTGTTCTTGGTACCGCACATATCATATATGTTAGTTGTATGTATGCCCTAGAGGCCAGTATTGTACAGATGTTGTATATTATATTGGATGCTTGGACATATATAGAGAGGACTTTCTTGCTCGATATGATAATATGCTATCTGGTTGCTCTTTATCTTAACATGTATACTTGTCTCTTGATATTGTCTTATAGTTACATGTTGGTAAAGCCCTTAGGATATGTACTTGACTACCTGGACAATGATGGAGATCATACTAGTGGGGACAGAGTAGTCCATAAGTACATCCTTTAATGTTCCTAGTCGTAGGTGTATCGAGAAAGGGCATCGATATACCAGTGTAGACTAGTGTATACGCTTCTCGACCCATGAGATGGGCGATGGATGATCCCATATCCATTGCTATTTGACATCAGAGATAGTATACGGGTGCTCAGTGGAGACTGGGTACACTGGACGGACTCGCCGAGAACTCCCAGATGGTATTATACCTCACGTCAGATGGCAGTTCTCTGGTGACACTTGTGCAGGTTAGTCTGTAGACCCAAGATCGTCATAGAGTCTTGTGTGATTCCCACTGTGCTTTGATTTCCACCTTACCACGTCCAAGAGGGCGTGCAAAACGGTGGTCTTTGGGTACAGTCCCGAGTCACATGGAGGCAATGAGCGATAGGAGGGGTTTCGTCTCTCCCGGTATTGGGGGTTGATGTTGCGCTGTGCTCGATTGGCCATAACAGGGAAGTTCCTGGCCAGGGCTGATTTAGAGATTTACTGGTAAGTGTTACCAGTAGTTTCTCGACCCGTTATAAGCCTCTTGTCGGCACGACTTATCGGTAATTGGGGTCTGACGTTTACCACCCCTAGACTTGATATGCGACATATCAGACGAGGAGACCAGACTGTACGGGAAGTGTTGCCGTCAGGCTTTTTGCAGGAGTTGGAGCGGGCTTGCTTGCTGATCTTCTGATCGCTCAATACCCGGGTAGCTGTTACGTCCAGCTAGTACCGCTGACGACTTGTGGTTGCTTGATATGATCATCACCTACTGCCGGCGTATTGACGAGTCTTTAGAGTCCTACATAGTGGTTTTACTGGCTCAGGAAAAACGAAATAGGAGCGCATATGTGATATGTACGGGACCGAGAATAATGCGTGTATGTGATACCGTATTCTATTCTCGCGACTTTTTGTATCGGTTGGTTATATATGATATAGTCGGGTTATCGAATCAAGTGTTGATTCGATAAGTCAATAGAATGGATGTTAGTCGGTTATATGAGATATGACCGGATTATTAAGTCAAGTGTTGATCTAATAATTTAGTGTATAATTGTATAGTAGATATACTAATTTACATTAACTAACATTTGTTCACTTATGGATTTTTCTCACATGTCAACAACTTTAATATATATGTGATATATATTAAAATGTGTTTTCTTTTTTGTATCATGGTTGATGATACACTTGACATGGGTGTGTAAGAAATACACCATTCTATTTATTATGGTAGGGTAATAATTATTTAAGGTAGTTACAAAATTAGTGGAATTTTGGAAAGAGCATGAAGCTTGTAGAAGCTTGCTTTGCTTTGACAAAGTCCACTAGATTTGTCTTTACTTTAGATTTTTGTTAACCAAACCATTTGGATTAGCCATGGTTATGTCTCTACATGAGTTAATATATGATACCCACTCACCATGGTTAGCTCACTCACTTGATCATTATCCTCATCTTTTCTTTTGTTCATCTTCTTTTCTTCTTTGAGCAAAAGAAAAGCTTGCTAGGGTTTCAAAAAGAGAGTGAAAGATTGTGAGAAATAAAATTCTAAAGAAAACCCACTTCCTATTTCTCCATCCTCTACTAGACTAGCAATTTAGTTTAGGGCGTTTGTTTCACTAATTCTTTAGTTAGTGAAATAGAAGCTTGAGTTGGCATCCCTTCGACGAAGATCTTCTTCGGCCTCGAAGACTTCAAGCAAGGACGCTCTGTTAGCCTCGTGAAGCCATGCAAGAGTCCGGGAGAACCACGATCGCAGCGAATGGACTTCAACAAGGAGCTAATGAAGTGAAGGACCGATCTACAAAGGTTGTATTTCGTATTCACTTAGTCATAGATGCTATTTACTTGCATGTGAAACCCTAATTTTCTAGCAAAAATCTTGTTTAGGGTTGTTAGGCACGGCTAAAATTTTAATCGGGCATGGTTGATGCTTTCTTAACCCTTGTTAGAGTGCCTAGTAACCCTACAGTAGTATCAGAGCCTAGCTAGAGCATTAGGCGACGTGTATACAAAGTTAAAACCCCGATCGAACCCGGAAACTTAAATTTAACCCCCTCTCTGTACATTTTTTAAAATCTATGATTTTTCTGAATTAAAAATACCTAAAAATTCAGCAGGCAATTTTAAGCATTACTGTGCAAAACGAGAACCTAATACGCACGACCCGCCGTGGAACCGCGGCCATACCTCTCTTGGGCCGCAGATCCACGGCCTTACTGTAGCCATGGGCTTTTATTTTTGTACAGTAATATTTAATTCTGTTGGTGCTAGTTTCTGGGTATTTTGTTATCTGACTCAAGTGTTGAGTAATATGGGGTTTATTTTGTGTTTGTTGATTCGATCGGAATATTTAATTTCGTTATGTTTTCCGGATAATTTAGTAAGTATTAAAATGTTCGAACGGATATCATTAACTCAATTTTTCCCGGCACGAAAAAATTTTCAAGTGTTGAATTTTTATCGAGTTTAAATCTTTCGGAAAAACGTGCATGTAATGTGATGGACCCTCTAGAAGACAACAAACCTTAACTCGATTATATGACCGTCTTGAACTTCCTTTTGAACCTTAGGGTTTGGGGGAGTACGGCGTTCCACATGTGAGGCGTTGGCTTGACCCTTCTACGGCTGGACCATTGCTACTGTGACGTATTCTGGAATTTTTTTTGAACTCCGCTCAAGTGTTGAGCTATTTTGGAAATTTTGGGTATTTGATTATCTGTTCGAAAAGTTTAATACTGTCTATTTATCTGGAATGTGATACAATATGTGGAATTCATAAAGTTAGGCATGAAATGCGAAGTATGTGATATTTCGGATTTACGATGTCTAAAGAGATTGTGGATTCCAAATGTTGTAGTTTTACACTTTCTTTTCTGTGACCGTAAGTGTAGTATGTAGTTATTGCCGGTTTTCATTGCTATACATCAACGACGATCGGTGTATGCATACTTACTTAGGTTGATGACATGTGATGTTATGTGTTGCTGGATATGTTATATTTGATCGTCGCGTTTTGAATAGCCGGGGGTTTGATGTGAGATGAGAGTTTTTTTATTTTCATTCATGTAAAATTAAATGTATATAATATTCTTTTATTGGGGCACTTCCGGGATGAGGTTGCTGTCACCATTTGTATATTATTTACTTTTCCGCACTAGGATAGACTCAAGGAGGAGAGCACAAGTAACCGGGTTCTAGAGTCTAGTGGGAGACCAACTCGAGGAGTCGAGTCCGGGTCTCCTAACTCTAGAATTGGTAGGGTTGCTTGCCGCTCTCGTAGGGGTCTAGGGGTGTGGGTTTGGCTATTCATCGCGACCGTGGAATCCGTGTTTTAAGTGGCTCAAAATAAAACACGGACGTCCTAGTATATCCAATGTTTCATATGGTTTTTCTGCTGCAATATCTGTGATGTGATCATTTGATATGTTGTGATAAATAATGTATATAGTATATATGATATATTATATAGACGTTACTTATGTTTTACACCCGCGCTAGCCCTGCCCCGCTTTGCCGTTAGTTACCTAACATAACGGTGCACGAGGGGACATCGAGGCGAATGCGGATGGGATAAGTGTACGTCGTATTTATCTGTGATGTTTAGGTGACTTAAATGATGGGACTTCATTAATATGATTAATGAAAGAAAAGAAACCTAAAAGATGTTGTAGATTCAAATTTTTCAAAAAGGGTAGCTACAGTTTTTGCTTTGCATAGCGATATATATGATATATCCCGCACCTTATTCGATAAGGAAAGAGCCGAGATCCCTTCTCCGGGAGTGACCTCTTTAGCAAAACTGGCAGATGCTACAACACTCGGTTTGTCTTTTGATTGCTTTTGGAGTTTTTATTTTGCATAGCGATATATATGATATATCCCACACCTTATTCCATAAGGAAAGAGCCGAGATCCCTTCACCGGGAGTGACCTCTTTAGCAAAACTAATGAAAGCCTCAAAATCACTCCATTTCAAAACTCACTCGATTCTACAACGATATCAAGTTCATTACGCAATAGGTTTTCAGAAAAACCTGTCGTAGCCCTTTGTCATTTCAGATAAGAACTGTTTAGTATTCGTGCTGCGTTTGTTGGCCTTTGTCAAGGCGTAGTGTGCGGTAGCTGAATGGTGCTTATCTACTTATGTATATGATGCAGATTGTTTTAGGGTAGTCGTATGACCTTGTTGGCCTTTGTCAAGGGTCATGCGGGTGGGTTTGATTCAATCAAGAAATGACGGGTTGAACTTGACTAGCATCCTATGATTTGTTGGCCTTTGTCAAGGTCATAGGGGTTAAGGGGAAAACATTATCGGGAATTTCAAGTGTTGAAATTTGCAATGAGATTGCATACCTTCTATGAGATAGTTGGATCCCGATACCCACTGCGAGTAATTGTTACTCCCGGGAGAGTTTAACACAGGACAATCAGCCTATCAAGTAGGTGTATAGAAAGGTGTCAACGGGGTTACGCCTCTGGGAAAACGAGGTTTACTTTAATTAGGTCCGTGCGAAAGCACGGGGAACCTCCCTCAAAGTACCGACACTGGCCTGGATGAAAGATTGGCGAAGTTGTAGGGTGTAATTAATCCCGGCTAGTCTTTTCTTTTAGGGTTTGAAGGAAGATTTGATAAAAACAGTGGGAGCCATCCTGATTAGATAAAATAATAACCAATCTGATCTTGCAAGAGCATACGCTAAAGTGTTTTCTTCTCTCTCTCTCCAGGTAGCGACCATATCATGCCTTAATAAAGATAATAATATGGATGTATTGACTGAACCCGCATGTTATACTGTGCTGGGGAACGTTGGTTCCGTTCTTTCTTATAAAAGTTATAAGACTGAACAGGATATAGGGGAATCCTAGGATTCCCATGCCACCCGAATGAAGAAAGTACATGTTGATGCATTTTCTTCGGGTGTGTTCGTTACAGAGAACTGTTTCTCCATTTGCTCTACGTCCTGGGTATTAGATACCGGGTCAGGATCCCATATATGTAATCAGTTACATGGGCTTAAGAAAGGTAGAGAACTTGGAGAAGGTGATAAAGACATAAGGGTTGGAAATGGTGCAATTGTTGTAGCTAAAACCGTCGGGGAATATCAACTTGTATTACCAACTGGTAACACACTGATTCTGAACGAATGCTATTACATGCCGAACCTGATATGCAACATTATATCGGTTTCTTTTTTGAGTTAAGAAGGATATAATTTTGTATTACAGAATAATGTTATGAACATTTTTCTAAACCAAAAGTTGGTTGGATCAGGCACGTTGTGCAATGGCATTTATGTTCTAAATCTATCAACAGTTTTGAGCATAATAAACACACACAAGAGTAAGAGTTCAGAACTGAATGAATCCTTCTTGTGGCATTGTAGACTGGGTCACATCAATGCGACACGACTAGCTAAGTTGCATAAGGATGGATACTTGAATCCGTTTGAATTTTCATCTTATGACACTTTCCAGTCATGTCTCAAAGGCAAGATGACCAAAACTCCATTTACGGGACACGGAGAGAGAGTTACGGAACTCTTGGGACTGGTACATAGTGATGTATGCGGCCCCATGTCTACACATGCCAGGAATGGTTCTGCGCACTTCATAACATTCACTGACGATCTCTCTAGATTCGGATATGTGTTCCTGATGAAACACAAATCAGAAGCTTTTGAGAAATTTAGAAAATATAAACAAGAAGTCGAGAACCAAACCGGAAAAAGTATTAAAATCCTTCAATCTGATCGAGGAGGTGAATACTTGAGCAATGAATTCCTGGACTTCCTATAAGAGAATGGGATTCTCTCTCAGCTAACTCCTCTATATACACCACAACACAACGGTATATCGGAACGGAGGATCCGCACCCTATTAGATATGGTGCGCTCTATGATGAGCACAGCTGAGTTACCTATTTCCTTCTGGGGATATGCGCTGGAGATAGCAGCATACCTATTGAATCAAGTTCCATCTAAATCTGTACCTACCACACCATATGAGATATGGAGTGGGAAGAGACTATGTCTTAAACGAGTTAAGATATGGGGTTGTCTGGCCTATGTCAAGAGGCAAAATCCGGACAAACTCGAGGCACGGTCAGTTCTATGCAAGTTTGTGGGATATCCCAAACATTCACATGGATATCTTTTCTACCATACTGAGGAACAAAAAGTGTTTGTTTCTCGACATGCCACCTTTTTAGAAAAGGAATTTCTTACAAAAGAAATTAGTGGCAACGAGGTAGAACTGGAAGAAATTCCGGCTACACAAACTCAAATTGAAGATTTAGTGGAACCAGAGGATTCGGTAGTTCCCGATGAACCCCAGCCACTCTGCCGATCTAGTAGGGTTCCTCACCCACCTGAGAGATACTACGGTTTTCTCATGGATGGTGGGAGCGAGGATTGCATCATGGAGGATGATGACCCAACTAGCTTCGAGCAGGCCATCACGAGTGGGGACTCAGTGAAATGGCTGGTTGCAATGCGGTCCGAGATGGAATCCATGTACACCAACAAAGTATGGACTTTAGAAGATGCTCCTGAAGGGGTAAAACCCATTGAGAGCAAGTAGATCTTCAAGAAAAAACTTGGTGTAGATGGGAAAGTGGAGACTTTCAAAGCTAGACTTGTTGCAAAGGGTTTTCGTCAAAGACCACGTGTGGACTATGACGAAACCTTTTCTCCAGTGGCTATGCTTAAATCCATCCGGATCATGCTTGCCATTGCTGCATATCATGACTACGAAATCTGGCAAATGGATGTTAAGACCGCCTTTCTAAACGGTGATTAAGAAGAGTGCATGTACATGACTCAGCCAGAGGGCTTCGTAGATAGTGGGAGCAGCGGGAAGATGTGCAAGCTGCTTAAATCCATTTATGGATTAAAGCAAGCATCGCGGAGTTGGAACATCTGCTTTGACGTCATTATCAAAGAGTTTGATTTCGTCAAAAATGTAGATGAACCTTGTATTTACAAGAAGGTGGCAGAGAGTAAGGTTGTCTTCCTCGTATTGTACGTGGACGACATACTCTTGATAGGAAATGACATTCCTATACTGCAATCAGTCAAGTTCTTCTTATCACAAAGATTCTCAATGAAAGATCTAGGTGATGCCTCCTGCATATTGGGAATTAGGATCTATAGACATAGATCCAAACGGATATTGGGATTGTCCCAATCCAGGTACATTGACACCATACTAAAGAGGTTTAGTATGGAAGAATCCAAGCGTGGGAACTTACCCACGATCTCTGAAGTCACTCTCTCCAAAGAGATGTCTCCCAAGACTGATTTGGAGAGAGCTCGCATGCAAGGGATACACTATGCTTCGGCTGTAGGCTCTATCATGTACGCGATGCTATGTACCAGACCCGATGTAGCACACTCACTAAGTGTAGTGAGTGGGTATCAAGCTGATCCTGGAGAGAGTCACTGGACAGCTGTGAAGAGCATTCTCAAGTACTTACGAAGGACTAAGAAGATGCTCTTGGTGTATGGTAACGGAGAACTCCAAGTGGAGTCCTTTACCGATTCGAGCTTCCAGAGTGATAAGAACGACTCTAAGTCGCACTCGGGATTTGTCTTTACCCTTTACGAAGGGGCGGTTAGCTGGAAAAGTTCCAAGCAGGAAATCGTGGCAGACTCGACGATGGAGGCTGAATACATCGCTGCCAATGATGCTGCCAAAGAGGCTGTCTGGATCAAGAAATTCATTACTGAACATGGAGTGGTTCCATCCATTGAGCATCCAATACCTTTGTATTGTGATAACAATGGAGCGGTGCCTTTGGCCAAGGAACCCAGGTCCCATCAGCGATCCAAGCTTATTCTGAGGCGGTATCACCTGATCCGGGAGATAGTTGATCGCCGGGAGATCGAGGTCAGGAGGGTTGACACGAAGAACAACGCAGCGGATCAACTCACGAAGGCCATTCCCCAGATACTGTTTGAGAGACTCTTCGGGATGCTTGGTATGCGATACTGTAGCAGCTGGCCCTAGTGCAAGTGGGAGATTGTTAGTTATATGTATGCCCTAGAGGCCAGTATTGTACAGATGATGTATATTATATTGGAAGCTTGGACATATATAGAGAGGACTTTCTTGCTCGATATGATAGTATGCTATCTGGTTGCTCTTTATCTTAACATGTATACTTGTCTCTTGATACTGTCATATAGTTACATGTTGGTAAAGACTTTAGGATATGTACTTGATTACCTGGACTATGATGGAGATCATACTAGTAGGGACAGAGTAGTCCATAAGTACATCCTTTAATGTTCCTAGTCGTAGGTGTATCGAGAAAGGGCATCGATATACCAGTGTAGACTAGCGTATACGCTTCTCGACCCATGAGATGGGCGATGGATGATCCCATATCCATTGGTGTTTGACATCAGAGATAGTATACGAGTGCTCAGTGGAGATTGGGTACACTGGACAGACTCACCGAGAACTCCCAGATGGTATTATACCTCACGTCAGATGGCAGTTCTCTGGTGACACTTGTGCAGGTTAGTCTGTAGACCCGAGATCGTCATAGAGTCTTGCGTGATTCCCACTGTGCTTTGATTTCCACCTTACCACGTCCAAGAGGGCGTGCAAAACGGTGGTCTTTAGGTACAGTCCCGAGTCATATGGAGGCAATGAGCGATAGGAGGGGTTTCGTCTCTCCTGGTATTGGGGGTTGATGTTGCATTGTGCTCGATTGGCCATAACAGGGAAGTCCCTGGCCAGGGCTGATTTAGAGATTTACTGGTAAGTGTTACCAGTAGTTTCTCGAACCGTTATGAGCCTCACGTCAGCACGACTTATCGGTAATTGGGGTCTGACGTTTACCACCCCTAGACTTGATATGCGACATATCAGACGAGAAGACCGGACTGTACGGAAAGTGTTGCCGTCAGGCTTTTTGCAGGAGTTGGAGCGGGCTTGCTTGCTGATCTTCTGATCGCTCAATACCTGGGTAGCCGTTACGTCCAGCTAGTACCGCTGACGACTTGTGGGTGCTTGATATGATCATCACCTACTACCGGCGTATTGACGAGTCTTTAGAGTCCTACATAGAGGTTTTACTGGCTCAGGAAAAACGAAATAGGAGCGCATATGTGATGTGCGGGACCGAGAATAATGCGTGTATGTGATACCGTATTCTATTCTCACGACTTTTTGTATCGGTCGGTTATATATGATATAGCCGGGTTATCGAATCAATTGTTGATTCGATAAGTCGATACAATGAATGTTAGTCGGTTATATGAGATATGACTGGATTATTAAGTCAAGTGTTGATTTAATAATTTAGTGTATAATTATATATTAGATATACTAATTTACATTAACTAACATTTGTTCACTTATGGATTTTTCTCACATATGCACAACTTTAATATATATGTGATATATGTAAGTGCACGGCGGCGCCTCGGCCGTCAATCCGAGGCCAAAATACGGAAACGATACTTTTTTTTAACTTTTGAACCGGCACCACCACGCACTTTAGATCCCGGATCGGGCCATTAACCTACTCCTAGCAAATACGAGAAAGGGTAGAAAGCTATTCCGAGCGATCCGTGCCCTTCGGTCTTCGGTCTTCGGCCTCCACTCCAATCTCCTCGGGGAACCTCTGGTCTTCACCTCCTCATCGGAATGGGCACCACATCGCCGGGTTCTTTAACGGGCTCCCACCTCTGGACCGAGGCAACTCGGGCACGAAGTTGGCAAGCCGACGTGCCCAAGAAAAGCTGTATGCTCAGTGTAGTAGCTTTGTCTCGATGCGGGTATGAAGTTGCCATATATGATGTATGAATGAATAAATGAACTTTGGAGAGGGGTTAAGAATTTTTTTAGCAAGACAAATGAGATGAAGAAATTCCCACCACAACAAAATGAATCTCCTCTCTCTCTAGGATGTGGCCGGCCCCTATCAAGAATGAGGAGGGAATGAATAAGGGAGGTGAGTGTAGGAAATTAAAATGGTGACCACACCCTAAAAGCAATCCTCACATCCAAAAACAAATCAATCTCTTCACATTAAATGCAAATGAAATGATCACAAGAAAAGCAAAGATGCTTAAACCATCATAATCCCTCAAATGCAAGAAACCCCCTCCACAATGCTAATTTGCAAATATGTAAATTAGCCCCTCCATCGGAAAAATCCGGCTGTGAAGGAACAAAGGAAAACTGGCCGAGACGGAATGCAAACTGGCAACTTCAGAAAACTGATCCCGTAATAAATTACAGGAAAACCCCGCGACTGTATATACATACCCGCATTTGTATTCCTACTGAATACAAATGCAATGAGATAAAATCTACACTCTATAATACTAGGATCCGGTTTAGACCAAAACACGCTAGTATTATCCGTCCGATCATGATCCGTACAATACCGCGCGTATCTGATCGAACCCTGCCATATCTCCATACGGCCTCTACAGCGTTTCGCCCGAAACTTGAGAAAACGGTCTGTGGGGGACTCTAAAGACTCGTCAACACTTTGGTTGTCGATTGAACCACTAACACGTCAGAGGTATTAGCCATACGTAACGGGCTACTAGGTATTGACCAAAAGGGACGTCTGTGAGCGAACTCATGCTGACACCCTACTGAGCCTATCAGTGACAATATCCGTACAGTCTGGTCCGTTCGTCTATGAGCATCGCATGACAGGCCTAGGGGGTTGGTAAAAGTCAGACCCCCAAAAGCGGTACAAGTCGTGTCGGAGTGTAGCCTAGAACACCCTGAGATACTACTAGAATACCTACCAGTAAATCTCCTGCATTAGCCAAGGACTTCGTGTAATGGCTCTCCTAGACACAGCGTGACCTCAACCCCAATACCGGGAGAGACGAACCCCTACAGATCCGCTCACTGCCTCCATGTGGCTCGCGACTGTACCCAACTAAAACCTGTTTGCATGTATCCTTTGAGCGTGGTAGGGTAGTAATCAAAGTACAGTGGGAACTCACATGAGACAAATGACGATCTCAGGTCGATGAACTAACCTGTACACATGTCACCAGGGAACATCTATCTGACGTCTGGTATAATCCCAACTAGCATGTTCCCGGCTAGTCCTGTCCGGTGTACTCATAACCCAATGAGCACATGTATACTTCTTAGGTGAACCAACTGACACCAGTGGCTTGTGAGACCGGCCACCGCCCCTCGTCGGGGTCTCGACTGTATACACTAGTCTATTCTGGAGTATCGATGCCCTGTCTCGAAACTCCCACGACGAGGGACCTTTTAAGGATGTGCTTATAGACCCCAGCTCCCACGTATATGATCGCCCTCATACTGCCGGTAGTCAAGCAAGAATCCTAGGGGCTCTATCAACGTGCAATAGTGACTTGTAAGGTCACCTAAAGCAGTACACGATGATAACCAGATAGCATACTATCATCTTGAGTAAGACTGTCCTACCGGCATAGGTCCTCCCTCAATCATTTCAATCACATGCCTGTGATCCAATAATTGACTCTGAGGGCACTATATCCAACAATCTCCCACTTGCACTCAAGGCTAATTATTGCGATGTCGCATACTCACAGCCCGTGTGATACCGAACACCCAACTCCTCTACTAGTCAGTTTCACAAAGCTCGTTTGCGAAACTATTGCGTTCGAGGAATAGCCTCATTGAGTGGATCCGCTCTGATGTTTCTTTCTATGTCTCTCTTTATCTCAAGTTCGCGGAGAAAGCCATCTCCCAAAATGAGCAATACCTGTTTTAGAATATGTCTGGATATCTGATGGGACCTAGCTCATAAATGAACTCCAAATTTAAACTTCTTAGACTGTATCGTCAACTGAACTTAATCAGTATCCTGCGCCATGCCTCCCTCAATATCCGCTTGGACCTCCTGTCCAAACTACTGCCCCTCGTCAGAGGGAAAACTATAACTCTGACAGCCACTCTGCCATCTATGTCACCTTGGAAACCTGGAATGATAACTGTCTCCCGAAGGAGGATACCGTTATCATATCCCTAGAACATTCACTTATGTTCTAAAAATGCTTCCGAATGTTTCTCCAGGATTGGATCAATATCAATTTATTGCATCTACTGCAAAAACAACATCTGGTGTGGTACTTGACATCTCCTGATTGACTCAATTGCCTAAGCAAGTGATCTACCAATCATGCACATCCCTCTCCCCTTTAGTCTATAAGACAGCTTTAGAGAGGGGTGACTCCATCACCTGCAGGTTTACTACCGTGCCAGGAGTCGTCCATTCTAAAAACTCTTAGAATGCTGTCTAAGTATCCTGATTGGGAAACCACCCAAATTTAGATCTATAGATCTAGTAACCAGAATGTCTTGATATTATATCCAAGTCCCATGTGGAGAAACCACTGTATGACAACCAAAGTATAACCGATCGTAGTATAGGAATATCACTTCCTACTCTGTGTATGTCATCCAAATACCTGGACATCACACCCTACTACCTTCTTAACAGATCCATCCCCTATTCTGATGAAGTCAAACCTATGACTTTCACATCAGAAATAGATGATCTATCTCCGCTATATCTGCTTTAGTTTATAAATAGACATAAGCTACTTGTCTACCATGTTCAGCTGCTTCCGCTGACTACGACAACACTCTGGCAGAGTAATATAGATGTACACTTCTAAAGCTAGTTCAGAACGACGCTATACTCATCCTCCTGCCGGGTCTCACAGTCTGGAACAACAGCAATGGAAAGTCTGGGTAAACAAGAACCTCCCTGTCACCGTCCTTGAGGCTACCGGAGTACCTCTCGGGTGCCTAAGGTTACCCAACATATCTGCGGAGTGGCCAATGGAATGTCAAACCAGATTGAATCTTTAGGTTCTTATCAAATCTTCAGTAATTGTTTGCGGTTCTGGAATCACTTCCAGTTCTACCATACTCCCACTACTATTTTCTGAAAAAATCCATTTTTATTAAAACTGTGGCGAGTCAAGAACAATACCACTATTGATCTTCCATATGGTAGAAAATCAACCCTCGTCATAGCACGGGTCAACCCACAAACAGCCATTACAGAAACATGCATTGAGTCATCCAGAGTCTGGTTTTAAGCATAAGCTGGAAAACTCACCGTATCTTAACAATGTCAAGATATGAACTGTTCTATATCCAATATAGAAACAGAGGCACTGATTTAATTGAACCGGATTCAAATCATGCAGCTGTCTCCAGTGCATGTCAACTAAATGGAGAGAGGCAGATCAGCGTTACTCAACTTAGGAATGCTTCCAATTATGAGAAACCTGAAAGAGAAGCAAGTTCTCTTAATCATTACTATCAACTGAATACCATTCACAAGTATCTACATTTTCGATCACCTTAAAGAATCCCGATACTTGCAATACCTGGTTCTCTACTTTACTCTTATACCTATAACTTCCCAAAACTTGGACCCTGTGTTTCTACGAAACACTTGTCTAAAAACTAGAGAAGTCATAAGTAAACCGAATATAGTATGAGGACCAACCCCTCTGTCCTAATGGACACTGGACAATATACAATACTCTGTATAAGTCCCTTGAGTCTAGTGACTCATTCACTGTGTGTCGTAGGTTGAAAACTGTACTTATGGTTAAGAAGAATTACACCGCTGTTCAATACTCCTTACCTAACCATCCACTGATATAGGTAAATGTCATAGACATAATTTCAAAAAGGTATATCTCACTCTATAAAAATAGACGTACAGATATATCAATTTGAAATTGGTGCATAACAACGGATATTTAAAACCAAATATTTGCCGTCCGGCAAACAGCCCAGGCGATTTCCTCAAATATCACCAATTACAACGAATCCCGATATAATGAGGATGATCACCCAATTCTCAATAACTTACTCCCACTCATCATCTATAAAACCATACAGATGTGAGAATCATACCTGGTAAATACATACCCTGGAGCAAGTGTCTAATTGGGAAATCAGTTTTCTTTTAACAGTACACAGTTAAACTGAAATATTGAAATATTTCGATGGGGTATCCCGGTATTCCTAGTAATGCCTCTTCCAATATCCAGATTCACAACTGTAACCGTATAATTCTTTGCCATCTCTCCAAATCCCTTTATATGTCTTTAGTCGTTACCTTCTGCACACCCCTTTAGGCCAAATGGTTTTCTTCCTTCCCTACCGTTCGGCACCAGCCTATGGTTTGGAAGAAGACTATCCAATAAGGATAATGGGTGTACTGTCCTAATCCTAGGAGCACTCGCAACGCGAGAGAAGGTAAAGATAAAAGACACCTGAATAAATCTTATTCCTATTTCTCTTGAACCAGAATCCATCCCCGAACTGGAACAAGTTCCTTTTGAGTTCGTATATAACCATACGATGGAGTATCCAATAAACTGTGGAGCTTCGTAGTGATACGGAGTGTCCTGGAGAAGTACAAAGGTGATTTAGGATTGGCGAAGAAATACTTGGTTTGGTCGTGAATAGCAGTCGCAGTTTACTTTGCCCTCTTACTAATCCCTTGATATGTCTTTACTTAATACCTTCTGTACACCATCGTTATGCTAATTGGTTTTCTTCATTCCCCACCGTTCGGCACCAACCTAAGGTTTGGAAGAAGACTATCCAATTTGCGTAATAGGTGTACTATTTCCTAAACCAAGAAGTACTCGCAACTTAAGAGAAGGTAAAAGGAAAAGGAAACTGAATAGTCATATTCGTTTTCTCCAGAACCGGAAACCATCCTCGAATAAATTCCTTCGAGTTCATATATAACCATACGATAGTTTTGTCCAATGGAAGTGGACGTTCGTAGTAATACGGGGTGTCCTGGAGAAAAGGGTAAAAGTAGGAGTGGCAATGAGGTATGCAACTCTGACAATCCAAAAACCAGTGTTAAAGAAGGTTCGGTTAATTTTGGTCGCTGAGTCATAGTCAAGGTTCGGGTCATGGTCGCTGCCAAAGAGAGAGAGAAAAGAAACACTCAGCGTGAACTCTAACCTAAATCAGAATGGTTATCACTTTATCTAATCTGGAAACCTCCCACTGTAACGTCAAATTCTTCCCCAAACCTGAAAGAAGAATTAGTCGGGATCACCCGAGGTGTAAACCAACTCATCAGTGGGAAACGGGATCCAACTATCATCGCATGATAACGTGACGGAATCCGCTCACGTTATCACACTCCAGAAGGTATGCGCATATCTGGCAAGTTTCAGTTTCTTTAGAAACTCCCGATGTGATTTTGTAGGGTTCCTAGGCACTCACAAGAGGTCTCACAAGGTATCAACCATGCCAATTTCAAAAATTACGGTGCCGACAAACCCTAGACTAGATCGTTGGCTAGAAGTTTAGGCGATAAAATGAAACTAGTTTACAACTAAACTAAAAGAACGGATATACAACCTTTGTAGATCCGGTCCTCTACCTCCATAGCTCCGCAATGAAGTCTCCTCGCTGTCCAAGTCGAACCCCGGGCTCTAGCGTCGGCTTCATCGGAGAATGGACGGGCTAGGTCATCGACGACGATGCCAAAGATGATCGACGTCGAAGCATCACTAGATCAAGCTCCAACTTCACCAAGTCAAGAAACTTGTGAATAAAACACACTCTACTACTTGGCAAGAGGTAGAGGATGAAGAAATAGGAAGTGGGTAGACTTTAGAATTGGATTTCTCACTCATTTTCATCAATCACCATTGATGAAGCAAGCTTTTCTTCTTGTGAAGAAGAAGAAGAAGATGAAGATGATGTTATGATAAGTTCATCCAAAAGAATAATAAAATCATTCTTATCATAATATTAACCTTGGTAATGTGTAGAGAATTAACCAAGGTTAGTTGAATGGTTAGGGTTATGAGAAGAAGACAAGAATGGTAGCTTTGGTCAAACCTTCATGAAGCTTCAACTAAACTACAAATAAAGCCACCATTCTTTTCTTTTCATTTCCAAATAAATAAATAAATCAATAAATGGATAAATGAATAAGAAAATCAAAACCCTAACCATTTAAATAACCATGGTTCAATCTTTACACAAACTCAAGTAAACATGTATCATCAAACATGATACATCCAAGTGCACAAAAGTATATCACATATACAACTTGTGAACTTTAAGTGAGAAAATCCATTTAAAGTGAACCAATACTAGTTAATGCAAAGTAATATATCAAATATATAATTATGCATTAAATCATTAAATCAACACTTGATTTAACGATCCGGTCATATCGCATATAACCGACTAGTATCGAATGTATCGGCTTATCGAATCAACGCTTGAATCGATAACTAGGTTATATCGCATACAACCAATCGATACATTCATCCCGAGAATAGAATACGGTATCATATACACGCATTATTCTCGGTCCCGCACATATCTCATATGCGCTCCTATTTCGTTTCGCTTGAGCCAGGAAGCCTCTGTGTAGGACTCTAAAGACTCGTCAATACGCCGGCAGCAGGTGATGATCATATCAAACACCCACAAGCCGCAAGCGGTCTGCTAAACGTAACGGCCACCCGGGTATTGAGCGATCAGAAGATCGACGAGCAAGCCCGCTCACACTCCAGTGAATCCAACCAGTAACACTACCATACAGTCCGGTCTGTTCGTCTGATATGTCGCATATCTTGCCTAGGGGTGGTAAACGTCAGACCCCAATAGCTCGATAAGTCGTGTCGATATGAGGTCTATAACAATTCGAGAAACTACTGGTAACACTTACCAGTAAATCTCAGCAACCCTGGCCAGGGATTTCCTGTTATAGCCAATCGAACACAGCACAACATCAACCCCCTATACCGAGAGAGACGAATCCCCTCCTATCGCTCATTGCCTCCATGTGACTCGGGACTGTACCCAAAAACCACCATTTTGCACGCCCTCTTGGACGTGGTAAGATGGAAATCAAAGCACAGTGGGAACCATACAAGACTCTATGACGATCTCGGGTCAGCAGACTACTCTGTACCAGTGTCACCAGAGAACTGCCATCTGACGTAAGGTATAATACCATCTGGGAGTTCTCGGCGAGTCCGTCCAGTGTACCCAGTCTCTACTGAGCACCCGTATATCATCTCTGATGTCAAACACCGATGGATATGGGATCATCCATCGCCCATCTGTATGGGTCGAGAAGGTATACGCTAGTCTACTCTGGTATATCGATGCCCCGTCTCGATATACCCACGACTAGGGACTTTGAAGGATGTACTTATGGACTACCATGTCCCCACTAGTATGATCCGCATCACAGTCCAGGTAGTCAAGTACACATCCTAAGGGCTTTACCAACATGTAATAGAGAGACAATCTGTGTACACGTTAAGGTAAAGAGCAACCAGATAGCATACTATCATGTCGAGCAAGAAAGTCCTCCCTATATATGTCCCAGCATCCACTACAATATACATCCAATGTATAGTAATGGCCTCTAGGGCATATATATAACTAACAATCTCCCACTTGCACTAGGGCCATCTGTAGCAGTGGTTGTAGTATCTCATACTCAACCATCCCATAAAAGTCTCTCTCTAGGAATAGGCCTTCATGAGTGGATCCGCCGTGTTATCCTCTGAGTCTGCTCTCCTTGCCTCGATCACCTTGGAGATCAACCATCTCTATGATCAGGTGATACTGCCTTAGAATAAGTCTGGATCACTGATGGGACCGGCGTTCCTTGGCATAAGCCACAATTCCATTGTCTCACAATGGTAGGAACATAGTTCATCTCATGAACCATTATACATCCAAACAGCCTCTTTGGTAGCATCTTAAGTAGCGATGTATCCTGCCTTTATCGTCTAGTATGTCACGGTATCTAGCTTGGAACTCTTCCAACATACCGTCCCTTTACTGAGGGTAAAGACAATGCCTGTGACTGACATTCAGTCGTCTTTATCACCCTGGAACCCTTCAAGTGACCAATTGATACCATCTCACTAGTGAGTATACTAACACCCAAATAACATCTATCTCATAGATGAAAGCTCAGGATGGAGGAGGTATCACTTTGATCCTTTCTGGAGAATCCTTGTGATAAGCGGAGATTGACCGAGCATAGCATAGGAAACTCCTTCCCTTCCAAGAGTATGTCATCCACGTACTCTACGAGGATCACCACCATACTCCCTACTATCTTTTTGTATATACATGGTTCATCTACCATTTTGATGATGTCAACTTCCTTGACTAATCCATCAAAACAGATGTTCCAACTCCGCGATGCCTGCTTTATCCTATAAAGCATCTTGCACACGTTTCCGCTGCTCCCACTGTCTACGAGGCCCTCTGGCTGTGTACTTATAGACGCACTCTTCTAAAATATCATTTAGAAAAGCATTCATGACACCCAACCGCCAGATATCGTAGTCATGGTATGTAGCCGTGGCATGTAGTATCTGGATGGACTTAAGCATAGGTACTGGAAAAGGTTTCATCATTATCCACGCCTGGTCAATGATGAAAAACTTTAACAAGTCTAGCTTTGAAAGTCTCAACTTTTCCATCTACACCAAGTAATCTTCTCAAGATATACTTGCTCCTGATGGGGATTTAACCCTTCAGATATAGCAGCCAAAGTCCATACTTTGCTGGTGTATAAGGATTCCATCTCAGATCTCTAAGCATCCAGCCATTCTTACAGAGTCTTACTCCTGATAGCCAGCTCGAAATTAGTTGGGTCATCATCTCATGATGCAATCCTCGCTCCCACTGTCATAAAGAAACCGAAGTATCTCTCAGGTGGGTGAGGAACCCTACTAGATCGGCGGAGAGGCTGAGGTTCGTTGGAATCTACTGAATCCTTTGGTTCTATCAATTCATCAGCTGCATTCTGTATAGATGGAACATTTCCAGTTCTACATAACAGATCTTGCCTCGAGCTTGTCCGGATTTTGTTTTTCAGACATAGGCCGGACAACCCCAAATCTTAACTAACTTAAGAAATGGGCTCTTCCCTTTCCATATCACATATGAAGTGGTAGGCAACTGATTTGATCTGAACCCTATTCAACGGGTATGCAGCTTCTCAAGTGCATAACTCCCAAAAGGAAATAGGTAACTCAATAGTACTCATCATAGAGCACACCATATCAAATAGGGTGTATCTGCTCCGCCCCGATACAACGTTGTGCTGTGTTGTTTTCGGAGGAGTAATGCTGAGAGAGAATCTCATTCTCCTTTAGAATAGTCCAGGATTTCCGTGCTCAAGTATTCTCCTCCTTGATCTCATCAAAGGACATAATACTTTTACCCGTATTTTGGTTCTCTACTTCTCGCTTATATTCTGTGAATATCTCAAAAGGTTCGGACTCATGTTTCAACAGGAACATATGACTGAATCTTGAGAGATTATCAGAGAATATAATGAAGTATAAAGAATCAGTCCTGGCATGTGTAGACAGGAGACCTTACATACATCATCATGTATCAGTCCCTAGAGTTCACTAACTCTTTCTCTGTTTCCAATAAACAGAGCTATGGTCATCTTATCTTTGTGACATGACTGGCAAGTTTCATAAGATGTAAATTCAAACTGATTTAAATATGCATCTTAATGTAACTTTAGCTAGTCGGGTCGCATTGATATGACCTAGTCTACAATGCCACAAGAAGGATCCGTTCATTTCTGAACTCTTCCTCTTGTGTGTGTTCTGTATACTAAGAACTGTAGTTTGATTTAGAACATTAATGCTTTTAGATAACGTGCCTGAACCGATCAACTTTTGATATAGGAAATGTTCAAAACATTATCCAACAATACAAAATTTTATCATTTCTTTACTAATAAAGAAACTGATATGATTTTGTATATCAGGTTCGGTATCTAATAACATTCGTTCAGAATCAATGTATTACAATACATGGTGACAGTGACCAACGGACTTGGCTGCAATACTTGCCTCGTTTTCTGCCTCATGAAACTTATCACCCGTTCTCAGTTTTTCTACCCTTTTGTAGCCCTATGTAACATCTTACATATCTGGGATCCTGATCCGGTATCATATACCTAGGACGTAAAGGACATTGAGAAACAGTTCTGTATAATGAACACACCCGAAGATGATGCATCAGCATGCACTCTCTTCGTTTGGGCGGCACGGGAAATCTGGTATTCCCCAATTTCCTGCTCTGTCTTATAACTATTATAAGTTGGAGCGGGACCAACGTTCCCCAACACATCATAACAAGCGGGTTCGGTCAATATTCAGTATTATTATCTTGATTAAGATGTGATATGGTCGCTACCAGGAGAGAGAGAGAAGAAAACACTCAGCGTATGCTCTTGCAAGAATAGATTGGTTATTATTTTATCTAATCAGGAGCAAATCAGGATGGCTCCCACTGCTTTTTATCAAATCTTCCTTCAAACCCTAAAAGGAAAGACTAGCCGGGATTAATTACACACTACAAGTTCGCCAATCTTTCAGCCAGGCCAGTGTCGGTACTTTAAGGGAGGTCCCCCGTGCTTTCGCACGAACCTAATTAATGTAAACCTCATTTTCCCAGAGGCGTAACCTCGTTAACACCTTTCTAGACACCTACTTGATCGGCTAATTGTAATGTATAAAACTCTCCCAGGAGTAACTCTTACTCGCAGCGGGTATCGGGATCCAACTATCTCATAGAAGGTATGCAATCTCATTGCAAATTTCAACACTTGAAATTCCCGATAATATTTTGCCCCAGGCGATCTATGACCTTGACTGAGTCAACAAACCATAGACCGCAAGTAAAGTTCAACCCGTCATTTCCTGATTGAATTAAACCCACCCGCACGACCCTTGACTGAGTCAACAAGTCCAATCTGCATCATATGCATAAACAGATAAATAGTAATCAGCTACCGCACACTACGCCATGACTGAGTCAACAAACGCAGCACGAATACTAACTATTACTTATCTGAAATGACGGAGGGCTACGTCAGGTTTTTAAGAAAACCCTTTGCGTAATGAACTTTATATCGTTGTAGAATCAAATGAATTTTAAAATGGAGTGTTTTTGAGGCTTTTCTAGTTTTGCTAAAGGAGTCACTCCCGGTGAAGGGATCGTCGGTCCTTTCCTCGTCGAATGAGGTGCGGGATATATCATATATATCACTGTGCAAAGCAAAAACACTTAAAAGCAATCAAAAGACAAACCGAGGGGTGTAGCATCTTCCAGTTATTGCTAAAGGAGTCACTCCCGGTGAAGGGATCTCGGTCCTTTCCTTATCGAATAAGGTGCAGGATATATCACATATACCGCTGTGCAAAGCAAGAACTGTAACTACCTGTTTTATTTTGAAATTCGATTCTACAACATCTTAGGTTTCTTCTATTTCATTAATCATATTAATGAAGTCCCATCATTTAAGTACCTAAACATCACAGATAAATACAACATACGCTTATGCCATCCGCATTCGCCTCGATGTCCCCTCATGCACCGTTAGGTTAGGTAACTAACGGCAGAGCGGGGCAGGGCTAGCGCGGGTGTAAAACATAAGTAACGCCTATATAATATATCATATATACTATATACTGTATCTATCACAGAACATCACATGATCACATCACAGATATCGCAGCAGAAGAAACATATGAAATATTAGATATACTAGGACGTCCGTGTTTTCAATACGAGCCAGTATAAAACACGGATTCCACGGTCGCGATGAATAGCCAAACCCACACCCCTAGACCCCTACGAGAGCGGCAAGTAACCCTACCAATTCTGGAGTTAGGAGACCCGGGCTCGACTCCTCGAGTTGGTCTCCCACTGGACTCCAGAACCCGGTTACTTGTGCCCTCCTCCTTGGGTCTATCCTAGTGCGGAAAAGTAAATAATATACAAACGGTGACATCTTCCGCAACCTGGAAGTGCCCCAATAAAAGAATATTACATACAAGTTTTTACATGAATGAAAATGAAAAACACTCATCTCACATAAAAAAACCACCGGCTATTCATACACGAAGATCCAATATAACATATCCAGCAACACATAACATCACATGTCATCAACGTAAGTAAATATGCGCATCCCAATTGTCGTTGACATATAGCAACGAAACCGGCGATATCACATATTACACTTACGGTCACAGAAAAGAAAGTGTAAAACTACAACAGTTGGAATCTGCAATCTCTTTAGACATCGCATGCCTAATCAAATGAATTCCTTAGACATCGCATGCCTAACAATTATAAACCCCGCATTTTAGTCTCATTATCGAAAACACTTTTCAATATCAAGTCGGGCAATTCAACAAGATTCCTGACATCCTGATCGAATGCTCTTCGCAAACTTTAGTAGACGGCCGCACCCCCGACGCCGTCGACGAAGTGCACCAAGGCGGAACACCGCCACCGCGAGCACCTGAACGGATGCTTTCGGCGACGGGGTTCTCCTACAGTCACTTGGTCGAGGCTATGGAGTGAAGCTGTCTATTAAGTTTACCCGGCGAGTATCTGCGTACGCTACGTGATTGCGACGGACTTTTGATCACATCAAAATTCCGTGGCAACCGATCAAGTGAGACTAAACTGCTATGTTTATAACATTCATTCAGTTATGTCATAACTACTTGTGAATTCCAATTATTGTATCACATTCCGAATAAACAGAAAATGTTAAACTTTCCGATCGAACATTCGAACACCCAAGTTTTCCCGATACAGCTCAACACATGAAATAAGTCTAACAACTTTCAGTTCGTGCCTCAGTACCAACGGTCCAGCCGTAGAAGGGTCAAGCCAACGCCTCACATGTGGCACGCCGTACTGCCCCAAACCCTAAGGTTCAAAGAGCAGTTCAAGACGGTCACATAATCGAGTTAAGGTTTGTTGTCTTCTAGAGGGTCCATTGCATTACTTGCACTACTTAGAACGTCGTTAAACCACGGAAAAATCCAACACTTGGAAATTTCCCGACAGGGGAAAAATTGGGTATTTATATCCGGTCGAACTTTTTAACATATTCTAAAATTTATCCGGAAAGCCACATAGACAAAATCTGATACTCCGATCGAAACACCGAATCCCCAAAACAACCCCAGAAAATTCAACTCTTGAATAAATATTAAAAAATCCCAGAAACACCAGCACCAGAAATAATGAATTACTGTACAAAAATTATGGGACAATCTTTTAAAGTAGCTGCGGAACCGCCGCATAAGCAGGGCTTATGCTGCGGTTCCGCCGCACTCTGGACACTTCGTTGGATAATTTTTGTACCGTAATTCCTATAATTCCCTGCTGAAATTTTTAGCAATTTTTAATTTGGAAAAATCCACGTTTTCAGAAAAAGTCCAGAGAGCGTGGAAAAATGGGGTTTCGGGTTCGATCGGACTTCAAACTCCGTCTAGACTTCGCCTAAGGCTCTAGCTAGGCTTTGATACCACTGTAGGGTTCCTAGGTACTCACAGGAGGTCTCACAAGGCATCAACCATACCAATTTCAAAAATTACGGTGCCGACAAACCCTAGACTAGATCGTTGGCTAGAAGTTTAGGCGATAAAATGAAACTAGTTTACAACTAAACTAAAAGAACGGATATACAACCTTTGTAGATCTGGTCCTCCACCTCCATAGCTCCGCAATGAAGTCTCCTCGCTGTCCAAGTCGAACCCCGGGCTCTAGAGTCGGCTTCATCGGAGAATGGACGGGCTAGGTCATCGACGACGATGCCGAAGATGATCTACGTCGAGGCATCACTAGATCAAGTTCCAACTTCACCAAGTCAAGAAACTTGTGAAGAAAACACACTCTACTACTTGGAAAGAGGTAGAGGATGAAGAAATAGGAAGTGGGTAGACTTTAGAATTGGATTTCTCACTCATTTTCATCAATCACCATTGATGAAGCAAGCTTTTCTTCTTGTGAAGAAGAAGAAGAAGATGAAGATGATGTTATGATAAGTTCATCCAAAAGAATAATAAAATCATTCTTATCATAATATTAACCATGGTAATGTGTAGAGAATTAACCAAGGTTAGTTGAATGGTTAGGGTTATGAGAAGAAGACAAGAATGGTAGCTATGGTCAAACCTTCATGAAGCTTCAACTAAACTACAAATAAAGCCATCATTCTTTTCTTTTCATTTCCAAATAAATAAATAAATCAATAAATGGATAAATGAATAAGAAAATCAAAACCCTAACCATTTAAATAACCATGGTTCAATCTTTACACAAACTCAAGTAAACATGTATCATCAAACATGATACATCCAAGTGCACAAAAGTATATCACATATACAACTTGTGAACTTTAAGTGAGAAAATCCATTTAAAGTGAACCAATACTAGTTAATGCAAAGTAATATATCAAATATATAATTATGCATTAAATCATTAAATTAACACTTGATTTAACGATCCGGTCATATCGCATATAACCGACTAGTATCGAATGTATCGGCTTATCGAATCAACGCTTGAATCGATAACTAGGTTATATCGCATACAACCAATCGATACATTCATCCCGAGAATAGAATACGGTATCACATACACGCATTATTCTCGGTCCCGCACATATCTCATATGCGCTCCTATTTCGTTTCGCTTGAGCCAGGAAGCCTCTGTGTAGGACTCTAAAGACTCGTCAATACGCCGGCAGCAGGTGATGATCATATCAAACACCCACAAGCCGCAAGCGGTCTGCTAAACGTAACGGCCACCCGGGTATTGAGCGATCAGAATATCGACGAGCAAGCCCGCTCACACTCCAGTGAATCCAACCAGTAACACTACCATACAGTCCGGTCTGTTCGTCTGATATGTCGCATATCTTGCCTAGGGGTGGTAAACGTCAGACCCCAATAGCTCGATAAGTCGTGTCGATATGAGGTCTATAACAATTCGAGAAACTACTGGTAATACTTACCAGTAAATCTCAGCAACCCTGGCCAGGGATTTCCTGTTATAGCCAATCGAACACAGCGCAACATCAACCCCCTATACCGGGAGAGACGAATCCTCTCCTATCGCTCATTGCCTCCATGTGACTCGGGACTGTACCCAAAAACCACCGTTTTGCACGCCCTCTTGGACGTGGTAAGATGGAAATCAAAGCACAGTGGGAACCACACAAGACTCTATGACGATCTCGGGTCAACAGACTACTCTGTACCAGTGTCACCAGAGAACTGCCATCTGACGTAAGGTATAATACCATCTGGGAGTTCTCGGCGAGTCCGTCCAGTGTACCCAGTCTCTACTGAGCACCCGTATATCATCTCTGATGTCAAACACCGATGGATATGGGATCATCCATCGCCTATCTGTATGGGTCGAGAAGGTATACGCTAGTCTACTCTGGTATATCGATGCCCCGTCTCGATATACCCACGACTAAGGACTTTGAAGGATGTACTTATGGACTACCATGTCCCCACTAGTATGATCCGCATCACAGTCCAGGTAGTCAAGTACACATCCTAAGGACTTTACCAACATGTAATAGAGAGACAATCTGTGTACACGTTAAGGTAAAGAGCAACCGGATAGCATACTATCATGTCGAGCAAGAAAGTCCTCCCTATATATGTCCCAGCATCCACTACAATATACATCCAATGTATAGCAATGGCCTCTAGGGCATACATATAACTAACTGATTTTTACCCCATGCTCTTATGACCTTGACTTTGGCCAACAAATCATAAGTTGTAAGTCCATGCTATCTCTCCCGGTACTTTCGGGCATGCGGAATTTGATAAAAAACGATTTTCTTAGAGGTTGTAACCTGGACTTAAAACCCGGATCTTTGTTAAACATCTAACTAACAACCTAACTACGAGTTGCTAACTACTCGGTTAGGGGGTTATACCTTTCTTTTTCTCGAACTCCTTCGTCTTCAAGCCTCGATGGATGTCCGGATCTGTTAGTTATGTATATGCCCTAGAGGCCATTGTTGTACATATGATGTATATTATAATGGATGCTTGGTTATATATAGAGAAGACTTTCTTGCTCATCATGATAGTATGCTATTTGGTTTCACTTTATCTTAACATGTTGACTTGTATTGGTTTACTGTTTTACTCTCACATGTTGATAAAGCCCTTAGGATCTGTACTCGACTACTGGGACTATGATGAGATCATACTAGTGGGGCCGCGGTAGTCGATGAGTACATCCTATAACTGTTCCTAGTCGCGGGTATATCGAGACAGGGCATCGATACACCAGAGCAGACTAGCGTATTCGCATCTTGACCCATATGATGGGTGATGGATGATCCCATATCCATCGGTGTTTGACATCAGAGATGGTGTACGGGTGCTCAGTGGAGACTGGGTACACTGGACGGACTCGCCGAGAACTCCCAGATGGTGATATACCACACGTCAGATGGCAGTTCTCCGGTGACACAGGTACAGGGTAGTCTGAAGACCCGAGATCTTCATAGAGTCTTGTGTGATTCCCACTGTGCTTTGATTTCCACCTTACCACGTCCAAGAGGGCGTGCAAAACGGTGGCTTTTGGGTACAGTCCCGAATCACATGGAGGCAATGAGCGATAGGAGGGGATTCGTCTCTCCCGGTATAGGGAGTTGATGTTGTGCTGTGTTCGATTGGCTATAACTGGAAGTCCCTGGCCAGGGCTGATATAGAGATTTACTGGTAAGTGTTACTAGTAGTTTCTCGACCCGTTATGAGCCATACATCGACACGACTTATCGGTTACTGGGGTCTGACGTATACCACCCCTAGACTTGATATGCGACATATCAGACGAACAGACCGGACTGTATGGGAGTGTTACTAATCGGATTCACAGGAGAACGCACAGGCTAGCTTGTTGATCTTCTGATCGCTCAATACCTGGGTGGCTGTTACGTTTAGCTGACCGCTTGCAGCTTGTGGGTGTTTGATATGATCATCACCTGCTACCGGCGTATTGACGATTCTTTAGAGTCCTACACAGAGGTTTCTTGGCTCAGGTGAAACGGAGTAGAGGCACATATGTGATATGTGCAGGACCGAGAATAATGCGATATAGGATACCGTATTATATTCTCGCGATATTTAGATATGAACCGGGTCATCGGATCAAGTGTTGATTCGATGAATCGGTACATGATATATTAGTCGGTAATATTCGATATAGCCGGATCGTCGGATCAAGTGTTGATTCGATGATTTAATATATAATAATATATATGATATATTATTATATTAACTAATATTGGCTTGCTTTATTATTTCATTTTCTCAGTGGATGATACATTGATATATATGCGATATATGTTAATTGTATTATTTTCTTTTGTTGCAAATATATAATATATATGTGATATATATTATTGTGACATGATATGATTAATTGTTAAACATGTTTAAAGATGATTAATTGAGGTTAGGGTTTGATTAGGGTTAGTAGCTTCAAGTTCCTTCTAGAAGCTTTTTCTTTTGTCATTCTTAAAATCTTTATGGATGACACATTCTTTTAACCTTACCAAACCCTAACCCTAGTTGTTTCTCTACTCATTCTTATCCTATCATCCTTGACCATGGTTCACAATTCAATCATATGATTATATTCTATTCATCACAAAAGAAAAAGGATTATTCTTTTTCCATTATCTTCTTCTTCTCTCTTGAAAGAAAAGCTTGCTAGATTTTCTTAAGTGATGATAAAATATGAGAAAATGATATAAAAAGAAAGCAAAAATACTACTCCCTCATCCTCATCTCATCTAGCCCATGTGATTAGTGTGTTCACTTCTTTAAGAGTGCGATAGCTTGAGTTCTTTGAAACCTCGAGGTAGATCATCGGAGATTTGGAATACGACAAGCTAGAATGGATCGTTCGAGTCGTGGAGCCTCTCATGAGTCCGGGAGATCGTGGATCGCGGCAAAGGGACTTCTACTCGGAGCTTGTGAAGTGAAGGAGCGGACTACAAAGGTTGTAATCCCTCACACTTAGATAAAAGTTATCATCTTGCATATTAAACCCTAATAATCTAGCAAAGATCCCGGCTTTGGGTTGTTCGGCACGTCTAAAATTTAATCCGGGCATGTTTGATGCCTTAAGAACATTCACAAGAGTGCCTAGGAACCCTACAGTGGTATCAGAGCCTAGCTAGAGTATTAGGCGATGTGTTTACGAAGTTAAAACTCCGATCGAACCCGAAACGACGAAACTTGACCCCTCTCTGGAAATTTTTTAAATTTTGGGATTTTTCTGAATTAAAAATATGTAAAAAAATCAGCAGGGTATTGTAAGAATTACCAAGAAGCCCGAGCCCGCAAGTCGATCAAACGGCCGCGGAAGCGCGGCGCAAGCTTGCTTGCGCGGCGGTTCCGCAGCGGATTGGTCGATTGGCGACACGTGGCTTCTTGGTAATAACCGTAGGTACATGCTGACTATTCTGGGTATTTTTAATCTGTTCCAGGTGTATAAAATTCTGGGGTTTGTTTTGTAATAGTAGACTCGATCGAAAATTTTAAATTCGTATTTCTTTCCGGATATTTAGAAACTGTTAAACTATTTGAACGGATATCATTAACTTACTGTTTCCCGGTACGGCAAACTTTCAAGTGTTCAAATTTATTCGGGTTTAAATCTTTCGGGAAAATTGTACAAGTAAAGCGGTGGACCCTCTAGAAGACAACAAACCTTAACTCGATTATGTGACCGTCTTGAACTGCCTTTTGAACCTTCGGGTTTGGGGCAGTACGGCGTGCCACATGTGAAGCGTTGGCTTGACCCTTCTACGGCTGGATCACCGGTACTGTGACATATTCTCGGATTATTTGAACCCCGCTGAAGTGTTGAGCAGTTTAGGAAATTTTGGGTGTTTGATAATCTGTTCGGAAAGTTTAATACTGTATATTTATCTGGAATGTGATACAATATGTGGAATTCGTAGAGTTAGGCATGAAATGCGGAGTATGTGATATTTCGGATTTACGATGTCTAAAGTGATTGTGGATTCCAAATATTGTAGTTTTACACTTTCTTTTCTGTGACCGTAAGTGTAATATGTGATATCGCCGGTTTCGTTGCTATATGTCAACGACAATTGGGATGCGCATATTTACTTACGTTGATGATATGAGATATTATGTGTTGCTATGATATGTTATATTGGATCGTTGCGATCAGAATAGCCGGGGGTTTTATGTGAGATGAGGGTTTTTATTTTCATTCATGTAAAATTCATTTGTAATGTAATATTCTTTTATTTGGGGCACTTCCAAGTTGCGGTTGCTGTCACCAGTGTATATTATTTACTTTTCCGCATTAGGTAGACCCAAGGTGGGGAGCACAAGTAACCGGGTTCTAGGGTCCAGTGGGAGGCCATCTCGAGGAGTCGAGACCGGGTCTCCTAACCCTAGAATTGGCAGTGTTACTTGCCGCTCTCGTAGGGGTCTTGGGATGTGGGTTTGGCTATTCGTCGCGACCGTGGAATCCGTGTTTTATACAGGCTCGTATTGAAAACACGGACGTCCTAGTATATCCAATATTTCATATATGTTCTTCTGCTGCAATGTTCTGTGATGAGATCATATTACTGCCTGAGACGAATGCTTATACTATATATATATGCTGATATATAAATATTACTGCTTTCGTTTCTTCTGTGATGCTTAGGAAGCATAAGCTGATGGGTTTTTTATTAATGAGATTAATAAAAGAAAAGAAACCTAAAGATGTTGTAGAATCAAAACTTAATAAAAAGGGTAGCTACAGTTTTGCTTTGCACAGTGATATATACGATATATCCTGCACCTTATTCGATGAGGAAAGGACCGAGATCCCTTCACCGGGAGTGACTCCTTTAGCGAAACTGGCAGATGCTACAAAACACGGTTTGTCTTTTGATTGCTTTAAGTGTTTTGCTTTGCACAGCGGTATATGTGATATATCCTGCACCTTATACGATGAGGAAAGGGCCGACGATCCCTTCACCGGGAGTGACCCCTTTAGCGAAATTAAGTAAAGCCTCAAAAACACTCCTTTTCAAAAAAAATACATGATTCTACGACGATATCAAGTTCATTACGCAATAGGTTTTCAGAAAAACCTGTCGTAGCCCTCCGTCTTTTCAGATAAGTCCTGTTTAGTATTCGTGCTGCGTTTGTTGACCTTGTCAAGGCGCAGTGTGCGGTAGCTAACCAGTATTTATCTGCTTATGCATATGATGCAGATTGGGTTAGGGTTGTCGTGCGGCCTTGTTGACCTTGTCAAGGGTCGTTCGGGTGGGTTTGATTCAATCAAGAAATGACGGGTTAAACTTGACTTGCGGTCTATGGTTTGTTGACCTTGTCAAGGTCATAGATCGTTTGGGGCAAAATATTATCGGGAATTTCAAGCGTTGAAATTTGCAATGAGATTGCATACCTCCTATGAGATAGTTGGATCCCGATACCCACTGCGAGTAAGAGTTACTCCTGGGAGAGTTTTACACAAGACAACTAGCCGATCAAGTAGGTGTCTAGAAAAGTGTTAACGAGGTTACGCCTCTGGGAAAACGAGGTTTACTTTAATTAGGTCCGTGCGAAAGCACGGGGAACCTCCCTCAAAGTACCGACACTGATCTGGCTGAAAGATTGACGAAATTGTAGGGTGTAATTAATCCCGGCTAATCTTGCCTTTTAGGGTTTTAAGGTAGATTTGATAAAAACAGTGGGAGACATCCTGATTAGATAAGATAATAACCAATCTAATCTTGCAAGAGCATACGCTAAAGTGTTTTCTTCTCTCTCTCTCCAGGTAGCGACCATGTCATGCCATAATCAAGATAATAATATGGATGTATTGACTGAACCTGATTATTGTACTGAGCAAGGGAACGTTAGACCCATTCTTTCTTATAAGAGTTATAAGACTGAACAGGAAACAGGAGAATATCTGGATTCTCACGCCGCCCAAAAGAACATGCATGTTGATGCATCTTCTTCAGGTGTGTTTGTTATTGAGAACTGTTTCTCAGTTCACCCTACGTCCTGGGTATTAGATACCGGATCAGGATCCCACATATGCAAACAGTTGCATGGGCTACGTAAAGGTAGAGAACTGGGAAAAGATGATCATTCCGTTCTAGTAGGGAACGGTGCAAATGTTGCAGCCAAAGCAGTTGGCGAATATCACCTTGTATTACCAAGTCGTAATACACTGATTCTGAATGAATGTTATTATATACCGAACATGATGTGCAACATTATATCAGTTTCTTTATTAAGTAAAGAAGGATATAATTTTGTAGTAAAGGATAATGTTATGAACATATTCCTAGATCAAAAGTTGATTGCATCAGGCTCGTTACATAATGGCATATTCATTCTAAATCAGAATACAGTCCTAAATATACAAAACACACACAAGAGGAAAAGTTCAGATATGAACGAATCCTACTTGTGGCATTGTAGACTTGGTCATATCAATGCGACACGACTGGCTAAGTTGCATAGAGATGGTTATTTAAATTCGTTCGAATTATCATCTTATGATACTTGCCATTCATGTCTCAAAGGAAAAATGACCAAAGCTCCGTTTAGTGGACACGGAGAAAGAGTTACCGAACTCTTAGGACTGGTACATAGTGATGTATGCGGTCCTATGTCTACGCATGCCAGGAACGGTTCTTCCTACTTCATTACATTCACTGACGATCTCTCAAGATTCGGATATGTGTTCCTGATGAAACACAATTCTGAAGCTTTTGAGAAATTCAGAGAATATAAGCACGAAGTAGAGAATCAAACGGGCAAAAGTATTAAGATTCTTCGATCTGATCGAGGAGGTGAATACTTAAGCGGTGAGTTCCTAGATTATCTAAAAGAGAATGGGATTCTCTCTCAGCGTACTCCTCCTTATACACCACATCACAATGGTGTATCGGAGCGGAGGAATCGCACCCTATTAGATATGGTGCGCTCTATGATGAGTACAGCAGAGTTACCTATTTCCTTCTGGGGGTATGCGCTTGAGACAGCGGCATACCTATTGAATCAAGTTCCAACTAAATCTGTACCTACCACACCATATGAGATATGGAGTGGGAAGAAACCGTATCTTAAACGAGTTAAGATATGGGGTTGTCCGGCCTATGTCAAAAGGCAAAATCCGGACAAACTCGAGACACGATCAGTTCTTTGCAAGTTTGTAGGATATCCGAAGAATTCTTATGGATATTTTTTCTATCACAGTGAGGAGCAAAAAGTGTTTGTTGCTCAACATGCCACCTTTTTAGAAAAGGAATTTCTTGCAAAAGAGATTAGTGGCTCTGAGGTAGAACTGGAAGAAGTTCCAGCAATACAAACTGCAACTGAAGATTTAGTAGAACAAGAGGATTCAGTAGTACCCGACGAACCCCAGCCTCTCCGCCGATCTAGTAGGTTTTCTCGTCCACCTGAGAGATACTACTGTTTTCTCATTGATGGTGGAAGCGAGGATTGCATCATGGATGATGATGAACCGACTAGTTTCGAGCAGGCCATCACGAGTGGTGACTCTGTGAAATGGCTGGATGCAATGCGATCTGAGATGGAATCCATGTACACCAACAAAGTATGGACTTTGGAAAATGCTCCTGAAGGGGTAAAACCCATTGGGAGCAAGTGGATCTTTAAAAAGAAATTTGGTGTAGATGGAAAAGTTGAGACTTTCAAAGCTAGACTTGTAGCAAAGGGTTTTCGTCAAAGACCAGGTGTGGACTATGACGAAACCTTTTCTCCAGTGGCTATGCTTAAGTCCATCCGGATCTTACTTGCCATTGCTGCATACCATGACTACGAAATCTGGCAAATGGATGTTAAGACCGCCTTTCTAAACGGTGATTTAGAAGAGTGCGTGTACATGACCCAGCCAGAGGGCTTCGTAGATAGTGGGAGCAGCGGAAAGGTGTGCAAGTTGCTTAAATCCATTTATGGATTAAAGCAAGCATCGCGGAGTTGGAACATCTGTTTTGATGTTGTAGTCAAAGAGTTTGACTTCATCAAAAATATAGATGAACCTTGTATCTATAAGAAGGTAGCAGAGGGTAAGGTTGTCTTCCTCGTATTGTACGTAGATGACATACTCTTGATAGGAAATGATATTCCTATGCTGCAATCAGTCAAGCTCTTCTTATCACAGAGATTCTCAATGAAAGATCTAGGTGATGCCTCCTGCATATTGGGAATCATGATCTATAGAGATAGATCTAAACGGATACTGGGATTGTCCCAATCCAGGTACATTGACACCATACTAAAGAGGTTTAGTATGGAAGAATCCAAGCGTGGGAACCAACCCACGATCTCTGGACTCACTCTCTCCAAAGAGATGTCTCCCAAGACTGATTTGGAGAGAGCTCGCATGCAAGGGATACCCTATGCTTCGGCAGTAGGCTCTATCATGTATGCGATGCTATGTACCAGACCCGATGTAGCATACTCACTAAGTGTAGTGAGTCGGTATCAAGCAGATCCTGGAGAGAGTCATTGGACAGCAGTGAAGAACATTCTCAAGTACTTACGAAGGACTAAGGAGATGTTCTTGGTGTATGGTAATGGAGAACTCCAGGTGGAGTCCTTTACCGATTCCAGCTTCCAAAGTGATAAGGACGACTCTAAGTCGCATTCGGGTTTTGTCTTTACCCTCAATGGAGGGGCGGTATGTTGGAAGAGTTCCAAACAGGATACCGTTGCAGACTCAACGATGGAGGCTGAATACATCGCTGCCAACGATGCTGCCAAAGAGGCTGTCTGGATCAAGAAGTTCATTAGTGAACTTGGTGTGGTTCCATCCATTGAGCATCCAATACCTCTGTATTGCGATAACAATGGAGCTGTGGCTTTGGCCAAGGAACCCAGGTCCCATCAGAAGTCCAGACATATTCTGAGGCGGTATCACCTGATCAGGGAGATAGTTGATCGCCGGGAGATCGAGGTCAGGAGAGTAGATACGAAGGACAACACTGCGGATCCATTCACGAAGGCTATTGCCCAGATACAGTTTGAGAGATTATTCGGGATGCTAGGTATGAGATACTACAGCAGCTGGCCTTAGTGCAAGTGGGAGATTGTTAGTTATGTATATGCCCTAGAGGCCATTGTTGTACATATGATGTATATTATAATGGATGCTTGGTTATATATAGAGAAGACTTTCTTGCTCGTCATGATAGTATGCTATTTGGTTTCACTTTATCTTAACATGTTGACTTGTATTGGTTTACTGTTTTACTCTCACATGTTGATAAAGCCCTTAGGATCTGTACTCGACTACTGGGACTATAATGAGATCATACTAGTGGGGCCGCGGTAGTCGATGAGTACATCCTATAACTGTTCCTAGTCGCGGGTATATCGAGACCGGGCATCGATACACCAGAGTAGACTAGCGTATTCGCATCTTGACCCATATGATGGGTGATGGATGATCCCATATCCATCGGTGTTTGACATCAGCGATGGTGTACGGGTGCTCAGTGGAGACTGGGTACACTGGACGGACTCGCCGAGAACTCCCAGATGGTGATATACCACACGTCAGATGGCAGTTCTTCGGTGACACAGGTACAGGGTAGTCTGAAGACCCGAGATCGTCATAGAGTCTTGTGTGATTCCCACTGTGCTTTGATTTCCACCTTACCACGTCCAAGAGGGCGTGCAAAACGGTGGCTTTTGGGTACAGTCCCGAATCACATGGAGGCAATGAGCGATAGGAGGGGATTCGTCTCTCCCGGTATAGGGAGTTGATGTTGTGCTGTGTTCGATTGGCTATAACTGGAAGTCCCTGGCCAGGGCTGATATAGAGATTTACTGGTAAGTGTTACTAGTAGTTTCTCGACCCGTTATGAGCCATACATCGACACGACTTATCGGTTACTGGGGTCTGACGTATACCACCCCTAGACTTGATATGCGACATATCAGACGAACAGACCGGACTGTATGGGAGTGTTACTGATCGGATTCACAGGAGAACGCACAGGCTAGCTTGTTGATCTTCTGATCGCTCAATACCTGGGTGGCTGTTACGTTTAGCTGACCGCTTGCAGCTTGTGGGTGTTTGATATGATCATCACCTGCTACCGGCGTATTGACGATTCTTTAGAGTCCTACACAGAGGTTTCTTGGCTCAGGCGAAACGGAGTAGAGGCACATATGTGATATGTGCAGGACCGAGAATAATGCGATATGGGATACCGTATTATATTCTCGCGATATTTAGATATGAACCGGGTCATCGGATCAAGTGTTGATTCGATGAATCGGTACATGATATATTAGTCGGTAATCTTCGATATAGCCGGATCGTCGGATCAAGTGTTGATTCGATGATTTAATATATAATAATATATATGATATATTATTATATTAACTAATATTGGCTTTCTTTATTATTTCATTTTCTCAGTGGATGATACATTGATATATATGCGATATATGTTAATTGTATTATTTTCTTTTGTTGCAAATATATAATATATATGTGATATATATTATTGTGACATGATATGATTAATTGTTAAACATGTTTAAAGATGATTAATTGAGGTTAGGGTTTGATTAGGGTTAGTAGCTTGAAGTTCCTTCTAGAAGCTTTTTCTTTTGTCATTCTTAAGATCTTTATGGATGACACATTCTTTTAATCTAACCAAACCCTAACCCTAGTTGTTTCTCTACTCATTCTTATCCTATCATCCTTGACCATGGTTCACAATTCAATCATATGATTATATTCTATTCATCACAAAAGAAAAAGGATTATTCTTTTTCCATTATCTTCTTCTTCTCTCTTGAAAGAAAAGCTTGCTAGATTTTCTTAAGTGATGATAAAATATGAGAAAATGATAAAAAAAGAAAGCAAAAATACTACTCCCTCATCCTCATCTCTTCTAGCCCATGGGATTAGTGTGTTCACTTCTTTAAGAGTGAGATAGCTTGAGTTCTTTGAAACCTCGAGGTAGATCATCGGAGATTTGGAATACGACAAGCTAGAATGGATCGTTCGAGTCGTGGAGCCTCTCATGAGTCCGGGAGATCGTGGATCGCGGCAAAGGGACTTCTACTCGGAGCTTGTGAAGAGAAGGAGCGGACTACAAAGGTTGTAATTCCTCACACTTAGATAAAAGTTATCATCTTGCATATTAAACCCTAATAATCTAGCAAAGATCCCGGCTTTGGGTTGTTCGGCACGTCTAAAATTTAATCCGGGCATGTTTGATGCCTTAAGAACCTTCACAAGAGTGCCTAGGAACCCTACAGTGGTATCAGAGCCTAGCTAGAGCATTAGGCGATGTGTTTACGAAGTTAAAACTCCGATCGAACCCGAAACGACGAAACTTGACCCCTCTATGGAAATTTTTTAAATTTTGGGATTTTTCTGAATTAAAAATATGTAAAAAAATCAGCAGGGTATTGTAAGAATTACCAAGAAGCCCGAGCCCGCAAGTCGATCAAACGGCCGCGGAAGCGCGGCGCAAGCTTGCTTGCGCGGCGGTTCCGCGGCGGATTGGTCGATTGGCGACACGTGGCTTCTTGGTAATAACCGTAGGTACATGCTGACTATTCTGGGTATTTTTAATCTGTTCCAGGTGTTTAAAATTCTGGGGATTGTTTTGTAATAGTAGACTCGATCGGAAATTTTAAATTCGTATTTCTTTCCGGATATTTAGAAACTGTTAAACTATTTGAACGGATATCATTAACTTACTGTTTCCCGGTACGGCAAACTTTCAAGTGTTGAAATTTATTCGGGTTTAAATCTTTCGGGAAAATTGTACAAGTAAAGCGGTGATGTCAACCCCCAATACCGGGAGAGACGAATCCTGTCTAACCATCACTGCCTCCAAGTGCTTCGGGACTGCACCCAACTACCACCTGTTTGCACGACTCCTTTGAGCCGTGGTAGGGTAGTAATCAAAGTACAGTGGGAACACACTCGAGATGAAGTGACAGTGTCAAGTCAGCGGACTAAGCTGTAGTCATGTCACCTGGGAACTGATAACTGACGATAGGTATAATACCAACCGGTCAGTTCCCGACGAGTCCTGTCCAGTGTACTCGTAACCCAACGAGCACCCGCATACTATCTCCAGTACGACGTACTGACGGCTGTGGGACAGACCGTCTCCCACTCTGGGATGAGAAGCGCATGCGCTAGTCTACTCCGGAGTATCGATGCCTTGTCTCGATAGTCCTGCGACTAGGGACCTGCATAAGGATGTGCTTATAGATTACCCAGCCCCCACTAGTGTGACTGCCATCACAACGCTGGTAATCAAGCAAAGATCCTAAGGGCTCCACTAATGTGTATAGGTGATATACTGAAATAAACACAAGTACACATTGAAGTAGAAACAAACCAAGTAGCATACTACTATATTGAGCAAGATTGTTTATACAAGGTGAATATCCCAAGCTTCCATTAAGTAATATACAAAGTAGTATGATACAGTAATGGCCTCTAGGGCATATACACTAACAATCTCCTACTTGCACTATGGCCATGTACTGGCGTATCGAAGACCTATCATCTCGATCAGCCGCTCGAACTGAGTCTGGGGCAAGGCCTTGGTGAATGGATCTGCAGTGTTATCTTCTGAAGCGACTCTCCGAACCTCGATCTCCTGGCGATCCACGATCTCCCTGATCAGGTGATACCGCCTCAAGATGTGTTTGGATCTCTGATGGGACCTGGGTTCCTTCGCTAAATCTATATCCCCGTTGTTGTCGCAATACAGAGGTATTGGATCAACAATGGACGGAACCACCTGAAGTTCTTTCAAGAACTTCCTCATCCAGACAGCTTCTTTTGCGGCATCAGATGCAGCGATGTATTCCGCTTCCATCGTCGAGTCTGCAACGGTTTCCTGTTTGGAACTCTTCCAACACACCGCCCCTCCATTGAGGGTAAAGACAAAACCCGACATGGACTTGGAATCATCCTTGTCACTCTGGAAGCTGGAGTCAGCAAAGGCCTCGATCTGGAGGTCTTTTCCGCCATACACCAAGAACATCTCCTTAGTCCTTCTCAGGTACTTGAGAATGTTCTTTACCGCTATCCAGTATTTCTCCCCAGGGTTTGACTGATACCGGCTTACTACACTCAGTGCATAAGCTACATCCGGTCTGGTACACAACATCGCATACATTATAGAGCCTACCGCAGAAGCGTAGGGTATAATAGACATGCGATCCCTCTCCAAATCAGTCTTGGGAGACATCTCTTTAGAGAGGGTGATCCCGTGACAAGCCGGTAGGTTACCGCGCTTGGAATCTTCCATACTGAATCTTTTCAGTATGGTGTCGATGTACATGGACTGCGAAAGTCCTAATATCCTCTTGGATCTATCACGATGGATCCGGATCCCCAGGATGTATGAGGCATCACCCAGGTCTTTCATGGAGAACCTGTGTGACAAGAACCCCTTGACAGATTGTAGCATAGGAATGTCATTTCCTATTAAGAGAATGTCATTCACGTATAAAACGAGGAATACTACAGTTCTCGCTACAAATCTACTATAGATGCATGGTTCATCTGGATTTTTGATAAAGCCAAATTCCTTGACCGTCTCATCAAAACAGATGTTCCAACTCCGCGATGCCTGCTTCAGTCCGTATATGGACTTAAGCAACTTGCACACCTTTCCGCTGCTCCCACTCTGAATGAAACCTTCTGGCTGATCCATATAGACACACTCCTCTAAATTTCCATTTAGAAAAGCTGTCTTTACGTCCATCTGCCAAATCTCATAATCGTGGAAGGCAGCAATGGCAAGAAGGATCCGAATGGATTTCAGCATAGCTACTGGAGAAAAGGTCTCGTCATAGTCCAAACCAAGTCTTTGATGAAAACCCTTTGCTACCAGTCTAGCTTTATAGGTCTCAACCTGTCCATCTACACCAATCTTCCTTTTGAAGATCCACTTGCATCCTACGGGTCTTACCCCGTCTGGAGCAATGTCCAACGTCCATACTTTGTTGGTGTACATGGACTCCATTTCGGTCCGCATTGCATCCAGCCATTTTACCGAGTCGACGCTCTGAACGGCTTGCTGGAAGCTAGTAGGCTCATCATAATCTATGATGCAATCCTCTCTATCCCCGTCTATGAGAAAACCGTAGTATCTCTCGGACGGATGAGACTGCCTACTACTCCTGCGGAGCGGCGTAGGAATGTCCTGTTCTCTTGAACCCTCTGGTTCCACTAAGCTTTCAGTAATAGCTCGTGGTTCTGGAATTTCTTCCAGTTCTACTGTGCTCCCACTTATCTGGGTTTCCAAAAACTCAGTTTCTATGAAGTAGGCATGACGAGAAACAAGAACTTTTTGTTCCTCTTCGCAGTAGAAGAAATATCCCTTGGAGTTCTTTGGATATCCCACGAACTTACACTGTACTGAGCGTGCCTCGAGCTTGTCCGCATGCTGCTTTTTAACAAAAGCTGGACATCCCCATGTCTTAATGTGCTCAAGATAGGGTCTCTTCCCACACCACATCTCATATGGTGTAGTAGGCACAGTCTTAGTTGGAACTCGGTTCAAAAGGTATGCAGCTGATTCTAGCGCATATCCCCAGAATGATCGCGGTAACTCAGCGTTACTCATCATGGACCGTATCATATTCAATAGGGTTCGGTTCCGTCTCTCCGATACACCGTTATGTTGCGGAGTGTATGGAGGAGTAAGATGAGAGAGAATTCCGTTCTCTTTTAAATAGTCCAGGAACTCGGCACTCAAGTATTCTCCACCTCGATCCGATCTTAGAATCTTAATACTTTTGCCGGTTTGTTTTTCTACTTCATTCTTAAATTCCTGGAACTTTCCAAAGGCTTCGGACTTATGTTTCATTAAGAAGACATAACCGTACCTTGAGAAGTCATCCGTAAAAGTAATGAAGTAAGAATAACCGCTTCGCGCATGTGTAGACATTGGACCGCACACGTCGCTGTGTACGAGTCCCAAGAGCTCGCTCGCCCTTACTCCGTGTCCAGTAAACAGAGTCTTTGTCATCTTTCCTTTGAGACAGGATTGACAAGTGGCATACGATTGATATTCGAACGGATTCAAATATCCTTCTGTATGTAACTTCGTCAACCTTCTCTCATTGATGTGACCCAGTCTACAATGCCATAAGAAAGTCTGATTTATTTCCAGAGACTTCCTTTTGTGTATATTCTGGACATTGAAAATCTGTGGTTGGTTTAATACGTATATACCATTGCTCAATGTACCTGACCCAATAAAAACTTGATTAAGGTGAATGTTTACAACATTACTTACAAACGCAAATTCATAACCTTCTTTAGAAACTAAAGATACAGAAATGATATTACATGTTGCGTTGGGTATAAAAAAGCAATTACGCAAAACCAAAACATGTCCATCTGACATTCCCAGGTGATAGTCCCCCACGGCTTTAGCATCCATGCTAGCTCCGTTCGCAACTCTGAGGGTCATGTCACCTGCTTTCAAAACACTACGGTTTCTCAACGCCTGCAAAGAATTACAGATATGAGATCCTGATCCGGTATCCAATACCCAGGAAGTAGAGTTTATTGAAAGACAGTTTTCAATAACATACACACCTGAAGCTGAAGCTGCAACCTGCTTCAATTCCTGTGTCCTGGCTTTCCAAGCCCTGCAATCATTCTTCCAGTGACCTTTCTTATGACAATAGAAGCATTCTTCCTTATCCACAAGCTTCCCCGCTATCTTTGTTGCTTTGGCTTTTCCCTTCGTATCCACTTTACTAACACCGCCTCTTGGTTTGGCGGGGGCTTTCTACTTCTTTCCCTTGGCTTTCGCCTTGGACCTAGAAGAAGATGATCCTCCTACAAACAAAGTGGATGTTTCCCTACCTTTCTGTAGGGTGCCCTCTGCGCTCCTCAGCATGTTGAGGAGCTCTGAAATTTCAACTTCTTTTTCTTGTAAGTTGAAGTTCAGTATGAACTGGGCGTAAGTGGAAGGAAGGGACTGGAGAATCAAGTCCGTATAGAGCTCGTTCTCTAACGTGGTTCCAAGTTCCGCGAGCTCCTCAATGAAGCCAATCATCTTAAGCACGTGTTTCGCTACCGATGATCCGATGGCCAACCTTGCCGAAAATAACTTTTACGACACTTCGTATCTTGCGATACGAGATTGCTCTCCATACAGTTCTTTTGTATGGAGAAATATGGATTCAAGGTCCATATTCTCGTGCCTCCTCTGATGTTCGTTGTCCATCGAGGCAAGTACGAGGCACTTGGCCTTCGCGCTATCAATCTCCCAAGTCTTACGGATTTCCTTATCCGCGACGCTGGAAGTGGGACTTGGGACAGGGGGAGCTTTGGTGGTAAGAAGATACCCCAGCTTGTCGTAAGTGATTAACATTTTGACATTCCTAAGCCAATCTTTGTAGTTTGGCCCTGTCAGTATGTTTTTATCTAGAAGTAACTCAAGTCCAGTCATTTCGATTGGTCACTGCAATTAGGAGAGAGAAGAAGAAACACTTAGCATGATGCTCTTGCAAGTTTAGAGTAGTTTTTAATTTGTCTAAACAGGATGGCTCCCACTGTTTCTCGAATCCCTCCTCAAACCAAAAAGGAAGAATTAGTCAGGATCAATCTCACCGTACAATACTTGCTTAACCGTTCGGCCAGGCTGGTGTCGGTACTTCGAGGGAGGTTTTCCAACGCTTTCGCGAAGTTCCTTAATTTAAGAACCTCTTTTCCCTGGGAGCGTAGCCCCGCTAACACCTTTCTAGACACCTACTTGGTTTATAGCATTGATCGTTAAGTGAGAAATTTCCCGAGGAGTAGCATATACTCACAGTAGGATCGGGATCCAAATATCATCGTGTGACGAAACTGAAGGAATCCTACCAGAATCATCACACTCCAAATGTATGCAATACTAGCAAGTTTCAGTTCTTTTGAAACTCCCGATGTGGATTTTTGCCCCATGCTCTTATGACCTTGACTTTGGCCAACAAATCATAAGTCACATGTCAAGTTCTACCCGTCGTTCTCCAGGTTAATTTGAATCCATCCGCACCTACCCTTGACTTTGGCCAACAAGGAAGTACGACTGTTCCAAACCAACGCATCTATCTATGCTGCACATGAATACCCAATAGCTACCAATCACTATGCCTTGACTTTGGCCAACAAACACAGCTTGAATACTATTGACTATTCATGTGAAACGACGGAGGGCTACGAATGGTTTTGGCGAAACCTTGAACGTAGTGAACTTGATTTAGTCGATGGAACGAGATAGCTTTTAAATGGAGTGGCTCAAACTCCGCATTTTAAAAGTTTGTTTTGAAAAGAACCGAGTGGCTTTTCGAAAGTGTTCCAACGACTTTTACATGGTTTATTTTCTTGCATTAGTTCTTTTAATGCGTGATATTGTTGCATTAGTTCTTTTAATGCGTCCCATCATTTAATCCTACCATTGCAGAAAACAACCAAAATATGACGTACGCTTATGCCATTCGCATTCGCCACGGGGCCCCGTCATTACCCGTTAGGTTACTTAACTAACGACAGAGCGGGGGCTGGGCTAGCGCGGCTGTAAAACATAAGCAACGCCTAAATAATATCATATATAGATATATTGCAATGATAGACATTTCAGATCACAGATGAACACATTGGATATACTAGGAACCTGCAATTCGTACGAGCCTGTAACGAAAAGCAGAATACACGGTCGCGGTGAATAGCCAATACCCCACCCAAGACCCCTACGGGTGCGGCAAACTACCCGCCAAGTACCCGAAGCGAAGCAACCTCCCTCATCCCCGTGAGTAGGCCACTCGGCACTTCGGCATACCCGGTAGTTTGTGCACCCCCTCCATGGGTCTATCCTAGGAGCAAAAACAGTAAAAAGAAATTATACAATGACGGCTACAACCCCGACCCGGTTGTGCGGCCATACAAATAATTATTTCATCAATTTACAAATTTACATGAATTGAAAGAAAAGAAAACTCTCGTCTCACAACCCCCGGCTATTCACCCGCGACAATCCAACATATTCATATACACATTCCAGCAACATTACAGATCACAGATTTGTATAACCCCCACTAATCGATATATAGCGATTAGCAGACGTTCAATACAAATATCACATTACAGAAAAACCCGTCAGCTAAAGTCTTTTAGAAGTTCGATCAAAAATACGGATTTTCAGGACCCCAAAAATAAAATTTTCGTTCTGGAAAATCTGGGCAGAAAATATATATTCCGAAAATCCCAAAACAACCCCATAAAAACACTGCACCAAACTTGGACCTCGGCCGAGTCAACTCGGCCGCGGATCCGCGGCGGGAGCGTGCTCCCGCCGCGTTTCCGCGGCGCTTTGACTCGATCGTTGGACCAAATTTGGTGGGTGATCACACAAAAGCCTGAGCCGATTTTTAAGATAAAATTTATCAACTTTTGAACAGAATAAAAATCGGCAGAAACTTGAAAATCTCGGGTTCGTTTCGTGACTTTTCTTTGATCGATCTTCTAGCTACTTTGCCAACATGTTAGATAGAGTTTAACTAGGCTCTGATACCACTGTAAGTCTATGCTACCTCTCCCGGTACTTTCGGGCATGCGGAATTTGATAAAAAACGATTTTCTTAGAGGTGGTAATATGGACTTAAAGCCCGGATCTTTGTTAAACATCTAACTAACAACCTAACTACGAGTTGCTAACTACTCGGTTAGGGGGTTATACTTTTCATTTTCTCGAACTCCTTCGTCTTCAAGCCTCGATGGATGTCCGGATCGCCTTCACTCCGTTGTCTCCTTACGCCGAAGATAGATCCACATCGAAAGCTTCTACCTTTGGCTTCTTCTTCGGTCTTTGAAGAAACTAGTTCACTTGGTTTGCTAAACCTTGTGAACTAGAGTGAGTAGAGAAGAGTTTGTATGGGATTTTATCTATGGTTCTTGGTTCTCAACTCATGAGATAAGTGAACCATAGAGTCAAGAGAGGGAGAGCAAGAGGAGGAAGATGAGAGCTCAAGAACAAGAGAGAGAATGAGCATGAAAGAATGAGAGAAGACTTTTTTCATTTGGCTCTCATAATCCAAAACAATCATAACACATCCTATCAATCAAGGATTATGTGATGGTTTAAGCAACCATAGCCTTATCATTTCATGCACTCATTTTGCACAAAAGAGCAAGCAAGCAAAAGTCTTTGCCATGAAATGATAGCTATGGTTATCATGATGGTCAACTAGTCAAGCCTAGTCAACCGGTCAACAAAGTCAACAAGTCAACAAAAGTCAACAAGTCAACAAAGTCAACAACTCAACAACCATGTCACCATAATACCTAATTAATATAATTGTTAATCACATATCATATTCTCATTAGAGTTGAGCAAAAAGTCGATAGTCAACTGTCAACGGTCAACAACCCTAATGAGAATCCTCCGCCTCTGTCTCTCCGTCAACTGTGCATACACACCCGCATCCGCGTTCCGAGGAACACGAATACAAACTGGATAAATCCAATCCCAATACATACACTAGGATCTGGCTTAAACCAAAGCCCGCTAGTGTTTACTGTCCGGATACTGTACGTGCACAAGTGCACGGATGTGACCGAACCCTGTCGCAAAACCATGCGACCTGCCGCAAAACCATGCGACCTGCCGCAAAACCATGCGACCTCTACTCTTTTGCCTAAAGGCGAATAGCTTTCTGTGTGGGACTCTAAAGACTCGACACTACGCTGGCAGTGGGTTTAACCACAGACCGCAAGTGGCACTAGCTGTGCGTAACGGTCCCCAGGTAGAAGCCGACAAGAAGACTGACGAGGTGAAACCCATCTGAACTCCCACTGAGCCTGAATGTGACATTCTCCGTACAGTCCGGTCTGTTCGTCTGATATATCGCATGGCGGGCCTAGAGGGGCGGTTAACGTCAGTCCCCTAAAAGCGGTACAAGTCATGTCGGAGTGAAGCCCAAAACACCCTGAGATAACACTGGAAGCCTACCGGTATATCTCGATTGCCCTGGCCAGGGACTACTCGTGTAATGGCTCTCCTAGACACAGCGCGATGTCAACCCCCAATACCGGGAGAGATGAATCCTGTCTAACCGTCACTGCCTCCAAGTGCTTCGGGACTGCACCCAACTACCACCTGTTTGCACGACTCCTTTGAGCCGTGGTAGGGTAGTAATCAAAGTACAGTGGGAACACACTCGAGACGAAGTGACAATGTCAAGTCAGCGGACTAAGCTGTACTCATGTCACCTGGGAACTGATAACTGACGATAGGTATAATACCAACCGGTCAGTTCCCGACGAGTCCTGTCCAGTGTACTCGTAACCCAACGAGCACCCGCATACTATCTCCAGTACGACGTACTGACGGCTGTGGGACAGACCGTCTCCCACTCTGGGATGAGAAGCGCATGCGCTAGTCTACTCCGGAGTATCGATGCCCTGTCTCGATAGTCCTGCGACTAGGGACCTGCATAAGGATGTGCTTATAGATTACCCAGCCCCCACTAGTGTGACTGCCATCACAACGCTGGTAATCAAGCAAAGATCTTAAGGGCTCCACTAATGTGTATAGGTGATATACTGAAATAAACAAAAGTACACATTGAAGTAGAAACAAACCAAGTAGCATACTACTATATTGAGCAAGATTGTTTATACAAGGTGAATATCCCAAGCTTCCATTAAGTAATATACAAAGTAGTATGATACAGTAATGGCCTCTAGGGCATATACACTAACATAAGTCACATGTCAAGTTCTACCCATCATTCTCCAGGCTAATTTGAACCCACCCGTACAAGCCCTTGACTTTGGCCAACAAGGCTATACGACTGTCCCAAACCAACGCATCTATCTATGCTGCATATGAATACCCAATAGCTCCCAAACACCGTGCCTTGACTTTGGCCAACAAACACAGCTTGAATACTATTGATCATCCTTATGAAACGACGGAGGGCTACGAATGGTTTTTGGTGAAAAACCTTTAACGTAATGAACTTGATATCGTTGAAGGAACCGGATAGCTTTTTCAAAATATAGTGACGAAAACCTTTGCTAAAGAGATCATTCCCGGTGAAGGGATCTCGGCTTTTTCCCTGTAGAATGAGGTGCAGGATATTCCAACTGAATACCACGATGCAAAGCAAAAGTAATCGGGTATAGTGAAGTTATTGCCCTGACGCAAACTTTTTTCCAAGGGGTCACTCCCGGTGAAGGGATCTCGGCCCTTGCCTCGTTGACTGAGGAGCTGGATATTCATAACCGAATACCACTGTGCAAAACAAAAGAGAACGCCCTTGCAATAACAGCTTTTTGAAAAATGTTCCAACAACATTAGAATAGGTTTGTTTAGCTTGCATTGATCCGAATCAACGCAGTCCCATCAATTGATCACACCACAAAAGAACGAAAATAATGATGTACGTATATGCCATCCGCATTCGCCACTGGGTCCCGTCATCACCCGTTAGGTTACTTAACTAACGACAGAGCGGGGACTGGACTAGCGCGGATGCAAAACATATACAACATCTACTAGTATATATATCAATATATAATATTCGCTCAAGGCGTGATAAAATGCAACATCACAGAAATATAATAAGCATCATAGAACAATACAGATATCTGGGATCCCCGTGTTTCACAGAGCCGCTGTTGAAACCCGACGTTCCCCTGGTCGTATGGATAGCCTGTGCAATGAAATCTTAGACCCCTACGGGCGTGGCAAGTTACCCGCCAAAACCTGAAGCGAGGCAGCCCCCTTCAGCAACGTGAATAGACCACCCAGCACTTCACGGAATCCGGTAACTTGGGCACCCCTCCTTGGGTCAACCTGTACCCCCTACGAGTGCGGCGAATAGCCCGCCAATTCTAGAGTAAAGCCCCCTCCGTCTCAATGCCATGAGATGCGGGCCCGTTGCCCTCTAGAACCCGGCTACCCGTGCACCCCTCCGCGGGGTAATCCTAGTACAGAAAGTAAAATATACACAACGGGTACATCGACCTTAGCCCGGTCGTGCCCCAAAAGAATAATATACAAACAGGCAGTGACAGCAGTCCACATGTCGGAAGCTCGCCCCGCAATATCAAATGTACATATAAAACAAAACTGTACTACCACTGCATCCAGGCTATCCCCACGACAAATCCGCAACATCACAGCACAACACAGAACATCAACGTGAATGTCATGTTCGCAAATCCATTTAAAAGGGCTATAGCAGTTAGACAGGATTTACCGATCAAATGACATTCACGGTTGCATATATAATGTAAATACTGTGAACTAACAAGTTTAAAATTTTCGATCGATCAAATTTACCGGAGTGGGCCCCAAGCACTACTGTAGCACTCAAAGAAAATCTGGGCCCAAAAAGAATATACCAAAAACCACATTTTCAAGTCAGAGAACCACTGGGGAAATCTGGTGCATTGATGACACTGTTCCGCGGCGGAACCGCGGCCAAAAGGGGGTTAAGGCCGCGGTTCCGCAGTGCTACAGTGGCATCACGTGACCATTTTTCTACAGTGTTAACCAAAAACCCTGCACACATTTCTGCAATGTACTGAAAAAATTTTGGACCTAAAAAAAATTCGACAGAAACTAATGCAATAGAAAATACGGTTTTTGGAAAATCCGATCGATCAAACTTGTAAACATGTTAGAGCAAGCTAGACTAGGCTAATGACGTGGCTCTGATACCAATGTAAGTGCACGGCGGCACCCCGGCCGTCAATCCGAGGCCAAAATGCGGAAACGATACTTTTTTTTAACTTTTGAACCGGCACCACCGCGCACTTTAAAACCCGGATCGGGCCATTAACCTACTCCTAGCAAATACGAGAAAGGGTAGAAAGCTATACCGAGCGATCCGTATCCTTCGGTCTTCGGCCTCTACTCCAATCTCCTCGCGGAACCTCCGGTCTTCACCTCCTCGTCGGAACGGGAACCACATCGCCGGGTTCTTTTACGGGCTCCCACCTCTGGACCGAGGCAACTCGGGCATGAAGTTGGCAAGCCGACGTGCCCAAGAAATGCTGTAGGCTCAGTAGCTTTATCTCGATGCGGGTATGAAGTTGCCATATATGATGGAGGAATGAATAAATGAACTTTGGAGAGGGGTTAAGAATTTTTGTAGCAAGCCAAATGAGATGAAGAAATTCCCACCACAACAAAATGAATCTCCTCTCTCTCTAGGATGTGGGTGGCCCCTATCAAGAATGAGGAGGGAATGAATAAGGGAGGTGAGTGTAGGAAATTAAAATTGTGACCACACCCTAAAAGCAAGCCTCACATCCAAAAACAAATCAATCTCTTCACATTAAATGCAAATGAAATGATCACAAGAAAAGCAAAGATGCTTAAACCATCATAATCCCTCGAATGCAAGAAACCCCCTCCACAATGCTAATTTGAAAATATGCAAATTAGCCCCTCCATCGGAAAAATCCGGCCCTGAAGGAACAAAGGAAAACTGGCCGAGACGGAATGCAAAGTGGCAACTTCAGAAAACTGATCCCGTAATAAATTAAAGGAAAACCCCGCGACTGTATATACATACCCGCATTTGAATTCCCACTGAATACAAATGCAATGAGACAAAATCTACACTCTACAATACTAGGATCCGGCTTAAACCAAAGCCCGCTAGTATTATCCGTCCGATCATGATCCGTACAATACCGCGCGTATCTGATCGAAACCTGCCATATCTCCATACGGGCTCTACAGCGTTTCACCCGAAACTTGAGAAAACGGTCTGTGGGGGACTCTAAAGACTCGTCAACACCTTGGTTGTGGATTTAACCACTAGCACGTCAGAGGTATTAGCCATACATAACGGGCTACCAGGTATTGACCAAAAGGGACGTCTGTGAGCAAACTCATGCTGACACCCTACTGACAGTGACAATATCCATACAGTCCGGTCCGTTCGTCTATGAGCATCGTATGGCGGGCCTAGGGGGTTGGTAAAAGTCAGACCCCCAAAAGCGGTACAATTCGTGTCGGAGTGTAACCCAGAACACCCTGAGATACTACTGGAATACCTACCAGTAAATCTCCTGCATTGGCCAAGGAATTCGTGTAATGGCTCTCCTAGACACAGCGCGGCCTCACCCCCAATACCGGGAGAGACGAACCCCTGCAGATCCGCTCACTGCCTCCATGTGGCTCGGGACTGTACCCAACTAAAACCTGTTTACACGTCTCCTTTGAGCGTGGTAGGGTAGTAATCAAAGTACAGTGGAAACTCACATGAGACAAATGACGATCTCAGGTCAATGAACTAACCTGTACACAGTTCACCAGGAAACAGCTATCTGACGTCTGGTATAATCCCAACTACATGTTCCCGGCGAGTCCTATCCAGTGTACTCATAACCCAATGAGCACCTGTATACATCTTAGGTGAACCAACTGACACCAGTGGCTTGTGAGACCGGCCACCGCCCCTCGTCGGGGTCTCGAATGTATACACTTGTCTACTCTGGAGTATCGATGCCCTGTCTCGAAACTCCCACGACTAGGGACCTTTTAAGGATGTGCTTATAGACCCCAGCTCCCATATATATGATCGCCCTCATACTGCTGGCAGTGAAGCAAGAATCCTAGGGGCTCTATCAACGTGTAATAGTGACTTGTAAGGTCACCTAAAGAAGTACACGATGATAAAGATAAACCAGATAGCATACTATCATTTTGAGTAAGACTGTCCTACCGGCATAGGTCCTCCCTCAATCATTGCAATCGCGTGCCTGTGATCCAATAATTGACTCTGAGGGCACTATATCCAACAATATATAATAAAATGTGTTTTCTTTTTTGTATCATGGTTGATGATACACTTGACATGGGTGTGTAAGAAATACACTATTCTATTTATTATGGTGGGGTTATAATTATTTAAGGTAATTACAAAATTAGTGGAATTTTGGAAAGAGCATGAAGCTTGTAGAAGCTTGCTTTGCTTTGACAAAGTCCCCTAGCTTTGTCTTTACTTTTAGATTTTTGTTAACCTAACCATTTGGATTAGCCATGGTTATGTCTCTGCATGAGTTAGTATATGATACTCACTCACCATGGTTAGTTCACTCACTTGATCATTATCCTCATCTTTTCTTTTGTTCATCTTCTTCTTCTTCTTTGAGCAAAAGAAAAGCTTGCTAGGGTTTCAAAAAGAGAGTGAAAGATTGTGAGGAAAAAAATTCTAAAGAGAACCCACTTCCTATTTCTCCATCCTCTACAAGACTAGCACTTTAGTTTAGGGTGTTTGTTTCACTAATTCTCTAGTTAGTGAAGTAGAAGCTTGAGTTGGCATCCCCTCGACGTAGATCTTCTTCGGCCTCGAAGACTTCAAGCAAGGACGCTCTTTTAGCCTCGTGAAGCCATGCAAGAGTCCTGGAGAACCACGATCACAGCGAAAGGACTTCAACAAGGAGCTAATGAAGTGAAGGACCGATCTACAAAGGTTGTATTTCGTATTCACTTAGTCATAGTGTTAGTGTTTATGCCCTAGAAGGCCATTACTGTATCATACTAGTTTGTATATTACTTAATGGAAGCTTGGGATATTCACATGTATATAACAGTCTTGCTAAACATGGTAGTATGTTACTTGGTTTTTCTATCTTAATATGTGAGCATACGTATTGATAGAGCTCTTAGGATCTTGCTTGACTACCAGCGTTGTGATGGCAGTCACACTAGTGGGGGGCTGGGTAGTCTACAAGCACATCCTTATTCAGGTCCCTAGTCGTTGGGTTATCGAGACAGAGCATCGATACTCCGGAGTAGACTAGTGTGTACGCTTCTCATCCCAGTTGGGGAGATGGTCTGTCCCACAGGCGTCAGTACGTCGTACTGGAGATAGTATGCAGGTGCTCGTTAGGTTACGGGTACACCGGACAGGACTCACAGGGAACTGTTGGTTGGTTTTATACCAGTCGTCAGTGAACAGTTCCCAGGTGACATGAGTACAGCATAGTCCGCAGACTTGACACTGCTACTTCGCCTCGAGTGTGTCCCACTGTTCTTAGATTGCTACCCTACCATGACTCAAATGAGTCATGCAAACAGGTAGCAGTTGGGTGCAGTCCCGAGCATTTGGAGGCAGTGGCGGTTAGACAGGATTCGTCCCTCCCGGTATTGGGAGTAGATATCGCGCTGTGTCAGAGAGCCATTACGCAAAGTCCCTGGCCAGGGCAAGCGAGATTTGCTGGTAGGTTCCAGTAGTTTCTCAGGGTGTAATGGGCTTCCCTCCGACACGACTTATACAGCTATTAGGGGACTGACGCTTGCCGCCCCCTAAGCCGGATATGCGATAGTCCTGGACGAACGGACCGGACTGTATGGAGATTGTCACATCAGACTCAGTAGGAGTTCGGATGGGTTTTCTCATCGGCCTTCTTATCGACAACTACCTGGGGACCGTTACGTACAGCTAGTGCCGCTTGCGGTCTGTGGATAAACCCACTGCCAGCGTAGTAGTCGAGTCTCTAGAGTCCCACACAGAGAGTTTCCTATTCCAGGTGAAAGGATATAGAGGTCGTATGGTTTTACGACAAGGGTTCGGACACATACGTGCGTTTACGCACGTACGACTTTCGGACAGTTTTTACCAGTCGGCTTTGGTTTAAGCCAGTTACTGGTATCAGGTTATTGGATTTTTACAGTCTAAAGTTTTTCCGTATTTTTACGGATTGGAGGGGCGTTCTCGTAATTTTGCGGGAAGCTTCTTGAATGAGGTGACTAAGGAGGTTAAGGTGTAAAATGAAATGAGTGTAAAAATGAGTCACCTTGATGATTCATAGAAGTCTTTTGTCATTCTAATGAATCATCACAAGATATTATCTAGCATGGTTGCTAAATTCATTATTTATTATTTTCTAGTAAAAAGAAATGCTAGATATATATCTTCTTGACTTACTATTCTCATAAGAATGCTCATTATCATTTTCATCTTCTCTCTCCTCTAGCTCTCCCTCTTCAAGAAAACTAATCCTCCCTTCTCATGAGTTGAGTACAAGGGTTAGTAAGACTTAACAATCCATAACCATCACTCTATATCGATCTATCTTCTTCGATTAGCAATCCAAGAAGGTTAGTTGCCTCAAGTTTAGAGGCGAAGCTTGGAGTTTTGCTCTCGGGTGGATCTTCTACTACTTCAAGAAGGCCGAGGAGAACAAGGAGTTCGTAAAGACAAAGGAGTTGATTCATTAGGTATAATCCCGAAACACCGTATTTTAGAAACACTTTGTGTTTGGTTATTTATAGTTTAGCTTCGATTCAAGCGGTTAGTCGATGTTCGTTCACTAAACAAGTTCGTTTTTGAAAATTCCGCCTCCCCACAAGTATTGGGGTGTTCTACATCGACTTACAGTGGTATCAGAGCCTCGCTAAACAATAAATAACTTTATTGCAAATTTGTACGAATTTCGAACGGAAAAACGAAGCCGGAAAATCATAAAAAGCATCAGTTTCTGTCGATTTTAAAATGATGTCCTAAAATTGTTCAGGTGTGTTCAGAGAGCATGAAATGAACACAGAAGAACACCCAAAAAATTTGGGTTTCTGATTCGTCTACAGTGCCGCGGAAGGGCGGCGGATCCCACCGATCCGCCGCGCAACCGCGGCCGAGTTGACGAGTCAGGAACTCTTTTTTTTTGGGTGGGTCCCCTGTGGTGTTTTGGGTTTTCTGGGATATTTAATAGTTGCTCAGGTTTCAGTTTAACAGAACAGTTTTTGGAGCAATATTAAATACGTTTAGTCGATCGAAATTGTACAGTATTTGCATGTTGGATTATATCTGTGATTGATAAATGTGTTCGTAAACCTCCCCTAACTGCTAGTATGTCAGTTGGCAGGGGGTTGCACATTTCTGAAATGGTTATATCTGTTTGTGCATATAAACTGTATTGGACTGTTGTGGTGTTTATCCGGGGTTATGCAATGGGTTATCTTTTAATTCATTTGTTGTAAATGTAATTTGTTGTAATATTATTTTGCGGGGCACATCCAGGTTGCGGTTGTAGCCACCGTTGTATTATTTCATTTTACTATTTTTGCTCCTAGGACTGACCCAAGGTGGGGTACACAGACTGCCGGGTGGGTAGTTTGCCGTACCCGTAGGGGTCGAGGGTGGGGTAACGGCTATTCATCACAACTGTGTAATCTGTATTTTCTTGCAGGCTCAAAAGAAATACAGATTGCTTGCAAATCCAATATTGTTTATCTGTGTTCTGGAATGTATATCATTGCGTCAGACGAATGTAAAATATCTATATTTATGATAGCTATTTAGACGTCACTTATATTTTTCACCCGCGCTAGCCCAGTCCCCGCTCTGTCGTTAGTTAAGTAACCTAACGGGTAATGACGGGACCCAGTGGCGAATGCGGATGGCATAAGAGGACGTCATATTTTCGTTGTTTTCTGCAATGATAGGTTAATGATGGGACGCATTATCTATAATGCAAAGAAAATAAACCAAGTTTAAATCGTTGGAACAATTTAAAAGAAACCACTCGGTTAATTTTAAAAACAGATATTTTTAATTGCGGAGCCTTAACCACTCCTTTTAAAAGCTATCAGGTTCCTTCGGTTATATCAAGTTCACTACGTTCACGGTTTCGCCAAAACCATTCGTAGCCCTCCGTCATTTCATTTGGGTATTCAGTAGTATTCAAGCTATGCATTTTGGCCAAAGTCAAGGCATAGTGTTTGGTAGCTGCTGGGTTTTCAATTGTTGCATAAGATAGATGAGTTGGTTTGGGACAGCCGTATTACCATTTGACCAAAGTCAGGGGTATATACGGATGGGTTCAAATTGACAAGATAATGACAGGTAGAACTTGACATGTGACTTATGACACTTTGACCAAAGCCAAGGTCATAAGAACATGGGGCAAAAAACTTATATCGGGAATTTCTAAAGAAACTGAAATTTGCAAAAGAGATACATACCATTTGGAGTTTGATGAATGTTGGTAGCATTCCTACAACATTATCAGACGATGATATTTGGATCCCGATCCTACTGTGAGTATATGCTACTTATCAGGATATTCGTCACTTAACGATCAATGCTATAAACCTAGTAGGTGTCCAGAAAAGTGTCAGCGGGGTTACGCCCCCAGAGAAAAGAGGTTATATAATTAAGGAACTTCGCGAAAGCGTTGGAAAACCTCCCTCGAAGTACCGACACCAGCCTGGCTGAACGGTTAAGCAAGTATTATACGGTGAGAATAGTCCTGGCTAATTCTTCTTTTATGGTTTGAGGAAGGATTCGAGAAACAGTGGGAGCCATCCAGTTTAGATAAACTAAAAACCACTCTAAACTTGCAAGAGCATCATGCTAAAGAGTTTTCTTCTCTCTCTCCTAATTGCAACGACCCTGAAAATGACTGGACTTAAGTTACTTTTAGAGAAAAATATACTGACAGGGCCAAACTATAAAGATTGGCTGCGGAATGTCAAAATGGCTTTGACCTATGACAAATTGGGACACGTCCTCACCGCTACGGCACCTGCTGTCCCTGGTCCCAAATCCAGCAATGCGGATAAGGAAATCCGCAAAACCTGGGATTTAGATTGCGCGAAAGCCAAGTGCATCGTGCTTGCCTCGATGAACAATGAACATCAGAGGAGGCACGAGGATATGGGCCTTGATGGCATATTTCTCCATACAAAAGAACTTTATGGAGAGCAATCTCGTATAGCAAGATACGAGACCTCAAAGAACTTGTTTCGAGCGAGGTTGGCTGTCGAGTCATCGGTAGGAGAACATGTCCTAAAGATGATCGGCTATATAGAAGAGCTCGCAGACCTTGGGACGACTTTGGATAATGAGCTCTATACAGACCTTATTCTCCAGTCCCTTCCTCACACCTACGCCCAGTTTATCCTGAACTTCAACCTTCAAAGAAAAGAAGTTGAACTTCCGGAACTCCTGAACATGTTAAGGAGTGCAGAGGGCACCTTGAAGAATTCAAGGGAAACACCCACTATGTTTGTTGGCGGTGCATCTTCTTCCGGGTCCAAGGCTAAGGCCAAAGGAAGGAAGAGGAAGGCCGCACCTAAACCTAGAGGAGGTGTTAGTAAGGTGGGAGGGAAGGGAAAGAAAAAGTTTTCAGCACCTGTAGTTGGCCAGGATGAGTGTTTCCATTGTCACAGGAAAGGGCACTGGAAGAAGGATTGCAAGGCGTGGAACGCCAAGAACCAGGAACCGAAGCAAGCTGTGGCTTCGATTTCAGGTGTGTTTGTAATTGAGAATTTTCTGTCAATCAACTCTACTTCCTGGGTATTGGATACCGGATCAGGATCTCATATTTGCAATTCATTGCAGGCACTGAGAAACCGTAGAGTGCTGAAGGAAGGTGATATGATCCTCAGGGTTGCTAACGGAGCTAGCGTGGGAGCTGCGTCCGTCGGGGATTATCACCTAGGATTGACGAGTGGACACATCTTGGTTTTACATAACTGCTATTTTGTACCCAGCTTAACGTGTAATATCATATCAGTTTCCTTGTTATCAAATAAAGGTTATGATTTCACGTTTGTAAGAGATGTTGTCAACATCCACCTTAATCATGGTTTGATTGGGTCGGGTACATTAAATAACGGAATATATGTTTTAAACCAACTCCAAATTTTCAATGTCCAGAACACACTAAAAAGAGAGTCTCCAGATTTGAATAAAGCTTTCTTATGGCATTGTAGACTGGGTCACATCAATGAGAGAAGGTTGACTAAGTTGCATAGAGAAGGATATTTGGACTCGTTCGAATATCAATCTTATGACACTTGTCAATCTTGTCTCAAAGGAAAGATGACAAAGACTCCATTTACTGGACAAGGAGTAAGAGCGAGCGAGCTCTTAGGACTCATACACAGCGATGTATGTGGTCCAATGTCTACAAAAGCAAGAGGTGGTTATTCCTACTTCATTACTTTTACAGATGATTTCTCTTGGTATGGACATGTTTTCTTAATGAAGCATAAATCCGAAGCCTTTGAGAAATTCCTGGAATATAAGAGTGAAGCGGAAAACCAAACAGGCAAAAGTATTAAGACACTGAGATCTGATCGAGGTGGTGAATACTTGAGTGCCGAGTTCCTAGGTTACCTAAAAGAGAAAGGAATTCTCTCTCAGCTTACTCCTCCATACACTCCACAGCATAACGGTGTATCGGAGAGACGAATCGAACCCTATTGGATATGGTACGATCCATGATGAGTAATGCTGAGTTACCGCGATCTTTCTGGGGTTATGCGCTAGAATCAGCGGCATATCTTTTGAACCAAGTTCCAACCAAGACTGTGCCTACCACACCATATCAGATGTGGAGTGGGAAGAAACCCTGTCTAAAACATTTTAGGACATGGGGGTGTCCAGCTTTTGTAAAAAGGCAGCATTCAGACAAGCTCGAGGCACGCTCAGTACAGTGTAAGCTTGTGGGATATCCAAAGAACTCCAAGGGATATTATTTCTATTACGCAGAGGAACAAAAGGTTTTTCTTTCTCGTCATGCCCACTTCTTAGAAACTGAATTTTTAGAAAATCAGAAGAGTGGGAGCGCAATAGAACTGGAAGAAATTCCAGAACCACAAGCTGTTACTGAAAGTTTGGTAGAACCAGAGGTTCAAGAAGAACAGAACATTCCCACACCCCTCCGCAGGAGTAGTAGGCCGTCTCATCCGCCTGAGAGATACTACGGTTTTCTCATAGATGGGGATAGAGAGGATTGCATCATAGAAGATGATGAACCTACTAGCTTCCAGCAGGCCATCCAGAGCGGCGACTCGGTACGATGGCTAGATGCAATGAGAAGCGAAATGGAGTCCATGTACACCAACAAAGTATGGACTTTGGACTTTGCTCCAGGTGGGGTAAAACCCATAGGATGCAAATGGATCTTCAAGAAAAAGATTGGTGTAGATGGGCAGGTGGAAACCTATAAAGCTAGACTTGTTGCAAAGGGTTTTCGTCAAAGACCTGGTTTGGACTATGACGAAACTTTTTCTCCAGTGGCTATGCTCAAATCCATTCGTATCCTTCTTGCAATTGCTGCCTTCCATGATTATGAAATCTGGCAGATGGACGTAAAGACGGCTTTTCTAAATGGAAATTTAGAAGAGAGCGTCTATATGGATCAGCCAGAGGGTTTCAATCAGAGTGGGAGCAGCGGGAAAGTATGCAAGCTGCTTAAGTCTATTTATGGACTAAAGCAGGCATCGCGGAGTTGGAACATCTGTTTTGATGAGACAGTCAAAGAATATGACTTTATCAAAAATCCAGATGAACCGTGCATATATAGTAAAGTTGTGGCCAAGAGTGTCGTATTCCTCGTCTTGTACGTGGATGACATTCTATTGATAGGAAATGACATTCCTATGCTACAATCTGTCAAAGGATTCTTATCACAAAGGTTCTCCATGAAAGACCTGGGTGATGCCTCTTACATTCTGGGGATCCGGATCTATCGTGATAGATCCAAAAGGATGTTGGGACTTTCGCAGTCCAGGTATATCGACACTATACTGAAAAGATTCAGTATGGAAGATTCTAAGCGCGGTAATTTACCGGCTTGTCACGGAATCACCCTCTCCAAAGAGATGTCTCCCAAGACTGATTTGGAAAGGGAACGCATATCTATTATACCCTACGCTTCTGCGGTAGGCTCTATAATGTATGCGATGTTGTGCACCAGACCAGATGTAGCTTACGCACTGAGCGTGGTAAGCCGGTATCAGTCAGACCCAGGGGAGAAACACTGGATAGCAGTAAAGAACATTCTCAAGTGCCTGAGGAGGACTAAGGAGATGTTCTTGGTTTACGGCGGAAAAGATCTCAGGGTGGAGGCCTTTGCTGATTCCGGCTTCCAGAGTGATAAGGACGATTCCAAGTCCATGTAGGGTTATGTCTTTACCCTCAATGGAGGGGCGGTGTGCCGAAAGAGCTCCAAGCAGGACACCGTTGCTGACTCGACGATGGAAGCGGAGTATATAGCTGCTTGCGATGCCGCAAAAGTGTTGGTGAGTGCTGCATGCTCCCACAACTCTTGTGGCACGGCGGAAGCGATGAACAAAAAATTCTTAGCATGCAACACGCACTTAACCGAAGATCCTGTCTAAACCACAACTAGTAAACCCCAATTAGAGATCTTATCTACTATGTTAGGGATTTTACCTTGATGATACGGTCCTTCGGGTCTTCTCTTTGATGCAACTCCTTTGCTCCTTTCTCCTCTTTTGTGGACTCCTCGGCTCCTTTCGTCGCCGGAAGGGCACCACATCGCCTACGTTTTTTACGGGCTCCCACCTCAATACCGAGGCAACTCGGGCGCGAAGTTGGCTAGCCGACGCGTCCAAGATTTGATGTAGAATTGTATTGGATTAACTTGAAATCCTAAGCTTTTGATTCACATCTCATGTGAGGGTTATAGCTAGGAAGAATGATCACCATCATTTTTCTTTCTCTCTTCTTATGAACTTGTTATGATACACTTATCATAATTTTGTTAAGGAATTGAATGCCTTGATTTCACATCTCATGTGAAGGTATTTATAAGAAGAAATGGAGGAGAGAATAATTTCATTTATAATTAAAAAGTTTAAGCATGATAGAAAAAAGAAAGAAAAGAATTTAGCACTAATTAAAGCATGCATTATGAAAGAAGTATCATGCTTAATTAGTACATCCACTTCAACAAACAAGCTATCATGCTTATACTTTTCAATTTACACCTCACTTATTTATTTTCACAAAATAAATGATGTCATAATTATGTCATTATGAGGTGGCACCTTCTAGAAGGTATTTTGTAACAATTACAAAAATACCCCTCCTCCGTATACCGTATACCGTATACTGTATACCCGTATCCGAATTCCGAAAAATACGAATACTATTAATCCAATAATATAATACCGGTATCCGTCCAGTATTATTCTTTCGATTATTATTCCTGTAACAATTACCGAACATAATCGAAAACCTGCCGCAACACTTTACGGCTGCCGTAACAACTTACGGTTTCTACATCTTTTCGCCCGAAAACTTGAGTAACAGAATGTGGGGGACTCTAAAGACTCGTCAACACCTTAGTTGTGGATTTAACCACTAGCACGTTAGAGGTATAAGCCAATACATAACGGGCTACCAGGTATTGACAAAAAGGTGGCCGACGAGCGAACTCATCACAACCCTTACGAGCCTGTAAGCAACACTTACCGTACAGTCCGGTCTCTTCGTCTGATACATCGCATATGCAGTCTAGGGGTGGTAAATGTCAGACCCCAGTAACTTTATAAGTCATGTTGATTTATGGCTCATAACCGGTCGAGGAACTACTGATAACACTTATCAGTAAACCTCGAGAACCCTGGCCAGGGATTTAGGTGTTATAGCCGATCAAACATAGCGCGACATCAACTCCCCATACCGGGAGAGACGAAACCCCTCCTATCGCTCACTGTCTCCATATGATTCGGGACTGTACCCAAAATCCACCTGTTTGCACGACTCAGTAGAGCCGTGGTAGGGAGGAAATCAAAGCACAGTGGGAACCACACAAGACTCTATGACGATCTCGGGTCTACAGACTAACCTGTACAAGTGTCACCAGAGAACTGCTATCTGACAATAGGTATATATACCATCTAGGAGTTCTCGGTGAGTCCGTTCAGTGTACCCAGTCTCCACTGAGCACCCGTACACCATCCTTGATGTCAAACACCGATGGATATGGGATCATCCATCGCCCATCATATGGGTCAAGATGCGTATACGCTAGTCTACTCTGGTGTATCGATGCCCTGTCTCGACACACCCTCGACTAGGAACAGTTATAGGATGTACTCATAGACTACTGTGGCCCCACTAGTATGATCTCATCATAGTCCCAGTAGTCGAGTACAAATCCTAAGGGCTTTATCAACATGTAACAAAAGAGACAATCGGAGTACATGTTTAGATAAAGTACAACCAGATAGCGTACTATCATGTCGAGCAAGAAAGTCTTCCCTATATATGTCCAAGCATCCACTACAATATACATCGTATGTACAGTAATGGCCTCTAGGGCACACATATAACTAACAATCTCCCACTTGCACTAGGGCCATCTGTTGTGGTATCACATACCAATCAATCAGCTATGGTTTAAGTATCTCATACTCAACCATCCCATAAAAGTCTCTACTGGGAATAAAGCCTTAGTGAGTGGATCCGCTCTGTTTTCCTCTGTATCAACCATCTCTATGATCAGGCGATGCTGTCTAAGAATTATATCTGGATTTCTGATGGGACGGTAGTTCCTTGGCTAAAGTCACAACCCCATTGTCACACAATGGTAGGAACGAAATTCATCTTATGAACTTTTATATATATATCCAGATTTTATCTTTGGTAGCATCTTTAATAATGACGTATTTTGCCTTTCTAGTATGTCACGGTATCTAGCTTGGAACTCTTCCAACATACCGTCCCTTTACTTAGGGTAAAGACAATGACTGCGACTGACATTCAGTCGTCTTTATCACCCTGGAACCTTTCCAGTGATTCTCCCCTGGATCGATTGATACTATCTCACTACATCTAGTGAGTATCCTAACATCCATTTAGATCTATCTCATAGATCAAAAACTCAGGATTTAGGAGGTATCATTTTGATCTTATATGGAGAATCTTATGATAAGCGGAGATTGACCGAGTGTATCATAGGAAACTCTTCCCTATCAAGAGTATGTCATCCACGTACTCTACGAGGATTACCATCATACTCCATACCACGAGGTTCAACCATTTTGATGAAGTCAAACTCTTTGACTACCACATCAAAATTCCGCTGTGATTCTCCCCAGGATCAATTGATACTATCTCACTACAACTAGTGAGTATCCTAATATCCATTTAGATCTATCTCATAGATCCAAAACCCTGGATTTAGGAGGTATCACCTTTGATCCTATATGGAGAATCATTTATAATAAGAGGAGATTGACTGAGCGTAGCATAGGAAACTCCTTCCCTATCAGGAGTATGTCATCCACGTACTCTACGAGGATCACCACCATACTCCCTACTACCTTTTATGTATATACAAGGTTCATCTATTTATTTTGATGAAGTCAAACCCTTTGACTACCACATCAAAACAGATGTTCCAACTCCGCGATGCCTGTTTTATCACATAAAACATCTTGCACACTTTTCCGCTGCTCCCACTGTCTACGAAGCCCTCTGGCTGTGTACTTATAGACGCTCTCTTGTAAAACTTCTTTTAGAAAAAGCAGTCATGACACCCAACCACCAGATATCGCAGTCAAGGTATATAGCAGTGGCAAGTAGGATCTGGATGGACTTAAGCATAGCTTTGAAAGTCTCAACTTTTCCATGTACACCAAGTAATCTTCTCAAGATATACTTGCTTCTGATGGGGATTTAACCCTTCAGATAAAGCAACCAAAGTCCATACTTTGTTGGTGTATAAGGATTCCATCTCAGATCGCTAATCATCCAGCCATTCTTACAGAGTCCCACTCCTGATGGTCTGCTTGAAACTAGTTAGGTCATACCACTTTGGTCAGTAAGCAACCCCATCCCATGGGATCGCCGTGGCACCAAAAGGTCCCTCAGCAGCTACTTTCTACGCATGCCCCCTCGCGAGGACTACAACCCGCCGGAACACCTTCCGGTCTCGGGAAACGCTGGGGTAATATGAAATCCTCGCTCCCACTGTCATAGAGAAACCAAAATATCTCTTAGGTGGGTGAGGAACCCTACTAGATCGGCGGAGAGGCTGAGGTTCGTTAGTGTCTATTGAATCTTTTGGTTTTACCAAATCATTTGCTGTAGCTGGAACTCCTTCCAGTTCTTTCTCATGACCACTAATTTCTTCACAAGAAATTCCCTTTCATAAAGGTGGCATGCTGAGGAACAAAACAACTTTTGTTCTTCGGTTAGGTCATCTGTTGTAGTTTGTATAGCTGGAACGCCTTCCAGTTCTACCTTATAACCACTAATTTCTTCACAAGAAATTCCCTTTCATAAAGGTGGCATGCTGAGGAACAAAACAACTTTTGTTCTTCGGTTAGGTCATCTGTTGTAGTTTGTATAGCTGGAACACCTTCCAGTTCTACCTTATAACCACTAATTTCTTCACAAGAAATTCCCTTTCACAAAGGTGGTATGCTGAGAAACAACCTTTGTTCCTCTGTTAGGTAGAAGACATTCCCTTGCTAATGCTTGGGATATCCAACAAACTTCCACAGTTTTGACTTTGCCTCGAGCTTGTCCGGATTTAGGTTTTTAGACATAGGCCGGACAACCCCAAATCTTAACATCTTTAAGATATGGGCTCTTCCCATACCATATCACATATGGAGTAGTAGGCAACTGATTTGATTTGAATCCTTTTCAATAGGTATGCAGCTTCACAAGTGCATAACTCCCAAAAGGAAAATAGGAAACTCAGTAGTACTCATCATAGAGCACACCATATCACATAGGGTGCATTCGCTCCGCCCCGATATACCATCGTGCTATGGTGTATACGGAGGAGTAATGCTGAGAGAGAATCTCATTCTCCTTTAGAATAGTCCAGGATTTCCATGCACAAGTATTCTCCTCCTTGATCTCATCAAAGGACATAATACTTATATCCGTTTTTGGTTCTCTACTTCTATTATATTCTGTGAATATCTCAAAAGCTTCGGACTTGTGTTTCAACAGGAACATATGTCTGATTCTTGAGAGATTATCAGAGAATGTAACGAAGTACAAGGAACCGGTCATGGCATATATAGACAGGGGCTTTTCATACATCATCATGTATCAATCCCAAGAGTTCACTAACTCTTTCTCTGTTTCCAATAAACAGAGCTATGGTCATTCAATCTTTGTGACATGACTGGAAAGTTTCACAAGATGTAAATTCAAACTGGTTTAAATATGCATCTAAAATGTAACTTCAGCCAGCCGGGTCGCATTGATCTGACCTAGTCTACAATGTCTCAAGAAGGATCCGTTCATTTCTGAACTCTTCCTCTTGTGTGTGTTCTGTACACTGAGAACTGTAGTTTGATTTAGAGCGTCTATGCTTTTAGATAACGTGCCTGAACCGATCAACACTTGATATAGGAAATGTTCAAAACATTATCCATCAATACAAAATTTTATCATTTCTTTACTAATAAAGAGATTGATATGATTTTGTATATCAGGTTCGGTATCTAATAGCATTTGTTCAGAATCAATGTATTCTTAATACAGAGTGATAACTGCCAACTTCTTGGCTTGCAACAATTGCACCATTTCCAACTCTTGAAACTTATCACCCGTTCTCAGTCATTTACCTTTCTGTAGCCCATGTAACAAATTACATTTGTGGGATCCTGATCCGGTATCATTATACTCAGGACGTAATAGATACCGAGAAACAGTTCTTTGTAATGAACACACCCGAAGGAGATGCATCATATGCACTTTCTTCGTTTGGGCGGCATAGGAATTCTGGTATTCTCCAATTTCCTGCTCTGTCTTATAACAATTATAAGTTGGAGCGGGACCAACGTTCCCCAGCTCAGTATAACAAGCGGGTTTAGTCAATATATCCGTATTTATTATCTTGATTAAGGCATGATATGGTCACTTTCTGGAGAGAGAGAGAGAAGAAAACATTTTAGTGTATGCTCTTGCAAGATTAGATTGGTTATTTATCTAATCCAGATGTCTCCCACTGTTTTTATCAAATCCTCCTTCAAACCCTAAAAGGTAAGATTAGCCGGGAATAATTACACCCTATAATTTCATCAAATTGTCTTGTGTAAAACTTTCCCAGGAGTAACTCTTACTCGCAGTGAGATCGGGATCCAACTATCATATAGAAGGTATGCAATCTCATTGCAAATTTCAACTCTTGAAATTCCCGATATGGTTTCTACCCCTAGTCCTTATGACCTTGACTATGATCAACATATCATAAGTACTAGTCAAGTTCTACCCGTCATTTCGTGATTAGCCAGACCCACCCACATGACCCTTGACTATGATCAACATAATCACATGAATGTCCTGACTAATCGCATCATATGCTTTGTAGGAATTCATCACTTAGCTACCGAACACTACGCCTCGGCTATGGTCGACATACGTAGCACGAATACTAAGTACTCTGCTTCCTAAAATGACGGAGGGCAACGGATGGTTTTTATGAAAACCTTTAACGTTTTGAACTTGATGTCGTTGTAGAATCAAGTGGTAAGGAGTGGTTTAAGCTCCAGTTTAAAATATCGAACGGTTTTGTAGTATCTTTCTAATTTTGCTAAAGAGGTCACTCCCGGTAAAGGGATCTCGGCTCTTTCCTTATCGAATAAGGTGCTGGATATGTAAATACCACGATGCAAAGCAACAATAGATCAACTATAAAACCAAATCGAGTTCTTTGTAACATTTTCCAGTTTCGCTAAAGGGGTCACTCCCGGTGAAGGGATCTCGGCCCTTTCCTCATCGAATGAGGTGCAGGATATTCAACAATACCACTATGCAAAACAAAAACCAGAGTTACCCTTTTTCAAAAAGTTTGATTCTACAACATCTTTAGGTTTCTTTTCTTTTAACATTAATCATATTAATGTGGTCCCATCATTTACGTTTCCTATCTTTTATGTTTCCTAAACATCACAGAAAAGAAACGCAAAATAGAACGTACGCTTATGCCATCCGCATTTGCCACTGGGCCCCGTCATGCACCGTTAGGTTACTTAACTAACGGCAGAGCGGGGGCTGGACTAGCGCGGGTGCAAAACATAAGCAACGTTTAATATATATATATCTCATATATAAATATAGCCATTTCAGATCACAGATGAATGCATTGGATATACTAGGAATTCCGTGTTTCATTTAAGCCCTTAATGAAAAACGGGTTCCACGGTTGTGATGAATAGCCAAAACCACACCAAGACCCCTACGGGTGCGGCAAACTACCCGCCAAATTCCCGAAGTGTAGCAACCTCCCTCAACAATTGAGTAGGCCACTCGGCACTTGGAGAATGTCGGATTGCAAGTTACAGTCGTTTCATTTTAAGTGTTTGCTGCTGGAATTTCAGTTTCTGAACTGATTGTCCAGTTCGCAACACAGTTTTCACCCTGTTGTGTTCAAAATTAGGCGACGCTACAGTTGAACAAAATTTAGGTTTATCAGTTAGGTTTCCAACGCATCCTACGGATCAATAATATCCATTGGGTACTGGAAGTTATGCACTGAAAACCACAGGGGTATACGTTCTGTCCCTGTTAGGGACTGCAATACGTTCTGTTGATTTAAAATACAGTTTAAATAGTAAACGACATTAGAAACGAATGAAACCACTTTCATTGGTTAGCTAACAGATTTATCTTCACTATGATATATAGTTCCGCATAATATCATTTTCATACAGAAGATAGAAAGCATTGCAAAACGAGAATTGACAGCCAGGACTGCTCTGGACAGCAGTCCAGAACCGCACTCCGAACCAGTTTCTGTCATCTAATTGTGGTTTAGTTAGGCTCTGATACCATGTTGGTGAGTGCTGCATGCTCCCACAACTCTTGTGGCACGGCGGAAGCGATGAACAAAAAATTCTTAGCATGCAACACGCACTTAACCGAAGATCTTGTCTAAACCACAACTAGTAAACCCCAATTAGAGATCTTATCTACTATGTTAGGGATTTTACCTTGATGATACGGTCCTTCGGGTCTTCTCTTTGATGCAACTCCTTTGCTCCTTTCTCCTCTTTTGTGGACTCCTCGGCTCCTTTCGTCGCCGGAAGGGCACCACATCGCCTACGTTTTTTACGGGCTCCCACCTCAATACCGAGGCAACTCGGGCGCGAAGTTGGCTAGCCGACGCGTCCAAGATTTGATGTAGAATTGTATTGGATTAACTTGAAATCCTAAGCTTTTGATTCACATCTCATGTGAGGGTTAATGCTAGGAAGAATGATCACCATCATTTTTCTTTCTCTCTTCTTATGAACTTGTTATGATACACTTATCATAATTTTGTTAAGGAATTGAATGCCTTGATTTCACATCTCATGTGAAGGTATTTATAAGAAGAAATGGAGGAGAGAATAATTTCATTTATAATTAAAAAGTTTAAGCATGATAGAAAAAAGAAAGAAAAGAATTTAGCACTAATTAAAGCATGCATTATGAAAGAAGTATCATGCTTAATTAGTACATCCACTTCAACAAACAAGCTATCATGCTTATACTTTTCAATTTACACCTCACTTATTTATTTTCACAAAATAAATGATGTCATAATTATTTCATTATGAGGTGGCACCTTCTAGAAGGTATTTTGTAACAATTACAAAAATACCCCTCCTCCGTATACCGTATACCGTATACTGTATACCCGTATCCGAATTCCGAAAAATACGAATACTATTAATCCAATAATATAATACCGGTATCCGTCCAGTATTATTCTTTCGATTATTATTCCTGTAACAATTACCGAACATAATCGAAAACCTGCCGCAACACTTTACGGCTGCCGTAACAACTTACGGTTTCTACATCTTTTCGCCCGAAAACTTGAGTAACAGAATGTGGGGGACTCTAAAGACTCGTCAACACCTTAGTTGTGGATTTAACCACTAGCACGTTAGAGGTATAAGCCAATACATAACGGGCTACCAGGTATTGACAAAAAGGTGGCCGACGAGCGAACTTATCACAACCCTTACGAGCCTGTAAGCAACACTTACCGTACAGTCCGGTCTCTTCGTCTGATACGTCGCATATGCAGTCTAGGGGTGGTAAATGTCAGACCCCAGTAACTTTATAAGTCATGTTGATTTATGGCTCATAACCGGTCGAGGAACTACTGATAACACTTATCAGTAAACCTCGAGAACCCTGGCCAGGGATTTAGGTGTTATAGCCGATCAAACATAGCGCGACATCAACTCCCCATACCGGGAGAGACGAAACCCCTCCTATCGCTCACTGTCTCCATATGATTCGGGACTGTACCCAAAATCCACCTGTTTGCACGACTCAGTAGAGCCGTGGTAGGGAGGAAATCAAAGCACAGTGGGAACCACACAAGACTCTATGACGATCTCGGGTCTACAGACTAACCTGTACAAGTGTCACCAGAGAACTGCTATCTGACAATAGGTATATATACCATCTAGGAGTTCTCGGCGAGTCCGTTCAGTGTACCCAGTCTCCACTGAGCACCCGTACACCATCCTTGATGTCAAACACCGATGGATATGGGATCATCCATCGCCCATCATATGGGTCAAGATGCGTATACGCTAGTCTACTCTGGTGTATCGATGCCCTGTCTCGACACACCCTCGACTAGGAACAGTTATAGGATGTACTCATAGACTACTGTGGCCCCACTAGTATGATCTCATCATAGTTCCAGTAGTCGAGTACAAATCCTAAGGGCTTTATCAACATGTAACAAAAGAGACAATCGGAGTACATGTTTAGATAAAGTACAACCAGATAGCGTACTATCATGTCGAGCAAGAAAGTCTTCCCTATATATGTCCAAGCATCCACTACAATATACATCGTATGTACAGTAATGGCCTCTAGGGCACACATATAACTAACAAAAAGAAGCAGTCTGGATGAAGAAGTTCCTAACAGAACTTCAGGTGGTTCCTACCATAGTTGATCCAATACCTCTGTATTGCGACAACAACGGAGCTATAGCTTTAGCGAAGGAACCAAGGTCCCATCAGAAGTCCAGACACATCTTAAGGCGGTATCACCTGATCAGGGAGATCATTGATCGTCAGGAGATCGAGGTTCGGAGAGTTGCTTCAGAAGAGAACATTGCTGATCCATTCACGAAGGCCCTACCTCAGATTCAGTTCGAGAGGCTACTCGAGATCATTGGTCTCGATATGCCAGTACATGGCCCTAGTGCAAGTGGGAGATTGTTAGTGTTTATGCCCTAGAAGGCCATTACTGTATCATACTAGTTTGTATATTACTTAATGGAAGCTTGGGATATTCACATGTATATAACAGTCTTGCTAAACATGGTAGTATGCTACTTGGTTTTTCTATCTTAATATGTGAGCATACGTATTGATAGAGCTCTTAGGATCTTGCTTGACTACCAGCGTTGTGATGGCAGTCACACTAGTGGGGGGCTGGGTAGTCTACAAGCACATCCTTATTCAGGTCCCTAGTCGTTGGGTTATCGAGACAGAGCATCGATACTCCGGAGTAGACTAGTGTGTACGCTTCTCATCCCAGTTGGGGAGATGGTCTGTCCCACAGCCGTCAGTACGTCGTACTGGAGATAATATGCAGGTGCTCGTTAGGTTACGGGTACACCGGACAGGACTCACAGGGAACTGTTGGTTGGTTTTATACCAGTCGTCAGTGAACAGTTCCCAGGTGACATGAGTACAGCATAGTCCGCAGACTTGACACTGCTACTTCGCCTCGAGTGTGTCCCACTGTTCTTAGATTGCTACCCTACCATGACTCAAATGAGTCATGCAAACAGGTAGCAGTTGGGTGCAGTCCCGAGCATTTGGAGGCAGTGGCGGTTAGACAGGATTCGTCCCTCCCGGTATTGGGAGTAGATATCGCGCTGTGTCAGAGAGCCATTACGCAAAGTCCCTGGCCAGGGCAAGCGAGATTTGCTGGTAGGTTCCAGTAGTTTCTCAGGGTGTAATGGGCTTCCCTCCGACACGACTTATACAGCTATTAGGGGACTGACGCTTGCCGCCCCCTAAGCCGGATATGCGATAGTCCTGGACGAACGGACCGGACTGTATGGAGATTGTCACATCAGACTCAGTAGGAGTTCGGATGGGTTTTCTCATCGGCCTTCTTATCGACAACTACCTGGGGACCGTTACGTACAGCTAGTGCCGCTTGCGGTCTGTGGATAAACCCACTGCCAGCGTAGTAGTCGAGTCTCTAGATTCCCACACAGAGAGTTTCCTATTCCAGGTGAAAGGATATAGAGGTCGTATGGTTTTACGACAAGGGTTCGGACACATACGTGCGTTTACGCACGTACGACTTTCGGACAGTTTTTACCAGTCGGCTTTGGTTTAAGCCAGTTACTGGTATCAGGTTATTGGATTTTTACAGTCTAAAGTTTTTCCGTATTTTTACGGATTGGAGGGGCGTTCTCGTAATTTTGCGGGAAGCTTCTTGAATGAGGTGACTAAGGAGGTTAAGGTGTAAAATGAAATGAGTGTAAAAATGAGTCACCTTGATGATTCATAGAAGTCTTTTGTCATTCTAATGAATCATCACAAGATATTATCTAGCATGGTTGCTAAATTCATTATTTATTATTTTCTAGTAAAAAGAAATGCTAGATATATATCTTCTTGACTTACTATTCTCATAAGAATGCTCATTATCATTTTCATCTTCTCTCTCCTCTAGCTCTCCCTCTTCAAGAAAACTAATCCTCCCTTCTCATGAGTTGAGTACAAGGGTTAGTAAGACTTAACAATCCATAACCATCACTCTATATCGATCTATCTTCTTCGATTAGCAATCCAAGAAGGTTAGTTGCCTCAAGTTTAGAGGCGAAGCTTGGAGTTTTGCTCTCGGGTGGATCTTCTACTACTTCAAGAAGGCCGAGGAGAACAAGGAGTTCGTAAAGACGAAGGAGTTGATTCATTAGGTATAATCCCGAAACACCGTATTTTAGAAACACTTTGTGTTTGGTTATTTATAGTTTAGCTTCGATTCAAGCGGTTAGTCGATGTTCGTTCACTAAACAAGTTTGTTTTTGAAAATTCCGCCTCCCCACAAGTATTGGGGTGTTCTACATCGACTTACACATAGATGCTATTTACTTGCATGTGATGTTAGTTATATGTATGCCCTAGAGGCCATTACTGTACATTGGATGTATATTGTAGTGGATACTGGGACATATATAGGTATGACTTTTTTGCTCGACATGATAGTACGCTATCTGGTTGCTCTTAATCTTAACATGTATACTTTCAGTCTCTCTGTTACATGTTGATAAAGCCCTTAGGATGTATACTCGACTTCTAGGACTATGATGTAGATCATACTAGTGGGTCCTTGGTAGTCAATGAGTACATCCTTCAATGTTCCTAGTCGTGGGAATATCGAGATGGGGTATCGATATTCCAGAGTAGACTAGCGTATATCTTCTCGACCCATGTGATGGGCGATGGATGATCCCATATCCATTGGTGTTTGACATCAGAGATGGTATGCGGGTGCTCAGTGGAGACTGGGTACACTGAACGGACTCGCCGAGAACTCCCAGTTGGTATTATACCTCACGTCAGATGGCAGTTCCCTGGTGACACTGGTACAGCATAGTCTGTTGACCCGAGATCGTCATAGAGTCTTGTGTGTCTCCCACTGTGCTTTGATTTCCACCCTACCACGGCTCTACTGAGTCGTGCAAACAGGTGGTTTTTGGGTACAGTCCCGATTCACATGGAGGCAATGAGTGATAGGAGGGGATTCGTCTCTCCCAGTATTGGGGGTTGATGTTGCGCTATGCTCGACTGTCCATAACTAGAAATCCCTGGCCAGGGTTGCAGTGATATACTGGTAAGAGTTATCAGTAGTTTCACGCTTGTTATGGACCTTACATCAGCATGACTTATCAAGCTACTGGGGTCTGACGTTTACCACCCCTAGGCGAGATATGCGACATATCAGACGAATAGACCGGACTGTACGGTAAGTGTTACTGGTTGGATTCACAGGAGTGTGAGCGGGCTTGCTCGTTGATCTTCTGATCGCTCAATACCCGGGTGGACGTTACGTTTAGCAGACCGCTTGCGGCTTGTGGGTGTTTGATATGATCATCACCTGCTGCCGGCGTATTGACGAGTCTTTAGAGTCCTACAAAGAGGTTTTCTGGCTCAAGCGAAACGAAATAGGAGCGCATATGAGATATGTGCTGGACCGGGAATAATACCAGTATGTGATACTGAATTTTATTCTCGCGATTCGTATTATCGGACGGTTATATATGATATAGCCGTATTACCGAATCAAATGTTGATTCGATATATTGATACACTTGATATTAGTCGGTTATATGCAATATGACCGGATCATTAAATCAAGTGTTGATTTAATGATTTAATGTATAATTATATATTTGATATATTACTTTACATTAACTAGTATTTGTTCACTTAAGATTGATTTTCTCACTTGATGTGCACAAGTAGTATATGTGATATATTTTTTGTGCACTTGATTGTATCATGTTTGATGATACATGCAAACTTGGGTGTGTATATGCTATACACCATGTTTGGTTAATGGTTAGGGTTTCATTTGCCTTATTTATTTATTTTATTTATTTACTTTTGGCAAAAATAAAATGGTGGTTATCTTTGTTTTATGCAAGAAGCTTCATGATGCTTCATGCATCTTTGAAAAAGTCTACCATTTTGTTTTATCCTTAACCTAACCATTTATCTAAACCCTAGTTTATTCTCTACATTAGTTACACTCACCCATGGTTGCTAAATGATAAGCTTCACTTGATTTTCTAATATTCATTATTCATTCTTTTCTTTCTTTTTCTTCTTCTTCTTCATGAAGAGAAGAAAACTATTGCTAGAAAATTCCAAGTGATGAATCCAAGTGCGAAATACATATCCAAAGTGAACCCACTTCCTATTTCTTCATCCTCTACCACTTGCCATGTTGTATAGGATGTTTTCTTCACAAGTTTCATGACTTAGTGAAGATGGAGCTTGAGTTTGAGTTGCCTCGACGTAGATCATCTTCGGCATCGAAGTCAACGACCTAGCCCGATCATTTCTCCGACGAAACCGATGCTAGAGTCCGGGATTTTGATGATCGCAGTGGAGGGAAGTCAACACGGAGCTAGAGAAGTGGAGGACCGGATCTACAAAGGTTGTAGTCTCTTTCACTTAGTAGCAAAGTAGTTTGCTTGTTTTTTTTTGCCTTACCTCTAGTTAACGATCTAGTATAGGGTTCTTTGGCACATGGAAAAATTTGATTTTGGCATAGTTGATCAGTTGTAGAACCTTATAGGTGTGGCTAGGAACCCTACAGTGGTATCAGAGCCTAGCTAGAGCCTTAGGCGAAGTGTAGACGAAGTTAGAAACCCGATCGAATCCCGAAACCCTAAATAAAACCCTTCTCTGTACATTTTTTCAAAACTGGGATTTTTGTGAATTAAAAATATGCAGAAAAATCAGCAGGGTTTTTTAAGAAATACTGTGCAGTACGTGCCCCTGTATCGACTATTGCGCCGCGGAACCGCGGCCCCACCCTAGCTTTCGCGGCGGTTCCGCGACCATAATAGGGAATCTTCACACGTGGTTTGCACAGTAATTTCTTTCTGTAATTGCTGAGTTTTCTGGGAATTTTTAAATTATACTCAAGAGTTGAGTTTTCTGGGTTGTATTGGGAGTTCGTTGTTTCGATCGAAACTTTAACTTCGTTTATGTGTTTTTCCGGGTATTTTAGAACATGTTAAAAAGTTCGACCGGATATAAATACCCAATTTTTCCCCTGCCGGGAAATTTCCAGCTGTTGGATTTTTCCGTAGTTTGAGAACGTTCTGAGTAGTGCAAGTAACGCGATGGACCCTCTAGAAGACAACAAACCTTAACTCGATTATGTGACCGTCTTGAACTGCCCTTTGAACCTTAGGGTTTGGGATAGGCGTGCCACATGTGAGGCGTTGGCTTGATCCTTCTACGGCTGGACCGTTGGTACTATGGCATGAAGTGAATGTTCTTAAACTTATTTCATGTGTTGAGCTGTTTCGGGAAAACTTGGGTGTTTGATTGTTTGATCGGAAAGTTTAACATTTTCTATTTATCCGGAATGTGATACAATATTTGGAATCCACAAGTAGTTATGAGATAATTGATTTGAATATTATAAATCTAGCAGTTTAGTCTCACTTGATCGGTTGCCATGGAATTTTGATGTGATCAAAAGTCCGTCGCAATTACGTAGCGTACGCGGATACTCGCCGGGTAAACTTAATAGACGGCTACACCCCATAGCCCCGACCAAGTGGCTGTAGGAGAACCCCGTCGCCGAAAGAATCCGTTCAGGTGCTCGCGGCAGCGGTGTCCCGCCTTAGTGCACTTCATCGACGGTATCGGGGGTGCGGCCGTCTACTAAAGTTTGCGACGAGCATTCGTTCAGGATGTCGGGAATCTTGTTGAATTGCCCGACTTGATATTGAAAAGTGTTTTCGATATTGAGACGAAAATGCGATGTTTATAATTGTTAGGCATGCGATGTCTAAGGAATTCATTTGTTTAGGCATGCGATGTCTAAAGAGTTTGCGGATTCCAACTGTTGTAGTTTTACACTTTCTTTTCTGCGACCGTAAGTGTAATATATGATATCGCCGGTTTCGTTGCTATATGTCAACGACAATTGGGATGGGCATATTTACTTACGTTGATGACATGTGATGTTATGTGTTGCTGGATATGTTATATTGGATCGTCGTGTTTGAATAGCCAGGGTTTTTTTTTTATGTGAGATGAGTGTTTTTCATTTTCATTCATGTAAAAACTTGTATGTAATATTCTTTTATTGGGGCACTTCCAGGTTGCGGAAGATGTCACCGTTGATGTGTATTATTTACTTTTCCGCATTAAGATAGACCCAAGGAGGGGAGCACAAGTAACCGGGTTCTAGGGTCCAGTAGGAGACCATCTCGAGGAGTCGAGTCCGGGTCTCCTAACCCTAGAATTGGTAGGGTTGCTTGCCGCTCTCGTAGGGGTCTAGGGGTATGGGATTGGCTATTCATCACGATTGTGGAATCCGTGTTTTATTCAGGCTCAAAATAAAACACGGACGTCCTAGTATACCCAATATTTCATATGATATTTTCTGCTGCGTTATCTGTGATGTGATCATGTGATATGTTCAGATAGATATTATATATAGTATATATGATATATTATATAGATGTTGCTTATGTTTTACACCCGTGCTAGCCCTGCCTCGCTTTAGCGTTAGTTACCTAACCTAACGGTGCAGACGGGACATCGAGGCAAATGCGGATGGCATAAGCGTACGTTATATTTATCTGTGATGTTTAGGTGGACTTAAATGATGGGATATTCATTAATGAGATTAATGAAAGAAAATAAACCTAAAAGATGTTGTGGAATCGAATTTCAAAAATAAAAACATGTAGCTACAGTTCTTGGTTTGCATCGCGGTGTTCTTTGTAGAACATCCTGCACCTTATTCGATAAAGAAAGAGCCGAGATCCCTTCACCGGGAGTGACCCCTTTAGCAATAACTGGCAGATGCTACAACCCTCGGTTTGTTTTTTGATTGCTTCTATAGTTTTTGCTTTGCACAGCTGTATATATGATATATCCTGCACCTTATTCGATGAGGAAAGGGCCGACGATCCCTTCACCGGGAGTGACCCCTTTAGCAAAACTAGAAAAGCCTAAAAAACACTCCATTTAAAAACCATTTGATTCCGCAACGAGATCAAGTTCAAAGAGTTAAAGGTTTTCTTAAAAACCATCCGCAACCCACCGTCATTTTAGGAAGTAGAGTACTTAGTATTCGTGTGGTGTTTGTTGACCATAGTCAAGGCACAGTGTACGGTAGCTATGTGATGTCTTCCTACACCACATATGATGCGATTAGTTAGGACAGTCGCGTGACTTTATTGACCTTAGTTAAGGGTCATGTGGGTGGGTCTAATTAATCACAAAATGACGGGTAGAACTTGACTAGTGCTTATGATTTGTTGACCATAGTTAAGGTCATAAGTGCTAGGGGTAAAAACCATTATCGGGAGTTTCAAGTGTTGAAATTTGCAATGAGATTGCATACCTTCTATATGATAGTTGGATCCCGATACCCACTGCGAGTAATTATTACTCCTGGGAGAGTTTTGCACTTTACAATTAGCCGATCAAGTAGGTGTCTAGAAAGGTGTCAACGGGGTTAGGCCCCTGGGAAAACGAGGTTTATTGTAATTAGGTCCGTGCGAAAGCACGGGGAACCTCCCTCAAAGTACCGGCACTGGCCTGGCTGAAAGATTGTCGAACTTGTAGAGTGTAATTAATCCCGGCTAGTCTTTCCTTTTAGGGTTTGAAGGAAGATTTGATAAAAACAGTGGGAGCCATCCTGATTAGATAAAATAAATAACCAATCTAATCTTACAAGAGCGCACGCAGAGTGTTTTCTTCTCTCTCTCTCCAGATAGCGACCATATCACGCCTTAATCAAGACAATAATATGGATGTATTGACCGAACCCGCTTGTTATACTGAGCTGGGGAACGTTGGTCCCGCTCCAACTTATAATTGTTATAAGACCGAGCAAGAAATAGGGGAATACCAGAATTCCTATGCCGCCCAAACGAAGAAAGTGCATATGATGCATCTCCTTCGGGTGTGTTCATTATAAAAAACTGTTTCTCAGTGTCCTCTACGTCCTAGGTATTAGATACCGGATCATGATCCCACAAATGTAATCCGTTACATGGGCTACAGAAAGGTAGAGAACTGAGAACGGGTGATAAGTTTCATGAGACAGAAAACGGTGCAAGTGTTGCAGCCAAGTCTGTTGGTCACTGTCACCCTGTATTACCAATACATTGATTCTGAACAAATTCTATTAGATACCGAACCTGATATACAAAATCATATCAGTCTCTTTATTAGTAAAGAAAGGATATAATTTTGTATTGTTTTGAACATTTCAAAAGTTGATCGGTTCAGGCACGTTATCTAAAAGCATTGACGTTCTAAATCAAACTACAGTTCCTAGTATACAGAACACACACAAGAGGAAGAGTTCAGAAATGAACGGATCCTTCTTGAGGCATTGTAGACTAGGTCATATCAATGTGACCCGACTAGCTTAAGTTACATTTTAGATGCATATTTAAATCAGTTTGAATTTACATCTTGTGAAACTTGCCAGTCATGTCACAAAGATTAGATGACCATAGCTCTGTTTATTGGAAACAGAGAAAGAGTTAGGAAACTCTTGGGACTAATACATGATGATGTATGTGAGGTCCCCTGTCTACACATGCCAGGACCGGTTATTTGTACTTCATTACATTCACTGATGATCTCTCAAGATTCAGCCATATGTTCCTATTGAAACATAAGTCCGAAGCTTTTGAGATATTCACAGAATATAAGTTAGAAGTAGAGAACCAAAAACCGGGTATAAGTATTATGTCCTATGATAGGATCGGGGAGGAGAATACTTGTGCATAGAATTCCTGGACTATTCTAAAGGAGAATGAGATTCTCTCTCCGTATTACTCCTCTGATTATACCACAGCACAACGGTGTATCAGGGCGGAGCAATCGCACCCTATAAGATATGGTGCGTTCTATGATGAGTACTACTGAGTTACCTATTTCTTTTTGGGGGTTATGCACTTGAGTAGCTGCATACCTATTGAATTAGGTTCGAATCAAATCAATGCCTACTACTCCATATAAGATATGGTATGGGAAGAGCCCATCTCTTAGGTAAGTTAAGATTTGGGAATGTCCGGCCTATGTCAAAAGAAAAATCCGGACAAGATCGAGGCAAGGTCATTTCTGTAGAACTGAAAAGGTTCCAGCTATACAAACTGCAGCTGATGATTTGACGGAACCAAAGGATTCAATAGTCCCCGACGAACCTCAGCCTCTCCGCCGAACTAGCAGGGTTCCTCATCCGCCAGAGAGATACTTCGGTTTCTTGATGACAGTGGGAGCGAGGAATGCGTCATGAGATGATGACCCGACTAGTTTCGATCAGGCCAACAAGAGTAAGGACTCTGTAAGAATGGCTGGATGCTTAGCGATCTGAGATGGAATCCATATACACCAACAAAGTATGAACTTTGGTTGCTATATCTGAAGGGTTAAATCCCCATCAGGAGCAAGTATATCTTGAGAAGATTACTTGGTGTAGATGGAAAAGTTGAGACTTTCAAAGCTAGACTTGTTAAAGGTTTTCCTACCATTGTGTGACAATGGAAGAGAACGTCTATAAGAACACAGCCAGAAGGCTTCGTAAACCATGGGAGCAGCGGAAACGTGTGCAAGTTGCTTTACAGAATAAAGCAGGCATCACGGAGTTGGAACGTCTGTTTTGATGTGGTAGTCAAAGTGTTTGACTTCATCAAAATGGTAGATGAACCTTGTATATACAAAAAGGTAGAAGAGAGTATGGTTGTGATCCTCGTAGAGTACGTGGATGACATACTCTTGATAGGGAAGGAGTTTCCTATGCTACACACGGTCAATCTCTTCTTATCACAATGATTCTCCAAATAGGATAAAGTTGATACCTCCTAAATCCTGGGATTTGGGTGTATGAGATACATCTAAATGGATGTTAGGATTCTCACTAGCTGTAGTAAGATAGTATCAATCGATCCTGGGGAGAATCACTGGAAAAGTTCCAGGGTGATAAGGACGACTGAATGTCAGTCGCAGGCATTGTCTTTATCCTCAGTAGAGGGACGGTATGTTGGAAGAGTTCCAAGCTAGATACTGTGGCAAACTAGACGATAAAGGCTGGTAACATCGCTATTAAAGATACTACCAAAGAGGCAGTTTGGGTGTATAGTGGTTCATGAGATAAACTAGGTTCCTACCATTGTGTGACAATGGAAGAGTGGCTTTGGCCCAGGAACCATGGTCCCATCAGTGACCCAGACATATTCTGAGGCAGCATCACCTGATCGTGGAGATAGTTGATCTCCAGGGTGATCGAGGTTAGGAGAGTAGACTCAGAGGACAACACGGCGGATCCACTCACAAAGGCTTTTTCTCAGAGAAAGACTTATATGGGATGGTTGAGTATTAGATACTACAACCATTGCTACAGATGGCCCTAGTGCAAGTGGGAGATTGTTAGTTATATGTATGCCCTAGAGGCCATTACTGGACATTGGATGTATATTGTAGTGGATGCTGGGACATATATAGGTAGGACTTTCTTGCTCGACATGATAGTACGCTATCTGGTTGCTCTTTATCTTAACATGTATACTTTCAGTCTCTCTGTTACATATTGATAAAGCCCTTAGGATGTGAACTCGACTTCCAGGACAATGATGTAGATCATACTAGTGGGGCCTAGGTAGTCAATGAGTACATCCTTCAATGTTCTTAGTCGTGGGAATATCGAGACGGGGTATCGATATTCCAGAGTAGACTAGCGTATATCTTCTCGACCCATGTGATGGGCGATGGATGATCCCATATCCATTGGTGTTTGACATCAGAGATGGTATGCGGGTGCTCAGTGGAGACTGGGTACACTGAACGGACTCGCCGAGAACTCCCAGATGGTATTATACCTCACGTCAGATGGCAGTTCTCTGGTGACACTGGTACAGCTTAGTCTGTTGACCCGAGATCGTCATAGAGTCTTGTGTGTCTCCCACTGTGCTTTGATTTCCACCCTACCACGGCTCTACTGAGCCGTGAAAACAGGTGGTTTTTGGGTACAGTCCCGATTCACATGGAGGCAATGAGCGATAGGAGGGGATTCGTCTCTCCCGGTATTGGGGGTTGATGTTGCGCTATGCTCGACTGGACATAACTGGAAATCCCTGGACAGGGTTGCAGTGATATACTGGTAAGAGTTATCAGTAGTTTCACGCTTGTTCTGGACCTTACATCGGCATGACTTATCAAGCTACTGGGGTCTGACGTTTACCACCCCTAGGCGAGATATGCGACATATCAGACGAACAGACCGTACTGTACGGTAAGTGTTACTGGTTGGATTCACAGGAGTGTGAGCGGGCTTGCTCGTTGATCTTCTGATCGCTCAATACCCGGGTGGCCGTTACATTTAGCAGACCGGTTGCGGCTTGTGGGTGTTTTATATGATCATCACTTGTTGCCGGCGTATAGACGAGTCTTTAGAGTCCTGCACAGAGGTTTCCTGGCTCAAGCGAAACAAAATAGGAGCGCATATGAGACCTGTGCGGGACCGGGAATAATACCAGTATGTGATACTGAATTCTATTCTCGCGATTCGTATCATCGGACATTTATATAAGATATAGCCGGGTTACCGAATCAAATGTTGATTCGATATATTGATACACTTGATATTAGTCGGTTATATGCAATATGACCAGATCATTAATCAAGTGTTGATTTAATGATTTAATGTATAATTATATATTTGATATATTACTTTACATTAACTAGTATTTGTTCACTTAAGATTGATTTTCTCATTTTATGTGCACAAGTAGTATATGTGATATATTTTTTGTGCACTTGATTGTATCATGTTTGATGATACATGCAAACTTGGGTGTGTGTATGCTATACACCATGTTTAGTTAATGGTTAGCGTTTCATTTGCCTTATTTATTTATTTTGTTTATTTACTTTTAGCAAAAATAAAATGGTGGTTATCTTTATTTTATGCAAGAAGCTTCATGATGCTTCATGAATCTTTGAAAAAGTCTACCATTTTGTTTTATCCTTAACCTAACCATTTATCTAAACCCTAGTTTATTCTCTACATTAGTTACACTCACCCATGGTTGCTAAATGATAAGCTTCACTTGATTTTCTAATATTCATTATTCATTCTTTTCTTTCTTCTTCTTCTTCTTCTTCATGAAGAGAAGAAAACTATTGCTAGAAAATTCCAAGTGATGAATCCAAGTGAGAAATACAAACCAAAGTGAACCCACTTCCTATTTATTCATCCTCTACCACTTGCCATGTTGTATAGGGTGTTTTCTTCACAAGTTTCATGACTTAGTGAAGATGGAGCTTGAGTTTGAGTTGCCTCAACGTAGATCATCTTCGGCATCGAAGTCAACGACCTAACCTGATCATTTCTCCAACGAAACCGACGCTAGAGTCCGGGATTCCGATGATCGGAGCGGAGGGACGTCAACACGGAGCTAGAGAAGTGGAGGACCGGATCTACAAAAATTGTAGTCTCTTTCACTTAGTAGCAAAGTAGTTTGCTTGTTTTTTTTTCGCCTTACCTCTAGTTAACGATCTAGTATAAGGTTCTTTGGCACATGGAAAAATTTGATTTTGGCATGGTTGATCAGTTGTAGAACCTTATGGGTGTGCCTAGGAACCCAACATGTGAAACCCTAATTTTCTAGCAAAGATCTTGTTTAAGGTTGTTAGGCACGGTTAAAATTTTAATCGGGCATGGTTGATGCTTTCTTAACCCTTGTTAGAGTTCCTAGTAACCCTACAATATATGTGCTCCCACTCCATTTTTCCTGAGTCAAGAAACCTCTGTGTAGGACTCTAAAGAATCTTCAATACGCCGGAAGTAGGTGATGATCATATCAAACACCCACAAGCTGCAAGCTGTCAGCTAAACGTAACAGCCACCCAGGTATTGAGTGATCAGAAGATCAACAAGCAAGCCTGTACATTTTCCTATGAATCCAGTCAATAACACTCCCGTACAATCCGGTCTCTTCGTCTGATATGTCGCATATCTCCCCTAGGGGTGGTAAAAGTCAGACCCCAGTAGCTTGATAAGTCGTGTCGATATGAGGTCTATAACAGTTCGAAAAACTATTGATAACACTTACCAGTAAATCTCAGCAACCCTGGCCAGGGATTTCCAGTTATAGCCAATCGAACACAGCGCAACATCAACTCTCTATACTAGGAACGACGAATCCCCTCTTATCGCTCATTGCTTCCATGTGATTCGGGACTGTACCCAAAAGCCACCTTTTTGCACGCCCTTTTGGACGTGGTATGATGGAAATCAAAGCACAGTGGGAATGACACAAGTCTCTATGACAATCTCGGGTCTACAGACTAACTAGTACCAGTGTCACCAGAGAACTGCCATCTGACGAGAGGTATAATACCATCTGGGAGTTCTCGGCGAGTCCGTCCAGTGTACCCAGTCTCCACTGAGCACCCGTACACCATCCTTGATGTCAAACACCGATGGATATGGGATAATCCATCGCCCATCATATGGGTCAAGATGCGTATACGCTAGTCTACTCTGGAGTATCGATGCCCTATCTCGGTACTCCCACGACTAGGAACATTTGAAGGATGTACTTGGCGAGTACTCTGTCCCCACTAGTATGATCCGCATCATAGTCCTGGTAGTCAAGTATTCATCCTAAGGGCTTTATCAACATGTAACATAGAGACAATCAGAGTACATGTTAAGATAAAGAGCAACCAGATAGCGTACTATCATGTCGAGCAAGAAAGTCCTCCCTATATATGTCCAAGTATCCACTACAATATACGTCGTATGTACAGTAATGGCCTCTAGGGCATACATATAACTAACAATCTCCCACTTGCACTAGGGCCATCTGTTGTGGTATCTCATACCCAACAATCAGCTGTGGTTGAAGTATCTCATACTCAACCATCCCATAATAGTCTCTACTGGGAAATAGGCCTTTGTGAGTGGATCCGCGCTGTTGTCCTCTGTGTCTACTCTCCTAACCTCGATCTCCTTGGAGATCAACCATCTTCATAATCAGGTGATACTGCCTAAGAATTATTTCTGATGGGACGGGGGGTTCCTTGGCAAAAGCCACAACTCCATTGTCACACAATGGTAGGAACGAAGTTCATCTCATGAACTTATATATATCCAGACTGCCTCTTTGGTAGCATCCTTGGTAACGATGTATCTTGCCTTTAATCGTCTAGTAATTCACGGTATCTAGCTTGGAACTCTTCCAACATACCGTCCTTCCACTGAGGGTAAAGACAATGCCTGCGACTCACATTCAGTCGTCCTTATCACCCTTGAACCTTTCCAGTGATTCTCCCCAGGATCGATTGATACCATCTCACTACAACTAGTGAGTATCCTAACATCCAATTAGATCTATCTCATAGATCCAAAACCCAGGATTTATGAGGTATCACTTTGATCCTATATGGAGAATCCTTGTGATAAGCGGAGATTGACCGAGCGTAGCATAGGAAACTCCTTTCCTATCAAGAGTATGTTATCCACGTACTCTACGAGGATCACCACTATACTCTCTACTACCCTTTTATATATACAAGGTTCATCTACCATTTTGATGAAGTCAAACTCTTTGACTACCACATCAAAACAGATGTTCCAACTCCGCGATGCCTGCTTTATCCTATAAAGCATCTTGTACACGTTTCCGCTGCTCCCACTGTCTACGAAGCCCTCTGTCTGTGTACTTATAGACGCTCTCTTCCAAATCAACATTTAGAAAAGCAGTCATGACACCCAACCGCCAGATATCGTAGTCATGGTATGTAGCTGTGGCAAGTAGGATCTGGATGGACTCAAGCATAGCTTTGAAAGTCTCAACTTTTCCATGTACACCAAGTAATCTTCTCAAGATATACTTGCTCCTGATGGGAATTTAACCCTTCAGATAAAGCAACCAAAGTCCATACTTTGTTGGTGTATAAGGATTCAATCTCAGATCGATAAGCATCCAGCCATTCTTACAGAGTCCTACTCCTGATGGCCTGCTCGAAATAAGTTGGTTCATCATCTCATGATACAATCCTCGCTCCCACTGTCATAGAGAAACCGAAGTATCTCTCAGGTGGGTGAGGAACCCTACTAGATCGGCGGAGAGGCTGAGGTTAGTTAGAAACTATTGAATCCTTTGGTTCTACCAAATCATCAGCTGCAGTTTGTATAGCTGGAACTGTTTCCAGTTCTACCTCATGACCACTAATTTCTTCACAAGAAATTCCTTTTCATTAAGGTGGCATGTTGAGAAACAAAACATCTTTTGTTCCTCGGTTAGGTAGAAGATATTCCCTTGCGAATGCTTGGGATATCTAACAAACTTCCACAGAACTGACCTTGCCTTGAGCTTGTCTGGATTATGCTTTTAGACATAGGCCAGACAACCCCAAATCTTAACTTACTTAAGATATGGGCTCTTCCCATTCTATATCACATATGAATAGGTAGGCAACTGATTTGATTAGAACCCTATTCAATAGGTATACAGCTTCTCAAGTGCATAACTCCCAAAAGGAAATAGGAAACTCAGTAGTACTCATCATAGAGCGCACCATATCAAATAGGGTGTATTTGCTCCGCCCCGATACACCGACGTGATGTGGTGTATACAGAGGAGTAATGCTGAAAGAGAATCTCATTCTCCTTTAGAAAAATCCAGGAATTCCATGCTCAAGTATTCTCCTTCTTGATCTCATCAAAGGACATAATACTTATACCCATTTTTTGGTTCTCTACTTCTAACTTATATTTTGTGAATATCTCAAAAGCTTCGGACTTGTGTTTCATCAGGAACATATGTCTGAATCTTGAGAGATCATCAGTGAATGTAATGAAGTACAAAGAACCGATCTTGGCATGTGTAGACAGGGGACCTAAATACATCAGCATATATCAATCCCAAGAGTTCACTAACTCTTTCTCTGTTTCCAATAAACAGAGCTATGGTCATCTTATCTTTGTGACATGACCGAAAAGTTTCACAAGATGTAAATTCAAACTAATTTAAATATGCATTTAAATGTAACTTCAGCTAGTCGGGTCACATTGATATGACCTAGTCTACAATACCTCAAGAAGGATTCGTTCATTTCTGAACTCTTCCTCTTGTGTGTGTTCTGTACACTAAGAGCTGTGGTTTGATTTAGAACATCTATACTTTTAGATAACGTGCCTGAACCGATCAACTCTTGATATAGGAAAGGTTCAAAACATTATCCAACAAAAAAAATTATATCCTTCTTTACTAATAAAGAGACTGATATGATCGTGTAAATCAGGTTCGGTATCTAATAACATTTATTCAGAATCAATGTATTCTGGTAATACAGGGTGATAACTACCAACAGACTTGGCTGCAACACTTGCACCGTTTCTATCTCGTGAAACTTATTACCCGTTCTCAGTTCTCTACCTTTCTATAGCCCATGTAACAGATTACATATGCGAGATCCCGATCCGGTATCTCATACCCAGGACGTAAAGGATACCGAGAAACAGTTCTCTGTAATGAACACACCCGAAGAAGATGCATCAGCATGCACTTTCTTCGTTTGGGCGGCATGGGAATTCTGGTAATCCCCTATTTCCTGCTCGGTCTTATAACAATTATAAGTTGGAGCGGGACCAACGTTCCCTAGCACAGTATAAAAATCGGGTTCGGTCAATACAACCGTATTATTATCTTGATTAAGGCGTGATATAGTCACAACCAGGAGAGAGAGAGAAGAAAACACTCAGCGTGCGCTTTTATAAGATTAGATTGGTTATCAATTTATCTAATCAGGATGGCTCCCACTGTTTTAGTCAAATCTTCCTTCAAACCCTAAAAGGAAAGACTAGCCGGGATTAATTACACCCTACAAGTTCGTCAATCTTTCAGCCTGGCCAGTGCCGGTACTTTGAGGGAGGTTCCCCGTGCTTTCGCACAGACCTAATTAAAATAAACATCGTTTTCCCAGTGGCATCACTGATTGGAGTGATTTAGCGTGCTTGCACTTTCTAAAAGATAGATCAAAAATATTTGTAACCGCAATCAAGAACGGCGTCGCTTTGCAGCTAGCCGGTGAGTACGGGTCGGTCCACAGGGATGTTGTGAATTTCCTAATCGCGCTAACGAGTTAATTCCGAAGGGTGTTCGGATTGATTATTAAATCTAAAAATTGAAGTTGTATGATACTAGGATTAGAAACTTGCTAGGATTTAGGTTTAGGGAAAATTTGGTAAACAAAGATCTACATCTCTTTCCATTGCCTTTAATTAAAGATATCATATTAGTGTTATGGTATATCTTAACAAAGGGGATTAGGATGATTGGGAAGATTGATTCTTTCTCTAGATCCTTGTCCTTCCTTTCTTAATCTTTACCCTAACCTCCATGGAAAACCTTAAAATTCGGGCCTTTAGACTACGGAATCACCGCTACCTTGAGGGTAAAAGTGCCGTAGGGAGCGGAATAAGAAGGTATGCATGGAGTTCTAATGTTCATAAAAGTTTGGCAACGAAAAGAGATGAGAGATCTTCATCTCTCAAATCCTTCCCTATTCCTAACCCTAACAAGCGAGGAAACTACTCGCTCATTGAGGGATTGAAAAAAGACATAATTTTATTAAAGAGAGAAAACATCGATTGCAAGTTAATAAAAGCTAAACTAAATTAGAATAAGGTGAGAAAATAATTTACCTAGGGCAGATATGAAAAACTACAACTACTGCAAGGAAAATAACCTACTTACTTTTGATGCGCTCTAACTTCAAGAAAACAGAATTTTATTCATGAGTAGAGGCATAAGAAAATACAAGGCTTTGGGTTCTATTTATAGGACATAGAAACCCTAGGTTTACAATTGCTCCGCATGTCTACAATTACAAATATACCCCTAGAAAATCTTTCCAAAGCCTCCTCAGAATTATGGTAAAATTTTCTTCGCGCACGGGCACTAGACGGCCGCGGAACCGCGGCATGGGTAGGCATTGGGCCGCGGTTCCGCGGCCCTTTGAGGAGTTCACTTCATGAATTTTTCTGGGCTGCATCATGGTTCTTTGGTCTGTTTATTTCTTCAGTTTATTTCTCTGTTTGTCTTCTGTATTAATTCCTGATCTTCAGTGAACACTTCACAATGGATCTTTTAACCGTCTTTCTTGCAAGTTTGGATCTTGCGTTGCCTTGTTGATGGTGAACCGTTCTTCTGCTGGGCTTTACTAAGATCCTCCTAATTGTTGGTCAAAAGTCCTTCTTTTGTGTCGTCTTTTGTGTTTTTCACTGTTTTCGCGCCAAGAACCTGTAACCTGTAACATGTAGCAGACATGGGTCAAAAGCACCTGTTTTTTTTCTTAAATGCATAAGAATGGGGAATACAAAATGCAATATTATGTTATGAACAAATACCCCAAACTTATCATTTGCTCGTCCTCGAGCAAACTTTTATTTATTTTCGATAAAAATCTAACCTAGCCACACTTTCGCAAGGAAACGCGATTGCACTGAGCACGTGCAACAAGCCATTAAACCTCTAGGTGTCCCTAGCAGGAGGAGTGTTGTCTCCTGAGGGTTTTCAGCGGATTTCACCCACAAAATCCTATCAATTCGGTTTTTCGACTTTTGTTCTCCAATTAGGTTTTCTAACAAGGAATTCTATTATCGTCGACCCGCAAATTATCCACCCATATTCTTCACACTTCCTCATTATTTAACTTAAGATTATATATATCCTGTAGAATTACCTAGCTTTCGGCATTTCATAAGTTTTCCTTCTAGGGTTCCATCTTCACTTAGGAATTTCTATCAACTCTATCAAAGATACAAGTTCTATTCTTCATTACTTTCTCTTATCTAAACTCCAATCACATATCCCCACGTGTGTGTAAATATCACCCCTACACTTGGAAATTCAAATCAAGCAATCGTACTCTCGTCCATTGTCCAAAGCACTTATTAATTGGTGAATTTTCGCTTTCACATCCTTCATGCGACTGTTAATACTTCTTGAGGTACCAACAACCGATTACAAGATGCATTAGCACTTTAAAGCGTACTTCCTAGTTTTTGCAGCACCCAAGGCTTTAGCAGTGACTCCCAAACCAGTTGGTCTAAGGCACTAGGTGATGAAACACCCTCGCTAAATATTTTTCTATTTTTACAGCCTTAAGTAATCACAAAAACCAGTGTCCATTTTTTTCTTTATTCACTTTTTTTTTATTTTCATTGTGCTAAGGACTTTAGACAAGAGTATTTCAAGGTCTCTTCTACTAATCCAAGTTTCAAGGTGCGTGTTTGTGCATTTTGTAGGGTATATGTTTTCAGAATCCAGACTTAAGCTAGGAACTATTTTTCGAACTTATTCTCTAATAAGAACATCAATACTCTTCCCTCATTTTGACTTAGCCCAAGAAGTGAACCCAAAATTTGCCTATTTCTAAATAAACTACAAGGCATATACTTTCTACCGTTAAACTTTAAGGAATGTTATCTTTAGGGTTTTTAATTCACTAAGTCTAAGATCTAGTTGTTCCTATCCAGTTAACCTATTTGTCAAACTCAAGTCAATTAGCCAAAATTGAATACAATAATTTTTATAATTTTTGAAAATTTTCAATTTTTATGGGTTTTCAAATAAGTATGCAAATGCAAAAATATATACAAATGAATGCGAAGGAATAAGACGTACCGAGCATACCCCCAAACTTGAACTTGACAGTGTCCTCACTGTCATGCTAAACCAAGAGGGTCAAAATGCCGGCACTCCCCTGTTTATTTATTTATAATTTTTTTTTTATTTTATTGTTTTGAATTTTTTTAATTTTTTTATAGAAAAAGAAAACAAAAAATATATATACATATATACAACAAGGTCCCCCAAACTTAAGCTTGGCCTTACACAAGCCAAAGGTTAGCACCAACCATTCAAAAATCTTATCGTGGTAATGGTATAGTTGGTGCAAGAATGGGGTGTGGAGGAAAGAAATGAGAAACACGCGAGACCGTATGGAAAGAAGAATGGCAGAATATGGTCTCGGTGGGGGAGAAGAAGGGCGGAAAGGAGAAAGAAGGGTCGCGCGATCTTGAGGGTGTAAATCAAGTGAATAAATTAGCGCAATTTGGGATGACCGAAGTGTGAAAACTGATTGTGATAATCTATCAACTCGTAGTGCAATGGGGTCAAATCCCTCAAGATTCGCAAGAAAACATGGGTACGCCGAACTTGGTATAGGAGATGAAAGCGTAACGGTCACTTGCACGGTCGGAACAATAGGAAGGACGGAAGGAAGTGAGTGAGGAAGGGTATCAGTTAAGGATTTAGGAGGGTGTATTGGAAAATTCGACACATGAAACGAAAATGGTTCAACCTCAATATTATCCTCAGTACTATCCTCATAATTCTCCTCAATATTTTCCTTAAAAATTTGCTTATCCATGCCAATATCATCAAAATCAAGACGCATATGAATTTCGGGAGAAACATTTAATGACTCGGGATGATGAATTGGACATAAAATTTCAATTAAATCGACGGGTTCATCATCCGAAATATTCCCGGCGTCTATATCCTCAATCAAGTGAAAATCAATTTTTTCTGACTCCTCATCAAAAGCATGGATATTTATCGATTTAGGTTCTAGAGTGGAGGTGTAAAGATTGAAAGGATTAAGTGTGGTTTCACTCGAAAGGGGTTCTTCACAATCTGGCAAATCAAGCACTACAAAATCACACAACTCATCATTTTGGACACATGTTTGAAAATTGGAGTTGTTGGATTCAATAGGGTATGGGTAGGTTTGATTTGGAAATCCTCTCACATTCTCTCTCTGTCCAACCGCCTCCTCATACATTGGAAAATTTGGAGCTAGTTGAAAACTAGCTACCGGTTCACTCGTTTGCATAAGGGCGGCCACGGACGCTTCCACATTCCTAACCATTTTGTTTGTTGCTGCGATATACGCCTCGAACGCCTCTTCCAAGCTAGACTTGGGTGGTAAGAGGGTTTCGGTAAAAGATTCGAAATCGTGTGGATATGCAAAACTCCCAACAGGCTGTGTAGAAACATTGTCTAGTGAAGGTGGAAAAGTCGGGTAGGACTGGTAGGAAGTGGGTGATTGGACAGGGGTAGGGTCAACATATGGATAAAAAGGTGAATAGTCGTGCGGATCTCTAGAACTAGATGAGTGGAGAGGGGTGAAAGATCGGCTGTGAGATTGAGCAATATGCTCAGCAATGGACATCGGCTTAGGAGTGACAGAAGGACTTGAAAAAGTGGTATCAACATATGGAGGTGGTAAAGATTGACTTGGTTGACACAAAGTGGGTTGAAAAGTCGAATTGTTTCTCCTAGACGCCTCTATTTGATCTTTCAAAGATATTTTAGGCATGGAAGGATCGTCTTTAAATTGATCGAACAAATTGCCGAACGACGCAAAATTAGGTTCAGGATACCAAAATTCGGCAAGTGATTTATTATGTGGGGTACCCATGTGAGAAGAAAGGGTGAAAAAAAAGAAAGTTGGGTGGTGGTGCAAGGATTTATTCGCGGCAAAAGTTTGCAAGTTCTCTAATAAAAAATTTCCTTTTTCTTTTTCTTTATTTGAAAATTGTTGCAAAAATATTTTTAATAAAAGATATGCAACAGAAAAATATTACTAGCAATCAGTTATTATTTTAAGCATATCACAAGAATCTTTATTTGGAAAAAAAATTGTTGCAAAAAGATATTCGAGAAAAGATATGCAACAAAAAAGATTACTTGCAATCAATTATTATTTTAAGCATATCACAAGAATCTTTATTTGAAAAAAATTGTTGCAAAAAGATATTCGAGAAAAGATATGCAACAAAAAAGATTACTTGCAATCAATTTCTATTTTAAACGAGGCGCACAAATCCTGCACAAGATTGTTATTTGGAAAGAGAATATATTTTATAGCTCACGGAATCCTGCAGGAATTTCCAGAAAAGATATTTCAAAAATTACAGAGGAGGAAAAGATAAGCTTACAGAAAACTTTTCACGAGATAAGGCCACGAGATTGCTGTGATTCCACGGTTTCCAGAGGGATATTACTGCGTTTCCGCGGTCAGGCAGTCAGTGCGCGTCTCGAGAAAAAATTTCAGAAGACGATACCACCAGGGCACCGCGTTTCCGCGGTTGGAACTAGGATAATGCGGCGTTTCCGCGGTCTGGAAGTGGGATCGTGTCTCGAGAATATTTCAGTACTTCTGGTTTTGCAATCTTCTGTTGTTAGGATAGTTTGTTTTCTGTTTAGCCTTCTAAATATTTTCAGATCCGAGTTTGTTCCTGCAAGATTTCACACAACAAAGTACCCTTTCCAAAAAATAACAATGAAATATTTTTATATTTTTTTGGATTTTTTAGATTTTTTTGATTTTTGTAATTTAAGATTAACCCGAAATTGCAAAAAGGAAAGTTCTACGCCATCCCTGGCAACGGCGCCATTTGATTGGAGTGATTTAGCATGCTTGCGCTTTCTAAAAGATAGATCAAAAATATTTGTAACCGCAATCAAGAACGGCGTCGCTTTGCAGCTAGCCGGTGAGTACGGGTCGGTCCACAGGGATATTGTGAATTTCCTAATCGCGCTAACGAGTTAATTCCGAAGGGTGTTCGGATTGATTATTAAATCTAAAAATTGAAGTTGTATGATACTAGGATTAGAAACTTGCTAGGATTAGGTTTAGGGAAAATTTGGTAAACAAAGATCTACATCTCTTTCCATTGCCTTTAATTAAAGATATCATATTAGTGTTATGGTAAATCTTAACAAAGGGGATTAGGATGATTGGAAAGATTGATTCTTCCTCTAGATCCTTATCCTTCCTTTCTTAATCGTTACCCTAACCTCCATGGAAAACCATAAAATTCGGGCCTTTAGACTACGGAATCACCGCTACCTTGAGGGTAAAAGTGCCGTAGGGAGCGGAATAAGAAGGTATGCATGGAGTTCTAATGTTCATAAAAGTTTGGCAACGAAAAGAGATGAGAGATCTTCATCTCTCAAATCCTTCCCTATTCCTAACCCTAACAAGCGAGGAAACTACTCGCTCATTGAGGGGATAAAAAAAGACATGATTTTATTAAAGAGAGAAAACATCGATTGCAAGTTAATAAAAGCTAAACTAAATTAGAATAAGGCGAGAAAATAATTTACCTAGGGTAGATATGAAAAACTACAACTACTGCAAGGAAAATAACCTACTTACTTTTGATGCGCTCTAACTTCAAGAAAACAGAATTTTATTCATGAGTAGAGGCATAAGAAAATACAAGGCTTTGGGTTCTATTTATAGGACATAGAAACCCTAGGTTTACAATTGCTCCGCATGTCTACAATTACAAATATACCCCTAGAAAATCTTTCCAAAGCCTCCTCAGAATTATGGTAAAATTTTCTTCGCGCACGGGCACTAGACGGCCGCGGAACCGCGGCATGGGTAGGCATTGGGCCGCGGTTCCGCGGCCCTTTGAGGAGTTCACTTCATGAATTTTTCTGGGCTGCATCATGGTTCTTTGGTCTGTTTATTTCTTCAGTTTATTTCTCTGTTTGTCTTCTGTATTAATTCCTGATCTTCAGTGAACACTTCACAATGGATCTTTTAACCGTCTTTCTTGCAAGTTTGGATCTTGCGTTGCCTTGTTGATGGTGAACCGTTCTTCTGCTGGGCTTTACTAAGATCCTCCTAATTGTTGGTCAAAAGTCCTTCTTTTGTGTCGTCTTTTGTGTTTTTCACTGTTTTCGCGCCAAGAACCTGTAACCTGTAACATGTAGCAGACATGGGTCAAAAGCACCTGTTTTTATTCTTAAATGCATAAGAATGGGGAATACAAAATGCAATATTATGTTATGAACAATCACCCCGTTGACACCTTTCTAGACAACTACTTGATCGCCTAATTGTAATGTGTAAAACTCTTCCAGGAGTAACTCTTACTCGCAGCGGGTATCGGGATCCAACTATCTCATAGAAGGTATGCAATCTCATTGCAAATTTCATCACTTGAAATTCCCAATAATATTTTACCCCTAGCGTGCTATGACCATGACGCATGCCAAACAACCTATAGTCCGCTAGTCAAGTTCAACCCGTACATTTCCTGATTGAATTAAACCCACCCGCATGACCCTTGACGCATGCCATACAACACCGTACGAATACCCTAATCCAATCGCATCGTATGCTAGCAGATAAGCACTAGTTAGCTACCGTACACTACGCCTTGATGCATGTCAAACTACCGCAGCACGAATACTAAGTAGTACTTATCTGAAATGACGGAGGGCTACGACAGATTTTTAAGAAAACCCTTTGCGTAATGAACTTGATATCGTTGTAGAATCGAGTGATTTTAAAAGGAATGTTTTTGAGGCCTTTTCTAGTTTTGTTAAAGAGGTCACTCCCGGTGAAGGGATCGTCGGCTCTTTCCTCATCGAATAAGGTGCAGGATATTTCAAAAATATCAATATGCAAAGCAAAAACTATATAAGCAATCAAAAGACAAACCGTGTTTGTAGCATCTGCTAGTTTCGCTAAAGAGGTCACTCCCGGTGAAGGGATTTCGGCTCTTTCCTTATCGAATAAGATGATGGATGTTCTACAAGGAACACCGCTATGCAAAGCAAGAACTAGAGCTACCAGTTTTTAAACAAGTTTCTATAACATCTTTAGGTTTCTTTTATTTCATTAATCTCATTATTGAAGTCCCATTTTTATTATGCTTCACAAGCATCACATTTGAAACGAAATCTGCAATATAACATATATCTCATATATATAATATAAACATTCGTCTCAGGCAGTAATATGATCTCATCACAGAATATTGCAGCAGAAGATAACATATGAAATATTGGATATACTAGGACGCCCTTGTTTTAATACGAGCCTGTATAAAACACGGATTCCACGGTCGCAATGAATAGACAAACCCACATCCCTAGAACCTTACGAGAGCGGCAAGCAGCACTGCCAATTCTAGGGTTAGGAGACCCAGTCTCGACTCCTCGAGATGGTCTCCCACTGGAACCTAGAACCCGGTTACTTGTGCTCCCCGCCTTGGGTCTACCTAATGCGGAAAAGTAAATAATATACAATGGTGACATCATCCTCAGCCCGGAAGTGCCCTAATAAAAGAATATTACATATAATTCAATTTTACATGAATGAAAAAGAAAAACTCTCATCTCACATAAAACCCCGGCTATTCAAAACACGACGATCCAATATAACATATCACAGCAACACATAATATCTCATATCATCAACGTAAGTAAATATGCGTACCCCAATTGTCGTTGATATATAGCAACGAAACCGGCGATACACCACATATTACACTTACAGTCGCAGAAAAGAAAGTGTAAAACTACAACAGTTGGAATCCGTAACCTCCTTGGACATCGCATGCTTAACCAAATGAATTCCTTTGACATCTCATGCCTAACAATTATAAACCCTGCATTTTAGTCTCATTATTGAAAACTCTTTTCAATATCAAGTCGGGCAATTCAACAAGATTCCCGACATCCTGATCGAATGCTCGTCGCAAACTTTAGTAGACGGCCGCACCCCCGATGCCGTCGACGAAGTGCACTAAGGCGGAACACCGCTGCCGCGAGCACCCGAACGGATGCTTTTGGCGACGGGGTTCTCCTACAGTCACTTGGTCGGGGCTATGGGGCGTGGCTATCTATTAAGTTTACCCGGCGAGTATCTGCGTACGCTACGTGATTGCGACGGACTTTTGATCGCATCAAAATCCCGTGGCAACCGATCAACTGAGACTGAACTGCTAGATTTATAACATTCAAATTAGTTATCTCATAACTACTTGTGGATTCTAAATATTGTATCACAATCCATATAAACAGACAATGTTAAACTTTCCGATCGAATAATCAAACACCCAAGTTCTCCAAATAGTTCTCAACACTTGAAATTAGTTTAAAAACATTTATCACATGCCACAGTACCAATGGTCTAGCCGTAGAAGGGTCAAACCAACGCCTCACATGTGGCAACGCCGTACTTCCCCAGACCCTAAGGTTTAGAGGCAGTTCAGACAGTCACATAATCGAGTTAAAGTTTTTGTTCTTCTAGAGGGTCCACCGCGTTACTTGCACGACTTAGAACGTTCTTAAACTACGGAAAAATCCAATGCTTGGAAATTTTCCGGCAGGGGAAAAAGTGAGTTATTGATATCCGTTCAAACTTTTTAACACGTTCTAAAATTATCCGAAAAAGTTAAACGAAGCTAAACTTTCCGATCGAATCAACGAATACAAGAGATCTTCAGAAAACTCAACTCTTGAGTAATATTAAAACTTCCCAGAAGCATACAAAATGGACCAAGAATAAACTACAGAAACATTGGCCCACAAGTCCCAAGGGTGGCCGCGGAACCGCTTCCAAACCCATGGTTTGGCCGTGGTTCCGCACTCCCTTTAGGGAATTTTGGGCTCATACTTCACAGTAACTCTTGTAATTCCCTGCTTATATTTCTGAGTATTTTTAATACGATAAAATCAACATTTTTGAAAAATTTCCAGAGAAGGGTAGACTTTAAATTTCGTCTAGACTTCGCCTAAAACTCTAGCTTGGCTCTGACACCACTGTAGGGTTACCAGACACTCTCACAAGGGTCTATAAGGTATCAACCATGCCCGATTTAAAATTTAGACGTGCCGAACAACCCTAACTAAGATCTTTAAACTAGAGATTAGGCGAAACAAAGCAAGTAAACAACTTTACTTCTAAGAGTTTGGGATTACAACCTTTGTAGTCTGGTCCTTCACTTCTAAAGCTCCGTGTTGAGGTCCCTTCACTGCGATCATCGAGTACCCGGACTCTAGAGAGACTCCACGAAGAGAAAGATGCAAGCTTGCTTCCGATCTTCGATAACAAAGACGATATAGCTTGAAGTTTCTTTAACACAAGCTCTCACTCACTAATGAAGTGAACACCCTAATCTAAATGGCAAGAATAGATTAGGATGATGAAGTAGGATTTATGCTCTCATTTATTTTCTTAATCTCACTCATTTTCATCACTAAAATCAAAGCAATAAAGCTTTGCAAGGAGGAAGAAGAAGAAGAATTACTTTGTGATGAATAATGAATCAATGTATGGTTAGAAATGCAACCATGGGTTAAGTATGATAACTTAACCCGTGTAGAGAATGAACCATGGTGAAGGGTTGGGTTGGGTTAACAAATATCATAACAAAATATCTTTAGAAAATATCTTTGCAAAAACAAAACAAAACGCTTCTAGAAGCTTCTAGAAAAATTAACCTAAATCAAACGTTAATCATGTTTAATCTCCACTAATCATGTTGCATTAATAACCCTAACATGTTACAATATTATATATCATATATACAATATTTATTGTAACAAAATAAGATAATATAATTAACATATATCGCATATATATCAATGTATTACCCGAGTGAGAAAAAGAATCTTTTAGTGAGCTTATATTAGTTAATATAATTTAATATATCAAATATATAATTATACATTAAATTATCGAATCAACACTTGATCCGATAATCCGGCTATTTCACAAATAACCGACTAATATAATCTGTATCAGTTCATCGAATCAACACTTGATCCGATGACCCGGCTATATCTCATATACCCGGCCGATATCTCATATCGCAAGAATCTAATACGGTATCACATACACGTATTGTTCTCGGTCCCGCACATATCATATATGTGCTCCTACTCCGTTTTTCCTGAGTCAAGAAACCTCTGTGTAGGACTCTAAAGAATCGTCAATACGCTGGCAGTAGGTGATGATCATATCAAACACCCACAAGCTGCAAGCGGTCAGCTAAACGTAACAGCCACCCAGATATTGAGCGATCAGAAGATCAACAAGCAAGCCTGTACATTCTCCTGTGAATCCAGTCAGTAACACTCCCATACAATCCGGTCTCTTCGTCTGATATGTCGCATATCTCGCCTAGGGGTGGTAAACGTCAGACCCAGTAGCTTGATAAGTCGTGTCGATATGAGATCTATAACAGTTCAAGAAACTACTGATAACACTTACCAGTAAATCTCAGCAACCCTGGCCAGAGATTTCCAGTTATAGTCAATCGAACACAGCGCAACATCAACTCCCTATACAGGGAGAGACGAATCCCCTCCTATCGCTCATTGCCTCCATGTGATTCGGGACTGTACCCAAAAGCCACCTTTTTGCACGCCCTTTTGGACGTGGTATGATGGAAATCAAAGAACAATGGGAATCACACAAGACTCTATGATGATCTCGGGTCTACAGACTAACATGTACCAGTGTCACCAGAGAACTGCTATCTGACGTGAGGTATAATACCATCTGGGAGTTCTCGGTGAGTCCGTCCAGTATACCCAGTCTCCCCTGAGCACCCGTACACCATTCTTGATGTCAAACACCGATGGATATGGGATCATCCATCGCCCATCATATGGGTCAAGATGCGTATATGCTAGTCTACTCTGGAGTATCGATGCCCTGTCTCGGTACTCCCACGACTAGGAACATTTGAAGTATGTACTTGGAAACTACTCTATCCCCACTAGTATGATCCACATCATAGTCCTGGTGTAAGTCGATGTACAACACCCCACAACTTACGGGGAGGCGGAAAAATGAAAAACGATCTTGTTTAAAGCGTAAACATCGACTAACCGAGAATCTTTGCATAAACAATAACAAACAACAAACATAGGAGTTAACAACTACTATGAAAAGTGATTATACCTGTAGAACCGAGTCCTTCGTCTGGTCGTTCTTCACGTCCTCTCCGGCCTTCTCTAAGTAGTAGAAGATCCTCCCGAGAGCTTTACTACAAGCTTCACTTCAAACTAGAGGTAACTAGGTTTCTTAAATCGCTAATCTAAGCAACCTAGGTGATATAGAGAATGGTTAAGGATTAAGTAGTCTAATCTAATCCTTGTACTCAACACATGAGAGGGGAGGATTAGGGTTTGAAGAGGGAGAGCTTGAGGAGAGAGAAAGTGAGCAAGAGAATGAGATGAGATAATGATGTATCATAATATATATCAAGCATTATTATTTATCCAATAAAAGAAAATAAAGGATTTACAACCATGCTTGATAAATATCTAAGGGTGATTCATCTCCATGAGTCATTAAGCATTTATGATGCATTAATGACATGGATGTATCACTCATATGACTCACTAATCCCATTTAATGCATATGCCACCTTAACCCCCAAGTCACCATCTTATAGAAGCTTCTCGTGCAATTACGAGAATGCCCCTCCTATCCGTGAAAACACGGAAAAACTTTAGACTGTATAAATCCAATAACCGGATACTAGAAACTGGCTTAAACCAAAGCCGGCTAGTAAAAACTGTCCGGATGTCGTACGTGCGTAAACACACGTATGCGTCCGAACCCTTGTCGTAAAACCATACGACCTCTATATCGTTTCGCCTGGAGTAGGGAAACTCTCCGTGTGGGACTCTAGAGACTCGACTACTACGCTGGCAGTGGGTTTAACCACAGAACGCAAGCGGCACTAGCTGTACGTAACGGTCCCCAGGTAGATGTCGATAAGAAGGCCGATGAGGAAACCCATCCGAACTCCTACTGAGTCTGATGTGACAATCTCCGTACAGTCCGGTCTGTTCGTCTAAGACTATTGCATATCGGGCCTAAGAGGGCGGCAAGCGTCAGTCCCCAAATAGCGGTATAAGTCGTGTCGGAGCGAAGCCCATTACACCCTGAGAAACTACTGGAACCTAACAGCAAATCTCGCTTGCCCTGGCTTAGGACTTTGCGTAATGGCTCTCTGACACAGCGCGATATCAACCCCCAATACCGGGAGAGACGAATCCTGTCTAACCGCCACTGCCTCCAAGTGCTCGGGACTGCACCCAACTGCTACCTGTTTTCACGACTCCTCTGAGCCGTGGTAGGGTAGCAATCTAAGAACAGTGGGACACACTCGAGGCAAAGTAGCAGTGTCAAGTCTGCGGACTATGCTGTACTCATGTCACGTGGGAACTGTTCACTGACGACTGGTATAAAACCAACCAACAGTTCCCTGTGAGTCCTGTCCGGTGTACCCGTAACCCAACGAGCACCTGCATACTATCTCCTGTACGACGTACTGACGGCTGTGGGACAGACCATCTCCCCAACTGGGATGAGAAGCGTACACACTATTCTACTCCAGAGTATCGATGCCCTGTCTCGATAATCCTACGACTAGGGACCTGAATAAGGATGTGCTTATAGAGTACCCAGCCCCCACTAGTGTGACTGCCCTCACAACGCTGGTAGTCAAGAAAGATCCTAAGAGCTCTATCAATACGTATACTCACATATTAAGATAGAAAAACCAAGTAGCATACTACCATGTTTAGCAAGACTGTTATATACATGTGAATATCCCAAGCTTCCATTAAGTAATATACAAACTAGTATGATACAATAATGGCCCCTAGGGCATATACACTAAAAATCTCCCACTTGCACTAGGGCCATGTACTGGCATATCGAAGACCAATGATCTCGAGTAGCCTCTCGAACTGAATCTGAGGTAGGGCCTTCGTGAATGGATCAGCAATGTTCTCTTCAGTAGCAACTCTCCTAGCCTCGATCTCCCGACGATCAATGATCTCCCTGATCAGGTGATACCGCCTTAAGATGTGTCTGGACTTCTGATGGGACCTTGGTTCCTTCGCTAAAGCTATAACTCCGTTGTTGTCGCAATACAGAGGTATTAGATCAACAATGGTAGGAACCACCTGAAGTTCTGTTAGGAACTTCTTCATCCAGACTGCTTCTTTTGCGGCATCGCAAGCAGCTATATACTCTGGTTCCATCGTCGAGTCAGCAACGGTGTCCTGCTTGGAGCTCTTCCAGCACACCGTCCCTCCATTGAGGGTAAAGACATAACCTGACATGGACTTGGAATCGTCCTTATCACTTTGGAAGCCGGAATCAGCATAGGCCTCCATCCTGAGGTCTTTTCCGCCGTAAACCAAGAACATCTCCTTAGTCCTCCTCAGGTACTTGAGAATGTTCTTTACTGCTATCTAGTGCTTCTCCCCTGGGTCTGACTGATACCAGCTTACCACGCATAGTGCGTAAGCTACATCTGGTCTGGTGCACAACATCGCATACATTATAGAGCCTACCGCAGAAGCGTAGGGTATAATAGACATGCGTTCCCTTTCCAAATCAGTCTTGGGAGACATCTCTTTAGATAGGGTGATTCCGTGACAAGCCGGTAGATTACCGCGCTTAGAATCTTCCATACTGAATCTTTTCAGTACAGTGTCGATATACCTGGACTGCGAAAGTCCCAACATCCTCTTAAATCTATCACGATAGATCCGGATCCCCAGAATGTAAGAGGCATCACCCTGGTCTTTCATGGAGAACCTGTGTGACAAGAATCCTTTGACAGATTGTAGCATAGGAATGTCATTTCCTATCAATAGAATGTCATCCACGTACAAGACGAGGAATACGACACTTCTGGCTACAACTTTACTATATATGCATGGTTCATCTGGATTTTTGATAAAGTCATATTCTTTGACCGTTTCATCAAAACAGATGTTCCAACTCCGCGATGCTTGCTTTAATCCATAAATGGATTTAAGCAACTTGCATACTTTCCCGCTGCTCCCACTCTGATTGAAACCCTCTGGCTGATCCATATAGACGCACTCTTCTAAATTACCATTTAGAAAAGCCGTATTTATGTCCATCTGCCAGATTTCATAATCATGGAAGGCAGCAATAGCAAGAAGGACCCGAATGGATTTGAGCATAGCCACTGGAGAAAAAGTTTCGTCATAGTCCAAACCAGGTCTTTGACGAAAACCCTTTGCAACAAGGCTAGCCTTATAGGTTTCCACCTGTCCATCTACACCAATCTTTTTCTTGAAGATCCATTTGCATCCTATGAGTTTTACCCCATCTGGAGCAAAGTCCAAAGTCCATACTTTGTTGGTGTACATGGACTCCATTTCGGTCCGCATTGCATCTAGCCATCGTACCGAGTCGCCGCTCTGGATGGCCTGCTGGAAGCCAGTAGGTTCATCATCATCTATGATGCAATCCTCTCTATCCCTATCTATGAGTAAACCGTATTATCTCTAAGGCGGATGAGACGGCCTACTACTCCTGCGGAGGGGTGCGGGAATGTCCTGTTCTTCTTGAACTACTTGTTCTACCAAACTTTCAGTATTAGTTTGTGGTTCTGGAATTTCTTCCAGTTCTATTTCGCTCCCACTTGTTTCCTTTTCTAAAAACTGATGTTCTAGAAAATGGGCATTACGAGAAACAAATATCTTTTGTTCCTCTGCGTAATAGAATAGATATCCCCTGGAGTTCTTTGGATATCCCACAAACTTACACTTTACTGATCGTGCCTCGAGCTTGTCCACATGATGCTTTTTGACAAAAGCTGGACATCCCCAAATCTTTATATACTGAAGATGGGGTTTCTTCCCACTCCACATCTGATATGGTGTGGTAGGCACAGTCTTGGTAGGAACCATGTTCAAAAGATATGCCGCTGATTCTAGCGCATAACCCCCAGAAAGATCACGGTAACTCAGCATTACTCATCATGGATCGTACCATATCCAATAGGGTTCGATTCCGTCTCTTCGATACACCGTTATGCTGTAGAGTGTATGGAGGAGTAAGCTGAGAGAGAATTCCTTTCTCTTTTAGGTAACCTAGGAACTCGGCACTCAAGTATTCACCACCTCGATCAGATCTAAGTGTCTTGATACTTTTGCCGGTTTGGTTTTCTACTTCATTCTTATACTCTTGGAATTTCTCAAAAGCCTCGGATTTATGTTTCATCAGATAAATGAATCCGTATCTTGAGTAATCATCCATGAAAGTAATGAAATAGGAAAAACCACCTCTTGCATGTGTAGAAATTGGACCACATACATCGCTGTGTATGAGTCCTAGGAGCTCGCTCGCTCTTACTCCATGTCCAGTAAATGGAGACTTTGTCATCTTTCCTTTGAGACAAGATTGACAAGTGTCATAAGTTTGATATTCGAACGAGTCCAAATATCCTTCTCTATGCAATTTAGTCAACCTTCTCTCATTGATGTGACCCAGTCTACAATGCCATAAGAAAGCTTTATTTAAATCTGGAGACTTTCTTTTTAGTGTGTTCTGGACATTGAAAATTTGGAGTTGGTTTAACACATATATACCGTTATCCAGTGTACCAGACCCAATCAAACTATGATTAAGGTGGATGTTAACACCACCACTTCCAAACGTGAAATCATAACCTTTATTTGATAACAAGGAAACAGATATGATATTACACGTTAAGCTGGGTACACAAAAACAGTTATGTAAAACCAAAATGTGTCCACTCGTCAATCCCAGGTGATAATCCCCTACGGACACAGCTCCCACGCTAGCTCCGTTAGCAACCATCAGGGTCATATCACCTTCCTTCAGCACTCTACGGTTTCACAGTGCCTGCAATGAATTGCAAATATGAGATCCTAATCCGGTATCCAATACCCAGGAAGTAGAGTTGATTGACAGAAAATTCTCAATTACAAACACACCTGAAGTCGAAGCCACAGCTTGCTTCGGTTCCTGGTTCTTGGCGTTCCACGCCTTGCAATCCTTTTTCCAGTGCCCTTTCCTATGACAATGGAAGCACTCATCCTGACCCACTACCGGTACCGCAAACTTTTTCTTTCCCTTCCTTCCCACCTTACTTACACCTCCTCTAGGTTTGGTGGCGGCCTACTTTTTCCTTCCTTTGGCCCTAGCCTTGGACCCGGAAGAAGAAGTACCGCTAACAAACATAGCGGGTGTTTCCCTTGCCTTTTGCAAGGTGCCCTCTGCACTCCTTAACATGTTCAGGAGTTCCGGATGTTCAACTTATTTTCTTTGAATGTTGAAGTTCAGGATAAACTGGGCGTAGGTGGGAGGAAGGGACTGGAGAATAAGGTCTGTATAGAGCTCATTATCCAAAGTCTTCCCAAGGTCTGCGAGCTCTTCTATATAGCCGATCATCTTTAGGACATGTTCTCCTACCGATGACCCGACAGCCAACCTCGCTCGAAACAAGTTCTTTGAGGTCTCGTATCTTGCTATACGAGATGCTCCCTATACAGATCTTTTGTATGGAGAAATATGGAGTCAAGATCCATATCCTCATGCCTCCTCTGATGTTCATTGTTCATCGAGGAAAGCACGATGCACTTGGCTTTCGCACAATCTAAATCCCAGGTTTTGCGGATTTCCTTATCCGCATTACTGGATTTGGGACCTGGGACTTCAGGTGCCTTAGTGGTGAGGACATACCCCAATTTGTCATAAGTCAAGGCCATTTTGACATTCCGCAGCCAATCTTTATAGTTTGGCCCTGTCAGTATATTTTTCTCTAAAAGTAACTTAAGTCCAGTCATTTTCAGAGTCGCTGCAATTAGGAGAGAGAGAAGAAAACTCTTTAGCATGATGCTCTTGCAAGTTTATAGTGGTTTTAGTTTATCTAAACTGGATGGCTCCCACTGTTTCTCGAATCCTTCCTCAAACCATAAAAGAAGAATTAGCCAGGAGTATTCTCACAGTATAATACTTGCTTAACCGTTCAGCCAGGCTAGTGTCGATAATTCGAGGGAGGTTTTCCAAGCTTTCGCGAAGTTCCTTAATTAAAGAACCTCTTTTCTCTGGGGGCGTAACCCCGCTGACACCTTTCTTGACACCTACTTGGTTTATAGCATTGATCGTTAAGTGACGAATATCCTGATAAGTAGCATATACTCACAGTAGGATCGGGATCCAAATATCATTTCCTGATAATGCTGAAGGAATCCTACCAACATTCATCAGACTCCAAATGGTATGCATCTCTATGCAAATTTCAGTTTCTTTAGAAATTCCCGATATAAATTTTTGCCCCATGCTCTTATGACCTTGGCGTTAGGTCAAAATGTCATAAGTCACATGTCAAGTTCTACCCATCATTATCTTGTCAATTTGAACCCATCCGTATATATCCTTGACGTTCGGCCAAAATGATAATACGACTGTCCCAAACTAACTTATCTATCTATACAATAAATGAATACCCAGTAGCTACCAAACACTATGCCTTGGCGTTAGGTCAAAATATAGCTTGAATACTACTGAATATCCAGATGAAATGACGGAGGGCTACGAATGGTTTTGGCGAAACCGTGAACGTAGTGAACTTGATATAACCGAAGGAACCTGATAGCTTTTAAAAGGAGTGGTTAAAGCTCCGCATTTAAAAAATATCTGTTTTAAAATTAACCGAGTGGTTTCTTTTAAATTGTTCCAACGATTAAACTTTTGGTTTATTTTTTTTCATTATAAATAATGCGTCCCATCATTAACCTATCATTGCAGAAAACAACGAAAATACAACGTCCTCTTATGCCATCCGCATTCACCACTGGCTCCCGTCATCACCCGTTAAGTTACTTAACTAACGGCAGAGCGGGGGCTGGGCTAGCGCGGGTGTAAAACATAAGTGACGTCTAAATAGCTATCATATATAGATATTGTACATTCGTCAGATGCAATAATAGGCATTCCAGATCTCATATGAACTTTATTGGATTTGCAAGCAATCCGCGTTTGTTTAGAGCCTGCAACAAAAGACGGATTACACAGTTGTGATGAATAGCCATTACCCCACCCTAGACCCCTACGGGTACGACAAACTACCTGTTAAATACCCGAAGTGAAGCGGTCTCCCTCAACAAAGTGAGTAGGCCACTAAACACTTCAAAGTACCCGGTAGTTTATGCACCCCACCTTGGGTCTATCCTAGGAGCAAAAACAGTAAAATGAAATAATACAACGGTGGCTACAACCGCAACCTGGATGCGCCCCGCAAAATAATATTACAACATATTACAATTACATCGAATGAATTAAAATAATAACCCATCACAAACCCCGGCTAATCATCACAACAGTCCAATACAGTTCACATCCACAAACAGTAAAAACCATTACAGAAATGTGCAACCCCCTGCCAACCGACATACTAGCAGTTAGGGGAGGTTTACGAACACATTATACAAACACAGATATAATCAAATTAGCAAACATCATAAGATTTCGATCGTGCAAACACTTTAGATTCTACTCCAATACTTCTCTGTGCACCTGAGACTTGAGCAGAAAAATAAACATCCCAGAAAACACACAAATATCACAGAAGAATTACTGGTGAAAATTGGGTTGAATCGGCTCCAACTCGGCCCCGGATCCGCGGCGGATCGGTGGGATCGGCCGCGGTTCCGCGGCTGTATGGCCGATTCAGGAACCCAATTTTCACCAGTTTTCTTAGAATTCTCTGTAGGTTATTCTGCACCAACCTGAAAAATTTTTAGAGCCTGTTTAAAAATCGACAGAAACTTATGATATTGATGTCGTTTTCTGGTTCGTTTTGCGTTCGAAATGCATACGACTTTGCTCATGAGTTAATTATTGTTTAGCGAGGCTCTGATACCACTGTAAGTCGATGTACAACACCCCACGACTTGCGGGAAGGCGGAAAAATGAAAAACGATCTTGTTTAAAGCGTAAACATCGACTAACCGAGAATCTTTGCATAAACAATAACTAACAACAAACATAGGAGTTAACAACTACTATGAAAAGTGATTATACCTATAGAACCGAGTCCTTCGTCTGATCGTTCTCTACGTCTTCTCCGGCCTTCTCTAAGTAGTAGAAGATCCACCCGAGAGCTTTACTACAAGCTTCACCTCAAACTAGAGGTAACTAGGTTTCTTAAATCGCTAATCTAAGTAACCTAGGTGATATAGAGAATGGTTAAGGATTAAGTAGTCTAATCTAATCCTTGTACTCAACACATGAGAGGGGAGGATTAGGGTTTGAAGAGGGAGAGCTTGAGGAGAGAGAAAGTGAGCAAGAGAATGAGATGAGATAATGATATATCATAATATATATCAAGCATTATTATTTATCCAATAAAAGAAAATAAAGGATTTACAATCATGCTTGATAAATATCTAAGGGTGATTCATCTCCATGAGTCATTAAGCATTTATGATGCATTAATGACATGGATGAATCATTCATATAACTCACTAATCCCATTTAATGCATATGCCACCTTAACCCCCAAGTCAACATCTTCTAGAAGCTTCTCGCGCAATTACGAGAATGCCCCTCCTTTCCGTGAAAACACGGAAAAACTTTAGACTGTATAAATCCAATAACCGGATACTAGAAACTGGCTTAAACCAAAGCCGGCTAGTAAAAACTGTCCGGATGACGCACGTGCGTAAACACACGTATGCGTCCGAACCCTTGTCGTAAAACCATACGACCTCTATATCGTTTCGCCTAGAGTAGGGAAACTCTCTGTGTGGGACTCTAGAGACTCGACTACAACGCTGGCAGTGGGTTTAACCACAGACCGCAAGCGGCACTAGCTGTACGTAACGGTCCCCAGGTAGATGTCGATAAGAAGGCCGATGAGGAAACCCATCCAAACTCCTACTGAGTCTGATGTGACAATCTCTGTACAGTCCGGTCTGTTCGTCTAAGACTATCGCATATCGGGCCTAGGGGGCGGCAAGCGTCAGTCCCGTAATAGCGGTATAAGTCGTGTCGGAGCGAAGCCCATTACACCCTGAGAAACTACTGGAACCTACCAGCAAATCTCGCTTGCCCTGGCCAGGGACTTTGCGTAATGGCTCTCTGACACAGCGCGATATCAACCCCCAATACCGGGAGAGACGAATCCTGTCTAACCGCCACTGCCTCCAAGTGCTCGGGACTGCACCCAACTGCTACCTGTTTGCACGACTCCTTTGAGCCGTGGTAGGGTAGCAATCTAAGAACAGTGGGATACACTCAAGGCAAAGTAGTAGTGTCAAGTCTGCGGACTATGTTGTACTCATGTCACCTGGGAACTGTTCACTGACGACTGGTATAAAACCAACCAACATTTCCCTGTGAGTCCTGTCCGGTGTACCCGTAACCTAACGAGCACCTGCATACTATCTCCTGTACGACGTACTGACGGCTGTGGGACAGACCATCTCCCCAACTGGGATGAGAAGCGTACACACTAGTCTACTCCAGAGTATCGATGCCCTGTCTTGATAATCCTATGACTAGGGACCTGAATAAGGATGTGCTTATAGACTACCCAGCCCCCACTAGTGTGACTGCCATCACAACGCTGGTAGTCAAGCAAGATCCTAAGAGCTCTATCAATACGTATACTCACATATTAAGATAGAAAAACCAAGGAGCATACTACCATGTTTAGCAAGACGGTTATATACATGTGAATATCCCAAACTTCCATTAAGTAATATACAAACTAGTATGATACAATAATGGCCCCTAGGGCATATGCACTAACACCTGGTAGTCAAGTACTCATCCTAAGGACTTTATCGTAACATAGAGACAATCGGAGTACATGTTAAGATAAAGAGCAACCAGATAGTGTACTATCATGTCGAGAAAGAAAGTCCTCCCTATATATGTCCAAGCATCCACTACAATATACATCGTGTGTACACTAATGGCCTCTAGGGCATACATATAACTAACAGGCACAAGTAGCGGACGTTTATTGTAAGAAAAATAACTATATATATATATATATATATCCTTTGTTTAACATACACATCCTGCCGTTTTTGAAAATAATTTAGAAGGGTTTCCTTGTAAAATGTTTCGTGTCTTCTCGGACACATAAGCAAAATATTGAGACTGCAGCTCCTTTCTGGAAATCCCTTCGATAACTATCGATGCATGCAAAAACACCTAGGTACTGTTCTCAGAACAGTCCTGCACGGTTACTAAACCAAATAGTAAATATCATAAATATGTACTGCTCAAAGGAAATCATACTCAATAGTATATGTAATAATGCCACGTGCGTCTGGTGCGCACAGAAATCACAATCAATGAATGTGCCATACATGTGCACAGAAACAAAATCTAAGTGCAACTGGTGTGCATGAAAACACCTGTCAAGGGCAACGGTGTGCCTGACGACAATATCAGGTGCATCTGATATGCATGAAGAATCCCGATTTAGTGCATTTGGTGTGCACCAAAATCGCATCAAGCACGCCAAGTATGCGCATCAAATGCACTAGGTGCACGATAACAAATATCGAATATCACAATCGAATCGACGGTATACATCAAACCTCAATCCAAATCAGGTATACCATGATATATAATCTCACAACTACGTGCATCAGCGTGCACAAAATCGAATCAAAGTACTAAAAGTGCATGAAAACTACACCGAAGGAACAAGTCAAATCACATCTATACCATAGGCATGAAGTCAAAATCAAACATCTTGAACGACATCAAATCTAAATCGAGTGCAACTATGGTGCACAAAATCTCAATTATGCAAATAAATCGCCCAAAATACCAAAATCCAAAATGACGGACACGTGATATTCGAACCACCAAATCGCAATTTGTAAACACTGTCGTCGATGTGTCCTTCCTTCAAAGTCGAGAAGGTATCGATGCATCCAAAGCTAGCAAAGCAAGATATCTACTTGCTTCATGTTCATGTTCTGGCGCCTTATGCCCTTAGGCTCTCGTCTCTCACTGCAGATTGCCAGATACAAAACTCCTCGGCTCAACTGCCCAATATGAAAATGATGATGGAAACAGTTCCGCTCTGGCACATCCTCTAAAAGATCTCTGGCCAACTATCATGGTCACTCACAACATGTCTCGTCGATGATGCCGAACTCTGGCCCACTGGGTATGCGTGATACGACCAATCCTGGGTCCAAGTCTTCTCGTGTAGTATTCCAGAAAGATTCTGTCGGGGTCTCTTCCAAATCTTGTTCCTGTCGAACTGCCCGGAAGTTATCACCCTTTACTAAATCCATTTCTTGTTCCGGAACAGCTGCATACTCATCACGACTTCTTCTAAAAGATATATCCATATCCAACGCCTCTGCATTCGTGTCACATCTCTGATGTCAACGGAGTGGAACGTCATCTCGTCAAAATCTCGTGCGAACCTATTACTCCACTTTTCTCTAATGTGGACTGATTCGTACTCGTCTCTTCGTAGCTGTATGGGCTGTGCTACAAACGGCTATATTCATATCTGGAGTCTCCATTCCAAAAACCACGAACTCGACAGCTCAATATCTTGTGGTAGGTATCTGGCCAACTACGCCCTCGGAAACTCTTCCAAATCGTCGGAGGAATACTCTTCATTCGTCCATTTTCGATCGACTCTCAACGTGCCTGTGTGATGTCTTCTCTAGCTGAAATCAATCAATCTGATGACCTCGCATCGGGGTATGCAAACGAACCACGTGTCCTAGTCATTCATCCAGAGATGACTAGCAATTTTCTATCATATCCCTAAGTATAAACTCGTGTTGCAATAGCTTCAAACATCTGGGGCGATATCTTGTCAGTCACAGCAACAACTGGCTCATTCGCCCGCACGCTAAACAATGCCTCAATCCTCAAGAATAGACGATACATTAATGGTCATCACATTCTGGCTGGCGCCTAGTGGTGGCCCAATCCTCTGGTGCTGATCTGAACGTTCGAGAAATCTTAGTGAAACAATCCATCAAAATGCTCATGTCACGAAAAACACAATAAATGACATATCTAGCAATCGTGTGTCACCGGAATTACGCCCTGGTCAGTCCTCGTCCAAGACGAGCTCATGCTGACTACAACTCTAGCCGCAGCTCTCTCTGCCCGTGCAATCGTAGTAACAAAAACCACAATCCGACATCGATGAATATAGATCAAAGGAACGAATAGAATACAGTGCAAAGAAATATACATAATAAGGCTTCTTAAGCGGAGTAGCGTATTATAAGTATGCCACGGAACATACACACGGTACGTCACTCTACTTAAGTCACCTACTTCATCAACCAAGGTCAACCTACGCGACGAAAGTTCGGGTCTAATACCCCCTCGACCAAGTCTAAGTTCTGTAAGGTCAAGCCTAGGTTTCGAATATATATATACTCCCTAGACTCCACATAGTCAAACTTAGACTCGAACCAAGGTTAAACCTAGTGCTCTGATACCAACTTTGTCACGATCCGAAGGTACGGAACACGGCTGTCACTTAAATTACGAAACGTCGAGAGGCGTAACGTAATCTAAGTAAGCCAAAGCCCAAAAATCTAAACCATTTTTAAAAATAACTGAAGAAATACTTATTTAAAAGTTCAACATATAAAATCACTTTGAAAGTTGTAGTAAGCATTTTTAAAAACATCAAGTTTTTCCAAAAATTTCGGCAGAGTTTCCTTTGTAAATACTGGCCCCAAACGGGTACAAACATGCATATACATAAGTAATGAATAAAGGCATCCCCAAGCGGGAGCCAGCTCTTTGCCAAATGGCGGAAACAACCACGCAAGCAATATAATACACAACGCCGAAGGGCGAGAATCAAAATTCAGAAAAGAAACCAACATCCTCAAGAAAAACCCAGAGAAGACCCATAATAATACAAGCGCGCGACTCTAAGGTCGAAATAATGTACAACTGGTCTTCTAAGTCTATCAAATAATACAAGTATGGTTGATGGAGTTTACTAGATACAACTGAAATAAATAAAGTGTACAACGGTGGTCACGATGCAAGTGAACCCACCTACCAAAGCAATCGCCCGAAAGGAAGCAGTGTGCCAGCAAGCCGCAATTAAACCTGTACAGCCAAACTTGCAAGAAACTGTAGCACAACGAGGGTGAGTTGCCAACTCGTGAGTAGAAAACATCACCGAGAAGAAATCGCATGTATGACTCTCTCCTAGGTCATACAATAAAATATACAATACTACAACAAGGGTGACGGTATATCATAAGTGTAATATCACAGTACTCGTGTCCGTGTCATGAGTAATAACATATCGATGCATGACATGTACTAATGCATCATCCAACGTGTGTCCAGCAATGACACACAAATCATGATAAAAACCGAGTGCCCAGCATCGGCACTCAAAACATCTCGAAATCCGGGTCCAACAGTGACATATAATACTCAAATCTCTGGCTCCGCATAGTCAGGATCAGCCCATGGGCTCCGTCAGTCCGGATCGGCCCATATCCATCGCTCTCAAAACTCCGAACGGTATCCTCCGGATATCCGTCGAGTTTCCATTATAATCACCGGTAGGTAGTGCTCCCCTGCCAGGCTCATCGTCATCCCCACAAAATCACTCTCGCCCCGAGGTACCTCACCGGGTGCACCATGTACCCGTAGACGATTCATCCTCCTCCTCGAATCGGGTCTCGAAAACCAACTCAGAACCAAGAAAACATCATGGTGGACGCTACTCATCATATCAAGGAAAACCACATCTTTCTCTTTTAAAATTATCATAAATTTATAAACATTCACATGCGGTTTCCCAAAACCAAAAATCTCATGAAAGATCCGAAATCTCAAAATCACCAGTCAGTGAACAGTGAATATCGGCATAAAGCCCCACGATATTGCATAACGGAATGAATGCATAAATGCATGAAGTATCTGAGTAAGAAATGCAATATTAAAGCTAGCATATGAAAGCAAGCGTACTAGTACTATGTTGAAACTACCGGCTAGCAATTTATACAAATGAAGTAATGTTTTCTAATGTGTACGTGACATGGAAATTACCGATAATGATGTGTGTGAGACGGTAAGCAACTGTACGTGGAGCATACACATCATCGGTAATGGTAGTAGTGTCCTGACAACAGGGGTTCATAATAACTAAAGAAACACATTTAAGCATACAATGCGATGAGAACATCATGAATATACAGAAAAGATGTAGTAACCGCAACATTTAAGAATATACCCTTCCAAATGTGAGTCATACAGTTCTTGGTGTTTGAAATAGCACGAATCGTGGTTTTAGAAAAATAGGGGCTACGTGGTTTTGTAGAAAAGATATGTCTGTTGAAAAATCCATAGTATCCTTCGGCCTGTCTTTAAAATAATCACGATTCGTTAGTTTTGAAAATAAGTATGACTCGAGCCCAGTCTAAAGGGTAAGGAAAATCCACCTAATATCCGAGTCGATATATCTAGTAGTCGGCGATCCTGCCTCAATAGCGTCACGTACGGTAACATACATAGTACGACATTCTTGAGTCAAGAGTGAGGATCAATCATCATATCTATATCTCGTACGGTAAAATCCATCGTACGACATCCCAAAACCGGGGTACGGGTCAAATATCACATATACCTCAAAATTCAAATGGTATAAATATCGTAACATAATGAATTAGGGGCACCATTCTAAAATCTAGTACAACCCAATATCATCAAACCTTTATCCTCACGTGTATGAAAACACATCGCCCAACGATCCGCTATAATATCATATCATATCATATCACGACCCAATCACATATCATAATCTCACGGCATCATGCCCGATCATATCGGCCCACCTCCAAATATCATATACTGGGCTCACCATCCGTGTCACGACCCAAGAATGGCCCGTGACGGCCCTAATACTACGCAACGCCTAAAGACGCAACGTAGTAAAAGAAAGCCAAAACCCAGAAATCTAAACCATGAGAAATACGGAAAAGATAATATAAGTTTTAAAAACAATTGAAATCGCAACCCAAATTCTTTAAAAGTCTTCCTTTCTTTCTTTAAAATTTTAGCAACACCCCATTTTTTATAAAGACTAGTCAATATGAATACAACAGAAGAATAAGGACAGTAGAGAAAAAGCTGTATATATAAAGACATCAAATCCACCATAATACACACTACGTCCTCACCAAGTCTCTATGTCAATAGTACAACAGTAGATGGAGAGTACAATACAACGGAGGTACAAAATATAATACAGATAACCGTCTAACCCACCTATGCAAAATGGTACTGTGAGCTGATGCGGTATCTGTAGCAAAAGATGGTAGCTGGATAGCTGGATAGGGGAATAGCCTGCCTCGACTACTCTGGGGAATAACCTGAAACACCTGTGGCACAACGGGGGTGAGTTGCCAACTCGTGAATAGTATAAAACATATGCAGGTAATCGCAGGAATGCACGTACAGCATGAATCTAAGATATGCGATTACAGTAGTAATAATATGTCATGCAATGCTGGAATAAAGAGAGTATGCAATGTCTATGCAATAGAGATATGAGAAAGCAAATATGCAACTATCATAAGGGTACACTACAAGTACTGCCAATATATGAATCTGTGCATAAGGTAGGTAATGGTGAGGTGTAGGGTGGAATATGTCATTTTCCACGGAAACCTGACGTCGTGGCCGGATCACAATCCACTAAGATACTCCAATCCCCAAATCCTCAAACCAGGCCCCACATTGGGCACTCACATCAAATAAGTCTCACATCTCCTCAATGTACAATGTCGAGTAATCTCCTATATCCCGAATGTACAAGTCACCAATCACCTAGGTAATCCAATGTCCAAGTCCCAATGAATCACCTAGTATCCCAAGTCCAATCTCAGTATGAATCTAACATCCTAAAGATAATATACATGTACAGAAATAAATATGATGGGGGCAATACACATATATTAGCGTCCCATTCCACTAATATTGGTGTAAGGGTATATATAACAACGGCTAAATCCCCTGTTATATATACAAAAAGGGGGTTAAAGAAATATCATGAAACCGTGTGCCAAGCATCGACACAGAAATCCTCGTATATGGGGCTCCGTCAGTCCGGACAGCCCACGGGGTCCGTCTGCAGTGTCGGCCCTCGGCCTCGACAGTACAGGTCATCCCGTATCCATCTCTCTACTCTGGCCAGTAGCCTCCAGACAACTGCCAGGTCCAACAATCACCGGTAGGTACTCGCCCGCCTCCAGGCTCAATCGGCAAACCCATCGATCTTCTTGCCGAGGGGAACCATACCGGGCCCCGCCATGTACTCTCATACGGTAACCACACCTCGTATGGAGCAGGTAATCAGCACCGATAAAACTCATGGGGGACGCTCGAAATATCATATCAAGAAAACCGGGTTGTTACATGTATGCATAATTTCATGAACTCCCACGGTTCCCAAATCCCGAAAACATCATATGAAATCCAGATAAGCAATGCATAAATACAGGAATAGAAGTATGCGATATATCTGAATGCGAGCAGGTAAACACAAGTATATAGCTGAACCAGATGTATGCGAAATCATGATAAGGTACAGCTAAGTAACATCAGTAAATGTGAATATGCGACAACAACTGAATATTTATATAACATACAGGTGTAGCAAAGTATAGGTATCTACCTATAGGAACTGATGTCGTATACCCCCCTGGGTATAGTAACATATGTAGGAATCCCTCCCGGTATAAGTAAAATATGTAGGAGGTATACCCGTAGCTGTATCGCAAAGTGAAAATATACCTATCACTAAAGGTATGATACACTATAGGTATACCGATAAACTAGATGTCAAGTGTGGTAAGCAAAGGTAGCTATAAGGGGTAGTGTGTGACATGGCAATTATTGACGGTGTGTGTGTAGCATGCAATCCGTGCTCGTGCAACATGAACCGTCAATAATGTGTGCAGTGTCCTACGGCTGCTAGTCACAGTATATAGCTCTATCTAGGAAATGCAGTAAGGCGCAATTCTACAATGACGTAGAATGTGCGACAGGAAATTGAATCCTAGCCCAGACGCATAACGCCATGCGGGCGATTCCCCTGTAGATGTTATATCTACTCACCTAAACTCCACGCTGGACGAATCCTATCACTTGCTTCCCATGTAGCTGTGTCCGTCGGCAAACCTGCAAATACGACATGAAAACACATATAAGTCCAATATATCTCGCGAAACGCGATATCGAAACGAAACGAGAAACTCGCGTCGCGAACTAAACGCGCGTGGCACGATACGCTGAATCGTGTGTGTACGCGTCTAGAAACCATCGCGACACGCGGCGATACGCTGAATCACAGAACTCACTCACGTATCGCGCGTATCGCGCAAACACAACTAAGCACAGAAGCGACATACAGTCCCAGATTTTCCTACAGGTAAAATATTGCAAAACTATACATGCCAAAGACCTATACAACATAGCAGGGACCCCTAGCCAAAAGACCAACACCCAACTCCTCAACTTGGCCGCAAATTGCGGCCAATATGGAGAAATTGGCGGCCAGATTCTGGAGGGATGGGTTCGTCTTCTGGTGGTGTTATCTATACCTAGCAAGCATGCTCCAGTTTCCACAATTTTATTCTGTAGGCATCGGGTCTATAGCAGATCACAAAAGTCATAAATATCACCTCAAAAGTCACAAATTGCACAAATCACAAACTATATGGTATTTTAGTGTAATCTGGGGATTTCTCAGTTGCAATGTCCCTATTAGCACTTAAGTAAACTAGGGTATCCAACACATCCAACAAATTACCACAATACCTCACAAATCACCAAAACTAGCACTAAACTAGCTAATTTAGCACTAAACAAGCTAATTAGCACACAAGCTGCACAATCAAACAATAGGGTTCGGAAATATACCCTATTGGACCCTAGAGAGCAGGTGAAGAGGTGTATGGAGGAGGTGATGGCTGCTGCAGTTGCTGGAGCTTGCCTCTGTTGCTGCTGCTCCTAGTGTTGCTGCTGCTGTCACTGCTGCTTGCTGCTGCTTCTATTCCTGCTGCTGCTGTTGATGGTAATGATGATGATAGTGATGCTGATGATGGTGAGGAAGATGCTCTTGATGTTGTTGCTGCTGCCACTGCATGTGCTGCTGCTGCTGCTTCCTTCTTCTGCTTCTGCTGCTGCTTCTTCTCTCTCTCTGCAGTGTGTGTGTGTGAGTGTTTGTGATGAAGCTGCTGCTGCTGGAAGTGTGTGTGTGTGTTTGTGAGAGAGTGAGAGAATGAGAGATAGAAAATGAGGTGGAGAAATGAGAGCACACTCCAAAGACCCCTTCTCACTCTCTCTTTCCTCATTAAATGAGGCATGGCAAAGGCCATGATGCCCCATGCTCTCTCTCTCTCTCTCTCTCTCAAAGTCAACCATGCACCAAACACCAATTCAAAATTAAAACCCATTTAAAACTATCATGACACATAAACAAGTAATAAAACTAGATTAGAGAAAAAGGTTGGTTAACCATGGTTGCTAATCATGGTTTAACCCCAAAACAACCCTAGTTTACATGCACAAGTGTGTGTGTGCCTAACAAAAATATAATAAAATACACATTAAATAAGATAAAATATTTAAAAACTAATTTGGTAAACTTTTTATTAAAAACCACATTTTAAAATATAAATAGCTACAAAACACATTCTAAGGTGTTACAATCTCCCCCCCTTAAAAGAAATTCGTCCCCGAATTTAAAAGTTATACCTTTACGTGTACCTTCAAAGAGAAGATTAAAATCCTCAAATCTCGTTCGCAGCCTCCCAAGTGACTAACTCACTATACGGCTACGTCCAAGGAAACCCTTCACAGATGGCAAGACTCTTGACCGATGTTTCTCCACCTGTCGAGCCATTAACACACATGGCTGCGGGTGAACGAAAGATCGCGTCAAGCTAAATGGTCTGGTGCCAAATCATGTGAGAAGGTCATGAAGGAAATTGTAAAGTATCTTCACAAGGAATACGGGGTGAAAATCCAGAAATCTGGGCGGAAGTGCCAAATTGAAGGCAACGAAACTAACTCGCTTATAGGATCTCAGAAGGACCTAAACCCTGGGATAAGCTCCCCAGAATCCAACACGTCATTCATCGGAAAGTCCATCGGAATACATGATCTGTCCCTGCGAACTCGAGTCTATGACTAACACCGTCGTCATAAGACCTCAGTTCGAAATGGACAACCCCCATCCTGACCTGAACACAACTGGACTATCTCCGAATTCTCTAGACATAGCTGGGGTCCAAAATCCTACCTACGCAGAGTCAGAAAACAACAGGCTGGCGATCGACACGACCTAACCCCTAAGCCTAAGGGTGGCCAATTGGGGTGTCTCCTGATAATAGCTATCGAAGGAGAACCCTAACGATGGCGAGTGACGATCCCAAGCTGCTGACGACCAACAAAACAAACACACAAACTTAACAAAACAACTGAGCAAACTGAGTAAAACCGGATGACAAGAATCCGAATGGAGTCGCACCCTATCCAAACTTGGGTGGAAACCATAACGAAGTTTGTGGAGATCTGCTCCCATTCCTGCTTCGGAACGGTAAAAGGTTGCAACTCTCCAGCCGGCCTCAGATGCTCGACCCAAAGCACACAACAAGACAGACACTTGAAACGAAACCTGAAACTTCTCCTTGCATTCCTGTCCACTTGTAACTATCTCACAAGTCACGCCCAAGCTGGTGGAACTTGAATGCATAAAGAGAGTTGACAGATGTGCATGCTCTAGGATTTCACGTCTCTACCCGATGAAACCAGGTACACAAACGTTTCCCTAACTTAGCACATCATTATCAAAAGTCAAGGTCTCTGAATCATTACCCAGCCGAATATGCTCAAGTATCTCTGACGTAAGAGCTTCGACGGGCAGTGTCTCGCGAAAACGATTTAAGGAAAGTGGTCGGGCGCGGACATGAGCAAGCTGTCCCCTTCGTAGAGACGAACTAAGCTATACTCAACGATAACACAAGAACTGTAAATCTGCAGAAGACTAACACAACAATCCAAATCTGCTGCAGGAAGATGTACATTAAGCTCTAGTGGTCCGTGGAAAATCTGACACGACTCTCAAGTAAGTAGTGTCTCCAATCTCCAACGCAAAACCACCGCGGCCATCTCCAGATCATGAGTGGGATATCCTTCTCGTACTTCCTCCTAAGGTGGGGAAAGCAAAAGCGATATCTCTATAGTGTCACCTCAGTACACCCTCGAGCCCACTCAAGAAACATTACAGTTAAACAACAAAGTCGCCCGAACCAAAAGCAAAGGAAGAACTGATGCAGCTGTTAACTGAATCTTCAACTGCTGAAGACTCTGTACACGTGCCTCAGTTCAAAGGAAAGAAACCTCCTTTTTGGTCAATTCAGTCGACGGTGTAGCACTACTCTAGCAATCCTGCATGAAACGGCGGCAAAACCTGCTAAGCCCAACAATCTGCGGATCTCCGTCCTGCACACAAGTCTGGGCCTAAGCTGTACGGCCACGATCTCCCTCGGAACCATACGAAACCGTCTCCCGTGACTACAAGACCTAGGAGTCAACACAAACAAGCCTGAAGAAACATCCCGAGAATTTAGCAAACTGCTGGTGCTCTCCCAGCATCTATATAACAAATCCTCAAGTGCTACTCCTGTCCCTCGAGACACATTAAATAGACCAGAGTGTCGTAAGTAACACAACAGAAACTGGTCGAGGAACGGCCTGCAGAAATCTGGTTCATCATATCTACGAATGCTGCTAGGGCGACAGTGAATCCAACGACTCACAAAACACACAAGGCCCGTAGCACGCATAAGGCAGTCTTCGGAATGCCATCATCCCGAATCCGCAATAATGATGACCTGATCCCAAACAAACTTAGAGAAAATGTCTCGCACTCTGGAGCTGATCGAAGAAATCGCCACGGCGAGGTGAAGGATACCTATCCGCACCGTAAGCCGGTTCAATTGACGATCCGTCGATACGCTACCCCAAACTTCCGTCTTTCTCCTTGACGAACAGAATTAGGAGCTCCTAAAGCGAAACACTCAGACGCATAAAACTCCCCAAACCAAAACCCTGCAGCTGATCCTTAAGCTCCCTCAGCTTCGCCGGCTCATCTGGAACAACGTCGGAAAACTCTCGCACGAAAAGAACCCGGTCCAACAATCCCACGGTGGCTCCGGTATCACAAATGAACGCCAAGAATCCACGCCATCTCCTCAGTAGCCGACTAGCGAAAAAGGCTGAATTCAAGCTGTGAGAGGCGGCACGACTATCCACCTGCACAACAAGAACTGACTTGCCCGGGAAAACAAAACCTAACTTGTTTCCACACGGTAGGCCACAGACGCCTAACACATAGCTGACCAGTCCGTGCCCAGGAGAACGTCAAATCCAACATCTCTAGAAGGATCAAAACGACGGACGAAATCTCTATCTCCTATCTGATTGGCACACAACTGAATATGTGTCGCGCAACCAAAGGATCGCTGACAGAAATTAAAACAACTACGACTAATCTACCCAACCACAGTACAAGCAAGAAACAAATAAATACACCAAGAGAAAAATAAAACTCAAGGGTACCTGAAAACTCCACATTGGACGTCTGCGCGTCCAGATGAGTAGAAGCAAACTCCTGTGTCTGCCTTCTACTCGCAGCTGGATGAACTCCTCTGGGAGCCTGAGCCCTCTGAGCAAACCTTCCATGTCCACGGCCTCTCTGGAAGCGATCATGACGAGGTGCTAAGGAACAATCCCTGACGAAGTGCTGAAGGCTTCCGCATCGAAAACATCCACGTGCTGACTGCTGACCATCCTGGGGATAAGAGCTGAACGACTGTCCTCGTCCTAAGCCTCTGCTACTCCCGCGACGGCCACGAAATCTGTCTCGACGACCAAACCTCTGCCTCTGGGCTGGTACGCTGGTACGAGTCCTCCACTGTCCTGGAACTCTCTGAGCCTCTGGAATGTGTGCCTCGTCAACTGGAGCTGCAACCACTGGTGCTATGTAGGTGACGGACTGCTGCATGCTGATCGTAAGGGACAGCTGAGTAACAGGGGTGACAACCTCCTGTCGTAGCTCCCGAACGACATCAACCAAGGAACTCATCGTCTGGCGGAAGTCCTGCATCTCTACCAAAAGTCTATCCATAGTATAGATCGTAGGCTGATCCGTCTGCACCTGTGCAACTAGAGTGCCATCCGGGTCAGTACTCGTCTCACCCGAGCTAACTCTGACCTCGGCCCTCGCTGCATCACTCGGAGTCCCCATAGTCATCGGCGGCAAGGCTATAAATAGATACAAGATGAGATTCGATAAGAATGAGGAAATCGGATCTCAAGGATATGAATCATCAAGGAAGGAATGTCAAGCAAGTTGTACTTAGGTCACTTAATGCAAGGTACCGCGCTGTGGGTATGCTGCAGACATACACACACTACGTTACTCTGCTTAAGCTACCTACTCCATCATACTAAGGTCATCCTACACTCCGAAAGGTAAAACCACGCTCTGATACCAACTTTGTCACGACCCAAGAATGGCCCGTGACGGCCCTAATACTACGCAACGCCTAAAGACGCAACGTAGTAAAAGAAAGCCAAAACCCAGAAATCTAAACCATGAGAAATACGGAAAAGATAATATAAGTTTTAAAAACAATTGAAATCGCAACCCAAATTCTTTAAAAGTCTTCCTTTCTTTCTTTAAAATTTTAGCAACACCCCATTTTTTATAAAGACTAGTCAATATGAATACAACAGAAGAATAAGGACAGTAGAGAAAAAGCTGTATATATAAAGACATCAAATCCACCATAATACACACTACGTCCTCACCAAGTCTCTATGTCAATAGTACAACAGTAGATGGAGAGTACAATACAACGGAGGTACAAAATATAATACAGATAACCGTCTAACCCACCTATGCAAAATGGTACTGTGAGCTGATGCGGTATCTGTAGCAAAAGATGGTAGCTGGATAGCTGGATAGGGGAATAGCCTGCCTCGACTACTCTGGGGAATAACCTGAAACACCTGTGGCACAACGGGGGTGAGTTGCCAACTCGTGAATAGTATAAAACATATGCAGGTAATCGCAGGAATGCACGTACAGCATGAATCTAAGATATGCGATTACAGTAGTAATAATATGTCATGCAATGCTGGAATAAAGAGAGTATGCAATGTCTATGCAATAGAGATATGAGAAAGCAAATATGCAACTATCATAAGGGTACACTACAAGTACTGCCAATATATGAATCTGTGCATAAGGTAGGTAATGGTGAGATGTAGGGTGGAATATGTCATTTTCCACGGAAACCTGACGTCGTGGCCGGATCACAATCCACTAAGATACTCCAATCCCCAAATCCTCAAACCAGGCCCCACATTGGGCACTCACATCAAATAAGTCTCACATCTCCTCAATGTACAATGTCGAGTAATCTCCTATATCCCGAATGTACAAGTCACCAATCACCTAGGTAATCCAATGTCCAAGTCCCAATGAATCACCTAGTATCCCAAGTCCAATCTCAGTATGAATCTAACATCCTAAAGATAATATACATGTACAGAAATAAATATGATGGGGGCAATACACATATATTAGCGTCCCATTCCACTAATATTGGTGTAAGGGTATATATAACAACGGCTAAATCCCCTGTTATATATACAAAAAGGGGGTTAAAGAAATATCATGAAACCGTGTGCCAAGCATCGACACAGAAATCCTCGTATATGGGGCTCCGTCAGTCCGGACAGCCCACGGGGTCCGTCTGCAGTGTCGGCCCTCGGCCTCGACAGTACAGGTCATCCCGTATCCATCTCTCTACTCTGGCCAGTAGCCTCCAGACAACTGCCAGGTCCAACAATCACCGGTAGGTACTCGCCCGCCTCCAGGCTCAATCGGCAAACCCATCGATCTTCTTGCCGAGGGGAACCATACCGGGCCCCGCCATGTACTCTCATACGGCAACCACACCTCGTATGGAGCAGGTAATCAGCACCGATAAAACTCATGGGGGACGCTCGAAATATCATATCAAGGAAACCGGGTTGTTACATGTATGCATAATTTCATGAACTCCCACGGTTCCCAAATCCCGAAAACATCATATGAAATCCAGATAAGCAATGCATAAATACAGGAATAGAAGTATGCGATATATCTGAATGCGAGCAGGTAAACACAAGTATATAGCTGAACCAGATGTATGCGAAATCATGATAAGGTACAGCTAAGTAACATCAGTAAATGTGAATATGCGACAACAACTGAATATTTATATAACATACAGGTGTAGCAAAGTATAGGTATCTACCTATAGGAACTGATGTCGTATACCCCCCTGGGTATAGTAACATATGTAGGAATCCCTCCCGGTATAAGTAAAATATGTAGGAGGTATACCCGTAGCTGTATCGCAAAGTGAAAATATACCTATCACTAAAGGTATGATACACTATAGGTATACCGATAAACTAGATGTCAAGTGTGGTAAGCAAAGGTAGCTATAAGGGGTAGTGTGTGACATGGCAATTATTGACGGTGTGTGTGTAGCATGCAATCCGTGCTCGTGCAACATGAACCGTCAATAATGTGTGCAGTGTCCTACGGCTGCTAGTCACAGTATATAGCTCTATCTAGGAAATGCAGTAAGGCGCAATTCTACAATGACGTAGAATGTGCGACAGGAAATTGAATCCTAGCCCAGACGCATAACGCCATGCGGGCGATTCCCCTGTAGATGTTATATCTACTCACCTAAACTCCACGCTGGACGAATCCTATCACTTGCTTCCCATGTAGCTGTGTCCGTCGGCAAACCTGCAAATACGACATGAAAACACATATAAGTCCAATATATCTCGCGAAACGCGATATCGAAACGAAACGAGAAACTCGCGTCGCGAACTAAACGCGCGTGGCACGATACGCTGAATCGTGTGTGTACGCGTCTAGAAACCATCGCGACACGCGGCGATACGCTGAATCACAGAACTCACTCACGTATCGCGCGTATCGCGCAAACACAACTAAGCACAGAAGCGACATACAGTCCCAGATTTTCCTACAGGTAAAATATTGCAAAACTATACATGCCAAAGACCTATACAACATAGCAGGGACCCCTAGCCAAAAGACCAACACCCAACTCCTCAACTTGGCCGCAAATTGCGGCCAATATGGAGAAATTGGCGGCCAGATTCTGGAGGGATGGGTTCGTCTTCTGGTGGTGTTATCTATACCTAGCAAGCATGCTCCAGTTTCCACAATTTTATTCTGTAGGCATCGGGTCTATAGCAGATCACAAAAGTCATAAATATCACCTCAAAAGTCACAAATTGCACAAATCACAAACTATATGGTATTTTAGTGTAATCTGGGGATTTCTCAGTTGCAATGTCCCTATTAGCACTTAAGTAAACTAGGGTATCCAACACATCCAACAAATTACCACAATACCTCACAAATCACCAAAACTAGCACTAAACTAGCTAATTTAGCACTAAACAAGCTAATTAGCACACAAGCTGCACAATCAAACAATAGGGTTCGGAAATATACCCTATTGGACCCTAGAGAGCAGGTGAAGAGGTGTATGGAGGAGGTGATGGCTGCTGCAGTTGCTGGAGCTTGCCTCTGTTGCTGCTGCTCCTAGTGTTGCTGCTGCTGTCACTGCTGCTTGCTGCTGCTTCTATTCCTGCTGCTGCTGTTGATGGTAATGATGATGATAGTGATGCTGATGATGGTGAGGAAGATGCTCTTGATGTTGTTGCTGCTGCCACTGCATGTGCTGCTGCTGCTGCTTCCTTCTTCTGCTTCTGCTGCTGCTTCTTCTCTCTCTCTGCAGTGTGTGTGTGTGAGTGTTTGTGATGAAGCTGCTGCTGCTGGAAGTGTGTGTGTGTGTTTGTGAGAGAGTGAGAGAATGAGAGATAGAAAATGAGGTGGAGAAATGAGAGCACACTCCAAAGACCCCTTCTCACTCTCTCTTTCCTCATTAAATGAGGCATGGCAAAGGCCATGATGCCCCATGCTCTCTCTCTCTCTCTCTCTCTCAAAGTCAACCATGCACCAAACACCAATTCAAAATTAAAACCCATTTAAAACTATCATGACACATAAACAAGTAATAAAACTAGATTAGAGAAAAAGGTTGGTTAACCATGGTTGCTAATCATGGTTTAACCCCAAAACAACCCTAGTTTACATGCACAAGTGTGTGTGTGCCTAACAAAAATATAATAAAATACACATTAAATAAGATAAAATATTTAAAAACTAATTTGGTAAACTTTTTATTAAAAACCACATTTTAAAATATAAATAGCTACAAAACACATTCTAAGGTGTTACAATCCGTGTGTGTGTGTGTGTGTCTATATACCAACTCATCTACATACATATATATACATATAACATATACACCCAATATCATATCACGTGTGTGAATGTGTGTGTGTGTCGACCTTTACTTTAGGGTTTCGCGACTAGGAAACTAAACCAAAAACACTTTCCTCCAATTACCCTAAATCCAACCCATGGTCTCCTAAAGCTTTTCTTGCTAAGTATACACGTCTCACAATAACAAATATGTATATATATCAAAACGCATCATATCCTACGAAATTTTCGGGGGTGCTATACGCCATCCACCCGACTTCCCCCGTAGATATACATCTACTCACTTTGATCGTTGCTTGCCAAAGTCGATGACGCTCGTTTTACCTTTTCATCCTGAAGTCCACGCGAAGTACCTACATATCACAAAATACATCGTATCGCATCAAAATCCGACTCAAAAACCGATACGACACGCGGAGTGCTCATAGGTTAGAACCTATAGCCTACGAATGCAAAAACAATCAACCCTCGTCGTTGACGTACAAACGCCAATCAATCGAGATAAAACACAATATCAAAACTCAAGTTATTAAAATCCGCAAAAGCTCAAAACAACAACTTAGGAAACTAGCTCCAGATTTTGACTCAGGTAATCTGGGACAAAAAGAAAAATACAGTGGCTAAGTTATGAGGAGTGTGAGCTACAGGACAAAACTCAACATCAACAGACAAATTTTGGCCGGCCTATTAGCTACAGTAACCGCCCCCGCCGACCAAAATATTTTTGTTTGGTCTCGTCTTCTCGTGGTGGCCTCCTATTGGTCTAACTAGGTTAATGTATATTTTTAATTATTTTATAAAGTTCCCGGGTTGCTCCAGATTCCCTGTAGACCTCCAAAATATCACAAAACCGACACGGAAAGTTTAAATTTCAAGTTTTAGGGTTAGTCACTGGTTTGATCTGGATTTTTAACACTAAGGGGGGATTGTAGTCACCAATTACACTCACTTGCACCATCACAATTCAAATCAAACCCTAACCCTCATCTTGGAATTTTCCGACATCACTAAACCTCCTTTAATCACTTCTAAACTAATATAGATGCTAAAGGAAATGAATAACTATACTAATGGTGAAAGAAGTACCTCATTTGGAAACTCAAGAATTTTCTTATGTTTCCCCAAGTGCTCAAAATCCCAACTTTCTTGGTCCACCATGCCTGTAGTGAGCTTGTGCATGAATTTTGTGAAGGGGATGTATGGTTTTGATGTGGAAATTGGGGTGTAGTGAGGAGGTAGAGGAGGTAGAGGGAGAGGGCAACCAAAGAGACAAGGAAAGGAGAATGAAATGATGAAGAAATGAAGTGAGGAACAAAGTGATCCATGGTCAAAGAACCCTTCACCCTCTCTCTCTCTCTCTTCTCTCTCTTACCCATGCCTCCTAGCCATGCCACATTCTTTATTCATTTCTTTTCCTTTTTCTTTTCGTTTCTTTTTCCATTAACTCTTTTAAAAGTAAACAAAAACAATAGCAATAACAATGAAGCCATGGTTCTAAAAAAATAAAACAAATTTTGTTGCATGTCATGATGCATAATCAAGCTTAATGCAAGATTAGTGAAAATTAATCGAGTTTAGCATTAACATAGAATATGATTAATTATAAGAAAATCTATGAATGCTCCATTCTTATAATCCCTTTCAAAATCAATAGTTCTTATCAATTCTCCGAATGTTTTACAAACTATCGGTATATAATTATACCCCTTTCGTTAAAACTAATATCCATACCTTAAATTATTTATAATAATTCACTATTTAATTATCTAAATTCCCAAAAATAATATTTTATTTTCTGAAATGTTACACACATGGAGAAAATGAGCGATAGAAGGGGTTTCGTCTCCCCCGGTATTAGGGGTTGATATTGCGCTGTGCTCGATTGGCCATAACAGGAAGTCCTTGGCCAAGGTGGAAACTGAGATTTACAGGTAAGTGTTATCAGTAGTTTTTCGACCCATTATGAGCCTCACATCGGCATGTCTTATCAAGTTATTGGGGTCTGACGTTTACCACCCCCAGACTCGATATGCGACATATCAAACGAAGAGACCGGATTGTACGGTAGTGTTACTCAATGGATTCACGGGATTATGAACAAGCTTGCTTGTTGATCTTCGGATCGCTCAATACCCGGATAGCCGTTACGTCCAACTAATACCGCTGACGGCTTGTGGGTGACTAATATGATCATCACTTACTACCGGCGTGTTGACGAGTCTTTAGAGTCCTACATAGAGCTTTCCCAGCTTATGCGAAACGAAGTAGGGCACATATGTGATATGTGCAGGACCAAGATTAATACGTGTATGTGATACAGTATTCTAATCTCGCGATATAGGTTATATGTGATATAATCGGATTATTGAATCAAGTGTTGATTCAGTAATTTATTAAATGATATTAGTCGGTTGTATGTGATATAGCCGGATTATTAAATTAAGTGTTGATTTAATAATTTAATATATAATTATATATTTGATATATTAATATGCATTAACTAATATTAGCTCACTTAAGAAAATGTTTTCTCCAAATACATACAAATATATATGTGATATATATTAATGTATTTATTTTTTTGTCATGCTAGATGATACATTGGACTTGGGTGTATGAGACTCATACCTAACTTAAGATAATTTGGGTATTTAAATATTAAGGGAAAATCAAAATTAGGTGGAAATTAGCATAGCTAAGATGCTTGTGGAAGCATGTAGAAGCCTTAACTTTAGTCCACTAATTTTGTTTTACTCTAGATATTTATTAACCTAACCATTATCTTTAGCCATGGTTTAGTCTCTACATGAGTTTATATGAGATATTTTCTCACCCATGGTTCACACTTGATCACTTGATCTCTTCTTCATCTTCCTCCTAGCTCTCTAGCTCTTGGGTGAGAAGAAAAAGAAAAAGAAAAAGAAAAAGAAAAAGAGAAAATTAATTATAAAGTAAGAAAAATTCCTACTTCATCAATCTATACCAAGCTAGCCATTTAGTATAGGTTGTTTGCTTCACCAATTCTCAATTATTGAAGAGATAGCTTGAGTTAGAGATTCTTCGACGTAGACTATCTTCGGTCTCGAAGATCCTTGAGCAAGCGCGTTCCTTTCGCCTAGTGGAGCCTAAGGAGAGTCCGGAAGACCACTACTTGGAGCAAAGAGACTAGTATATGGAGCTTTAGAAGTGATGGACCGGTCTACAAAGGTTGTAGTCGTATCTCACTTAGTGTAAAGTTTGTTTACATGCTTTCAATACCCTAATTCTTTAGTTAGATCCTTGGTTCGGACTTGCTCGGCACCTTAAAATTTTAAAATAGCATACTTGATGTTTGCCGAAACCGTGTCGGGGTGCTATGCGAACCCAGCACAAACAAGCATTGCCCAGTTACCATTCACAGTGCCTTGACAGAGGTCAACATACACAGCATGAATACTAAGTAGTACCTGTAAGAAATGACGGAGGGCTACGACTAGTTTTTGGCGAAAAACCTTTAACATAATAAACTTGATATCATTGAAGGTACCGAGCTGTTTTACAAATATATAGTGGCGCAAACTTTTGCTAAAGAGGTTACTCCCTGTGATGGGATCTCGGCTCTTTCCTCATCGAATGAGGTGCAGGATATTCTCAATCGAATACCACGATGCAAAGCAAAAAAATCGACTATAGAGCAGTTATTACAAAAACGCAAACTTTCGCCCAAGAGGTCACTACCGATGAAGGGATTTCAGCTCTTGCCTTGTCGAATGAGGTGCTTGATATTCTGAACCGAATACCACTGTGTAAAGAAAAAGGAATATCTTGCAACAACGGTTTTTCAAAATTGGTTCCAACAACATAATATAGGTTTGTTTTTCCTTGCATTAATCAGAATTAATGCAGTCTCACCAATTAATCCATATCACACCACAGAAAAAGAACGAAAATAAAATGTACGTATATGTCATCCACATTCGCCATGGGGCCCCGTCATGCACCGTTAGGTTACTTAACTCACGGCAGAGCGGGGGCTGGACTAGCACGGATGCAAAACATATACAGCATCTACTAGTATATAAATATATATAACATTCATCCCAGGCATGATAGCAACATCACAGAATCTCAGAAAGCAACACAGAATGATAGATAATCTTGGAGCCTCGGGTTTCATTTGAGCCGCAAATAAGACCCGACGTTCCCAGTCGTGTGGATAGCCCGTGCAATGAAAACCTGGACCCCTACGAGCACGGCTAGTTACCCACCAATCCCAAAAGTGAGGCAACCCCAATCAACAAGGTGAATGGGCCACCCAGCACTTCACAGGATCCGGTAACTTGAGCGCCCCTTCGTGGGTCACCTATACCCCTTACGAGTGCGCGAATAGCCCACCAATTCTAGAGTGAAGCCCCCTTCGTCTCAACGCCATGAGATGCGAGATTGTTGCCCTTTAGAACCTGGTTATTCATGCACTCTACCGTGGGGTAATCCTAGTACAGAAAAGAAAAGAATATATACAATGGTGACATCGACCTCAATCCGGTCGTGCCCCCCAAAAAAGAATATACAAACTGGCAAAGACGGCAGTCCACATGTCGTACGATCGCCCCGCAATCCTGAATATACAAATGAATCTGAACTATACTATTACCATTGCACTACAGGCTATCCACCACGACAATGCAACCACAATATTAGTACAACACAGAACATCAACGTGAATATTATGTTCGCAAACCCGTCTAGTTGAACATATAGCAACAAGTCGGGTTGTACCGCTCAATAATATTCACGGTCGCAGATATCATCATATGCACTGATAAACACACATTTAAAATTTTGATCGACTAAAATTTTGATCGACTAAACATTTCCACATTGGCCCCAAATGCAAACCAGCACTTAAACAAATCTGGGCCAAAAACAAAAAATTCCAAATATCATATTTCCATGAAATAGAGCCCCAGAAAATAATTAGGGCACTGTAGTAAAAAAAGCGCCGCAGTTCCTCGGCAAAACATGCCGTTTAGCTTGGGTTCCGCCGCGGAATTTTGGAGTTATGTGCCCAAATTTTTTTGTTAGCACTAGTTTTTCCAGCATATATTTTTGAAATTCGACAGCAAGCACTCTAATATGGAAATACGATTCAGAATAATTTGTCGATTGAGATTTTAACTTTGTTCAAACTAGCTAGTGTTGGTTTAAGGGTAGCTCTGATACTATGTTGGGTTTCGCCGGTACTGTGGCCATGTACTGTGGTCGATGCAGAACAAAATCCGGCATTTAAAAATTTGGCGCAAACAAAATCCGCCCCAAGATCAAAACCATAAACCTATACTAGCAACTAATAAAGATTCTAGCTAAAGGGTTAAAGTGATTATACCAAAAGAACCAAGTCTTTCGGTCTTCCATCACCTTCCTCAATTCCTTGAGGCATGCTTGAACGGGCATGGCCGCCGGTCTTCCTCCGTCGAAGATGATCCACCCGAGAGATGTAGTCATGGCTCTAGCTCCACTTAATGAATGCAAGTGAAGCAACTAGGGATTCTTGGATGCTAGTCTAGAATGCTTAGGATGTAGTGAGTGAACTAAGTGTTTATCTATCTCATCTCACCTTCTCTCATGATTCTCAACACATGAGAGGGTTGAGAGGAGGAGGAAGATGAAGGTGGAGGAAACTCAAGAAACTCAAGAGTAATGAAGCAAATGCTGAGGAGAAGAGAGCTCTCTAGAATGAACCATCTCTCTTCTATTTTTCAACCATGAGCAAGTGTTTTCAAGTGAGTGAAAATCTCACATGAAGAATGGTTTTGTAAAACAATTCTTTTCAATAAAATATCAAGCCCATACTTGAATAGTATGCACAAATGAATTAATAATTCATTTGTGCACACTATGCAAGCATGGTCCTCACCATACTCCTATCAAGTCTTTACCACCTCATAATCCATTTAATATAAATGATCAAACCAATATGAGGTGTCTACCTTCTAGAATATTTTCCGGAAAAATACGGATTACACTTTACTGTATATACATACCTGTAATCGTACTGAAACACGAATACTCGAAGAGATAGAATAATACAAAGAACATAATACTGGAATATACATATCGAAATATATATATGTAAATTATTAAATCAATATTTGATTTAATATTCCGGCTCAAACCTGAGCCGGCTAGTATTATCAACTATCCGATCGAAAGTCTAGGTACAAAGTATAATCAATCGATTAGAACCATGCACGTATCCAATACGGCTAGTACATCATTTTGCCATAACCAGGGAAACCCTCTGTATAGGACTCTAAAGACTCGTTAATACGCCGGCAGTGGGTTTAACCATAAGCACGTCAGCGGTACTGGCTGTACGTAATGGCTACCCAGGTATTGAGCGAAAGGAAGGCCGACGAGCAAATTCATCCAAACCCATACTGAGCCTATCCGTGACAATCTCCATACATTCAGGTCTGTTCGTCTAAGAGTATTGCATATTGAGTCAAGTAGGTGGATAAAGTCAGACCCCTAATAATGCGACATTTCGTGTTGGTATGAAGCCCATCACCCACTGAGAAACTATTGATCCAAATCAGTAATTCTTGTCCACCTCGGCCGAGGATTTCTTGTGATGACCACCCATGCAGAACGCGACATCAACCCCCAATACCAAGAGAGACGAATCCCCGACGATCCGCTCACTGCCTCCTTGTGACTCGGGACTGTACCCAACTAAAACCTGTTTGCACAACTCCTTTGAGCCGTGGTAGGGTAGTAATCAAAGCATAGTGGGAACTCACATGAGACAAATGACGATCTCAGGTCGACAGACTAACCTGTACTCATATCATCTGGGAACTGCTATCTGACAATAGGTATAATACCGACTAGCAAGTTCCAGGCGAGTCCGTCCAGTGTACTCATAACCCAATGAGCATCTGTATACTATCTTAGGTGATCAACTGACACTAATGGCTTGTGAGACTGTCCACCGTCCCTCATCAGGGTCTCGATAAGTACACACTAGTCTACTCCGGAGTATCGATGCCCGGTCTCAATAGTCCCACGACTAAGGATATCTAAGGATGTGCTTATAGACCACCCAGCTCTCACTTATATGATCGCCATCATAATACTGGTAGTGAAGCAAGAATCCTATGAGCTCTATCAACATGTAATAGTGATCTGTAATGCCACCTAATGCATGTACATGATGATAAAGATAAACCAGATAGCATACTATCATTTCGAGTAAGACTGTGCTACCCGTATAGGTCCTTCCTTAATCATCAAAATCGCGTTCTTGCAATTCAATAATTGACTTGAGGGCACTATAGCTAACAAAAATGGAAACCATACGGACTTTCCACAAACAGAAACTTAGATTTCCATTGAACTTCTCGATATCAAACTTCATGATTGTCGGAAACATGATGTGAGATCAAAATACCTTGAGTACTAATGAACCCTAAAGTTCAAAATCACGATCTAAGAAAGTGGGGAAGAGGACGCAGTTGTCGTTACCCACCATTGACCTATATCACAAAATCAAAAAATTAATGGTTCAAACAAAAAATCCTACAACAACGCAACAATAGTTCTAATACTAGTTTGTTGCGTATAGAAGCCAATCACAAAGCAAACACACAATCGATAACGAGAATAAAATTAAACCACGAGCAAGATAGAAATACGAGAGCTTGCAAATAAGATGAAGGTGAAGGTTTATTAATAATCAAATATCCAGAGTAGTACAAATCGATGGAGAATTACAAATCGCTCTAAAACCCTAATCTCTCAAAATAATAATGTGTTCTCTCAAATTAACAAAAGGCCATCATATCTCGGTCTAAAATAAGCTATCGTGTGTATGTGTGCGTATATATATATATATATATATATATATATATCATACAAAAGATTTCCTTAAAAAAATAATTTTAGAACTAAGGAAATATCCGTTCCAGACATACGGAAGACGTCCGCTGTAGAAATCGGCAGACGTCTGTTATTTAGTTATGAACTAACAGAGCATACACCAGACGTCTGAATAAGAGATGGCAAGACGTCTCAATTTGTCTCTAAAAAGTATACAGAGCTCGGAAGACGTTTAAAGCTCATCGAGGTAGACATCTGCCCAAAGTATACTCGTGCATACAGAGCAGATGCAGACGTCTGGCGCTGAGACTGCCAGACGTCTAACCTGTAGATGACATCAAATTTCCATGTAATTTCGTGATAACTCCAGATTTTCGAGTAGGAAATCTGGAGGGGATCGAATGTGAGGCACATCTAATAAAAACATTAAGATTATTTATAGAGTAGAAAAGGGGAAATCTAGAGAGACTTGGTTTAAAATGCTAAACCAAATAGGACTTTGAGACCAAAAAAGCCCAAACCAAAAATCCACGCCTGATCCGTTCATTAAGAACATTTGATAAGATTGATGGTGCCTTAAAGGCCGATGATGGAGTTAGTCGATGGCTCTAAGGTCAAGAGCTCCAGGGGGCTCCAAGTCTGAGGGCATGAAGGCTCGAAGGCCAAAGTGAAAAAGATTTCTTTAGGGTTTTATCAGATAGATGTAAGGCCTTGTGGAGGATACTGATGGTTGTAGAGGTCGACGACGAAGTAGAGGTCGAAGAAGGCGCCTACAATGCCGTCAGGGATGATTATTGGTGACTATTGTGAGAGTTTCAAAACCCTAGCTCTAATATCATGTTAAGAGCCGTAGAATTTGTTAGTTATGTATATGCCCTAGAGGCCATTGTTGTACATTTGATGTATATTATAATGGATGCTTGGTTATATATAGAGAAGACTTTCTTGCTCGTCATGATAGTATGCTATTTGGTTTCACTTTATCTTAACATGTTGACTTGTATTGGTTTACTGTTTTACTCTCACATGTTGATAAAGCCCTTAGGATCTGTACTCAACTACTGGGACTATGATGAGATCATACTAGTGGGGCCGCGGTAGTCGATGAGTACATCCTATAACTGTTCCTAGTCGAGGGTATATCGAGACAGGGCATCGATACACCAGAGTAGACTAGCGTATACGCATCTTGACCCATATGATGGGCGATGGATGATCCCATATCCATCGGTGTTTGACATCAGAGATGGTGTACGGGTGCTCAGTGGAGACTGGGTACACTGGACGGACTCGCCGAGAACTCCCAGATGGTGATATACCACACGTCAGATGGCAGTTCTCCGGTGACACAGGTATAGGGTAGTCTGTAGACCCGAGATCGTCATGGAGTCTTGTGTGATTCCCACTGTGCTTTGATTTCCACCTTACCACGTCCAAGAGGGCGTGGAAAACGGTGGCTTTTGGGTACAGTCCCGAATCACATGGAGGCAATGAGCGATAGGAGGGGATTCGTCTCTCCCGGTATAGGGAGTTGATGTTGTGCTGTGTTCGATTGGCTATAACTGGAAGTCCCTGGCCAGGGCTGATATAGAGATTTACTGGTAAGTGTTACAGTAGTTTCTCGACCCGTTATGAGCCATACATCGACACGACTTATCTGTTACTGGGGTCTGACGTATACCACCCCTAGACTTGATATGCGACATATCAGACGAACAGACCGGACTGTACGGGAGTGTTACTGATCGGATTCACAGGAGAACGCACAGGCTAGCTTGTTGATCTTCTGATCACTCAATACCTGGGTGGCTGTTACGTTTAGCTGACCGCTTGCAGCTTGTGGGTGTTTGATATGATCATCACCTGCTACCGGCGTATTGACGATTCTTTAGAGTCCTACACAGAAGTTTCTTGGCTCAGGCGAAACGGAGTAGAGGCACATATGTGATATGTGCAGGACCGAGAATAATGCGATATGGGATACCGTATTATATTCTCGCGATATTTAGATATGAACCAGGTCATCGGATCAAGTGTTGATTCGATGAATCGGTACATGATATATTAGTCGGTAATATTCGATATAGCCAGATCGTCGGATCAAGTGTTGATTCGATGATTTAATATATAATAATATATATGATATATTATTATATTAACTAATATTGGCTTGCTTTGTTTTTTCATTTTCTCAGTGGATGATACATTGATATATATGCGATATATGTTAATTGTATTATTTTCTTTTGTTGCAAATATATAATATATATGTGATATATATTATTGTGACATGATATGATTAATTGTTAAACATGTTTAAGGATGATTAATTGAGGTTAGGGTTTGATTAGGTTTAGATGCTTCAAGTTCCTTCTAGAAGCATTTTTCTTTTGTCATTTATAAAGATATTTTGTGATGACACATTATTAACTTAACCAAACCCTAACTCCAGTTGTTTCTCTACACATTCTCATCCATTCATCCTTGACCATGGTTAAAAGATCAATCATATGTTTTATTTCTATTCATCACAAAAGAAAAGATTTATGATTATTCTTTTTCCATTCTCATCTTCTTGCTTCTTGAAAAGCTTGCTAGATTTTCTTAAGTGATGAAATAAAATGAGAAAATGATATTAAAAGAAAGCAAAATTACTACTCTCTCATCCTCATCTCATCTAGCCCATGGGATTAGTGTGTTCTTCTCTTTTGAGTGAGAAAGCTTGAGCCGTAGCAACTTCAAGGTAGATCATCGGAGATTTGGAATACGACAAGCTAGAATGGATCGTTCGAGTCGTGGAGCCTCTCATGAGTCCGGGAGATCGTGGATCGCGGCAAAGGGACTTCTACTCGGAGCTTGTGAAGTGAAGGAACGGACTACATGAAAGGTTCCTAGGCACCCTAATGAGGTTATACAAGGCATCGATCATGCCAATTTCAAAAATTCTAGGTGCCTACAAACCCTAACAAGATCGTTTGCTAGAAAACTAGGCGAAAAAGAACTAGTTAACAACTTAACTAATGGGATATCGGAAATACAACCTTTGTAGATCCGGTGCTCTACCTCCATAGCTCCGCAACGAAGTTGTCTCCGCTGTCCAAAAAGAATCCGGGCTCTAGAGTCGGCTTCGTCGGAGAAAAAGCGAGCTAGGTCGTCGATGTCTATGCCGAAGATGATCTACGTCGAGGCATCGCTAAATCAAGCTCCACCTTCACCAAGCCCTAAAAACTTGTGAAGGAAACACACTCTACTACTTGGCAAGAGGTAGAGGATGAAGAAATAGGAAGTGGGTAGACTTTAGTTTTGGATTTCTCACACTCTTCATCAATCCACCATTGATGAAGTTTGGTTTTCTTCACTTGAAGAAAGGAAGAAGAAGAAGAAAATGATATGATAAGTTAAATTAAAAAGAAAAGAATAATTCATTCTTATCATAACATAACCCAAGTTAAATGTAGAGAATTGACCAAGGTTAAAGAATGGTTAGGGTTAAGGAGATGAGACAAAAATGGTGACTTAATGAAAGCTTCATGAAGCTTCATGTTGAAAACAAAACTAGCCACCATTTTTGACTTCTTTTCCTTTTCTCATTTATCTTTTAAATGCAAATGAAAAGATAAATGAATGAATAAAAGAAAACCCTAATCATTTACTTAACCTAGGTTTAATTCATTACACTTAACAAAAAAGATATGTATCATCAAACATGATACAATCAAGTGCACAAAAAATCATATCGCATATGTAATGCGCACACCCGAGTGAGAAAATCCATTTAAAGTGAACCAATACTAGTTAATGCAAAGTAATATATCAAATATATAATTATACATTAAATCATTAAATCAACACTTGATTTAACGATCCGGTCATATCGCATATAACCGACCAGTATCCTATGTATCGGCTTATCGAATCAACCTTTGATTCGATAACTAGGGTACATCGCATATAACCTAATCGATACATTCATCGCGAGAATGGAATACGGTATCACATACACGCATTATTCTCGGTCCTGCACATATCTCATATGCGCTCCTATTTCGTTTCGCTTGAGCCAGGAAACCTCTGTGTAGGACTCTAAAGACTCGTCAATACGCCGGCAGCAGATGATGATCATATCAAACACCCATAAGCCGCAAGCGGTCTGCTAAACGTAACGGCCACCCGGGTATTGAGCGATCAGAAGATCGACGAGCAAGCCCGCTCACACTCCTGCGAATCCGACCAGTAACACTACCGTACAGTCCGGTCTGATCGTCTGATATGTCGCATATCTCGCCTAGGGGTGGTAAACGTCAGACCCCAATAGCTCGATAAGTCGTGTCGATATGAGGTCTATAACAATTCGAGAAACTACTGGTAACACTTACCAGTAAATCTCAGCAACCCTGGCTAGGGATTTCCTGTTATAGCCAATCGAACACAGCGCAACATCAACTCCCTATACCGGGAGAGACGAATCCCCTCCTATCGCTCATTGCCTCCATGTGACTCGGGACTGTACCCAAAAACCACCGTTTTGCATGCCCTCTTGGACGTGGTAAGATGGAAATCAAAGCACAGTGGGAACCACACAAGACTCTATGACGATCTCGGGTCAACAGACTACTCTGTACCAGTGTCACCAGAGAACTGCCATCTGACGTGAGGTATAATACCATCTGGGAGTTCTCGGCGAGTCCGTCCAGTGTACCCAGTCTCTACTGAGCAACCGTATATCATCTCCGATGTCAAACACCAATGGATATGGGATCATCCATCGTCCATCTGTATGGGTCGAGAAGGTACATGCTAGTCTACTCTTGTATATCGATGCCCCATCTCGATACACCCACGACTAGGGACTTTGAAGGATGTACTTATGGACTACCATGTCCCCACTAGTATGATCCGCATCATAGTCCAGGTAGTCAAGTACACATCCTAAGGGCTTTACCAACATGTATCAGAGAGACAATCAATGTACACGTTAAGGTAAAGAGCAACCAGATAGCATACTATCATGTCGAGCAAGAAAGTCCTCCCTATATATGTCCCAGCATCCACTACAATATACATCCAATGTACAGTAATGGCCTCTAGGGCATACATATAACTAACAATCTCCCACTTGCACTAGGGCCATCTGTAGCAGTGGTCGAAGTATCTCATACTCAACCATCCCATAAAAGTCTCTCTCTGGGAATAGGCCTTTGTGAGTGGATCCGCCGTGTTGTCCTCTGAGTCTACTCTCCTAACCTCGATCACCCTGGAGATCAACTATCTCCATGATCAGGTGATGCTGCCTTAGAATACGTCTGGATCACTGATGGGACTTGTGTTCCTTGGCATAAGCCACAACTCCATTGTCTCACAATGGCAGGAACGTAGTTCATCTCATGAACCAATATACACCCAAACAGGCTCTTTGGTAGCATGTTAAGTAGCGATGTATCCTGCCTTTATCGTCTAGTATGTCACGGTATCTAGCTTGGAACTCTTCCAACATACCGTCCCTTTACTGAGGGTAAAGACAATGCCTGCGACTGACATTCAGTCGTCTTTATCACTCTGGAACACTTCCAGTAATTCTCCCCAGGATCGATTGATACCATCTCACTACTACTAGTGAGTATCCTAACATCCAATTAGATCTATCTCATAGATCCAAAAACCAGGATATATGAGGTATCACTTTGATCCTATATGGAGAATCTTTGTGATAAACGGAGATTGATCGGGCGTAGCATAAGAAACTCCTTTCTTATCAAGAGTATGTCATCCACGTACTCTACGAGGATCACCACCATACTCCCTACTACCTTTTTGTTTATACAAGGTTCATCTACCATTTTGATGATGTCAACTTCTTTGACTACTTCATCAAAACAGATGTTCCAACTCCGCGATGCCTGCTTTATCCTATAAAGCATCTTGCACACGTTTCCGCTGCTCCCACTGTCTACAAGGCCCTCTGGCTGTGTACTTATAGACACTCTCTTCCAAAACATCATTTTAGAAGAGCTGTCATGACACCGAAATGCCAGATATCGTAGTCATGGTATGTAGCCGTGGCAAGTAGGATCCGGATGGACTTAAGCATAGGCACTGGAAAAAAGGTTTCATCATTATCCACGCCTGGTTGATGACGAAAACCTTTAACAAGTCTAGCTTTGAAAGTCTCAACTTTTCCATCTACACCAAGTAATCTTCTCAAGATATACTTGCTCCTGATGGGGATTTAACCCTTCAGATATAGCAACCAAAGTCCATACTTTGTTGGTGTACATGGATTCCATCTCAGATCACTAAACATCCAGCCATTCTTACAGAGTCCCTACTCTTGATGGCCAGCTCGAAACTAGTTGGGTCATCATCTCATGATGCAATCCTCACTCCCACTGTCATAGAGAAACCAGAGTATCTCTCAGGTGGGTGAGGAACCCTACTAGATCGGCGGAGAGGCTGAGGTTCGTTGGAATCTACTGAATCCTTCGGTTCTACCAAATCATCAACTCCAGTTTGTATAGCTGGAACGTTTCCAGTTCTACATAACAGACGTTGCCTCGAGCTTGTCCGGATTTTGCTTTTAGACATATGCCGGACAACCCCAAATCTTAACTATCTTAAGAGATGGGCTCTTCCCTTTCCATATCACATATGAAGTGGTAGGCAACTGATTTGATTGGAACCCTATTCAATAGGTATGCAGCTTCTCAAGCACATAACTCCCTAAAGGAAAAAGGTAACTCAGTAGGACTAATCATAGAGCACACCATATCAAATAGGGTGTATCTGCTCCGCCCCGATATACCATCGTGCTATGGTGTATACGGAGGAGTAATGCTGAGAGAGAATCTCATTCTCCTTTAGAATAGTCCAGGAATTCCATGCACAAGTATTCTCCTTCTTGATCTCATAATAGGACATAATACTTATACCCGTATTTTGGTTCTCTACTTCTAACTTATATTCTGTGAATATCTTAAATGGTTCGGACTTGTGTTTCAACAGGAACATAGGTCTGAATCTCGAAAGATCATCAGAGAATGTAATGAAGTATAAAGAACCGGTCTTGGTAGGTGTAGACAGGGGACTTACATACATCAACATGTATCATCCCAAGAGTTCACTAACTCTTTCTCTGTTTCCAATAAACAGGGCTGTGGTCATCTTATCTTTGTGACATGATTGGCGAGTTTCACAAGATGTAAATTCAAACTGATTTGAATATGCATCTACATGTAACTACAGCTAGTCGGGTCGCATTGATATGACCTAGTCTACAATACCTCAAGAAGGATCCGTTCATATCTGAACTCTTCCTCTTGTGTGTGTTCTGTATACTAAGAACTGTAGTTTGATTTAGAACATTAATGCTTTTAGATAACGTGCCTGAACCGATCAACTTTTGATATAGGAAATGTTCAAAACACTTTCCAACTATACAAAATTTTATCATTTCTTTACTAATAAAGAGACTGATATGATTTTGTATATCAGGTTTGGTATCTAGTAACATTCGTTCAGAATCAATGTATTACAATACAGGGTGACAGTGACCAACAGACTTGGCTGCAACACTTGCCCCGTTTTCTGCCTCATGAAACTTATCACCCGTTCTCAGTTTTTCTACCCTTTTGTAGCCCTATGTAACAGATTACATATCTGGGATCCTGATCCGGTATCATATACCAAGGATGCGGAGGATACTGAGAAACAGTTCTGTATAATGAACACACCCGAAGATGATGCATCAGCATGCACTCTCTTCGTTTGGGCGGCACGGGAAATCTGGTATTCCCCAATTTCCTGCTCTGTCTCATAACAATTATAAGTTGGAGCGGGACCAACGTTCCCCAGCTCAGTATAATAAGCGGGTTCGGTCAATAATCCGTATTATTATCTTGATTAAGGCGTGATATGGTCGCTACCAGGAGAGAGAAAGAAGAAAACACTCAGCGTGCGCTCTTACAAGAATAGATTGGTTATTATTTTATCTAATCAGGATGGCTCCCACTGCTTTTTATCAAATCTTCCTTCAAACCCTAAAAGGAAAGACTAGCCGGGATTAATTACACACTACAAGTTCGCCAATCTTTCAGCCAGGCCAGTGTCGGTACTTTGAGTGAGGTCCCCCGTGCTTTCGCACGAACCTAATTAATGTAAACCTCGTTTTCCCAGAGGCGTAACCTCGTTAACACCTTTCTAGACACCTACTTGATCGGCTAATTGTAATGTATAAAACTCTCCCAGGAGTAACACTTACTCGCAGCGGGTATCGGGATCCAACTATCTCATAGAAGGTATGCAATCTCATTGCAAATTTCAACACTTGAAACTCCCGATAATATTTTGCCCCTAGCTCGCTATGACCTTGACGCATGCCAAACAACCCATAGTCTGCTAGTCAAGTTCAACCCGTCATTTCCTGATTGAATTAAACCCACCCGCACGACCCTTGACGCATGCCAAACAACGCCGTACGAATACCCTAATCCAATCGCATCATATGCTGGCAGATAAGCACTAGTTAGCTACCGTACACTATGCCTTGACGCATGCCAAACAACCGCAGCACGAATACTAACTAATACTTATCTGAAATGACGGAGGGCTACGACAGGTTTTTCTGAAAACCTATTGCGTAATGAACTTGATATCGTTGTAGGATCGAATGAATTTTAAAATGGAGTGCTTTTGAGGCTTTTCTAGTTTTGCTAAAGGAGTCACTCCCGGTGAAGGGATCGTCGGTCCTTTCCTCATCGAATGAGGTGCGGGATATATCATATATATCACTGTGCAAAGCAAAAACACTTAAAAGCAATCAAAAGACAAACCGAGAGTGTAGCATCTGCCAGTTATTGCTAAAGGAGTCACTCCCGGTGAAGGGATCTCGGTCCTTTCCTTATCGAATAAGGTGCAGGATATATCGTATATACCGCTGTGCAAAGCAAGAACTGTAGCTACCTATTTTATTTTGAAATTCGATTCTACAACATCTTAGGTTTCTTTTATTTCATTAATCTCATTAATTAAGTCCCATCATTTTAAGTACCTAAACATCACAGATAAATACGACGTACACTTATGCCATCCGCATTCGCCTCGATGTCCCCTCGTGCATCGTTAGGTTAGGTAACTAACGGCAGAGCGGGGCAGGGCTAGCGCGGGTGTAAAACATAAGTAACGTCTATATAATATATCATATATACTATATACTGTATCTATCACAGAACATCACATGATCACATCACAGATATCGCAGCAGAAGAAACATATGAAATATTGGATATACTAGGACGTCCGTGTTTTCAATACGAGCCAGTATAAAACACGGATTCCACGGTCGTGATGAATAGCCAAACCCACACCTCTAGACCCCTACGAGAGCGGCAAGCAACCCTACCAATTCTAGAGTTAGGAGACCCGGACTCGACTCCTCGAGTTGGTCTCCCACTGGACTCCAGAACCCGGTTACTTGTGCCCTCCTCCTTGGGTCTATCCTAGTGCGGAAAAGTAAATAATATACAAAAGGTGACAACTTCCGCTACCTGGAAGTGCCCCAATAAAAGAATATTACATACAAGTTTTTACATGAATGAAAATGAAAAACACTCATCTCACATAAAAAACCCCCGGCTATTCAAATACGACGATCCAATATAACATATCCAGCAACACGTAACATCACATGTCATCAACGTAAGTAAGTATGCATACCCCAATTGTCGTTGACGTATAGCAACGAAACCGGCGATATGAACATACTACACTTACGGTCACAGAAAAGAAAGTGTAAAACTACAACAATTGGAATCCGCAACCACCTCAGACATCGCATGCCTGACCAAATGAATTACTTAGACATCGCATGCCTAACAATTATAAACCCCGCATTTTAGTCTCAAAATCGAAAACACTTTTCAATATCAAGTCGGGCAATTCAACAGGATTCCCGACATCCTGATCGAATGCTCGTCGCAAACTTCAGTAGATGGCCGCACCCCCGATACCGTCGACGAAGTGCACTAAGGCGGAACACCGCTACCGCGAGCACCCGGACGGATGCTTTCGGCGACAGGGTTCTCCTACAGTCACTTGGTCGGGGCTATGGAGTGAGGCTGTCTATTAAGTTTACCCGGCGAGTATCCGCGTACGCTACGTGATTGCGATGGACTTTTGATCACATCAAAATTCCGTGGCAACCGATCAAGTGAGACTAAATTGCTATGTTTATAACATTCATCCAGTTATCACATAACTTTTGTGAATTCCAATTATTGTATCCCATTCCAGATAAACAGAAAATGTTAAACTTTTCGATCGAACAATCGAACACCCAAGTTTTCCCGATACAGATCAACACATGAAATAAGTCTAACAACATTCAGTTCGTGCCTCAGTACCAACGGTCCAGCCTAGAAGGGTCAAGCCAACGCCTCACATGTGGCACGCCGTACTGCCCCAAACCCGAAGGTTCAAAGGACAGTTCAAGACGGTCACATAATCGAGTTAAGGTTTGTTGTCTTCTAGAGGGTCCATCGCGTTACTTGCACTACTTAGAACGTCGTTAAACTTCGGAAAAATCCAACATTTGGAAATTTCCCGACAGGGGAAAAATTGGGTATTTATATCCGGTCGAACTTTTTAACATATTCTAAAATTTATCCGGAAAGCCACACAGACAAAATTTGATATTCCGATCGAAACTCCGAAACCCCAAAACCACCTCTGAAAATTCAACTGTATAATAAATATTAAAATATCCCAGGAAAACCAGAACAGAATACTGAGAATTACTGTGCAAACATTACCTCACAAAACGACAAAACGGCCGCGCTTCCGCCGCACGAGCCATGCTCGTGCCGCGGAAACGCGGTGGTAAAGTTGAATTAGGTCCTCGAAATTTACAGTAATTCTTAGAAAACCCTGCTTGATTTTCTGGATATTTTTAATCTTGAAAAATCCACAATTTTAAAATCTGGACAGAGAGCAATTTTGGGTTCGTGTTTTCGGTTCGATCGGACTTCAAATTCCGTCTGGACTTCGCCTAAGGCTCTAGCTAGGCTCTGATACCAGTGAAAGGTTCCTAGGCACCCTAATGAGGTTATACAAGGCATCGATCATGCCAATTTCAAAAATTCTAGGTGCCTACAAACCCTAACAAGATCGTTTGCTAGAAAACTAGGCGAAAAAGAACTAGTTAACAACTTAACTAATGGGATATCGGAAATACAACCTTTGTAGATCCGGTGCTCCACCTCCATAGCTCCGCAACGAAGTTGTCTCCGCTGTCCAAAAAGAATCCGGGCTCTAGAGTCGGCTTCGTCGGAGAAAAAGCGAGCTAGGTCGTCGATGTCTATGCCGAAGATGATCTACGTCGAGGCATCGCTAAATCAAGCTCCACCTTCACCAAGCCCTAAAAACTTGTGAAGGAAACACACTCTACTACTTGGCAAGAGGTAGAGGATGAAGAAATAGGAAGTGGGTAGACTTTAGTTTTGGATTTCTCACACTCTTCATCAATCCACCATTGATGAAGTTTGGTTTTCTTCACTTGAAGAAAGGAAGAAGAAGAAGAAAATGATATGATAAGTTAAATTAAAAAGAAAAGAATAATTCATTCTTATCATAACATAACCCAAGTTAAATGTAGAGAATTGACCAAGGTTAAAGAATGGTTAGGGTTAAGGAGATGAGACAAAAATGGTGACTTAATGAAAGCTTCATGAAGCTTCATGTTGAAAACAAAACTAGCCACCATTTTTGACTTCTTTTCCTTTTCTCATTTATCTTTTAAATGCAAATGAAAAGATAAATGAATGAATAAAAGAAAACCCTAATCATTTACTTAACCTAGGTTTAATTCATTACACTTAACAAAAAAGATATGTATCATCAAACATGATACAATCAAGTGCACAAAAAATCATATCGCATATGTAATGCGCACACCCGAGTGAGAAAATCCATTTAAAGTGAACCAATACTAGTTAATGCAAATTAATATATCAAATATATAATTATACATTAAATCATTAAATCAACACTTGATTTAACGATCCGGTCATATCGCATATAACCGACCAGTATCCTATGTATCGGCTTATCGAATCAACCTTTGATTCGATAACTAGGGTACATCGCATATAACCTAATCGATACATTCATCGCGAGAATGGAATACGGTATCACATACATGCATTATTCTCGGTCCTGCACATATCTCATATGCGCTCCTATTTCGTTTCGCTTGAGCCAGGAAACCTCTGTGTAGGACTCTAAAGACTCGTCAATACGCCGGCAGCAGATGATGATCATATCAAACACCCATAAGCCGCAAGCGGTCTGCTAAACGTAACGGCCACCCGGGTATTGAGCGATCAGAAGATCGACGAGCAAGCCCGCTCACACTCCTGCGAATCCGACCAGTAACACTACCGTACAGTCCGGTCTGATCGTCTGATATGTCGCATATCTCGCCTAGGGGTGGTAAACGTCAGACCCCAATAGCTCGATAAGTCGTGTCGATATGAGGTCTATAACAATTCGAGAAACTACTGGTAACACTTACCAGTAAATCTCAGCAACCCTGGCCAGGGATTTCCTGTTATAGCCAATCGAACACAGCGCAACATCAACTCCCTATACCGGGAGAGACGAATCCCCTCCTATCGCTCATTGCCTCCATGTGACTCTGGACTGTACCCAAAAACCACCGTTTTGCACGCCCTCTTGGACGTGGTAAGATGGAAATCAAAGCACAGTGGGAACCACACAAGACTCTATGACGATCTCGGGTCAACAGACTACTCTGTACCAGTGTCACCAGAGAACTGCCATCTGACGTGAGGTATAATACCATCTGGGAGTTCTCGGCGAGTCCGTCCAGTGTACCCAGTCTCTACTGAGCACCCGTATATCATCTCCGATGTCAAACACCAATGGATATAGGATCATCCATCGCCCATCTGTATGGGTCGAGAAGGTACACGCTAGTCTACTCTGGTATATCGATGCCCCATCTCGATACACCCACGACTAGGGACTTTGAAGGATGTACTTATGGACTACCATGTCCCCACTAGTATGATCCGCATCATAGTTCAGGTAGTCAAGTACACATCCTAAGGGATTTACCAACATGTATCAGAAAGACAATCAATGTACACGTTAAGGTAAAGAGCAACCAGATAGCATACTATTATGTCGAGCAAGAAAGTCCTCCCTATATATGTCCCAGCATCCACTACAATATACATCCAATGTACAGTAATGGCCTCTAGGGCATACATATAACTAACACTACAAAGGTTGTAATCCCTCACACTTTGATAATAGTTATCTTCTTGCATATTAAACCCTAATATTCTAGCAAAGATCCCGGCTTTGGGTTGTTCGGCACGTCTAAAATTTAATCCGGGCATGTTTGATGCCTTATGAACCTTCACAAGAGTGCCTAGGAACCCTACAAGTGGTATCAGAGCCAAGCTAGAGCATTAGGCGATGTGTTTACGAAGTTAAAACTCCGATTGAACCCGAAACGACGCAAAAAGACCCCTCTCTGGAAATTTTTTAAATTTTGGGATTTTTCTGAATTAAAAATATGTAAAAATATCAGCAGGGAAATATAAGAATTACCATAAAATACGAGCCCCTAATTCAACTAATCGGCGGCGGAACCGCGGCGCAAGCATGGCTTGCGCGGCGGTTCCGCGGCGGAACTATGAGATCTTGACACGTGGGCTTGATGGTAATTCCCGTAGCTACTTGTTGATGCTTCTGGATATTTTTAACAGTGATTCCAGTATTGTTTAAATCTGGGGTTTATTTGGTAATAGTAGATTCGATCGGAATTTTTAAGTTCGTATTTCTTTCCGGATATTTAGAAATTGTTAAACTAGTTGAACGGATATCATTAACCGACTTTTTCCCGGCACGTAAAACTTTCAAGCGTTGAATTTTTATCGGGTTTAAATCTTTCGGAAAATTGTACAAGTTAAGCGGTGGACCCTCTAGAAGACAACAAACCTTAACTCGATTATGTGACCGTCTTGAACTGCCTTTTGAACCTTCGGGTTTGGGGCAGTACGGCGTGCCACATGTGAGGCGTTGGCTTGACCCTTCTACGGCTGGATCGCCGATACTGTGACATATTCTGGGATTATTTGAACTCCGCTCAAGAGTTGAGCACTTTGGGAAATTTTGGGTGTTTGATTATCTGTTCGGAAAGTTTAATACTGTCTATTTATCTGGAATGTGATACAATATGTGGAATTCATAGAGTTAGGCATAAAATGCGGAGTATGTGATATTTCGGATTTACGATGTCTAAAGTGATTGTGGATTCTAAATATTGTAGTTTTACACTTTCTTTTCTGTGACCGTAAGTGTAATATGTGATATCGCCGGTTTCGTTGCTATACGTCAACGACAATTGGGATGCTCATATTTACTTACGTTGATGATATGAGATATTATGTGTTGCTGTGATATGTTATATTGGATCGTCGCGATCAGAATAGCCGGGGGTTTTATGTGTGATGAGGGTTTTTATTTTCATTCATGTAAAATTCATTTGTAATGTAATATTCTTTTATTTGGGGCACTTCCAGGTTGCGGTTGCTGTCACCAGTGTATATTATTTACTTTTCCGCATTAGGTAGACCCAAGGAGGGGAGCACAAGTAACCGGGTTCTAGGGTCCAGTGGGAGGCCATCTCGAGGAGTCGAGACCGGGTCTCCTAACCCTAGAATTGGCAGTGTTACTTGCCGCTCTCGTAGGGGTCTTGGGATGTGGGTTTGGCTATTCGTCGCGACCGTGGAATCCGTGTTTTATACAGGCTCGTATTAAAAACACGGACGTCCTAGTATATCCAATATTTCATATATGTTCTTCTGCTGCAATGTTCTGTGATGAGATCATATTACTGCCTGAGACGAATGCTTATACTATATATATATATGCTGATATATAAATACTACTGCTTTCGTTTCTTCTGTGATGCTTAGGAAGCATAAGCTGATGGGATTTTTATTAATGAGATTAATAAAAGAAAAGAAACCTAAAGATGTTGTAGAATCAAAAAACTTTATAAAAAGGGTAGCTACAGTTTTGCTTTGCACAGTGACATATATGATATGTCCCGCACCTTATTCGATGAGGAAAGGACCGAGATCCCTTCACCGGGAGTGACTCCTTTAGCGAAACTGGCAGATGCTACAAAACGCGGTTTGTCTTTTGATTGTTTTTAGTGTTTTGCTTTGCACAGCGATATATATGATATATCCTGCACCTTATTCGATGAGGAAAGGGCCGACGATACTTTCACCGGGAGTGACCCCTTTAGCGAAACTAAGAAAAGCCTCAAAAACACTCCTTTTCAAAATTACAAGATTCTACGACGATATCAAGTTCATTACGCTCAGGGTTTTCTGAAAAACCTGCGTAGCCCTCCGTCATTTCAGATAAAGACTAGTTAGTATTCGTGCTACGTTTGTTGACCTCCGTCAAGGCGTAGTCTGCGGTAGCTGATTAGTATTTACCTGCTTATGCATATGATGCAGATTGGATTCGGGTAGTCGTACGGCCTTGTTGACCTCCGTCAAGGGTCGTGCGGGTGGGTTTAATTCAATCAAGAAATGACAGGTTGAACTTGACTAGTAGCCTATGGTTTGTTGACCTCCGTCAAGGTCATAGGACACTAGGGGCAAAATATTATCGGGAATTTCAAGTGTTGAAATTTGCAATGAGATTGCAAACCTCCTATGAGATAGTTGGATCCTGATACCCACTGCGAGTAAGAGTTACTCCTGGGAGAGTTTTACACAGGACAATTAGTCATTCAAGTAGGTGTCTAGAAAAGTGTTAACGAGGTTACGCCTCTGGGAAAACGAGGTTTACTTTAATTAGGTCCGTGCGAAAGCACGGGGAACCTCCCTCAAAGTACCGACACTGATCTGGCTGAAAGATTGACGAAATTGTAAGGTGTAATTAATCCCGGCTAATCTTACCTTTTAGGGTTTTAAGGTAGATTTGATAAAAACAGTGGGAGACATCCTGATTAGATAAGATAATAACCAATCTAATCTTGCAAGAGCATAAGCTAAAGTGTTTTCTTCTCTCTCTCTCCAGGTAGCGACCATGTCAGGCCATAATCAAGATAATAATATTGATGTATTGACTGAACCCGCTTATTATACTGAGCAGGGGAACGTTGGACCCGTTCTTTCTTATAAAAGTTATAAGACTGAACAGGAAACAGGAGAATATCTAGATTCTCACGCCGCCCAAAAGAACATGCATGTTGATGCATCTTCTTCAGGTGTGTTAGTTATTGAGAACTGTTTCTCAGTTCACCCTACGTCCTGGGTATTAGATACCGGATCAGGATCCCATATATGTAAACAGTTACATGGGCTACGTAAAGGTAGAGAACTGGGAAAAGGTGATCATTCCGTTCAAGTAGGGAACGGTGCAAGTATTGTAGCCAAAGCAGTTGGCGAATATAACCTTGTATTGCCGAGTCGTAATACACTGATTCTAAATGAGTGCTATTATATACCGAACATGATGTGTAACATTATATCAGTTTCTTTATTGAGTAAAGAGGGATATAATTTTGTAGTACAGGATAATGTTATGAACATATTCCTAGATCAAAAGTTGATAGCATCAGGCTCGTTACATAATGGCATATTCATTCTAAATCAGAATACAGTCCTCAATATACAAAACACACACAAGAGGAAAAGTTCAGATATGAACGAATCCTACTTGTGGCATTGTAGACTTGGTCATATCAATGCGACACGACTGGCTAAGTTACATAAAGATGGTTATTTGAATCCGTTCGAATTATCATCTTATGATACTTGCCATTCATGTCTCAAAGGAAAAATGACCAAAGCTCCGTTTAGTGGACACGGAGAAAGAGTTACCGAACTCTTAGGACTGGTACATAGTGATGTATGCGGCCCCATGTCTACACATGCCAGGAACGGTTCTTCCTACTTCATTACATTCACTGACGATCTCTCAAGATTCGGATATGTGTTCCTGATGAAACACAAGTCTGAAGCTTTTGAGAAATTCAGAGAATATAAACACGAAGTAGAAAACCAAACGGGCAAAAGTATTAAGATTCTTCGATCTGATCGAGGAGGTGAATACTTAAGTGGTGAGTTCCTAGATTATCTAAAAGAGAATGGGATTCTCTCTCAACTTACTCCCCCTTATACACCACAGCACAACGGTGTATCGGAGCGGAGGAATCGCACCCTATTAGATATGGTGCGCTCTATGATGAGCGAGGCTGAGTTGCCTATTTCCTTCTGGGGGTATGCGCTTGAGACAGCGGCATACATACTGAATAAAGTTCCAACGAAATCTGTGCCTACCACCCCATATGAGATATTGGAAAGGAAGAGACCATGTCTTAATTTTGTTAAGATATGGTGTTGCCCGGCTTATGTCAAAAGACGAAACCCCGACAAACTCGAGGCAAGATCTGTTTTATGTAAGTTTATTGGATATCCCAAGCATTCGCGAGGGTATATCTTCTACCACTCCGAGGAACAAAAAGTATTTGTTGCTCAACACGCCACCTTTTTAGAAAAGGAATTTCTTGCAAAAGAGATTAGTGTCTCTGAGGTAGAACTGGAAGAAGTTCCTGCAGAACAAACTACAACAGATGATTTAGTGGAACCAGAGGATTCAGTAATACCCGACGAACCCCAACCTCTCCGCCGATCTAGTAGGGTTTCTCGTCCACCTGAGAGATACTACGGTTTTCTCATTGATGGTGGAAGCGAGGATTGCATCATGGATGATGATGAACCGACTAGTTTCGAGCAGGCCATCACGAGTGGTGACTCTGTGAAATGGCTGGATGCAATGCGATCTGAGATGGAATCCATGTACACCAATAAAGTATGGATTTTAGAAAATGCTCCTGAAGGGGTAAAACCCATTGGGAGCAAGTGGATTTTTAAAAAGAAATTTGGTGTAGATGGAAAGGTTGAGACTTTCAAAGCTAGACTTGTAGCAAAGGGATTTCGTCAAAGACCAGGTGTGGACTATGATGAAACCTTTTCTCCAGTAGCTATGCTTAAGTCCATCCGGATCTTACTTGCCATTGCTGCATATCATGACTACGAAATCTGGCAAATGGATGTTAAGACCGCCTTTCTAAACGGTGATTTAGAAGAGTGCGTGTACATGACTCAGCCAGAGGGCTTCGTAGATAGTGGGAGCAGCGGAAAGGTGTGCAAGCTGCTTAAATCCATTTATGGGTTAAAGCAAGCATCGCGGAGTTGGAACATCTGTTTTGATGTTGTAGTCAAAGAGTTTGACTTCATCAAAAATATAGATGAACCTTGTATCTATAAGAAGGTAGCAGAGGGTAAGGTTGTCTTCCTCGTATTGTACGTGGATGACATACTCTTGATAGAAAATGATATTCCTATGCTGCAATCAGTCAAGCTCTTCTTATCACAGAGATTCTCAATGAAAGATCTAGGTGATGCCTCCTGCATATTGGGAATCATGATCTATAGAGATAGATCTAAACGGATACTGGGATTGTCCCAATCCAGGTACATTGACACCATTCTAAAGAGGTTTAGTATGGAAGAATCCAAGCGTGGGAATCAGCCCACGATCTCTGGACTCACTCTCTCCAAAGAGATGTCTCCCAAGACTGATTTGGAGAGAGCTCGCATGCAAGGGATACCCTATGCTTCGGCAGTAGGCTCTATCATGTATGCGATGCTATGTTCCAGACCCGATGTAGCATACTCACTAAGTGTAGTGAGTCGGTATCAAGCAGATCCTGGAGAGAGTCATTGGACAGCAGTGAAGAACATTCTCAAGTACTTGCAAAGGACTAAGGAGATGTTCTTGGTGTATGGTAATGGAGAACTCCAGGTGGAGTCCTTTACCGATTCCAGCTTCCAAAGTGATAAGGACGACTCTAAGTCGCATTCGGGTTTTGTCTTTACCCTCAATGGAGGGGCGGTATGTTGGAAGAGTTCCAAACAGGATACCGTTGCAGACTCAACGATGGAGGCTGAATACATCGCTGCCAACGATGCTGCCAAAGAGGATGTCGATCAAGAAGTTCATTAGTGAACTTGGTGTGGTTCCATCTATTGAGCATCCAATACCTCTGTATTGCGATAACAATGGAGCTGTGGCTTTGGCCAAGGAACCCAGGTCCCATCATAAGTCCAGACATATTCTGAGGCGGTATCACCTGATCAGGGAGATAGTTGATCGCCGGGAGATCGAGGTCAGGAGAGTAGATACGAAGGACAACACTGCGGATCCATTCACGAAGGCTATTCCCCAGATACAGTTTGAGAGATTATTCGGGATGCTAGGTATGAGATACTACAGCAGCTGGCCTTAGTGCAAGTGGGAGATTGTTAGTTATGTATATGCCCTAGAGGCCATTGTTGTACATTTGATGTATATTATACTGGATGCTTGGTTATATATAGAGAAGACTTTCTTGCTCGTCATGATAGTATGCTATTTGGTTTCACTTTATCTTAACATGTTGACTTGTATTGGTTTACTGTTTTACTCTCACATGTTGATAAAGCCCTTAGGATCTGTACTCGACTACTGGAACTATGATGAGATCATACTAGTGGGGCCGCGGTAGTCGATGAGTACATCCTATAACTGTTCCTAGTCGAGGGTATATCGAGACAGGGCATCGATACACCAGAGTAGACTAGCGTATACGCATCTTGACCCATATGATGGGCGATGGATGATCCCATATCCATCGGTGTTTGACATCAGAGATGGTGTACGGGTGCTCAGTGGAGACTGGGTACACTGGACGGACTCGCCGAGAACTCCCAGATGGTGATATACCACACGTCAGATGGCAGTTCTCCGGTGACACAGGTACAGGGTAGTCTGTAGACCCGAGATCGTCATGGAGTCTTGTGTGATTCCCACTGTGCTTTGATTTCCACCTTACCACGTCCAAGAGGGCGTGCAAAACGGTGGCTTTTGGGTACAGTCCCGAATCACATGGAGGCAATGAGCGATAGGAGGGGATTCGTCTCTCCCGGTATAGGGAGTTGATGTTGTGCTGTGTTCGATTGGCTATAACTGGAAGTCCCTGGCCAGGGCTGATATAGAGATTTACTGGTAAGTGTTACTAGTAGTTTCTCGACCCGTTATGAGCCATACATCGACATGACTTATCGGTTACTGGGGTCTGACGTATACCACCCCTAGACTTGATATGCGACATATCAGACGAACAGACCGGACTGTACGGGAGTGTTACTGATCGGATTCACAGGAGAACGCACAGGCTAGCTTGTTGATCTTCTGATCGCTCAATACCTGGATGGCTGTTACGTTTAGCTGACCGCTTGCAGCTTGTGGGTGTTTGATATGATCATCACCTGCTACCGGCGTATTGACGATTCTTTAGAGTCCTACACAGAAGTTTCTTGGCTCAGGCGAAACGGAGTAGAGGCACATATGTGATATGTGCAGGACCGAGAATAATGCGATATGGGATACCGTATTATATTCTCAAGATATTTAGATATGAACCGGGTCATCGGATCAAGTGTTGATTCGATGAATCGGTACATGATATATTAGTTGGTAATATTCGATATAGCCGGATCGTCGGATCAAGTGTTGATTCGATGATTTAATATATAATAATATATATGATATATTATTATATTAACTAATATTGGCTTGCTTTGTTATTTCATTTTCTCAGTGGATGATACATTGATATATATGCGATATATGTTAATTGTATTATTTTCTTTTGTTGCAAATATATAATATATATGTGATATATATTATTGTGACATGATATGATTAATTGTTAAACATGTTTAAGGATGATTAATTGAGGTTAGGGTTTGATTAGGTTTAGATGCTTCAAGTTCCTTCTAGAAGCATTTTTCTTTTGTCATTTATAAAGATATTTTGTGATGACACATTATTAACTTAACCAAACCCTAACTCTAGTTGTTTCTCTACACATTCTCATCCATTCATCCTTGACCATGGTTAAAAGATCAATCATATGTTTTATTTCTATTCATCACAAAAGAAAAGATTTATGATTATTCTTTTTCCATTCTCATCTTCTTGCTTCTTGAAAAGCTTGCTAGATTTTCTTAAGTGATGAAATAAAATGAGAAAATGATATTAAAAGAAAGCAAAATTACTACTCTCTCATCCTCCTCTCATCTAGCCCATGGGATTAGTGTGTTCTTCTCTTTTGAGTGAGAAAGCTTGAGCCGTAGCAACTTCAAGGTAGATCATCGGAGATTTGGAATACGACAAGCTAGAATGGATCGTTCGAGTCGTGGAGCCTCTCATGAGTCCGGGAGATCGTGGATCACGGCGAAGGGACTTCTACTCGGAGCTTGTGAAGTGAAGGAGCGGACTACAAAGTTTGTAATCCCTCACACTTTGATAAAAGTTATCTTCTTGCATATTAAATCCTAATAATCTAGCAAAGATCCCGGCTTTGGGTTGTTCGGCACGTCTAAAATTTAATCCGGGCATGTTTGATGCCTTATGAACCTTCACAAGAGTGCCTAGGAACCCTACAGAATTTTCCTAGAAGGATTACTGTAACACCTTAGAATGTGTTTTGGTAGCTAATTATATTTTAATATGTGGTTTTTAATTAAAAGTTTACCAAATTGGTTTTTAAATATTTTATCCTATTTAATGTGTATTTTATTGGAAATTTGTTAGACACACACACACTTGTGCATGTAAACTAAGGTTGTTTTTGGAGTTAAGCCATGATTAGCAATATGGTTAACTAACCATTTTCTCTTAATTTAGCATTTTAGTTTTGTTTAAGTGCATGGTTGCTATTAGGAAATGATTTGGAAAAAGGATTTCTTTCTTTCTTGCAAAGAGTTTTATATTGGTTTGGTGTGTTGACTTTGAGAGAGAGAAGCATGGTGCATTATGGTGTTGACCATGCTTCATTAATGAGACAAGAAAGATAGAGGGAGGGGTTAGTGTTACTCTCATTCTCTCACTCTCATTCCCTCACTCTCTCAAACACACACACTCATAGCTAGAGAGAGAGAGAGAGAGCAGCAGAAGCAGCAGCTGCCCCAGCAACAGCTTCATCTTCACACACACACACACTCACACCTTGTGAGAGAGAGAAGCAGCAGCAGAAGCAGGATCAGCAGGAGCAGGAGCAGCAGCTGCAGGCATACTCATCATCATCATCATCCTTCATCATCTTCAGCAACAACATTAACTACAACAACAACAGAGACAACAGCAATCACCATCATCATCATCAGCACTAGTAGAAGCAGCAGCAAGTAGCAGCAGCAAGCAGCAGCAGTGGCAAGGGCAGCAGCAGCAGGAGCTTCAGCAGTTGTAGCAAGCTCTCACCTCCTCCACACACTTCTTCTTCTGTTTCTTAGGGTGCTACAGGGTATACCTTCTGAACCCAATTCCTGGTTTGCTTAGTTGTGCATCGATTGCTTCGATTAGTGTTAAAATAGCTAATTTAGTGCTAGTTTTGGTGAATTGTGAGTTGTGATGGCAAATTGATGATTGTGTTAGCTACTTTAGTGTATTTAAGTGTTATTAGGGTCACTTCACTGAGAAATAACCCAGATTACACCAAAATACCATAAGGTTTCTATATTGTGCAAATTTGTGACTTTTGAAGTGATTTTTGTGACTTTTGTGATCTGCTATAGGCCCGATACCTTCAGGTAAAAATTGAGGAAACTGGGACATGATACCTAGGTCTAGGATACACCACCAGAAGACGACCCCCAAACTCCTAACTCTGGCCGCCAATTTCCTGGTTTTGGCCGCAATTTGCGGCCCAGTGGGGAGCATGGGTGTTGGGGTTTTGAGTATGGTTCTCTGCAGTGTTTTCTAGGTCTTTGGTATGTATAGTTTTGTAAGGTTTGGCCTGTAGGAAAATCTGGGACTATATGTCGCTTTTGTGTTTCGTTGTGTTTGCGCGATACGCGCGATACGTGAGTGGGTTCTGTGATCCAGCGTATCGCCGCGTGTCGCGATGGGTTTTAGACGCGTACACACACGTTTCAGCGTATCGTGCACACGCGCGTTTAGTTCGCGACGCGAGTTTCTCGTTTCGATTCGATATCGCGTTTCGCGAGATATTTGGCTTATATGTGATTTCCTTATCTTATTTGCAGATTTGCAGGCAGGGACTACGGACACGGCTACAGGGGGAGCAGGTGACAGGATTCACCCAGCGTGGAGTTTAGGTGAGTAGATATAACATCTACAGGGGAATCGCCCTCATGGCGTTATGCGTCTGGGCTAGGATTCAATTACCTGTCGCACATTCTACGTCATTGTAGAATTGCGCCTTACTGCATTTCCTAGATATAGTTATTTACTGTGACTAGCAGCCGTAGAACACTGCACACATTATTGACGGTTCATGTTGCACGGGCACGGATTGCATGCTACACACACACCGTCAATAATTGCCATGTCACACACTACCCCTTATAGCTACCATTGTTTGACCCACTTGACATCTAGTTTATCGGTATACCTATAGTGTATCATACCTTTAGTGATAGGTATATTTTCACTTTGCGATACAGCTACAGGTATACCTCCTACATATTTTACCTATACCGGGAGGGATTTCCTACATATGTTACTTATACCCAGGGGGGTATACGACATCAGTTCCTATAGGTAGATACCTATACTTTGCTACACCTGTATGTTAGATACATATTCAGTTGTTGTCGCATATTCACATTTACTGATGTTACTTAGCTGTACCTTATCATGATTTCGCATACATCTGGTTCAGCTATATACTTGTGTTTACCTGCTCGCATTCAGATATATCGCATACATTATTCCTGGATTGCGCATTGTTTATCTGGATTTTTCATGATGTTTTCGGGATTTGGGAACCGCGGGAGTTCATGAAATTATGCATACATGTAACAACCCGGTTTCCTTGATATGATATTTCGAGCGTCCCCCATGAGTTTTATCGGTGCTGATTTTATGCTCCATACGATGTGTGGTTGCCGTATGAGAGTACATGGTGGGGCCCGGTATGGTTCCCCTCGGCAAGAAGATCGATGGGTTTGCCGATTGAGCCTGGAGGCGGGCGAGTACCTACCAGTGATTGTTTGGACCTGGCAGTTGTCTGGAGGCTACTGGCCAGAGTAGAGAGATGGATGCGGGATGACCTGTGCTGTCGAGGCCGAGGGCCGACACTGCAGACGGACCCCGTGGGCTGATCCGGACTGACGGAGCCCCATATACGAGGATTTCTGTGTCGATGCTTGGCACACGGTTTCATGATATTTCTTTAACCCCCTTTTTGTATATATAACAGGGGATTTAGCCGTTGTTATATATACCCTTACACCAATATTAGTGGTATGGGACGCTAATATATGTGTATTGCCCCCATCATATTTATTTCTGTACATATATTTACCTTTAGGATGCTAGAAACTTAATTGAGATTGGACTTGGGATACTAGGTGATTCTTTGGGATTGGACATTGGATATACCTATGTGATTGGTGATTTGTACATTCGGGATATAGGAGATTACTCGATATTGTACATTGAGGTGATATGAGACTTTTATATTGTGACAGCCCATTGTGGGGGCCGGTTTGAGGATTTGGGATTGGAGTATCTTGATGGATTGTGATCCTGCCACGACGTCAGGTTTCCGTGGAAAATGACATATTCCACCCTATACCTCACCATTACCTATCTTATGCACAGATTCATATATTGGTAGTACTTGTAGTGTACCCTTATGATAGTTGCATATTTGCTTTCTCATATCTCTATTGCATAGACATTGCATACTACTATCATGTCATCATTGCTTCACATATTGATTGTACCCGCTAGTGTACTCTCCCTATTTCAGCATTTGCATGATATATTATTATTGTAATCGCATATCTTAGATGCATGCTGTACGTGCATTCCTGCGATTACCTGCATATGTTTTATACTATTCACGAGTTGGCAACTCACCCCCGTTGTGCCACAGGTGTTTCAGGTTGTTCCCCAGAATAGTCGAGGCAGGCTATTCCCCTATCCAGCTATCCAGCTACCATCTTTTGCTACAGATACCGCATCAGCTCACAGTACCATTTTGCATAGGTGGGTTAGACGGTTATCTGTATTTTATATTGTACCTTCGTTGTATTGTACTCTCCATCTACTGTTGTATTATTGACATAGAGACTTGGTGAGGACGTTAGTGTGTATTATGGTGGATTTGATGTCTTTATATATACAGCTTTTTCTCTACTGTCCTTATTCTTCTGTTGTATTCATATTGACTAGTCTTTATAAAAATGGGGTGTTGCTAAAATTTTAAAGAAAGAAAGTAAGACTTTTAAAGAATTTGGGTTGCGATTTCAATTGTTTCTAAACTTGTATTATCTTTTCAGCATTCTTTTCTTGGTTTAGATTTCTGGGTTTGGCTTTCTTTTACTACGTTGCGTCTTTAGGCGTTGCGTAGTATTAGGGCCGTCACGGGCCATTTTTGGGTCGTGACAAAGTTGGTATCAGAGCGTTAGGTTTTACCTTTCGGAGTGTAGGATGACCTTAGTATGATGGAGTAGGTAGCTTAAGCAGAGTAACGTAGTGTGTGTATGTCTGCAGCATACCCACAGCGCGGTACCTTGCATTAAGTGACCTAAGTACAATTTGCTTGACATTCCTTCCTTGATGATTTATATCTTTGAGATTCGATTTCTTCATTCTTATCGAATCTCATCTTATATCTATTTATAGCCTTGCCGCCGATGACTATGGGGACTCAGAGTGATGCAGCGAGGTCCGAGGTCAGAGTTAGCTCGGGTGAGACGAGTACTGACCAGGATGGCACTCTAATTGCACAGGTGCAGACGGATCAGCCTACGACCTATACTATGGATAGACTTTTGGTAGAGATGCAGGAGTTCCGCCAGACGATGAGTTCGTAGTTGACGTCGTTCGGGAGCTACGACAGGAGGTTGTCACCCCCGTTACTCAGCTATCCCTTACGATCAGTATGCAGCAGTCCGTCACCTACATAGCACCAGTGGTTGCAGCTCCAGTTGACGAGGCGCATATCCCAGAGGCTCAGAGAGTTCCAGGACAGTGGAGGACTCGTACCAGCGTACCAGCCCAGAGACAGAGGTTCGGTCGTCGAGACAGATTTCGTGGCCACTACGGGAGTAGCAGAGGCTTAGGACGAGGACAGTCGTTCAGCTCTCATCCCCAGGATGGTCAGCAGTCAGCACGTGGATGTTTTCGATGCGGAAGCCTTCAGCACTTCGTCAGGGATTGTTCCTCAGCACGGCGTCAGGATCGTATTCAGAGAGGCCGTGGACGTGGAAGATTTGCTCAGAGGTCTCAGGCTACCAGAGGAGTGCACCCAGCTGCGAGTAGAGGGCAGACACAGGAGTTTGCTTCTACTCATCGGGACGCGCAGACGTCCAATGTGGAGTTTTCAGGTACCCTTGAGTTATATTTTCTCTTGGCGTAATTGCTTGTTTCTTGCTTGTACCGTGGTTGGGTAGACTAGTCGTAGTGGTGTTAACTTCTGTCAGCGATTCTTTTGTTGCGCGACACGTATTCAGTTTGTGCCAATCGGATAGGAGGTAGAGTTTCGTCCGTCATTTTGATCCTTCTAGAGATGTTGGATTTGACGTTCTCCTGGGCACGGATTGGTTAACTACGTGTTAGGCGTCTGTGGACTACCGTGTGGAAACAAGTTAGGTTTTGTTTTCCCCGGCAAGTCAGTTCTTGTTGTACAGGTGGATAGTTGTGCCGCCTCTCACAGCTTGAATTCAGCCTTTTTAGCTAGTCGGCTACTGAGGAGATGTCATGGATTCTTGACGTTCATTCGTGATACCGGAGCCACCGTGGGATTGTTGGACCGGGTTCTTTTCGTGCGAGAGTTTTTCCGACGTTGTTCCAGATGAGCCGGCGAAGCTGAGGGAGCTTAAGGATCAGTTGCAGAGTCTTGGTTTGGGGAGTTCTGTGCGCCTGAGTGTTTCGCTTTTGGAAGCTCCTATTTCTGTTCGTCGAGGAGAAAAACGGCGGTTTGGGGTTGCGTATCGACTGATCGTCAATTGAACCGGCTTACGGTGCGGATAGGTATCCTTCACCTTGCCGTGGCGATTTCTTCGATCAGCTCCAGAGTGCGAGACATTTTTCTAAGTGTGTTTGGGATCAGGTCATCATTATTGCGGATTCGGAGTGACGGCACTCCGAAGACTGCCTTGTGCGTGCTACGGGCTTGGTGTGTTTTTGTGAGTCGTTGGATTCACTGTCGCCCTAGCAGCATTCGTAGATATGATGAACCAGATTTCTGCAGGCCGTTCCTCGACCAGTTTCTGTTGTGTTACTAACGACACTCTGGTCTACTTAATGTGTTTTGAGGGACAGTAGTAGCACTTGAGGATTTGTTATGCAGATACTGGGAGAGCACCAGCAGTTGCTAATTCTCAGAGTGTTTCTTCAGGCTTGCTTTGTGTTGACTCCTAGGTCTTGTAGTCGCGGGAGACGGTTCCGTATGGTGCCGAGGGAGATCGTGGCCGTACAGCTTAGTCCCAGACTTGTGTGCAGGATTGCTAGAGTAATGCTGCACCGTCGACTGAATGGACCGGAAGGGAGGTTTCTTTTCTTTGGATTGAGGCATGTGTACGGAGTTTTCAGCAGTTGAAGATTCAGTTAACAACTGCACCAGTCTTTCTTTGCTTTTGGTTCGGGCGACCTTGTTGTTTAACTGTAATGTTTCTTGAGTGGGCTCGAGGGTGTACTGAGGTGACACTATAGAGATATCGCTTTTGCTTTCCCTGCATTTGGAGGAAGTACGAGGAGGATATTCCACTCATGATCTGGAGATGGCCGCGGTGGTTTTGCGTTGGAGATTTGGAGACACTACTTGCTTGAGAGTCGTGTCAGATTTTTCCACGGACCACCAGAGCTTAATGTACATATTCCTGCAGCGGATTTTGATTGTTGTGATGGTCTTCTGCAGATTTACAGTTCTTATGTGATCGTCGAGTATAGCTTAGTTCGTCTCTACGGAGGGGACAGCTTGCTCATGTCCGCGCCCGACCACTTTCCTTAAATCGTTTTCGCGAGACACTGCCCGTCGAAGCTCGTACGTCAGAGATACTTGAGCATATTCGGCTGGGTAATGATTCGGAGACCTTGATTGTGACAATGATGTGCTAAGTTAAGGACACGTTTGTGTACCTGCCATTATCAGGTAGAGGCGTGAAATCCTAGAACATGCACATCTGTCAACTCCCTCTATGCATTCAAGTTCCACCAGCTTTGGCGTGACTTGTGAGATAGTTACGAGTGGACAGGAATGCAAGGAGAAGTTTCAGGTTTCGTCTCAAGGTGTCTGTCTTGTTGTGTGTTTGAGTTGAGCATCTGAGGCCGGCTGGAGAGTTGCAATCGTTTACCGTTCCGAAGTAGGAATGGGAGCAGATCTCCACAAAAATTCGTTATGGTTTCTACCTAAGTTTGGTCAGGGTGTGACTCCATTCGGATTCTTGTCGTCCGGTTTTTACTCAGTGTGCTCAGTTGTTCTTGTTAAGTTGTGTGTTTGTTGTTTTGTTTGGTCGTCAGCAGCTTGGGATCGTCACTCGCCATCGTTCCGGTTCTCCTTCGATAGCTGTTATCAGGAGACACTCCAATTGGACACCCTTAGGCTTAAGGGTTAGGTCATGTCGATCGCCAGCCTGTTGTCTTCTGACTCTGCGTAAGTAGGACTTTGGACCCCAGCTAGTCTAGAGACTTCGGAGATAGTCCAGTTGTGTTAGGTCAGGATGGGAATTGTCCATTTCGAACTAAGGTCTTATGACGACTGTGTTAGTCATAGACTCGAGTTCGCAGGGACAGATCATGTATTCCTATGGACCTTCCGATGAATGACGTGTTGGATTTTGGGAAGCTTATCCCAGGATTTAGGTCCTTCTGAGATTCTATTAGCGAGTTATTTTCGTTGCCTTTAAATTGGCACTTCCGCCCAGATTATTGGATTTTCACCCCGTATTCCTTGTGATAATACTTTACAATTACCTTCTTGACCTTTCTCACATGAATTAGCACCAGACCATTTAGTTGGACGCGATCTTTCGTTCACCAGCAGCCATGTGTGTTAATGGCTCGGCAGGTGGAGAAACGTCGGTCAAGGGTCTTGCCATCTGTGAAGGGTTTTCTCGGGCGTAGCCGTGTAGTGAGATAGTCACTTGGCAGGCTGCGAGCGAGATTTGAGGATTTTAATCTTCTTTTTGAAGGTACAGGTAACAGTATAAGTTTTAAATTCGGGGACGAATTTCTTTTAAGGGGGGGAGATTGTAACACCTTAGAATGTGTTTTGGTAGCTAATTATATTTTAATATGTGGTTTTTAATTAAAAGTTTACCAAATTGGTTTTTAAATATTTTATCCTATTTAATGTGTATTTTATTGGAAATTTGTTAGACACACACACACTTGTGCATGTAAACTAAGGTTGTTTTTGGAGTTAAGCCATGATTAGCAATATGGTTAACTAACCATTTTCTCTTAATTTAGCTTTTTAGTTTTGTTTAAGTGCATGGTTGCTATTAGGAAATGATTTGGAAAAAGGATTTCTTTCTTTCTTGCAAAGAGTTTTATATTGGTTTGGTGTGTTGACTTTGAGAGAGAGAAGCATGGTGCATTATGGTGTTGACCATGCTTCATTAATGAGACAAGAAAGATAGAGGGAGGGGTTAGTGTTACTCTCATTCTCTCACTCTCATTCCCTCACTCTCTCAAACACACACACTCACAGCTAGAGAGAGAGAGAGAGCAGCAGAAGCAGCAGCTGCCCCAGCAACAGCTTCATCTTCACACACACACACACTCACACCTTGTGAGAGAGAGAAGCAGCAGCAGAAGCAGGATCAGCAGGAGCAGGAGCAGCAGCTGCAGGCATACTCATCATCATCATCATCCTTCATCATCTTCAGCAACAACATTAACTACAACAACAACAGAGACAACAGCAATCACCATCATCATCATCAGCACTAGTAGAAGCAGCAGCAAGCAGCAGCAGTGGCAAGGGCAGCAGCAGCAGGAGCTTCAGCAGTTGTAGCAAGCTCTCACCTCCTCCACACACTTCTTCTTCTGTTTCTTAGGGTGCTACAGGGTATACTTTCTGAACCCAATTCCTGTTTTGCTTAGTTGTGCATCGATTGCTTCGATTAGTGTTAAAATAGCTAATTTAGTGCTAGTTTTGGTGAATTGTGAGTTGTGATGGCAAATTGATGATTGTGTTAGCTACTTTAGTGTATTTAAGTGTTATTAGGGTCACTTCACTGAGAAATAACCCAGATTACACCAAAATACCATAAGGTTTCTATATTGTGCAAATTTGTGACTTTTGAAGTGATTTTTGTGACTTTTGTTATCTGCTATAGACCCGATACCTTCAGGTAAAAATTGAGGAAACTGGGACATGATACCTAGGTCTAGGATACACCACCAGAAGACGACCCCCAAACTCCTAACTCTGGCCGCCAATTTCCTGGTTTTGGCCGCAATTTGCGGCCCAGTGGGGAGCATGGGTGTTGGGGTTTTGAGTATGGTTCTCTGCAGTGTTTTCTAGGTCTTTGGTATGTATAGTTTTGTAAGGTTTGGCCTGTAGGAAAATCTGGGACTATATGTCGCTTTTGTGTTTCGTTGTGTTTGCGCGATACGCGCGATACGTGAGTGGGTTCTGTGATCCAGCGTATCGCCGCGTGTCGTGATGGGTTTTAGACGCGTACACACACGTTTCAGCGTATCGTGCACACGCGCGTTTAGTTCGCGACGCGAGTTTCTCGTTTCGATTCGATATCGCGTTTCGCGAGATATTTGGCTTATATGTGATTTCCTTATCTTATTTGCAGATTTGCAGGCAGGGACTACGGACACGGCTACAGGGGGAGCAGGTGACAGGATTCACCCAGCGTGGAGTTTAGGTGAGTAGATATAACATCTACAGGGGAATCGCCCGCATGGCGTTATGCGTCTGGGCTAGGATTCAATTACCTGTCGCACATTCTACGTTATTGTAGAATTGCGCCTTACTGCATTTCCTAGATATAGTTATATACTGTGACTAGCAGCCGTAGGACACTGCACACATTATTGACGGTTCATGTTGCACGGGCACGGATTGCATGCTACACACACACCGTCAATAATTGCCATGTCACACACTACCCCTTATAGCTACCATTGTTTGACCCACTTGACATCTAGTTTATCGGTATACCTATAGTGTATCATACCTTTAGTGATAGGTATATTTTCACTTTGCGATACAGCTACAGGTATACCTCCTACATATTTTACCTATACCGGGAGGGATTTCCTACATATGTTACTTATACCCAGGGGGGTATACGACATCAGTTCCTATAGGTAGATACCTATACTTTGCTACACCTGTATGTTAGATACATATTCAGTTGTTGTCGCATATTCACATTTACTGATGTTACTTAGCTGTACCTTATCATGATTTCGCATACATCTGGTTCAGCTATATACTTGTGTTTACCTGCTCGCATTCAGATATATCGCATACATTATTCCTGGATTGCGCATTGTTTATCTGGATTTTTCATGATGTTTTCGGGATTTGGGAACCGCGGGAGTTCATGAAATTATGCATACATGTAACAACCCGGTTTCCTTGATATGATATTTCGAGCGTCCCCTATGAGTTTTATCGGTGCTGATTTTATGCTCCATACGATGTGTGGTTGCCGTATGAGAGTACATGGTGGGGCCCGGTATGGTTCCCCTCGGCAAGAAGATCGATGGGTTTGCCGATTGAGCCTGGAGGCGGGCGAGTACCTACCGGTGATTGTTTGGACCTGGCAGTTGTCTGGAGGCTACTGGCCAGAGTAGAGAGATGGATGCGGGATGACCTGTACTGTCGAGGCCGAGGGCCGACACTGCAGACGGACCCCGTGGGCTGATCCGGACTGACGGAGCCCCATATACGAGGATTTCTGTGTCGATGCTTGGCACACGGTTTCATGATATTTCTTTAACCCCCTTTTTGTATATATAACAGGGGATTTAGCCGTTGTTATATATACCCTTACACCAATATTAGTGGTATGGGACGCTAATATATGTGTATTGCCCCCATCATATTTATTTCTGTACATATATTTACCTTTAGGATGCTAGAAACTTACTTGAGATTGGACTTGGGATACTAGGTGATTCATTAGGATTGGACATTGGATATACCTATGTGATTGGTGATTTGTACATTCGGGATATAGGAGATTACTCGATATTGTACATTGAGGTGATATGAGACTTTTATATTGTGACAGCCCAATGTGGGGGCCGGTTTGAGGATTTGGGATTGGAGTATCTTGATGGATTGTGATCCTGCCACGACGTCAGGTTTCCGTGGAAAATGACATATTCCACCCTATACCTCACCATTACCTATCTTATGCACAGATTCATATATTGGTAGTACTTGTAGTGTACCCTTATGATAGTTGCATATTTGCTTTCTCATATCTCTATTGCATAGACATTGCATACTACTATCATGCCATCATTGCTTCACATATTGATTGTACCCGCTAGTGTACTCTCCCTATTTCAGCATTTGCATGATATATTATTATTGTAATCGCATATCTTAGATTCATGCTGTACGTGCATTCCTGCGATTACCTGCATATGTTTTATACTATTCACGAGTTGGCAACTCACCCCCGTTGTGCCACAGGTGTTTCAGGTTGTTCCCCAGAATAGTCGAGGCAGGCTATTCCCCTATCCAGCTATCCAGCTACCATCTTTTGCTACAGATACCGCATCAGCTCACAGTACCATTTTGCATAGGTGGGTTAGACGGTTATCTGTATTTTATATTGTACCTTCGTTGTATTGTACTCTCCATCTACTGTTGTATTATTGACATAGAGACTTAGTGAGGACGTTAGTGTGTATTATGGTGGATTTGATGTCTTTATATATACAGCTTTTTCTCTACTGTCCTTATTCTTCTGTTGTATTCATATTGACTAGTCTTTATAAAAATGGGGTGTTGCTAAAATTTTAAAGAAAGAAAGTAAGACTTTTAAAAAATTTGGGTTGCGATTTCAATTGTTTCTAAACTTGTATTATCATTTCAGCATTCTTTTCTTGGTCTAGATTTCTGGGTTTGGCTTTCTTTTACTACGTTGCGTCTTTAGGCGTTGCGTAGTATTAGGGCCGTCACGGGCCATTTTTGGGTCGTGACAATTACAATATAATATAACTCTATATATATACAAAGAGAAGACTTATCTATATAAGGATAAAGATGACAAAGTATGGTTTCTTGTTAAGAATAAAGATGGATGAGTTAATATGTATCCTTAAGGACAAGGAGAATAAGTAAAGCAAATACAATAGAATATATATGTACCAACTGCACTATACTACCATACTTTGCGGAGAAATTAGAAGTTATAAATATAAGGAAATGCTTGCATTATATTTTAGCCGTTTTTGGTACTTTCTTTGCACATGCAACAAAAATATTGACGAATATGATTTAAAATTATTATAAGGTATATTTTGCTATAAAAAAGTTAAAATAGTTAAGGATGTATCTATAGAAAAATGCTAAAAATGTTTTCCTTAGAAAAGAATGGAAACATTATATATTGCAAAGGTCTTACATAGAGGAAAGATCACAATCCTTCTATCATTTCTATCTAGTTGCCATTTGGTATTCAAGAAATAGTCATGTACCATGTAAAGAGAGGGTCGTAAATTTAAGATGTAATTAGAACTTTATGAATAGTTTGCATTATAATAGTGATCAACTAAAAAATGAAATTGAATTCTTTATTTATCTATGTTTTTTATTTCATATCTAATACATAAAAAACATGCTACACAGATATTTCATTCTAACTAGCGTTCTTTAAAGTAACTTTGGATGATGGATGATTTGCATGTGGAGGTGGGTAGTCATCAACCTCCACCTTCATGGATCTTCTTTCTTTTTTATGATTGGTAGTTTTGGCTGAGAGAACAAGCAAGCAAAAAGTCTTTGCCAAGAAATGATAGCCATTATCATCATGATGGTCAACTAGTCCAACCTAGTCAACCGGTCAACAAGTCAACAAAGTCAACCCCTCAACAACCAAGTCACCATAATACTTAATTAATATTATTGTTAATCATATATCATATTCTCATTAGGGTTTAGCAAGAAGTCAATGGTCAACAGTCAACAGTCAACAACCCTAATGAGAATCCTCTGCCTCTGCCTCTCCGTCAACTGTGCATACACACCCGCATCCGCGTTCCGAAGAACACGAATACATACGAGATAAAATCAATCCCAAAACGTACACTAGGATCTGGCTTAAACCAAAGCCCGCTAGTGTTAACTGTCCGGACACTAAACGTGCACAAGTGCACGGATCGCAAAACCATGCAATCTGTCGCAAAACCATGCGACCTCTACTCTTTTTCCTAAAGGCGAATAGCTTTCTTTGTGGGACTCTAAAGACTCGACACTACGCTAGCAGTGGGTTTAACCACAGACCGCAAGCGGCACTAGCTGTGCGTAACGGTCCCCACGTAGATGCCGACAAGAAGACTGACGAGGTGAAACCCATCTGAACTACTATTGAGCCTGAATGTGACAGTCTCCGTACAGTCCGGTCTGTTCGTCTGATACATCGCATGGCGGGCCTAGGGGGCGGTAAACGTCAGTCCCCTAATAGCGGTATAAGTCGTGTCGGAGTGAAGCCCAAAACAACCTGAGATAACACTGGAAGCCTACCAGTATATCTCGCTTGCCCTGGCCAGGGACTACTCGTTTAATGGCTCTCCTAGACACAGCGCGATGTCAACCCCCAATACCGGGAGAGACGAATCCTGTCTAACCGTCACTGCCTCCAAGTGCTTCGGGACTGCACCCAACTACTACCTGTTTGCACGACTCCTTTGAGCCGTGGTAGGGTAGTAATCAAAGTACAGTGCGAACACACTCGAGGCGAAGTAACAGTGTCAAGTCAGCGGACTAAGCTGTACTCATGTCACCTGGGGACTGATAACTGACGATAGGTATAATACCAACCGGTCAGTTCCCGACGAGTCCTGTCCAGTGTACTCGTAACCTAACGAGCACCCGCATACTATCTCCAGTACGACGTACTGATGGCTGTGGGACAGACCATCTCCCACTCTGGGATGAGAAGAGCATACGCTAGTCTACTCCGGAGTATCGATGCCCTGTCTCGATAGTCCTGCGACTAGGGACCTGCATAAGGATGTGCTTATAGATTACCCAGCCCCCACTAGTGTGACTGCCATCACAACGCTGGTAATCAAGCAAAGATCCTAAGGGCTCCACTAATGTGTATAGGTGATATGCTAAAATAAACACATGTACACATTGAAGTAGAAACAAACCAAGTAGCATACTACTATTTTGAGCAAGATTGTATATACAAGGTGAATATCCCAAGCTTCCATTAAGTAATATACAAACTAGTATGATACAGTAATGGCCTCTAGGGCATATACACTAACAAAGTTTACCCGGCGAGTGTCCGCGTACGCTACGTGATTGCGACGGACTTTTGATGACATCAAAATTCCGTGGCAACCGATCATCTGAGACTGAACCGCTAGATTTATAACATTCAAATTAGTTATCTCATAACTACTTGTGGATTCCAAAAATTGTATCACATTCCAGATAAATAGATAATGTTAAACTTTCCGATCGAATAAACAAACACCCAAGATTTCCCAAATAGTTTTCAACACTTGAAATTAGTTTTAAAACATCCATCACATGCCACAGTACTAATGGTCCAGCCGTAGAAGGGTCAAGCTAACGCCTCACATGTGGCAACACCGTACTGCCCCAGACCCTAAGGTTCAGAGGCGGTTCAGATGGTCACATAATCGAGTAAAGGTTTGTTGTCTTCTAGAGGGTCCACCGCGTTACTTGCACGACTTAGAACGTTCTTAAACTACGGAAAAATCCAACACTTGGAAATTTTCCGGCAGGGAAAAAAGTGAGTTATTGATATCCGTTCGAACTTTTTAACACGTTCTAAAAATTACCCGGACAAAATAAACGAAGTTATACTTTCTGATCGAATCAACGAGCTCCCAATTCAACCCAGAAAACTCAACACTTGAGTAAAAATTAAAAATACCCAGAACCATCAGAAAATACATAAGGACTTTACTGTGCAAAATGCAAACAATGATTTCACTGTACGGCCGCGAAACCACCGCGCGACCCATGCTCATGCCGCGGTTCCGCGGCGCCTTAGGTGAATTACCGTGTTGTTTTTCACACAGTTCCATAGAATTCCATGCTGTTTTTTAAGCATTTTGAATATGAAAAAAATCAACTTTTTAAAAAATTCCAAGAAATTAGGGTTTTACGGGTATTCGGAGTTCGATCGGACTTTAAACTTCGTCTAGACTTTGCCTAAAGCTCTAGATTGGCTCTGATACCACTGTAGGGTTACTAGGCATACGGACAAGGGTCTATAAGGCATCAACCATGCCCGATTTAAAATTTAGCCTTGCTGACCAACCCTAAACCAAGATCTTAGACTAGAGATTAGGCAAAACAAAACATGTTAAACACTTTAACATCTAAGAGTTTGGGATTACAACCTTTATAGTCCAGTCCTTCACTTCATAAGCTCCGTGTTGTAGTCCCTTCGCTGCGATCATCAAGTTCCGGACTCTCGAGAGGCTCCACGAAGAGAAAGATGCAAGTTTGCTTCCGATCTTCGATAATAAAGATGATCTACCTTGAAGTTTCATTAACACAAGCTCTCACTCACTAAATGAAGTGAACACCCTAATCTAATTAGCAAGAATAGATTATGATGATGAAGTAGGAATTTATCTCTCATTTGTTTTCTTTAACTCGCTCATTTTCATCACCTTTGAAAAAGCTAGAAAGCTTTTCCATGAAAGAAGAAGAAGGAAGAAGAAGATCATTTTCTTTTGTGATGAATAATGAAAACCATAGTGAGGTTAGAAATGCAAGCATGGGTTAAGAATGAAGTCTTAACCCATGTAGAGAGTTAAATATGGTGAAGGGTTGGGTTGAGTTAAGAAAATATCTACACAAAATATCCAAAGTCAAAGTCAAAGGTTCAAGAAGATTCTTGAAAGCTTCATGCTTGCTTAACCCTAATCCAAACCCTAACCAAAATTAAACTCCACAAAACATGTTTCATTAATAACCCTAACATGTTACAATATTATATATCACATATAAAATATTTATTGTAACAAAATAAAATAATACAATTAACATATATCGCATATATATCAATGTATTATCCGAGTGAGAAAAAGAATCTTTTAGTGAACTTATATTAGTTAATGTACATCAAATATATAATTATACATTAAATTATCGAATCAACACTTGATCCGATAATCCGGCTATTTCATAAATAACCGACTAATATAATCTGTATCAGTTCATCGAATCAACACTTGATTCGATGACCCGGCTATATCACATATACCCGACCGATATCTCATATCGCGAGAATCTAATACGGTATCACATACAAGTATTTTTCTCGGTCCCGCACATATCATATATATGCTCCTACTCCGTTTTGCCTGAGCCAAGAAACCTCTGTGTAGGACTCTAAAGAATCGTCAATACGCCGGCAGTAGGTGATGATCATATCAAACACCCACAAGCTACAGGCGGTCAGCTAAACGTAACAGCCACCCAGGTATTGAGCGCTCAGAAGATCAACAAGCAAGCCTGTACATTCTCCTATGAATCCAGTTAGTAACACTCCCGTACAGTCCGGTCTCTTCGTCTGATATGTCGCATATCTCGCCTAAGGGTGGTAAACGTCAGACCCCAGTAGCTTGATAAGTCGTGTCGATATGATGTCTATAACAGTTTGAGAAACTACTGATAACACTTACCAGTAAATCTCAGCAACCCTGGACAGGGATTTCCAGTTATAGCCAATCGAACACAGCACAACATCAACTCCCTATACCGGGAGAGACGAATCCCCTCCTATCGCTCATTGCCTCCATGTGATTTGGGACTGTACCCAAAAGCCACCTTTTTGCATGCTCTCTTGGACGTGGTATGATGGAAATCAAAGCACAGTGGGAATCACACAAGACTCTATGACGATCTCGGGTCTACAGACTACTCTGTACCAGTGTCACCAGAGAACTGCCATCTGACGTGAGGTACAATACCATCTGGGAGTTCTCGGCGAGTCCGTCCAGTGTACCCAGTCTCTACTGAGCACCCGTACACCATCCTTGATGTCAAACACCGATGGATATGGGATCATCCATCGCCCATCATATGGGTCTAGATGCGTATACGCTAGTCTACTCTGGAGTATCGATGCCCTGTCTCGGTACTCCCACGACTAGGAACATTTGAAGGATGTACTTGACGACTACCCTATCCCCACTAGTATTATCCGCATCATAGTCCTGGTAGTCAAGTACTCATCCTAAGGGCTTTATCAACATTTAATATAGAGACAATCAGAGTACATGTTACGATAAAGTGCAACCAGATAGCGTACTATCATGTCGAGCAAGAAAGTCCTCCCTATATATGTCCAAGCATCCACTACAATATACATCGTATGTACAGTAATGGCCTTTAGGGCATACATATAACTAACACAATCACCCACTGAGAAACTACTGATCCAAATCAGTAATTCTCGTCCACCTTGGCCAAGGATTTCTGGTGATGGCCGCCCATACATAGTGCGGCATCAACCCCCAATACCAGAAGAGATGAATCCCCGACGATCCTCTCACTGTCTCCATATGGCTCGGGACTGTACCCAACTAAAACCTGTTTGCACGACTCCTTTGAGCCGTGGTAGGATAGTAATCAATGCACAGTAGGATCTCACACGAGAAAAATGACGATCTCAGGTCAACATACTAACCTGTACTCATGTCACCTGCGAACTGCTATCTGACAATAGGTATAACACCATCTAGCATGTTCCCGGCAAGTCCGTCCAGTGTAACTCATAACCCAATGAGTATCTGTATACTATCTTAGGTGACTAACTGACATAGGTGACTAACTGACACCAATGGCTTATGAGACCAGACACCACCTATCGTCGGGATCTCAAAAAGTATACACTAGTCTACTCCGGAGTATCGGTGCCCAGTCTCGATACTCCCTCGACTAGGGACATTTAAGGATGCGCTTATGGACCACCCAGCTCCCACGTATATGATCGCCATCATAATTATGGTAGTCAAGAAAGAATCATATGGGCTTTATCAACATCTAATAGTGATCTGTAATACCACATAATGCATGTACATGATGATATAGACAAACCAGATAGCATACTATCATCTCGAGTAACCTTTATAGGTCCTCCCTCAATCATCACAATCGCCTGCCTGCGATTACAATAATTGACTTGAGGGCACTATATCCAACAATCTCCCACTTGCACTTAAGACTAATTATTGCGGTGTCGCATACTCACATCTCGTGTGATACTGAACACCCAACTTCTCTACTAATCAGTCCTGCAAGGCTTGTTTGCGAAACTATCGCATTCGAGAAATAGCCTCTGTGAGTGGATCCGCTCCAAAGTTTCTATCCTTATCTCTGTATTTCTCAACTTTGCAGAGAAAAACTATCTCCCGAAATGAGCGATACATGTCTTAGAATTTTTCTGGATATCTGATGGGACCATGTTCATAAATGAACTCCAAATCCAACAAACTTCTTAGATCGTATCTTCCACTGAATTTAATCAGTATCTTGCGCCATGCCTTCCTCAGTATCCACTTGGACCCCTTGTCCAATATACTGCCCCTCACAAGAGGGTAAACTTTAACTCTGACAGTCACTCTGTCATCCAGGTCACTTTGGAAGGCTTAAATGATAACCGCCTTCTGAAGGAGGCTGCCGTTACCATATACCAAGAATATCATCTTATGTTCATAACTGCTTCCCAATGATTCTCCAGGATTGGATTAATATATGCTTATTGCAGCTGGTGCAAAAGAAATACCTGGTATGGTACTTGAAATCTCATGATTGACTCAATTACCTAAGCAAGTGATATGTCAATCACGCAAATCCCTCTCCTCATTAGTCTAGAAGACATCGCTTTAGAGAGGGTGACTCCATCACTTGCGGATACACCACCACACCAGAAGTCATCCATTCTAAAACACTTTAAAATAGTGTCAGGGTACCCGAATTGGAACACTTCCTAAATATAGATCTAAAACCATAGATCTAGTCACCAGAATCCCTGATATTTTGTCCAGATCCTATGTGGAGAAACACCTTGTGACAACCACAGTATAACCAATCGTAATATAAGATGATCACTTCCTATCAGGAGTACGTCATCCAATTACTAGGACATCACTCCCTAGTACTTTCTTACCAGGTCCATCTGTTATTCTGATGAAGTCAAACTTTATGACTGTCGTATCAAAAATAGTTGATCTATCTCCGCCATACTTGCTTTAGTCTATAAATAGACATAAGCTACTTGCCCACCATGCTTCCACTGCTCCCACAGACTACAAAAACCCTCTGACAGAGTCATATAAATGTGCACTTCTAAAAATAATTTAGAATGACGTTATAGTCATCCACCACCTGCCTGATCTCATAGTCTAGGACAGCAGTAGTGGAAAGCTTAGGTCATCAAAACCTCCCTGTCACCGTCTTTGAGGAGACCAAAGTACCTCTAGGGTGGCTGAGGCTACCAACCAAATCTGCGGAGTAGCTAATGGATTGCCGAATCCAATTGAATCTTTAGGTTCTACTAAATTTTTAGTAACCGTTTGTGGCTCTGGTATGATTTCCAGTTCTACCATACTCCCACTAATGTTTTCTAAAAAGAATTCATTTTACTAAAACGGGTAGGAAGTCAAGAACAATATGTAACGCCTTGAAAGTCGTTTAGGTATTTTCCCGATAATCGGTAAATAATTGGTATTTTTCCGTAAATTGTAATTATAATTATTTTTCAATATATGCCTAATTATACCTTATTTGGATAGGTAATTGCTAGTATTTAGTAGCTAATGAGTCACTTATAAATTTCTGGTCGTTTAAAAAATTTTCCTTAATTTATTATTTTTAATATTATTTTAAGCTGTTAAATATACATTAAATTAGTGATAAATACAAATCTGAATGGGCTAATTACATACTTAAGAACCATGACAACTAAAATCTAGTTTGTAATATAAATTTTTAGTATGTTATTCCCAAGTTCTAGTTGATTTTAGCCAATGGAAAATTAAAATTTAAAATAAAATAAACTAAAACTTGCAATTAGGTAACTTGAGGGGGTCTTTTTGCATAAAAATTTCTTTGCAACCTCTCACAAATCCTCACCCCTCCTTTGGGCCGGGACCACTGCAGGAATTTCCCCCCCCCCCCAAATATTTCCCTTCAACTCATTTGTTAAGTGAGGAAATAAAAATTAAGTGTAGGTTTTAAAATATAATATTTTGGGGTATGGTGTACTTTGATATGAGAGGGGTTTAACTTGGTGAAAGTCCACAATCACCCACACTTCTCCCCATCCCTTCTCTGGCCGAAAACTGCTGCCACCTCCCCCTCATTTTCCCCTTCTCTTTTTCCTTCAAAATTCATCATAAATTGCTTCAAAAATCCAATTTTAACCTCACAATTTCAAGCCCATTTCTTCTTCCTTTCTCCTTAGCTAATCTTGCATGAATCTTGGAGCAAGGAGGCAATCTTTGGAGGCAAATCACCATGCTAGATCCCTAGAAATTTGAGGTATAATCTTGACCCAATTAACACTTGTGGTTAAATTCCTTGAATTAAATTGATTTAGTGTTAATTTTTTGTGCTAATTTCAATTCTAGGTTTTTAAAGAGGATGGTTTAAGTTAGAACTAGGGTTTAAAACACCATTACTAGGTTAATTAAGTTTATTTGGTTATCTAGTTCTTATACAAATCTAATCTAAGAGGTTACTTGCTTAAGTGGGCTTCAAATTATGCTAATTTAGTTATTTCAAGTGTGAAATTTGATTTGGAATTGCTAGTTATGAAATTCAAGAAAGGGTTTGATTTTGGGATTAGGGTTTGAAGCATTTTAAAGTGGGTTGGATTAAGTGTAGTGGCTTTCTAGTTGGGTGGTTGGATGATTATGCTCGATTGTGGTCATTTTATCGCTAATCTACGACGGTTACGCCAAATTGCAAATTTTTGTGCTTACTAGGTTTTTGATACAATTAGGATGTGAATAAATTTTGTTATGTTGGTTATATTATTAACATCTACTACGGTAATTAGGGTGTGCGAATGCGTATTGGTTTGATCGGGTCTTAGTTTTGACGGTTGTTCCGAACGACGATTCTAGTAAGGGTTGTAGTGATTTTCGTGTGTGTTCCGCGCACCAAGTGCACAATGTGCCTAACTCATAGAGGTTAACCCTTTCATTTTATGACTTGGCGTCATTTCAGGATATGTAATCTTATGTTTTTTGTTGTGCAAATTCCAGGATCGGTCGCGGAGACTTCGGACGCGGCACGAAAAGGGAAAGCGTTGATTGGACCAGGCTAGCTGAGGATTTCCGGTGAGTAGATGTATACATCTACGGGGGAAATCGTTTGGATGGCGTGAGGCGCCCGATAGTTTAGAATTTCTAGTAATACTAGCTTGTTGTATGTAGTTCCTAGTTACCTAATTTACTGCATTGCATGACCTTCATTTCCATACATGTGTTAATTCATCGTATAGAAACCATTAAAATGAGATATGCGACACAAGAAACATTTGGCTTGCTTAGTTCATTATATATATTTGTGCAACATCATCTCATAGGACACTTGCACCATTACCATGGTTTTATGCAACACGACCACCATTCATGCGGATTTCAGCACGAGCACCATTCAGCACGAGCATCATTGACAAATGTACTTATGGTACTTTCTTTCTTGAGGATTTCAGCATTTGAGATTTATGAGATTTTGGAGAAAACACAAGGATTTAATAAAACTGAAATTATTTTAAATATTGCAAGTTGCGGTTTTCTCGTGACATGATACTTGTGTCGTCCACCATGAGTTTTCTATTAATTTTCGAGACCCGTTTCGAGGAGTAGGATGATCTGTCTCGGGTACATGGTGGGCCCGGTAAGGTACACCGGGGTAAGAAGTTTGAGTTGTAGACAATGAGCTTAGCAGGGGCAGACTATCTACCGGTGATTGTTGGCGCGGCTGATATCTAGAGGATACCGACCGTGGTCGTGAGATTTTGAGATATTGATACTTTGAGATGGACCAGCCGGACGGCTAGGGCCCGAGATATTTGGATACCGATACATTGGGACACTGAGATATTCATTTAAGGTGTCGATGCTTGACACGGATTTCTGTTAATTTCATTGATATTTCACAGGAGTTTTTCTAAGATGAAATTAATGACTTTCTCATATCAAACATACTGGATCACGTGTTAAATTGCATTCATGTCGCATACATGCTATTACATCATACCATATCAATATTGTAGAATTGTGACACTTTGCGTACATGCTTACGATGGTCTTTATAGATGTTATATATTACTCACGAGTTGCCAACTCACCCCCGTTGTGCCACAGCTTTTTTGCAGGTCCGATCCGTCAGCACTGTACCGGCGGACGCACTTCCTCCTTTTGCTTGGATTTGAGGCTTTTGCTCGTAGGTGGGTTATGTCATTATTTTGTTTCCACCTTGTATATTCATTGTATCTAGTGTACTCCATCTACTGTATCATCTACCAGTACTGATGTATATTGACTTATAGACAAGACAGTGAGATTTGTGGGCATGTATGTTGTTTCTTTGGGTCGCGCTCACTTGAGTCATGCTCCGTACTTTTTGGGTCGTGACAAAGTTGGTATCAGAGCGATAAGTTTTACCTTTCTGAGTGTAGGATGACCCTTGGTAGATGGAGTAAGTGACTTAAGAAGGGTAACGTAGCGTGTGTATGTCCGCGGCATACTTGCGATACGGTACTCCGCCTAGGTGATTTTAGGATATACTTTCTTGAAAATTCCTTTTCAATTCCGTGTATCCTATGATTCTATTGCACTGTTCTTATTATCCTGTTTCCTGTACCAGCCACCATGTCGCCGAAGGCTACGAGAGCGCAGAGGGCTACCGCCCGAGATGAGATCCGAGCAGGCTCGTCCGAGATGAGGACCGAGCTGGACGGTGTACATACCCCTCAGGGACAGACTGATCCACCTTCCCCAGGCCGCATGGATGGGCTAGAGTCTAGCATGCAGGAGTTACGACAGATGATGGGTGGTATACAGGAGTTACGACAGATGGTGGGATCCTTAGTAGAGGCAGATCGTGCACCGAGATCAGAGGACGTACCTACCACAGCATAGACTACAATAGTACCTGCTGTCTAGACAGTTGCTCCTACTACTACAGTGGCTATCCAGTATCACTACAGGACTTCATAAGACTGAGGCCCCCAGTCTTCACCGGTACAGATGCAGCGGAGGATCCGCAGATATTCCTTAACAAATTAGCAAGGATTTGTCGTTCGCTCAGATGTTCCGACGACAGATGGGTAGAGCTGACGAGTTTCCGTCTAGAGGGCCTTGCGCAGACATGGTGGGAGTCGGTCGAGAGAGGTCGAGCTGTAGGTCTACCTCCTATGACTTGGACCGAGTTCACATCAATATTTCTAGCCCGTTTCTTTCCAGAGAGCGTTCATGATGCTCGAGATCGTAGTTTTGAGGCTTTTCTCAAAACTCCAGGGATGACAGTGTCCGAGTATGATATCCAGTTTACTCAGCTAACTTCATCTACACTTCGCCTAAAGCTCCAGCTAGGCTCTGATACCACTGTAGGGTTCCTAGGAACACTAACAAGGTTCTACAAGGCATCTACCATGCCAAAATCAAATTTTTATGTGCCGAACAACCCTATGCAAGATCGTATACAAGAGATTAGGCGAAACAAAAAGCAAGCAAACAACTTTACTACTAAGTGAAAGGGATTACAACCTTTGTAGATCCGGTCCTTCACTTCTAAAGCTCCGTGTTGACGTCCCTTCCCTGCGATCATCGTGATCCCAAACTCTTGTGACGGTTTCCTCGGAGAAATAAGCGGGCTAGGTCGTTGACTTCGAGGCCGAAGATGATCTACGTCGAGGAGACTCAAACTCAAGCTCCATCTTCACTAGGTCAAGAACTTTGTGAAGAGAACACCCTAAACTAAATAGCAAGTAGTAGAGGATGATGAAATAGGAAGTGGGTTCACTTTGGATTTGGATTTCTCACTCTTTTTCTTCACTTGAAAATTTTTCTAGCAAGGTTTTTCTTCTTGTTGAAGAAGAAGAAGAAGAAAGAAAAGAATATCAATTAAATAAAAAAAATAATCAAGTGAAGTATATCATGATGCAACCATAGGTGAGTTAACCTTTGTAGAGACTAAACCATAGTTAGTGGTAATGGTTAGGTTAATGAAAATCTTATGCAAAACAAAATTAGTGGACTTTGTCAAAGATGCTTGAAAGCTTCATGAAGCTTCATGCAAAGACAGAGAAAGCCACCATTTTGTTTTACCAAAATAATTAAAAACCTAAACCATTATCTTAAATATGGTGTAAGTCATACACACACCCAAGTTTGCATGTATCATCAATCATGATACAAACTAGTGCACAAACATATATCATATATACAACTTGTGCACATCAAGTGAGAAAATCAATCTTAAGTGAACAAATACTAGTTAATGTAAAGTAATATATCAAATATATAATTATATATTAAATCATTAAATAAATACTTGATTTAATGATCCGGTCATATCGCATATAACCGACTAATATCAAGTGTATCAATATATCGAATCAACACTTGATTCGGTAACCCGGCTATATCACATATAACCGACTGATGATACAAATCGCGAGAATAGAACACAGTATCACATACTGGTATTATTCTCGGTCCCGCACATACCTCATATGCGCTCCTATTTCGTTTTGCTTGAGCCAGGAAACCTCTGTGTAGGACTCTAAAGACTCGTCAATACGCCGGCAGTAGGTGGTGATCATATCAATCACCCACAAGCCGCAAGCGGTCTGCTAAACGTAACGGCCACCCGGGTATTGAGCGATCAGAAGATCAACGAGCAAGCCTCCTCACACTCCTGTGAATCCAATCAGTAACACTTACCGCACAGTCCGGTCTGTTCGTCTGATATGTCGCATATCTCGCCTAGGGGTGGTAAACGTCAGACCCCAGCAGCTTGATAAGTCATGCCAATGTAAGGTCCATAACAAGCATGAAACTACTGATAACACTTACCAGTAAATCAGTGCAACCCTGGCCAGAGATTTCCAGTTATGGCCAGTCGAGCATAGCGCAACATCAACCCCTAATACCGGGAGAGACGAATCCCCTCCTATCGCTCATTGCCTCCATGTGAATCGGGACTGTACCCAAAAACCACCTGTTTGCACGACTCAGTAGAGCCGTGGTAGGATGGAAATCAAAGCACAGTAGGAGACACACAAGACTATATGACGATCTCGGGTCAACAGACTAAGCTGTACCAGTATCACCAGAGAACTGCCATATGACATGAGGTATAATTCCATCTGGGAGTTCTCGGCGAGTCCGTTCAGTGTACCCAGTCACCACTGAGCACCCGTATACCATCTCTGATGTCAAACACTAATGGATATGGGATCATCCATCGCCCATCACATGGGTCGAGAAGATATACGCTAGTCTACTTTGGAATATCGATGCCCCGTCTCGATATTCCCACGACTAGGAACATTAAAGGATGTACTCATGGACTACCCATGCCCCACTAGTATGATCTACATCATAGTTCTGCAAGCCGAGTACACATCCTAAGGGCTTTATCAACATGTAACAGAGAGACAGAAAGTATATATGTTAAGATAAAGAGCAACCAGATTGCGTACTATCATGTCGAGCAAGAAAGTCCTACCTATATATGTCCCAGCATCCACTACAATATACATCTTATGTACAGTAATGGCCTCTAGGGCATACATATAACTAACAATCTCCTACTTGTACTAGGGCCATCTGTAGTAGTGGTTGTAGTATCTCATACTCAACCATCCCATAAAAGTCTCTCTCTGGGAAAAAGCTTTTGTGTGTGGATCCGCCGTGTTGTCCTCTGAGTCTACTCACCTAACTTCGATCACCCTGGAGATCAACTATCTCCATGATCAGGTGATGATGCCTCAGAATATGTCTGGGCCACAGATGGGACCGGGGTTCCTGGGCTAAAGCCACACATCCATTGTCACATAATGGCAGGAACCTAGTTCATCTCATGAACCAATATACACCCAAACTGCCTCTTTGGTAGTATCTTTGATAGCAATATCACCAGCCTTTTTCGTCTAGTTTGCCACGGTATCTATCTTGGAACTCTTCCAACATACCGTCCCTATTCTGAGGGTAAAGACAATGCCCGTGACTGACATTCAGTCAACCTTACCACCCTGGAACCATTCCAGTGATTCTCCCTAGGATCAATTGATACCTCCTCACTACTACTAGTGAGAATCATAATATCTAATTAGATCTATCTCATAGATATAAAACCTAGGATTAAGGAGGTATCACTTTGATCCTATATGGAGAATCCATGTGATAAGAGGAGATTGACCGAGCGTAGCATAGGAAATCTTTCCCTATCAAGAGTATGTCATCTACGCACAATACGAGGATCACCACCATACTCCCTACTACCCTTTTGTATATACAAGGTTCATCTACCATTTTGATGAAGTCAAACTCTTTGACTATCTCATCAAAACAGACGTTCCAACTTCGCGATGCCTACTTTATTCTGTAAAGTAACTTGCACACGTTTCCGCTGCTCCCACAGTTTACGAAGCCCTCTGGTTGTGTACTTATAGACGTTCTCTTCTAAATCAGCATTTAGAAAAATAGTCACAACACCCAACCACCAGATATCGTAGTCATGGTATGTAGAAATAGCAAGTAGGATCCGGATGGACTTAAGCATAGCCACATGGAAAAAGTTTCATCATTATCCACGCCTGGTCGATGACAAAAACCTTTAACAAGTCTAGCTTTGAAAGTCTCAACTTTTCTATCTACACCAAGTAATCTTCTCAAGATATACTTGCTCCTGATGGGATTTAACCTTCAGATATTACAACCAAAGTCCATACTTTGTTGGTGTACATGGATTCCATCTCAGATCGCTAAGCATCCAGCCATTCTTACAGAGTCCCTACTCTCGATGGCCTGCTCGAAACTAGTTGGGTCATCATCTCATGACGCATTCCTCGCTCCTACTGTCATCGAGAAACCGAAGTATCTCTTAGGCGGATGAGGAACCCTACCAGATCGGCGGAGAGGCTGAGGTTCGTCGGGGACTATAGAATCCTTTCGTTCTGTCAAATCATCAGCTGAAGTTTGTACAGCTGGAAATCCTTCCAGTTCTACAGAATTGGCCTTGCCTCGATCTTGTCCGGATTTTGCTTTTGACATAAGCCGGACAACCCCAAATCTTAACTTGCTTAAGAGATGGGTTCTTCCCATACCATATCTCATATGGAGTGGTAGGCACTGATTTGATTCGAACCTAATTCAATAGTTATGCAGCTTCTCAAGTGCATAACCCTAAAAGAAAACAGGTAACTCAGTAATACTCATCATAGAGCACACCATATCCAATATGGTGCGATTGCTCTGCCCCGATACACCTACGTGCTGTGGTGTATACGGAGGAGTAATGCTGAGAGAGAATCTCATTCTCCTTTAGAATAGTCCAAGAATTCCATGCACAAGTATTCTCCTCCCTGATCTCATCATAGGACATAATACTTATACCCGGTTTTGGTTCTTTACTTCTAACTTATATTCATTGAATTTCTCAAAAGCTTCAGACATGTGTTTCAACAGGAACATGTGTCCGAATCTTAAGAGATCATCAGTGAATGTAAGGAAGTACAAAGGACCAGTCCTTGCATATGTAGACTGGGGACCTTCATACATCACTATGTATCAGTCCCAAGAGTTCCCTAACTCTTTCTCTATTTCGAGTAAACAGAGCTATGGTCATCTTGTCTTTGTGACATGACCGGCAAGTTTCACAAGATGTAAATTTAAACTGATTTAAATATGCATCTAATATGTAACTTCAGCTAGTCGGGTCATATTGATATGACCTAGTCTACAATACCTCAAGAAGGAATCGTTCATTTTTGAACTCTTCCTCTTGTGTGTGTTCTGTACGTTAAGAACTGTGGTCTGATTCAGAATATATATGCTTTTAGATAACGTCCCTGAACCGATCAACTCTTGATATAGGAAATGTGCAAAACATTATCCAACAATACAAAATTATATCCTTCTTTAGTAAATAAAGAGACTGATATGATGTTGTATATCAGGTTCGGTATCTAATAACATTCGTTCAGAATCAGTGTATTCTGGTAATACAGGGTGATAACTGCCAACACTTTGGCTGCAACAATTGCACTGTTTTCAATTCTTGAAATTTATCACCCGTTCTCAGTTCTCTACTTATCTGTAGCCCATGTAACCGATTACATATTTGGGATCCTGATCCGGTATCAAATACCCGGGACGTAGAGGATACAGAGAAACGGTTCTATGTAATGAACACACCCGAAGAAGATTCATCATTATGCACTTTCTTCGTTTGGGTGGCACGGGAATCCTGGTATTCCCCTAATTTCTGCTCGGTCTTATAACAATTATAAGTTGGAGCGGGGCCAACGTTCCCCAGCTCAGTATAACAAGCGGGTTCGGTCAATACATCTATATTATTATCTTGATTAAGGCGTGACATGGTCGCTACCTGGAGAGAGAGAGAAGAAAACACTCTGCGTGCGCTCTTGCAAGATTAGATTGGTTATATATTTTATCTAATCAGGATGGCTCCCACTGTTTTTATCAAATCTTCTTTCAAACCTTAAAAGGAAAGACTACCCGGGATTAATTACACTCTACAAGTTCGCCAATCTTTCAGCCAGGCCAGTGCCGGTACTTTGAGGGAGGTTCCCCGTGCTTTTGCACGGACCTAATTAAAATAAACCTCGTTTTCCCAGGGGCGTAACCCCGTTGACACCTTTCTAGACACCTACTATATCGGCTAATTGTAAAGTGTAAAACTCTCCAAGGAGTAACAATTACTCGCAGTGGGTATCAGGATCCAACTATCATATAGAAGGCATGCAATCTCATTGCAAATTTCAACACTTGAAACTCCCGATAAAGGTTTTTACCCCTAGCACTTATGACCTTAACTATGGTCAACAAATCATAAGCACTAGTCAAGTTCTACCCGTCATTTCGTGATTAATTAGACCCACCCACATGACCCTTAACTAAGGTCAAAAAAGTCACGCGACTGTCCTAAGTAATCGCATCATATGCTGTGTAGGAAGACATCACTTAGCTACCGTACACTGTGCCTTGACTATGGTTAACAAACACAGCACGAATGCTAAGTACTCTACTTCCTAAAATGACGGAGGGTTGCGGATGGTTTCTAAGAAAACCTTTAACGCTTTGAACTTGATCTTGTTGCGGAATCAAATGGTTTAAAAATAGAGTGTTTTTTAAGCTTTTGCTAGTTTCGCTAAAGAGGTCACTCCCGGTGAAGGGATCTCGTCTCTTTCCTCGTCGAATGAGGTGCAGGATATTCACAATACCACTATGCAAAGCAAGAACTAGAAAAGCAATCAAAAGACAAACCGGGGTTTGTAGCATCTGCTAGTTATTTCTAAAGAGGTCACTTCCGGTGAAGAGATCTCGGCTCTTTCCTCATCGAATAAGGTGCTGGATGTTCTACAAGGAACACCGCTATGCAAAGCAACAACTAGAGCTACCTAATTTTTGAAATCCGATTCCACAACATCTTTTAGGTTTATTTTCTTTCATTAATCTCATTAATGAATGTCCCATCATTTAAGTCCACCTAAACATCACAGATAAATACAACGTACGCTTATGCCATCCGCATTCGCCTCGATTTCCCGTCATGCACCGTTAGGTTAGGTAACTAACGGCATAGCGGGGCAGGGCTAGTGCGGGTGTAAAATATAAGCAACGTTTATATAATATATCATATATACTATATACAATATCTATCTGAACATATCACATGATCACATCACAGATAACGCAGCAGAAAATAGCATATGAAATATTGGATATACTAGGACGTCCGTGTTTTATTTTGAGCCTGTATAAAACACGGATTCCACGGTCGTGATGAATAGACAATCCCACACCCGTAGACCCCTACGAGAGTGGCAAGCAACCCTACCAATTCTAGAGTTAGGAGACCCGGACTCGACTCCTCGAGATGGTCTCCCACTGGACCCTAGAACCCGATTACTTGTGCTCCCCTCCTTGGGTCTATCCTAATGCGGAAAAGTAAATAATATACAATGGTGACATCATCTTCAACCCGGAAGTGCCCCAATAAAAGAATATTACATACAATGAATTTTACATGAATGAAAAAGAAAAAACTCTCATCTCACATAAAAAAAAACCGGCTATTCAAACACGACGATCCAATACAACATATCCAGCAACACATAACATCACATGTCATCAACGTAAGTAAGTATGCATACACCGATTGTCGTCGACGTATAGCAACGAAAAACGGTGATACAACTATATACTACACTTACGGTCATAGAAAAGAAAGTGTAAAACTACAACAGTTGGAATCCGCAACCTCCTTAGATATCGCATGCCTAACAATTATAAACCCCGCATTTTAGTTTCATTATCGAAAATTCTTTTCAATATCAAGTAAGGAAATTCAACAAGATTCCCGACATCCTGAACGAATGCTCGTAGCAAACTTTAGTAGACGGCCGCACCCCCGATACCGTCGACGAAGTGCACTAAGGCAGAACACCGCTGCCGCGAGCACCCGAACGGATGCTTTTGGCGACGGGGTTCTCCTACAGTCACTTGGTCGGGGCTATGGGGCGTGGCTATCTGTTGAGTTTACCCGGCGAGTATCCGCGTACTCTGCGTGATTGCGACGGACTTTTGATCACATCAAAATCCCATGGCAACCGATCAAATGAGACTAAAGTGCTAGATTTATAACATTCAAATTAGTTATCTCATAATTATTTGTGGATTCCAAATATTGTATCATATTCCAGATAAATAGGCAATGTTAAACTTTCTGATCGAATAATCAAACATCCAAGTTTTCCCAAATAGCTCAACACTTGAAATAAGTTTAAAAACATCCATTTCATACCACAGTACCAATGGTCCAGCCGTAGAAGGGTCAAGCCAATGCCTCACATGTGGCACGACGTACTGCCCTAAACCCTAAGGTTCAAAAGGCAGTTCAAGACGGTCACATAATCGAGTTAAGGTTTGTTGTCTTCTAGAGGGTCCATCGCGTTACTTGCACGACTTAGAACGTTCTTAAACTACGGAAAAATCCAACACTTGGAAATTTTCCGGCAGGGGGAAAAATGAGTTATTGATATCCGGTCGAACATTTTAACACTTTCTAAAATTAACCAGAAAAACTTAAATGAAGTTAAATAATCCGATCGAATCAATGAGTCCACAATACAACCCAGAAAACTCAACTCTTCAGTAAGAATTAAAAATTCTCAGAAGAACCAGGAAACACCTACGGAGGTAACTGTAGAAAATGTAGCGCCTAATCATCACATACGGCCGCGAAACCGCCGCCAGAAGTAAGGTAAAGCCGCGGTTCCGCGGCGCCACTGTGGAGTTAGGTTGTCATTTTCTGCAGTTATCCTTAGAATTCCCTACTCTATTTTCTGAGCATTTTTAATTAGGAAAAATCCACAGTTTTAAAAAAAGTACAGAGAAGGGTATAGATTAGGGTTTCGGGGTTCGATCGGATTTCTAACTTTGTCTACACTTCGCCTAAAGCTCTAGCTAGGCTCTGATACCACTGTAGGGTTCGTAGGCACACTAACAAGGTTCTACAAGGCATCTACCATGCCAAAATCAAATTTTTATGTGCCGAACAACCCTATGCAAGATCGTATACTAGAGATTAGGCGAAACTAAAAGCAAGCAAACAACTTTACTACTAAGTGAAAGGGATTACAACCTTTGTAGATCCGGTCCTTCACTTCTAAAGCTCCGTGTTGACGTCCCTTCCCTGCGATCATCGTGATCCCAGACTCTTGTGACGGTTTCCTCAGAGAAATAAGCGGGCTAGGTCGTTGACTTCGAGGCCGAAGATGATCTACGTCGAGGAGACTCAAACTCAAGCTCCATCTTCACTAGGTCAAGAACATTGTGAAGAGAACACCCTAAACTAAATGGAAAGTAGTAGAGGATGATGAAATAGGAAGTGGGTTCACTTTGGATTTGGATTTCTCACTCTTTTTCTTCACTTGAAAATTTTTCTAGCAAGGTTTTTCTTCTTGTTGAAGAAGAAGAAGAAGAAAGAAAAGAATATCATTTAAATAAAATGAATAATCAAGTGAAGTCTATCATGATGCAACCATGGGTGAGTTAACCTTTGTAGAGACTAAACCATAGTTAGAAATAATGGTTAGGATAATGAAAATCCTATGCAAAACAAAATTAGTGGACTTTGTCAAAGATGCTTGAAAGCTTCATGAAGCTTCAAGCAAAGACAAAGAAAGCCACCATTTTGTTTTACCAAAATAATTAAAAACCTAAACCATTATCTTAAATATGGTGTAATTCATACACACACCCAAGTTTGCATGTATCATCAATCATGATACGAACTAGTGCACAAACATATATCATATATACAACTTGTGCACATCAAGTGAGAAAATAATTCTTAAGTGAACAAATACTAGTTAATGTAAAGTAATATATCAAATATATAATTATACATTAAATCATTAAATCAATACTTCATTTAATGATCCGGTCATATCGCATATAACCGACTAATATCATGTGTATCAATATATCGAATCAACACTTGATTCGGTAACCCGGCTATATCACATATAATCGACCGATTGATACAAATCGCGAGAATAGAACACAGTATCACATACTGGTATTATTCTCGGTCCCGCACATATCTCATATACGCTCCTATTTCGTTTCGCTTGAGCCAGGAAACCTCTGTGTAGGACTCTAAAGACTCGTTAATACGCCGGCAGTAGGTGGTGATCATATCAATCACCCACAAGCCGCAAGCGGTCTGCTAAACGTAACGGCCACCCGGGTATTGAGCGATCAGAAGATCAACGAGCAAGCCTGCTGGCACTCCTATGAATCCAATTAGTAACACTTACCGCACAGTCCTGTCTGTTCATCTGATATGTCGCATATCTCGCCTAGGGGTGGTAAACGTCAGACCCCAGCAGCTTGATAAGTCATGCCGATGTAAGGTCCATAACAAGCATGAAACTACTGATAACACTTACCAGTAAATCAGTGCAACCTGGCCAGGGATTTCCAGTTATGGCCAGTCGAGCATAGCGCAACATCAACCCCCAATACTGGGAGAGACGAATCCCCTCCTATCGCTCATTGCCTCCATGTGAATCGGGACTGTACACAAAAACCACCTGTTTGCACGACTCAGTAGAGCCGTGGTAGGGTGGAAATCAAAGCACAGTGGGAGACACACAAGACTCTATGATGATCTCGGGTCAACAGACTAAGCTGTACCAGTGTCACCAGAGAACTGCCATCTGACGTGAGGTATAATACCATCTGGGAGTTCTCGGTGAGTCCGTTCAGTGTACCCAGTCACCACTGAGCACCCGCATACCATCTCTAATGTCAAACACCAATGGATATGGGATCATCCATCGCCCATCACATGGGTCGAGAAGATATACGCTAGTCTACTCTGGAATATCGATGCCCCGTCTCAATATTCCCACGACTAGGAACATTGAAGGATGTACTCATGGACTACCCGGCCCCACTAGTATGATCTACATCATAATCCTGCAAGTCGAGTACACATCCTAAGGGCTTTATCAACATGTAATAGAAAGAGAGAAAGTATACATATTAAGATAAAGAGCAACCAGATAGCGTACTATCATGTCGAGCAAGAAAGTCCTACCTATATATGTCCCAGCATCCACTACAATATACATCTTATGTACAGTAATGGCCTCAAGGGCATACATATAACTAACAGTTACATTTAGCTGACCGCTTGCAGCTTGTAGGTGTTTGATATGATCATCACCTACTGCCGGCGTGTTGACGATTCTTTAGATTCCTACACAGAGGTTTCTTGGTTTAGGCAAAACGGAGTAGGGGAACATATGTGATATGTGCAGGACCGAGGATAGTGCGATATGAGATACCGTATTCTATTCTCGTGATATTTGATATCAGCCGGGTCATCGGATCAAGTGATGATTCGATGAATCGGCAAATGATATATTAGTCGGTTATATGCGATATAGCCGGATTGTCGGATCAAATGTTGATTCGATGATTTAATATATAATTACATATATGATATATTAAATTACATTAACTAATATTAGCTCGCTAAAAGATACTTTTTCTCACTCGGGTAATACATTGATATATATGCGATATATGTTAATTGTATTATTTTATTTTGTTACAATAAATATTATATATGTGATATATAATATTGTAACATGATGTGGTTATTAATGCAACATGTTTAGTGGAGATTAAACATCGTTAGGGTTTGATTTGGGTTAAGCTTTTCTAGAAGCTTTCTTTTTTGTTTTGGAAACGATATTTATGTTGATATTTTAAGTGACTCATCTTTAACTCAACCCAAACCCTAGCCCTAGTTAAATCTCTACAAAGGTTACAATTGACCATGGTTGCATTTCTAACATTATCATAACTTTCATTATTCATCACAAAAGGATTATAGGATACTTCTTCTTCTTCTTCCTTGGAAAATGTTTTCTAGCTTTTTGCTAAGTGATGATTATGAGTGAGTAATTGAAAACAAATGAGAGCTAAAATCCTACTTCATCATCCCCATCTACCCTTGCCCTTTAGATGAGAGTATTCACTTCATTTAGTGAGTGAGAGCTTGTGTTAAAGAAACTTCAAGGTAGATCATCTATGTTATCGAAGATCGGAAGCAAGCTAGCACCTTTCTCTTCGTGGAACCTCTCGAGAGTCCGGAACACGATGATCGCAGCGAAGGGACCACAACACGGAGCTTATGAAGTGAAGGACTGGATCTACAAAGGTTGTAATCGCTCTCACTTAGTGTTAAAGTGTTTAACATGCTTGTTTTCGCCTAATCTCTAGTTTAAAGATCCGGCTTTGGGTTATTCGGCACGGCTAAATTTTAAATCGGGCATGGTTGATGCCTCGAAGACCCTTGTGCGTGTGCCTAGCATCCCTACAGTGGTATCAGAGCCAAGCTAGAGCTTTAGGCGAAGTCTAGGCGAAGTTTAAAGTCCGGTCGAACCCGGAAACCTCGATTTATACCCCTCTCTGGATATTTTTTTAAAATGTGATTTTTTCTGTATTAAAAATGCTCAGAAAATTCAGCAAGTAATTTTATGGGGAACTGTGAAAAACGGCCCTCTAAATCAACTATTGTGCCGCGGAACTGCGGCCAAACCAAGGCATTGGCGGCGGTTCCGCGGCCATTACTGTAGATTGAGTGATAGTTTTCGTACAGTTATAACCATTGGAACTTCCTGATTCTTCTGGGAATTTTTAATTAATACTCAAGTGTTGAGTTTTCTGGGTTGTATTGGGGACTCGTTGTTTCGATCGGATAATTTAACTTCATTTAAGTTTTTTCCGGATAATTTTAGAAACTGTTAAAAAGTTCGAACGGATATCAATAACTCACTTTTTCTCCTGTCGAAATTTTTTTCAAAAGTTGGATTTTTTCTCGAGTTTGAAACTTCCGGAAAATCATGCAAGTAACGCGATGGACCCTCTAGAAGAACACAAACCTTAACTCGATTATGTGACCGTCTGAGCCGCCTCTGAACCTTAGGGTTTCGGGAAGTACGGCGTTGCCACATGTGAGGCGTTGGCTTGACCCTTATACGGCTGGACCATTGGTACTGTAGCATGTGATGGATATTTTTTGAACTCCGCTCAAGTGTTGAGCTATTTGGAAAACTTGGGTGTTTGATTATTCGATCGGAAAGTTTAACATTGTCTATTTATCTGGAATGTGATACAATATTTGGAATCCACAAGTAGTTATGAGATAACTAATTTGAATGTTATAAATCTAGCAGTTCAGTCTCAATTGATCGGTTGCCATGGAATTTTGATGTGATCAAAAGTCCGTCACAATCACATAGTGTACGCGGATACTCGCCTGGTAAACTTAATAGATAGCCACGCCCTATAGCCCCGACCAAGTGACTGTAGGAGAACCCCGTCGCCAAAAGCATCCATTCGGGTGCTCGCGGCAGCGGTGTTCCGCCTCGATGCACTTCGTCGACGGCATCCGGGGGTGCGGCCGTCTACTAAAGTTTGCGACGAGCATTCGATCAGGATGTCGAGAATCTTGTTGAATTGCCCGACTTGATATTGAAAAGAGTTTTCGATAATGAGACTAAAATGCGGGGTTTATAATTGTTAGGCATGTGATGTCTAAGGAATTCATTTGGTTAGGCATGCGATGTCTAAAGAGGTTGCGGATTTCAACTGTTGTAGTTTTACACTTTCTTTTCTGTGACCGTAAGTGTAGTATGTAGTTGTATCGCCGGTTTTCGTTGGTATACATCGACGACAATCGGTGTATGCATACTTACTTACATTGATGACATGTGATGTATGTGTTGCTGTGATATGTTATATTGGATCGTTGTGTTTGAATAGCCGGGGGTTTTATGTGAAATGAGAGTTTTTCATTTTCATTCATGTAAAATTCATTTGTATGTAATATTCTTTTATTAGGGCACTTCCGGGCTGAGGATGATGTCACCATTGTATATTATTTACTTTTCCGTATTAGGTAGACCTAAGGCGGGGAGCACAAGTAACCGGGTTCTAGGGTCCAGTAGGAGACCATCTCGAGGAGTCGAGACCGAATCTCCTAACCATAGAATTGGCAGTGTTGCTTGCCGCTCTCGTAGGGGTCTAAGGATGTAGGTTTGGCTATTCATCGCGACCGTGGAATCCGTATTTTATAAAGGCTCGTATTAAAACACGGACATCCTAGTATATCCAATATTTCATATATGTTCTTCTGCTGCAATGTTCTGTGATGAGATCATATTACTGCCTGAGATGAATGTATATATTATATATATGAGATATATGTTATATTGCAGATTTCGTTTCAAATGTGATGCTTGTGAATCATAATAAAATGGGACTTCATTAATGAGATTAATGAAATAAAAGAAACCTAAAGATGTTGTAGAAACTTTTTTAAAAACTGGTAGCTCTAGTTCTTGCTTTGCATAGCGGTGTTCCTTGTAGAACATCCGGCACCTTATTCGATAAGGAAAGAGCCGAGATCTCTTCACCGGGAGTGAGCTCTTTAGCGAAACTAACAGATGCTACAAACTCGGTTTGTCCTTTAATTGTTTTTATAGTTCTTTCTTTGCATAGTGATATTTGTGAAATATCCTGCACCTTATTCGATAAGGAAAGGGCCGACGATCCCTTCACCGGTAGTGACCTCTTTAGCAAAACTAGTAAAAGCCTCAAAAACACTCCATTCAAAATTCACTCGATTCTACAACGATATAAAGTTCATTACGCAAAGGGTTTTCTTAAAAACCTGTTGTAGCCCTCCGTCAATTCAGATAAGTAGTATTTAGTATTCGTGCTGCGTTTGTTGACTTAGTCAAGGCATAGTGTGCGGTAACTGATTAGTGCTTATCTGCAAAGCATATGATGCGATTGGATTAGGGTAGTCGTGCGGCCTTGTTGACTTAGTCAAGGGTCATGCAGGTGGGTTTAATTCAATCGGGAAATGACGGGTTGAACTTTACTTGCGGTCTATGGTTTGTTGACTTAGTCAAGGTCATAGATCGCTTGGGGCAAAATATTATTGGGAATTTCAAGTGTTGAAATTTGCAATGAGATTGCATACCATCTATGAGATAGTTGGATCCCGATACCCGCTGCGAGTAAGAGTTACTCTTGGGAATTTTACACATTACAATTAGCCGATCAAGTAGGTGTCTAGAAAGGTGTTAACGGGGTTACGCCCCTGGGAAAATGAGGTTTACTTTAATTAGGTCCGTGCGAAAGCATGGGGAACCTCCCTCAAAGTACCGACACTGGCCTGGCTGAAAGATTGGCGAACTTGTAGCGTGTAATTAATCCCGGCTAGTCTTTCCATTTAGGGTTTGAAGGAAGATTTGACTAAAACAGTGGGAGCCATCCTGATTAGATAAATTGATAACCAATCTAATCTTGTAAAAGCGCACGCTGAGTGTTTTCTTCTCTCTCTCTCCAGGTAGCGACTATGTCACACCTTAATCAAGATAATAATACGGATGTATTGACCGAACCCGCTTGTTATACAGAGCTGGGGAACGTTGGTCCCACTCCAACTTATAAATGTTATAAGACAGAGCAGGAAATTGGGGATTACCAGAATTCCCGTGCCGCCCAAACGAAGAAAGTGCATGCTGATGCATCTTCTTCTGGTGTGTTCATTATACAGAACTGTTTCTCAATATCCTTTACGTCATGGGTATGAGATACCGGATCAGGATCCCGCAAATGTAATTTGTTACATGGGCTACAGATAGGTAGAGAACTGAAAACGGGTGATAAGTTTCTAGAGTTGGAAAAGATGCAAGTGTTGCAGCCAAGTTTGTTGGCAGTTATCACCCTGTATTATCAGAATACATTGATTCTGAACGAATGTTATTAGATACCGAACCTGATATACAACATCATTTCAGTCTCTTTATTAGTAAAGAAGGATATAATTTTGTATTGTTGGATAATGTTTTGAACATTTCCTATATCAAGAGTAGATCGGTTCAGGCACATTATCTAAAAGCATTGACGTTCTAAATCAAACTACAGTTCTTAGTATACAGAACACACACAAGAGGAAGAGTTCAGAAATGAACAAATCCTTCTTGAGGTATTGTAGACTAGGTCATATCAATGCGACCCGACTAGCTGAAGTTACATTTAGATGCATATTTAAATTAGTTTGAATTTACATCTTGTGAAACTTGCTGGTCATGTCACAAAGATAAGATGACCACAGCTCTGTTTATTGGAAACAGAGAAAGAGTTAGTGAACTCTTGGGATTGATACATGATGATGTATGTAAAGTCCCCTGTCTACAAATGCCAAGACCGGATCTTTTTACTTCATTACTTCTCTGATGATCTCTCAAGATTCAGTCATATGTTTCTGTTGAAACACAAGTCCGAAGCTTTTGAGATATTCACAAAATATAAGTTAGAAATAGAGAACCAAAAACAGGTATAAGTATTATGTCCTTTGATGAGATCAGGAAGGAGAATACTTGAGCACGGGATTCCTGGACTATTCTAAAGGAGAATGAGATTCTCTCTCAGCATTACTCCTCCGTATACACCATAGCACGATGGTATATCGGGGCGGAGCAATCATACCCTATGTGATATGGTGTGCTCTATGATGAGTACTACTGAGTTTCCTATTTTCTTTTGGGAGTTATGCACTTGAGAAGCTGCATACCTATTGAATAGGGTTCCAATCAAATCAGTTGCTTACCACTCCATATGTGATATGGTATGGGAAGAGCACATATCTTAAGTAAGTTAAGATTTGAGGTTGTCCGGCCTATCTAAAAGCATAATCCAGACAAGCTCGAGGCAAAGTCAGTTATGTAAAAGTTTGTTGGATATCCCAAGCATTCGCAAGGGAATATCTTCTACCAAACTGAGAAACAAAAGATGTTTTGTTTCTCAGCATGCCGCCTTTGTGAAAGGGAATTTCTTGTGAAGAAATTAGTGGTAATGAGGTAGAACTGGAAAGAGTTTCAGCTATACAAACTGCAACTGATGATTTTGTAGGGTTCCTAGACACTCTTGTGAAGGTTCAAAAGGCATTAAACATGCCCGGATAAAATTTTAGACGTGCCGAACAACCCAAAGCTGGGATCTTTGCTAGATTATTAGGGTTTAACATGCAAGATAATATCTTTTTATCTAAGTGTGAGGGATTACAACCTTTGTAGTCCGCTCCTTCGCTTCACAAGCTCCGAGTAGAAGTCCCTTCGCAGCGATCCTCGATCTCCCGGACTCAAGAGAGGCTCCACGACTCGAACGATCCATGCTAGCTTGAAGTGTTCCAAATCTCCGATGATCTACGTCGAAGTTGCAATAACCCAAGCTTTCTCACTCTAAAGAGATGAACACCCTAATCTCATGGGCTAGATGAGATGAGGATGAGAGAGTAGTATTTATGCTTTCTTTTTAATTCACTTTCTCACAATTTATCATCACAAATGGAATTTCTAGTGAGCTCAAAATCAAGAGAGAAGAAGAAGATGATGGAAAAGATAATGATAATTCCTTATGTAATGAATAGAAAAGAAAAGTATATGATTGATATATCAACCATGGTCAAGGATGAGTGGCTAAGAGTTTGTAGAGAATAAACTAGAGTTAGGGTTTGGTTAGGTTAGAAATGAGTCATGGAAAAATATCAACCATAATATCTTAACCAAGACAAAAAGGAAAAGCTTCTAGAATGTGCAAGAAGAAGCTAACCCTAATCAAACCCTAATCCCATTTAATCATCCTTAAACATGTTTAATAATAAATCATATCATGTCACAATAATATATATCACATATATATTATATATTTGCAACAAAAGAAAATAATGCAATTAACATATATCGCATATATATCAATGTATCATCCAGTGAGAAAATGAAATAATAAAGAGAGCCAATATTAGATAATGTAATACAATATATCATATATATTATTATACATTAAATCATCGAATCAACACTTGATCCGACGATCCGGCTATATCGAATATTACCGACTAATATATCATGTACCGATTCATCGAATCAACACTTGATCCGATGACCCGGTTCATATCTAAATATCGCGAGAATATAATACGGTATCTTATATCGTATTATTCTCGGTCCTGGACATATCACATATGTGCCTCTACTCCGTTTTGCCTGAGCCAAGAAACCTCTGTGTAGGACTCTAAAGAATCGTCAATACGCCGGTAGCAGGTGATGATCATATCAAACACCCACAAGCTGCAAGCGGTCAGCTAAACGTAACAGCCACCCAGGTATTGAGCGATCAGAAGATCAACAAGCTAGCCTGTGCGTTCTCCTGTGAATCCAATCAGTAACACTCCCGTACAGTCCGGTCTGTTCGTCTGATATGTTGCATATCAAGTCTAGGGGTGGTATACGTCAGACCCCAGTAACCGATAAGTCGTGTCAATGTATGGCTCATAACGGGTCGAGAAACTACTAGTAACACTTACCAGTAAATCTCTATATCAGCCCTAGCCAGGGACTTCCAGTTATAGCCAATCGAACACAGCACAACATCAACTCCCTATACCGGGAGAGACGAATCCCCTCCTATCGCTCATTGCCTCCATGTGATTCGGGACTGTACCCAAAAGCCTCCGTTTTGCACGCTCTCTTGGACGTGGTAAGGTGGAAATCAAAGAACGGTGGGAATCACACAAGACTCTATGACGATCTCGGGTCTACAGACTACCCTGTACCAGTGTCACCGGAGAACTGCCATCTGACGTGTGGTATATCACCATCTGGCAGTTCTCGGCGAGTCCGTCCAGTGTACCCAGTCTCCACTGAGCACCCATACACCATCTCTGATGTCAAACACCGATGGATATGGGATCATCCATCGCCCATCATATGGGTCAAGATGCGTATACGCTAGTCTACTCCGGTGTATCGATGCCCTGTCTCGATATACCCTCGACTAGAAACAGTTATAGGATGTACTCATCGACTATCATGGCCCCACTAGTATGATCTCATCATAGTCCCAGTAGTCGAGTACAGATCCTAAGGGCTTTATCAACATGTGAGAGAAAAACAGTAAACCAATACAAGTCAACATGTTAAGATAAAGTGAAACCAAATAGCATACTATAATGACGAGCAAGAAAGTCCTCTCTGTATATATCTAAGCATCCATCATAATATACATCATATGTACAACAATGGCCTCTAGGGCATATACATAACTAACAATCTCCCACTTGCACTAAGGCCAGCTGCTGTAGTATCTCATACCTAGCATCCCGAATAATCTCTCAAACTGTATCTGGGGAATAGCCTTCGTGAATGGATCCGCAGTGTTGTCCTTCGTATCTACTCTCCTGACCTCGATCTCCCGGCGATCAACTATCTCCCTGATCAGGTGATACCGCCTCAGAATATGTCTGGACTTTTGATGGGATCTGGGTTCCTTGGCCAAAGCCACAGCTCCATTGTTATCGCAATACAGAGGTATTGGATGTTCAATGGATGGAACCACACCAAGTTCACTAATGAACTTCTTGATCCAGACAGCCTCTTTGGCAGCATCGTTGGCAGCGATGTATTCAGCCTCCATCATCGAGTCTGCAACGGTATCCTGTTTGGAACTCTTCCAACATACCGCCCCTCCATTGAGGGTAAAGACAAATCCCGAGTGTGACTTAGAGTCTTCCTTATCATTTTGGAAGCTGGAATCGGTAAAGGACTCCACCTGGAGTTCTCCGTTACCATACACCAAGAACATCTCCTTAGTCCTTCGTAAGTACTTGAGAATGTTCTTCACAGCTGTCCAGTGACTCTCTCCAGGATCTGCTTGATACCGACTCACTACACTTAGTGAGTATGCTACATCGGGTCTGGTACATAGCATCGCATACATGATAGAGCCTACTGCCGAAGCATAGGGTATCCCTTGCATGCGAGCTCTCTCCAAATCAGTCTTGGGAGACATCTCTTTGGAGAGAGTGAGTCCAGAGATCGTGGGTTGGTTCCCACGCTTGGATTCTTCTATACTAAACCTCTTTAGTATGGTGTCAATGTACCTGGATTGGGACAATCCCAATATCCGTTTAGATCTATCTCTATAGATCATGATTCCCAATATGCAGGAGGCATCACCTCGATCTTTCATTGAGAATCTCTGTGATAAGAAGAGCTTGACTGATTGCAGCATAGGAATATCATTTCCTATCAAGAGTATGTCATCCACGTACAATACGAGGAAGACAACCTTACCCTCTGCTACCTTCTTATAGATACAAGGTTCATCTATATTTTTGATGAAGTCAAACTCTTTGACTACAACATCAAAACATATGTTCCAACTCCGCGATGCTTGCTTTAATCCATAAATGGATTTAAGCAGCTTGCACACCTTTCCGCTGCTCCCACTATCTATGAAGCCCTCTGGCTGAGTCATGTACATGCACTCTTCTAAATCACCGTTTAGAAAGGCGGTCTTAACATCCATTTGCCCGATTTCGTAGTCATGGTATGCAGCAATGGCAAGTAAGATCCGGATAGACTTAAGCATAGCCACTGGAGAAAAGGTTTCGTCATAATCCACACCTGGTCGTTGACGAAAACCTTTTGCTACAAGTCTAGCTTTGAAAGTCTCAACTTTTCCATCTACACCAAATTTCTTTTTAAAGATCCACTTGCTCCCTATGGGTTTTATCCCTTCAGGAGCATTTTCCAAAATCCATACTTTATTGGTGTACATGGATTCCATCTCAGATCGCATTGCATCCAGCCATTTCACAGAGTCACCACTCGTGATGGCCTGCTCGAAACTAGTCGGGTCATCATCTTCCATGATGCAATCCTCGCTTCCACCATCAATGAGAAAACCGTAGTATCTCTCAGGTGGACGAGAAACCCTACTAGATCGGCGGAGAGGCTGGGGTTCGTCGGGTACTACTGAATCCTGTGGTTCCACTAAATCTTCAGTTACAGTTTGCGTTTCTGGAACCTCTTCCAGTTCTACCTCAGAGCCACTAATCTCTTTTGCAAGAAATTCCTTTTCTAAAAAGGTGGCATGTTGAGCAATAAACACTTTTTGTTGTTCACTGGGGTAGAAAAATATCCATTTGAATGTTTAGGATATCCTACAAACTTACATAGAACTGACCGTGCCTCGAGTTTGTCTGGATTTTGCCTTTTGACATAGGCCAGACAACCCCATATCTTAACTCGTTTAAGACATGGTCTCTTCCCACTCCATATCTCATATGGTGTGGTAGGTACAGATTTAGTCGGAACTTGATTCAATAGGTATGCTGCTGTCTCAAGCGCATACCCCAGAAGGAAATAGGTAACTCAGCTGTACTCATCATAGAGCGCACCATATCTAATAGGGTGCGATTCCTCCGCTCCGATACACCGTTGTGCTGTGGTGTATAAGGAGGAGTAAGCTGAGAGAGAATCCCATTCTCTTTTAGATAATCTAGGAACTCATTGCTTAAGTATTCTCCTCCTCGATCAGATCGAAGGATCTTAATATTTTTGCCCGTTTGTTTTTCTACATCGGTTTATATTCTCTGAATTTCTCAAAAGCTTCAGACTTGTGTTTCATCAGGAATACATGTCCGAATCTAGAGAGATCGTCAGTGAATGTAATGAAGTAGGAAGAACCGTTCCTGGCATGCGTAGACATGGGACCGCATACATCACTATGTATCAGTCCTAAGAGTTCATTAACTCTTTCTCCGTGTCCGCTAAACGGAGCTTTGGTCATTTTTCCTTTGAGACATGAATGGCAAGTATCATAAGATGATAATTCGAACGGATTCAAATAACCATCCTTATGTAACTTAGCCAGTCGTGTCGCATTGATATGACCAAGTCTACAATGCCACAAGAAGGATTCGTTCATTTCTGAACTTTTCCTCTTGTGTGTGTTTTGTATTTTGAGGACTGTATTCTGATTTAGAATGAATATGCCATTATGTAACGAGCCTGATGCAATCAACTTTTGATCTAGGAATATGTTTATAACATTATCCTTTACTACAAAATTATGTCCTTCTTTACTTAATAAAGAGACTGATATAATGTTGCACATCATGTTCGGTATATAATAGCACTCATTTAGAATCAGTGTATTACGACTTGGCAATACTAGGTGATATTCGCCAACTGCTTTGGCTGCAATACTAGCACCGTTTCCTACTTGAACGGAATGATCACCTTTTCCCAGTTCTCTACCTTTTCGTAGCCCATGTAACAATTTACATATGTGGGATCCTGATCCGGTATCTAATACCCAGGACGTAGGGTGAACTGAGAAACAGTTCTCAATAACTAACACACCCGAAGAAGATGCATCAACATGCATGTTCTTATGGGCGGCTTGAGAATCCAGATATTCTCCTGTTTCCTGTCCAGTCTTATAACTCTTATAAGAAAGAACGGGTCCAACGTTCCCCTGCTCAGTATAATAAGCGGGTTCAGTCAATACATCCATATTATTATCTTGATTATGGCCTGACATGGTCGCTACCTGGAGAGAGAGAGAAGAAAACACTTTAGCGTATGCTCTTGCAAGATTAGATTGGTTATTATCTTATCTAATCAGGATGTCTCCCACTATTTTTATCAAATCTACCTTCAAACACTAAAGGGTAAGATTAGCCGGGATTAATTACACCCTACAATTTCGTCGATCAGGACGTCAGGAATCTTGTTGAATTGCCCGACTTGATATTGAAAAGAGTTTTCGATAATGAGACTAAAATGCGGGGTTTATAATTGTTAGGCATGTGATGTCTAAGGAATTCATTTGGTTAGGCATGCGATGTCTAAGGAGGTTGCGGATTCCAACTGTTGTAGTCTTACACTTTCTTTTCTGTGACCGTAAGCGTAGTATGTGGTGTATCGCCGGCTTCGTTGCTATACATCAACGACAATCGGGATACGCATACTTGCTTACGTTGATGATATGTGATATTATGTGTTGCTGTGATATGTTATATTGGATCGTCGCTTTTTGAATAGCCGGGGGTTTTATGTGAGATGAGAGTTTTTCTTTTTCATTCATGTAAAATTCATTTGTATGTAATATTCTTTTATTGGGGCACTTCCAAGTAGCGGAAGATGTCACCGTTGTATATTATTTACTTTTCCGCATTAGGTAGACCCAAGGCTGGGAGCAAAAGTAACCGGGTTCTGGGGTCCAGTGGGAGACCATCTCGAGGAGTCGAGACCGGGTCTCCTAACCCTAGGATTGGCAGTGTTACTTGCCGCTCTCGTAGGGGTCTAGGGATGTGGGTTTGGCTATTCATCGCGACCGTGGAATCCGTGTTTTATACAGGCTCGTATTGAAAACACGGACGTCCTAGTATATCCAATATTTCATATATGTTCTTCTGCTGCAATGTTCTGTGATGAGATCATATTACTGCATGTGACGAATGTTTATATTATATATATGAGATATATGTTATATTGCAGATTTCGTTTCAAAAGAGATGCTTGTGAAGCATAATAAAATGGGACTTCATTAATGAGATTAATGAAATAAAAGAAACCTAAGATGTTGTAGAAACTTGTTTAATAAAAAATGGTAGCTCTAGTTCTTTCTTTGCATAGCGGTGTTCCTTGTAGAACATCCAGCACCTTATTCGATAAGGAAAGGACCGAGATCCCTTCACCGGGAGTGACTCCTTTAGCAATAACTGGCAGATGCTACAAACTCGGTTTGTCTTTTGATTGCTTCTATAGTTCTTGCTTTGCATAGTGGTATTTGTGAAATATCCTGCACCTTATTCGATGAGGAAAGGGCCGACGATCCCTTCACCGGGAGTGACCCCTTTAGCAAAACTAGAAAAGCCTCAAAAACATTCCATTTAAAATCACTCGATTCTACAACGATATCAAGTTCATTACGCAAAGGGTTTTCTGAAAAACCCGTCGTAGCCCTCCGTCATTTCAGATAAGTACTAGTTAGTATTCGTGCTACGTTTGTTGACCTTAGCCAAGGCGTAGTGTGCGGTAGCTGATTAGTGCTTATCTGTATAAGCATATGATGCGATTGAGTTAGGGTAGTCGTGCGACTTTGTTGACCTTAGCCAAGGGTCGTGCGGGTGGGTTTAATTCAATCGGGAAATGACGGGTTGAACTTGGCTAGCACTTATGATTTGTTGACCTTAGCCAAGGTCATAAGATGCTTGGGGCAAAATATTATTGGGAATTTCATGTGTTGAAATTTGCAATGAGATTGCATATCTTCTATAAGATAGTTGGATCCCGATACCCGCTGCGAGTAAGAGTTACTCCTGGGAGAGTTTTACACATTACAATTAGTCGATCAAGTAGGTGTCTAGAAAGGTGTCAACGGGGTTACGCCTCTGGGAAAATGAGGTTTACTTTAATTAGGTTCGTGCGAAAGCACGAGGACCTCCCTCAAAGTACCGACACTGGCCTGGCTGAAAGATTGACGAACTTGTAGCGTGTAATTAATCCCGGCTAGTCTTTCCTTTTAGGGTTTGAAGGAAGATTTGACTAAAACAGTGGGAGACATCCTGATTAGATATATTATATAACCAACCTAATCTTGCAAGAGCATACGCTGAGTGTTTTCTTCTCTCTCTCTCCAAATAGCGAACATATCACGCCTTAATCAAGATAATAAAACGGATATATTGACCGAACCCGCTTGTTATACTGAGCTGGGGAACGTTGGTCCCGCTCCAACTTATAATTGTTATAAGACAGAGCAGGAAATTGGGGAATACCAGATTTCCCGTGCCGCCCAAACGAAGAAAGTGCATGTTGATGCATCATCTTCGGGTGTGTTCATTACACAGAACTGTTTCTCAGTATCCTTTACGTCCTGAGTATGTGATACCGGATCAGGATCCCGTATATGTAATCTGTTACATGGGCTATAGATAGGTAAAGAACTGAGAACGGGTGATAAGTTTCATGAGACAGAAAACGGTGCAAGTGTTGCAGCCAAGTCTGTTGGTCACATTCACCCTGTATTACTAGAATACATTGATTCTGAACAAATGTTATTAGATACCGAACCTGATATACAAAATCATATAAGTCTCTTTATTAGTAAAGAAAGGATATAATTTTGTATTGTTGGATAATGTTTTGAACATTTCCTATATCAAGAATTGATCGGTTCAGGCACGTTATCTAAAAGCATTGACGTTCTAAATCAAACTACAGTTCTTAGTATATAGAACACACACAAGAGGAAGAGTTCAGAAATGAACGAATCCTACTTGAGGTATTGTAGACTAGGCCATATCAATGCGACCAGACTGGCTGAAGTTACATATAGATGCATATTTAAATTAGTTTGAATTTACATCTTGTGAAACTTGCCGGTCATGTCACAAAGATAAGATGACCACAGCTCTGTTTGTTGGAAACAGAGAAAGAGTTAGTGAACTTTTGGGATTGATACATGCTGATGTATGAAAGTCCCCTGTCTACATATGCCAAGATCGGTTCTTTGTACTTCATTAAATTCTCTGATAATCTCTCAAGATTCAGACATATGTTCCTGCTGAAACACAAGTCCGAAGCTTTTGAGATATTCACAGAATATAAGTTAGAAGTAGAGAACCAAAATACGGGTATAAGTATTATGTCCTTTGATGAGATCAAGGAGGAGAATACTTGAGCACGGAATTCCTGGACTATTCTAAAGGAGAATGAGATTCTCTCTCAGCATTACTCCTCCGTATACACCATAGCACGATGGTATATCGGGGCGGAGCAAACTCATCCTATTAGATATGGTGTGCTCTATGATGAGTACTACTGAGTTTCCTATTTCCTTTTGGGAGTTATGCACTTGAGAAGCTGCATACCTATTGAATAAGGTTCAAATCAAATCAGTTGCCTACCACTTCATATATGATATGGAATGGGAAGAGCCCATATCTTAAGTTTGTTAAGATTTGGGGTAGTCCGGCCTATGTCTAAAAGCAAAATCCGGACAAGCTCGAGGCATGGTCTGTTATGTAGAACTGGAAATGTTCCAGCTATACAAAATGCAGCTGATGATTTGGTAGAACCAAAGGATTCAATAGTTTCCAACGAACCTCAGCCTCTCCGCCGATCTAGTAGGGTTCCTCACTCACCTGAGAGACACTTCGGTTTCTCAATGATAGTGGGAGCGAGGATTGCATCATGAGATGATGACCCAACTGGTTTCGAGCTGGCCATCAGGAGTGGGACTCTGTAAGAATGGCTGGATGCTTATCGATCTGAGATGGAATCCTTATACGCCAACAAAGTATGGACTTTGGTTGCTTTATCTGAAGGGTTAAATCCCCATCAGGAGCGAGTATATCTTGAGAAGATTACTTGGTGTACAGGGAAAAGTTGAGACTTTCAAAGCTAGACTTGTTAAAGGTTTGCATCATAGATCAGGTATGCATTATGTTGAAACCTTTTCTACGGAGCTATGCTTAAGTCCATCCAGATCCTACTTGCGACGGCTACATACCATGACTACGATATCTAGTGGTTGGGTGTCATGACTGCTTTTCTAAATGATGATTTAGAAGATAGCGTCTATAAGTACACAGCCAGAGGGCTTCGTAGTCAGTGGGAGCAGCGGAAACGTGTGTAAGATGTTTTATATGATAAAACAGGCATCGCGGAGTTGGAACAGCTGTTTTGATGTGGTAGTCAAAGAGTTGGACTTCATCAAAATGGTAGATGAACCTTGTATATACAAAAAGGTAGTAGAGAGTATGGTGGTGATCCTCGTAGAGTACGTGGATAACATACTCTTGATAGGGAAGGAGTTTCCTATGCTACGCTCGGTCAATCTCCGCTTATCACAAGGATTCTCCATATAGGATCAAAGTGATACCTCCTAAATCCTGGGTTTTGGATCTATGAGATAGATCTAATTGGATGTTAGGATACTCACTAGTTGTAGTGAGATGGTATCAATCGATCCTGGGGAGAATCACTGGAAAGGTTCCAGTGTGATAAGGATGACTGATTGTCAGTCGCAGGCATTGTCTTTACCCTCAGTGGAGGGACGGTATGTTGGAAGAGCTCTAAGCTAGATACCGTGACATACTAGACGATTAAGGGCAAGATACATCGTTACCAAGGATGCTATCAAAGAGGCAGTCTGGATATATAAGTTCATGGGATGAACTTCGTTCCTACCATTGTGTGACAATGGAGTCGTGGCTTTAGCCAAGGAACTACCGTCCCATCAGAAATCCAGATATAATTCTTAGGCAGTATCACCTGATAATGGAGATGGTTGATCTCCAGGGAGATCGAGGTTAGGAGAGTAGATACAGAGGACAACAGCGCGGATCCACTCACAAAGGCCTTTTTCCCAGTAGAGACTTTTATGGGATGGTTGAGTATGAGATACTTCAACCGCAGCTAATTGTTGGGTATGCGATACCACAACAGATGGCCCTAGTGCAAGTGGGAGATTGTTAGTTATATGTATGCCATAGAGGCCATTACTGTACATACGATGTATATTGTAATGGATGCTTGGACATATATAGGGAGGACTTTCTTGCTTGACATGATAGTATGCTATCTGGTTGTACTTTATCTTAACATGTACTCTGATTGTCTCTATATTACATGTTGATAAAGCCCTTAGGATATGTACTCGACTACTGGGACTATGATGAGATCATACTAGTGGGGCCACGGTAGTCGACGAGTACATCCTATAACTGTTCCTAGTCGAGGGTGTATCGAGACAGGGCATCGATACACCATAGTAGACTAGCGTATACGCATCTTGACCCATATGATGGGCGATGGATGATCCCATATCCATCGGTGTTTGACATCAAGGATGGTGTACGGGTGCTCAGTAGAGACTGGGTACACTGGACGGACTCGCCGAGAACTCCCAGATGGTATTATACCTCACGTCAGATGGCAGTTCTCCGGTGACACTGGTACAGAGTAGTCTGTTGACCCGAGATCGTCATAGAGTCTTGTGTGATTCCCACTGTGCTTTGATTTCCATCATACCACGTCCAAGAGGGCGTGCAAAAAGGTGGCTTTTGGGTACAGTCCCGAATCACATGGAGGCAATGAGCGATAGGAGGGGATTCGTCTCTCCCGGTATAGGGAGTTGATGTTGTGCTGTGTTCGATTGGCTATGACCGGAAATCCCTGGCCAGGGTTGCTGAGATTTACTGGTAAGTGTTATCAGTAGTTTCTCGAACTGTTATAGACCTCATATCGACACGACTTATCGAGCTACTGGGGTCTGACGTTTACCACCCCTAGGCAAGATATGCAACATATCAAACGACGAGACCGAACTGTACGGGAGTGTTACTGTTTGGATTCACAGGAGAATGTACAGGCTTGCTTGTTGATCTTCTGAGCGCTCAATACCTGGGTAGCTGTTACGTTTAGCTGACCGCTTGCAGCTTGTGGCTGTTTGATATGATCATCACCTACTGCCGGCGTATTGACGATTCTTTAGAGTCCTACACAGAGGTTTCTTGACTTAGGAAAAACGGATTAGGAGCACATATGTGATATGTGCGGGACCGAGGATAATGCGATATGTGATACCGTATTCTATTCTCGCGATATTTGATATCAGCCGGGTCATCGGATCAAGTGTTGATTCGGTGAATCGGTACGGATAAATATTAGTCGGTTTTATGCGATATAGCCGGATTGTCGGATCAAGTGTTGATTATATAATTTAATGTATAATAATATATATATGATATATTAAATTACATTAACTAATATTTGCTCACTAAAAGATTCTTTTTCTCACTCGGGTAATACATTGATATATATGCGATATATGTTAATTGTATTATTTTATTTTGTTACAATAAATATTATATATGTGATATATAATATTGTAACATGATATGATAACTAATGCAACTTGTTTAGTGGAGTTTAAACTTGATTAGGGTTTGGATTAGGGTTAAGCTTTCTAGATGTTTCTAGAAGGTTTTGGTTTTGTTTTGTGAAAGATATTTATAAGTGACTCATGCTTTAACCCAACCCAAACCCTAACCCTAGTCAATTCTCTACAATGGTTAAGTCAACCATGGTTGCATTATTCTTCATATTAATCCTTTTCCTATTCATCACAAAAGGATTCTTATCATTGTTCATCATCTTCTTCCTTCTTGTTCTTTGCTTGAAATGGTTTCTTGCTTTGATTTTTGTGATGGATAAATATGAGAAAAAGATAAATAAAGAGAGCAAAAATCCTACTTCATCATCCTCATCTTCCCTTGCCATTTAGATGAGGGTGTTCACATCATTTCATGAGTGTTAGCTTGTGTTAAAGAAACTTCAAGGTAGATCATCTTAGTATCGAAGATCGGAAGCAAAGGTTGCGTCTTTCTCTTCGTGGAACCTCTCGAGAGTCCGGATCCCGATGATCGCAGCGAAGGGACCACAACACGGAGCAAATGAAGTGAAGGACCGGATCTACAAAGGTTGTAATCCCTCTCACTTAGTGTTAAAGTGTTTAGCATGTTAGTTTTCGCCTAATCTCTAGTTTAAAGATCTTGTATCGGGTTGTTCGGCACGGCTAAATTTTTAATCGGGCATGGTTGATGCCTCGTAGACCCTTGTGCGCGTACATAGCAACCCTACAGTACCCCTGGGCGAGAACGGTTTCGCTGTGTAGTAGACGGTGAGCCTGGCAGAGGGACTACTACCTACCGGTGATTGGTTGGACCTGACAGTTATCCGGAGGGTACTGATCAGAGTAGATAGATGGATGCGGGGTGATCCGTACTGCCGGGGCCGAGGGCCGATACCGCAGACGGAGCCCGTGGGCTGACCCGGACTGACGGGGCCCGATGGATGAGGATTTGGGTGTCGATGCTGGACACGAGTATTTATGATATTTGGGTGCCGATGTTGGGCACTCGGGATTCTCAGTGATGTAAAGGATTTGAGGGCCGATGAGAGTGCCGGCGCCTGAACTATTTGGGGGATCTGGGTGCATTGATGGACACCGATTATATATTCCACGTTGACATTCCGTGTAGATATTATATTGCCCATGCTCAGCATTTATTATTGTACCTCATCCTGTGGTTACATTACCTGATAGAGCACTTGCATGATTATTGCACATACTGCTTATCACATATTGATATCATCTGTTGGCATATGATAGAGTAGCGCAGTACGTGCATGCTCGCGATTACCTTTATATGTTATCTCTATTCACGAGTTGGCAACTCACCCCCGTTGTGCCACAGTGTTTGCAGGTTGCCCTTCGGAGTAGTCGCGGCAGGCTGCGGTTGCATCTTTTGACACAGATACCCCCATAGTTGGTGTACTAGCTCTTTTGCTGATAGGTGGGTTTTGTGCGATATCTGTTATCCTTCAGTTATGTACATTATTGTATCTAGTAATCTCCATCTACCATGTATGTATTTGACTTAGAGACAGTGTGAGGACGATGATGTATTATATTTGTATTCTGGTGTCGTGCTCGTTGTGAGCCGACTGTACTTGCAGTTTATCCTATCTGTGATGTTCCCACTTATGGATCTTGATCTTCGCTACGGCGTCGTGTATTACTATCTTGGTGATTTTTTACTTAGATTTCTTATCATGTTAGTAAGTGCTTTCATTTCAAACTTATAACACTCTATTCTTTCACTGGTTTGATTTCTGGATTTTCGGTTCACTTAGTCGCGTTACGCCTGTAGACGTTACGTGGTTAAGTGCCGGTCACGGGCCAAACTTTGGGTCGTGACATACCGAGACAGGGCATCGATACTCAAGAGTAGACTAGCGTATACGCATCTTGACCCATATGATGGGCGATGGATGATCCCATATCCATCGGTGTTTGACATCAAGGATGGTGTACGGGTGCTCAGTAGAGACTGGGTACACTGGAGGACTCGCCGAGAACTCCCAGATGGTATTGTACCTCACGTCAGATGGCAGTTCTCTGGTGACACTGGTACAGAGTAGTCTGTTGACTCGAGATCGTCATAGAGTCTTATGTGATTCCCACTGTGCTTTGATTTCCATCATACCACGTCCAAGAGGGCGTGCAAAAAGATGGATTTTGGGTACAGTCCCGAATCACATGGAGGCAATGAGAGATAGGAGGGGATTCGTCTCTCCCGGTATAAGGAGTTGATGTTGCGCTGTGTTAGATTGGCTATAACTGGAAATCCCTGGCCAGGGTTGCTGAGATTTACTGGTAAGTGTTATCAGTAATTTCTCGAACTGTTATAGACCTCATATCGACACGACTTATCAAGCTACTGGGGTCTTACGTTTACCACCCCTAGGCGAGATATGCGACATATCAGACGACGAGACCGGACTGTACGGGAGTGATACTGATTGGATTCACAGGAGAATGTACAGACATGCTTGTTGATATTCTGAGCGCTAAATACCTGGGTGGCTGTTACATTTAGCTGACCACTTGCAGCTTGTGAGTGTTTGATATGATCATCACCTACTGCCGGTGTATTAACGATTCTTTAGAGTCCTACATAGAGGTTTCTTGGTTCAGGCAAAATGGAGTAGGTGCACATATGTGATATGTGCAGGACCGATGATAATGCGATATGAGATACCGTATTATATTCTCGCGATATTTAGATATGAACCGGGACATCGGATCAAGTGTTGATTCGATGAATCGGTACATGATATATTAGTCGGTTATATTCGATATAGCCGGATCGTCGGATCAAGTGTTGATTCGATGATTTAATGTATAATTATATATATGATATATTAAATTACATTAACTAATATTAGCTCATTAAAAGATTCTTTTTCTCACTCGGATAATACATTGATATATATGCGATATATGTTAATTGTATTATTTTATTTTGTTATAATAAATATTATATATGTGATATATAATATTGTAACATAATGTGGTTATTAATGCAACATGTTTAGTGGAGATTAAACATGGTTAGTGTTTGATTTGGGCTAAGCTTTTCTAGAAATTTCTAGAAGCTTTCTTTTTTGTTTTGGAAAAGATATTTATGTCGATATTTTAAATGACTCATCTTTTACTCAACTCAAACCCTAGCCCTAGTTAAATCTCTACAAAGGATACAATTGACCATGGTTGCATTTCTAACCTTATCATAACCTTCATTATTCGTCACAAAAGGATTATGGGATACTTCTTCTTCTTCTTCCTTGGAAAAAGCTTTCTAGCTTTTTGCTAAGTGATGATTATGAGTGAGTAATTGAAAACAAATGAGAGCTAAAATCTTACTTCATCATCCTCATCTACCCTTGCCCATTAGATGAGAATGTTCACTTCATTTAGTGAGTGAGAGCTTGTGTTAAAGAAAATTCAAGGTAGATCATCTATGTTATCAAAGATCGGAAGCAAGCTTGCACCTTTCTCTTCGTGGAATCTCTTGAGAGTCCGAAACACGATGATCGCAGTGAAGGGACCACAACACGGAGCTTATGAAGTGAAGGACTGGATCTACAAAGGTTGTAATCCCTCTCACTTAGTGTTAAAGTGTTTAACATGCTTGTTTTCGCCTAATCTCTAGTTTAAAGATCAGGCTTTGGGTTGTTCGGCATGGCTAAATTTTAAATCGGCATGATTGATGCCTCGTAGACCCTTGTGCGTGTGCCTAGCATCCCTACAGTTCTTTCGACGCGCGAGTATTATTCGACCCAGGTTCCACGCATTCGTATGTATCTACATACTTTGCACTGATGTTGGGCCGTGAGTTGTCATCGTTAGATCAGCCGCTTGTGGTTATTGTAATTCCACGGTAGCGCCCCGGCCGTCTTACAGACGCCAAATGCAGAACAAAAACTTTTTACAACTGGCGCTATCGCGTACTATAACCTGGATCTGCCATTAAAGCTAAACTAACAAATTACAAAGTGGGTAGAAATATTATACCGAACGATCCGAGTCCTTCGGTCTTCAACCATCATCCCATGGTTTGTTGCGGCTGCTCAGATCTCCTGAATCTCCAGTCTTCTCGTCCAGGTGGCACCACGTCGACGGATCTTTAAACGGGCTCCCGCCTCTGAACCGAGGCAACTCGGTCGTCAAGTTTGCTAAAAGAGACGACCAAGATGATGTAGAGAATGAGTAGAACACTTTGTCTCGTTACGTCCAGAGCCATGGACAAACGGTTAATGAAGTTGCCTTTTGGATCGAATGAAAATGAAAGAATGAGTATGCTTAATTTCCATGAACCAAATAACTATATCTTTTTTCTAACAACCATCATCATTTCAAGAGGGGGGGGGCCAAGATATATTGGGGGGTGAGTGTAGGAGAGCCAAGGAAGGTGACCATTAACCTAAGCTTATCATAACAATCAATCAAAGCATGAATCATATAACACCTTGCACAAATCATTTAATGAAACAATGATTCATATAAACATATCATCATATCATTAAATGAACCATTAAAGCACCCATGAGTCACTAATCCTAGTCACCACAACATGAAGCTTCCACTCATGACTCACCTCATGACTCACCCTCAGGAAGAAAAGATAAATCTGCATTTAACCGAATGTCAAATACGGGCAATAGAAAACTGGAAACTGGCAACTTCCAAAAGTGATCCTGAAACGAATTTCAGGATAACCCCATATCAGTATAAACATACCCGCATTTGTATTACGTCCGAATACAAATGCAACTGAGATAAAGATATTATATCTTCACAGTATAATACTCGGATCCGGCTTAAACCAAAGCCTACCAGTATTATCTGCCCGAAATATGACACGTGTGAAAACGCACGTGCATTTTCCGAACCCTGCCATAAAACCATACGGCCTCTACAACGTTTCGCCTGAACTTGGGAAACTGTCTGTGGGGGACTCTAATGACTCATCAACACACTGGCACTAGGTATAACCACTAGCACGTCAGAGGTACAAGCTGTACGTAACGGTTGCCTATGTATTGATTGGAAGGAAGCTGACGAGCGAACTCATTCATAAACCCTACTGAGCCTAACAATGACAATATACGTACAGTCCGGTCCGTTCGTCTAAAGAGTATCGCATATCGAGTCTAGGGGGGTGGATAAAGTCAGACCCATAATAACGCGATAAATCGTGTCGGCATGAAGCCCATCACCACCTGAGAAACTGCTGATCCAAATCAGTAATTCTCCACTACCTCGGCCGAGGATTTCTAGTGATGGCCACCCGTGCACTGTGTGACATCAACCCCCAATACCGGGAGAGACGAATCCCCGACGATCCGCTCACTGCCTCCATGTGGCTCGGGGCTGTACCCAAAAAATACCTGTTTGCACGTCTCCTTTGAGCGTGGTAGGGTAGAAATCAAAGCACAGTGGGAACTCACACGAGACAAATGACGATCTCAAGTCGACAAACTAACCTGTACACATGTCACCTAGGAACTGCTATCCGACGATTTGTATAATACCAACTAGCATGTTCCCGGCGAGTCCTGTCCGGTGTACTCATAACACAATGAGCACCTGTATACATCTTAGGTGAACCAACTGACACCAAAGGCTTGTGAGACCGGCTATCGCCCCTCGTCGGGGTCTCGACTGTATACACTAGTCTACTCTGGAGTATCGATGCCCTGTCTCGAAACTCCCACGACTAGGGACACTTTAAGGATGTGCTTACAGACCCCAGCTCCCACGTATATGATCGCCATCATACTGCTGGTAGTCAAGCAAGAATCCTATGGGCTCTATCATCATGCAATAGTTAACTAAAGCATGTATACGATGATAAAGACAAACCAGATAGCATACTATCATCTCGAGCAAGACTGTCATATCGGTATAAGTCCTGCCTCAATCATTGCAATCGCGTACCTGCGATCCAATAATTGATTTTGAGGGCATTATATCCAACAATCTCCCACTTGCACTTAAGGCTAATTATTGCGATGTCGCATACTTACAGCCCGTGTGATACCGAACACCCAACTCCTCTATTAATCAGTTTCACAAAGGTAGTTTGTAAAACTCTTGTGTTCGAGAAATAGCCTTAGTGGGTGGATCCGCCTTGATGTTTCTTTCTATGTCTCTCTTAATCTCAAGTTCGCGGAGAAAGCCATCTCCCGAATCGAGTAATACCTGTCTTAGAATATGTCTGAATATCTGATGGGACCTAGTTCATAAATGAACTCTAAATCCAAACTTCTAAGACTGTATTGATAACTGAACCTAATCAGTATGGCGCATCATGCCACCCACAGTATCCTCTTGGACCATCTGTCCATAATACTGTCCCTCGTCAGAGGGAAAACTATAACTCTGACAATCACTCTGTCATCCATGTCACCTTGGAAGCCTGGAATGATAACCGACTCCCGAAGGAGGCTGCCGTCATCAAATCCGTAGAACATACACTCATGTTCAAAAACTGCTTCCTTATGTTTCTTCAGGATTGGATTAATATAAACTTATCGCATCTAGTGCAAAAACAATATCTGGTGTGATACTTGACATCTCACGATTGACTCAATTGCCTAAGCAAGTGATCTGCCAATCATGTACGTCCCTCTCCCCTTTAGTCTGTAAGACAACTTTAGAGAGGGTAACTCCATCACCTGCAGGTACACCACCATGCCAGGAGTCATCTATTCTAAAATACCATTAGAATATTGTCAAAGTACCCAAATTGGGAAACTACCCAATTCTAGATCTAAAACCATAGATCTAGTAACCAGAATGTCTGATATTATATCCATATCTTTTGTGGAGAAACAACTGTGTGACGACCAAAGTACAACCGATCGTAGTATAGGAATTTTACTTCCTAATATGTGTATGTCATCCAAATACCAGGACATCACACCCTACTACCTTCTCAACAGATCCATCCCCTATTCTGATGAAGTCAAACCCATGACTGTCATATCAAAAATAGATGATCTAATCTCCGCTATATCTGCTCAACCCTATAAATAGACATAAGCTACTTGCCCACTATGCTTCCGCTGCTCCCACTGACTACGACAACCCTCTGGCAGAATAATATATACGTACACTTCTAAAGCTAGTTTAGAACGACGCTATACTTATCTTCCTGCCGGGTCTCATTGTCTGGAACAACAGTAGTGTCAAGTCTGGTTAAACAAGAACTTCCCTGTCACCGTCCTTGAGGCTACCGGAGTACCTCTCGGGTGTCTGAGGTTACCCACCATGTCTGCGGAGTGGCTATTGGAATGTCAAACCTGATAGAATATATAGGTTCTATTAAATTTTCTGTAATCATTTGCGTTTCTGGAATGACTTCCAGTTCTACCATACTCCCACTAGTGTTTTCTGAAAAAATCCATTTTACTAAAACTGTGGCGAGTCAAGAACAATATCACTATTGATCTTCCAAAAGGTAGAAATGTCAACCCTCGTCAAAGCCAGGGTCAACCCACAAACAGCCATTACAGAAACGTGCCTTGAGTTATCCAGTGTCTGGTTTTAAGCATAAGCTGGACAACTTCCCTTACCTTAACATCGTTAAGATATGAACCATTCTGTATACAATATAGAAATAGAGGCACTAATTTAATTGGAACCAGATTCAAATCAAGCAGCTGTCTCCAGTGCATATCAACTTAATGGAGAGAGGCTAATCAGCATTACTCAACTTAGGAATCCATCCAATTATGAGTAACCTGAAAGAGAAACAAGTTTCTCAAAACCGTTACTATCAACTGAATACCAGTCATAAGAATCTACATCTTTGATCTCTTTGAGGAATCCCGATACTTGCGACATCTGGTTCTCTACTTTATTCTTATACCCACAACTTCTCAAAACTTAGACATTGTATTTCTACGAAACACTTGTCTAAAAACTAGAGAAGTCACAAGTAAACAGAACATAGTATGAGGACCTACTCCTTTGTCCTGACGGACACTGGACAACATACAATACTCTGTATAAGTCCGCTGAGTTAAATAACTCAAAACATGTGCATCGTAGGTTGAAAACTGTACCCAGGAGATTTCCTCAAATATCACCAATTACAACGAGTTCCGATATAATGAGGATGATCTCCTAATTTCCAATAACTTACTCCCACTCATCGTCTGTAAAACCATACAGATATGAGAATGAAACCTGGTAAATACCTACCCTGGAGTAAGTATCTAATCGGGAAATCAGTTTTCGTTTAACAATGTACTGAAACATGAAAATGTTTCGTAGGGGTATCCTGGTATTCCTAGTAATGCCTCTTCCATAATTCAATTCATGAATTTAACCGTATATCTCTTTGCCATCTTCTAAATCCCTTTATTTGTCTTTAGTCGTTACCTTCTATACACCATCGTTAGGCTAAATGGTTTTCTTCCTTCCCAGCCGTTCGGCACCAGCCTATGGTTTGGAAGAAGACTATCCAGTAAGCATAATAGGTGTACCCTCCTAAACCAAGGAGTACTCGTAACTTGAGAGAAGGTGATGATAAAAGACAACTGAATAATACCTTATTCTATAAAAGGTGAAATAGGAGTGGCGATGAAGTACGCGGTTTGGTCGTGAATGATAACAGTCGCAATTTACTTTGCCCTCTTTCTAATCTCTTTATTTTGTCTTTACATATTACCTTCTGCACACCCTACTTAGGATAATTGGTTTTCTTCATTACCTACCTTTCAGCACCTGCCTATGGTTTGGAATAAGACTATCCAATAAGCGTAATAGGTGTACTCTCCTAAACCAAGGAGCCCTCGCAACCTGAGAGAAGGTGATAATAAAAGACAACTGAATAAACCAATTCTATTTCTCCTAAACCTGGATCCATCCTCGAAGAAGTCCCTTCGAGTTCGTATATAACCATACGATGGATCTATCCAATGGAAGTGGATGTCCGTAGTAATACGGGGTGTTCTGAGAAATACAAAGGGTAAAAGAAGGAGCGGCAATGACTTATGCAACTCGGACAATCCAAAAGCCAGTATTTTAAGAAGGTTCGGTCAACTTGGTCACTGAGTCATAGTCTAGGGTCGGTCAAAGGTCGCTTCCAAAGAGAGAGAGAGAAAAGAAACACTCTATGTGCACTCTAACCTAGATCAGAATGGTTATCACTTTATCTAATCAGGAAACCTCCCACTGTAATCTCAAATTCTCCTCCAAACCTGAAAGAAGAATTAGTCCGGATCACCCGAAGAGTAAACTAACTCATCAGTGAGAATCGGGATCCAACTATCATCGCATGATAACTTGATGGAAGCCACTCAAATTATCACACTCCAGAAGGTATGCGCATGCCTGGCAAGTTTGCTGTAAGTTTGAAACTCCCGATGTGATTTTTGCCCCATGCTCTTATGACCTTGACGAAAGCCAACAAATCATAAGTCACATGTCAAGTTCTATCCGTCATTATCCAGGTTAATTTGAACCCACCCGTACATACCCTTGACGAAAGCCAACAAGATAATACGATTGTCCCAAACCAACACATCTATCTATGCTACAAATGAATACCCAGCAACTATCAAACACTATGCCTTGACGAAAGCCAAAAACATAGCTTGAATACTACTGGCCATCCATAAGATACGACGGAGGGCTACGACTGGTTTTTGGCGAAAAATCTTTAACGTAGTGAACTTGATCTCGTTGAAGAAACCTGATAGCTTTTTATAAAAATATAGTGACGAAAACCTTTTGCTAAAGTGGTCACTCCCGGTGAAGGGATCTCGGCTCTTTCCTCGTGGAATGAGGTGCAGGATATTCCAACTGAATACCGCGATGCAAAGCAACTTGTAATCGACTATAGTGAAGTTATTACCCTGACACAAACTTCTGCCCAAGGGGTCACTCCCGGTGAAGGGATCTTGGCCCTTGCCTCGTCGAATGAGGTGCTGGATATTCATAACCGAATATCACTATGCAAAACAAAAGGAAACGTCTTTGTAATAACACTTTTAAAATTTGTTCCAACAACATCAGGTTTTTTTTATCCTTGCATTGATAAGAATTAACACAATCCCATCAATTAATCACACCAGAAAAGAACGAAAAATAGAATGTACGTATATGCCATCCACATTCGTCACTGGGTCCCGTCATCACCCGTTAGGTTACTTAACTAACGACAGAGCGGGGACAGGACTAGCGCGGGTGTAAAACATATACAACATCTAATAGTATATATACCAATATACAATAATCGCTCCAGGCGTGATAATATGCAACATTACAGAAAAGTAATAAGCATCACAGAATAATACAGATAATCTGGGATCCCCGAGTTTCACAGAGCCGCTACTAAAACCCGACGTTCCCCTGGTCGTGTGGATAGCCTGTGCATTGAAACCCAGACCCCTACGGGTGCGGCAAGTTACCCGCCAAAACCTGAAGCGAGGTAGTCCCCCACAGCATAGTGAATGGAACACCCGACACTTCACGGAATCCGGTAAATTGAGCACCCCCTCCTTGGGTCAACCTGGACCCCCTACGAGTGCGGCGAATAGTCTGCCAATTCTAGAGTGAGGTCCCTCTGCCTCTCAAAGCCATGAGATACGGACCCGTTGCCCTATAGAACCCGGCTATCCATGCACTCCGTCGTGGGGTAATCCTAGTACAGAAAAGAAAATATATACAGCGGGTACATCGACCTCAGCCCGGTCGTGCCCCAAAAGAATATTATACAAACAGGCAGTGACGGCAGTCCACATGTTGGACGCTCGCCCTGCAATATCAAATGTACAAATAAATCCAAACAGCACTACCATTGCACACTGCTATCCACCACGACATATCCGCAACATCACAACACAACACAGAACATCAACGCGAATGTCACGTTCGCAAACCCGTCTAAAAGAACTATAGCAATTAGACGCGGTTTACCGCTCGAATGGCATTCACGGTCGGAGATATAATATAAATACTGCATACTAACAAGTTTAAAATTTCGATCGACAAAACTTCCCGAAGTGGGCCCCACGTACATCTGCCGTACAGTAACAAAATCTGGGCCCAAAAGAAATATACCAAAAACCATAATTTACCATGTAGAACATACTGTAGAAGTTTGACCCTTTGAAGCGCCAACACGGCCGCGGATCCGCGGCCAAAGCATGGCTTTGGCGGCGGTTCCGCGGCCGTACGGTCGAGACAGGGGATCGAATTTCTACAGTTTTCTTCAGAAAGCCTGCTTAATTTTCTGGTATATGTAAAATTATTTTTAGACCCCTTTTAAAATCAACAGAAACTTTGAACAGAAAATTGCAGTTTTTCGAAATTCGGTTCGATCGATCTTTTAAACGCGTTAGCATAAGTTAGTAAAGCTTAATGGCGAGGCTTTTATACCACTTTAAGTCCACGGTAGCGCCCCGGCCGTCTTACAGACGCCAAATGCGAAACAAAAACTTTTTACAACTGGCGCTATCGCGTACTATAACCCGGACCTGCCATTAAAGCTAAACTAACAAACTACAAAGTGGGTAGAAATGTTATACCGAACGATCTGAGTTCTTCGGTCTTCAACCATCATCCCACGCTTTGTCGCGGTTGCTTCGGTCTCCTGAATCTCCAGTCTTCTCGTCCAGGTGGCACCACGTCGACGGATCGTTAAACGGGCCCCCGCCTTTGAACCGAGGCAACTCGGTCGTCAAGTTTGCTAAAAGAGACGACCAAGATGATGTAGAGAATGAGTAGAACACTTTGTCTCGTTACGTCCAAAGCCATGGACGAACGGTTAATGAAGTTGCCTTTTGGATCGAATGAAAATGAAAGAATAGTATGCTTAATTTCCATGAACCAAATAACTATATCTTTTTTCTAACAACCATCATCATTTCAAGAGGGGGGACCGACCAAGATATAGTGGGGGGGTGAGTGTAGGAGAGCCAAGGAAGGTGACCATTAACCTAAGCTTATCATAACAATCAATCAAAGCATGAGTCATATAACACCTTGCACAAATCATTTAATGAAACAATGATTCATATAAACACATCATCATATCATTAAATGAACCATTAAAGCACCCATGAGTCACTAATCCTAGTCACGACAACATGAAGCTTCCACTCATGACTCACCCTCAGGAAGAAAAGATAAATCCGCATTTAACCGAATGTCAAATACGGGCAATACAAAACTGGAAACTGGCAACTTCCAAAAGTGATCCTGAAAAGAATTTCAGGATAACCCCGTATCAGTATAAACATACCCGCATTTGTATTACGACCGAATACAAATGCAACTGAGACAAAGATATTATATCTTCACAGTATAATACTCGGATCCGGCTTAAACCAAAGCTTACCAGTATTATCTGCCCGAAATATGACACGTGCGAAAACGCACGTGCATTTTCCGAACCCTGCCATAAAACCATACGGCCTCTATAACGTTTCGCCCGAACTTAGGAAACTGTCTATGGGGGACTCTAATGACTCATCAACACACTGGCACTGGGTATAACCACTAGCACGTCAGAGGTACAAGTTGTACGTAACGGTTGCCTATGTATTGATTGGAAGGGAAGCTGACGAGCGAACTCATCCATAAACCCCACTGAGCCTAACAGTGACAATATACGTACAGTCCGGTCCGTTCATCTAAAGAGTAACGCATATCGAGTCTAGGGGGGTGGATAAAGTCAGACCCCTAATAACGCGATAAATCGTGTCGGCATGAAGCCCATCACCACCTGAGAAACTGCTGATCCAAATCACTAATTATCCACTACCTCGGCCGAGGATTTCTAGTGATGGCCACCCGTGCACTGTGCGACATCAACCCCCAATACTGGGAGAGACGAATCCCCGACGATCCGCTCACTGCCTCCATGTGGCTCGGGACTGTACCCAAAAAATACCTGTTTGCACGTCTCCTTTGAGCGTGGTAGGGTAGAAATCAAAGCACAGTGGGAACTCACACGAGACAAATGACGATCTCAGGTCGACAAACTAACCTGTACACATGTCACCTGGGAACTGCTATCCGACGATATGTATAATACAAACTAGCATGTTCCCGGCGAGTCCTGTCCGGTGTACTCATAACCCAATGAGCACCTCTATACATCTTAGGTGAACCAACTGACACCAATGGCTTGTGAGACCGGCCATCGCCCCTCGTCGGGGTCTCGACTGTATACACTAGTCTACTCTAGAGTATCGATGCCCTGTCTCGAAACTCCCACGACTAGGGACACTTTAAGAATGTGCTTACAGACCCCAACTCCTACGTATATGATCGCCATCATACTGCTGGAAGTCAAGCAAGAATCATGTGGGCTCTATCATCATGCAATAGTGAACTAAAGCATGTATACGATGATAAAGACAAACCAGATAGCATACTATCATCTCCAGCAAGACTGTCATATCGGTATAGGTCCTGCCTCAATCATTGCAATCACGTACCTGCGATCCAATAATTGACTTTGAGGGCACTATATCCAACAGTTATTACTCCGGTAGGCGAGTCGTTTGTCGCTCGTTTGGTGTTTCGTTTGTGTTCCGTTCATATCGGGAAGAGGGATTCATCGGTTGATTTGATTCTCCTCGATATGTTGGACTTTGATGTGCTTCTGGGCATGGACTGTCTAGCCACTTTTTATGCATCTGTGGACAGACGTGAGAAGGCAGTCAGATTTAGCTTTCCGGGAGAGCCAGTCCTTGTTATTCAGGGAGACCGCAGCGTCACCCTTCCCAGCTTGATTTCGTCTCTTCGCGCCGGTCAGGTATTGCGGAAGGGATGTCAGGGATTCTTAGCGTATGTTTGTGATACTCGAGCTGCAGAGGTTCCTTTGGACCAGGTCCCGACTGTTAGTGAGTTCCCTGATGTTTTCCCTGACGAGCTGCCTGGGTTACCGCCTGAGCGCGATATTGCTTTCTACATTGACTTGATTCCCGGCTCGGGGCCTATTTCCATACCGCCTTATCGGATGGCCCCGGCGGAGCTTAGAGAGCTGAAGGATCAGTTGCAGGATTTGTTAGATAAAGGGCTTATTCGACCTAGTCTGTCTCCGTAGGGTGCTCCTGTCCTGTTCGTTAAGAAGAAGGACGGCAGTTTGCACTTGTGCATTGATTACCGCCAGCTGAATAGGGTTACCGTACGGAACAGATATCCCTTACCACGTCGATGATTTTTTCGACCAGCTTCAGGGTGCGGGATACTTTTCGAGGATTGACTTGCGATCGGGTTACCATCAGTTCCGGGTGCGGCAGGAGGATATTCCGAGGATGGCTTTTTGCACACGTTACGGGCACTATAAGTTTTTGGTGATGTCGTTCGGACTCACCAATGCACCAGCCGCATTTATGGACTTGATGAACCGCATTTTCAGGCCGTATCTAGATCTATTCATCATCGTGTTTATTGACGATATTTTGGTGTATTCCCGGAGCCGAGAGGAGCACAAGCAGCACTTGCGGATCACATTACAGACTTTGAGGGAGCATCAGCTGTTCGCTAAATTTTCCAAGTGCGCATTCTGGCTAGACGGTGTCGACTTCTTGGGTCGTGTGGTGACGAGAGATGGTATATGTGTGGACCCAAAGAAGATCGAGGCCGTTCAGCATTGGCCCAGACCAGCATCAGTTACGGAGATCCGTAGTTTTCTAGGCCTGGCTGGCTACTACCGGCGATTTGTTCAGGACTTCTCCCGTATTGCTGCACCATTGACCGGGTTGACCCGGAAGGGAGTTCCATTTGATTGGACCGAGGTATGCGAGCATAGCTTCCAGCAGTTGAAGACTCATCTGACTACTGCACCAGTGTTGTCATTGCCTTCGGGATCGGGCAGATTCATGGTTTATTGCGACGCTTCGCAAGTGGGACTAGGTTGCGTGTTGATGCAGCATGGCAGAGTTATCGCGTATGCTTCTCGGCAGCTGAAGACACATGAACAGAACTATCCTACGCACGATTTAGAGATGGCTGCAGTGGTTTTTGCACTCAAGATCTGGAGACATTACTTATACGGAGAGTCATGCCAGATACTCACAGACCACAAGAGCTTGAAGTACATATTTCAGCAGCGAGAATTGAACCTGAGACAGCACCGTTGGATGGAGCTGGTGAAAGACTATGATTGCGAGATCCTCTACCATCCGGGCAAGGCGAACATGGTGGCTGATGCTTCGAGTAGGAGGCCCGGAGGTAGTCTATCTTATTTGAGCGCCGTGCAGAGGCAGTCATCGGTAGATTGGAAGATTTTATGCGACAACCGAGTTGAGTTCGAGTTCACTCCGACAGGGGGACAGCTTGCGCATATTCGTGCACGTCCGCAATTGCTTGACCGTATTCGCGAGGCATAGCCCAGTGATGACCGTCTTTCAGAGATCATGGAGTAGATTAGGCAGGGCAGAGATTCCGAGTTTGTGATCGATGATCAGGGAGTACTACGATTTGGGACTCGATTGTGCGTACTAGATTCTGAGGGACTGCGGCGTGAGATTCTTGAGGAGGTGCATAGATCGATATTTAGCATTCATCCAGGCTCCACCAAGATGTACCGTGATCTGAGAGATGTCTATTGGTGGGACAGAATGAAGAGGGACGTCACAGACTTCGTGTCGAGATGCCTGACTTGTCAGCAAGTCAAGGCCGAGCACCAGAGGCCCGCTTGAGAGTTGCAGCCTTTGCCCATTCCAAAGTAGAAATGGGAGCAGATTTCTATGGACTTCATTGTGGGTCTACCCAGGACTAGTCGAGGGTATGAATCCATTTGGGCGATCGTGGATCGTTTGACGAAAGCGGCTCACTTCCTGCCCATGAAGACCACTTTCGTTTTTGATCAGTATGCCCAGATTTACATCGACGAGATCGTATGGTTACATGGCGCCCCGACTTGTATCGTGTCAGACCGAGGCACCCAGTTTGCCAGCCGACTATGGCAAAGATTTTAGGAAGCGTTGGGCACCCGTTTCAGTTTCAGCACAGCATTTCATCCGCAGACCGACGGCCAGTCAGAGCGGACTATTCAGACTCTCGAGGACATGCTCCGAGCATGCGTTTTAGATTTTGGTGGTAGCTGGGATCATCATTTATCCTTAGTGGAGTTCTCCTACAACAATAGCTTCCAGGATGCTATTCAGATGGCACCTTTCGAGGCATTGTATGGGAGGAGATGCAGATCGCCCGTCTGTTGGACAGAGCTCAGCGGGAGCAGTATTTTGGGGCCGCAGATCGTGCAGGATACGACTGAGAAGATACAGGTGATTCAAGATCAGATGAGAGCAACCCAGAGCAGGAAGAAATCGTATGCGGACAGACGCCGTCGTAGACTAGAGTTCGCAGTTGGCAATCATGTTTTTCTAGGGGTCTCTCCAATGAAGGGCGTGATGAGGTTTGGGCGAAAAGGAAAGCTTAGTCCCAGATTTGTGGGTCCCTTCGAGATCCTCGAGCGTGTCGGCGCAGTTGCGTATCGTTTGGCTCTTCCACCCAGCTTCCCTGATGTTCACCCTGTCTTCCACGTTTCGATGCTCCGAAAGTACCTTCACGACCCTTCTCATGCGATTCAGCACCCGATGATCCAGCTGGAGCGCGACCTTTCTTTTGCAGAGCAGACGGTGGTCATCCTGGATCGGCAGGTGAAGAAATTGAGATCGAAGGTTATACTGACCGTCAAGGTCCTTTAGCGTAGCCCGAGCAGCGAGGAGGTCACATGGAAGACCGAGGACAAGATGAGGAAGAAATATCCTCATCTCTTTGAAGGTACGGGCAGCTAGATTTTTAAATTCAGGGACCAAATTTCTTTAAGGGGGAAAGATTGTAACGCCTTGAAAGTCGTTTAGGTATTTTCCCGATAATCGGTAAATAATTGGTATTTTTCCGTAAATTGTAATTATAATTATTTTTCAATATAAGCCTAATTATACCTAATTTGGATAGGCAATTGTTAGTATTTAGTAGCTAATGAGTCACTTATAAATTTCTGGTCGTTTAAAAATTTTTCCTTTATTTATTACTTTTAATATTATTTTAAGCTGTTAAATATACATTAAATTAGTGATAAGTACAAATTTGAATGGGCTAATTACATACTTAAGAACCATAACAACTAAAATCTAGTTTGTAATATAAATTTTTAGTATATTATTCCCAAGTTCTAGTTGATTTTAGTCAATGGAAAATTAAAATTTAAAATAAAATAAACTAAAACTTGCAATTAGGTAACTTGAGGGGGTCTTTTTGCATAAAAATTTCTTTGCAACCTCTCACAAATCCTCACCCCTCCTTTGGGCCGAGCCTACTACAGGAAATCCCCCCCCCCCCAAATATTTCCCTTCAACTCATTTGTTATGTGAGGAAATAGAAATTAAGTGTAGGTTTTAAAATATACTATTTTGGGGTATGGTGTACTTTGATATGAGAGGGGTTTGACTTGGTGAAATTCCACAATCACCCACACTTCTCCCCATCCCTTCTCTGGCCAAAAACTGCTGCCACCTCCCCCTCATTTTCCCCTTCTCTTTTTCCTTCAAAATTCATCACAAATTGCTTCAAAAATCCAATTTCAAGCTCATTTCTTCTTCCTTTCTCCTTAGCCAATCTTGCATGAATCTTGGAGCAAGGAGGCCATCTTTGGAGGCAAATCACCATGCTAGATCCCTAGAAATTTGAGGTATAATCTTGACCCAATTAACACTTGTGGTTAAATTCCTTGAATTAAATTGATTTAGTGTTAATTTTTTGTGCTAATTTCAATTCTAGGTTTTTAAAGAGGATGGTTTAAGTTAGAACTAGGGTTTAAAACACCATTACTAGGTTAATTAAGTTTATTTGGTTATCTAGTTCTTATACAAACCTAATCTAAGAGGTTACTTGCTTAAGTAGGCTTCAAATTATGCTAATTTAGTTATTTCAAGTGTGAAATTTGATTTGGAATTGCTAGTTATGAAATTCAAGAAAGGGTTTGATTTTGGGATTAGGGTTTGAAGCATTTTAAAGTGGGTTGGATTAAGTGTAGTGGCTTGCTAGTTGGGTGGTTGGATGATTATGCTCGATTATGGTCATTTTATCGCTAATCTACGACGGTTACGCCAAATTACAAATTTTTGTGCTTACTAGGTTTTTGATACAATTAGGATGTGAATTAATTTTGTTATGTTGGTTATATTATTAACATCTACTACGGTAATTAGGGTGTTCGAATGTGTATTGGTTTGATCGGGTCTTAGTTTTGACGGTTGTTCCGAACGACGATTCTAGTAAGGGTTGTAATGATTTTCGTGTGTGTTCCGCGCACCAAGTGCACAATGTGCCTAACTCGTAGATGTTGACCCTTTCATTTTGTGACTTGGCGTCGTTTCAGGATATTTAATCTTATGTTTTGTGTTGTGCAAATTCCAGGATCGGTCGCGGAGACTTCGGACGCGGCACGAAAATGGAAAGCGGTGATTGGACCAGGCTAGATGAGGATTTCCGGTGAGTAGATGTATACATCTACAGGGGAAATCGTTTGGATGGAGCGAGGCGCTCGATAGTTTAGAATTTCTAGTAATACTAGCTTGTTGCATGTGGTTCCTAGTTACCTATTTTACTGCATTGCATGACCTTCATATCCATATATGTGTTAATTCATCGTATAGAAACCATTAAAATGATATATGCGACACAAAAAACATTTGGCTTTCTTAGTTCATTATATATAATTGTGCAACATCATCTCATAGGACACTTGCACCATTACCATGGTTTTATGCAGCACGAGCACCATTCATGCGGACACACACGCCTTAGTAATTGCTATGCCACAAACACTAGATAACTTGTTTAAACCGGAATTTAGAATAATTTCACCATATAGGACGTATAAACCAGTACTAATATATTAAATTCCTCAAGATGAACATGTATAATTGCTAGTCATATGGATGTACCTCATTACATCATTCGATCATACATAGCCTTTTAGTCATATATTGCAGGTCGCATTGTTGATACCATAGGCATTCATCATCATTGACAATTGTACTTATGCTACTTTCTTTCTTGAGGATTTCAGCATTTGAAATTTATGAGATTTTGGAGAAAACGCAAGGATTTAATAAAACTGATATCATTTTAAATATTGCAAGTTGCGGTTTTCTCGTGACATGATACTTGTGTCGTCCACCATGAGTTTTCTGTTAGTTTTCGAAACCCGTTTCAAGGAGTAGGATGATCCGTCTCGGGTACATGGTGGGCCCGGTAAGGTACCCCGGGGCAAGAAGTTTGAGTTGTAGACGATGAGCCTGGCAGGGGCAGACTACCTACCGGTGATTGTTGGCGTGGCGGATATCCAGAGGATACCGATCGTGGTCATGAGATTTTGAGATATTGCTACTTTGAGATAGACCAGCCGGACGGCTGGGGCCCGAGATATTTTGATACCGATACTTTGGGACACTGAGATATTCATTTAAGGTGTCGATGCTTGACACGGATTTCTGTTAATTTCATTGATATTTCTTCAAATATTTCACAGGAGTTTTTCTAAGATGAAATTAATGACTTTCTCATATCAAACATACTGGATCACGTGTTAAATTGCATTCATGTCGCATACATGCTAGTACATCATACCATATCAATATTGTAGAATTGTGACACTTTGCGTACATGCTTATGATAGTTTTTATAGATGATACATATTACTCACGAGTTGGTAACTCACCCCCGTTATGCCACAGCCTTTTTGCAGGTCCGATCCGTCAGCACTGTACCGGCGGACGCACTTCCTCCTTTTGCTTGGATTTGAGGCTTTTGCTCGTAGGTGGGTTATGTCATTATTTTGTTTCCACCTTATATATTCATTGTATCTAGTGTACTCCATCTACTGTATCATCTACCAGTACTGATGTATATTGACTTAGAGACGAGACAGTGAGATTTGTAGGCATGTATGTTGTTTATTTGGGTCGCGCTCACTTGAGCCGACGTGTTGCTTATTACTTGTGTCTTTTATGCTTATTTTGCACATTGATGATTTTTTTTGCATGGGATTTAATTCCGCCTTGGGGCGAAGAGCTAGCTCCCGCTTGGGGATGCCTTATTTCATGTTATTCATATATATTCCTGTTGTACCCATTGGGGGGCCAGTATTTACAAAGTAGACTCTGCCGAAATTTTCGGAAAAATGGATGTTGCTTTTAAAAGGCTTGATGTGAATTATTTAATTAAAATCGCTTAAATTGGTTTTCCTTCACTCTACTGCTTATTTGGTTTTGATTATTGGGTTTCGGCTTACTTAGATTACGTACGCCTCGAAACGTTTCGTAATTTAAGTGCCAGTCATGCTCCGTACTTTTCGGGTCATGACACAATATAACTATTGATCCTCCAAATAGTAGAATATTAACCATCGTCAAAGTCCGGGATAACCCACAAACTGCCATTACTGATACGTGCCTTGTGTTTATCCGGATTCTGGTTTTAAGCATAAGCCGGACAACTCCATATACCTTAACATCGTTAAGGTATGAATCCATTGTATATCCAATATAAAAATAAAGGAACTAATTAATTAGAACCGGATTCAAAAAATATGCAGCCGTTTCCAGTGCATATCGACTAAATGGAAGAAGGCCATGCAACATTACTCATCAAGGAGTGCACCCACGTATGAGTAACCTAAGAGAGAAGCAAGTTCTCAAATTTATTATTTAAGACGGAATACCTAGAACAAGTATCTACAACTTCGATCACCTCGAAGAATCCTGATACTTGCAACATATGGTTCTCTACTTTATTCTTATACTTATAACTTCTCAAAATTTGGAACTTATATTTCAACGAAATGCGTGTCTAAAACCAGAGAAGTCATAAGTAAACAGAATATAGTACGAGTACCAACCCCTTTGTCCTAATGGACATCAGACAAAATACAATACTTTGTATAAATCCTCTGAGTTTAATAACTCAAACCCTGTGCGTCGTAGGTTGAAAATTGTGTTATGGTTAAGAAGAATTACACCGTTGTTGAATGCACCTTACCTAACCATCAACTGATATAAGTAAATGTCATAAACATAATTTCAAAAGGTTATATCTCACTTTAAAAATAAGCATACTGATATATCAGCTTGAAATTGGTGCATGACAATGGATATTCAAAACCAAAAATTTTTCGTTAGGCAAAACCCAGGTGATTTTCTCAAATATCACCAATTACAAAGAATTCTGATATTGAGGATCTAATCACCCAATTCCCAATATCTTATTCCCATTCAGCATTTGTAACGCCATACAGATGTAAAAATCAAGTCTGGTAAATACATACCCTGAAGTCAGAATCTAATTGGGAAAACAGTTTTCAATTAACACCGCACAGTAAAACTGAAATATGAAAATGTTTTGAAAGGGTGGCCGGGTATTCCTAGTAATACTTCTTCCACCATCTAAATTCATGACAGTATTTGCAATTTCCTTTGCTCCCACTTTAATCCCTTTATATATCTTTACTTCTTATCTTCTGTACACAACACTTAGGCTAATTGGTTTTCTACTTACCCTACCTTTCGACACCTGTCTAAGATTTGGAAGAAGACTATCCAATAAGCGTAATAGGTGTACTCTCCTAATACTAGGAGCTTTCGCAACTTGAGAGAAGGTAAAGAGAAAAGACAACCGAATAATCTTATTCAATTTTTCCAGAACTGGAATCTATCCTCGAACAGAAACAAGTTTCTTCGAGTTCGTATGTAACTATACGATAGCATATTCAAGCAATATGGATCTTCGTAGTGATAAGGAGTGTTCTGGAGAAATGCAAAGGGGAAGTAGGGATGGCGGGGATATATACGGCTTTGTCGTGAATCATGACAGTAGTCGCAATTTCCTTTGCCCTCACTCTAATCCCTTTATATGTTTTTACTTCTTACCTTCTGTACACCACATTTAAGCTAATTGGTTTTTTACTTTCCCTACCTTTTGGCACCTGCCTAAGGTTTGGAAGAAGACTATCCAGTAAGCGTAATAGGTGTACTCTTCTAATACTGGGAGCTCTCGCAACCTAATAGAAGGGAAAAAGAAAAGACAACCGAATAATCTTATTCAATTTCTCCAGAACCGGAATCCATTCTCGAACTGAAAAAAGTTTCTTCGAATTCGTATGTAACTATACGATAGAATACCCAAGCAATATGGATTTTCGTAGTGATAAGGAGTATTCTGGAGAAATGCTGTAACACCCTAGTATGATTATACGACATTAATTGGTATTTTAACACTTGCTTTATATTTCTTCTATTCTATCTATTGGGTCACGAATGATTCGAATAGTAATAATTATTATCCGACCCGACCCGCAAGTTTAGAACCCAATATGGTGCAAAATTGTATCTGAGACTTACCAGTAAAGTGTATCTATGTGAATCTAGTATAATACCTGCATTATATTTTTAGATCTTTATATATCATACATCATATATCTTTTAATAGCCACAAGTTAAGAATAAATTATATTTTGTTAACTGTCATCATATGGTTGTCATCCCATATCTTATTTTGATTTTATCTTTTACTTTTAAATCTTAAGATATTTAATATCAAATATTTACTAAATCTAGATATAATTTTAGAATTCTTTTAAATCTTAAATTAGGAGTATGTGTTATTTAAAATATATCTTGTATTATGGTTGAGAAGTTTACATATGTGAATTATTTTCCAAAATATATTTTTGATGAGATTTTGGTGGAGATTGGTTTTAGTTTGATATTATCTATATACATTAAAATTAATATATATTTATAACCTAATTTAAACTATATATATTTATATTAAACACAAAACCTCTCTCTTTCTCTCTCTCTCTCTCCACATAATATATCTCTCCCTCATCAATTTATATATTCTCTTTCTTTGTTCTTCAAACCCACACCCATTCTCCCCGACGCAACTCCAATCGCATCCTAGAATTTTAACCGAGTCATCAAAACTTAGTGTTGATTTATATAGTGTCATGTTGCTTCCGTTCATCGTGTTTGTTTTGAGACAAGTTTACAACTTGCTACATGCTATGCTTTATGTAATTTACTTATATGTTGTCATACTATTATTATTATCATCATCATCATATGGCTATATCTATATAATTTATACACCGTAGTTATTTAACATTAATTAGTTTTATAATATACAATGTATGCAAGTTTACAACTTGCGACATGCTATAATTATATCTATAAATATATATCATCGTAATATTTCTTATTATTATCATTAAATAGTTTATAATCTGCATTTTATAACGTTATACAAAATATAGTTTGAAAATATTATAGCTTACACATGAAACGTCGTCGCAAAACGGATACAACAAATCTGAAATTTACTGTACACCTTACCTTATAAAATTCATTACAAACCATAGAAAAATCATTAGCATACGTTCTTTAGTTAGTTACAAAGCTAACTCAGAATACTATAGCCTTATGAAATATTTACTAGCAAAATAAATTGTTTAAATAACATAAACTATAAATGAAAGTATCTTTGAACTGTTGTCCAGTGAAATTCCAACAGCAACTTTCAATTTCGAACATTCATAACTTTTTGTAGGATCAATCTGAGATACTTTAACTTATAAAAATAAAAAACATTATTGAATTAGCTTTATTTTGGTATATGACACGTCCCTTTTGGAGGATATTCGTTATTTTTAAGTTATTTTACAAATCTGGGTGACACTGAATTTTTGAATGGAACTTTCTTGTGTATGATTAATCAATACCACTGTTATAGTTATTAATCGGATTGAATAAGTTGTCCCTGTTAATGTTATTATATCAATATCTATTTAATAAATAATAGTGCATGTGTTTTATTATTCAACAAATATTACCGATTTACAGTTTTACAACACCCGTCTGTATCCGTACCGATAATAGTTTATCTAGTTGCATGCCGGAACGTCACAACGTTATCATACTACTATATTAGTTCAATATGTTATCTACATTGCATTATACATAGTAATGGACGTATAATGGTTATTACAAATAGATACATATGCATCCTGGCATTAGTCGTGTTTCGATATTGATTACAGTTTTACATTGGTATCTATTTTAGGTTAATATATATTACATGACATATTCATGACATACTACTTGATTTGTTACTTGGATCTTGTTACTAATGCCAACAATATTGATGTGTTGTCATGACGGATGTAACTTGTTGTCTCCATAAACGAGAACTGTACCCACTTGATCATGTGTTGGCATTAGATCTATATTGGCAATACTTAACTTGAACACAAACCTGGGGGAAAAGAGGAAATTAAGAATGTAACCGAAACGTAACTCAAGAGGATATTATTACATGTTTGATGTTTTTCCGGGCATTAGGGAATAATTACATGTTTTCCGTTTTTCCGGTCGTTACAGAATAGTTACCCATTTGCCGTTTTTCCGGACGTTACGGAATAATTATCTGGTTGTCGTTTTTCCGGGCGTTACGGAACAAATCCTGTTACCGTGGTCCCGTGGGAAATGAACGGGATATATATTGTTGGGTTACGATGAGTATTACATTAATTGATTTTAAAGACTTTAGAATAGATAACCTAGAAGGGGTTGCATATCACACATCACATACATACACATCACTGTTTTACACCTGTGTTACTCATTTATATTCATGTTTACTTATATCGTTATACCTGGATTATCACTGTTATTTGGTATTATGACGCACTGATATCTGGGTTTTGCATGGCCCAGTTCCTTTACCTTTATCGCAGGCAGATCGAGAGTATTTTAGCAATCAAGCCGAGCGATGAAGAATTGAACATGTGCTATTTAGAGACATTTAGTTTAGTTTATTCTCTGCGGTTTTATTTCCTTGATGTGAACCCATATTGGGAAAAGTTTCATATGTTGTTTATTGGATTTGATTCATTTCCGCTTATGTATTTTCTTGACTCTATTTACTGTGGCAAATGGACATGTGCTAGATAAATTTTATATTTTACTGTTCTTGATATCCTATAGACAGTCGTAATGTGACTGTGGAGGGATGTTTCCTGACCACATGTAGTATGGTTGGCTCTATCACGTGTCGTAGTTTGCGCACTTTGGGAAGTGGGGCATGACAGGGTTTGTTTGGTATCAGAGCATATGTTTTAGGTTAGCTGGGCTTGGTTCAATTTGTAGTTGGGTATGGTACCCAATACATTGTCCTCTAAGACCCGGAATTTTAGGAACATGTCCTTCCACATAATTGTTTTATCATTCAAATTCTTGAATCTTATCTTTCCTTTAACTCTTTTATCTCGACGACAGGGGAATGATATTACATCTCGGCTTGGATCATTTTGGTTCCTTATTGTTTCTCCCATCTTATTCTCCCGATTCTGATAGTAGGATTTGGACGACTTGAATGGAGTTATGTAGTTGCAACTATATACCGCAGCATGGTTACAATGCGGTACTCTATTTAGGTAACCTGGAGTCCTATTTTGATTCATTTTATTGACTTATGGTCGTTGTATTACCTTATTTCCTCTCGGCGTCATTGTTTATGTCATGCCCCGCTTCCCAGTGTACGGAAGCGGACGTGGCCAGACACGCGACGTATTTACTCAGAAGTAAACACGCTAAGATTAAATAAGCAATAGATAAATAAAATGCACAAGAATGACAAGAGATGTAATATAAACAACAACTTTTATTAATATCCATTCTTTACATTACAACTGGTTTGAAAAGGAAAAAAATACAATGCTGAAAGCAATGCCTAAACAGTAGCATATGAAATGGAAATAAGTACAAGTAAGCTAGTAGTCGAGCTGCTCGGGTATCTGCTCCAATCACTCCTGGCTGGGCTTGGACTCCTGAAAGTCGGGTCCTCCTGACGAACATTCCAAAGAAAGAATAGACAAGAATGTCGTCAGCGAACTAATGCTCGGTAAGTCCCAAAGAAAGAATGAAATAGACAAGTAAAGAAAATAAAACTGGTAATTGGTACAAGTATATATGTCTGTTATACTAACGTAGTTGTTTGTATCTTGGTACATAATGTATCAATGTTTACGAGAGAAGTCTAACTATCCCGTGGACTATGGGAAATGGTAAGTACAAGGCCCCGTCAATACCCACGGGACAACAGCACGGATGTTCATGTAGGTATCTTTTAGTATCCTTCATCCTGCCACTTATAATACATTCCGTACCAACATACCCCGTTAAAACCCCATAAAGTATATTGTATGGATTGTATTGATTTGTAGTTATCAGACATGCCGAGCCCATGGTATAAGTTGTTCATGTAAACATATTCAGGATATATTAAGTAGTCATTTAGTCAAGTCAAGATATAGCCATGGTTCGGTCAAGTCAAGTTATGTTGCATGTTTGATATTGTTCTGGTATTCATGTTCAAGTATTCATGTTTAGATTCATGTTGACTTGGATTCATATTTGTATTAGGTTCAGATTGATTTAGACTTGGACTCAGACTTGAATCAAACACTTTAAAGAGAATTGGATCCTGAATTAGGTTTGGGAATTATCGGTAACTGCTGCACATGGACGACAGGATTTGTATCTTTTTCCAAGACAATTACCATTGATAACTCCATTTTAGTTTTCTACCTTAAATAGGAAAGCGCCCATTTTCTCCGGCTCCCTGAGGCTCAAGAGAATTGGTCCCGCTTAAACCTATATTTACTAGGATCCTTAATGTAATTTTATATATCTCGAGGGGGTTTTATCAAAAATGTTTTATATACTTTCAAAATAAATCTCGAGTAATTATTTTTATTATTTAGAATTTTCATGAATGTGAATTTTAGAGAATGAGGTATATTAGTAAAAATATACATAGCTTGAATAGTTCAAGGTATTTTAATGTAAACTTTGTCTTGTATTGATACTTGATGGTATTTTAGTGAAACTTGTCATTCGTTTATTTTCTAGAAAACATGAAATTTTATTATATATTAAAAATATATAATTTGATAATATTTATATAATTATTAAAAATTAATTTTATTTATTAAGTAGAAAATCTCATTTTTCTTTAAAATCGTATTAAAATTGTTTCGAGATCGTATGCTCCGTGAGGAGGTCTGCATCTCACTCTAATAGTCCATAGGATGTGCGATAATCCGCACCATCCAAACTAGGTTCCCCGAAATGGGTTGTAGAGGCACTATCGCTAAGAATTAAGTAACACAATTTTGAAAAATCCGAGTTTTTAATAGTTTAAGGTATTTTGATGAAATGTCGTATTTTGCCACAAAAATATTGTTCAAGAGAATCGTACTATGTCAAGATGTGTGTATGTGAGAGGTAGGTCATTACCTCGTGAGGTTTTCTAAAAGTAATATTAAGCAAAACAATTAAAAGAAGTCGTATGTAAATTTCATGGTATTTAAACGTAAAAGCTTAATTAAAATTATTTAACATGGAGTTTTAGAGCGAAATTGGTTTCTAAATATTAGTTAAATGATTACAAGTAAAGTATATACATGAGTACAAGTGATTCTTAAGAAGAATTGTGGTTTTCAAAGGTTTTAGAAACAAATGTCGGTATAACTCCACTTACCGACATGTTTTGAAAAAGAGAAGTTTTATAGTAGAAAGAGAAGAAGAGATATAGGATTTACAAGTTTAAAAGAGAGAGGGGAGGTAGAGGATGAGGGTAGTAGCCTTCGTGGAGTCGCGGGGTCGCTGTAAACATCTTGAATTCTCGCCGGAATTTGATCTAGAGCTAACTCCACTTGTACTCTTCTTAGACTTAAAAAAATTTGAGAATTTTGGCAATAGATTTAAGAATGAAGAGGGCTAGGGTATAGGGTTGTATTTATAATGTGGAATTAGGGTTTTGGAATTGAAAGAATGAATTAAAATGCATTAAAAATTGGATTAATTGGGAAATTGAATTCTCTGTTAAATTGCAGAGAAAACAAACAGTGCAGGGGTAACAGGGGTAGGCCAAGGGTTTTGTGTGCAGAGCACAGGGATTTTTCACCAACGCGGACCCGTCGGGGCCGGTCGTTCCTTGCATCTTGTCGGTCTATTTTGTGCTAGAGGCCGGTGGATCTCTGCCAAGTGTATTATACTGTGTACACAATATTTTTCACATGTTTGTTTTATCTGACTTTTCATTTTTACATGTATTGCACGTGTAAACTTTTGGGCTTCCAAAAAGTTTAAAAGAAAAATCAGTAAAAATAATATGTGGCTGATGGGATTCAAACACAGGGGCTATGTCACTGCAGTGCAAGGCTTTACCAATGAGCTACAAGTGCTTTCTTACTGTTCTTAAACAAGAATAAATTTTAAATTGTAGTCAGGCTTGCAAACTCCTTTCTGTATTTTAAAAATTTTTTACAGAAAATTTAGGGTCGTTATAGCTTACGAGTTTATGTCTTATCGCAAGCTTGAATCCAACAACCACATTATATCTTTCCTCTCGTCCCGTAAAACCCAATCCATTTGGGTTTCGAAGAATAAGGAGAAACACAGGAGAAGTTTTTTATGATTGCAGTAGTTCGAGATTAACCCCAGCGGGAGCCGGTACAAACCGCTTCAAGGACGATCAGATGTAAGATGTTTGATTAAAGAAGTTTTGATAGACCCGCCTCAAATTATCAGAGTAGCGCAGCGGAAGAGTGGTGGTCTAATAACCCATAAGTCTTAGAACAAACTTGCAAATTCATAATAAAGGGAACCGTTTACTAAAGGGTGAAGTTCATAAACAAGTCGCAGATGAAGCGCTGATAGCAGTTCGGGATTTCATGGATGTGTTCAAGGACATCTCGAGTTTACCGTCTAAACGAGATGTGGAGTTTGTGATTGATCTTATTCCTGTAGCAGTGCCAATTTCGAAGGCTTATTATTCGATGGCATCGGTGGAACTGAAAGAAGTAAAGAGACAAGTTTCCGAATTACTAAAGAACAGATGGATTCACAGCAATGGTTCACCGTGGGAAGCTCCAGTTCATCTAGTCAAAAAGAAAGATAACACATGGAGGATGTGCATCGAATATCGAGAGTTAAATCGGGTGACTATTAAGAACAAGTACCCAATCTCTCGCATAGGCGAATTATTTGATCAACTTGTAAGTCTACGGTAGCGCCCCGGCCGTCATTCTGACGCCAAACGCGGAACAAAAACTTTTATAACTGGCGCTATCGCATACTATAACCCGGATCTTGCCATTAACGCTAAACTAACAAACTGTAAAGAGGCAGAAAGGCTATACCGAACGATCCGAGTCCTTCGGTCTTTAGCCATCATCCCATGCTCCTCGTGGCGACTCTGATCTCTCGTCTCCTTATCGAGGTGGCACCACGTCAACGGATCTTTAAACGGGCTCCCGCCTCTATACCGAGGCAACTCGGTCATCAAGTCTGCTAAAAGAGATGACCAAGATGAAGTAGAAAATGAGTAGAATACTTTGTCTCAAACAACCTAGGGTTCTCATCACATGAGAGGGTTAGGGTGTAGGTTGAAGAAGATGCAAAGAGTTGGAAATGGTGAACTCATGAAACTCTAGTGAGCAAAAGAAAACCAAGCACAAAGATAACCCTTGGCTGCCCAAAACTTTTGATGATGATATATATAAGGTTTTGCTTTTGAGAAACAAAGAAAATATCTCACATAAATATCTCCAACTAAACCCTAAAATATCTCACCCAAAACAAACTCAATTAATTCATCATGAGTCACTACATGACTCATTAGCATGAGTCATTAGTGAAGATTCTAGAATTAATGAGTCACTAAAATGAGTCACCCTTTCCAAAACTAATAATCATTTAAACCAAAATGATTAACCCAAAAAGAAATGCATCTTCTAAAATATTCTCATAACGGATTACGAAAATACCCCTCACCTGTATATACATACATGTATCCGTATTCCGACCGAATACGAATACGAGAGACTAAAATATTCCGACTCAATATAATACATGGATCTGGCTTAAACCAAAGCCCACCAGTATTATCTGTCCGAAATATGACACGTGCACAAGTGCACGTGCAATTTCGAACCCTGCCCTAAAACCATACGGCCTCTACAACGTTTTGCCCGAACTTGGGAAACTATCTGTGGGGGACTCTAAAGACTCGTCAGTACCCTGGCAGTGGGTTTAACCACAAGCACGTCAGCGGCACTAGCTGTACGTAATGGCTGCCCATGTACTGACCTCAAGGGAAGCCGATGAGCGAACTCATCCTGGAACCCTACAGAGCCTATCAGTGACAATATACATACAGTCCGGTCCGTTCGTCTATGAGTATCGCATATCGGGCCTAAGGGGCTGGTAACGTCAGACCCCCAATAGCGGTATAAGTCGTGTCAGAGTGTAGCCCAGAACACCCTGAGATACTACTGGAGTACCTACCAGTACATCTCCTGCCTCTGCCGAGGGCTTTATGTAATGGCTCTCCTAGACACAGCGCGATCTCACCCCCAATACCGAAAGAGACGAATCCCCTGCCGATCCGTTCACTTACCTCCATGTGGCTCGGGACTGTACCCAAAAAAAACCTGTTTGCATGACTCCTTTGAGCCGTGGTAGGGTAGAAATCAAAGCACAATGGGAACTCACACGAGACAAATGACGACCTCAGGTCGATGAACTAACCTGTACACATGTCACCAGGGAACTGCTATCTGACGCTGGGTATAAATACCAACTAGCAGGTTCCCGGCAAGTCCTGTCCGGTGTACTCATAACCCAATGAGCACCTGTATACATCTTAGGTGATCCAACTGACACCAGTGGCTTGTGAGACCGGCCACCGCCCCTCGTCGGGGTCTCGACTGTATACACTAGTCTACTCTGGAGTATCGATGCCCTGTCTCGAAACTCCTACGACTAGGGACCTCTTTTAAGGATGTACTTATGGACTACCCAACTCTCACGTATATGATCGCCATCATACTATTGATAGTCAAGCAAGATCCTATCAACGTGTAATAGTGATCAGTCACCCGAACCTGTACACGACTGATAAAAGCAAACCAGATAGCATACTATCATCTCGAGTAAGACTGTCCTACCGGTATAGGTCCTCCCTCAATCATTGCAATCACGTACCTGCGATCCAATAATTGACTTTGAGGGCACTACATCCAACAATCTCCCACTTGCACTTAAGGCTAATTATTGCGATGTCGCATACTCACAGCCCGTGTGATACCGAACACCCAACTCCTCTAATAATCAGTTTCACAAAACTCGTTTGTAAAACTCTTGTGTTCGAGAAATAGCCTCAATGAATGGATTCGCCCCGATGTTTCTTTCTATGTCTCTCTTAATCTCAATTTCGCGGAGAAAGCCATCTCCCGAATTGAGTAATACCTATCTTAGAGTATGTCTGGATATCCGATGGGACCTAGTTCATAAATGAACTCTAAATCCAAACTTCTTAGACTGTATCGATAACTGAAACTAATCAGTATCCAGCACCATGCCTCCCACAGTATCCTCTTGGACCACCTGTCCATAATACCGCCCCTTTCGTCAGAGGGAAAACTATAACTCTGACAATCACTCTGTCATCCATGTCACCTTTGAAGCCTGGAATGATAACCAACCCCCGAAGGAGGCAGCCGTCATCAAATACGTAGAACATGCACTTATGTTCTAAAACTGCTTCCGTATGTTTCTTCAGGATTGGATTAATATAAACTTATTGCATCTAGTGCAAAAACAACATCTGGTGTGGTACTTGACATCTCACGATTGACTCAATTGCCTAAGCAAGTGATATGCCAATCATGCACATCCCTCTCCTCTTTAGTCTGTAAGACACCTTTAGAGAGGGAGACTCCATCACCTGTAGGTACACCACCATGCCAGGAGTCGTCCATTCTAAAATACTATTAGAATACTGTCAAAGCACCCAGATTGGGAAACTGCCCAAATCTAGATCTAAAACCATAGATCTAGTAACCAGAATGTCTGATATTATATCCATATCCTGTGTGGAGAAACAACTGTGTGACGACCACAGTATAACCGATCATAATATAGGAATTTTACTTCCTACTTTGTGTATGTCATCCAAATACCAGGACATCACAGCCTACTACCTTCTTAACAGATCCATCCCCTATTCTGATGAAGTCAAAGACATGACTGTCATATCAAAAAATAGATGATCTATCTCTGCTATAACTGCTCAAGTCTATAAATAGACATAAGCTACTTGCCCACTATGCTTCCGCTGCTCCTACTGACTACAACAACCCTCTGGCAGAATAATATATACGTGCACTTCTAAAGCTAGTTTAGAACGACGCTATACTTAACCTCCTGCCGGGTCTCATAGTCTGTAACAGCAGTAATGGAAAGTCTGGGCAAACAAGAACCTCCCTGTCACCGTCCTTGAGGCTACCGGAGTACCTCTCGGGTGTCTGAGGTTCCCACCATATCTGCGGAGTGGTTAATGGAATGTCAAACCTGATTGAAACTTTAGGTCCTATTAGATTTTCCATAATCATTTGCGGTTCTGGAATCACTTCCAGTTCTACCATACTCCCACTACTGTTTTCTGAAAAAATCCATTTTACTAAAACTGTGGCGAGTCAAGAACAATATCACTATTGATCTTTCAGATGGTAGAGAATAAACCCTCGTCATAGCCTGGGCCAACCCGCAAACTGCCATTACAGAACGTGCCTTGAGTTATCCAGTGTCTAATTTTAAGCATAAGCCGGACAACTCCCCGTACCTTAACATTGTTAAGATATGAGCCATTCTATATCCAATATAGAAACTTTGGCACTTATTTAATTGGAACCAGATTCAAAGCATGCAGCAGTCTCCAGTGCATATCAACTTAATGGAGAGAGGCTAATTAACATTACTCAACTTAGGAATACATCCAATTATGAGTAACAAGAAAGAGAAACAAGTTTCTCAAAACCATTACTATCAACTGAATACCAATCACAAGTATCTACATCTTCGATCTCTTTGAAGAATCCCGATACTTGTGATACCTGGTTCTCTGCTTTATTCTTATACCCACAACTTCTCAAAACTTAGATCATGTATTTTTACGAAACACTTGTCTAAAAACTAGAGAAGTCACAAGTAAACAGAACATAGTACGAGGAACAACCCCTTTGTCCTGATGAACACTGGACAACATACAATACTCTGTATGAGTCCCCGTAGTCGAATAACTCAAAACCTGTGCATCGTAGGTTGAAAACTGTACGTATGGTTAAGAACTACTCCGCTGTTCAATGCTCCTTACCCAATCGTCAACTGATATAGGTAAATGTCACGGACATAATTTCAAAAAGTTATATCTCACTTTATAAAAATAAACGTACAGATATATCATTTTGAAATTGGTGCACAACAACGGATACTCAAAACCAAATACATGCCGTTCGGCAAAAACCCAGGCGATTTCCTCAAATATCACCAATTACAATGAATTCCGATATAATGAGGATGATCACCTTATTCCCAATTACCTACTCCCACTTATCATCTGTAAAACCATATAGATGTGAGAAACATACCTGGTAAATACATACCCTGGAGTAAGTATCTAATCGGGAAATCGGTTTTCCTTTAACAATGCACAGTGAAACTGAAACATGATAATGTTTCGTAGGGGTATCCTGGTATTCCTAGTAATGCCTCTTCTATAATCCAATTCATGACTGTAACCGTATATTTCATTGCCATCTCTCCAAATCCCTTTATTTGTCTTTAGTCGTTACCTTCTGTACACCCTTTAGGCCAAGTGATTTTCTTCCTTCCCTACCGTTCGGCACCAGCCTATGGTTTGGAAGAAGACTATCCAGTAAGCATAAGAGGTGTACTCTCCTAAACCAAGGAGTACTCGCAACCTGAGAGAAGGTGATGATAAAAGACAACTGAATAATACCTTATTCTATTTCTCCCGAACTGGGGAAAAAAGCAAAGGTGAAATAGGAGTGGCGATGAAGTACGCGGTTTGGTCGTGAATGATAGCAGTCGCAATTTACTTTGCCCTCTTTCTAATCCCTTTATTTTGTCTTTACTTATTACCTTCTGTACACCCTACTTAGGCTAAATGGTTTTCTTCATTCCCTACCTTTCGGCACCTGCCTATGGTTTGGAAGAAGACTATCCAATAAGCGTAATAGGTGTACTCTCCTAAACTAAGGAGCCCTCGCAACCTGAGAGAAGGTGATGATAAAAGACAACTGAATAAACCAATTCTATTTCTCCTGAACCTGGATCCATCCTCGAAGAAGTCCCTTCGAGTTCGTATATAACCATACGATGGATCTATTCAATGGAAGTGGATGTTCTTAGTGATACGAGGTGTTCTGAGAAATACAAAGGGTAAAATAAGGAGCGGCAATGACTTATGCAACTTAGACAATCCAAAAGCCAGTATTTTAAGAAAGTTCGGTCAACTTGGTCACTGAGTCATAGTCTAGGGTCGGTCAATGGTCGCTGCCAAAGAGAGAGAAAAGAAACACTCTGCGTGCACTCTAACCTAGATCAGAATGGTTATCACTTTATCTAATCAAAAAACCTCCCACTGTACTGTCAAATTCTCCTCCAAACCTGAAAGAAGAATCAATCGGGATCACCCGAAGAGTAAACCAACTCATCAGTGGGAATCGGGATCCAACTCTCATCGCATGATAACGTGAAGGTATCCACTCACGTTATCACACTCCAGAAGGTATGCGCATGCCTGGTAAGTTTCAGTTTCTTTAGAAACTCCCGATGTGATTTTTACCCCATGTTCTTATGACCTTGATGAAGGCCAACAAATCATAAGTCACATGTCAAGTTCTACCCGTCATTATCTTGTCAATTTGAACCCACCCGTACATACCCTTGACGAAGGCTAACAAGGTAATACGACTGTCCCAAACTAACTCATCTATCTATGCAACAGAAAAGTAACAAGCAGCTATCATCCACTATGCCTTGACGAAGGCCAACAAACATAGCATGAATACTACGTGCTACCCATCTGAAACGACGGAGGGCTACGGCTGGTTTTTGGCGAAAAACCTTTAACGTAATGAACTTGATCTCGTTGAAAGAACCTGATAGCTTTTTATAAAAATATAGTGGCGAAAACCTTTGCTAAAGAGGTTACTCCCGGTGAAGGAATCTCGGCTCTTTCCCCGTGGAATGAGGTGCAGAATATTCCGACTGAATACCGCGATGCAAAGCAACATGTAATCGATTATAGTGAAGTTATTACCCTGACGCAAACTTCTGCCCAAGGGGTCACTCCCGGTGAAGGGATCTCGGCCCTTGCCTCGTCGAATGAGGTGCAGGATATTCCAACTGAATACCACTATGCAAAACAAAAGAAAACGTCCTTGTAATAACACTTTTTAAAACTGTTCCAACAACGTCCAAACAGGTTTTTTTCCTTTGCATTGATCAAAATCAACACAGTCCTATCAATTAATCATACCAGAAAAGAACGAAAATAAAATGTACGTATATGCCATCCGCATTCGTCACTGGGTCCCGTCATCACCCATTGGTTACTTAACTAATGACAGAGCGGGGACTGGACTAGCGTGGGTATAAAACATATACAACATCTACTAGTATGTATACCAATATACAATAATCGCTCCAGGCGTGATAAATGCAACATTACAGAAAAGTAATAAGCATCAGAGAACAATACAGATAATCTGGGATCCCCGGGTTTCACAGAGCTGCTATTGAAACCCGACGTTCCCCTGGTCATGTGGATAGCCTGTGCAATGAAACCTAGACCCTTACGGGTGCGACAAGTCACCCGCAAAAACCTGAAGCGAGGCAGCCCCCTACAGCAAAGTGAATGGACCACCCTGCACTTCACAGAATCCGGTAACTTGAGCACCCCTCCTTGGGTCAACCTGTACCCCTTACGAGTGCGAGGAATAGTCTGCCAATTCTAGAGTGAGGCCCCTCTGCCTCTCAAAGCCATGAGATGCGGACCCGTTGCCCTCCAGAAACCGGCTATCCGTGCACTCTGTCACGGGGTAAACCTAGTACAGAAATGAAAAATATGTACAACGGGTACATCGACCTCAGCCCAGTCGTGTCCCAAAAGAATATTATACAAACAGGCAGTGACGGCAATCCACATGTTGGACGCTCGTCCTGCAATATCAAATGTACAAATAAATCCAAACTGCACTACCATTGCACACAGCTATCCACCACGACAAATCCGCTACATCACAGCACAACACAGAATATCAACGCGAATGTCACGTTCGCAAACCCGTCTAAAAGGACTATAGCAATTAGAAACGATTTACCGCTCGAATGACATTCACGGTCGGAGATATAATGTAAGTACTGTAAACTAACAAGTTTAAAATTCCGATCGACAAAACTTCCCAAAGTAGGCCCCACGTACATCTGCAGTACTCAAATAAAATCTGGGCCCAAACAAAATATTCCAGAAACCACAATTCCCTATGCAGAACACCCTGAAGAAATATGGAGCACTGTAGCCACAAACTGGCGGCGGAACCGCGGCCAAACCATGGTTTGTGCGGCGGTTCCGCGGCAGTACTGTGGAGACAGTGGCCCAAATTTCTACAGTATTCTTAAAAAAGCCTGCACGATTTTCTGAAATGCTCAAAATGATTTTTAGACCTGTTTAAAGATTCGACAGAAACTTTAACATTGAAACAGCGGTTTTGGAAATTTCGTCCGATCGATATTTTAAACGCGTTAGAACAAGTTAGTAAAGGTTAATGGCATGGCTCTGATACCATGTAAGTCTACGGTAGCGCCCCGGCCGTCATTCTGACGCCAAATGCAGAACAAAAACTTTTATAACTGGCGCTATCGCATACTATAACCCGGATCTTGCCATTAACGCTAAACTAACAAACTGTTAAAAGGTAGAAAGGCTATACTGAACGATCCGAGTCCTTCGGTCTTTAGCCATCATCCCATGCTCCTCGTGGCAACTCCGATCTCTCGTCTCCTCATCGAGGTGGCACCACGTCAACGGATCTTTAAACGGGCTCCCGCCTCTATACCGAGGCAACTCGGTCATCAAGTCTGCTAAAAGAGATGGCCAAGATGAAGTAGAGAATGAGTAGAATACTTTGTCTCAAACACCCTAGGGTTCTCATCACATGAGAGGGTTAGGGTGGAGGTTGAAGAAGATGCAAAGAGTTGGAGATGGTGAACTCATGAAACTCTAGTGAGCAAAAGAAAACCAAGCACAAAGATAACCCTTGGCTGCCCAAAACTTTTGGTGATAATATATATAAGGTTTTGCTTTTGAGAAACAAAGAAAATATCTCACATAAATATCTCCAACTAAACCCTAAAATATCTCACCCAAAACAAACTCAATTAATTTATCATGAGTCACTACATGAGTCATTAGTGAAGATGCTAGAATTAATGAGTCACCAAAATGAGTCACCCTTTCCAAAACTAATAATCATTTAAACCAAAATGATTAACTCAAAAAGAAATGCATCTTCTAAAATATTCTGGTAACGGATTACGAAAATACCCATCACCTGTATATACATACCTGTATTCGTATTCCGACCGAATACAAATACGAGAGACTAAAATATTCCGACTCAATATAATACATGGATCCGGCTTAAACCAAAGCCCACCAGTATTATCAGTCCGAAATATGACACGTGCACGTGCAATTTCGAACCCTGCCATAAAACCATACGGCCTTTACAACGTTTCGCCCGAACTTGGAAAACTATCTGTGGGGGACTCTAAAGACTCGTCAGTACCCTGGCAGTGGGTTTAACCACAAGCACGTCAGCGGCACTAGCTGTGCGTAACGGCTGCCCATGTACTGACCTCAAGGGAAGTCGATGAGCGAACTCATCCTGGAACCCTACAGAGCCTATCAATGACAATATACATACAGTCTGGTTCGTTCGTCTATGAGTATCGCATATCGGGCCTAGGGGGCTGGTAACGTCAGACCCCCAATAGCGATATAAGTCGTGTCAGAGTGTAGCCCAGAACACCCTGAGATACTACTGGAGTACCTACCAGTAAATCTCCTGCCTCGGCCGAGGGCTTTGTGTAATGGCTCTCCTAGACACAGCGCGATCTCACCCCAAATACCGGAAGAGACAAATCCCCTGCCGATCCGCTCACTTGCCTCCATGTGGCTCGGGACTGTACCCAAAAAAAACCTGTTTGCACGACTTCTTTGAACCATGGTAGGATAGAAATCAAAGCACGGCGGGAACTCACACGAGACAAATGACGACCTCAGGTCGATGAACTAACCTGTATACTTGTCACCAGGGAACTGTTATCTGACGCTAAGTATAAATACCAACTAGCAGGTTCCCGGCGAGTCCGATCCGGTGTACTTATAACCCAATGAGCACCTGTATACATCTTAGGTGATCCAACCGACACCAGTGACTTGTGAGACCGGCCACCGCCCCTCGTCGGGGTCTCGACTGTATACACTACTCTACTCTGGAGTATCGATGCCCTGTCTCGAAACTCCTACAACTAGGGACCACTTTTAAGGATGTGCTTATGGACTACCTAACTCTCACGTATATGATCGCCATCATACTGTTGGTAGTCAAGCAAGATCCTAAGGGCTCTATCAACGTGTAATAGTGATCAGTCACCCAAACCTGTACACGACTGATAAAGGCAAACCAGATAGCATACTATCATCTCGAGTATGACTGTCCTACCGGTATAGGTCCTCCCTCAATCATTGCAATCACGTACCTGGGATCCAATAATTGACTTTAAGGGCACTACATCCAACACAACTCAGTGGTGAGAGAGTAGTCTCGAAGTCGGATTTACGATCAGGGTATCATCAAGTTCGGCTGAAAGAAGAAGACATTTGCAAGACAGCGTTCCACACTCCATATGGGCATTACGAGGGTTTAGTGATGCCATTTGGAGTTATTAACACACCAGTAATATTTATGGAATTAATGAACCAAATCTTTCCACCATATCTAGATCATTTCGTAGTGGTATTTATTGACGATATTTTGGTTTATTCGAGGAGCAAAGAAGAGCATGAAGAACACTTGAGGATCGCACTGCAAACTTTGAGATGAGAAAAGTTATATGCTAAGATGAGCAAGTATGAGTTTTTGCTTAAAGAAGTGAAGTTCTTGGGTCATGTTGGATCCGAAGATGGAATTGCCGTTGACCCTGAAAAGATTGCAGCTGTTCATGATTGGCCACTTCCAAAGAACGTAGGGAAGATCGGAAGTTTTCTTGGGCTCGCCGGATACTATAGAAAGATTGTGGAGAACTTCGCTCGAATAGCAGAACAATTGCCCAAGCTAACACAAAAGGAGGTACCGTTCACATGGACTAAGAAGTGTGCGTCGGCATTTGAAGCGTTGAAGCAAAGATTGACCGCCGCTCCTATTCTAAGCATGCCAGACAGTTCCGGAGGGTTAGTTATTCACAGCGATGCATCTGTGAAAGGCTTGGGATGTGTTCTAATGCAGCATGGAAAGTTCATAGCTTATGCGTTGAGACAATTAAAGACTCATGAGAAGAACTACCCAACTCATGATCTGGAGTTAGCAGCAACGATTTTTGCTTTGAAGATTTGGACACATTACTTATTGGACGAAAGGATAGAAGTATTTACCGATCACAAAAGCCTAAAATATGTGTTCACACAAAAAGAGCTCAACATGAGGCAACGTAAATGGTTAGAGATGATGGCTGACTATGATTTTGATCTAAAATACCATCCGGGGAAAATTAATGTAGTGCCGGATGCTTTAAGTCGGTTTCCAGCGATACAGATGTTGACTGCACAGAAGAAGATTATAGCCGATGTTCAGATATTCAAGTAGGAGATTGTACTACCACATTCTTGGGGGTAGTTGATGCAATTGCAAGTACAGTCATCCTTGATCTATAACATTAAAGCAGCGCAGTAGCACGATCCAAGGTTGCAAAAGTTTTGAGAATAAGTTGAAATGGGACTTCGAATGGACATGTTAATTCATGAAGATGGTTCGTTACAATATGGTAGTCAACTATGTGTGCCTAAAGGAGACATCCGTGAAGAAGTCATGAAGGAGGCTCATAGTTCCGCGTATTCAGTACACCCGGGAGACACAAATATGTACAGAGATCTGCGACAACATTTCTGGAGGGAAGGCATGAAATGGGAGATTGCTCACTACGTATCAAAGTGCTCTGTGTGTCAGCAAGTCAAGACTGGACATCAAAGGGTGGCTGGTTTGTTGCAACCACTTCCGATTCTTCAATGGAAGTGGGAACATATAACCATGGATTTCGTGACAGCTTTACCACGGAGTCCAAGGGAAAATAATGCAGTTTGGGTTATTGTTGATCGATTGACCAAGGCATCTCACTTTATACCGCTTCAAGTTGGTCGGTCGACAGAAGATTTGGCAGAGCGATACATGTAGGAAATTGTAAGATTGCATGGAGTACCCATGAGCATCGTTTCCGATCATGATACTCGATTTCTATCACACTTTTGGAGGAGTCTACAGGAAAGTTTGGGAACTCTCTTGAAATTTAACACGTCCTATCATCCTTAGACAGATGGCCAGTCTGAAAGAACGATCCAAACTCTTGAAAATATGTTGAGGGCATGCATGTTTGACTTCAAGGGTTCATGGGAGGATCATTTACATTTAGTGGAGTTTTCATAAAACAACAGTTTTCAGGCAACTATACTGTAACGTTTTGGAAATCGTTTAGGCGATTTTCTGATTTTACGGTAAAATAGTCGGTGTTTTCCGTAAAAAAAATCTTGAACCGATCTTTTTGCAGTATAGAATTCACTGCACCTAGTTTAGCTAGGAAATTGCTAGTTTGCGGGTTTTTGTAAGTCATTTGTAATTTTTGTGCATTTTAATAATTTTCCATAATTAAAATATTATTTTAAGCTGTTATTTATGCACTTAATTAGTGGTAATTACATTTTTGTTTGGGTTAATTACTACTAAACTGAATCTATGCTAATCTAATCACTTGATTAAGCTTTAATCCATCCATCCAAAATATCTAGAAATTTGTGTAATTAAAATGACTTATTAATGAAAAGATTAAGAGGTGGCATAAAGGTTTTTGTTTTATTAAGCAATTATTATTGTTTTATTCTTGATTTTTCCACACATTTCCTTAACCTCCTCATTCTTCAAGTCTTGGCTAAGCTCCCCCCCCCTTGCTGCCCTTTCTCTCTCCTCACCTCATTTTCACTTCCTCAAGCCAAAATAAATCATCAAAAATCCTCAAATAATCACAAAAACTCATAAATAAATCAATACCCAATATTCTTCATCACTAAGCAATCTTGGATCTTCATTAAAGACATCATTTTGGAGGCTAAAATGATGAGTTTAGTTTCTAATTTATGATCTTGAGTAGGTATAAAACCCTAACCCTAATCTTTATTTGTTGTTTAAATCATTAAGTTAGCATTTTATATGTGTAAATAAAGCTTTTAATTGCATGTTTAAAAATTCTAAAAATGGTTTTTGATAATCAAATTAAGTTTTGTTTAGTGAAATGGTTATGTGAGAATGTTTAGATAAAAGAAAACTTAACCTAGTTGCTAGATTGTTAAATGATATTTTTCCTAATTGTCTAATTAGCTTAATTCCAAACTAAACTTTTACTAAATTCTATTTGAGTGAGATTAAAATTGTAATAAAAGTTTGAGTGGTTTAATCAAGTTATATTGTGATGATTGTGATTACTACTTTTGGTAAAACTAGTAGTTTTAGGCTAAATGTTTAAAATTCCTTACTAGATTTTCGAATAAGTTTGGGCGTGAGTTTCTATTGACGTTGCGATGTGATTTATATTGATTCCACGTTTTATATTGTGTTGTGACTGCGCGATCGGTACGATCAGGGTCTAGGCTTGGTGGTTGCGTAGTTTTGCGTTCCTAGCTAGGGTTGTGCCGATATCGTGCGCGTTTTGTACAGTGAGTGCATAGTGTGTTTTTCTTGTGGGCGTTATCCTTGCGTTTCGTGCCTTTGTGTAGTTTTTTCTCTTGAGTTAGTTTCGTAGTGTCGCTACGCATGTTAGCCACTAGACGAATGTTGAGAGTATGTTTGGTGTTGGTGCGTCGGTTAAACGTAGTTTGTATGTGTTACTAGTCGATTGCTAATATACACTTTTTATTGTTGTTTTTTATCTTAGGGACGCAGGCGGGGACTTTGGGCGCTGCGAATAAGGGAAAGCGAGTGGTTGGCTTTACTTTGCAGGGTTACTAGGCACTCTCACAGGGGTCTACAAGACATCAACCATGCCCGATTCAAAATTTAGACATGCCGAACAACCTTAACCAAGATCTTTAAACTAGAGATTAGGCGAAACAAAGTATGTTAAACACTTTAATATCTAAGAGTTTGGGATTACAACCTTTGTAGTCCGGTCCTTCACTTCATAAGCTCCGTATTGAGGTCCCTTCGCTGCGATCATCATGTACCCGGACTCTAGAGAGGCTCCACGAAGAGAATGATGCAAACTGTAAGTCGATGTAGAACACCCCAATACTTGTGGGGAGGCGAAATTTTCAAAAACGAACTTGTTTAGTGAACGAACATCGACTAACCGCTTGAATCGAAGCTAAACTATAAATAACCAAACACAAGTGTTTCTAAAATACGGTGTTTCGGGATTATACCTAATGAATCAACTCCTTCGTCTTTACGAACTCCTTGTTCTCCTCGGCCTTCTTGAAGTAGTAGAAGATCCACCCGAGAGCAAAACTCCAAGCTTCGCCTCTAAACTTGAGGCAACTAACCTTCTTGGATTGCTAATCGAAGAAGATAGATTGATATAGAGTGATGGTTATGGATTGTTAAGTCTTACTAACCCTTGTACTCAACTCATGAGAAGGTAGGATTAGTCTTTGAAGAGGGAGAGCTAGAGGAGAGAGAATGTGAAAATGATAATGAGCATTCTTATGAGAATAGTAAGTCAAGAAGATATATATCTAGCATTTCTTTTTACTAGAAAATAATAATTAATGAATTTAGCAACCATGCTAGATAATATCTTGTGATGATTCATTAGAATGACAAAAGACTTCTATGAATCATCAAGGTGACTCATTTTTACACTCATTTCATTTTACACCTTAACCTCCTTAGTCACCTCATTCAAGAAGCTTCCTGCAAAATTACGAGAACGCCCCTCCAATCCGTAAAAAATACGGAAAAACTTTAGACTGTAAAAATCCAATAACCGGATACCAGTAACTGGCTTAAACCAAAGCCGACTGGTAAAAACTGTCCGAAAGTCGTACGTGCGTAAACGCACGTATGTGTCCGAACCCTTGTCGTAAAACCATACGACCTCTATATCCTTTCGCCTGGAATAGGAAACTCTCTGTGTGGGACTCTAGAGACTCGACTACTACGCTGGCAGTGGGTTTAACCACAGACCGCAAGCGGCACTAGCTGTACGTAACGGGCCCCAGGTAGTTGTCGATAAGAAGGCCGATGAGAAAACCCATCCGAACTCCTACTGAGTCTGATGTGACAATCTCCATACAGTCCGGTCCGTTCGTCCAGGACTATCGCATATCCGGCTTTGGGGGCGGCAAGCGTCAGTCCCCTAATAGCTGTATCAGTCGTGTCGGAGGGATGCCCATTACACCCTGAGAAACTACTGGAACCTACCAGCAAATCTCGCTTGCCCTGGCCAGGGACTTTGCGTAATGGCTCTCTGACACAGCGCGATATCTACTCCCAATACCGGGAGGGACGAATCCTGTCTAACCGCCACTGCCTCCAAGTGCTCGGGACTGCACCCAACTGCTACCTGTTTGCACGAATCCTCTGAGCCGTGGTAGGGTAGCAATCTAAGAACAGTGGGACACACTCGAGGCGAAGTAGCAGTGTCAAGTCTGCGGACTATGCTGTACTCATGTCACCTGGGAACTGTTCACTGACGACTGGTATAAAACCAACCAACAGTTCCCTGTGAGTCCTGTCCGGTGTACCCGTAACCTAACGAGCACCTGCATACTATCTCCAGTACGACGTACTGACGGCTGTAGGACAGACCATCTCCCCAACTGGGATGAGAAGCGTACACACTAGTCTACTCCGGAGTATCGATGCTCTGTCTCGATAATCCAACGACTAGGGACCTGAATAAGGATGTGCTTGTAGACTACCCAGCCCCCACTAGTGTGACTGCCATCACAACGCTGGTAGTCAAGCAAGATCCTAAGAGCTCTATCAATACGTATGCTTACATATTAAGATAGAAAAACCAAGTAGCATACTACCATGTTTAGCAAGACTGTTATATACATGTGAATATCCCAAGCTTCCATTAAGTAATATACAAACTAGTATGATACAGTAATGGCCTTCTAGGGCATAAACACTAACAATCTCCCACTTGCACTAGGGCCATGTACTGGCATATTGAAGACCAATGATCTCGAGTAGCCTCTCGAACTGAATCTGAGGTAGGGCCTTCGTGAATGGATCAGCAATGTTCTCTTCTGAAGCAACTCTCCGAACCTCGATCTCCTGACGATCAATGATCTCCCTGATCAGGTGATACCGCCTTAAGATGTGTCTGGACTTCTGATGGGACCTTGGTTCCTTCGCTAAAGCTATAGCTCCGTTGTTGTCGCAATACAGAGGTATTGGATCAACTATGGTAGGAACCACCTGAAGTTCTGTTAGGAACTTCTTCATCCAGACTGCTTCTTTTGCGGCATCGCAAGCAGCTATATACTCCGCTTCCATCGTCGAGTCAGCAACGGTGTCCTGCTTGGAGCTCTTCCAGCACACCGCCCCTCCATTGAGGGTAAAGACATAACCCGACATGGACTTGGAATCGTCCTTATCACTCTGGAAGCCGGAATCAGCAAAGGCCTCCACCCTGAGGTCTTTTCCGCCGTAAACCAAGAACATCTCCTTAGTCCTCCTCAGGTACTTGAGAATGTTCTTTACTGCTATCCAGTGTTTCTCCCCTGGGTCTGACTGATACCGGCTCACCACGCTCAGTGCGTAAGCTACATCTGGTCTGGTACACAACATCGCATACATTATAGAGCCTACCGCAGAAGCGTAGGGTATAACAGACATGCGTTCCCTTTCCAAATCAGTCTTGGGAGACATCTCTTTAGAGAGGGTGATTCCGTGACAAGCCGGTAAATTACCGCGCTTAGAATCTTCCATACTGAATCTTTTCAGTATAGTGTCGATATACCTGGACTGCGAAAGTCCCAACATCCTCTTGGATCTATCACGATAGATCCGGATCCCCAGAATGTAAGAGGCATCACCCAGGTCTTTCATGGAGAACCTGTGTGACAAGAATCCTTTGACAGATTGTAGCATAGGAATGTCATTTCCTATCAATAGAATGTCATCCACGTACAAGACGAGGAATGCGACACTTCTGGCCACAACTTTTCTATATATGCACGGTTCATCTGGATTTTTGATAAAGTCATATTCTTTGACTGTCTCATCAAAACAGATGTTCCAACTCCGCGATGCCTGCTTTAGTCCATAAATAGACTTAAGCAGCTTGCATACTTTCCCGCTGCTCCCACTCTGATTGAAACCCTCTGGCTGATCCATATAGACGCTCTCTTCTAAATTTCCATTCAGAAAAGCCGTCTTTACGTCCATCTGCCTGATTTCATAATCATGGAAGGCAGCAATTGCAAGAAGGATACGAATGGATTTGAGCGTAGCTACTGGAGAAAAAGTTTCGTCATAGTCCAAACCAGGTCTTTGACGAAAACCCTTTGCAACAAGTCTAGCTTTATAGGTTTCCACCTGCCCATCTACACCAATCTTTTTCTTGAAGATCCATTTGCATCCTATGGGTTTTACCCCACCTGGAGCAAAGTCCAAAGTCCATACTTTGTTGGTGTACATGGACTCCATTTCGCTTCGCATTGCATCTAGCCATCGTACCGAGTCGCCGCTCTGGATGGCCTGCTGGAAGCTAGTAGGTTCATCATCTTCTATGATGCAATCCTCTCTATCCCCGTCTATGAGAAAACCGTAAATATACAATGAAGTATGATCAGTGTAAATGCATGTCTGTAAATATATGTGGAACCCGTCCACCCGTCACCCACTGACAATAAGCCTCATGTATGCAATGCATATGCAATAAATAGGGGGTAGGGGAATATAATATACCATCTACCATAAAGGTCCCGAGCACAGAGGCTCCTCTCCAATCGAGCTCATAGGCTCCGAGCACATAGGCTCCCATCACATCGAGCTAATAGGCTCCGAGCACATAGGCTCCCATCACGTCGAGCTCATAGGCTCCGAGCACATAGGCTCCCATCACATCGAGCTCATAGGCTCCGAGCACATAGGCTCCCATCACATCGAGCTCATAGGCTCCGAGCATATAGGCTCCCATCACATCGAGCTAATAGGCTCCGAGCACATAGGCTCCCATCACGTCGAGCTCATAGGCTCCGAGCACATAGGCTCCCATCACGTCGAGCTCATAGGCTCCGAACACATAGGCTCCCATCACATCGAGCTCATAGGCTCCGATCAGAGATCATCATGATAAAATATTAAGTATGCGATACAATGCGAGCTGTAGAGTGAATAGTAAATGAACAGTAACGCGGCTTGCCATTTAAAATGAGAATGACTCGGGAATAGTGAACACCACAATGAAGAATCTACTATGCAAACTACATCTAAGTATCAAGTCAAATCAGGGGGGGTAGGTGTGGAAACTACCTAAATCTGAGTCGATGTATATCTATAGGTATATAGTCGGTGATCTCGCCTCAATGTCATATTGTAAGATATCCTCAAGTATGAGTGCGGATCTATCATCAATATCGGCTCGTACGGTAAATCATCGTACGGCATCCCCAAAGCTGAGTACAGGTTAATACCTCACTATCTCGTCACATAACAGGTATCACTATCATCAGATCATACAGTTTGGGGGTACTACTCTATGTCTAGTACAAGTCGATACCATCAAAGAAATATACAAGTAATTGTGATGTGATATGTGTATCAGGTATGAATATCAAGTCATGTCACATATAGATAAGCTACAATGCAATGATCCAATGTGATATAGGTATCAAATATGAGTATCAAGTCATGTCACATACAAATGAGCTACAATGCAATGATCCAATGTGATATAGGTATCAAATATGAGTATCAAGTCATGTCACATATAAATGAGCTACAATGCAATGATCCAATGTGATATAGGTATCAAATATGAGTATCAAGTCATGTCACATACAAACGAGCTACAATGCAATGATCCAATGTGATATAGGTATCAAATATGAGTATCAAGTCATGTCACATATAAATGAGCTACAATGCAATGATCCAATGTGATATAGGTATCAAATATGAGTATCAAGTCATGTCACATACAAATGAGCTACAATGCAATGATCCAATGTGATATAGGTATCAAATATGAGTATCAAGTCATGTCATATATAAATGAGCTACAATGCCATGATCCAATGTGATATAGGTATCAAATATGAGTATCAAGTCATGTCACATATAAATGAGCTACAATGCAATGATCCAATGTGATATAGGTATCAAATATGAGTATCAAGTCATGTCACATATAAATGAGCTACAATGCAATGATCCAATGTGATATATGTAGTAGGTATGCAATGCACTAGCTAGTAACTATGAACATGCAATATATATATAGAACACTATAAGGTCCTATCAGCCCTGACGTAGAACGCCATGCGGGAGATACCCCCGTAGATGTGAAATCTACTCACCGTAGCCTCCCGCTAGGTATAGCCAACAACCTGCTTCCCTTCCTGCGCGGCGTCTGCCGTACTTGCCTGCGAACCTAGAGTTACACAATATATCACACGTAAGCTTGAAATCACGAAAACGCGACATTTAAGCCGAACCAATAACTTGTGGCGCGAACCAAGCGCGCGTGTGCGTGATACGCTAAAACGTGTGGTTACGCACCTAAACGCATCCTGACGCGTCGCGATACGCAGAAACCCAAAACCCACACACACGTATCACGCGTGTCGCGAAAGGTTGAAAATACGGGAAAATAGGTATTCTACCCCAGATTTTTATACAGGAAAGATATTGCAAAACTATATATACCAAAACAACCCAAATAGAAGCAGACACCCACACCCCAAACCCCAACCCATGGCTCCCCCATCTGGCCGCAAATTGCGGCCAGAATGCAATATTTGGCGGCCTCACTTGGGAATTGGGCTCCCAGGTTTGGTTGGTGCACTCAAGTTTCCCCATACATGCTGCAGTAACATCTAGATTTCTACTGAAAAGTCTCGGGTGACAGCAGATCCTACAGTGCCCAAATTCTAGTTAAAATCCACGCTTTGCACTAAAAATGGAACTTTAGGGTATTTTTGTGCAACCTGAGGTATAACCTAGTTAAAATAGCTCTAATAACACTTAAAGGAGCTAACCAAACTATGAGAACACCAATCTACCATATACATCACAAATATCCTATAATTTCACTAAAAATGCACGAAAAGGGGATTTTTGCTAAACAATACAACAAGTTATGGAAAAAGAGGTTAAGACTAGAGTTTATACCTTCTAGAGACCTTGCTAAACACCAAAGTCTCAGCTTTTCCACTCGTGTATGCAGATTTGCCTCAAACACCCTAAAAAGCTCACTTTTCTTAAATTTTTGTGATGAAAAGGTGTGGTTTTTGTGTAGGATTTGCTTGGGAATTGAAGGGAATGAAAAGAGGAAGAAGAGGTGAAGAGAATGGAGGGGTTTCCTCTGCTGGAGCTCCAGAATTTCTGAAGTGGGAAAAGGAGAGAGAGAGAAGGGAAGAAAAGGGTCTCAAGTCAACCTTTTACCTACCCCCCCATGCCTCATTGTTTAATGGTATTTTGAATTATGATAAAGGTTTAGAAAAGATCAAAATGGTGGGGAAAAGATAAGTTAACAACCATGCACAAGGAATGGTTAACAAGTCACAAGAAAAAGTCTAAGTGTGCAAGTGTGCTCAACAAGGGAAAATTTCTAATATGCTAACACCACCACTAATAACTATAAATCCTATGAACACACAAATATAAAAACATGCACGACTACTAATTATCACCAAAACAATCAACGAAAATTTCAAAGTGTTACAATCTACCCCCCTTAAGGAAATTCGGTCCCCGAATTTAAAAATCTAACTATAAGCACCTTCAAAAAGGTGGGGATACCTCTTCCTCATCCCGCTCTCAGTCTCCCAAGTGACTTCCTCGACGCTCTGGCCACGCCAAAGCACTTTGACGGACGGTATCTCTTCGACCTCAATTTCTTCACTCGTCGGTCTAAGATTATCACTGGCTGCTCTGCGTAGGCAAGGTCGCGCTCACGCTGGGTCGTCGGATGCTGAATCGCATGCGAAGGATCATGAAGATATCTGCGGAGCATCGAAACGTGAAATACGGGGTGTACTTCTGGAAAACTGGGCGGAAGGGCTAAACGATACGCAACTGCACCAATTCGCTCAAGGACCTCAAATGGGGCCCACAAATCTGGGACTAAGCTTCCCCTTCTTTCCAAACCTCATTACGCCCTTCATTGGGGAGACCCTCAAGAAAACATGATCACTAACATAAATCTCAAATCTGCGTCGACGACGGTCCGCATAAGATTTCTGCCTACCCTGGCTGCTCTCATCCTATCGCGAAACAATTGGATCTTCGCTGTCTTCCACAACCTGTGGCCCTAATACACTGCTCTCACCGAGTTCCGTCCAACAGGTGGGTGATCTGCATCTCCTCCCATAGAGAGCCTCAAATGGTGCCTCCTGAATGGTCTCCTGGTAGCTGTTGTTGTAGGAGAACTCTACTAAGGGCAAATGATGATCCCAGCTACCTCCGAAATCTACAACGCATGCTCTGAGCATGTCCTCGAGAGTCTGAATAGTTCGCTCTGACTGTCCGTCGGTCTGCGGATGGAACGCTATGCTGAAACTCAACGGGTGCCCCAAAGCCTCCTGAAGCCTCTGCTATGGCCGGCTGATAAACTGGGTGCCTCTATCGGACACGATGCATGTCGGAACTCGGTGCAGTCGTACAATCTCATCAATGTAAATCTGGCATACTGGGCAAATCCGGATGGCGTCCTTGCCGGTAGGAAGTGAGCCGCTTCCGTCAAACGATCCACGATCACCCAGGAGGAATTATACCCTTGACTAGTCCTGGGTAGACTTACAATGAAATCCATAGATATCTGTTCTTATTTCCACTCCGGGATGGGTAACTGCTGTAGCTCTCCCGTTGGCCTCTGATGCTCAGCCTCGACTTGTTGACAAGTCAGGCATCTCGATACAAAATCTGCAATATCCCTCTTCATACCGTCTCACCAGTAAACATCTCTCAAGTCATGGTACATCTTGGTGAAACCGGGATGAACACCATATACCGATCGATGTGCCTCCTCGATAGTCTCGCGCCGCAATCCCTCAGCATCTGGTACGCACAGTCTAGCTCCAAATCGTAGTATCTCCTGATCATCGATCACGAACTCGAAAAGTCTGCTATGTCCCATCTGTGTCCTGATCTCTGAACAGCGGTCAACACTGTGCTGTGCCGCTTATATACGGTCAAGCAACTGTGGGCATGCACGAACATGCGCAATCTGTCTTCCGGTCGGCGTAAACTCGAACTGTACCCGGCTGTCGCATAAGATCTATCAATATGCCGACGGCTGTCTCTGTACTGCGCTCAAACAAGATAGACTACCCCCGGGCCTCCTATTCAAGCATCCGCCACTACATTAGCCCTACCCGGTTGATGCAAGATCTCACAATCGTAGTCCCTCACTAACTACATCCGTCGGTGCTGTCTAAGGTTCGGGTCTCGCTGCTGACATATGTACTTTAAGCTCTTGTGGTCGGTGAATATCTGGCACGACTCCCCATACCGATAATGTCGCCAGATCTTGAATGCAAAGACCACTGCAGCCATCTCCAGATCATGAGTAGGGTAATTCTGCTTATGTCTCTTTACTTGCCGTGAAGCATACGCAATCCCCCTGTCAGGCTGCATCAAAACGCATCCCAACCCTACTCGTGAAGCATCGCAGTAGACCACAAATCCGACTGATCCCAAAGGCAATGATAACACTGGTGTCGTAGCCAGTAGAGCCCGTAGCTGCTGGAAACTGTGCTCACACTCCTCCGTCCAATCGAAGTGAACTCCCTTCCGGGTCAACCCGGTCAAATGTGTAGCAAAGCGAGAGAAGTCCTGCACAAATTGCCGGTAATAGCCTGCCAGCCCTAGAAAGCTGCGAATCTCTGTCACTGACGTGGGTCTAGACCAACTCCGAACTGCCTCAACCTTCCTCGGGTCAACACATATACCATCTCGTGAAATCACGTGCCCCAAAATGTCCACACTATCTAGCCAGAAGGCATACTTGGAGAATTTGGCGAAAAGCTGATGCTCCCTCAAGGTCTGCAGTGGAATCCGCAGGTGCTGCTCGTGCTCCTCTCTACTCCAAGAATATACCAAGATATCGTCCATAAACACCATAATGAATAGATCAAGATACGGCCGAAGAGTACGGTTCATCATGTCCATAAATGCTGCTGGCGCGTTGGTGAGTCCGAACGACATCACCAAAAACTCATAATGGCCGTAACGTGTGCGGAAGGCCGTCCTAGGAATGTCCTCCCGTCGAACCCGCAGCTGATGATAACCCGATCGTAAATCGATCCTCGAAAAGTATCCTGCCCCCTGAAGCTGGTCGAACAAACCGTCGATGTGTGGCAAAGGATATTGATTCCGCACTGTCACCTTATTCCGCTGGCGGTAGTCAATACACAAACGCAACAGCCGTCTTCCTTCTTGACGAACAGGACTGGAGCGCCCCAAGGAGAAACACTGGGTCGAATAAATCCTTTATCCAGCAAGTCCTGCAACTGACCCTTCAACTCTCTAAGTTCCGCCGGGGCCATCCAATAAAGCGGTACCGAAATAGGTCCCGTGCCAGGAACCAATCAACGCAGAAAGAATTATCACGCTCGGGCGGCCGTCCAGGAAGCTTGTCAGGGAACGCATCAGGAAACTCGCTACCAACCGGAACCTGACCCAAAAGAACCTCTATAGCCCTCGTATCGCAAACATATGCAAGAAATTCCTGACATCCCTTCCGCAAAAGCTGTCCAGCGCGAACCGAAGAAATCACACTGTGAGGGGTGGCACTACGGTCTCCCAACGCAACAACAACCGACTTGCCGGGAAAACAAAATCGAACTGTCTCCTCATGGCCGACCACAGAAGCATAGCACGTGACTAACCAATCCATGCCCAAAAGAACGTCGAAGTCCAACATCTCATGAAGGATTGTTCCCCTCCGAACGGCGGCCGGGACGTCGGGACGTCCGAATGCCTGGGGTTCGGGGCAGATGCTAATTGGTGCTATCCGTCCACCCCTCCGAAGATGCCAAGTTGATTTATGGCACCATGTGTCGGAGGTTTAAACGGATGCGTCCGATGTAGCAGACTTCGTCAGATTCCCCCTCATTTGAGGGGTTTTTGATTGTGGGGACGCTCTTCCCTGCAGGCGCAAGCCCCTGCAGTTAATTACGCTACCGCGTTGCGGTAACAACTTTCTCCTTCTCCAGATGGTCACTTCGTGTCGTGGGTGTTTGTTTTATTGCCCGTGGATTGTTTACGGAGACTGAGTTATGTCGTCACCCGTAGGGCGTGGACTAGTCCAAATCCGCATTATCTTAAATTTGGGTTTGGGGGTTTGGTTTGAGGATACGTCAGCCATACTTGAGGCTAAGATCAACTCAAACGTTCGTTAAAGATACGTTAGTCTAACTTTGTGACTAAGATCAACTTAACGGGATCGTTTAGATCCGACAAAAGAGTGTTTGGACTCTAATGTTCCGGTTTAGGGACGTGGTGGTCCATCGTATGTATGGCCGTCGGGACCCATCACCTCTCTGACGACGTTGAAAGATTACAACGACGGATGTCAGAGGAGTTCAGAGATGTACCCTCAAGCCGGAGTTAATTTAGGGGATTCGTAGTCCAATCTGTCTGAAGGTTTAAGGACGCGTTAGCCACTTTTGGAGGCTAAGATCAACTTAAACGGGACCGTTTAGATCCGACAAAAGAGCATATGGAGGGCTCTATTGTTCTAGTTTAGGGACGTTGCGGTCCGTGGGTAGTTTAAGGACGTTGCGGTCCATGGGTAGTTTAGGGACATTCCGGTCCGTTGGTAGTTTAAGGACATTGCGGTCCATGGGTAGTTTAAGGACGTTGCGGTCCGTTGGTAGTTTAAGGACATTGCGGTCCGTGGGTAGTTTAAGGACATTGCGGTCCGTTGGTAGTTTAAGGACATTGCGGTCCGTGGGTAGTTTAAGGACATTGCGGTCCGTGGGTAGTTTTAAGACATCTCGGTCAAGGTTAAGGACGTCATAGTCCATGGGTTTAAGGACTCCACAGTCCGGTATGTGCTCTGGATGCTTCACACGGGTTCACTGCCGCGTTAGGCGAGGACCAGGCTCCGCTCTGGATGCTTCACACGGGTTCACTGCCGTGCTCTGCGAGGACCAGGATCCGCTCTGGACGTTTCCCACGGGGTCAAAGAGTGACATTATCCGTGTTCCACGTAACCAGGAATTTTGCATTAGGCATGGGTTTAAGGACCCCACAGTCCACATCATGAGTGGCCGTCGGGACCCGTCACCTCTTTAAAGACATTGAGGGATTACAATGCCAAGTTTCAAAGGAGTGAAGAGATGTACCCTAGAACCGGAATGGATTGAATAGTCCCTGACCCAATTTGGGGGTTGAGACTGATTTAATTATGTTATGAGCTCATTAGCCCAGTTAATCACAAATTGAGGACTTATGGCCAGCTTGGGCTAAGTCCAGTCAGGTCTGAAACATTGACTTCTTGCTGGTCCATTGAAGGAGAGGCTTTGCCTCTATCCATTTAGCCAATTGGGCCAAAGCCTAGTGTTAAACACTACAGAGCAATCAGTGTTGAACACTGGGAATGCGGTTAACAAGTTAGTGTTTAACACTAAGAAATAATTGGTGTTAAACACCAGCAATAAGGCTTCTCAAATTAGTGTTAAACACTAAAACAGATCAGTGTTGAACACTGCAAATAAAGATCTCAGATTAGTGTTTAATACTAAGGTAATCAGTGTTGAACACTGCAGATAAAGCTTTTTAATTAGTGTTGAACACTAAGGCCCAACAGCATTTTAACACTGAGTTCGAGGGTTTCAATTTAGTGTTAAACACTGGGACAAGAGGGGTCACGTGGCAGCACGTGAGAGCGCCCTTCCTTCATTTGTTCTGCTGAAGTTACTGCGTCTTTGATAGCATCACGTGTCAGCACGTGACGGGCATTCAAATGCCTATGTGTTAAGGTTTCTGCTGAAAGTCACGTGGGTCACGTGGGGTGCTGCCTCAAAGGGGTTTTCTGCAGGGCTTTTGGGGGGGTCACGTGGTGACACGTGACCCTGCCTTAATGTGGTTTTTCAGAGGATTTGTTACTCCTTTTTCAGGAATTAAATTCCAGAGACTTTTAATTTCAGAGGAATTAAATCCTTCTTTCTTTTGAAGACTTGTATTCTGGAATAGAGTTTAACTCTGAATTTTCTGTGGGAATTAAATTCCTCGTTTATGTGAAGGGCTGAATAGGGTTAAACCCTAATAAAAGTTTTTTAAGGAATTGAATCCCCATTCCCTGTTAAATGATGATTAAGGGAATTAAATTCCCGTTGTTTCAACAGAACTAAGTTCTTTAATTAGGGTTAAACCCTGTTTAAATTCCCATGATATAGGGTCTAGCCCTACTTTTATTTTGGAGGAATTAAATTCCTATAGTTCTGTGAGAATTAAATTCTCGTGCTTGCATTCCTTCTCTATGTTTTGGATCTGCATGGCAGGATCTCGACCCATTGAGAATTAAATTCTCAACCTTAAGGGGAGATGTGCACTTTGCAGATCCTCTATCAAAGAGAGAAGAAATAAGTTCTTCTGCTTTTATATTATCAGAGTTAAACTCTGTTGAGAATTAAATTCTGCTTCTTTCAAAAGGGCTTCCCTTTCTTACCTAGGGTTTTTTGCAGAAGATCTGAGTCTTTTCGAAGTATCAAAGCTCTTCTCCTTTTCTCCTTTTCTTCTCTGCGCATGTGTCTCTTTTTTTGTCTCTTGGCTCCTATTTATAGGAGAGGCAGCCGCATCAATCAGTTTTTGACGAATCTTCATTGGGAGATTTGATTTGCATCCATCATTCATTTTGGGCCTTTGGATTATTAGGTGAATTTCATTCACCATTGGATCTTAAATCCAGAGATTCTCCTTTGATATTTTGGTTAGATTTAAGGGGGAAATCTTTCCCAAAGCCGCGATTTTCCATAGATAGATGATCTTTAATCGTCTCTGAATCTTTAATTTGATTGGTCCCAGATAATCACTTTCCTTTGGAAAGATTTAAATTTCCTTCAGAATTTAATTCTGTCGTCAACATGGGCTTTGAAAGCCGGTCACGTGTGACCACGTGATCCATGGTCACGTGTGAGCACGTGACCCCCTTTGGAACGAGCCTTCTGCGCTGTGTCTTCTGATTGCGGCTTAAACATCACGTGCTACCACGTGACCCCTGGTCACGTGTGAGCACGTGACCCTTTGTTTGAACTCTCTTTCCTTGGTTGTTCTGGAAACGCGCTTGCTGCCTTGAACGTCACGTGCCGACACGTGACCCTGGTCACGTGGGAGCACGTGACTCTTTCTGGACCCCTTTTTCTTGACTCGATCAGAGAACTTGCGTGTTGGACGCTTGCATTTAAATGTCACGTGTCATCACGTGACTCTGGTCACGTGGGAGCACGTGACTCTTTCTGAAGCCCACTTTCTTCAGCGTAGTCAGTAGGCTGAACTCGACTTGATGATGCTTTTAAGGTGTCACGTGCCAACACGTGACCGCTAGTCACGTGTAATCACGTGACTCTCCTCTGAAGCTTTTCCCAGAAGCTTTCCTGATTTTAAATCAAGAAACAAATGCCCCCACAGCGTTGTTCTCACGTGTCTGCACGTGAGTGCAACGCTGTCACCTCTTGTGACCGTTGGATTCCTCTAGGGATCTGGGGAGACGAAACGTTTTCATTGTCTTCTATAAATAGCTGCCTCTTCATAGAAGCCTTCACTTTGTTCATCTTCTTCTCCTGAGAACTTCTTCTTTGAGAATTTAATTCTCGTTTTTCAGAGCTTAGTTCTCTGTCTTGAAACAGCCTGCAGAGTTTAACTCTGTTCGAAAAGGATCTTTTTCCCTCAGGTAATGGTAATCGAAGCATCTTTGTTTTGTCAAAACTTTCTGGATTTAAAATCCAAATCGAGGGTTTCACAAAGAACTCATTTTTCTCTAAGTCATTTAACCAAAATGTGAGACCACTTGACTTCCCGCAGTAGGTCATTTAGGGTTTAGATGATCCCTTAGGGAGATTATGATGGCGGTTCAAACCCATGGAATTTAATTCCATTCAAAATGTTTCTGGGAATTTAATTCCCTTTCCTTAGTGAGGAATTAAATTCCAGCGAAGAACTCGATTTCTTCACACAGAGAATCTCTGGGGTCTCTTGGCTCGAGGCGGTTCTTCTGCAATTAATGCGATGGGGATTTTGTAATGATGCCTTCTGTGGGAATTTAATTCCCTTGATTTTGTTGGGTTCGCTGTAGCGCCCTAGCCAGATCTTGTTTGAGGGGAATATGCATGGTTACCACCTTTTATTAAATGCGGACATTCCCTTTGTCTTATTGTAGCGTTTTGGCCTTATTATTGATGTGCCGTCATCTGGATTCTGTGGGGCCCATGTGTTTTGTAGCCAATGGTCCCAGGAATCTTTGTTTTTTGCTTTCTTTACCTAGTCTTCATGTTCATGCATGAATGCACGTTGCCGACTTTTCTTCTAACGGTCTTCCTTTATTGGTTTTCAGGTGCGATGACTTCTGCTCCACGTTTTCCTTTCTCTCGCTCGGAGGCGGCCTTTCCTCAGTCACCGTCTGATGAAGAGGCGATGGCGATGATTAGAGCCCATGACCCGAACTGCGCCAACCTTCTTCAATGGGGACCTTGGTACAGTCAGATTATTCAGGGTCGCAGGAGTTTTCTTTGCGCGGTGCCAACGGAGCCTACTTTCCCATTTTTACCGATGGACCCTCTAAGGACAGCTTTCGCCGTGGAAATGCCCAATTGGACTCCAACGGGGAGACTGGAGCCTTCGACGACCGGCATTCCGAACCATCCGATCCCGGCTATAGACATCTTGGGACGGCGCATTTGCCAGAGTGAGGCCCACCCGTGGGGGCAGATTTATAAGATAGGGCTCACTCCCAGGCATCCTACGGGCTACCTTCTTTGGGCTCGCTACATCCTTTCTGCCCATCGGGCGCGATTGCAGAAAGTTGGGCTTTATCAGGCCGTATACGCGTCGCTATTCCATTACAAGTCCCCACATGCCTGGTGGGTCAAGGCGTTTTTGAACCAGTGGAATCTTCCTACCAATACTTTCATTCTGGGAGATCGAGAGGTTTCGATTTCTTTGGCCGAATTCTATGATATCTCGGGGTTGCCGATAAGGGGTAATCTGTACGAGGAGTTGTTGCCTCCTGACGAGTATGTTTTTGAGCCCGAGTCTGCCCCAGTTGACGGTCTGTCTGCTGAGAATGCCATTCGCCATAAGCGCCCCAGTTTGATCAAGGCCCTAGGTATCTTCGACCGATTGTTCACCGAGTCCGAAGAGCAGGGCGTTACTTTCAAGAGTTTCATCGCTCGTTTCCTTCGTGAGGACGCCGTATCGAAGACTGCTCCGAAGTTTGCTAACATCGGAGACCCCTTTGGATTTGGTCTGAAGAGGCTACCGACTGCTGAATCGGACTTGCCACAATATTATATCCCCATCGTGTCGCCGATGCCTTTTGAGTCCATTGCAGCACCCGGTATGGATGAGGAGACGTTTTTTGTGGGGTTTATCAGTGTTTGGCTTAGCTGGTTTGTTATCCCGATGCATCGCCGCTTCATGAGAGCCTCGGTCATCTACCCGGCTCATCGTATTGCTGAGGGGACGCGGTTGGCCATCGGCATCCCAGCCTTGGCGCACCTCTATAATGGATTGGGCACCGCAGCTAATACCTCTACGCCTGGTGTGGACGTAGTGAACTTTTCTCTTCATTACTTCACGTCATGGATTGAGATGCACGTGCTGGGGTCTTTCGCTATGCATCAGAGGCCCGCTTTTTACGATGCCTATACCTTCCCGCGACTCATGCGACTGGTGGGCGCTTCTGCTGCCGATCCAACTCAGTTAGGGGCTATTCGGGTGCTGATTTCCCCTCACGCCACCGCTGGCGGGTTAGTCTTTAATGATCGAGTTCTTTCTTCTCCTTCGGGGCCCGTTCAGCAACTTTGGGACCAGTCAAAGGACGACGCGCCTTCTCTGAAGCCTCGGGAGGCCATACACTTGTATTCAATTAGACCGGGCTACTTGGTGTTTCGCCAGGATAGTGCAGCTCTTTTTATGCGGTACAATCCGCACCGATTTGCCCGGCAGCTTGGATACGACCAAGGCGTTCCTTTTGAGGCTTTTATAATCGCCCCGATCCCTTCGCTCGATGCTGTTCGCGATGCCGCTCATCATTTTATGCGGCTGAACACCGGCTCCCATTTCATGGTCCCCGAAGCCGAGTACATGCCCCGATGCGTGGGTGCATTTACGGGCTGGTATCTTCATCGAGTCAACCCAGTCATTATTGAGGAAAGGAGGGTGTTTCTTGGTGGAGATGTCCCTCTTCTAGCTCCCGGGACTGGGTTACGACCGAGGGTTCCAGTCCGCTTTCCTTTGAGAGAGGTCGGCACTGCGCTCATTCCAGGGGAGTCCGGGGTGGACCTTACTCCGACAGCTGGTATGCCCTTGGGTTCCCGGTCGCGGGGTAGAAGGGCTCCAGTAGTGGCACCTCTGCCGGTGGCGGCGCCGCCCCCAGTGGTGTCGACGATGGCGACACCGTCCTTGGTCGCGGCAGCGAGTGAAAGTAACAGGGACGAGGGTGTTGAAGGTGATGTGGGCAAGCGCCGCTCTAAGGCCTCGCGAGGGAGGAAACGATCATCTTCAGCGACCGGCTCCGGGTCTAAACGGCGGAAGAAAACGGCTACTACCCTGCTTGATTCTGTGGTGGAGTCTGAGCCTATCGTTGAAGACGAGCCATTGGCCCTGCAAGGGTCAGACGCAGGGCTTCTCTTCCCGAGCTCAGCTGACGAGGAGGCTGCACAGTTGGCCGAGGCTATACGACGTTCAACAGACGCATCCTATGACGCCAGGGTTCCGAAGAAGCCTTATCCCGCTGTGATTTTTTACGAAGACCCTTCGTGGATTCGGCGACGGTTTATCGGCCCTCTGGAGGAATGGGGGGAAAGGGCTCTGAAGCAGGTCGCTTCAGAAGATGCAGCTGATGCACTTTCTTTATGGACCGGCGGTCATGAGTCTACCCTTGAACCTCGGCGAGCTTATCTCCTTGAGAAGGAAAAGCGGCTTGAAGAAGCCATGTTAAGGGCCATTTTGCGCATAGGTACGCTGTGCTTTTTTTTTTGTAGTCTTTTCGATTATTTATGCTCGTGGGTATATATCATTATTTTTATTTGAACCGTGCAGAATCTTCAACGCTGGGGGAGCTTCCTACTGGCCCCTTAAAGCTAAAGCCCGCCGAAGTTCTCAACGAGGCCTTGCTAGGTGTGGAGGGGGCTGATGAGGCTGCTCCTCTCGTGATAGAACCTCCAGCGGCGGCTCTTGATCAAGGAGTGCTTGCCCCTTCGGGGGATGCTCTTATGGAGGCCGCCATCCCAACGACTCTTGCTGAGGGTGGCCCAAAGGCTGGAAGTGAGGTAGTCGGGACTACTCTCCCTTTGTTGGAGCTTGAGGTTACGGCGGAGACCGTCGAGGCTGCTATCCCCCCGGCTCAGAATGGGAGGAGTGTCGAAGGTATCTTTCTGCGTTTTAATTTAGTAACCCCTTCATGGTCTGAAATCTTTTATCTTTCCCAGAATTACGCGGTTTGGCAGCCACGATTGCGGATCTATCGCCTCGCCAATCATTTCAGCGCCTATTGGAGATGGCAGCCCCGCAGGCGATTCCCCCTCAGCGTATCATCCTTTCCTCCGGGCAGGGTTAGTGTCATTCGCCATTTTTTTATCATAGCATTGTCACTATTTTGTGAAATGACGTTAATGTCTCTTATAGTTCTGGAAGCCGATGATGAGGTCGAGGTCGTCGAAGGGCCAGGGGAACCTTCAGCTCCTACGTGCATGACTGTCGGTGAGTGACATTTTATCATAGTCTCGTTCATCCTGTGTTTAAAAGTTTTACTAACATCTGCCAAATCTGAACAGCCCTGCCAGTCTCCATGGCTTTGGAATCGCGCATTGTGATGTCGTCCGGCCCCTACGCTTTGCGGGCTTCAGAGCGCTTGGCCCAACTGAGCCTGGTCTCCTTATCTTCTTTCATCGAAGAGCTCCGTGCTGATAGTGCAACCACGGCCGAAGCGTTCGCCGCTGAGGCTAACGGCTCCCTCCCTTTTCTCGCCACTTATCATAGCGAGGAGGTGGTGCGGGTCTGGGTGGAGTTCTGTAGGAAGGTGGAGGCTTGTCTGCACGCTCTCGAGTGTTCTCGCCTTTCCTCGGAGGCCGTGGCTGCAAAGGCGGAGTTACGAGATCTGATAGCACGACATGCGGCCAACATGACGTCGTGCGAGAAGAGACTTGGCCGCAAGTTCTCGGAGAGGGAGCTAGCCTCCAAGGCGTTGGGCGAGCTTCAGGCCAGTCTTACAGCCAAAGCCAATAAAGCATATGAGCTATGGCGGGTGCTTCAGGAGTCCATCAAAGAGGTGGTGGCTCTTGATAAAGCCGCCGCGTTTACTCGCGAGAGAGTTGAGGCTCACAAGGCCACTGAAAAGGAGCTTGAAGCCCGGCTCGCTTCATATCAGGCCCAGCAGGCTCAGGCGGAGGCGCGTCTTATGGAGATCTTGCGTCACGAAGCCGTAGCTCAACAACAAAATGATGAGCTGGTAAAATTATTGCACCGCCCGCCGGCTTGAGGACTTGTATCTTTTTTTTTCTTTTTTTGTACATACTCATGAATAAGAGTATCTCTTTTTTTTATTTTGAATTGTATTTTGTATCCATTTTGGGTTATGAATAAAAGATACAATTTTCCTCTCAGTGACGTGTCCCCTTTTCATTGAATGCATTCTGCGGATAATCTACCTTAATCTTCTTGCAAGACGGCCGTGGCTTAGGATTCAGGGTTAGGATCTGTTTCCTAAGGCTTTTGCATCTTATGAGCCACGAGGGTCTCATAAGGAGTCTTTCTCCCTATAGGTCGAGAGGATCCCATAGGTGTGAGTTTTTTTTTTTTTAAGGATCGTGAGGATCCTTAAGCGGGTTTTCCCCTGAGAGTCGTAAGGATCTCACAAGAGAGTTTTTCTTCCTTACAGGTCGTGAGGGCCTGCAAGTGCCGGGTGTGATCACCTTTTTCCGTATTTCACGGGGTTAGGGATCTCTCCAGGTATCGTAGTTTAAAGACGTCACGGTCAAGGTTAAGGACCTCATAGTCCGTGGGTTTAAGGACTCCACAGTCCGATGTTAGTTTTAAGACATCACGGTCAAGGTTAAGGACCTCATAGTCCGTGGGTTTAAGGACTCCACAGTCCAATGTTAGTTTTAAGACATCACGGTCAAGGTTAAGGACCTCATAGTCCGTGGATTTAGGGACTCCACAGTCCGATGTTAGTTTTAAGACATCACGGTCAAGGTTAAGGACCTCATAGTCCGTGGATTTAGGGACTCCACAGTCCGATGTGCGGTTGCAGGGACCCGTCACCTCTCTGAAGACGTTGAAGAATTACAACGCCAGGTATCAAAGGAGTGAAGAGATGTACCCTTAAACCAAGGCAAAATCCGTAGGGAATCGGGGTGGTTGATCGTTAGTTTTAAGACATCACGGTCGAGGTTAAGGACGTCATAGTCCGTGGATTTTAAGGACTCCACAGTCCGGTATTTGCTCTGGGTGCTTCACACGGGTTCACTGCCGTGCTTGGCGAGGACCAGGCTCCGCTCTGGACGTTTTCCACGGGGTCAAAGAGTGACGTTATCCGCGTTCCACGTAACCAGGAAGTTTGCACTAGATGCTTCACACGGGTTCACTGCCGCGTTAGGCGAGGACTAGGCTCCGCTCTGGATGCTTCGCATGGGTTCACTGCCATGCTCTGCGAGGACCAGGATCCGCTCTGGACGTTTCCCACGGGGTCAAAGAGTGACGTTATCCGCTTTCCACGTAACCAGGAAGTTTGCACTAGATGCTTCACACGGGTTCACTGCCGCGTTAGGCGAGGACTAGGCTCCGCTCTGGATGCTTCACATGGGTTCACTGCCATGCTCTGCGAGGACCAGGATCCGCTCTGGACGTTTCCCACGGGGTCAAAGAGTGACGTTATCCGCTTTCCACGTAACCAGGAAGTTTGCACTAGATGCTTCACATGGGTTCATTGCCGCGTTAGGCGAGGACTAGGCTCCGCTCTGGATGCTTCGCATGGGTTCACTGCCATGCTCTGCGAGGACCAGGATCCGCTCTGGACGTTTTCCACGGGGTCAAAGGGTGACGTTATCCGCTTTCCACGTAACCAGGAAGTTTGTTGATTGTATCCGTATTTCACGGAATGGAGGTTTGACTCTTGGTGATGTGTATATCACCGAGTCATGGAACTGGGGGTTGCCGCTGTTCCGTTTCGTTTGAAGTCATGTCCGTTGTTACGAGACGAGTGTTTGGATGATCTCTAGGTCGCTTGTGGCCCATCGAGACTTGGCTTCTTCTTCTGATGAAACCTGGGGGAGAAGTATGATCCCTTCTTTGTTTACGCCCTTGGATTGTGTACAGGGTGCGACGGAATATCACCTGTAGGGCATAAATTTTATTTTTATTTTATTTTTTTTTTTCCGCGATGCTCTATCATTTCAGCTTTTATATCGCGAAAATCACGATTGCCCAATCATTTCGGCTATTTTTCGCGGTGCCCAATCATTTCGGCTATTTATTTATTTTCTGCTCGCTGCTTTTTTGTTGCGAGTTGCCCCATCATTTCGGCTATTTTTTATGCCTTCATTTTTACTTGCTGCTTTTTATTGCAAGTTGCCCCATCATTTCGGCTATTTTGCAGGCATGTTTGGCCTGCTGACCTTCTCACCGCAAGCTTGGATTTTAGGCACCGATCTCGGCATCAGCATCGCTACTACTGGAATGTTGCCAGGAGCGAATCATCATTTGCCTTTGTCGATAATGAACAAAGGTTGCTCAGCAAACAGGGTTAAGGGTCCTGTTAACCAAGGCTTTTGACTTCATGAGCCGTAAGGGTCTCGCGAAGGTATTTCTCCCTACAAGTCGTGAGGATCTTGCAGGTGTATTTTCTCCTTAGGGATCGTGAGGATTCCTAAGTGTGTGCTCCTCTGTAAGTCGTAAGGATCCTACAAGAGGACTTTCCCCTTATGGGTCGAGAGGACCTACAAGGGTTGGACTCTGTTGGGGAAGTGTTAATTCGCGCCCGTGGATTGTATACAAGGGTCAGTATGGAGCCGCTTGTAGGGCAATATCGGAGGTTGTGGAGGATTTGCTTAAGAACAGGTTCAGGTTTCTGTAACTTAAGACTTTCAAATCTCATGAGCCGTGAGGGTCCCATAAGAGAATTCTCCTTACGAGTCGTGAGGATCTCGTAAGTGTGTTTTTCTCCTTAGGAATCGTGAGGATCCCTAAGTGTGCAGCTCCTTTGTGAGTCGTAAGGATCTCACGCAGGTGGTTTCTCCTTACAAGGTCGAGAGGACCCTATAAGTGTCTTTTAACGAGGTTGCGCCCTTTCGGGTTTTCACAAACGCTCGCCGGCAGTCCTGCTGTTTTTACTCACGGAGCCCTTTCAGGTTTTCATCCGTGCCCATTGTGCTTATGGACATACCGTTTTTATTATTTTAAATACTTTTTTTTTTTTTTTTTTTTATCTCGTCAGCCCAAGGATGCTGCGGTAGTAGTTTAGGGACGTTTTCGGTCCGTTGTTAGTTTATGGACGTTTCGGTCCGTCGTTAGTTTTAAGGACGTTTCGGTCCGTTGTTAGTTTAAGGACGTTTCGGTCCGGCATTAGTTTAGGGACGTTTCGGTCCGTAGATAGTTTAAGGACGTTTCGGTCCGGCATTATAGAAAGGCCGGCTGCTGCTTGTAAAGTCCGAGCCTGGGAAGATAGCGAGCGGACATAGTCGTCGTCATCTATCATTGACCTAGGCTGCAGCTTATTAAGCATAGTATTTCTTTAGGAAGCGACCGTTTATTGGCCTGAAAGGTCTTTCACCGTGCATGTCCATGAGTAGATAGGCTCCACCCTGGTAGACCTTGTCTATGATGTACGGGCCTTCATAGTTTGGCTCAAATTTTCCTCGCTTGGCGCGATTGGGGATCATAGGTCTTTTGACCACTAGTACGAGTTCGCCTTGGCGGAATGTCCTCGGCCTGGTCAATCTTTCGTATGAGCGCGTCATCTTTGCTTTGTAGGCTTCTAGATATTGTTGCGCTATGAGCCGGGTTTCGTCGAGGGCATCAAGCTCCTCAAGCCGAAGGTGAGCATTTTCTTCGTCTGTCAGCTCGTGGTGGACTGCCACTCGTAGAGAGGGTAACTCTATCTCAAGGGGGAGAACTGCTTCCGTCCCAAATACCAACGCGTATGGCGTTGTGTTTGTGGCCGTCTTGAATGTAGTTCGATAGGCCCAAAGGGCTTCCTGCAGCCTCTCGTGCCAGTCTCTTTTATTTCTGGAGACGGTCTTTTTCATGATATTCGTCAAGGTCTTATTGAAAGCCTCGGCCAAGCCGTTAGCTCGTGGATTGTAAACTGAAGAATATCTCCAGTCTATATTGTGCTGCTGTGCGAAGCGGCTAATCTTATGGCTTCGGTAGGCCGGCCCATTATCGGATATAATCCGTCGTGGAGTTCCGAACCGATAGATGACGTGCGTTTTGAAGAAATGGAGAATATTTTCCGTCTTCACTTCCCTCAGTGGTACCGCTTCTGCCCATTTGGAGAAGTAATCAGTTGTCGCCAGGATAAAACGATGTCCCCAGGCTGATGCCGGCTCTATGGGGCCGACTATGTCAGTCCCCCATACTTCGAATGGCCAGCTGGCCACCGTTGGGTGTAGTGGATTCGGATGTTGGTGGATGAAGTCTCCATGGATCTGGCATGAATGGCATTGCTTCGCATACTCGAGGCAGTCCTGGATCATCGTGGGCCAATAGTAACCCATCCGTTTAATTTTTAACTTCATCTTTGGGCCTGCCTGGTGAGAACCGCAAAGTCCGTCGTGAACTTCTTGAACGACTCGTTCCGCTTCGTCAGGTCCCAAGCATCTCAGCCATAGAAAATCAAACGATCTCTTGTACAGGGTATCGTTGACGAAAGCGAAGGATAGAGCTCGTTTCATAAGCTGATGTCTTGAGGACGCTTCTTCGGGCATTCGGTGGGACTTAAAGTAGTCTATGAAGACTTCCCTCCAGTCCTCAGCCTTCTCATGGTTTTTTATTTGTAGAGTCGCTTGCTCAATGGCTCCTTTTTCTTTATATAATTCCGGAGGTATTTCTGCCGGGGCGAGCACTCGACGGCTTTGTACTACGATTCTGACGTCATCGAGGTTCTCGTCAGCCAGTTCTTTAGCGAGCTTGGCCAACGCGTCTGCTTTGCTGTTTTCCGCGCGCGGTATGTTCTCTAGAATATAGGAGGGGATTTGGGCCAACAGTTGTCGCACCTTTTCGCCGTATCTCACCAACTCCGGTTTGCACGTTTGGTAGTCACCATTAACTTGGCTAACGACCAGCTGAGAATCCCCATATATAAGGAGATCTTCAATTCCCATGTCAATGGCAAGCTCGAGACCTGCTATCAGGGCTTCGTATTCAGCTTCATTGTTTGTCCTCGGCTCTGTTAAGGAGAAGGCGAAGCGCATTATCCCTCCTTGTGGAGTCGCAAAGATGAGGCCTATCCCTGACTTGATCATTGGGATACCTTGCTTTTGTTTCTTTATAGAGGACGCTCCATCGAAATAGAGTTCCCATCGGGTGCTTTTGCCGCCAATCGCATCGAATGCATGCTCGTCCGGCAAATCACAGTTTAGAGGAGAGTCGGCCGGTATCGGGTGCTCAGCAAGGAAGTCAGCAATAGCCTGGCCTTTCACTGCCTTGAGAGGTTGATATGTTATCGAGAATTCCATTAAGAGCAAGGCCCATTTAGCGAGTCGTCCCGTCAATATGGCTTTTGACATTAAGTATTTAAGAGGATCCACTTTCGAGATGAGGCAAACTTCGTGTGCCAACGCATAGTGCCTGAGCTTTGTTATCGCGAAGATTAACGCCAAGCAATGTTTTTCAATGGGAGAGTAATTGCTTTCTGCCCCCAGTAGAACTCGACTTAAGTAGTAGAGTGCTCTCTCTTTCCCCTGATCGTTCTCTTGCGCCCATAGTGCGCCCAAGGAACCTTCGAGGGCGGTCGTATAAAGAATGAGGGGTTTTCCCTTGACCGGCGCAGCTAATACCGGCGGGTTCTGTAGGTACTGCTTGATCTCGTCTAGTGCGCCTTGGCATTTTTGATCCCAGACGAATGGGGTTCCCTTCTTCATCAGGTGACTGTAGGGGCGGCATTTGCCTGAAAGATTTGCGATAAATCGCCGGATGTATGCGAGCTTCCCTTGGAGAGACCGCAACTGTTTGAGGGTTCTTGGCGGGGGCATTTCCATGATCGCTTTAATCTTTGACGGATCTATCTCAATACCTCGGTGTCGGATGACGAATCCCAAGAATTTTCCCGAGGAGACTCCAAACGCGCATTTGAGGGGATTCATCTTCAAATTATATTGCCGAAGGCGTTGAAATACAGTTTCTAGGTGCTTTAAGTGATCTTCATATGACATGCTCTTTACTACGAGGTCGTCGATATAGCACTCGACGATGTCATGTATGAGGTCGTCGAAGATCTTTGTCATGGCCCTTTGATAGGTAGCGCCGGCGTTCTTTAGACCGAAGGGCATAACCCTGTAGCAAAATACACCCAAAGGGGTCCGGAAAGCGGTGTGCTTCTGGTCTTCGGGATGCATTTTTATCTGATTGTATCCTGAGGAACCGTCCATAAAGGAGAAGATCTCGTGAGTGGACGTGTTATCTATCATTAGCTCGGTTACCGGCACTGGGAAATCATCTTTTGGACAGGCCTTGTTGAGATCCCTGAAATCCACGCATATACGCACCGTCCCATTCTTCTTCATCACCGGGACGATATTGGCGATCCAATCGGGATATTGGACTTCTTGAATAAATCCAGAATCGATCAGTTTCTTGACTTCGGCGTTGATGCTCATCTCAAGCTCGAGTCGCATCCTTCTCGGTGCCTGCTTGACTGGTCTGATGTCTGGGGATATTGCTAATCTGTGCACAGCGACCTCCGGATCTAATCCTGGCATCTCAGAGTAGTTCCACGCGAAGCAGTCTTTATGCCGTAGAAGCACGTTCTTTAACGCGGCCACCCTTTCTTCAGAGAGTAGCTCACTGACAAATGTTGGTCGCGGGTCCTCTGCCGATCCCAACTCAATCTTTCTGAGGTTATCTGCGGTAGTATGTATACCGTCTTTCAGTTCTTTTGGAGCGGGCGGGAATTCCGAGATTACCTCATCATCGCTGTTCTTGAAGCACCGGGGAAGGTCATCTATGTTCTCGGGCTCTTCTTTTAATATCGTAATCGTATAACAGGTACGAATCCGCTCCCAGGACTGAGGTGGATCCGGTTTCGCTCTCGTGGCTTTAGGCTCGTGCCTTTGCGGCGGCGTCACTTTCCAACCATCGGATAAAGCGAATCTACCCCGTCGGTATTGGTCCTCGACCCAATTCTTGAAGGTGAAGCAATCTTCGGTCGGATGTCCTATGGCTCGGTGATAAGAGCAATAACCCGGATGAGAGGCCTTGCTAGCTTGCTCAGGATGCCTAGACTCTGGAAGCGTGATCATCTGATGTTTTAGGGCGAGCTTGAGTAACCGTTCCGTCTTGTTTCGGGGGAAGGAGTATGCTCGACTCATCTTTTCCGTGAGGGACGAATCCGAGCCGCGCAATACCCGTAACCCTCTAATCCTGCGTCGTTGTTGTCGGCTTCTTCTCTCGCTTCTTAATTTATTCCCGTCCCTGCATCGGGCCTTTCGTATGACGGGTTGACGATGGTGAACATCTTTATCTTTTGCAGCCTGTGCAGCCTGTTGGAATAGACGTTGCGTCCTGGCCTTCTCATAGATGGCCGCTTCGTGGTTGTGATCTTCCCGAATTTTCTGATCCGCTTTCGTGGTAGGCTTGCCCATTCATCCTTTAAACAACGGGTTTGGCGCTTCGGTCGCGGGGTTTAGTTTTGATGAGGGGTTGGGCTCTCCTGACAGGGCGTCCTCTTCTTCATCAAAGGTATATATGGCGTAGCTGCCGTGGGCTCGCTCCCGTTTTCCGGTTCTTGTGTACCCAAGCCCAAGTGTTTCCATTTTCCCATTGGGCAATTTGCGCTGAGTCCCGGGGACATCCCAGATCCTGTTGTAGAACCGAGCCTGCCGCACGGTCTGTTTTAAGGGTACTCCTTGGCACTTCAATAACTTCTTCAATCCATTTGTATAGTATCTAGGCAGACGGATGGGTTGGAGCCTGTCAAGTGTAACATCCACGCCGTGCCAGATCTCTTTCTCTACTTTCGACTCTGAGGATTGGTAGAATAGGATCACCTTCTCATCCCTTCGCCTGGGGGGGACGTAAAATGTTTGCAGGTCCTGTACGCTGTGGGTTCGAAGCGCGTCGAGATCCTTATAGTGTTCTTGTGGTACCATGGTGATTTGCAGACTATGGTCATCGCAAAGGGGTGCCTGTATTGACAGCCGACTGGAGAACACGGCGTTAACCTCGTCCTCCGAATCACTCCCGAAGACCGGTATGGGGGTGGGTGCCCCCAGGTTGTTGCGTTGGGATGGCCCCGTATACACTATCTCTTCCTCTTCTTCGGTATCGCTCCCGAAAACAGGGATGGTGGCGGCGGTTTTGTTCTCCGGGTCGCGACACCTTTCTGTATCCTCGAAATCTGGCAAAAAGTATTTCGCATCTTCGTATTTGCGAACTTCGTTCACAGAAAACGGGTTTAACTCGCCTGTTACAGTGTACTCGAAACCATCCTTGAAGTATTTCATACACTGATGTTGTGTAGAAGGGATGATGTTGTACTCGTGTAGCCAAGGACGGCCGAGCAAGGCGTTGTAGCAGGTCTTGGCGTCAATGACATGGAATTTGATATCTGTGACGAGAAGTCCGAAGCGTAACGTCAGTATTACAGATCCGAGAGTCCGTGACGATTGAGAGTCAAAACCGGAGATAGTAATTTTGTCACGAGCGAGGTGTTGCACACTCATGCAGATTTCCTTCAACACCCGAACATTAAGGAGGTTGACGGAGGATCCATTATCCACCAGGATTTTGCCTATCTTGATGTCGTGGCAGTATCCGGAGACATATAGGGGACGGTTGTGGTCGCACGTCCCTAAAAGGAGGTCTTCATCACCGAAAGTGACATCGGCTGTATGCACTTCCTCCAGTTCATCCTTCATCCTTTCAGTGGCGAGAAAGGCCTGGAATTGTTCAGGCTCTTGCAACGCTTTAATGAGTGAGTCTCGCGCTTCTTTTGATAATAGAAGGGCATCAAGAATGCTAAGCTGAGAGGGTAGCTTCCTTAAGTGCGCGAGGATGTTATAGTCCACCTTACCCTTTTTGGGAGGGTCTTTGTTAGTTAGCTCTTTTATGACCTGGTCATCTAAAGTGATATCTTCAATGACCTTTTCCTTTCCCTTATCTTTTCGGCCGACGGGCCCGAGATTCTTCTCCGGGAGCGTGCGATTGCGCAGCTGGATGTTCTCGCAGGCCTCTGATTCCCCCTTTTTTCCTAGGACGGGTTCTGTAAAGAGAGGGCCCAGAGCCATTTCTTCATCAGAGTCGCTCCCAAAGGTGAGAACTTGTGACCCTCTGGCGTCAACCATGTAACAGTTGCCAGTAGTCTTGTTGTGCCCTTCGACAGTACTCCTTCGCTCCCGACGGCTTTTGCGTTTCATGCGCTTAAACTGTTGCTGACGGATAACATATCCTCGCCACCATATTTTGAAGGCATCGCACTCCTCCGTGGGGTGTGAGATCTTCCGGTGATATGCGCAATAGTCAGGGTGCCTCTCCGCCCCGTCGTGCGTATTTGCTTCCGAAGGTGGTAGCATCATTCCCATTGACACGGCTTTGGCGAACCTTTTCCTTGTCTTGAATATTTTCTTGTCCACTTCGGATGCCTTTTGTTCTGGCAGGGGTAACTCCACTCTTCCGTCTAGTCGCCCGCCTCTGGTTCCCGTTGGCGTTGCCATTTCGCGCTCCTGATCCGCTTTACTCTTTAGACGAATCTCGTCTAGGAAGGCATTGATCATATCGGTTGTCAGCCTCGCACGCTCTGGTTCGGGCTCTGCCTTCGGCTTCTTAGTGACAGGAGTTTTCTCATCATCGATAAACGAGTGGGAGATCATGTTGCAACTTGCCACATACTCTTCGGATTCGTCCGACGAGCTCTCTTCATCATCTCCATCTTGCGAGATGTGATTAAGGAACTCTCGCAGTGTGACAGGAGTCCGCGCCTTTTGATTGTATTCTTCCAGCGCATCGATTCGCTTCTGCAAGTTTGTTCGCTCGTCTCCAAGCTTCGCGGGCTTCTTGGATTTCTTCTTCTTTTTCTTTGAAGATTTTGACGGTTGGGCGTGAGTATTTGGGCCCTTATCACGAGTCTTTGCAATGGTGCGGGGCTTCAACATCCCTTCGATAATTTGAGGTTCAAGAGGGTCCTTCCATTCGATCGCAGGGCATGCATGGAGGTCTCTCAGCAATTCTTTTGGTCTTCGTTGATAGCACGACCTCCCATGGAGCTTCTTCGATGAGGGAGCAGGTTGCCCCCGGTGTATCGGCCTTTTTAGGAGTATGTGGTTGTGGTGGGTTCACCTTCCATTTTTCGGACAGTACAAACTTCCCTTGGAGGTATTGATCTTCGATCCATCCTTTGAAGACGAAGCAATCTTCAATCGGATGACTTACCGTCTGATGATAAGGGCAGTAGTTGGAGTTATTCATCTCGGTGGGTTGTGGCGGTCGCCTTGGATTTGGTAGGTTTATAAGTCTGTTGCGTATTGCCAACTCGAATAACCGCTTCGTCTTATCTTGTGGGAACGAGTAGGGACGCTTCATCTTCTCATTATAGTACCGGCGTCTTTCCTCCAGTTGATCCGTCGATTTCGGGGCGTTAGGTTGCTGTTGGGCATTCGCGACAAAGGTTGCCCTTCCTTTACCTTTGTCATTCCGAGGTTCCGACTTCGGTGTAGGTGGTCTATGACCCATCTGGTCCATCTGAGCTAACTTGTCGATCAGAGCCTGGAATGTGGTTGGCTTAAAGAACATCATAAACTGGGAGATAGTTGCGTGAGGGTCTAGAGTTCCCACGAACATGCCCACCGCAGGTGCTTCCTCGATGCGCTGCTCACATCTCGACCACAAGTTCCGCCAGCGTATAGCGTACTGGACCCAGGTTTCGCCCGGTTTTACCCTGGCATTAATAAGTGCAGTTATTGGGGTGCGTTCGCTGGCACTTGCAAATCGCTGAGTGAACAACAACTCCATTTCAGCGAACGTTTTGATGGAATCGTTCGGGAGTTCTGAATACCATTCGAACGCTGTCTCTGACAAGCTGCCCACGAATTGGCGAAGCAACAATTTATCGTCACCGCCGGTGTTACCGCATAGGGCCCGAAACTGGGCGACATGTTGATGGGGATTGCCGGTCCCCTTATACACGTGGAATTTCGGTATCGTATAACCTTGTGGGTATTTGATTTGGTCGTACCAGCTCGGATACGGCCGCCCGGTTTTCACGGTTTGACCAGCTGCCTCAGTTGCGTGATGAACTCGGATTTGCTGGGCTATGTAGTCAGCCAAGTCAGCCTTAGAGATCGTCTCTTCCTTGGCCGTTGAGAGGGCTGGTGGTGGATCTGACGTCTCTCCTCGGTCGTCTTCAAGAACAATCGGAGGATCTTCGGCGGGCAGGTCCTGCTGGATCATCATTCCTATCACGTCTTGAAAGAGAAGGCCCATCCGTTGTATGTTGGCCGCTTGTTCAGCCGCCTCTTTGTCCCTTTTCTCCAGTGTCCGGCGAAGGAATTCAGCGTCGGTTTCTTCCTCCCGGCGTGCGTCTGAGGACGCTTCTGGGCTTTCCTTTGGCCCGGTGAGCGCGGCCATAGCATTCATCATTTCTTGGAGCTTTTGTTGCTGCTCCTGGGATTTCGTTACGGATCGGGTCAGTGGTCGATGGCCTGTAGAAGTGCGGCTCTCCTCCTTTCCAGAGGCCATGTATACAGTGTGGACCATCATGCCCCCAGACTTAGGGCGCCTAGGCCTAGTGTTTTTAGCCGTCGTTGCATGCTGTGGGGTCCTCTCTGGCCTCCTCCTTTTATGAGTCAGTTGATCAACAGCCTTTTGGGGTTTAGCCTGGTGACCAGCTTCAGGTTGGATTTTCAGCTTCTTGTGCTGGCGAGAGAAGTTTGGATCGATGATCGAATCTCGGGCTTGCCGCCAAACCTTATAGACTTTGGAAGACAGCCGTTGAGGAAATTGGGGCTGTTCGGGTTTTGTTTGGACAACCTTTTTTAGTAAGGGAGGAGACTTCTTCAGTACTGCCGTAGGGGAATTCCTTCGCACCTTACTTAGCATTTCGAAGCTGTTCCCAGTCGGAACAGCGGCATTAACTTCGACCACCGGGGCTGGTGGGGTCAATCCGGAGGGGGAGTTGCCCCCAGCCTTCCTCACTCGGCGCCAATGGCGACGTCGAGAGTGTCGAGCGGACGGTGTAGGGTCAGCGGTAAGAATGGTTTCGTCTTGCTCCCTGTGTGGATGGGGGGTTGTTGTTGGCGTTAACCTATCGAAGACCGATGTCCTCTGGGAAGCGGGAGCAAAGGCCGGAGCCGTCAATCTTGTAAAGACTGACTTTTTGGCTGGAGAGGTTGCCTTGGCGATTTCGGGGATGGGAGCGGTCACTTTCTTAGAAGCAGCCTTCTTTGAGATTGTAGGCCCCTTAATGAGCTCGCATGATTCCTGGCCCAGTCTAGAGAAGACCGAGGCGTTGACGTTGGGCGGCTCATTGAGAGGAGCCGCGGTAGGGGTAAGACGATCAAAGACCGACTTCTTGAGAGTTTCCTTCGCCAGCACTGGAGCGGTAAAGTTTGTCGGCGGGATCATGGTCCCAAAAAACAATCCTGTGGTGGCGCGGGTGACCTGTTCCACCGGCATTGTGAACAGCGAAGCAGCTTGGGGTCCATAGGCTATACCTCCTGGCGAGGCAGAGCGTCGGCTGCAGTTGCCGTCTGAGCAGTTGGAGGATTTCGCAGGGATGAAAGCCATCGATCCTTTGCTTTCTGCAATAAGCAAGATGCCAATTCTCAGTACCTTGAGACCCAAGGGCAACTATTAGCGAACCGCGATTGGTTCGCGAATCACGACACACGAAGTGTGGAGTGGAAAGAGGAAAAGGTCCCACCGGGCGTGCCAGAATCTGTTCCCCTCCGAACGGCGGCCGGGACGTCGGGACGTCCGAATGCCTGGGGTTCGGGGCAGATGCTAATTGGTGCTATCCGTCCACCCCTCCGAAGATGCCAAGTTGATTTATGGCACCATGTGTCGGAGGTTTAAACGGATGCGTCCGATGTAGCAGACTTCGTCAGATTCCCCCTCATTTGAGGGGTTTTTGATTGTGGGGACGCTCTTCCCTGCAGGCGCAAGCCCCTGCAGTTAATTACGCTACCGCGTTGCGGTAACAACTTTCTCCTTCTCCAGATGGTCACTTCGTGTCGTGGGTGTTTGTTTTATTGCCCGTGGATTGTTTACGGAGACTGAGTTATGTCGTCACCCGTAGGGCGTGGACTAGTCCAAATCCGCATTATCTTAAATTTGGGTTTGGGGGTTTGGTTTGAGGATACGTCAGCCATACTTGAGGCTAAGATCAACTCAAACGTTCGTTAAAGATACGTTAGTCTAACTTTGTGACTAAGATCAACTTAACGGGATCGTTTAGATCCGACAAAAGAGTGTTTGGACTCTAATGTTCCGGTTTAGGGACGTGGTGGTCCATCGTATGTATGGCCGTCGGGACCCATCACCTCTCTGACGACGTTGAAAGATTACAACGACGGATGTCAGAGGAGTTCAGAGATGTACCCTCAAGCCGGAGTTAATTTAGGGGATTCGTAGTCCAATCTGTCTGAAGGTTTAAGGACGCGTTAGCCACTTTTGGAGGCTAAGATCAACTTAAACGGGACCGTTTAGATCCGACAAAAGAGCATATGGAGGGCTCTATTGTTCTAGTTTAGGGACGTTGCGGTCCGTGGGTAGTTTAAGGACGTTGCGGTCCATGGGTAGTTTAGGGACATTCCGGTCCGTTGGTAGTTTAAGGACATTGCGGTCCATGGGTAGTTTAAGGACGTTGCGGTCCGTTGGTAGTTTAAGGACATTGCGGTCCGTGGGTAGTTTAAGGACATTGCGGTCCGTTGGTAGTTTAAGGACATTGCGGTCCGTGGGTAGTTTAAGGACATTGCGGTCCGTGGGTAGTTTTAAGACATCTCGGTCAAGGTTAAGGACGTCATAGTCCATGGGTTTAAGGACTCCACAGTCCGGTATGTGCTCTGGATGCTTCACACGGGTTCACTGCCGCGTTAGGCGAGGACCAGGCTCCGCTCTGGATGCTTCACACGGGTTCACTGCCGTGCTCTGCGAGGACCAGGATCCGCTCTGGACGTTTCCCACGGGGTCAAAGAGTGACATTATCCGTGTTCCACGTAACCAGGAATTTTGCATTAGGCATGGGTTTAAGGACCCCACAGTCCACATCATGAGTGGCCGTCGGGACCCGTCACCTCTTTGAAGACATTGAGGGATTACAATGCCAAGTTTCAAAGGAGTGAAGAGATGTACCCTAGAACCGGAATGGATTGAATAGTCCCTGACCCAATTTGGGGGTTGAGACTGATTTAATTATGTTATGAGCTCATTAGCCCAGTTAATCACAAATTGAGGACTTATGGCCAGCTTGGGCTAAGTCCAGTCAGGTCTGAAACATTGACTTCTTGCTGGTCCATTGAAGGAGAGGCTTTGCCTCTATCCATTTAGCCAATTGGGCCAAAGCCTAGTGTTAAACACTACAGAGCAATCAGTGTTGAACACTGGGAATGCGGTTAACAAGTTAGTGTTTAACACTAAGAAATAATTGGTGTTAAACACCAGCAATAAGGCTTCTCAAATTAGTGTTAAACACTAAAACAGATCAGTGTTGAACACTGCAAATAAAGATCTCAGATTAGTGTTTAATACTAAGGTAATCAGTGTTGAACACTGCAGATAAAGCTTTTTAATTAGTGTTGAACACTAAGGCCCAACAGCATTTTAACACTGAGTTCGAGGGTTTCAATTTAGTGTTAAACACTGGGACAAGAGGGGTCACGTGGCAGCACGTGAGAGCGCCCTTCCTTCATTTGTTCTGCTGAAGTTACTGCGTCTTTGATAGCATCACGTGTCAGCACGTGACGGGCATTCAAATGCCTATGTGTTAAGGTTTCTGCTGAAAGTCACGTGGGTCACGTGGGGTGCTGCCTCAAAGGGGTTTTCTGCAGGGCTTTTGGGGGGGTCACGTGGTGACACGTGACCCTGCCTTAATGTGGTTTTTCAGAGGATTTGTTACTCCTTTTTCAGGAATTAAATTCCAGAGACTTTTAATTTCAGAGGAATTAAATCCTTCTTTCTTTTGAAGACTTGTATTCTGGAATAGAGTTTAACTCTGAATTTTCTGTGGGAATTAAATTCCTCGTTTATGTGAAGGGCTGAATAGGGTTAAACCCTAATAAAAGTTTTTTAAGGAATTGAATCCCCATTCCCTGTTAAATGATGATTAAGGGAATTAAATTCCCGTTGTTTCAACAGAACTAAGTTCTTTAATTAGGGTTAAACCCTGTTTAAATTCCCATGATATAGGGTCTAGCCCTACTTTTATTTTGGAGGAATTAAATTCCTATAGTTCTGTGAGAATTAAATTCTCGTGCTTGCATTCCTTCTCTATGTTTTGGATCTGCATGGCAGGATCTCGACCCATTGAGAATTAAATTCTCAACCTTAAGGGGAGATGTGCACTTTGCAGATCCTCTATCAAAGAGAGAAGAAATAAGTTCTTCTGCTTTTATATTATCAGAGTTAAACTCTGTTGAGAATTAAATTCTGCTTCTTTCAAAAGGGCTTCCCTTTCTTACCTAGGGTTTTTTGCAGAAGATCTGAGTCTTTTCGAAGTATCAAAGCTCTTCTCCTTTTCTCCTTTTCTTCTCTGCGCATGTGTCTCTTTTTTTGTCTCTTGGCTCCTATTTATAGGAGAGGCAGCCGCATCAATCAGTTTTTGACGAATCTTCATTGGGAGATTTGATTTGCATCCATCATTCATTTTGGGCCTTTGGATTATTAGGTGAATTTCATTCACCATTGGATCTTAAATCCAGAGATTCTCCTTTGATATTTTGGTTAGATTTAAGGGGGAAATCTTTCCCAAAGCCGCGATTTTCCATAGATAGATGATCTTTAATCGTCTCTGAATCTTTAATTTGATTGGTCCCAGATAATCACTTTCCTTTGGAAAGATTTAAATTTCCTTCAGAATTTAATTCTGTCGTCAACATGGGCTTTGAAAGCCGGTCACGTGTGACCACGTGATCCATGGTCACGTGTGAGCACGTGACCCCCTTTGGAACGAGCCTTCTGCGCTGTGTCTTCTGATTGCGGCTTAAACATCACGTGCTACCACGTGACCCCTGGTCACGTGTGAGCACGTGACCCTTTGTTTGAACTCTCTTTCCTTGGTTGTTCTGGAAACGCGCTTGCTGCCTTGAACGTCACGTGCCGACACGTGACCCTGGTCACGTGGGAGCACGTGACTCTTTCTGGACCCCTTTTTCTTGACTCGATCAGAGAACTTGCGTGTTGGACGCTTGCATTTAAATGTCACGTGTCATCACGTGACTCTGGTCACGTGGGAGCACGTGACTCTTTCTGAAGCCCACTTTCTTCAGCGTAGTCAGTAGGCTGAACTCGACTTGATGATGCTTTTAAGGTGTCACGTGCCAACACGTGACCGCTAGTCACGTGTAATCACGTGACTCTCCTCTGAAGCTTTTCCCAGAAGCTTTCCTGATTTTAAATCAGGAAACAAGGATCAAATTGATCGGCAACTCTCTCTCGCCGATACGGACGGTACAGGATCGGAACACGTGCCTAGCAACAAACGACTCTCCCACAGGAGTAGTCACAACTAGCGGTTGACCAAACAAACCGGACTCTCTACCCAAACTCAGCACAAAAGTGTGTGGATACATAAGAGCACAAGGATCCGGATCAAATAATACATGTGCAACAAAGGACAAACTAAAAGAGTACCTGAAACCACAGCATCGGACACCCGCAAGTCCCGATGAGTCGAAGCAAAAACTTATGCCTGTCCTTCATTTGCGACCGACTGAACTCCTCCTCTACTAGCCTGACCCCTCTGTGCAAACTCCCCGTGTCCACGACGTCTCCGAGCACGACCCTGACGTGCTGTGAAGAAGCACTGCCTGATGAGGTGTTGAAGGCTTCCGCATCGTAAACACCTACGCACTGAATGCTGTCCTGCCTGGGGATGAAAGCCAAACGACTGTCCTCGTCCTAAGCCTCTGCTCTGGGCTGGTATACCAGTGTGATTCCTCAACTGTTCCGGAATTCTCACGGCCGTTGGAAGACGTGTCTCGTACACGGGAGCTGCCTCCACCGGTGCTATGTAGGGAACGGAATACTGCATGATGATCGCAAGGAACAACTGGGTAACAGGGGTGGCAACCATCTGTCGCTGCGCTCGAACGACCTCTACCAATGAGCTCATCGCCTGGCATAGTCCCTGCATCTCTACCAATAGTCTAGCGACCTGAGCTGCCGTAGGGGAAACAATCTGTCCTGGTGCAACAGGAGTACTACTCGGATTAGTCCTTGTCTCAGATGAATCAACTCGAAACTCGGCCCTCGCGGCCGCTCTTTGTGCCCTCGTAGTCCTTGGCGGCATATTGGCTATCAAAAACAACAGGATTCGATAAGGATACGGAAATCGAATCGCAAGAATGTATATACTCAAGGAGGAATTTAAATCAACAAGTCCTAAGGTCGCGTAGGCGGAGTACCGTGTCGTGAGTATGCCGCGGAACATACGCACGCTACGCTACCCTGCCGCAGCTACCTACTCCATCATACCAGGGTCGTACTACACTCCGAAAGGTAAAACCTACGCTCTGATACCAACTTTGTCACGACCCGAAGTTTGGCCCGTAACCGGCAACTTAACCACGTAACGTCTACAGGCGTGACGCAGCTAAGTGAACCGAAAAACCCAGAAAATCAAACCAGTGAAAGTATAGAGTGATAGAAGTTTTAAATGGAAACACTTACGAACATGATAAGAAATCTAAGTAACAAGCACCAGATAGTAATATATGACGCCGTAGCGAAGATCAAGATCCACAAGTGGGAACATCACAGATAGAATAAACTAAAAGTACAGCCGGCTCACAACGAGCTCGACACCAGAATACAAAATAATACAACATCGTCCTCACACTGTTTCTAAGTCAAATACATACATGGTAGATGGAGAATACTAGATACAACAATGTACATACTGAAAGATAAACAGATACCGCACAAAACCCACCTATCAGCAAAAGAGCTAGTACACCAACTGTGGGGGTATCTGTGTCAAAAGATGCAAGGCAGCCTGCCGCGACTACTCCGAAGGGCAACCTGCAAACACTGTGGCACAACGGGGGTGAGTTGCCAACTCGTGAATAGAAACATCTACAAGCAGAAATCGAATGCAAGACATAATCCTAAGTCAACAATCAGTAATATAATCCACAAGAGTATATCTGAGTGTGATAAGGTGGCAAGGTAACATCTAAATATGTATGTAGTGCCAGGTACTCGGGTAATAACATGTCATCAGTGTAAGGTATGTCTGCATGAAGTAAATATGATGAAGTATCAATGATATCAATACACATATATTAGCGTCCCATACCACTAATATTGGTGTAAGGGTATATATAACAGCGCCCTCATACCCTGTTATATATACAATGAAGTATGATCAGTGTAAATGCATGTCTGTAAATATATGTGGAACCCGTCCACCCGTCACCCACTGACAATAAGCCTCATGTATGCAATGCATATGCAATAAATAGGGGGTAGGGGAATATAATATACCATCTACCATAAAGGTCCCGAGCACAGAGGCTCCTCTCCAATCGAGCTCATAGGCTCCGAGCACATAGGCTCCCATCACATCGAGCTAATAGGCTCCGAGCACATAGGCTCCCATCACGTCGAGCTCATAGGCTCCGAGCACATAGGCTCCCATCACATCGAGCTAATAGGCTCCGAGCACATAGGCTCCCATCACGTCGAGCTAATAGGCTCCGAGCACATAGGCTCCCATCACGTCGAGCTCATAGGCTCCGAGCACATAGGCTCCCATCACATCGAGCTCATAGGCTCCGATCAGAGATCATCATGATAAAATATTAAGTATGCGATACAATGCGAGCTGTAGAGTGAATAGTAAATGAACAGTAACGCGGCTTGCCATTTAAAATGAGCATGACTCGGGAATAGTGAACACCACAATGAAGAATCTACTATGCAAACTACATCTAAGTATCAAGTCAAATCAGGGGGGGTAGGTGTGGAAACTACCTAAATCTGAGTCGATGTATATCTATAGGTATATAGTCGGTGATCTCGCCTCAATGTCATATTGTAAGATATCCTCAAGTATGAGTGCGGATCTATCATCAATATCGGCTCGTACGGTAAATCATCGTACGGCATCCCCAAAGCTGAGTACAGGTTAATACCTCACTATCTCGTCACATAACAGGTATCACTATCATCAGATCATACAGTCTGGGGGTACTACTCTATGTCTAATACAAGTCGATACCATCAAAGAAATATACAAGTAATTGTGATGTGATATGTGTATCAGGTATGAATATCAAGTCATGTCACATATAGATAAGCTACAATGCAATGATCCAATGTGATATAGGTATCAAATATGAGTATCAAGTCATGTCACATACAAATGAGCTACAATGCAATGATCCAATGTGATATAGGTATCAAATATGAGTATCAAGTCATGTCACATATAAATGAGCTACAATGCAATGATCCAATGTGATATAGGTATCAAATATGAGTATCAAGTCATGTCACATACAAATGAGCTACAATGCAATGATCCAATGTGATATAGGTATCAAATATGAGTATCAAGTCATGTCACATATAAATGAGCTACAATGCAATGATCCAATGTGATATAGGTATCAAATATGAGTATCAAGTCATGTCACATACAAATGAGCTATAATGCAATGATCCAATGTGATATAGGTATCAAATATGAGTATCAAGTCATGTCACATATAAATGAGCTACAATGCCATGATCCAATGTGATATAGGTATCAAATATGAGTATCAAGTCATGTCACATATAAATGAGCTACAATGCAATGATCCAATGTGATATAGGTATCAAATATGAGTATCAAGTCATGTCACATATAAATGAGCTACAATGCAATGATCCAATGTGATATATGTAGTAGGTATGCAATGCACTAGCTAGTAACTATGAACATGCAATATATATATAGAACACTATAAGGTCCTATCAGCCCTGACGTAGAACGCCATGCGGGCGATACCCCCGTAGATGTGAAATCTAATCACCGTAGCCTCCCACTAGGTATAGCCAACAACCTGCTTCCCTTCCTGCGCGGCGTCTGCCGTACTTGCCTGCGAACCTAGAGTTACACAATATATCACACGTAAGCTTGAAATCACGAAAACGCGACATTTAAGCCGAACCAATAACTTGTGGCGCGAACCAAGCGCGCGTGTGCGCGATACGCTAAAACGTGTGGTTACGCACCTAAACGCATCCTGACGCGTCGCGATACGCAGAAACCCAAAACCCACACACACGTATCACGCGTGTCGCGAAAGGTTGAAAATACGGGAAAATAGGTATTCTACCCCAGATTTTTATACAGGAAAGATATTGCAAAACTATATATACCAAAACAACCCAAATAGAAGCAGACACCCACACCCCAAACCCCAACCCATGGCTCCCCCATCTGGCCGCAAATTGCGGCCAGAATGCAATATTTGGCGGCCTCACTTGGGAATTGGGCTCCCAGGTTTGGTTGGTGCACTCAAGTTTCCCCATACATGCTGCAGTAACATCTAGATTTCTACTGAAAAGTCTCGGGTGACAGCAGATCCTACAGTGCCCAAATTCTAGTTAAAATCCACACTTTGCACTAAAAATGGAACTTTAGGGTATTTTTGTGCAACCTGAGGTATAACCTAGTTAAAATAGCTCTAATAACACTTAAAGGAGCTAACCAAACTATGAGAACACCAATCTACCATATACATCACAAATATCCTATAATTTCACTAAAAATGCACGAAAAGGGGATTTTTGCTAAACAATACAACAAGTTATGGAAAAAGAGGTTAAGACTAGAGTTTATACCTTCTAGAGACCTTGCTAAACACCAAAGTCTCAGCTTTTCCACTCGTGTATGCAGATTTGCCTCAAACACCCTAAAAAGCTCACTTTTCTTAAATTTTTGTGATGAAAAGGTGTGGTTTTTGTGTAGGATTTGCTTGGGAATTGAAGGGAATGAAAAGAGGAAGAAGAGGTGAAGAGAATGGAGGGGTTTCCTCTGCTGGAGCTCCAGAATTTCTGAAGTGGGAAAAGGAGAGAGAGAGAAGGGAAGAAAAGGGTCTCAAGTCAACCTTTTACCTACCCCCCCATGCCTCATTGTTTAATGGTATTTTGAATTATGATAAAGGTTTAGAAAAGATCAAAATGGTGGGGAAAAGATAAGTTAACAACCATGCACAAGGAATGGTTAACAAGTCACAAGAAAAAGTCTAAGTGTGCAAGTGTGCTCAACAAGGGAAAATTTCTAATATGCTAACACCACCACTAATAACTATAAATCCTATGAACACACAAATATAAAAACATGCACGACTACTAATTATCACCAAAACAATCAACGAAAATTTCAAAGTGTTACAATCTACCCCCCTTAAGGAAATTCGGTCCCCGAATTTAAAAATCTAACTATAAGCACCTTCAAAAAGGTGGGGATACCTCTTCCTCATCCCGCTCTCAGTCTCCCAAGTGACTTCCTCGACGCTCTGGCCACGCCAAAGCACTTTGACGGACGGTATCTCTTCGACCTCAATTTCTTCACTCGTCGGTCTAAGATTATCACTGGCTGCTCTGCGTAGGCAAGGTCGCGCTCACGCTGGGTCGTCGGATGCTGAATCGCATGCGAAGGATCATGAAGATATCTGCGGAGCATCGAAACGTGAAATACGGGGTGTACTTCTGGAAAACTGGGCGGAAGGGCTAAACGATACGCAACTGCACCAATTCGCTCAAGGACCTCAAATGGGGCCCACAAATCTGGGACTAAGCTTCCCCTTCTTTCCAAACCTCATTACGCCCTTCATTGGGGAGACCCTCAAGAAAACATGATCACTAACATAAATCTCAAATCTGCGTCGACGACGGTCCGCATAAGATTTCTGCCTACCCTGGCTGCTCTCATCCTATCGCGAAACAATTGGATCTTCGCTGTCTTCCACAACCTGTGGCCCTAATACACTGCTCTCACCGAGTTCCGTCCAACAGGTGGGTGATCTGCATCTCCTCCCATAGAGAGCCTCAAATGGTGCCTCCTGAATGGTCTCCTGGTAGCTGTTGTTGTAGGAGAACTCTACTAAGGGCAAATGATGATCCCAGCTACCTCCGAAATCTACAACGCATGCTCTGAGCATGTCCTCGAGAGTCTGAATAGTTCGCTCTGACTGTCCGTCGGTCTGCGGATGGAACGCTATGCTGAAACTCAACGGGTGCCCCAAAGCCTCCTGAAGCCTCTGCTATGGCCGGCTGATAAACTGGGTGCCTCTATCGGACACGATGCATGTCGGAACTCGGTGCAGTCGTACAATCTCATCAATGTAAATCTGGCATACTGGGCAAATCCGGATGGCGTCCTTGCCGGTAGGAAGTGAGCCGCTTCCGTCAAACGATCCACGATCACCCAGGTGGAATTATACCCTTGACTAGTCCTGGGTAGACTTACAATGAAATCCATAGATATCTGTTCTTATTTCCACTCCGGGATGGGTAACTGCTGTAGCTCTCCCGTTGGCCTCTGATGCTCAGCCTCGACTTGTTGACAAGTCAGGCATCTCGATACAAAATCTGCAATATCCCTCTTCATACCGTCTCACCAGTAAACATCTCTCAAGTCATGGTACATCTTGGTGAAACCGGGATGAACACCATATACCGATCGATGTGCCTCCTCGATAGCCTCGCGCCGCAATCCCTCAGCATCTGGTACGCACAGTCTAGCTCCAAATCGTAGTATCTCCTGATCATCGATCACGAACTCGGAAAGTCTGCTATGTCCCATCTGTGTCCTGATCTCTGAACAGCGGTCAACACTGTGCTGTGCCGCTTATATACGGTCAAGCAACTGTGGGCATGAACGAACATGCGCAATCTGTCTTCCGGTCGGCGTAAACTCGAACTGTACCCGGCTGTCGCATAAGATCTATCAATATGCCGACGGCTGTCTCTGTACTGCGCTCAAACAAGATAGACTACCCCCGGGCCTCCTATTCAAGCATCCGCCACTACATTAGCCCTACCCGGTTGATGCAAGATCTCACAATCGTAGTCCCTCACTAACTACATCCGTCGGTGCTGTCTAAGGTTCGGGTCTCGCTGCTGACATATGTACTTTAAGCTCTTGTGGTCGGTGAATATCTTGCACGACTCCCCATACCGATAATGTCGCCAGATCTTGAATGCAAAGACCACTGCAGCCATCTCCAGATCATGAGTAGGGTAATTCTGCTTATGTCTCTTTACTTGCCGTGAAGCATACGCAATCCCCCTGTCAGGCTGCATCAAAACGCATCCCAACCCTACTCGTGAAGCATCGCAGTAGACCACAAATCCGACTGATCCCAAAGGCAATGATAACACTGGTGTCGTAGCCAGTAGAGCCCGTAGCTGCTGGAAACTGTGCTCACACTCCTCCGTCCAATCGAAGTGAACTCCCTTCCGGGTCAACCCGGTCAAATGTGTAGCAAAGCGAGAGAAGTCCTGCACAAATTGCCGGTAATAGCCTGCCAGCCCTAGAAAGCTGTGAATCTCTGTCACTGACGTGGGTCTAGACCAACTCCGAACTGCCTCAACCTTCCTCGGGTCAACACATATACCATCTCGTGAAATCACGTGCCCCAAAATGTCCACACTATCTAGCCAGAAGGCATACTTGGAGAATTTGGCGAAAAGCTGATGCTCCCTCAAGGTCTGCAGTGGAATCCGCAGGTGCTGCTCGTGCTCCTCTCTACTCCAAGAATATACCAAGATATCGTCCATAAACACCATAATGAACAGATCAAGATACGGCCGAAGAGTACGGTTCATCATGTCCATAAATGCTGCTGGCGCGTTGGTGAGTCCGAACGACATCACCAAAAACTCATAATGGCCGTAACGTGTGCGGAAGGCCGTCCTAGGAATGTCCTCCCGTCGAACCCGCAGCTGATGATAACCCGATCGTAAATCGATCCTCGAAAAGTATCCTGCCCCCTGAAGCTGGTCGAACAAACCGTCGATGTGTGGCAAAGGATATTGATTCCGCACTGTCACCTTATTCCGCTGGCGGTAGTCAATACACAAACGCAACAGCCGTCTTCCTTCTTGACGAACAGGACTGGAGCGCCCCAAGGAGAAACACTGGGTCGAATAAATCCTTTATCCAGCAAGTCCTGCAACTGACCCTTCAACTCTCTAAGTTCCGCCGGGGCCATCCAATAAAGCGGTACCGAAATAGGTCCCGTGCCAGGAACCAATCAACGCAGAAAGAATTATCACGCTCGGGCGGCCGTCCAGGAAGCTTGTCAGGGAACGCATCAGGAAACTCGCTACCAACCGGAACCTGACCCAAAAGAACCTCTATAGCCCTCGTATCGCAAACATATGCAAGAAATTCCTGACATCCCTTCCGCAAAAGCTGTCCAGCGCGAACCGAAGAAATCACACTGTGAGGGGTGGCACTACGGTCTCCCAACGCAACAACAACCGACTTGCCGGGAAAACAAAATCGAACTGTCTCCTCATGGCCGACCACAGAAGCATAGCACGTGACTAACCAATCCATGCCCAAAAGAACGTCGAAGTCCAACATCTCATGAAGGATCAAATTGATCGGCAACTCTCTCTCGCCGATACGGACGGTACAGGATCGGAACACGTGCCTAGCAACAAACGACTCTCCCACAGGAGTAGTCACAACTAGCGGTTGACCAAACAAACCGGACTCTCTACCCAAACTCAGCACAAAAGTGTGTGGATACATAAGAGCACAAGGATCCGGATCAAATAATACATGTGCAACAAAGGACAAACTAAAAGAGTACCTGAAACCACAGCATCGGACACCCGCAAGTCCCGATGAGTCGAAGCAAAAACTTGTGCCTGTCCTTCATTTGCGACCGACTGAACTCCTCCTCTACTAGCCTGACCCCTCTGTGCAAACTCCCCGTGTCCACGACGTCTCCGAGCACGACCCTGACGTGCTGTGAAGAAGCACTGCCTGATGAGGTGTTGAAGGCTTCCGCATCGTAAACACCTACGCACTGAATGCTGTCCTGCCTGGGGATGAAAGCCAAACGACTGTCCTCGTCCTAAGCCTCTGCTCTGGGCTGGTATACCAGTGTGATTCCTCAACTGTTCCGGAATTCTCACGGCCGTTGGAAGACGTGTCTCGTACACGGGAGCTGCCTCCACCGGTGCTATGTAGGGAACGGAATACTGCATGATGATCGCAAGGAACAACTGGGTAACAGGGGTGGCAACCATCTGTCGCTGCGCTCGAACGACCTCTACCAATGAGCTCATCGCCTGGCATAGGCCCTGCATCTCTACCAATAGTCTAGCGACCTGAGCTGCCGTAGGGGAAACAATCTGTCCTGGTGCAACAGGAGTACTACTCGGATTAGTCCTTGTCTCAGATGAATCAACTCGAAACTCGGCCCTCGCGGCCGCTCTTTGTGCCCTCGTAGTCCTTGGCGGCATATTGGCTATCAAAAACAACAGGATTCGATAAGGATACGGAAATCGAATCGCAAGAATGTATATACTCAAGGAGGAATTTAAATCAACAAGTCCTAAGGTCGCGTAGGCGGAGTACCGTGTCGTGAGTATGCCGCGGAACATACGCACGCTACGCTACCCTGCCGCAGCTACCAACTCCATCATACCAGGGTCGTCCTACACTCCGAAAGGTAAAACCTACGCTCTGATACCAACTTTGTCACGACCCGAAGTTTGGCCCGTAACCGGCAACTTAACCACGTAACGTCTACAGGCGTGACGCAGCTAAGTGAACCGAAAAACCCAGAAAATCAAACCAGTGAAAGTATAGAGTGATAGAAGTTTTAAATGGAAACACTTACGAACATGATAAGAAATCTAAGTAACAAGCACCAGATAGTAATATATGACGCCGTAGCGAAGATCAAGATCCACAAGTGGGAACATCACAGATAGAATAAACTAAAAGTACAGCCGGCTCACAACGAGCTCGACACCAGAATACAAAATAATACAACATCGTCCTCACACTGTTTCTAAGTCAAATACATACATGGTAGATGGAGAATACTAGATACAACAATGTACATACTGAAAGATAAACAGATACCGCACAAAACCCACCTATCAGCAAAAGAGCTAGTACACCAACTGTGGGGGTATCTGTGTCAAAAGATGCAAGGCAGCCTGCCGCGACTACTCCGAAGGGCAACCTGCAAACACTGTGGCACAACGGGGGTGAGTTGCCAACTCGTGAATAGAAACATCTACAAGCAGAAATCGAATGCAAGACATAATCCTAAGTCAACAATCAGTAATATAATCCACAAGAGTATATCTGAGTGTGATAAGGTGGCAAGGTAACATCTAAATATGTATGTAGTGCCAGGTACTCGGGTAATAACATGTCATCAGTGTAAGGTATGTCTGCATGAAGTAAATATGATGAAGTATCAATGATATCAATACACATATATTAGCGTCCCATACCACTAATATTGGTGTAAGGGTATATATAACAGCGCCCTCATACCCTGTTATATATACAATGAAGTATGATCAGTGTAAATGCATGTCTGTAAATATATGTGGAACCCGTCCACCCGTCACCCACTGACAATAAGCCTCATGTATGCAATGCATATGCAATAAATAGGGGGTAGGGGAATATAATATACCATCTACCATAAAGGTCCCGAGCACAGAGGCTCCTCTCCAATCGAGCTCATAGGCTCCGAGCACATAGGCTCCCATCACATCGAGCTAATAGGCTCCGAGCACATAGGCTCCCATCACGTCGAGCTCATAGGCTCCGAGCACATAGGCTCCCATCACATCGAGCTCATAGGCTCCGAGCACATAGGCTCCCATCACATCGAGCTCATAGGCTCCGAGCACATAGGCTCCCATCACATCGAGCTAATAGGCTCCGAGCACATAGGCTCCCATCACGTCGAGCTAATAGGCTCCGAGCACATAGGCTCCCATCACGTCGAGCTCATAGGCTCCGAGCACATAGGCTCCCATCACATCGAGCTCATAGGCTCCGATCAGAGATCATCATGATAAAATATTAAGTATGCGATACAATGCGAGCTGTAGAGTGAATAGTAAATGAACAGTAACGCGGCTTGCCATTTAAAATGAGCATGACTCGGGAATAGTGAACACCACAATGAAGAATCTACTATGCAAACTACATCTAAGTATCAAGTCAAATCAGGGGGGGTAGGTGTGGAAACTACCTAAATCTGAGTCGATGTATATCTATAGGTATATAGTCGGTGATCTCGCCTCAATGTCATATTGTAAGATATCCTCAAGTATGAGTGCGGATCTATCATCAATATCGGCTCGTACGGTAAATCATCGTACGGCATCCCCAAAGCTGAGTACAGGTTAATACCTCACTATCTCGTCACATAACAGGTATCACTATCATCAGATCATACAGTCTGGGGGTACTACTCTATGTCTAATACAAGTCGATACCATCAAAGAAATATACAAGTAATTGTGATGTGATATGTGTATCAGGTATGAATATCAAGTCATGTCACATATAGATAAGCTACAATGCAATGATCCAATGTGATATAGGTATCAAATATGAGTATCAAGTCATGTCACATACAAATGAGCTACAATGCAATGATCCAATGTGATATAGGTATCAAATATGAGTATCAAGTCATGTCACATATAAATGAGCTACAATGCAATGATCCAATGTGATATAGGTATCAAATATGAGTATCAAGTCATGTCACATACAAATGAGCTACAATGCAATGATCCAATGTGATATAGGTATCAAATATGAGTATCAAGTCATGTCACATATAAATGAGCTACAATGCAATGATCCAATGTGATATAGGTATCAAATATGAGTATCAAGTCATGTCACATACAAATGAGCTATAATGCAATGATCCAATGTGATATAGGTATCAAATATGAGTATCAAGTCATGTCACATATAAATGAGCTACAATGCCATGATCCAATGTGATATAGGTATCAAATATGAGTATCAAGTCATGTCACATATAAATGAGCTACAATGCAATGATCCAATGTGATATAGGTATCAAATATGAGTATCAAGTCATGTCACATATAAATGAGCTACAATGCAATGATCCAATGTGATATATGTAGTAGGTATGCAATGCACTAGCTAGTAACTATGAACATGCAATATATATATAGAACACTATAAGGTCCTATCAGCCCTGACGTAGAACGCCATGCGGGCGATACCCCCGTAGATGTGAAATCTACTCACCGTAGCCTCCCACTAGGTATAGCCAACAACCTGCTTCCCTTCCTGCGCGGCGTCTGCCGTACTTGCCTGCGAACCTAGAGTTACACAATATATCACACGTAAGCTTGAAATCACGAAAACGCGACATTTAAGCCGAACCAATAACTTGTGGCGCGAACCAAGCGCGCGTGTGCGCGATACGCTAAAACGTGTGGTTACGCACCTAAACGCATCCTGACGCGTCGCGATACGCAGAAACCCAAAACCCACACACACGTATCACGCGTGTCGCGAAAGGTTGAAAATACGGGAAAATAGGTATTCTACCCCAGATTTTTATACAGGAAAGATATTGCAAAACTATATATACCAAAACAACCCAAATAGAAGCAGACACCCACACCCCAAACCCCAACCCATGGCTCCCCCATCTGGCCGCAAATTGCGGCCAGAATGCAATATTTGGCGGCCTCACTTGGGAATTGGGCTCCCAGGTTTGGTTGGTGCACTCAAGTTTCCCCATACATGCTGCAGTAACATCTAGATTTCTACTGAAAAGTCTCGGGTGACAGCAGATCCTACAGTGCCCAAATTCTAGTTAAAATCCACACTTTGCACTAAAAATGGAACTTTAGGGTATTTTTGTGCAACCTGAGGTATAACCTAGTTAAAATAGCTCTAATAACACTTAAAGGAGCTAACCAAACTATGAGAACACCAATCTACCATATACATCACAAATATCCTATAATTTCACTAAAAATGCACGAAAAGGGGATTTTTGCTAAACAATACAACAAGTTATGGAAAAAGAGGTTAAGACTAGAGTTTATACCTTCTAGAGACCTTGCTAAACACCAAAGTCTCAGCTTTTCCACTCGTGTATGCAGATTTGCCTCAAACACCCTAAAAAGCTCACTTTTCTTAAATTTTTGTGATGAAAAGGTGTGGTTTTTGTGTAGGATTTGCTTGGGAATTGAAGGGAATGAAAAGAGGAAGAAGAGGTGAAGAGAATGGAGGGGTTTCCTCTGCTGGAGCTCCAGAATTTCTGAAGTGGGAAAAGGAGAGAGAGAGAAGGGAAGAAAAGGGTCTCAAGTCAACCTTTTACCTACCCCCCCATGCCTCATTGTTTAATGGTATTTTGAATTATGATAAAGGTTTAGAAAAGATCAAAATGGTGGGGAAAAGATAAGTTAACAACCATGCACAAGGAATGGTTAACAAGTCACAAGAAAAAGTCTAAGTGTGCAAGTGTGCTCAACAAGGGAAAATTTCTAATATGCTAACACCACCACTAATAACTATAAATCCTATGAACACACAAATATAAAAACATGCACGACTACTAATTATCACCAAAACAATCAACGAAAATTTCAAAGTGTTACAAATAGGAAAAACCACCTCTTGCATGTGTAGATATTGGACCACATACATCGCTGTGTATGAGTCCTAAGAGCTCGCTCGCTCTTACTCCTTGTCCAGTAAATGGAGTCTTTGTCATCTTTCCTTTGAGACAAGATTGACAAGTGTCATAAGATTGATATTCGAATGAGTCCAAATATCCTTCTCTATGCAACTTAGTCAACCTTCTCTCATTGATGTGACCCAGTCTACAATGCCATAAGAAAGCTTTATTCAAATCTGGAGACTTTCTTTTTAGTGTGTTCTGGACATTGAAAATTTGGAGTTGGTTTAAAATATATATTCCGTTATTTAATGTACCCGACCCAATCAAACCATGATTAAGGTGGATGTTGACAACATCTCTTATAAACGTGAAATCATAACCTTTATTTGATAACAAGGAAACTGATATGATATTACACGTTAAGCTGGGTACAAAATAGCAGTTATGTAAAACCAAGATGTGTCCACTCGTCAATCCTAGGTGATAATCCCCGACGGACGCAGCTCCCACGCTAGCTCCGTTAGCAACCCTGAGGATCATATCACCTTCCTTCAGCACTCTACGGTTTCTCAGTGCCTGCAATGAATTGCAAATATGAGATCCTGATCCGGTATCCAATACCCAGGAAGTAGAGTTGATTGACAAACAATTCTCAATTACAAACACACCTGAAGTCGAAGCCACAGCTTGCTTCGGTTCCTGGTTCTTGGCGTTCCACGCCTTACAATCCTTCTTCCAGTGCCCTTTCCTGTGACAATGGAAACACTCATCCTGGCCAACTACAGGTGCTGCAAACTTTTTCTTTCCCTTCCCTCCCACCTTACTAACACCTCCTCTAGGTTTGGGTGCGGCCTTCTTCTTCCTTCCTTTGGCTCTTGCCTTGGACCCGGAAGAAGATGCACCGCCAACAAACATAGCGGGTGTTTCCCTTGAATTCTTCAAGGTGCCCTCTGCACTCCTTAACATGTTCAGGAGTTCCGGAAGTTCAACTTCTTTTCTTTGAAGGTTGAAGTTCAGGATAAACTGGGCGTAGGTGTGAGGAAGGGACTGGAGAATAAGGTCTGTATAGAGCTCATTATCCAAAGTCGTCCCAAGGTCTGCGAGCTCTTCTATATAGCCGATCATCTTTAGGACATGTTCTCCTACTGATGACCCGACAGCCAACCTCGCTCGAAACAAGTTCTTTGAGGTCTCGTATCTTTCTATACGAGATTGCTCTCCATAAAGTTCTTTTGTATGGAGAAATATGCCATCAAGGCCCATATCCTCGTGCCTCCTCTGATGTTCATTGTTCATCGAGGCAAGCACGATGCACTTGGCTTTCGCGCAATCTAAATCCCAGGTTTTGCGGATTTCCTTATCCGCATTGCTGGATTTGGGACCAGGGACAGCAGGTGCCGTAGCGGTGAGGACGTGCCCCAATTTGTCATAGGTCAAAGCCATTTTGACATTCCGCAGCCAATCTTTATAGTTTGGCCATGTCAGTATATTTTTCTCTAAAAGTAACTTAAGTCCAGTCATTTTCAGGGTCGCTGCAATTAGGAGAGAGAGAAGAAAACTCTTTAGCATGATGTTCTTGCAAGTTTAGAGTGGTTTTTAGTTTATCTAAACTGGATGGCTCCCACTGTTTCTCGAATCCTTCCTCAAACCATAAAAGAAGAATTAGCCAGGACTATTCTCACCGTACAATACTTGCTTAACCGTTCAGCCAGGCTGGTGTCGGTACTTCGAGGGAGGTTTTCCAACGCTTTCGCGAAGTTCCTTAATTATATAACCTCTTTTCTCTGGGGGCGTAACCCCGCTGACACTTTTCTGGACACCTACTAGGTTTATAGCATTGATCGTTAAGTGACGAATATCCTGATAAGTAGCATATACTCACAGTAGGATCGGGATCCAAATATCATCGTCTGATAATGTTGTAGGAATGCTACCAACATTCATCAAACTCCAAATGGTATGCATCTCTTTGCAAATTTCAGTTTCTTTAGAAATTCCCGATATAAGTTTTTGCCCCATGTTCTTATGACCTTGGCTTTGGTCAAAGTGTCATAAGTCACATGTCAAGTTCTACCCGTCATTATCAATTTGAACCCATCCGTATATACCCCTGACTTTGGTCAAATGGTAATACGACTGTCCCAAACCAACTCATCTATCTTATGCAACAATTGAAAACCCAGCAGCTACCAAACACTATGCCTTGACTTTGGCCAAAATGCATAGCTTGAATACTACTGAATACCCAAATGAAATGACGGAGGGCTACGAATGGTTTTGGTGAAACCGTGAACGTAGTGAACTTGATATAACCGAAGGAACCTGATAGCTTTTAAAAGGAGTGGTTAAGGCTCCGCATTTAAAAATATCTGTTTTTAAAATTAACCGAGTGGTTTCTTTTAAATTGTTCCAACGATTTAAACTTGGTTTATTTTCTTTGCATTATAGAGAATGCGTCCCATCATTAACCTATCATTGCAGAAAACAACGAAAATACAACGTCCTCTTATGCCATCCGCATTCGCCACTGGGTCCCGTCATTACCCGTTAGGTTACTTAACTAACGACAGAGCGGGGACTGGGCTAGCACGGGTGAAAAACATAAGTGACGTCTAAATAGCTATCATAAATATAGATATTTTACATTCGTCTGACGCAATGATATACATTCCAGAACACAGATAAACTTTATTGGATTTGCAAGCAATCTGTATTTCTTTTGAGCCTGCAAGAAAAGACAGATTACACAGTTGTGATGAATAGCCGTTACCCCACCCTCGACCCCTACGGGTACGGCAAACTACCCACCCGGCAGTTTGTGTACCCCACCTTGGGTCAGTCCTAGGAGCAAAAACAGTAAAATGAAATAATACAACGGTGGCTACAACCGCAACCTGGATGTGCCCCGCAAAATAATATTACAACAAATTACATTTACAACAAATGAATTGAATAATAACCCATTTCAAAACCCCGGCTATACACCACAACAGTCCAATACAGTTTATATGCACAAACAGATATAACCATTTCAGAAATGTGCAACCCCCTGCCAACTGACATACTAGCAGTTAGGGGAGGTTTACGAACACATTTATCAATCACAGATATAATCCAACATGCAAATACTATACAATTTCGATCGATTAAACGTATTTAATATTGCTCCAAAAACTGCTCTGTTAAATTGAAACCTGAGCAACTATTAAATATCCCAGAAAACCCAAAACACCACAGGGGACCCACCCAAAAAACACGAGTTCCTGACTCGTCAACTCGGCCGCGGTTGTGCGGCGGATAGGTGGGATCCGCCGCCCTTCCGCGGCACTGTAGACGAATTAGGAACCCAAATTTTTTGGGTGTTCTTCTGTGTTCATTTCATGCTCTCTGAACACACCTGAACAATTTTAGGACATCATTTTAAAATCGACAGAAACTGATGCTTTTTAGGATTTTCCGGCATCGTTTTTCCGTTCGAAATTCGTACAAATTTGCAATAAAGTTATTTATTGTTTAGCGAGGCTCTGATACCACTGTAAGTCGATGTAGAACACCCCAATACTTGTGGGGAGGCGGAATTTTCAAAAACGAACTTGTTTAGTGAACGAACATCGACTAACCGCTTGAATCGAAGCTAAACTATAAATAACCAACCACAAGTGTTTCTAAAATACGGTGTTTCGGGATTATACCTAATGAATCAACTCCTTCATCTTTACGAACTCCTTGTTCTCCTCGGCCTTCTTGAAGTAGTAGAAGATCCACCCGAGAGCAAAACTCCAAGCTTCGCCTCTAAACTTGAGGCAACTAACCTTCTTGGATTGCTAATCGAAGAAGATAGATTGATATAGAGTGATGGTTATGGATTGTTAAGTCTTACTAACCCTTGTACTCAACTCATGAGAAGGTAGGATTAGTCTTTGAAGAGGGAGAGCTAGAGGAGAGAGAATGTGAAAATGATAATGAGCATTCTTATGAGAATAGTAAGTCAAGAAGATATATATCTAGCATTTCTTTTTACTAGAAAATAATAATTAATGAATTTAGCAACCATGCTAGATAATATCTTGTGATGATTCATTAGAATGACAAAAGACTTCTATGAATCATCAAGGTGACTCATTTTTACACTCATTTCATTTTACACCTTAACCTCCTTAGTCACCTCATTCAAGAAGCTTCCCGCAAAATTACGAGAACGCCCCTCCAATCCGTAAAAAATACGGAAAAACTTTAGACTGTAAAAATCCAATAACCGGATACCAGTAACTGGCTTAAACCAAAGCCGACTGGTAAAAACTGTCCGAAAGTCGTACGTGCGTAAACGCACGTATGTGTCCGAACCCTTGTCGTAAAACCATACGACCTCTATATCCTTTCGCCTGGAATAGGAAACTCTCTGTGTGGGACTCTAGAGACTCGACTACTACGCTGGCAGTAGGTTTAACCACAGACCGCAAGCGGCACTAGCTGTACGTAACGGGTCCCAGGTAGTTGTCGATAAGAAGGCCGATGAGAAAACCCATCCGAACTCCTACTGAGTCTGATGTGACAATCTCCATACAGTCCGGTCCGTTCGTCCAGGACTATCGCATATCCGGCTTAGGGGGCGGCAAGCGTCAGTCCCCTAATAGCTGTATCAGTCGTGTCGGAGGGAAGCCCATTACACCCTGAGAAACTACTGGAACCTACCAGCAAATCTCGCTTGCCCTGGCCAGGGACTTTGCGTAATGGCTCTCTGACACAGCGCGATATCTACTCCCAATACCGGGAGGGACGAATCCTGTCTAACCGCCACTGCCTCCAAGTGCTCGGGACTGCACCCAACTGCTACCTGTTTGCACGACTCCTCTGAGCCGTGGTAGGGTAGCAATCTAAGAACAGTGGGACACACTCGAGGCGAAGTAGCAGTGTCAAGTCTGCGGACTATGCTGTACTCATGTCACCTGGGAACTGTTCACTGACGACTGGTATAAAACCAACCAACAGTTCCCTGTGAGTCCTGTCCGGTGTACCCGTAACCTAACGAGCACCTGCATACTATCTCCAGTACGACGTACTGACGGCTGTAGGACAGACCATCTCCCCAACTGGGATGAGAAGCGTACACACTAGTCTACTCCGGAGTATCGATGCTCTGTCTCGATAATCCAACGATTAGGGACCTGAATAAGGATGTGCTTGTAGACTACCCAGCCCCCACTAGTGTGACTGCCATCACAACGCTGGTAGTCAAGCAAGATCCTAAGAGCTCTATCAATACGTATGCTTACATATTAAGATAGAAAAACCAAGTAGCATACTACCATGTTTAGCAAGACTGTTATATACATGTGAATATCCCAAGCTTCCATTAAGTAATATACAAACTAGTATGATACAGTAATGGCCTTCTAGGGCATAAACACTAACACAAACTTGCTTCCGATCTTCGATAACTAAGATGATCTACCTTGAAGTTTCTTAAACATAAGCTCTCACTCACAAATGAAGTGAACACCCTAATCTAAATGGCTAGGATAGATTACGATGATGAAGTAGGATTTTAGCTCTCATTTATTTTCTTAATCTCACTCATTTTCATCACTAAGCAAAAAGCTAGAAAGCTTTTCATCAAGAACTCAAGGAAGAAGAAGAAGAATCCTTTTGTGATGAATAATGAAACTCTTGTGTGGTTAGAATTGCAACCATGGGTTAAGTATGAAGACTTAACCCATGTAGAGATTTAACTAGGGTAAAGGGTTGGGTTCGGTTAAGGAAATATCTATGCAAAATATCCAAGTCAAAGTCAAAGCTTCATGAAGACTTAACCCTAATCCAAACCCTAACATCAATTAAACTCGACAAAACATATTGCATTTATAACCATAACAAGTTACAATATTATATATCACATATATAATATTTATTGTAACAAAATAAAATAATACAATTAACATATATCGCATATATATCAATGTATTACCCGAGTGAGAAAAACAATCTTTTAGTGATCTTATTTCAGTTAATGTAATTTAATATATCAAATATATAATTATAAATTAAATTATAGAATCGACACTTGATCCGATAATCCAGCTATTTCACAAATAACTGACTAATATAATCTGTATCAGTTCATCGAATCAACACTTGATCCGATGACCCGGCTACATCACATATACCCGGTCGATATCTCATATCGCGAGAATCTAATACGGTATCACATACACGTATTGTTCTCGGTCCCGCACATATTATATATGTACTCCTACTCCGTTTTGCCTGAGTCAAGAAACCTCTGTGTAGGACTCTAAAGAATCATCAATACGCCGGCAGTAGGTGATGATCATATCAAACACCCACAAGCTGAAAGCGATCAGCTAAATGTAAGAGCCACCCAGGTATTGAGCGATCAGAAGATCAACAAGCAAGCCTGTACATTCTCCTGCGAATTCAATCAGTAACACTCCCGTACAGTCCGGTCTCTTCGTCTGATATGTCGCATATCTTGCCTAGGGGTGGTAAACGTCAGACCCCAGTACCTTGATAAGTCGTGTCGATATGAGGTCTGTAACAGTTCAAGAAACTACTGATAACACTTACCAGTAAATCTCAGCAACCCTGGCCAGGGATTTCCAGTTATAGCCAATCGAACACAGCGCAACATCAACTCCCTGTACCGGGAGAGACGAATCCCCTCCTATCGCTCATTGCCTCCATGTGATTCGGGACTGTACCCAAAAGCCACCTTTTTGCACGCCCTCTTGGACGTGGTATGATGGAAATCAAAGCACAGTGGGAATCATACAAGACTTTATGACGATCTCGGGTCTACAGACTACTCTGTACCAGTGTCACCAGAGAACTGCCATCTGACGTGAGGTATAATACCATCTAGGATTTCTCGGCGAGTCCGTCCAGTGTACCCAGTCTCCACTGAGCACCCGTACACCATCCTTGATGTCAAACACCGATGGATATGGGATCATCCATCGCCCATCATATGTATCACGATGCGTATACGCTAGTCTACTCTGGTGTATCGATGCCCTGTCTCGATACACCCTCGACTAGGAATAGTTATAGGATGTACTCGTCGACTACCGTGGCCCCACTAGTATGATCTCATCATAGTCCCAGTAGTCGAGTACATATCCTAAGGGCTTTATCAACATGTAACATAGAGACAATCAGAGTACATGTTAAGATAAAGTACAACCAGATAGCATACTATCATGTCAAGCAAGAAAGTCCTCCCTATTTATGTCCAAGCATCCATTGCAATATACATCATATGTACAGTAATGGCCTCTAGGGCATACATATAACTAACAATCTCCCACTTTCACTAGGGCCATCCGTTGTGGTATCGTATACCCAACAATCAGCTGTGGTTGAAGTATCTCATACTCAACCATCCCATAAAAAGTCTCTATTGGGAAACAGGCCTTTGTGAGTGGATCCGTGCTGTTGTCCTCTGTGTCTACTCTCCTAACCTCGATCTCCCTGGAGATCAACCATCTTCATGATCAGGTGATACTGCCTAAGAATTATATCTGGATTTCTGATGGGACGGGGGTTCCTAGGCATAAGCCGCAACTCCATTGTCACACAATGGTAGGAACGAAGTTCATCTCATGAACTTATATATATTTATATCCAGACTGCCTCTTTGGTAGCATCCTTGGTAACGATGTATCTTGCCTTTAATCGTCTAGTAAGTCACGGTATCTAGCTTGGAACTCTTCCAATATACCGTCCCTCCACTGAGGGTAAAGACAATGCCTGCGACAGACATTCAGTCGTCCTTATCACCCTGGAACCTTTCCAGTGATTCTCTTCAGGATCGATTGATACCATCTCACTACAACTAGTGAGTATCCTAACATCCAATTAGATCTATCTCATAGATATAAAACGTAGGATTTAGGAGGTATCACATTGATCCTATATGGAGAATCCTTGTGATAAGCAGAGATTGACCGAGCGTAGCATAGGAAACTCCTTCCCTATCAAGAGTATGTCATCCACGTACTCTACGAGGATCACCACCATACTCTCTACTACCTTTTTGTATATACAAGGTTCATCTACCATTTTGATGAAGTCAAACTCTTTGACTACCATATCAAAACAGACGTTCCAACTCCGCGATGCCTGATTTATCACATAAAATATCTTGCACACGTTTCCGCTGCTCCCACTGTCTACGAAGCCCTCTTGCTGTGTACTTATAGATGCTCTTTTCTAAATCAACATTTAGAAAAGCAGTCTTGACACCCAACCGCCAGATATCGTAGTCACGGTATGTAGCCGTGGCAAGTAGGATCTAGATGGACTTAAGCATAGCTTTGAAAGTCTCAACTTTTCCATGTACACCAAGTAATCTTCTCAAGATATACTTTCTCCTGATGGGGATTTAACCCTTCAGATAAAGCAACCAAGGTCCATACTTTGTTGGTGTATAAGGATTCTATCTCAGATCGCTAAGCATCCATCCATTCTTATAGAGTCCCACTCCTGATGGCCAGCTCGAAAATAGTTGGGTCATCATATCATGATGCAATCCTCGCTCCCACTGTCATAGAGAAAACCGAAGTATCTCTCAGGTGGGTGAGGAACCCTACTAGATCTGCGGAGAGGCTGAGGTTCGTTGGAAACTATTGAATACTTTGGTTCTACCAAATCATCAGCTGCAGTTTGTATAGCTGGAACTCCTTCCAGTTCTACCTCATGACCAATAATTTCTTCACAATAAATTCCCTTTCACAAAGGTGGCGTGTTGAGAAACAAAACATCTTTTGTTCCTCAGTTAGGTAGAAGATATTCCCTTGCAAATGCTTGGGATATCCAACAAACTTCTACAGAACCGACTTTGCCTCGAGCTTGTCCGGATTATGCTTTTAGACATAGGCTGGACAACCCCAAATCTTAACATACTTAAGATATGGGCTCTTCCCATACCATATCACATATGGAGTGGTAGGTATCTGATTTGGTTGGAACCCTATTCAATAGGTATGCAGCTTCTCAAGTGCATAACTCCCAAAAGGAAATAGGAAACTCAGTAGTACTCATCATAGAGCACACCATATCACATAGGGTGCTATTTCTCCGCTCCGATATACCATCATGCTATGGTGTATACGGAGGAGTAATGCAGAGAGAGAATCTCATTCTCCTTTAGAATAGTCCAGGATTTCCGTGCTCAAGTATTCTCCTCCCTGAACTCATCAAAGGACATAATACTTATACCCAGTTTTTGGTTCCTTACTTCTAACTTATATTCATTGAATTTCTCAAAAGGTTCAGACTTGTGTTTCAACAGGAACACATGTGCGAATCTTGAGAGGATATCAGTGAATATAATAAAGTACAAAGAACTAGTCTTGGCATGTGTAGACTGGGGACCTTACATACATCATCATGTATCAATCCCAAGAGTTCACTAACTCTTTCTCTGTTTCTAATAAACAGAGATGTGGTCATCTTATCTTTGTGACATGACCGGCAAGTTTCAGAAGATGTAGATTCAAACTAATTTAAATATGCATCTAAATGTAACTTGGCTAGTCGGGTCGCATTGATATAACCTAGTCTATAATACCTCAAGAAGGATTCATTCATTTCTGAACTCTTCCTCTTGTGTGTGTTCTGTATATTAAGAACTGTAGTTTGATTTAGAACGTCAATGCTTTTAGATAACGTGCCTGAACCAATCAACTCTTGATATAGGAAATGTTCAAAACATTATCCAACAATACAAAATTATATCCTTCTTTACTAATAAAGAGACTGATATGATGTTGTATATCAGGTTCGGTATATAATAACATTCGTTCAGAATCAATGTATTCTAATAATACAGGGTGATAACTGCCAATAAACTTGGCTGCAACACTTGCATTTTTTCCAACTCATGAAACTTATCACCCGTTCTCAGTTCTCTACCTATCTGTAGCCCATGTAACAAATTATATATGTGGGATCCTGATCCGGTATCTCATACCCAGGACGTAAAGGATACTGAGAAACAGTTCTCGGTAATGAACACACCCGAAGAAGATGCATCAACATGTACTTTCTTCGTTTGGGCGGCACGGGAATTCTGGTAATCCCCTATTTCCTGCTCTGTCTTATAACATTTATAAGTTGGAGCGGGACCAACGTTCCTTAGCGTAGTATAACAAGCGGGTTCGGTCAATACATCCGGATTATTATCTTGATTAAGACGTGACATAGTCTTAACCAGGAAAGAGAGAGAAGAAAACATTCAGCTTGCGCTTTTACAAGATTAGATTGGTTATCAATTTATCTAATCAGGATGTCTCCCACTGTTTTAGTCAAATCTTCCTTTAAACCCTAAAAGGAAAGACTAGCCGGGATTAATTACACCCTACAAGTTCGCCAATCTTTCAGCCAGGCCAGTGCCGGTACTTTGAGGGAGGTTCCCCGTGCTTTCGCACGGACCTAATTAAAATAAACCTCGTTTTCCCATGGGCGTAACCCCGTTAACACCTTTCTAGACACCTACTTGATAGGCTAATTGTAATGTGTGAAACTCTCCCAGGAGTAACTCTTACTCGGAGCGGGTATCGGGATCCAACTATCTCATAGAAGTTATGCAATCTTATTGCAAATTTCAACACTTGAAATTCCCAATAATATTTTACCCCTAGTGACTTATGACCTTAACTATAGTCAACAAATCATAACCACTGGTCAAGTTCTACCCGTCATTTCTTGATTAATTAGACCCACCCACATGACCCTTAACTAAAGTCAACAAAGTCATATGACTGTCCTAACTAATCACATCATATGCTATGTAGGAAGACATCACTTAGCTACCGTACACTGTGCCCTAACTAAGGTCAACAAACACAGCACGAATACTAAGTACTCTACTTCCTAAAATGACGGAGGGTTACGACATGTTTTTAAGAAAACCCTTTGCGTAATGAACTTGATATCGTTGTAGAATCGAGTGATTGTAATTGGAATGTTTTTTAGGCCTTTTCTAGTTTTGCTAAAGAGGTCACTCCCGGTGAAGGGATCGTCGGCTCTTTCCTCATCGAATAAGGTGCAGGATATTTCACAAATACCACTATGTAAAGCAAGAACTATAAAAACAATCAAAAGACAAACCGAGTTTGTAGCATCTACTAGTTTCGCTAAAGAGGTCACTCGCGGTGAAGGGATCTCGGCTCTTTCCTTATCGAATAAGGTGCTGGATGTTCTACAAGGAACACCGCTATGCTAAGCAAGAACTAGAGCTACCAGTTTTTAAACAAGTTTCTACAACATTTTTAGGTTTCTTTTATTTCATTAATCTCATTAATGAAGTCCCATTTTATTATGCTTCACAAGCATCACATTTGAAACGAAATCTGCAATATAACATATATCTAATATATTCGTCTAGGGCAGTAATATGATCACATCACAGAACATTGCAGCAGAAGAATAACATATGAAATATTGGATAAACTAGGATTTCCGTGTTTTATGCGAGCCTGTATAAAACGCGGATTCCACAGTCGCGATGAATAGCCAAACCCACAACCCTAGACCCCTACGAGAGCGGCAAGCAACACTGCCAATTCTAGGGTTAGGAGACCCGGTCTCGACTCCTCGAGATGGTCTCCCACTGGACCCTAGAACCCGGATACTTGTGCTCCCCGCCTTGGGTCTACCTAATGCGGAAAAGTAAATAATATACAATGGTGACATCATCCCCAGCCCGGAAGTGCCCCAATAAAAGAATATTACATACAAATGAATTTTACATGAATGAAAAAGAAAAACTCTCGTCTCACATAAAATCCCCGGCTATTCAAAACGCGACGATCCAATATAACATATCACAGCAACACATAATATCTTATATCATCAACGTAAGTAAGTATGCATACACCGATTGTCGTTGATGTATAGCAACGAAAACCGGCGATACAACTACATACTACACTTACGGTCGCAGAAAAGAAAGTATAAAACTACAACAGTTGAAATCCGCAACCACCTTAGACATCTCATACCTAACCAAATGAATTCCTTAGACATCACATGCCTAACAATTATAAACCCCGCATTTTAGTCTCTTTATCGAAAAATCTTTTCAATATTAAGTCGGGCAATTCAACAAGATTCCCGACATCCTGATCGAATGCTCGTCGCAAACTTTAGTAGACGGCTGCACCCCCGATGCCGTCGACGAAGTGCACTAAGGCGGAACACCGTTGCCGCGAGCACCCGAACGGATGCTTTTGGCGACGGGGTTCTCCTACAGTCACTTGGTCGGGGCTATGGGGCGTGGCTATCTATTAAGTTTACCCGGCGAGTATCCGCGTACGCTACGTGATTGCGACGGACTTTTGATCGCATTAAAATCCCGTGGTAACCGATCATCTGAGACTAAACTGCTATGTTTATAACATTCAAATTAGTTGTCTCATAACAACTTGTGGATTCCAAATATTGTATCACATTCCAGATAAATAGACAATGTTAAACTTTCCGATCGAATAATCAAACACCCAATTTTTCCAAATAGTTCTCAACACTTGAAATTAGTTTTAAAAAATCTATCACATGCCACAGTACCAATGGTCCAGCCTGTTAGTTATATGTATGCCCTAGAGGCCATTACTGTACATATGATGTATATTGTAATGGATGCTTGGACATATATATGGAGGACTTTCTTGCTCGATATGATAGTATGCTATCTGGTTGTACTTTATCTTAACATGTACTCTGATTGTCTCGATATTACATGTTGATAAACCCTTAAGATATGTACTCGACTACTGGGACTAAGATGAGATCATACTAGTGGGGCCACGGTAGTCGACGAGTACATCCTATAACTGTTCCTAGTCGAGGGTGTATCGAGACAGGGCATCGATACACCAGAGTAGACTAGCGTATACGCATCTTGACCCATATGATGGGCGATGGATGATCCCATATCTATCGGTGTTTGACATCAAGGATGGTGTACGGGTGCTCAGTAGAGACTGGGTACACTGGACGGACTCGTCGAGAACTCCCATATGGTATTATACCTCACGTCAGATGGCAGTTCTCCGGTGACATTGGTACAGAGTAGTCTGTTGACACGAGATCGTCATAGAGTCTTGTGTGATTCCCACTGAGCTTTGATTTCCATCATACCACGTCCAAGAGGGCGTGCAAAAAGGTGGCTTTTGGGTACAGTCCCGAATCACATGGAGGCAATGAGCGATAGGAGGGGATTCGTCTCTCCCAGTATAGGGAGTTGATGTTGTGCTGTGTTCGATTGGCTATAACCGGAAATCCCTGGCCAGGGTTGCTGAGATTTACTGGTAAGTGTTATCAGTAGTTTCTCGAACTATAATAAACCTCATATCGACACGACTTATCGAGCTACTGGGGTCTGACGTTTACCACCCCTAGGCGAGATATGCAACATATCAGACGACGAGACCGGACTGTACGGGAGTGTTACTGATTAGATTCACAGGATAAGTTACAGTCTTGCTTGTTGATCTTCTGAGCGCTCAATACCTGGGTGGCTGTTACGTTTAGCTGACCGCTTGCAGCTTGTGGGTGTTTGATATGATCATCACCTACTGCCGGCGTATTGACGATTCTTTAGAGTCCTACACAGAGGTTTCTTGACTCAGGAAAAACGGAGTAGGGGCACATATGTGATATGTGCGGGACCGAGGATAATGCGATATGAGATACCGTATTCTATTCTCGCGATATATGATATCAGCCGGGTCATCGGATCAAGTGTTGATTCGATGAATCGGTACGGATAAATATTAGTCGGTTATATGCGATATAGCCGGATTGTCGGATCAAGTGTTGATTCGATAATTTAATGTATAATAATATATATGATATATTAAATTACATTAACTAATACTAGCTCACTAAAAGATTATTTTTCTCACTCGGGTAATACAATGATATATATGCGATATATGTTAAATGTATTATTTTATTTTGTTACAATAAATATTGTATATGTGATATATAATATTGTAACATGTTATAATTATTAATACAACATGTTTAGTGGAGTTTAAACAAGATTAGGGTTTGATTTGGGTTAATACTTTCTAGAAGATTCTAGAAGGTTTTCTTCTGTTTTGCTAAGATATTATGATAGATATTTCTTTGTGACTCATCCTTTAACCCAACCCAAACCCTAACCCTAGTAAACTCTCTACATTGGTTACTACAACCATGGTTGCATAAATGATTATGATAACTTTTGATTATTCATCACAAATGAATTCTATCATCTTCTTCCTTGAGTTATTCATTGAAAAAGCTTTCTAGCTTTTTCTATGTGATGATAAATGAGTGAGAAAAAGATTATAAAAGAGAGCAAAAATCCTACTTCATCGTCCTCATCTTCCCTTGCCATTTAGATGAGGGTGTTCACTTCATATTATTGTTGGAGATAGTGCCCTCAGAGTCAATTATTGGATCACAGGCACGTGATTGCAATGATTGAGGGAGGACCTATCCCGGTAGGACAGTCTTACTCGAGATGATAGTATGCTATCTGGTTTACCTTTATCATCGTATACTGCTTTAGGAGACCTGACATGTCGCTATTGCACGTTGATAGAGCCCCTAGGATTCTTGCTTGACTGCCAGCAGTATGAGGGCGATCATATAAGTGAGAGCTGGAGTCTATAAGCACATCCTTAAAAGGTCCCTAGTCATAGGAGTTTCGAGACAGGGCATCAATTCTCCAGAGTAGACTAGTGTATACAGTCGAGACCCCGACGAGGGGCGGTGGCCGGTCTCACAAGCCACTGGTGTCAGTTGGTTCACCTAAGTGTATACAGGTGCTCATTGGGTTATGAGTACACCGGACAGGACTCGCCGGGAACATGCTAGTTGGTCTTATACCTGACGTCAGATAGCAGTTCCCAGGTGACATGTGTACAGGTTAGTTCATCGACCTGGGGATCGTCATTTGTCTCGTGTGAGTTCCCACTGTGCTTTGATTACTACCCTACCACGGCTCAAAGGAGTCGTGCAAACAGGTTTTAGTTGGGTACAGTCCCGAGCCACATGGAGGCAGTGAGCGGATCTTCAGGGGTTCGTCTCTCCCGGTATTGGGGGTGAGGTCGCGCTGTGTCTAGGAGAGCCATTACACGAAGTCCTTGGCCAAGGCAGGAGATTTACTGGTAGGTATTCCAGTAGTATCTCAGGGTGTTCTGGGCTACACTCCGACACGACTTGTACCGCTTTTAGGGGTCTGACTTTTACCAACCCCCTAGGCCCGACATGCGATGCTCATAGACGAACGGACCGGACTGTACGGATATTGTCACTGACAGGCTCAGTAGGGTGTCAGGATGAGTTCGCTCATCGACGTCCCTTTTGGTCAATAGCTGGTGGCCCGTCACGTATTGGCTTATACCTCTGACGTGCTAGTGGTTAAATCCACAGCCATAGTATTGACGAGTCTTTAGAGTCCACCACACTTTCAGTTACTCAAGCTTTCGGGCGAAACGCTGTAGAGGCCGTATGGAGATATGGCAGGGTCCGATCAGATACGTGCGGTATTGCACGGATCAGGATCGGACGGTTTGTACTAATGGCCGTATAGTTATATGGCAAGGTTCGATCAGATACGTGCGGTATTGCACGGATCAGGATCGAACGGATTTTACTAGCCGGCTTTGGTTTAAGCCGGTCCTAGTTTAGTACAGTGTAGATTTTGTCTCATTGCATTTGTATCCGGACGGAATACAGATGCGGGTGTGTATGCACAGCATCGGGGTTTTCCTGTAATTTATTACGGGACCAGTTTTCTGGAGTTGCCAGTTTGCATTCCGTTCCGGCCGGTTTTCCTTTGTTCTTTCCCGGCCGGACTTTTCTGATGGAGGGTGTTGTTTGCAAGTTTGCAAATAACACATTGTGGAGGGTTTATTTGTGAGATAAGAGATTATGAAAGCATCTTTTTTTATTCATTTCTTTTCTATCATCATTTCTTGTAAAAGGTGATTAGGATTGATTTGTGCTTGATGTGAGATTGTGATGATGGTGTTAGGATATGGTCACCACTTGCTTTTACTACCATTACCTTCCTTCTAAGGTTGTGGTTTTGTATTCATTCCTCCACCATTCTCTTTTTTGGAGAATGGTTGAAGACATTTGAGAGAAAAAGATGAGAGCTTGATCTTTGATAGGGTGGCATTCTTGATCTCATTTTTCATGTTAAGAAAAATGCAAGCACCATTTTTCTTATCTTGTTTCCTCCATCATCTTGAAATGACAACAAACCCAAATGAGATATAGTCTCTACACTACACATTCTACAGCAAATCTTGGACGCGTCGGCCAGCCAACTTCGCACCCGAGTTGCCTCGGTATTGAAGTGGGAGCCCGTAAAAGATGCAGGCGATGTGGTGCCCTTCCGGCAAGGAGGCGACGACCGGAGTTTCCGCAGGAGATCGGGACGACGACGAGAAGACCGGAGGACTCGGATCATTCGGTATATCTCTTCCCCCTTCTTGTACTTTGCTAGATCTAGTTTAATGGCCCGATCCGGGGTTAGTGCGCGGTGGTGCCGGTTTGCTAAGTTCGCAAAATTAAAGTTTATCACCGCTTCCGCATTTGGCCGTCGGATTGACGGCCGGGGCGCCGCCGTGCACTTACAGTGGTATCAGAGCCTCGCCATTAACTTCGTCTAGCTTCGTTTGATGTGTTTTTCAGTTCCGATCGACCAAAATTCCAAAAACCCAATTTTAGTTCACATCAGTTTTCTGTTAAAATTTTTTGGTGTCTAAAAATTTTTCAGGTTGTAAAAAACTAATGTACTGGAAATTCTAAGACTACTGGGAAAATTCGACACATTCATTCGACCACTGAAGCGCGGAACCGCGGCCAAACCCCCCCTTGGGCCGCGGTTCCGCCGCACATTGGTGTCGTCAATGCATCATTTTTTTCCAGTGGGCTTCTGGGCTATTTTTAGGGGTTTTGGAATATTAAAATTGGGCCCAGAATTTTCTGTGAGTGCTACAGTATTGCTTGGGGGCCCACTTTTTAATTTTTGATCGATCGGATATTTTAAACACATTTTTCATAGTATTTACATTATATCTGCGACCGTGAATGTCACTTGATCGGTAAATCCAGTCTAACTGCTATAGCCCGGTTAGACGGATTTGCGAACGTGACTTTCACGTTGATGTTCTATGTATTTTGCTGTGATGTTGCGGATCGGTCGTGGGTGATAGCCTGGATGCAATGCTAGTACCGTTTTTGTTGTATTATGTACATTTGATATTGCGGGGCGAGCGTCCGACATGTGGACTGCCGTCACTGCCAGTTTGTATTATTATTTTGGGGCACGACCTGGTTGCGGTCGATGTACCCGTTGTATGTATATTTTACTTTCTGTACTAGGATTACCCCGCGGAGGAGTGCACGGATATCCGGGTTCTGGAAGGCAACAAGCCCGCATCTCATGGCATTGGGACGGAGGGGGCTTCACTCTAGAATTGGCGGGCTATTCACCGCACTTGTAGGGGGTACAGGTTGACCCAGGAGGGGTGCCCAAGTTACCGGATTCCGTGAAGTGCTGGGTGGTCCATTCACGGCGCTGAAGGGGGCTGCCTCGCTTCAGGTTTTGGCGGGTAACTTGCCGCGCCCGTAGGGGTCTAGGATTTCATTGCACAGGCTATCCACACGACCAGGGGAACGTCGGGTTTCAATAGTGGCTCTGTGAAACACGGGGATCCCAGATATCTGTATTGTTCTGTGATGCTGTACATTTCTGTGATGTTTCATTTTTATCACGCCTTGAGCGAATATAATATATTGGTATATATATTAGTAGATGTTGTATATGCTTTTCATCCGCGCTAGTCCAGTCCCCGCTCTGCCGTTAGTTAGCTAACCTAACGTGTGATGACGGGACCCAGTGGCGAATGCGGATGGCATATACGTACATCAGTATATTTTCGTTCTTTGTGGTGTGATCAATTGATGGGACTGCGTTGATTCGGATCAATGCAAGTTAAAACAAACCTATTCTGATGTTGTTGGAACACTTTTCAAAAAGCTGTTATTGCAAGGACGTTCACTTTTGTTTTGCATCGTGGTATTCATTTGGAATATCCTGCTCCTCAGTCGACGAGGCAAGGGCCGAGATCCCTTCACCGGGAGTGACCCCTTGGACAGAAGTTTGCGTCAGGGCATTAACTTCACTATAGCCGATTACTTTTACTTTGCATCGTGGTATTCATTTGGAATATCCTGCACCCCATTCTACGGGGAAAGAGCCGAGATCCCTTCACCGGGAGTGACCTCTTTAGTAAAGGTTTTCGTCACTATATTTTCTAAAAAGCTATCAGTTCCTTCAACGATATCAAGTTCACTAGGTTAAAGGTTTTCGCCAGAAACCATTCGTAGCCCTCCGTCGTTTCATATGGGTAGTCAATAGTATTCAAGCTGTGTATGTTGGCCAAATTCAAGGCACAGTGTTTGGTAGCTGTTGGTTATTCATATGCAGCATAGATAGATGCGTTGGTTTGGGACAGTCGTACTGCCATTTTGGCCAAAGTCAAGGGTATGTACGGGTGGGTTCAAATTAACCTGGAAAATGACGGGTAGAACTTGACATGTGACTTATGATATGTTGGCCAAAGTCAAGGTCATAAGAGCATGGGGCAGAAATCACATCGGGAGTTTCAAAAGAACTGAAACTTGCCAGATATGCGCATACCTTCTGGAGTGTGATGACGTGAGCGGATTCCGTCACGTTATCATGCAATGATAGTTGGATCCCGATTCCCACTGATGAGTTGGTTTACTCCTCGGGTGACCCCGACTAATTCTTCTTTCAGGTTTGGAGGAGAATTTGAGGTACAGTGGGAGGTTTCAAGATTAGATAAATTGGTAACCATTCTGATCTAGGATAGAGTGCACGCTGAGTATTTCTTTTCTCTCTCTCTCTGGCAGCGACCATTGACCCGACCCTAAGACTATGACTCAGTGACCAAGTTGACCGAACCTTCTTAACACTGGCTTTTGGATTGTCAGAGTTGCAAACCTCATTGCCACTCCTACTTTTACCCTTTTCTCCAGGACACCCCGTATTACTACGAACGTCCACTTCCATTGGACAAAACCATCGTATGGTTAGATACGAACTCGAAGGAATTTATTCGAGGATGGTTTCCGGTTCTGGAGAAAACGGATAGGATTATTCAGTTGTCTTTTTCTTTTACCTTCTCTCTCAGATTGCGAGTACTCCTTGGCTTAGGAGATAGTACACCTATTACGCAAATTGGATAGTCTTCTTCCAAACCTTAGGCTGGTGCCGAATAGTGGGGAATGAAGAAAACCAATTAGCATAACGATGGTGTGCAGAAGGTATTAAGTTAAGATAAAGAAAGGGATTAGTAAGAGGGCAAAGTAAATTGCGACTGCTATTCACGACCATACCAAATATTTCTTCGCCAATCCTAAATCACCTTTGTATTTCTCCAGGACACTCCGTATCACTACGAAGATCCACAGTTTATTGGATATTCCATCGTATGGTTATATACGAACTCGAAAGGAACTTGTTCCAGTTCGGGGATGGATTCTGGTTCAGGAGAAATAGGAATAAGGTTTATTCGGTTGTCTTTTATCTTCACCTTCTCTCGCGTTGCGAGTGCTCCTAGGACTAGGACAGTACACCCATTATGCTTATTGGATAGTCTTCTTCCAAACCATAGGCTGGTGCCGAACGGTAGGGAAGGAAGAAAACCATTTGGCCTAAGGGGTGTGCAGAAGGTAATGACTAAAGACATATAAAGAGATTTGGAGAGGTGGCAAAGAATTATACGGTTATAGTTGTGAATCTGGATAATGGAAGAGACATTGCTAGGAATACCAGGATACCCCATTGAAACATTTCAATGTTTTAATTCAACTGTGTACTGTTAAAAGAAAACTGATTTCCCGATTAGACACTTGCTCCAGGGTATGTATTTACCAGGTTTGATTCTCACATCTGTATGGTTTTACAGATGATGAGTGGGAGTAACTTATTGGGAATTGGGTGATCATCCTCATTATATCGGGATTCGTTGTAATCGGTGATATTTGAGGAGATCATCTGGCCTGTTTGCCGGTCGGCAAATATTTTGTTTTGAATATCCGCTGTTGTGCACCAATTTCAAATTGATATATCTGTACGTCTATTTTCATAGAGTGAGATATACCTTTTGATATTATGTCGATGACATTTACCTATATCAGTGGATGGTTAGGTAAGGAGCATTAAACAGCGGTGTAATTCTTCTTAACCATAAGTACAGTTTTCAACCTACGACACACAGTGAAAGAGTTGTTAGACTCAGCGGACTTATACAGAGTATTGTATGTTGTCCAGTGTCCATTAGGACAGAGGGGTTGGTCCTCATACTATATTCTGTTTACTTTTAACTTCTCTAATTCTTAGACATGTGTTTCGTAGAAACACAGGGTCTAAGTTTTGAGGAGTTATAGGTATTTGAATAGAGTAGAGAACCAGGTGTAGCAAGTATCGGGATTCTTCAAAGTGATCGAAGATGTAGATACTTGTGTATGGTATTCAGTTGATAGTAATGATAAAGAGAAATTGCTTCTCTTTCAGGTTACTCATAATTGGAAGCATTCCTAAGTTGAGTAACGCTGATCGGCCTCTCGCCATTTAGTTGACATGCACTGGAGACAGCTGCATGATTTGAATCAGGTTAAATTAAATCAGTGCCTCTGGTTCTATATTGGATGTAGAACAGTTCATATCTTAACGTTGTTAAGGTACGGGGAGTTGTCCGGCTTATGATTAAAACCAGACACTGGACAACTCAAGGCACGTTTCTGTAATGGCTGTTTGTGGGTTGACCCAGGCTATGACGAGGGTTGACTTTCTACCATCTGGCAGATCAATAGAAATATTGTTCTAGACTCGCCACAGTTTTATTAAAAATGGATTTTTTCAAAAACAGTAGTGGGAGTATGGTAGAACTGGAAGTGATTCCAGAACCGCAAACGATTACTGAAGATTTGATAAGGAACCTAAAGATTCAATCTGATTTGACATTCCATTGGCCACTCCGCAGATAAGGTGGGTAACCTCAGGCACCAGAGAGGTACTCCGGTAGCCTCAAGGACGGTGACAGGGAAGTTCTTGTTTACCCACACTTGCCATTGTTGTTGTTCCAGGCTGCGAGACCCGGCAGGAGGATGAGTATAGCGTCGTTCTAAACTAGCTTTAGAAATGCACGTCTATATGACTCTGTCAGAGGGTTGTCGTAGTCAGTGGGAGCAGCGGAAGCATTGGTGGACATCGGGCTTATGTCTATTTATAGACTGAAGCAGATGTAGCGGAGATAGATCATCTATTTCTGATGTGACAGTCATAGGTTTGACTTCATCAGAATAGGGGATGGATCTGTTGAGAAGGTAGTAGGGTGTGATATCCTGGTATTTGGATGACATACACAGAGTAGGAAAAGAAACTCCTATACTACGGTCGGTTATACTTTGGTCGTCACACAGTGGTTTCTCCACATGGGACTTGGACATTATATCAGACATACTGGTTACTAGATCTATGGTTTTAGATCTGGATTTGGGTGGTTTCCCAATCTGGGTACTTAGACAGCATTCTAAGAGTATTTAGAATGGACAACTCCTGGCACGGTAGTGTACCTGCAGGTGATGGGGTCACCCTCTCTAAAGGTATCTTATAGACTAAAGTAGAGAGGGATGTGCATGATTGGCAGATCACTTGCTTAGGCAATTGAGTCAATCATGAGATGTCAAGTACCACACCAGATGTTGTTCTTGCACTAGATGCAATAAGTTGACATTGATCCAATCCTGGAGAAACAGTCGGAAGCAGTTTTAGAACATAAGTGGATGTTCTAGGGATATGATAACGGTTGCCTCCTTTAGGAGACGATTATCATTCCAGGCTTCCAAGGTGACATGGACGACAAGGAGGTTGTCAGAGTTATATTTTTCCTTCTGACGAGGGGCAGTATTTTGGACAGGTGATCCAAGGCAATACTGAGGGTGGCATGGCGCAGGATACTGATTAAGTTCAGTTGACGATACAGTCTAAGAAGTTTGGATTTGGAGTTCATTTATGAGCTAGGTCCCATCAGACATTCTAAGACAGGTATTGCTAATTTCGGGAGATGGCTTTCTCCGTGAACTTGAGATATAGAGAGACATAGAAAGAAACATCTAGGCGGATCCACTCACTGAGGCTATTCCTCGAACGCAATAGTTTCGCAAACGAGTTTTGTGAGACTGACAAGTAGAGGAGTTGGGTGTTCGGTATCACACGGGCTGTGAGTATGCGACATCGCAATAATTAGCCTTGAGTGCAAGTGGGAGATTGTTGGAGATAGTGCCCTCAGAGTCAATTATTGGATCACAGACACGTGATTGCAATGATTGAGGGAGGACCTATCCCGGTAGGACAGTCTTACTCGAGATGATAGTATGCTATCTGGTTTACCTTTATCATCGTGTACTGCTTTAGGTGACCTGACAGGTCTCTATTGCACGTTGATAGAGCCCCTAGGATTCTTGCTTGACTGCCAGTAGTATGAGGGCGATCATATAAGTGAGAGCTGGAGTCTATAAGCACATCCTTAAAAGGTCCCTAGTCGTAGGAGTTTCGAGACAGGGCATCGATTCTCCAGAGTAGACTAGTGTATACAGTCGAGACCCCGATGAGGGGCGGTGGCCGGTCTCACAAGCCACTGGTGTCAGTTGGTTCACCTAAGATGTATACAGGTGCTCATTGGGTTATGAGTACACCGGACAGGACTCGCCGGGAACATGCTAGTTGGTCTTATACCTGACGTCAGATAGCAGTTCCCAGGTGACATGTGTACAGGTTAGTTCATCGACCTGGGGATCGTCATTTGTCTCGTGTGAGTTCCCACTGTGCTTTGATTACTACCCTACCACGGCTCAAAGGAGTCGTGCAAACAGGTTTTAGTTGGGTACAGTCCCGAGCCACATGGAGGCAGTGAGCGGATCTTCAGGGGTTCGTCTCTCCCGGTATTGGGGGTGAGGTCGCGCTGTGTCTAGGAGAGCCATTACACGAAGTCCTTGGCCAAGGCAGGAGATTTACTGGTAGGTATTCCAGTAGTATCTCAGGGTGTTCTGGGCTACACTCCGACACGACTTGTACCGCTTTTGGGGGTCTGACTTTTACCAACCCTCTAGGCCCGACATGCGATGCTCATAGACGAACGGACCGGACTGTACAGATATTGTCACTGACAGGCTCAGTAGGGTGTCAGGATGAGTTCGCTCATCGACGTCCCTTTTGGTCAATAGCTGGTGGCCCGTCACGTATTGGCTTATACCTCTGACGTGCTAGTGGTTAAATCCATAGCCATAGTATTGACGAGTCTTTAGAGTCCACCACACTTTCAGTTACTCAAGCTTTCGGGCGAAACGCTGTAGAGGCCGTATGGAGATATGGCAGGGTCCGATCAGATACGTGCGGTATTGCACGGATCAGGATCGGACGGTTTGTACTAGTGGCCGTATAGTTATATGGCAAGGTTCGATCAGATACGTGCGGTATTGCACGGATCAGGATCGAACGGATTTTACTAGCCGGCTTTGGTTTAAGCCGGTCCTAGTTTAGTACAGTGTAGATTTTGTCTCATTGCATTTGTATCCGGACGGAATACAGATGCGGGTGTGTATGCACAGCATCGGGGTTTTTCTGTAATTTATTACGGGACCAGTTTTCTGGAGTTGCCAGTTTGCATTCCGTTCCGGCCGGTTTTCCTTTGTTCTTTCCCGGCCGGACTTTTCCGATGGAGGGTGTTATTTGCAAGTTTGCAAATAACACATTGTGGAGGGTTTATTTGTGAGATAAGAGATACTGAAAGCATCTTTTTTTATTCCTTTCTTTTCTATCATCATTTCTTGTAAAAGGTGATTAGGATTGATTTGTGCTTGATGTGAGATTGTGATGATGGTGTTAGGATATGGTCACCACTTGCTTTTACTACCATTACCTTCCTTCTAAGGTTGTGGTTTTGTATTCATTCCTCCACCATTCTCTTTTTTGGAGAATGGTTGAAGACATTTGAGAGAAAAAGATGAGAGCTTGATCTTTGAGAGGGTGGCATTCTTGATCTCATTTTTCATGTTAAGAAAAATGCAAGCACCATTTTTCTTATCTTGTTTCCTCCATCATCTTGAAATGGCAACAAACCCAAATGAGATATAGTCTCTACACTACATATTCTACAGCAAATCTTGGACGCGTCGGCCAGCCAACTTCGCGCCCGAGTTGCCTCGGTATTGAGGTGGGAGCCCGTAAAAGATGCAGGCGATGTGGTGCCCTTCCGGCAAGGAGGCGACGACCGGAGTTTCCGCAGGAGATCGGGACGACGACGAGAAGACCGGAAGACTCGGATCATTCGGTATATCTCTTCCCCTTCTTGTACTTTGCTAGATCTAGTTTAATGGCCCGATCCGGGGTTAGTGCGCGGTGGTGCCGGTTTGCTAAGTTCGCAAAATTAAAGTTTATCACCGCTTCCGCATTTGGCCGTCGGATTGACGGCCGGGGCGCCGCCGTGCACTTACAGTTATGAGTGTTAGCTTGTGTTAACGAAACTTCAAGGTAGATCTTCTTTGTATCGAAGATCGGAAGCAAAGGTTGCATCATTCTCTTCGTGAAGCCTCTCGAGAGTCCAGAACACGATGATCGCAGCGAAGGGACCTCAATACGGAGCTTAAGAAGTGAAGGACCGGAACTACAAAGGTTGTAATCCCTCTCACTTAGTGTTAAAGTGTTTAACATGTTTGTTTTCGCCTAAACTATAGTTTAAAGATCCGTATTCGAGTTGTTCGGCACGGCTAAATTTTTAATCGGGCATGGTCGATGCCTCGTAGACCCTTGTGCGCGTGCATAGCAACCCGACACAGCCGTAGAAAGGTCAAGACAACGCCTCACATGTGGCAATGCCGTACTGCCCCAAACCCTAAGGTTTAGAGGCAGTTCAAGAGGATCACATAATCGAGTTAAGGTTTGTGTTCTTCTAGAAGGTCTACCGCGTTACTTGCACGACTTAGAACGTTCTTAAACTACGGAAAAATTCAACACTTGGAAATTTTTCGGCAGGGGAAAAAATGAGTTATTGATATCCGTTCGAACTTTTTAACACGTTCTAAAACTTACCCGGACAAATAAACGAAGTAAAACTTTCCGATCGAATCAACGAGCTCCCAATACTTTCCAGAAAACTCAACACTTGAGTGGAATTAAAAATTTCCAGAATAATGCAAAAGAACCCAGGAATAATACTGTGAAGCAGTGGGCCCCAATGACACTGTTCGGCCGTGGAACCGCCGCCACGTGCGTGGTTTAGCCGCAGTTCCGCGGTCACATGATCGACTTGGTGCTCCGTACTTTACAGTAATTCTTAGATTTTCCTGCTTATTTTTCTGAGTATTTTTAATACGAAAAAATCAACATTTTTAAAAATTTCAAGAGAAGGGGTCCGTTCGGGGTTTCGAGGTTCGATCGAACTTTAAACTTCGCCAAGACTTCGCCTAAAGCTCTAGCTTGGCTCTGATACCACTGCAGGGTTACTAGGCACTCTCACAAGGGTCTACAAGGCATCAACCATGCCCGATTCAAAATTTAGACGTGCCGAACAACCCTAACCAAGATCTTTAAACTAGAGATTAGGCGAAACAAAGCATGTTAAACACTTTAACATCTAAGAGTTTGGGATTACAACCTTTGTAGTTCGGTCCTTCACTTCATAAGCACCGTGTTGAGGTCCCTTCACTGCGATCATCATGTACCCGGACTCTAGAGAGGCTCCACGAAGAGAATGATGCAAACTTGCTTCCGATCTTCGATAACTAAGATGATCTACCTTGAAGTTTCTTAAACACAAGCTCTTACTCACAAATGAAGTGAACACCCTAATCTAAATGGCTAGGATAGATTAGGATGATGAAGTAGGATTTTAGCTCTCATTTGTTTTCTTAATCTCACTCATTTTCATCACTAAGCAAAAAGCTAGAAAGCTTTTCATCAAGAACTCAAGGAAGAAGAAGAAGAATCCTTTTGTGATGAATAATGAAACTCTTGTGTGGTTAGAATTGCAACCATGGGTTAAGTATGAAGACTTAACCCATGTAGAGATTTAACTAGGGTTAAGGGTTGGGTTGGGTTAAGGAAATATCTATGCAAAATATCCAAATCAAAGTCAAAGCTTCAAGAAGCTTCTTGAAAGCTTCATGAAGACTTAACCCTAATCCAAACCCTAACCTCAATTAAACTCCACAAAACATGTTGCATTTATAACCATAACATGTTTCAATATTATATATCACATATATAATATTTATTGTAACAAAATAAAATAATACAATTAACATATATCGCATATATATCAATGTATTACCCGAGTGAGAAAAAGAATCTTTTAGTGAGCTTATGTCAGTTAATGTAATTTAATATATCAAATATATAATTATAAATTAAATTATCGAATCAACACTTGATCCGATAATCCGGCTATTTCATAAATAACCGACTAATATAATCTGTATCAGTTCATCGAATCAACACTTGATCCGATGACCCGGCTATATCACAAATACCCGGTCGATATCTCATATTGTGAGAATCTAATACGGTATCACATTCACATATTGTTCTCGGTCCCACACATATCATATATGTGCTCCTACTCCGTTTTGCCTGAGTCAAGAAACCTCTGTGTAGGACTCTAAAGAATCGTCAATACGCCGGCAGTAGGTGATGATCATATCAAACACCCACAAGCTGCAAGCGGTCAGCTAAATGTAAAAGCCACCCAGGTATTGAGCGATCAGAAGATCAACAAGCAAGCTTGTATATTCTCCTACGAATCCAATCAGTAACACTTACGTACAGTCCGGTCTCTTCGTCTGATATGTCGCATATCTTGCCTAGGGGTGGTAAACGTCAGACCCCAGTAGCTTGATAAGTCGTGTCGATATGAGGTTCATAACAGTTCAAGAAACTACTGATAACACCTACCAGTAAATCTCAGCAACCCTGGCTAGGGATTTCCAGTTATAGCCAATCGAACACAGCGCAACATCAACTCCCTGTACCGGGAGAGAGGAATCCCCTCCTATCGCTCATTGCCTCCATGTGATTCCCAAAAGCCACCTTTTTGCACGCCCTCTTGGACATGGTATGATAGAAATCAAGGCACAATAGGAATCACACAAGACTCTATGACGATCTCTGGTCTACAGACTACTCTGTACCAATGTCACCAGAGAACTGCCATCTGATGTGAGGTATAATACCATCTAGGATTTCTCGGCGAGTCCGTCCAGTGTACCCAGTCTCCACTGAGCACCCGTAAAGCATCCTTGATGTCAAACACCGATAGATATGGGATCATCCATCACCCATCATATGTATCAAGATGCGTATACGCTAGTCTACTATGGTGTATCGATGCCCTGTCTCGATACACCCTCGACTAGGAACAGTTATAGGATGTACTCGTCGACTGCCGTGGCCCCACTAGTATGATCTCATCATAGTCCCAGTTGTCGAGTACATATCCTAAGGGCTTTATCAACATGTAACATAGAGACAATCAGAATACATATTAAGATAAAGTACAACCAGATTGCATACTATCATGTCAAGCAAGAAAGTCCTTCCTATATATGTCCAAGCATCCATTGCAATATACATCATATGTACAGTAATGGCCTCTAGGGCATACATATAACTAGCATACTTAACCCCAGGATCATCAGTGAGTAGATTTAACAGAGTTATGGCAATGAGCCTAGAAGGCTGGCAAGTACCTACCGGTGATAGTATTTGGACTCGGCGGTTATCTTGGGGATACCGACCGGAGTTATGTACGAATGGATACGTGGAATTTCGAGTGTCAAACCTAGGCACTCGGTTTCCAGATAGCGTATGATATGAACCTATCAGGGCCAGTCATGGTGACATCACCTGATAGATCAGTATTTATGTGTCGATGCCAAACACTAGTTTTCATGATGTTTTCGGGTGTCGAGGTTAGACACTCAGGTTTCATGAGACTTACAGGATGTGTTTTATTCTGTACTCTGCATTTATTTGATATGCATTGCTTCATGTATTAGTAGTACCTGATAGAGTACCTTTCATGACTGTTGCATTACATATTGCCATTTATTGCTATCAGCTTGCATGTGATAGACCATCGCAGTACGTGCATACTTACGATTACCTGCATATGTTATTTACTATTCACGAGTTGGCAACTCACCCCGTTGTGCCACAGTGTTTTGCAGGTATTCTCTCAGGGCAGTCACGGCATGGCTTTCATCTATCGTATCATCTTTTACAGCGGATACCGTTACGGCTGACTGGGTGCAGTTTTTGCTATAAGTGGGTTTTGCGGTTATCCGATGTTGCTCTTTGTATATTCGTTGTATCCTGTACTCTCCATCTACCACTTTCATGTATTGACTTAGAGACGAGATGTGAGGTCGATATTGTATATTTCTGGTGACTCAAGATGTCTTTTATGCAGTTTTATTTATATCGTCTTTTATTTCTTCGCTACGGCGTCGTATATCTGTTGTGGTGGTTGTTTCCGCCTTTGGGCGTGGATTTTTCTCCTGTTGGGGATGCTTTACTTATATATTTGTATGTACCCATTTTTTGGGGCTAGTTTTTACAAAGGAAGCGCTGCCAAAATTTTTAAGAAAGTAAATTTGGACTTAAAGAATTTTGATTGAGATTTCAAAAGTTTTAACAATGTTCTTATCACTTACTACTTTTGATGGTTTAGATTGCTGGGTTTTCGGCTTACTTAGATTGCGTTACACCTGTGGATGTTGCGTGGTTTAATGGCCGTCACGTGCCAATTTCGGGTCGTGACAAAGTTGGTATCAGAGCGCTAGGTTTTACTTTTCGGAGTGTAAGATGACCTTGATATGATGGAGTAGGTAGCTTAAGCAAAGTAACGTAGTGTGTGTATCCGCGGCATACTTACGATACGATACTCCGCCTAAAGTGACTTAAGTACTTATTGCTTAAATTCCTTCCTTGATGATACATATCCTTGTGATTTGATTTCCGTGTTCATATCGAATCCTATTTCCATTTATAACCTTTTGCCGCTGATAACTATGAGGGCACAGAGAGAGGCGGCGAGTGCCGAGATCAGAGTTGACTCATGTGGGAGGAGGACTGACCAGGACGGTACGCTCGTTGTATAGGAGCATATTGATCCCCCTTCGATAGATCGTATCGCTAGGCTTGAGGCAGATATGCAGGACTTGCGCCAGATGATGAAGTCGTTGGTTGAGGCCAGTCGAGCGTAGTGACAGAAAGTTGCCACCCCTGTTACCCAGTTATTCCTTGCGATCAACACACAGCATTGTGTTACTTACACAGCACCAGTGGACGCAGCCATATTCAATGAGGAGCATCTTTCCGAGACTTTGGGAGTTCGAGGACAGAGGAGGGCTCGTGCAGGTGTACTAACCCAGAGACATAGGTTCAGTCGCCGTAACAGATTTCGTGCACGTCGTGGGAGTAGCAGAGGCTTGGGACGAGGACAGTCGTTTGGCTCTTATCCCCAGGAGGGTCGGCAGTCATCGAATGGATGTTTTCGATGCGGGAGCCTTCATCACTTCGTCAGACATTGTTCTTTGGCGCCGCGTCAGACTCATGTTCAGAGAGGTCGTGGTCGCGGAGGGTTCGTTCAGAGGGAACAGGATGGTAGAGGAGGAAGACAGCCAGTTGCTGGTAGAGGACAGGCACGAGCATTTGCTTCTACTCATCGGGACGCGCGGGCGTCCAGTGCAGTGTTTTCAGGTAATCTTATTCGTATGTCTTTTGATGCACTTGTTTGTTAATTCGGGATCTATGCACTCGTTGTTCTACACACTTCGTGACGTGGTTAGGCCGAGAGTCGTGTTAGCTATATCATCCGTTTGTTGTGTTAACTTCTGTCAACGATTCTTTTGTTGCGCGACACGTGTTTCGGTCGTGTGCCAATCGGATAGGAGATAGAGATTCGTCCGTCGATTTGATCCTTTTAGAGATGTTGGACTTTGACGTTCTCCGGGGCACGGACTGGTTAGCTACGTGCTATGCGTCTGTGGACTGCCGCGAGAAAAACAGTCAGGATTTGTTTTTCCAGCGAGTCAGTTCTTATTGTGCACGGGGACAGGGGTGCCGCCCTCGCATCTTGAATTCAGCCTTTTATCGCTAGTCGACTGTTGAGGAGAGGATGTCGAGGATTCTTGGGTTCTATTCATGATACCGGAGCCACGGTGGGTTTGTTGGACCGGGTTCCTATCGTGCGAGAGTTTTCCGACGTTGTTCCAGATGAGCCGGTGGAGCTTAGGGAGCTTAAGGATCTGCTGCAGAGTTGGTAGATAAGGGGACTTGTACATCCGAGTGTTTCGCTTTGTTGAGCTTCTATTCTGTTGGTCAAGAAGAACGACGGCAGTTTAAGATCGTGTATTGATTGATCGTCAATTGGACCGAGTTACGGTGCGGATAGGTATTCTTTACAACGTATTGATGATTTCTTTGATCAGCTCCAGAGTGCGAGACATTTTCTAAGTTTGTTTAGGATCGGGTCATCATTGGTTGTGGGTTCGGAGTGATGACATTCCGAAGACTTCTTTTGTGTGCGCTACGGGCTTTATGAGCTTTAGGTGGTGTCGTTGGACTCACCAATGCCCTAGCAGCATTCATGATGTGATGGACCAGATTCTTCAGGCCGTTCCTCGACCAGTGTATTGTTGTGTTATAGATAACATTCTGGTCTATTCCAAGAGTCGTGAGGAACATGAGCAGCACTTGAGAATTGCTTTGCAGACATTGGGAGAGTACCAGCGGTTTGCTAAATTCTTGAAGTGTTCCTTCCGGCTTGATAGTGTTGACTTCCTAGGTCATGGGGTTACGGGAGACGGTATTCATATGGACCCGAGGAAGATCGAGGCCGTACAGTTTTGGCCCAGACCTGTTCAGTGACTGAGGTCCGCAGCTTTTTGGGCTTAGCCGGTTTTTACAGCCGTTTCGTGCTGGATTGCTTGAGTATCGCTGCACCGTTGACCGAACTGACTAGGAAGGAGGTTCCTTTTATTTTGACTGAGGCATGCGTGCTGAGTTTTCAGCAGTTGAAGACTCGATTGACGACTGCACCAGTTCTATCCTTGCTTTCTGAATCGGGCGACTTTGTTGCTTACTGTGATGTTTCGCGAGTGGGGTTCGATTGTGTACTGATGTGGCACTATAGAGTTATCGCTCATGCTTCCCGACAGTTGGAGGAAGTACGAGCAGGATATCCCACTCATGATCTGGAGATGGCCGCGGTGGTCGTGCGTTGAAGATTTGGAGACACTACTTGTGTGGAAAGTCGTGTCAGATTTTCACGGACCACCAGAGCTTAATGAACATCTTCCTGCAGTGGGATCTGAGTTGAGACAGCGCCGTTGGATGGAGCTTATGAAGGATTGTGATTGTGAAATCCTTTATTAACTCGTGGCAAGGCGATTGTAGTAGCTGATGCTTGAGTTGTAGACCCGGGGTTAGCTTGTTCCAGTTGTGCGCAGTTCAGAGACAGTCTTATGTAGATTTGCAGTTCTTGTGCGACCGTTGAGTACAGCTTAAGTTCGCTTCTACTGAGGGGACAGCTTGCTCATGTCTGTGCTCGTCCACATTTACTTAATCGTTTTCGTAAGGCGCGGCCCGCCGATGCTCGTTTGTTTGAGATTCTGAGCATGTTCGGCAGGGTAGAGATTCGGAGTTCTTGATTTATGACCACGGTGTGCTACGTTTCGGACTCGTTGGCGTGTACCTGATATTGATAGGTAGAGATGCAAGATCCTAGAGCAGGCACATTAATCATCTTTCTGTGTTTGTCCAAGTTCCACCATTATGTAGCGTGACTTGTGAGATAGTTACGGGTGGGCAGGGGTGAAGAGTGAAGCTTCAGATTTCGTTTTGAGGTGGTTGGCTTGTCTGCCAGCTAGATTGAGCATTTGAGACCGGCAGGAGAGTTGCAACCTTTTTACCATTCCAGAGTGGGAATGGGAGCAGATCTCCATGGTTTTCATTGTGGTGTCTACCCAGGTCTAGATAGGGTATGACTCCATTTGGATGATTGTTGTCCGGTTATGCTCAGTTTGCTCGTTGTTCTTCACTAAGTTTGTGCGTTTGCACAGAGTTCCTTCATGCGTTGTTTCCGATAGAGGCACCCAGTTCTCTAGCTGTCTTTGGCAGAAGCTTCAGGAAGCTTTGGATACTGGTTGAGCTTTAGCTCCACTTTCCGTCCATAGGCCGATGGTCAGATAGATCGGACTATACAAATTCTGGAGGATATGCTTGTGCGTACGTACTAATTGTTTGTTGGCTGTTGGGATCGTCACTTGCCATTGATGGAGTTCTCCTATGATAACAGTTATCAGGAGACATCTCAAACGACAACTTTCAGGCCTTGTGTGGTAGGTTGTATCGATCGCCAGTCTGTTTTACTGACTCCGCGTGAGTAGGATTTTTGGACCCCAGCTAGTCATGAGACTACGGAGAAGATCCAGTTGGTTCAGGTCAGGATGAGAGCAGCCCAGTACAGACAGAAGTCTTATGCCGACCGTAGTTGTCACAGACTTGAGTTCACATTGGGAGATCATGTATTCCTACGGATTTTTCCGGTGAATGGCGTGTTGAGTTTTGGGAAGCTTAGTCCCAGATTGTAGGTCATTTTGAGATCCATTAGCGAGTTAGTTCCGTTGCGTATAATTTGGCACTTCCACCCAGATTTTGAGTATTCACCCGTATTCCTAATGTTGATACTTTGCAAATACCTTCATGACCTTTCTCACATGATTCAGCACCAGACCCATTTGGACGCGATCTTTCATTCACCAGCAGCCGATTATAGTGGATCGGCAGGTGGAGAAATTTCGGGAAAAGGTCTTGCTATCTGTGAAGGTTCTTTGGCGTAGCCGTCTAGTGAGGAGATCACTTGAGAGGCTGCGAGCGAGATGCGGAAGGATTTTTTTTTCCCTCATCTCTTCGAAGGTACGTGTAGATAAATTTTAAATTCAGGGACCAAATTTCTTTAAGGGGGGAAGATTGTAACGTTTTGGAAATCGTTTAAGCGATTTTCCATTTTTATGGTAAAATAGTCAGTGTTTTCCATAAATAAAAAAAACTAGAAGCGGTCTTTTTGCAGTATAGAATTCACTGTAGCTAGATTAGCTAGGAAATTGCTAGTTTGCGGGTTTTTGTAAGTCATTTGTAATTTTTGTGCATTTTAATAATTTTCCTTAATTAAAATATTATTTTAAGTTGTTAATTATGCACTTAATTAGTGGTAATTATATTTTTATTTGGGTTAATTGCTACTAAAATGAATCTATGCTAATCTAATCACTTGATTAAGCTTTAATCCATCCATCCAAAATATCTAGATATTTGTGTAATTAAAATGAATTATTAATGAAAAGATTAAGATGTGGCATAAATGTTTTTGTTTTATTAAGCAATTATTATTGTTTTCTTCTAGATTTTTCCACACATTTTTTTAACCTCCTCATTCTTCAAGTCTTGGCCGAGCTTACCCCCCCCCCCCCTCCACCCCGCTGCCCTTTCTCTCTCCTCACCTCATTTTCACTTCCTCAAGCCAAAATAAATCATCAAAAATTCTCAAATAATCACATAAACTCATAAATAAATCAATACCCGATATTCTTCATCACTAAGCAAGCTTGGATCTTCATTAAAGACATCATTTTGGAGGCTAAAATGATGAGTTTAGTTGCTAATTTGTAATCTTGAGTAGGTATAAAACCCTAACCTTAATCTTTATTTGTTGTTTAAATCATTAAGTTAGCTTTTTAGATGTGTAAATAAAGCTTTTAATTGCATGTTTAAAAATTCTAGAAATGGTTTTTGATAATCAAATTAGGTTTTGTTTAGTGAAATGGTTATGTGTGAATGTTTAGACAAAAGAAAACTTAACCTACTTGCTAGATTGTTAAATGATATTTTTCCTAATTGTCTAATTAGCTTAATTGCAAACTAAACTTTTACTAAATCTTATTTGAGTGAGATTAAAATTGTAATAAAGATTTGAGTGGTTTAATCAAGCTATATTGTGATGATTGTGATTACTAGTTTTGGTAAAACTGGTAGTTTTGGGCTAAATGTTTAAAGTTTCTTACTAGATTTTCGGATAAGTTTAGGCGTGAGTTTCTATTGACGTTGCGATGTGATTTATATTGATTTCACATTTTATATTGTGTTGTGACTGTGCGATCGGTACGATCGGGGTCTAGGCTTGGTGGTTGCGTAGTTTTGCGTTCCTAGCTAGGGTTGTGCCGATATCGTGGGCGTTTTGTACAGTGAGTGCACAGTGTATTTTTCTTGTGGGCGTTATCCTTGTGTTTCGTGCCTTTGTGTAGTTTTTTCTCTTGAGTTGGTTTCGTAGTGTCGCTGCTCATGTTAGCCAATAGACGAACACTTGAGAGTATATTTGGTGTTGGCGTCGGTTAAACGTAGTTTGTACGCGTTACTGGTCGATTGCTAATATACACTTGTTATTGTTGTTTTTGATCTTAGAGACGCAGGCGGGGACTTCGGGCGCTGCGAAGAAAGGAAAGCGAGTGGTTGGCTATACTTAGCCCCAGGATCATCAGTGAGTAGATTTAACATCTACAGGGGAATCGCCCGCATGGCGTTATGCGTCTGGGCTAGATTTAATGACATGATTATTAGTTAGAAGTATATGGATAGTTATTGTGCATGTGTACCTTTGTTGCATACCTCATTTTCCTATTGCATATAGACATATTATTAATGAGACACAACACTATTACTGACGGTTCATGTTGCACGAGCACAAATTGCATGTTACACCCACACCATCGGTAATTACCATGACACGCACAACCCATATGCATATGTGATATTGTAGTTGGATAGGGATAAGTGAGATAGTGATTCTTATTCCTTTGTGCATATGAGATATAGCTGATACCTATACATACGTGATACTGTATTGATTAGGGACATTGAGACATGATCATTAAAATCCATTGTGCATATGAAACATAGCATACCTGTATACCTACATGCTTACACATATGTCTTGCTATGCACACATACTTACATGTACACCGACTTACCTTATTAGGATTACATATACCTATGTGGTATTATATTGTCATTGACATGGAGTCATTGGTTCTTATGCGTTGGCGCATATGATAGGTATATACACATATGATACATAGCTACATGTACATCTTGCATACATACTTACATACACCAGTATGGTATTACATCATTAGTGATAGGTATATACACATATGAGACATAGCTACACATATATTATACCTGCATACCTACATGTACACCCGTATACCTTGATATAGCTACACATATACCTGGAGGATATTACATCATTATTGATAGGTAGATACACATATCTTGCTATACCGACATGGTTACGCATACCTGGCTATAGCTACATGTTCACCTTTATATGATGTTGCGTTGGATTTTGGAGAAATTAGAAACCGCATGATATACTTAATAACTTGTTGCAGTAAAATAGCGGATTTTCCTTTATATGCCCATATTACTGTTTCATGTTGCATATATTATATTTCATGGATTTCGCATTGATATATGGTTTTCATATGATGTTTTCTGAATGTTTTACTCTTGTGTGTGTGTGTATATCAGTGGTATGAAACGCTGTTATATATGTACACCTACATAATATATCATTTTAATGATTCATGCAAACATACTTATTCATTACCTGATATTTTCTGGATTTGAGGACTGTGGTAGTTTCATGAAATTATGCATTATTTGAAAAACCCGGTTTCTCTTGATATGATATTTCAGCGTCCACCATGAGATTTCTCAGTTCTAAGATTTATGATATATACCCGATGCGAGGAGTGGAGTAGGCCGTGTGCGAGTACATGGTGGAGCCCGGTATGGACCCCTCGGCAAGAAAATCGCAGATGATAGAGATGAGCCTGGAATGCTGGCAAGTACCTACCGGTGATAGTATTTGGACTCGGCGGTTATCGTGGGGATACCGACCGGAGTTATGTACGTATGGATACATGGAATTTCGAGTGTCGAAGCTGGGCACTCGGGTTTCCAGATAGCGTATGATACGTACCTATAAGAGCCAGTCGTGGTGACAGCACCTGATAGATCAGTATTTATGTGTCGATACTAAACACTAGTTTTCATGATGTTTTCGGGTGTCGAGGTTAGACACTCAGGTTTCATGAGACTTACAGGATGTTTTTTATTCCGTACTCCGCATTTATTTGATATGCATTGCTTCATGTATTAGTAGTACCTGATAGTGTACCTTTCATGACTGTTGCATTACATATTGTCATTTATTGCTATCAGCTTACATGTGATAGACCATCGCAGTACGTGCATACTTACGATTACTTGCATATGTTATTTACTATTCACGAGTTGGCAACTCACCCCCGTTGTGCCACAGTGTTTTGCAGGTAGTCCCTCAGGGCAGTCGCGGCAGGGCTTTCATCTATCGTATCATCTTTTGCAGCGGATACCGCTACGGCTGACTGGGTGCAGTTTTGGCTATAGGTAGGTTTTGCGGTTATCCGATGTTGCTCTTTGTATATTCGTTGTATCATGTACTCTCCATCAACCAATTTCATGTATTGACTTAGAGACGAGATGTTAGGACGATATTTTATATTTCTGGTGACTCGGGATGTTTTTTATGCAGTTTTATTTATATCGTCTTTTATTTCTTCGCTACGGCGTCGTATATCTGTTGTGGTGGTTGTTTCCGTCTTTGGGCATGGATTTTGCTCCCATTGGGGATGCTTTACTTATATATTTGTATGTACCCATTTTTGGGGCTAGTTTTTACAAAGAAGGTGCTACCAAAATTTTTAAGAAAGTAAATTTGGACTTAAAGAATTTTGATTGAGATTTCAAAAGTTTTAACAATGTTCTTATCACTTACTACTTTTGATGGTTTAGATTGCTGGGTTTTCGGCTTACTTAGATTGCATTACGCCTGTGGACGTTGCGTGGTTTAAGGGCCGTCACGTGCCAATTTCGGGTCGTGACATTTACAGATGGCTCCATTCGAAGCATTGTACGGTCGTAAGTGTCGTTCGCCTGTTTATGGGGACTATGTTGGAGAAAGAAAATTGATGGAACCGGAACTCATTGTGCAAACTGTGGAGAAAGTTTACTTGATCCGTAATTATATGAAAGTGGCACATGATCGACAGAAAAGTTGGGCTGATACTGGAAGAAGACCTTTGGAGTTCGTTCTTCATGATCTTGTGTTCTTGAAGATATCACCGACTAGAGGAGTAATCCGATTTGGTAGTCGAGGCAAGATTAGTCCTCCATTCGTGGGGCCTTTCGATATCATCAAGCGTGTTGGAGAGATAGCCTATCGATTGGCTCTACCATCTTCCTTAGCGGGTGTTCATGACGTGTTTCATGTATCTCAACTCCGCAAGTATGATTCAGATGAGACGCATGTCCTAGATCACTCGGAATTGACAGTGAAAGAAGATTTGACTTATAAAGTGTTAGTGTATATGCCCTAGGGGCCATTATTGTATCATACCAGCTTGTATATTACTTAATGCAAGCTTGGGATATTCACAGTTATATTAACAGTCTTGCTAAACATGGTAGTACGCTACTTGGTTTATATCTATCTTAATATGTGTATATGTTAGCATATCGAGAATACATATTGATAGAGCCCTTAGGATCTTGCTTGACTACCAGTGTTGTGATGGCAGTCACACTAGTGGGGGCTGGGTAGTCTACAAGCACATCCTTTTTCAGGTCCCTAGTCGTAGGATTATCGAGACAGGGCATCGATACTCCGGAGTAAACTAGTGTGTACGCTTCTCATCCCAGTTGGGGAGATGGTCTGTCCCACGGCCATTAGTACGTTGTACTGGAGATAGTATACTGGTACACCAGACAGGACTCGCAGGGAACTGTTGGTTGGTATTATACCCGTCGTCAGTTAACAGTTCCCAGATGACATGAGTACAGCATAGTCCGCAGACTTGACACTGCTGCTTCGTCTCAAGTGTGTTCCTACTTTTCATAGATTGCTACCCAACCACGGCTCAAAGGAGTCGTGCAAACAGGTAGCAGTTGGGTGCAGTCCCGAAGCACTTGGAGGCAGTGGCGGTTAGATAGGATTCATCTCTCCCGGTATTGGGAGTTGATAGCGCGCTGTGTTTGGAGAGCCATTATGCAAAGTCCCTGGCCAGGGCAAACGAGATTTACTGGTAAGATTTCCAGTAGCTTCTCAAGGTGTAATGGGCTTCACTCCGACACGACTTTTACCGCCTTTTAGGGGACTGACGCTTGCCGCCCCTTAGGCCCGATAAGAGATAGTCTTAGACGAACAGACCGGACTGTACGGAGATTATCACATCAGGCTCAGTAGGAGTTCAGATGGGTTTTCTCATCGGCCTTCTTATCGACATCTACCCGGGGACCGTTACGTACAGCTAGTACCGCTTACGGCCTGTGGTTAAACCCACTACCAGCGTAAGTGTCGAGTATTTAGAGTCTCACACAGAGAGTTTTCCTGCTTCAGGCGAAACGATATAAAGGTCGTATGGCTTTACGACAAGGTTCGGACATATACGTGTTTTTACGCACGTACGATGTTCGGACAGTTTATACTAGCAGGCTTTGGTTTAAGCCAGATTCTAGTATTTGATTATTGGATTTATACAGTCTCAGTATTTCCGTGTTTTCACAGATGGGAGGGGCATTCTCGTAATTAGTCGAGAAGCGTCTAAAAGATTGATGAGTTGGAGGCTTAGGTGTTATTTGCATTAAATGGATTAGTGACTCATGGATGAATCATCCAAATGAGTTAACGAAGCATTTATTGCTTAATGACTCATAAGCTGATTCATTGTATGTATTAAATGAAGCATATTGTTAATATCAAATAATGGTTTATTTGATATTCTTTATGCTTCATCATATATCACAAATGAGACATAATTCATATGATTCTCACTCACACCTTCTCTCTCCTCAAGCTCTCTCTCTTCAAGAACTAACCCTAATCCTCTCATGTGTTGAGATCCTAGGGTTAGCAAGACTAATAGATCCCTAATCTTCTTCTATATTCTCTAGAGTGCTTTGATTAGCACTCATAGTTATCTAGTTACCTCAAGTGAGAGGTTAAAGCTTGGAGAAGTAGCTCTCGGGTGGATCTTCTATCACATCGAGGAGGCCGACAAGGAGGTGATCAACGAGAACAAGAAGGACTTGATTCATTAGGTATAATCATCTATCATAGTAGCTAATCACTTCTATATAGTTGTTAGTTAGGGTTTAGCAAAGATCCGTAAAGTTAGTCGATGTTAGTTTAAACAAAATGATTGTTTTACCTTTTCCGCCTCCCCGCATTGTGGGGTGTCTAACGTTGACTTACAGTGGTATCAAAGCCTCGCTAAACCATAACTAACTTGTTAGCAAAGTCGTTAGAAATTCGATCGCAAAACGAACCCGAAAAAACATCATTTTCACCATGTTTCTGCCGATTTTAAAACGGGGTCTAAAAATTTTTCAGGGACCCTTAAAAATACAAGCAGGGAATTCTAAGAATTGTGAAGAAATTTAGGACTGTGACTCGACCATAGCGCCGTGAAACCGCCGCCGAGTCAAGCGATTCGCCGTGGATCCGCGGCCGAGTTGACTCCGAGTCAACCCAAATTTGCTCAGTTATTCTTCTGTGTTGATGTTGTGTTTTCTGGGATGATTTGTTTCCGCTCAGGTTTTATGTGCACAGGGAATTATTTGGAGTATATTCATTTGTGTTTGCTTGATCGAAATTCTAAGATATTTGGCTAACTTGATTATATCTGTGATGTGTTTAATGTGTTCATAAACCTCCCCTAACTGCCAGTATGTCGGTTAGCATGGGGTTGCACATTTCTGTAATGGTTTTTACTGGTTTGTGAATGTGGACTTGTTGGATTGTCGTGAATGGATAGCCGAGGGTGTGAGACGAGTGTTTCTTTCATTCAAATGTAATTTGTAAATTGTTGTAATATTCTTTTGCGGGGCACATCCGGGTTGAGGTTGTAGCTACCGTTGTATTATTTCATTTACTGTTTTCTGCTCCTAGGATAGGCCCAAGATGGGGTGCACAAACTACCAAGTACTTTGAAGTGCTTAGTGGCCTACTCACGTCATTGAGGGAGACCGTTTCACTTCGGGTACTTGGCGGATAGTTTGCCGTACCCGTAGGGGTCTAGGGTAGGGTTTTGGCTATTCATCGCGACTGTGTAATCCGTCTTTCTTTGCAGACTCAAAAGGAATGCGGATTCGTAGAAAATCCAATATGTTCATCTATGATCTGGAATGCCTATTATTGCGTCTGACGAATGTACAATATTTATATATGATATTTATTAAGCGTCACTTATGTTTTACACCCGGCTAGCCCAACCCCCGCTCTGTCGTTAGTTAAGTAACCTAACGGGTGAATGACGGGGCCCAGTGGCGAATGCGGATGGTATAAGAGGACGTTGTATTTTCGTTGTTTTTTGCAATGATAGGTTAATTGATGGGACGCATTATATTAATGCAAAGAAAATAAACCAAAGTTGAATCGTTGGAATAGTTTAAAAGAAACCACTCGGTTATTTTTAAAACAGAAGATTTTTTTAATTGCAGAGCTTTAACCACTCCTTTTAAAAACTATCAGGTTTCTTCGATCATATCAAGTTCACTACGTTCACGGTTTCGCCAAAACCATTCGTAGCCCTCCGTCATTTCATTTGGGTATTCAGTAGTATTCAAGCTATGTATTTTGACCAATGCCAAGGCATAGTGTTTGGTAGCTGCTGGGTATTCATTTGTTGCATAGATAGATGAGTTCATTTGGGACAGTCGTATTATCATTTGGCCAACGTCAGGGGTATGTACGGATGGGTTCAAATTAACAAGATAATGATGGGTAGAACTTGACATGTGACTTATGACATTTTGACCAACGCCAAGGTCATAAGAGCATAGGGCAGAAATTTATATCGGGAATTTCTAAAGAATCTGAACTTTGCTAAGAGTTGCATACCATTTAGAGTATGATAATTTTGGTAGGATTCCTTCAGCTTTATCACATGATGATATTTGGATCCCGATTCTACTGTGAGTATCTGCTACTCATCAGGAGATTCGTCGCTTAACGATCAATGCTATAAACCAAGTAGGTGTCGAGAAAGGTGTCAGCGGGGCTACGCCCCCAGAGAAAAGAGGTTATTTAATTAAGGAACTTCGCGAAAGCGTCGTAAAACCTTCCTCAAAGTACCGACACCGGCCTGGCTGAACGGTTAAGCAAGAATTGTACGGTGAGAATAGTCCTGAAAAGTTCTTCCTTTTTGGTTTGAGGAGGGATTCGAGAAACAGTGGGAGCCATCCTGTTTAGATAAACTAAAAACCACTCTAAATTTGCAAGAGCATCATGGTAAAGTGTTCCCTCTCTCTCTCATTGCAGCGACCCAGAACATGACAGGCCTTAAGTTACTATTAAATAAAAATATTTTGACAGGGCCAAACTATAAAGATTGGTTCCGGAATGTTAAGATGGCAATTACTTATGACAAATTGGGGTATGTCCTTACCACTAAGGCACCTGCTGTCCCTGGTCCAGAATCCAGTGTCGCGGATAAGGAAATCCGCAAGACCTGGGAGATTGACTGCGCGAAGGCCAAATGCATCGTGCTTTCCTCTATGAATAATGAACATCAGAGGAGGCACGAGAATATGGATCTCGAATCCATATTTCTCCATACCAAGGAACTGTATGGAGAGCAATCTCGTATAGCTAGATACGAGACCTCAAAGAACTTGTTTCAGTCGAGGCTGGCTGTGGGATCATCTGTAGGAGAACATGTTCTTAAGATGATTGGCTATATAGAAGAGCTCGCAGACCTCGGGACAACATTAGAGAACGAGCTATATACAGACTTGGTTCTTCAGTCCCTTCCTTCCACCTACGCCCAGTTTATTCTGAATTTCAATATTCAAGGAAAAGAAGTTGAACTTCCAGAACTCCTTAACATGTTGAGGAGTGCAGAGGGCACCTTGCAGAAAGCAAGGGAAACACCCACTATGTTTGTTCATAGTGCTTCCTCTTCCAGGTCCAAGGCAAGGGCCAAAGGAAGGAAGAAGAAGGCCGCTACCAAACCGAGAGGTGGTGTTGGTAAGGTGGAAGCCAAGGGAAAGGAAAAGGTTGCGGTTCCAGTAGTGGCAAAGGACGAGTGCTTCCACTGTCGTAGGAAAGGCCATTGGAAGAAAGATTGCAAAGCTTGGATAGCCAAGAACCAGGACCCGAAGTAAGCTGTGGCTTCGGCTTCAGGTGTGTTTGTAATTGAAAATTGTCTGTCAATCAACTCTACTTCCTAGGTATTGGATACCGGATCAGGATCTCATATATGCAATTCATTGCAGGCACTGAGAAACCGTAGAGTGCTGAAGGTTGGTGATATGACCCTCCAGGTTGCTAACGGAGCTAGCATAGGTGCTTTGTCCGTAGGGATTATCACCTTGGATTGACGAGTGGACATATTTTGGTTTTGCATAACTATTTTTGTGTACCCATTTTAACGTGTAATATCATATCAGTATCGTTGTTATCAAAAGAAAGTTATGCTTTCACGTTTGTAAGCGATGTTGTTAACATCCGCCTTAATCATGGTTTGATTGTGTCCGGTACACTAGATAACGGTATATATGTCTTAAACCAATTACAGATTTTCAATGTCCAGAACACACTAAAAAGAAAGTCTCCAGATATAAATCAGGCTTTCTTATGGCATTGTAGACTAGGTCACATCAATGAGACAAGGTTAACTAAGTTACATAGAGAAGGATATTTGGATCCGTTCGAATATCAATCTTATGCCACTTGTCAATCATGTCTTAAAGGAAAGATGACAAAGACTCCATTCACTGGACATGGAGTAAGATCGTGCAAGCTCTTAGGACACATACACAGCGATGTATGTGGTCCAATGTCTACACATGCAAGAGGCGGTTTTTCATATTTCATTGCTTTTACGGATGATTACTCTAGGTATGGATTCATTTTCTTAATGAAATATAAATCCGTAACCTTTGAGAAATTCCACGAATATAAGAATGAAGTAGAAAACCAAACCGGCAAAAGTATTAAGACACTGAGATCTGATCGAGGTGGTGAATACTTAAGTGCCGAGTTCCTGGGTTACCTAAAAGAGAAAGGAATTCTCTCTCAGCTTACTCCTCCATACACTCCAGAGCATAATGGTTTATCGAAAAGACGGAACCGAACCCTATTGGATATGGTACGTTCCATGATGAGTAATGCTGAGTTACCGCGATCTTTCTGGGGTTATGCACTAGAATCAGCTGCATATCTTTTGAACAGGGTTCCTACCAAGACTGTGCCTACCACACCATATCAGATGTGGAGTGGGAAGAAACCCTATCTTCAGTATCTGAAGATATGTGGATGTCCGGTTTTTGTTAAAAAGCAGCATGCGGACAAACTCGAGGCACGATCGGTACAGTGTAAGTTTGTGGGATATCCAAAGAACTCCAAGGGGTATTTTTTCTATTACGCAGAGGAACAAAAGGTTTTTGTTTATCGTAATGACCATATTCTAAAACAGCAGTTTTTAGAAAAGGAAACAAGTGGGAGCACAATAAAACTGGAAGAAATTCCAGAACCACAAACTGGTGCTGAAAGTTTGGTAGAACCAATAGTTCCAGAAGAATAGGACATTCCCGCACCCCTCCGCAGGAGTAGAAGGCCGTCTCATCCGCCTGAGAGATACTACGGTTTTCTCATAGACGGGGATAGAGAGGATTGCGTCATTGATAATGATGAACCTACTAGCTTCCAGTAAGCCATCCAGAGTGGCGACTCAGTAAGATGGCTGGATGCAATGCGGACCGAGATGGAGTCCATGTACACCAACAAAGTATGGACTTTGGACTTTGCTCCAGATAGGGTAAAACCCATAGGATGCAAATGGATCTTCAAGAAAAAGATTGGTGTAAATAGACAGGTGGAAACCTATAAGGCTAGATTTGTTGCAAAGGGTTTTCGTCAAAGACCTGGTTTGGACTATGACGAAACTTTTTCTCCAGTGGCTATGCTCAAATCCATTCGGATCCTTCTTGCCATTGCTGCCTTCCATGATTATGAGATCTGGCAGATGGACGTAAAGACGGCTTTTCTAAATGGTAATTTAGAAGAGTGCGTCTATATGGATCAGCCAGAAGGTTTCAATCAAAGTGGGAGCAGCGGGAAAGTGTGCAAGTTGCTTAAGTCCATTTATGGACTAAAGCAGGCATCGCGGAGTTGGAATATATGTTTTGATGAAACGGTCAAAGAATATGACTTTATCAAAAATCCAGATGAACCATGTATATATAGTAAAATCGTTGAACGAACTGTCGTATTCTTCGTCTTGTACGTGGATGACATTCTCTTGATAGGGAAATGACATTTCTATGCTACAATCTGTCAAAGGATTCTTGTCACACAGGTTCTCCATGAAAGACCTGGGTGATGCCTCTTATATTCTGGGGATCCGGATCTATCGTGATAGATCCAAGAGGATGTTAGGACTTTCGCAGTCCAGGTATATCAACACTATACTGAAAAGATTCAGTATGGATGATTCTAAGCGCGGTAGTTTACCGGCTTGTTACGGAATCACCCTCTCCAAAGAGATGTCTCCCAAGACTGATTTAGAAAGGTATCGCATGTCTATTATACCCTACACTTCTGCGGTAGGCTCTATAATGTATGCTGTTGGATATATGTATGCCCTAGAGGCCATTATTTGATAGTGGATGTATATATATATATATATATATATATATATATATATATATATATATATATATATTCAGTGTACATTCTTGCTCGTCATGATAGTATGCTATCTGGTTCTTCTTTATCTGACATGTTGATTTGATCATGCTTTTATTCATTCATACATGTTGATAAAGCCCTGAGGATATAGGCTTGACTACTGTGATTATGATGGAGATCATACTAGTGGGACATCTGTAGTTTATAAGCATATCCTGAAATGTCCCTAGTCGTAGGTGTATCGAGACAGGGCATCGATATACCAAAGTAGACTAGCGTATATGATACTAGACCCATATGATGGGCGATGGATGTTCCCACATTCATCGATGTTTGACATCGAGATCGTATACGGGTGCTCAGTGGTGACTGGGTACACTGGACGGAATCGCCGAGAACTCCTATATGGAATTATATCTATCGTCGGATAGCAGTTCTCAGGTGACACTGGTGCAGGTTAGTCTGTAGACCCGAGATCGTCATAGAGTATTGTGTGTTCTCCCACTGTACTTTGATTACCACCCTACCACAACTCTATTGAATCGTGCAAACAGGTGGCCGTTGGGTACAGTCCTGAGACACACGAAGGCGATGAGCGATAGGAGGGGTTTCGTCTCTCCCGGTATTAGGAGTTGATGCTGTGCTGTGCTCGATTGGCTATATCAGTAAGTCCCTGGCCAGGACTGTTGAGATTCACTGATAAATGTTATCAGTAGTTTCTCGATCTGTTATAGACCATTCATCGGCACGACTTATTGAGTTATTGGGGTCGACGTTACCATCCCTAAACTCGATATGCAGCATATTTGACGAAGAGACCGGACTGTACGGTAGTGTTGTCGGTTGGCTCGACGGGAGTTGTAACAGGTTCGCTTATTTTTTTCTGATCGCTCAATACACGGGTGGCCGTTACGTTTAGCTGACCGCTTGCGGCTTGGGGTGCTTGATATGATCATCACCTACTGCCGGCGTGTTGACGAGTCTTAGAGTCCCACAAAGGAGTTACCTAGTCCAGGCGAAACGTTGTGGTGCGCATATGTGATATGCGTATGGACCCGGTTAAAATGCGCGTATGAGATACCGTATATTAATCGGGCGACTTGCTTTTGGTCAGGTCATATGTGATATGACCGGATTGCTAAATCAAGTGTTGATTTATCATTTGACCATTAGTTTCTCACCAGAAATCCTTTCTTGTCTTTTTGGATGTATGCATGCATGTTTGCATTCATTCTTGTTCATGCACATATGGATGTGCATGCACACATGCATACATACATCATTCTATCATGGTTGTATATATATAGAAGATGGTGGCAATATAAGACTCACACCTTATGATTATATATAGATATATATTTGTATTTGTGTTAAAACAAAACAAAAAGAAAAAGATTAATCCATGGTTATCTTCTACACTCTTCCTTGAACTAACCCTTGTTCACCCACTTTTTAACCATGAGTTAATCTTCCTTTTGTCATTTAACTCAAGTACAATAATATCTTTATTATGTAACCATGGTTTGAGATGAAGAGTAGAAATTATATATACTTATATTTTCTATTTTTCATATTAAGCTTATCATTATCTTGAGCTTAGAAAGCCATCATCTTCTTCCTCTTTTCTCTCTTGCTCTCTAGTTCTTTCAAGTAAGCAAAAGAGTAATCAAGTTAGGATTTTGAAGTGAGAAAACCAACCACAACACCATTCTACACTAGTCTTGCCCACTTGAGAAGAGTGTTAGCTTCCATTTTCTTCTCTTGATCTTGTGAAGTTACAATCTTGGACAAAGCGGACTCCGGGTGGATCATCGTGGACCTAGAGGAGTTCAAGCGGACCTTTTACAACCCTCAAGTAGCCAAGGAGTCTAGCGTAGGGAGCTACAAAGGTTGTACTCTCAAAACCCTAATCTCTTCTACTTGTGATGTTGTGTTTGTTTAGAAACCCTAATTTTCTAGCGACGATTCTTTGTATGTTCACTTAGCACCTTAAAAATTTGATTTTGAGACATGTGATGCTTCCAAACCCTTCATGAGGTGCTAGGTAAACCTAACATATGCAATGCTGTGCACCAGACCAGATGTAGCTTACGCACTGAGCGTGGTAAGCTAGTATCAGTCAGATCCAGAGGAGAAGCACTGGACAGTAGTAAAGAACATTCTAAAGTACCTGAGAAGGACTAAGGATATGTTCTTGGTTTACAGTGGAAAAGACCTCAAGATCGAGGCTTTTTGTTGATTCCAGCTTCCAGAGTGACAAAGATGACTCCAAGTCCATGTCAGGTTATGTCTTTACCCTCAATGGAGGGGTGGTGTGCTGGAAGAGTTCCAAGCAGGACACCGTTGCTGACTCGATGATGGAAGTGGAGTATATCGCTGCTTGCGATGCCGCAAAAAAAGCAGTCTGGATGAAGAAGTTCCTAACAGAACTTCAGGTGGTTCCTACCATTGTTGATCCAATACCGTTGTATTGCGACAACAACGGCGCTATAGCTTTAGCGAAGGAACCCAGGTCCCATCAGAAGTCCAGACACATCTTAAGGCGGTATCACCTGATCAGGGAGATCATAGATCGCCAGGAGATCGAGGTCCGGAGAGTTACTACAGAGGAGAACACTGCAGATCCATTCACAAAGGCCCTATCCCAGACTCAGTTTGAGAGGCTATTCGAGATGATAGGTCTTCGATACGCCAGTACATGGCCCTAGTGCAAGTGGGAGATTGTTAGTGTATATGCCCTAGGGGCCATTATTGTATCATACTAGCTTGTATATTACTTAATGGAAGCTTGGGATATTCACAGTTATATTAACAGTCTTACTAAACATGGTAGTACGCTACTTGGTTTATATCTATCTTAATATATGTATATGTTAGCATATCGAGAATACATATTGATAGAGCCTTTAGGATCTTGCTTGACTACCAGCGTTGTGATGGCAGTCACACTAGTGGGGGCTGGGTAGTCTACAAGCACATCCTTTTTCAGGTCTCTAGTCGTAGGATTATCGAGACAGGGCATCGATACTCCGGAGTAGACTAGTATGTACGATTCTCATCCCAGTTAGGGAGATGGTCTGTCCCACGGCCATTAGTACGTTGTACTGGAGATAGTATACAGGTGCTCGTTGGGTTACGGGTACACCGGACAGGACTCGCAGGGAACTGTTGGTTGGTATTATACCCGTCGTCAGTTAACAGTTCCCAGGTGACATGAGTACATCATAGTCCGCAGACTTGACACTGCTGCTTTATCTCGAGTGTGTTCCCACTGTTCTTAGATTGCTACCCTACCACGGCTCAAAGGAGTCGTGCAAACAGGTAGCAGTTGGGTGCAGTCCCAAAGCACTTGGAGGCAGTGGCGGTTAGATAGGATTCGTCTCTCCCGGTATTAGGACTTGATATCGCGCTGTGTTTGGAAAGCCATTACGCAAAGTCCCTGGCCAGGGCAAACGAGATTTACTAGTAGGATTTCCAGTAGCTTCTCAAGGTGTAATGGGCTTCACTCCGACACAACTTATACTGCATTTTAGGGGACTGACGCTTGCCGCCCCCCTAGGCCCGATATGCGATAGTCTTAGACGAACAAACCGGACTGTACGGAGATTGTCACATCAGGCTCAGTAGGAGTTCGGATGGGTTTTCTCATCGGCCTTCTTATCGACATCTACCTAGGGATCGTTACGTACAGCTTGTACCGCTTGCGGCCTGTGGTTAAACCCACTGCCAGCGTAAGTGTCGAGTCTTAAGAGTCCCACACAGAGAGTTTCCCTGCTTCAGGCGAAACGATATAGAGGTCGTATGGCTTTACGACAAGGTTCGGACACATACGTGTTTTTACGCACGTACGATGTTCGGACAGTTTATACTAGCAGGTTTTGGTTTAATCCAGATTCTAGTATTGGATTATTGGATTTATACAGTCTCAGTATTTCTATGTTTTCACGGATGGGAGGGGCATTCTCTTAATTAGTCGAGAAACTTCTAGAAGATTGATGAGTTGGAGGCTTTGGTGTTATTTGCATTAAATGGATTAGTGACTCATGAGATGAATCATCCAAATGAGTTAATGAAGCATTTATTGCTTAATGACTCATGAGATGATTTATTGTATGTATTAAACGAAGCATGGTTGTTAATATCAAATAATGATTTATTTGATATTCTTTATGCTTCATCATATATCACAAATGAGACATAATTCATATGATTCTCACTCACACCTTCTCTCTCCTCAAGCTCTCTCTCTTCAAGAACTAACCCTAATCCTCTCATGTGTTGAGATCCTAGGGTTAGCAAGACTAATAGATCCCTAATCTATATCCTCTAGGTTGCTTTGATTAGCACTCATAGTTACCTAGTTACCTCAAGTGAGAGGTTAAAGCTTGGAGAAGTAACTCTCGGGTGGATCTTCTATCAAATCGAGGAGGCCGACGAGGAGGTGTTCAACGAGAACAAGAAGGACTTGATTCATTAGGTATAATCATCTATCATAGTAGCTAATCACTTCTATATAGTTGTTAGTTAGGGTTTAGCAAAGATCCGTAAAGTTAGTCGATGTTAGTTTAAACAAAATGATTATTTTACCTTTTCCGCCTCCCTGCATCATGTGGGGTGTCTAACGTCGACTTATATAAAGAGCAACCGATGACGATTGTGGATCGACGAGAAAAGGTTCTCAAGAATAGGGTGATCCCTCTAGTGCTTGTTTCGTAGGAAAATTGTTCGCATGGAAAACCTACTTAGGAATGTGAAGACGAGATTCAACAAAAGTTTCTCATCTCTTTTCTTAGATCTGTATCTTCTTATCTTTTCCTATTTCGTAAATTTCGAGGACGAAATTCTTTTGTAGTTGGGTATAATATAACACCCTAGTACGGTTATACGACATTAATTGGTATTTTAATACTTTCTTTATGTTTCTTTTATTCTATCTATTGGGTCGCGAATGATTCGAATAGTAGTAATCATTATCCCACCTGACCCGCAAATTTAGAACCCAATATGGTGCAAGATTGTATCTAAGATTTACCAGTAAAGTGTATTTATGCAAATCTAGCATAATACCTACATTATATTTTTAGATCTTTATATATCATATATCTAGATCATCATATATCTTTTAATAGCCACAAGTTAAGAATAAGTTATATTTTATTAACTGTCATTATATGGTTGCCATCCCATATTTTAATTTTCTTTTATTTTCTACCTTTAAATCTTAAGATATCTAATATCAAATATTTACTAAATCTAGATATATTCTTAGAATCCTTTTAAATTTTAAATTAGGGGTATGAATAATTTAAAATATATTCTTGTGTTATGGTTGAGAAGTTTACATATGTGAATTATTTCCCAAAATATATTTTTGATGAGATTTTGGTGGAGATTGGTTGTTGTTTGATATTATCTATATACTTTAAAATTAATATATATTTATAACCTAATTTAAACTATACTATATATATTTATATTAAACACAAAACCACTCTCTCTCTCTCTCTCTCTCTCTCTCTCCATTTAACATATCTCTCCCTCATCAATTTATATATTCTCCTTCTTCGTTCTTTCAGTCCACACCCATTCTCGCCGACGCAACTCCAGCCTCATCATAAAACCTTAACCAAGGCATCAAAACTTGGTGTTGATTTTTATAGCGTCGTGTTACTTTCGTTCATCGCGTTTGTTTCGAGAAAGTTTACAACTTACTACATGCTATACTTTATGTAATTTACTTATATGTTGTCGTACTATTATTATTATCATCATCATCATACAGCTATATCTATATGTTAGTGATATATGCCTTAGAGGCCATTATTGTATAGTACTGGTTTGTATATTACATTTTGGAAGCTTGGGATATACACGGATATAATAACAGTCTTGCTCAATATGGTAGTATGCTACTTGGTTTGATTCTACCTCAATATGTGCATATGTTGCTTTTAGCATATCGTTTATACATATTGGTAGAACCCTTAGGATATTTTGCTTGACTACCAGCATTGTGATAGCAGTCACAATAGAGGGGACTGGGTAGTCTATAAGCACATCCTTATATAGGTCCCTAGTCGTAGGATTATCGAGACGGGACATCGATACTCCAGAGTAGACTGGTGTATACGCTTCTTATCCCAGCAGGGGAGATGGTCTGTCCCACAGCCATTAGTATGTCGTATTGGAGATGGTATACAGGTGCTCATTAGGTTATGAGTTACACTGGACAAGACTCGTGGGGAACTGCCGGTTGGTATTATATCTATCGTCAGGTGACGGTTCCCAGGTGCCATGAGTACAGCTTAGTTTGTTGACTTGATATCGCTACTTCATCTCAAGTGTGTTCCTATTGTTATTAGATTACTACCCTACCATGGCTCAAAGGAGTCGTGCAAACAGGTAGTAGTTGGGTGCAGTCCTGAAGCACTTAGAGGCAGTAGCGGTTAGATAGGATTCCTCTCTTCCGGTATTGGGGATTGATATCGCGCTGTGTTCAGAAAGACATTACACAAAGTCCTTGGCCAGGGCAAGCGAGATTTACTGGTAGGTACTCCAGTAGTTTCTCAGGGTATTTTGGGCTTTACTCCAGCACGACTTATTACGCTATTAGGGGTCTGACGGTTACCGCCCCTAGGCCCGATATGCGATACTTTTAAACGAACAGACCAAACTGTACGGAGATTGTCACAGATAGGCTCAGTAAGAGTTCAGATGAGTTTGATCATCGGCCTTCTTATCGACAGATACCTGGGTAATCGTTACGTGTAGCTAGTACCGCTGATGTGCTTATGGTTAAACCCACTGCCAGCGTACTGTCGAGTCTTTAGAGTCCCACACAGAGGGTTTCCCTACTTCGGGCGAAACGATGTAGAGGCCATATGGTTTTACGGCAGGGTTCGATCATATATGTGTACTTGTGCACAGATATGATTCAGACGGATAATACTAGTGGGATTTGGTTTAAGCCGGATCCTATTATTATATCATTGGATTATTTTCGTCTCATTGTATTCATATTTTTCGGAATACGGATACGGGTATTTATATACGATGAGGGGTATTCTTGTAATTATGCAAAAGTGCTTCTAGAAGAAGACACCTCATTTGTGGATTAAATCATTTTATTAAATGGTTAATGAGGTGGAGGTATGAAGTGTTGCTTGGCATTAAATGAAGCATGGCTACTTGGATAACTCATGGTTTTTGTGACTATTGAAGCATGTTTGATTCACTTGTGAATTATTGGTATGAATCATTATCACAAACCCTTAGCCATCTTCATATCATTCTATCTTCAACACTCTCTCTCCTCCAAGCTCTCTTCTTCTTCGTCAACCCTAAAAGTCTCATGTGTTAAGAAACCTAGGATATTTTGAGACAAACTAATCCATCATCACTCTCTACATCCTCTAGGCTATCTAGTTTAGCGAACTAGGTATCCTAATTACCTCGCTATTGAGGTTGGAGCCCGAACTATAGACTCTCGGGTGGATCATCTTTGACTTGAGAAGGCCGACGATCAAGCGCGATCCATACATTTTGAGGAGCCAAGGAGGAGAACAAGAAGACCCGAAGGACTTGATATTAAGAGGTATTACTTTCTTCACAGTAATTAAACCTCTTTTAGTTTAGTTAGTTATGGTTCAAGTAAAGATCCTGGAGTTTAGTCGGTATTACGAAGTTTGAAAAATCGTTTTTTGCATATTCCACCTCCCCACGAACCAGCGGGGTGCGCGACATCGACTTACACTATATAATTTATACACCGTAGTTACTTAACGTTAATCAGTTTTATAATATACTATGTATGCAAGTTTACAACTTGCGACAAGATATAATTATATCTATAAATATATATATCGTCGTAATATTTCTTATTATTATCATTAATTAGTTTATAATCTACATTTTATAACGTTATATAAAATATAGTTTGAAAATGTTATAGTTTACACATGAAATGTCGTCGCAAAGCGGATACGACAAATCTGAAATTTACTGTATACCTTACCTTATCTTATAAAATTCATTATAAATCATAGAAAATCATTAACATACATTATTTAGTTTGTTATGAAGCTAACTTAGAATACTATAACCCTATGAAATATTTACTTGCAAAATAAATTGTTTAAATAACGTAAAATGTAAATGAAAGTACCTCTGAACTGTTGTCCAGGGTAATTCCAGAAGCAAACTTTCAATTTCGAACGTTTATAACTTTTTATAGGAACAACCTGAGATATTTTAACTTATAAAAATGAAACTTTTATTAAATTAGCTTTGTTTTGCTATATGATGCATCCCTTTTGGAGAACGTTTGTTATTTTTAAGATATTTTACAAATCAGGATGACGCTTAATTTCTGAACGGAACTTTCTTGTGCATGGTTAATCAATGCCACTTTTATAGTTATTAATCGGATTGAATATTTCATCTATGTTAATGTTATTATATCAATATCTATTTAATAAATAATAGTGCATATGTTTTATTATTCAGCAAACATTACCGATTTACAGTTTTACAACACCCGTCTGTATCCGTACCGATAATAGTTTATCTAGTTACATGCCGGAACGTCACAACGTTATCACAGTACTATATTAGTTTAATATGTTATCCACATTGAATCATACAGGATAATGGACGTATAATTGTTATTACAGATAGATACATATGCATCCTAGCATTAGTCGTGTTTCGATATTGATTATAATTTTACATTGGTATCTATTTTGGTTAATATATATTACATGGTATGTTCGCGACCCATTACATGACTTGTTACTTGGATCTTGTTACTAATGCCAACAATATTGACGTGTTGTCCTGACAGACGTAACTTGTTGTCTGCACAGACGAGAACTGTACCTGCTTGATCCTGTGTTGGCATTAGATCTATATTGGCAATACCTGATTTGAACACAAACCTGGGGGAAAAAGGGAAATCAAGAATGTAACTGAAATGTAACTCAAGAGAATATTATTTCATGTTTTCCGTTTTTCCGGGCGTTAGGAAATAATTACCTGTTTGCCGTTTTTCCGGGCATTCCGGAATAATTACCTGTTTGCCGTTTTTCCGGGCGTTACGGAATAAATCATGTTACTGTGGTCCCGTAGGGAATGAACGAGATATATACTGTTGGGTTACGATGAGGATTATAATAATTGATTTTAAAGACTTTAGAATAGATAACCTAGAAGCACAGTTTTAGGTTGCATATCAGACATCACATATATACACCTCACTGTTTTACACATGTGTTACTCATTTATATTCATGTTTACTTATATCATTATATCCTGGAGTATCGCTGTTATTTGGTATTATGACGCACTTACGTCTGGGTTTTGCATGGCCCGGTCCCTTTTCCTTTATCGCAGGCAGATCGAGAGTATTTTAGCAATCAAGCCGAGCGATGAAGAATTGAACATGTGTTATTTAGAGATGTTTAGTTTAGTTTATTCTTCGTAGTTTTATTTCCTTGATGTGAGCCCATATTGGGACAAGTTTCAGATGTTGTTTATTGGATTTGATTCTTTTCCGCTTATGCATTTTCTTGACTCTATTTACTGTGGCAAATGGACATAAACTAGATAGATTTTATATTTTACCGTTCTTGATATCCTATAAACAGCCGTAATGTGACTGTGGAGGGATGTTTCCTGGCCACAGGTAGCATGGTTGGTTCTGTCACGTGTCGTAGTTTGTGCACTTTGAGAAGCGGGGCGTGACAAATGCAAAGGGGAAGTAGGAGTGGCAAGGATATATGCGACTTCGTCATGAATAATCACAATCCAAAACCAAAGTGTGTATGAAGGTTCGGTTAACTTGGTTCATGAGTTTTAGTTTAAGGTCAGGTCATGGTCACTGCTAAAGAGAGAGGGAAAAGAAATACTCAGCGTGCACTCTAATCTAGATTAGATTGGTTAATCATTTTATCTAATCAGGATGGCTCCCACTGCTTCCTCGAATTCTCCTTCAAATCCTAAAAGGAGAATTAGTCGGGATCATCTGAAAATCACCTAAGAAGTAAGACCTACTCATCAGTGGGAATTGGGATCCAGCTATCATCGCGTGAAAACCTGACGAAAGCCACTCAAGTCACCACACTCCAGAAGGTATGCGCATGCCTGGAAGGTTTCCTTTATATTTGAAACTCCCGATATAGTGTTTTACCCCTAGGACCCAAGGACCTTGATGAATAATCAACAAATCAAGGGTCCTATTCAAGTTCAACCCGTCACTATCTTGATTGCGTTAAACCCACTCATACGACCTTTGACGAATGATCAATAGTCGTACGACTGTTCTAACCAATCCACATATCCATGCGACAGAAAAGTATTACAGAGCTACCGCACACTACGTCTCGGCGAATAGCAACGAAAAACGTAGCATGAATACTAAGCAATACTAATCTGAAATGACGGAGGGCTGCGGCTGGTTTTTGGTGAAAAACCTTTAACGTAATGAACTTGATATCATTGAAGGAACTCAAGCAGTTTTTGAAAAGGAGCGGTTTAAGCTCCGCATTTTTTAAAACGAGTGGTTTTGTAGAAAACCGATGGTTTAGAAGAAAACCGAGTAGTTTATAGTCACGTAAACTTTTGCCAAAGTGGTCATTCCCTGTGAAGGAATCTAGGCTCTTTCCCAATCAAATGAGGTGCAAAATATTCCTAACTGAATACCACGATACAAAGCAAAAGAATCGATTATAGTGAAGTTATTACAATGACGCAAATTTTTTGCCCAAGAGGTCACTCCCCATGAAGGGATCTTGGCTCTTGCCTCGTCGAATGAGGTGCCAGATATTCATAACCGAATACCACTTTGCAAGGCAAAAAGAAACGTCTGTAATGTTATTTTTCAAAAATTGGTTCCAACAACATCATTTAGGTTTGTTTTCCTTGCATTATTCAGAATTAATGCAGTCCCATCAATTAATTATATCATGCCAGAAAGAAACGAAAATAATCATGCACATATATGCCATCCGCATTCGCCACAGGGTCCCGGGTCTTCACCGTAAGGTTACTTAACTTACGGCTGGGCGGGGACAGGACTAGCGCAGATGCAAAACATATATAGCGTCTACTATACATACATACATATATATATATATATATATATATATAATATGAATATTCGTCTCATGCATGATATCAAGTAACAACATAAAAGCATCATATAGAATCACAGCGGAAGCAAACACAATATGGAAATGTGGATAAACAAGGAAAAGTACATTTCAATTGAGCCAAATATGAAATGCAATTTCCCGGTCGTGTGGATAGCCCGTAGTATCAGACCCTAGACCCCTACGAGTGCGGCAAGCCATCCCCCAATCCTAGAAGCGAGGCAACCCTAATCAATGAAGTGAGTGGGCCACCCAGCACTTCCGAAATCCGGTGACTTGGGCACCCCTCCGCAGGTCAATCCTATACCCCCTACGAGTGCGGCGAATAGCCTGCCAATTCTAGAGTAAAGCACCCCGATCTCAACGACATGAGATGGAGGCCCATTGCCCTCTAGAACCCGGCTACTCAAGCACCCCGCCGCGGGGTAATCCTAGTGCATGTAATTAAAAACAGAATATACAACAGTGACTACGTCCGCAACCTGGACGTGCCCCAAAGAATAATACAAGCCGCGATGACGGCAATCCACATGTCGAACGCTTGCCATGCAATATGAATATACATTACATCACAGAGAACTACATCTAATACTATGTACACCGGGCTATCCATCACGACAAATCCAACATAACCATAATCACAGAGCAACACAAAACATCAACGCGAATATCATGTTCGTATACCCGTATGATTGTGCATATAGCAACCAGTCAGATTATACCACACTATGATATTCATGGTCGCAAAAACAAATGCTCAGAACAACACAAATTTAAAATTTCGATCAATTAAAACTTTCCGCATTAGCCCCCAAAGTACAAACCAGTACACAAACAAATCTGGACTAAAACCAAATATTCCAAAAATCAAATTTCCATGAACTAAAACCCCAGAAAAAATTTGGAGCACCATAGCTAAAATTGGACCGCGGTTCAGCAGTCAAATGGCGCATTTGACTTCTGTTCCACGGTCGAATTTTGGACTTAGGTGCCCAAATTTTTTTCTTAGCTCTAATTTTGCCTACATATAATTTTAATGCAACCAGAAATTTTTTTTGAACAATTTTGAAAATCGAATAGCAAGCAAATAATTTGGAAATGCGATTCGGAAAATCTCGTCAATCGAAACTCTAAATTATTGCAAACAAGTCTAGCTTTTAGCATGGCTTTGATACCACTGCTGGGAACTTAGGTACACTAGCAAACTAGTTTTCGAAGATGGCAACATGGATTTCAAACTTTTTCTAGTTCGCTGAAGTTCCCGAAACCATGAATCGAACTAAATAGCTAGAATTTGTATACAAAAACCTAGTGAGCTAAACTAATCTACTATACGTAGAATACTCGTATTCTCAAGCTTTCTTCAAGTACTCCGGATCGCGGTTGCAAGCCAGTCCTCCTTTGTCGAACATGATCCACCTGAGGGAAACGATGCAGGCTCCAACTTCGCCTAGCGAAGCAACCGACGCTCCAAGGTCGCTAACAATGGAGAGTGGAGATGCAGGAATTTTTCAGTCTCTTTTTCTCTCATTTCTTAAGCTCAAGTGAGTACCTAACGAAGAAGGAGGAGGAGGTGAGGAAAACCAAAGCATGAGAAACTCAAGAAAAAAGAGCTAAGTGTAGAAGAGCTATCAAGCATGATAGAATGAAGAATGAATGGCATGTAGAAAGAACAGCTTCTAATTTTTACAACCATGCAAAAAATAGCTCACACATTTTTACAATAAACAAAAAATGGCCCATTCCTCTCTACATACTTCCAACCATGCTCATGCCACCTCAACCTTCACCTCATTTGTAAATGATTTTCTAAAAATAAAATCATATAATGAGGTGTCCATCTTCTAAAAGTTATTCCGTATAAATACGGAATACAAGCCGGTATACGTATTGAAATACATATATGCGTATTCGTATAAAATTATAAATAGCCAAGAGAGAAAATGAATAGTGAACAATAATACTAGAATACATATACTAAAAATATATATATAAATTATTAAATCAAAACTTGATTTAATAATCCGGCTTAATCCAAAGCCGCTAGTATTATCAACTGTCTGATTAAAGTCTATGTAGCATGTACACATATTTAATCGGACACCTGTATGTACTAACATACGTTATCTATATCATATCTCTTGAACCGAAAAAACCCTCTGTGTGGAACTCTAAAGACTCGTCAATACGCTGGTAGTGGGTTTAACCAGAAGCACGTCAGCAGCACTAGCTTTATGTAACGGCTGCCCAGGTATTGAGCGAAAGGAAGGCCGACGAGCAAACTCATCTGTATCCCTACCAAGCCTGTCTGTGAAAATCTTCGTACAGTCCGGTCTATTCATCTAAGAGTATCGCATATCGGGTCTAGGGGTGGATAAAGTCAGACCCCTAATAACGCGATATTTCGTGTCGGTGTGAAGCCCATCACCCACTGAGAAACTACTGATCCAAATCAGTAATTCTCGTCCAACTTGGCCAAGGATTTCTGGTGATGGCCACCCGTGTACAGCGCGACATCAACCCCCAATACAGGGAGAGACGAATCCTCGATGATCCGCTCACTGTCTCCATGTGGCTCGGGACTGTACCCAACTAAAACCTATTTGCATGACTCCTTTGAGCCATGGTAGGGTAGTAATCAAAGCACAGTGGGAATTCACATGAGACAAATGACGATCTCAGGTCGAAAGACTAATCTATACTCATGTCACCTGAGAACTGTTATCTAACAATAGGTATAATACCATCTAGCATGTTCCCGGCGAGTTCGTCTAGTGTAACTCATAACCCAATGAGCACTTGTATACTATCTTAGGTGACTAACTGATAATGGCTTGTGAGATCGGCCACCGCCCCTCATCGGGGTCTCGAAAAGTATACACTAGTCTATTCCGGAGTATCGGCGTCCAGTCTTATACTCCCTCGACTAAGGACATTTAAGAATGTGCTTATGGACCACCCGGCTCCCATATATATGATCACCGTCATAATGCTGGTAGTCAAGCAAGAATCCTATAGGCTCTATTAACATATAATAGTGATCTGTAATACCACATAATGCATGTACATGATGATATAGACAAACCAGATGGCATACTATCATCTCGAGTAAGACTGTTCTCCCCGTTGGTCCTCCCTCAATCATCACAATCACCTGCCTGCGATTATAATAATTGACTTGAGGGCACTATATCCAACAGAGTTTGTGGAATGCAATGCAAGGTGGAGATTTTTTAGATATGCCTCAGATTCGATCCCCTAAGATTTCCTACTCGAAGATCCAGAGTTATCACAAAACTACATGGAGATTTGATATCATCTACAAGTCATACGTTTGGCAGTCTCAGCGCCAGACGTCTGCCTCTGCTCTTTATGCACGAGCATATTTTGGGAAAACATCTGTCTCGATGAGGTTTCTTCCGAGCGCTCAGTTGTTTTGGGAGACAAATCTAGACGTTTGGCCATCACTTATTCAGACGACTAGTGTATGCTTTGTTAGTTCGTGACTAAATATCATATGTCTGCCGATTCCTTTAGCATACGTCTGTTGTATGTCTGGTCCAGATATTTCCTTAGTTAGGAAATTAGTTTTTTGAGGAAATTTTTTGTATGCTATATATATGGTAGTATATTTTAGACCTAGATCTGAAAGCCTTCTATTAATTTGATAGAACCCGTTGTTATTTTGAGAGATCCAGTGTTTGAGAAGGATTTGTAATTCTCCAATGATTTGTACTCCTCCGGATATTTGATTATTAATAATGATTCGCCTTTGCCTAATTAGTATGCTCTCATATTTCTATTTTACCCGTGGTTTGATTTTCTTCTCTTTATCTATTGTATGTTAGCTTTGTGATTATCTCGTATACACAACAATTTTAGGGTGTTGTTCCTAGGTAGTATACAAAGGAACCAAAGTTAAATTAATTATATAGAATATAATAAAAATTTATTAAATGAAATAAAGCAAAAAAATAAATATGATTGAGGTTGATGAAACCATCGACTGAGGCACAGATATCTTGCTTCTTTTAAGGAAATTCATATCATCATGGTGAGAAACTAATGTACTCCACCGATGCAGCGAGTCTTGACGCATTGCCTAAAACTGGAGTTTTCTGAGCAAATACTCCTCATCATGGGACTGCTTATCTTGAGCTTCTTCAGATGATGATAAAGGAAAGATCTCCTGTAAACCCGAGCTTTCACCGACCTCAATATCAACTCTCGGCTCATCCTTCCTCGAATCGTCTTCAACTGGAGTTTTCTTATTGTTCGGCTTCAACATAGTAGATTCATCAAAGGTCATATCTCTGCTAATCATAAATTTAGACGGTATTGGATCTGAACACCACAATCTATAACCCTTAACGCCGATAGAATAACCGAGAAATATACATTTCTTCGCTCGGAGATCCAACTTGCTTTCATAGCAGTGTGCATAAGTAGGGCAACCAAACACCTTAAGTGTTGAATAATTAGCGTGTTTTCCCGACCATACCTACTCTGGTGTCTTATAACATAGCGATGTATGAGGTGACCAATTCACAATATAACATGTCGTATTTACCGTTTCTGCCCAAAACTCTTTTCTGAGCCCTGTGTTGGACAACATGAACCGCGCTTTCTCTAAAAAGAGTCTGGTTCATGTAATACCCAGCCCCTTTTATGTCAAAACCTGTATTTTGTTACTTTATAATTCCATTTATAATTTTATTTATATTATTTATAATTTCAATTAATTTTTATACCTCCATTTTCTATTAACAATAAAACCTAAATTTCTCTTTCTTTCCATTATTCCTCCCCTTATTTCCCCAAGCCCATTTCTTTATTTATTTCCTAAACTAAAATTTCATCCCCAACAGCCCGAGCCCACACTCTTTTTCCCAAGAATTTTCCTTTTTAATTAACCCAACTCCCAAGCCGGCCCTCATTTCTTTTTCCACCATTTTTCATTCCCCAGATCTCAGCCCAATCTTTCTCTATTAATTAATTAAATTCCTCGGCCCGGCCCACTCTCTCACCCCAGCGCCCGCTTCTCCAACTCGACCCGACTCGTTCCTATTCATTTCCTTCCCCAACGGCTTTTTCTCCCGCTCGTTACTGTGCCTACGCTCTCCTCGCCGTAACCGACGCCGCCTCCTCCGCTAACGCCAGCGACCACGTCGCCACGCTCCTCGCCTTCACCGACGCCACGACGCACGCCTCTCTCTCCTCTCATAATTTTCCTCCCCTCTCTCTTCCTCTGTCTCGACCTCTCTCCCTCAAGCCTAAGTCAGTCCCCTCCGCTTCACCTTCAACTCCGACCACCATATCCTCGATCTCGACACCACCATCAACATCGTCACCCTCACCTCCCTCACCTCCACCCTCGATCATGAGCACCCCCACTTCCTCTCTCCCACTTCCCTGCACACCCGAGCACGAGCCCTGCGCCCCTCGTCGGCGAGCCCCTCTCTACGTCTCGTCGACTCCCCGCAGCATCATCATCACCGTCGCCACCATCTCTCTACCTCTCTCTCTACACTTCTCTCTCTCTCCTTCCCCTCTCTCTCTGTGATCTCTCCCCCTATCTCTTCCCCTGTTCCCGATTTCTCTCTCCCTCTCTCATTCTCAACTCTCTCTCTCTTCCCCAATCTCTCTGTTTCTTTTTCTCTCTCAGTCTTCTCTCTCTCTCACTCATCTCTCTGTCTGCCTACACACACTCTCTCTTTCTCTTTGCCTACACACACTCTCTCTCTCTCTCTGCCTACACTCTCTCTCTCTCTCTGCCTCTGCCTACTCTCTCTCTCTCTGTCTACTCTCTCTCTCTGCCTACACTCTCTCTAACTCTCTCGATCCCTCTTCTCACCCAACGCGAGCCATACAGTTGCCGACCCATCACTGGCCACCCAACACACTGCAGCCCCACCATCTAGAGCTGCGACCAACGCAGACACCCCGACGACGCCCCGAGCCCCCACTGGCCGAGAACAGACCCGAGCTCACCCGGAGCCGTTGCAGTCGTGGTGCAAGCTCGTCGCGTGCTCGTACTGTGCCTCGCTTCCGTGCACCTCCAGGCAAGTTCCCTACTTGCTACATGCTATCTTTTGTTAATTACAAATCAATATCGTATATATTTCATGCTTTACCTTTCCGTTAGATTATTCGACACAACTGTTCGATACTTGTTCTCATAGAAAATCATTATTTAATTTGACGGAACACAATTGTATATGCTGGCCCGAAGGGCTGTGAATCTAATGGGTGAATTTCGTTGGAAAATATAACCGTTAACGACTAAAACCACTACCCCCAAGTTTGCCTGTAAAACTGGATATTTTCTGTACCTGAAAACCGTAAAAATCACCATAAATTATATACATAATAGAATGATGCGTTCAATGGCTCAAATCGAAGTTGACTCAGCAAAATTTAACCCTATACTAGTTTCCAGATATTCCTGTACATAAACTGTGACAATATTTGGATCGGAGTGCGATTCTGGACTGCAGTCCAAAGCGACTCCAATTGTTGCTTGCTGTTCCGTAATGAACACCACCCTGTCTCCTAAACTCGTAGGTTGCGGAACTCCACTGTTTATTGTAGGTGAACCTGTTATCTAGATAACATAATTTGTTTCATCCTGTTTCGTTATCGTTTGTTATTTATTCTGTAATTTAAAAGATCGGGACGCATAACAGTCATAACAGAACCAGAACTGACATATTGGTATTGAATAGTGTATATCTCCTGACGTACAGACGAGATTGAAGATCCGTCTATTGCGTTGAAACCCTTACTGAAAACCCTATATTTCATCCAACTGTAGCGTCGCTAAAATCTGATCCCAACTGGAATTAAAATGCGTTGCGAAACGGACTTCTGATTCTGAAACCGGATTTCCAGCCGCGAGCGCTTAAAATGAAATGGTTATAATTAATGATCCTGGAACCCGATTGGCATGAAACTAAATTCGATGGATGGACAACTAAACATACTAAGTATTACCTGTTTACCATTTCACTAAACTATACACGTACGTTTCATGATAAATCGTGCAAGTGATAGAATACTGTTTCATAACATCCTAATCATGCTTATATACTGTTCACGCATCATATCATACCCATATCATTGCATTGATAATCTAGTGATATCGTGCATTTACCCAGTGTTAGATTTTAGTGATGATTGTGGCAAGTACGTCAGTGTTCGTGTATCCGTGAATAAGTGAAAGTGATACGTACTTGTGCACAATTAGTGACCCTATTATTCTATTGCATTGTCGACGTCTGTGGGATGCGTGTACGTGTGACTATAAGTGGTATGGGACACTTATGGAAGCGCTTGCACGGGTGTCACAGATAAGGCATCAGACACTGCCATTTATCTTAGGTAGTAGTCGGGACGTGCTTGATGGAGGTCCTGCCTCCAGTTCTCGCGTAGACATGTCACGGATCGATTAGTATTTAGGGTTATGGTTAGTGTTTGATGTAGACCACGGGGTGTGGAGTAGTTTAAGTGTGAGTTCAACAGAATCTCGGGAGTCCCATGCCGGTTTATATATTTAGGGAGTTATATGGAGATTTACAGGGTATGTGATATTCACCGTGATATACATGTTGGGCCCGTGGTCCCTTGCCCTTGGGTTCTACCCTTGGGTGGAGGACACTCACGAGTGGTTGACTCTCACACTTGGACTGACGATAAGCTTAGTGACCTGTACAGTGAGACTTAGAGACTGATAGGGATACTGGCATTGATATACCTTACTTACTGTGTTGACATACGTGGCTTATCGCTCTACTGCTTTTACTGTTCCGCTGCATTGATTACTGCTTGTTCATACCCTTACTTCCATTGATCTACTGTCATATATATCTAATATCACCGTTAGAATTGTCACATGGTTTTATATATATTATATTGCTATTGTGTCGCTCTGACGACCTGAGTATGCATGCTCAGTGTGAGGAGAAGATTTAGCCTGGACCAGGACTAGACGCACATCACGGACATCTTGATTTACCATCCAGGGTTATACCCTTTTGTTTCCATCAGGTCAGTTATTTACATTGTTTTGTTTCAGTTACTGCATTTCTCATTACCTGCGTGTTATTTACTGATTACCAGTTAAAACTAGAAGCCGAAGTGTGACTACGGCAGGACATTTCCTTGGCCGTAGGAGCATGGATGGCCTTGTCAACCTCTCGTATTCCGTATTTTGGGATGCGGGGCATGACATGGTTTAGTTGGTATCAGAGCCAGGTTTTGCTTTGATTGGTATTGCAGTTTTCCGTGTAGAGCTTGACAATCTAAGATATCCCTCAATCTAGATTGTAAACTTGATATTCTTGATTCATATTCGCATTGAGCGTTCTGCTATCCATTCACTTAGGTTTCAGGTAACTTGGCAAAGTTTCGTGGTTGTAATTGTGAACTACATCACGATTACACTACCATACTCTGTTTAAGTGACTTGGAGTCGTACGGTTGGTTCTCCACTTATAATAAATTCAGCACCTCTGATATTTTTGAATCTTTGTCCTATCCATATTATATTTTGATTCGTATATCTTGTGAATTATATCATCCTCAAAATCATTGTTTCTAGATCATGTCTTTCAACGACTCTTCCTCTATCTCCACTCCCCAGAATCAGACTGTTGAGATCCTTAGTGTACTGCAAGGTTTAAAGGAAGCCCAGAAGCGAACAAACGACTTATTAGCTGAAGGGATGAGAAGGCAGGTGAGTCAGACCCCAGCTGGTGTCTCCTATCATAAAGGGATTCCCATTAGACGAGAAAAGGAGAAGAAGATGAAGCGTCAATTTGTTTCCCCGCGACAGAAGCAGCAAAAGACCCCATGTTGTGGGTATTGTAAGAGACCAGGACATCTTCAGAGGGATTGTCTCCGCGCCCAAGGGAAATGTCTGATATGCGGGTCCAACAAACATCTCATCAACAGCTGCCCAGAAAGGAAAGAACTACAAGGAGGAGACTCGTCCACTCTCCACACTTCTGACAAGTGATGATTATCGCGTAGTTCGAACTTCGATGATAAGGCGGACCTAACGCAAGATTCAACTCACGCGACGAGAATGCAACGTTATAGTAGTCTAAGAAAAAAAAATTCATGTTATCTACTTTCAGTAATAATGTTGTCATCTTTTTATGAATATTTCCTTCCGTTTGAAATCTTGTATCCGCTGAACTTTTGATAGAAAGCAATAAAACTTGAATCGTAATATATGTATCATTCTCTTGTTTCTCCTTATTTATATTATTCATTATCACAGCGTTTCTATCCTAATTTTTCAGTTTCTGCCACCGCATATTTTCTTATACTTCGTACACTGAGCTATTTTCTTGATGTATTTCACTGTCTAATCGTGACTCTTTCTTTCTAGGCCATGGCCCACCCTGGAGCAGCGCCGCATTTAGATGAGGATGCACGGTTATGCGTTTCATTAGACCGCACGCTGACGAGTTCTGACGATGAGATCAACGGTCCTCAGGTCGATTTCGAAAACAACGATTCAGAGGACGAAGGAGCAGCCGCCCCAGAGTTTGACATGATAGGCGATTCCGACGAAGAGGAAGAAGACCCAGAAGAAAACCCGATAGAAGAAGATTCCGAGGAAGAACCGATAGAAGAAAATCCAGAGGAGGAAGACCCCATAGAAGAGAACCCAGAAGGAGAGGAACACATGGAATCGGACCTCGATGAAGAAGCTCCACCCGAGGCAGAAGGACCGGAGGATCAAGACCCTGCTGTGGAAGAACTTCCAATGGCGATGCCCGCGAGGCAATATGGGAATGGACGCCCCTATCTAAGCGCGCGAGCCTACCGCAACCTGCTGAATCTCCACAACCGCGACTGACGGAATTTCTTTTTGGATGTTGTCTTCCTGGCTAAATAAAACTGTGTGTAGTTTAGGGCCACTTTTCATCTTTGGGAATGCTTTGTTTCAATTTTTTTTTGAATGAAATAAATCTTCTGAGTTTGTAAACCTTTTGATTATTGGTTCACTTGACGCTCGATTATTGCCCATATCCATTTATTTTCTGCTGAGATCCCTGGCTGCCCACCCTTACTCATTGTATAGTTTTCACCCTCGTTTCGATTAGAAGGTACCGCACCCTGATCCTTGGAATGAGCCACCATTCATCCTTCGTCTGTGCCCCGTTTGAGATCCTTCTGGGAGGAGAACATTTCTAGTGAAATTTCCGAGTTCGTTAACCCTTCAAATTTTGATTCATAGGATATACCGACCGTTGTCCTCCCCATATCTTTCCCTTATAGTCCTTTATTGCTCACCCTTACTTTCTGTGCTGACCCTATCCCAATCTTCTTGACCTTCAGCCTAAAGCCGCCATACTCCAACCTTTGAATGATCCACACTCCCTTGTAATCCTTACCCTAGCAAGCCCTGTACATTTTATGTGTTTTCCTATTACCCTATTTGTACCTTTTGGGACTTTATTATTCGAAATTTGGTTTCAGTATTTTGTATTTATCGAAGAGTGTGTGTTGTTGACAAATTAGCTTTATGTATTGTAAGCACACTACTATTATCTTCAGTTTTAGTAGCGCAACCTTACACCGCGCATACTTTTGGTCTATGCTTCTTAATTTCGCTATACCAGTTTTCTAAAATATTTTAAACCTATTTTATCGATACCTTATCCTAAAATGTTTTAACCTACCGACTAATTTTCACTGCTTTATTGTCGTTACTTTATTTTTGGGTTTTGTGCCTATGATTACTATTATAAATGGTTGAACCTTACACTTATTTTTCTGCTTGCTTTGGATAGGCTTAGATGTGCATATTTGGGTTTCGACTTTTATCGAACAAACTTTGATTATTATTGTTGGTTATTGTTACCTATATTCTCGTATACTTGTAGTTGCTCTTATAGTGTTCCCGAATTATACTTATTAGACCTATCTTTCGTATATGGTTCTTACATATATATTTGTACCTTCAAATTTTGTCTAACCGTTTTAAGTAAATCAACATGTATTGGTGTTCGATATGATAACTCTTCACTTATTATTTTATAGCTTGTTGTTTCTTTTAAATTTCGAGGACGAAATTTTTGCAAGGGTGGTATGATATAATACCCAGCCCCTTTTATGTCAAAACCAGTATTTTGTTACTTTATAATTCCATTTATAATTTTATTTATATTATTTATAATTTCAATTAATTTTTATACCTCCATTTTCTATTAACAATAAAACCCAAATTTCTCTTTCTTTCCATTATTCCTCCCCTTATTTCCCCAAGCCCATTTCTTTATTTATTTCCTAGACTAAAATTTCATCCCCAACAGCCCGAGCCCACACTCTTTTTCCCAAGAATTTTCCATTTTAATTAACCCAACTCCGAAGCCGGCCCTCATTCCTTTTTCCACCATTTTTCATTCCCCAGATCTCAGCCCAATCTTTCTCTATTAATTAATTAAATTCCTCGGCCCAGCCCACTCTCTCACCCCAGCGCCCGCTTCTCCAACTCGACCCGACCCGTTCCTATTCATTTCCTTCCCCAACGGCTCTTTCTCCCGCTCGTTACTACGCCTACGCTCTCCTCGCCGTAACCGACGCCGCCTCCTCCGCTAACGCCAGCGACCACGTCGCCACGCTCCTCGCCTTCACCGACGCCACGACGCGCGCCTCTCTCTCCTCTCATAATTTTCCTCCCCTCTCTCTTCCTCTGTCTCGACCTCTCTCCCTCGAGCCCAAGTCAGTCCCCTCCGCTTCACCTTCAACTTCGACCACCACATCCTCGATCTCGACGCCACCATCAACGTCGTTACCCTCACCTCCCTCACCTCCACCCTCGATCACGAGCACCCCCACTTCCTCTCTCCCACTTCCCTGCACACCCGAGCACGAGCCATGCGCCCCTCGCCGGCGAGCCCCTCTCTATGTCTCGTCGACTCCCCGCAGCATCATCATCATCATCACCGTCGCCACCATCTCTCTACCTCTCTCTCTACACTTCTCTCTCTCTCCTTTCCCTCTCTCTCTGTGATCTCTCCCCCTATCTCTTCCCCTGTTCCCGATTTCTCTCTCCCTCTCTCATTCTCAACTCTCTCTCTCTCTTCCCCAATCTCTCTGTTTCTTTTTCTCTCTCAGTCTTCTCTCTCTCTCACTCATCTCTCTCTCTGCCTACACACTCTCTCTCTCTCTCTGCCTACACACACTCTCTCTCTCAGCCTCTGCCTACTCTCTCTCTCTCTGTCTACTCTCTCTCTCTGCCTACACTCTCTCTAACTCTCTCGATCCCTCTTCTCACCCAACGCGAGCCACACAGTTTCCGACCCATCACCGGCCACCCAACACACTGCATCCCCACCATCTAGAGTTGTGACCAACGCAGACACCCCGACGAAGCCCCGAGCCCCCCCTGGCCGAGAACAGACCCGAGCTCACCCGGAGCCGTTGCCGTCGTAGTGCTAGCTCGTCGCATACCCGTACTGTACCTCGCTGCTGTGCACCTCCAGGCAAGTTCCCTACTTGCTACATGCTATCTTTTGTTAATTACAAATCAATATCGTTTATATTTCATGCTTTACCTTTCCGTTAGATTATTCGACACAACTGTTCGATACTTGTTCTCATAGGAAATCATTATTTAATTTGATGGAACACAATTGTATATGCTGGCCCGAAGGGCTGTGAATCTAATGGGTGAATTTCGTTGGAAAATATAACCGTTAACGACTAAAACCACTACCCCCAAGTTTGCCTGTAAAACTGGATATTTTCTGTACCTGAAAACCGTAAAAATCACCATAAATTATATACATAATAGAATGATGCGTTCGAGGGCTCAAATCGAAGCCGACTCGGCGAACTTTAACCCTATACTAGTTTCCAGATATTCCTGTACATAAACTGTGACAATATTTGGATCGGAGTGCGATGCTGGACTGCAGTCCAGAGCGACTCCAATTGTTGCTTGCTGTTCCGTAATGAACACCACCCTGTCTCCTAAACTCGTAGGTTGCGGAACTCCACTGTTTATTGTAGGTGAACCTGTTATCTAGATAACATAATTTGTTTCATCCTGTTTCGTTATCGTTTGTTATTTATTCTGTAATTTAAAAGATCGGGACGCATAACAGTCATAACAGAACCAGAACTGACATATTGGTATTGAATAGTGTATATCTCCTGACGTACAGACGCGATTGAAGATCCGTCTATTGCGTTAAAAACCTTACTGAAAATCCTAGATTTCATCCAACTGTAGCGTCGCTAAAATCGGAACCCATCTGGGATTAAAATGCGTTGCGAAACGGACTTCTGATTCTGAAACCGGATTTCCAGCCGCGAGCGCTTAAAATGAAATGGTTATAATTAATGATCCTGAAACCCGATTGGCATGAAACTAAATTCGATGGATGGAAAACTGAACATACTAAGTATTACCTGTTTACCGTTTCGCTAAACTATACACGTACGTTTCATGATAAATCGTGCAAGTGATAGAATACTGTTTCATAACATCCTAATCATGCTTATATACTGTTCACGAATCATATCATACCCATATCATTGCATTGATAATCTAGTGATATCGTGCATTTACCCAGTGTTAGATTTTAGTGATGATTGTGGCAAGTACGTCAGTGTTCGTGTATCCGTGAATAAGTGAAAGTGATACGTACTTGTGCACAATTAGTGACCCTATTATTCTATTGCATTGTCGACGTCTGTGGGATGCGTGTACGTGTGACTATAAGTGGTATGGGACACTTATGGAAGCGCTTGCACGGGTGTCACAGATAAGGCATCAGACACTGCCATTTATCTTAGGTAGTAGTCGGGACGTGCTTGATGGAGGTCCTGCCTCCAGTTCTCGCGCAGACTTGTCACGGATCGATTAGTATTTAGGGTTATGGTTAGTGTTTGATGTAGACCACGGGGTGTGGGGTAGTTTAAGTGTGAGTTCAACAGAATCTCGGGAGTTCCATGCCGGCTTATATATTTAGGGAGTTATATGGAGATTTACAGGGTATGTGATATTCACCGTGATATAGATGTTGGGCCCGTGGTCCCTTGCCCTTGGGTTCTACCCTTGGGTGGAGGACACTCACGAGTGGTTGACTCTCACACTTGGACTGACGATAAGCTTAGTGACCTGTACAGTGAGACTTAGAGACTGATAGGGATACTGGCATTGATATACCTTACTTACTGTGTTGACATACGTGGCTTATCGTTCTACTGCTTTTACTGTTCCGCTGGATTGATTACTGCTTGTTCATACCCATACTGCCATTGATCTACTGTCATATATATCTAATATCACCGTTAGAATTTTCACATGATTTTATATATATTATATTGCTATTGTGTCGCTCTGACGACCTGAGTATGCATGCTCAGTGTGAGGAGAAGATTTAGCCTGGACCAGGACTAGACGCACATCACGGACATCTTGATTTACCATCCAGGGTTATACCCTTTTGTTTTCATTAGGTCAGTTATTTACATTGTTTTGTTTCAGTTACTGCATTTCTCATTACCTGCGTGTTATTTACTGATTACCAGTTAAAACTAGAAGCCGAAGTGTGACTACGGCAGGATATTTCCTTGACCGTAGGAGCATGGCTGGCATTGTCAACCTCTCGTATTCCGTATTTTGGGAAGCGGGGCGTGACAGTTCATTCGCTCCACAACTCCATTCTTCTATGGTGTATAGACAACGATCTAATGCCGAACTATTCCTTCGTTTTTGCAGAAATTGTTGAAATCTCCCGCAAAACTCTAAACCGTTGCTCGTCCTCGGTTTCTTGATTTGCTTTCCTGTTTGCTTCTTAAGAAACGTCATCCATTGCTTGAATATAGTAAACACATCACTTTGTGCTTCAAGAAATATACCCAAACCTTTCTCGAAAAATTATCAATGAAGGTAAGCAGATAGTTGGTACCGCTTGTTTTAAAAGCAACTGGAGAAGGTTCCCGCAAATCCGAATGGATATAATCAAGAGTACCTTTTGTGTTGTGCACCGCTGAGCTGAAGCTAACACGTTTCTGCTTCCCAAAAATGCAATGTTCACAAAACTCCAGATTCGTCGTACTCTTGCCACTAAGTAGACCCTGTTTCGACAACTCGGCCATACATTTCTCACTCATATACCCGAGCCTCATGTGCTACAATCTGGTAGTTTCCAAATACGTTATAGATTTGGATGATGAAATCGCCGACAATGCGGAAGTCGTTGAACCCTGCAATGAATACAAGGACCCTTTCTTCAAGCCCTTCATCATAACGAGATCACCTTAGTTACCTTCAAAACTCCACCTTCAGTGGAAAATTTGTAACCCTTGTCGTCGAGTGCATCCAAAGAGATATGATTCTTTTTCAAATCAGGTACGTGCCAGACTTCCGCCAATGTCCTCACAACACTATCAAATATCTTAACTTAGATTGTCCCTTTGCCAATAGCTCGACACGAACTATTGTTTCCTATTAAACCCCCTCCACCATCAACGGACTCGTACGTGGTGAACAAATCTATATTGGGACACATGTGGTAAAAACAACCCGAATCCATGATCCAATCGTCCTTGGATCGTTGTGTGTTGTCAAGGACCACAAGAAGATCTTCTTCTCCTTTCGCTATACTTCCTTCAACCGAAGAATTCTTCTTTGATTTTTCTTCCTGCTTTTGCTTGTTCTGCAATTTAAAGCAATCGACCTTGAAGCGCCCCTTCTTCTTACAATAATTGCAGGTAACGTTTTTAGCCTTGGATTTTGACCGCGACTTCTTCCTATTTTCTTTCAGATCGCTCTTTTCCGCTCGCCCTCGAACAAATAATCCAGACCATGAACCATATGATTCGGTAGAAGTCAACTCCTTATCGATCGATCTTCTCCTTATATATCAAATTCTCCTTGACATCCTTGATTGAGATCATATCTCGTCCATAAACCATAATATCATGGAAGTGCTTATAAGAGGATGGCAATGAACACAACAAGAGAAGAGGTTGATCTTCATCATCAATTTTAATGTCGATCTTAACCAGATCCGTAATGATCGTATTAAAATCACCAACGTGAGATTTTATTAGAGAGTCCTCTGACATACGAAGTGTGTAGTGGCGCTGCTTCAATAGGAATTGATTCGTGAGAGATTTTTTTAAATATAACTTCACCAATTTATTACACAAATTAGCCACCGTCTTTTCCACCAAAACTTATTGTGGAACTTCGTTTGTGAGACAAAAGTGGAAAGCCGTGAAGGATTTTTCATCCATCTCCTCCTAAACTTCCTCCATCATAGTGGAAAGTTTTTTATCATTCCTATGAATCGCCTTCTTCAAATTGTTTTGAGTCAAAACGGCAACCATACGGACTTGCTACAAACAGAAACTTATATTTCTATTGAACTTTTCGATATCGAACTTCATGATTGTCGGAGACATGATGTGAGATCAAAATACCTTGATTACTAATGAACCCTAAACTTCAAAATCACGATCTAAGAAAGTGGGGAAGAGAACGCAGTTGTCTTTACCCACTGTTGATCTATATCTCAAAATCAAAGAACTAATGGTTCAAACAAAAAATCTCACAACAACGCAACAATAGCTCTTATACCAGTTTGTTGCATATAGAAGACAATCACAAAGCAAACACACAATCGATAACGAGAATAAAATCAAACCACGAGCAAGATAGAAATACGAGAACTTGCTAATGAGATGAAGGCGAAGGTTTATTAATAATCAAATATCCAGAGTAGTACAAATCGATAGAGAATAACAAATCTCTCTAAAACCCTAGTTCTCTCAAAATAATAATGGGTTCTCTCAAATTAACAAAAGGCTATCATATCTAGGTCTAAAATAAGCTATCATATATATATATATATATATATATATATATATATATATATCATACAAAAGATTTCCTTAAAAAACTAATTTTCTAACTAAGGAAATATCCGGTCCAGACATACGGTAGACGTTCGCTGAAGAAATCGGCAGACGTCTGGTATTTAGTTATGAACTAACAGAGCATACACTAAACATCTGAATAAGAGATGGCTAGACGTCTCAATTTGTCTCCCAAAAGTATACAGCGCTCGGAAGACGTCTGAAGCTCATCGAGGTGGACATCTGCCCAAAGTATACTCGTGCATACAGAGCAGAGCCAGACGTCTGGCGGTGAGACTTCCAGACATCTAACTTATGGATGACATCAAATTTCCATGTGGCTTCGTGATAACTCCGGATTTTCGAGTAGGATATCTTAGGGGATCGAATGTTAGGCACATCTAACAAAAACATTAAGATTATTTATAGAGTAGAGCAGGGGAAATCTAGAGAGACTTGGTTTAAAATGCTAAACCAAATAGGACTTTGAGACCAAAAGAGCCCAAACCAAAAATCCGCGCCTGACCAGTTCATTAAGAACATTTGATAAGATTGATGGTGCCTTGAAGGCCGATGATGGAGTTGGTCGATGGCTCTAAGGTCAAGAGCTCTAGGGGGCTCTAAGTCTGAGGGGATGAAGGCTCGAAGGCCAAAGTGAAAAAGATTTCTTTGGGGTTTTATCAGATAGATGTAAGGCCTTGTGGAGGATACTGATGGTTGTAGAGGTCGACGACGAAGTATAGGTCGAAGAAGGCGCCTACGATGCCGTTAGGGACGATTAATGGCAACTATTGTAAGAGTTTCAAAACCCTAGCTCTAATACCATGTTAAGAACTGTAGAATTTTCCTAGAAGGATTACAATATAATAAACCTCTACACACACACACACACACACACACACACACACACACAAAGAGAAGACTTATCTATATAAGGATAAAGATGACAAAGTAAGGTTCCTTGTTAAGAATAAGGATGGATGAGTTAAGATGTATCCTTAAGGACAAGAAGAATAAGTAAAGCAAATACAATAGAATATATATGTACCAACTGTACTATACTATCATACTCTACAGAGAAATTATAAGTTATAAATATATGGAAATGCTCGCATTATATTTTAGCTGTTTTTGGCACTTTCTTTGCACATGCAACAAAAATATTGACGAATATGATTTAAAATTATTATAAGGTATATTTTGCTATAAAAAAAAAGTTAAAATAGTTAAGGATGTATCTATAGAAAAATGCTAAAAATATTTTTCTTTAAAAAGAATGGAAACATTATATATTGCAAAGGTCTTACATAGAGGAAAGATCACAATCCTTCTATCATTTCTATCTAGTTGCCATTTGATATTCAAGAAATAGTCATGCACCATGTACAAGAGGTTCCTAAATTTAAGATGTAATTAGAACTTTATGAATAGTTTGCATTATAATAGAAATCAACTAAAAATGAAACTGAATTCTTTATTTATTGATGTTTTTTATTTCTTATCTTATACATAAGAAACATGCTATACAGATATTGCATTCTGACTAGCGTTCTTTAAAGTAACTTTAGATGGTGGATGGTTTGCATGTGGAGGTGGGTAGTCATCAACCTCCACCTTCATGGATCTTCTTGTTTTTTTATGATTGGTAGTTTTGGCTGATGGGTGATTTGCATGTGGAGGTGGATAGTCATCAACCTCAATCTTCATTGATCTTTTTATCGTTTGGTCAAGAGTAACTTTGGACGGGGGACGATTTGCATGCGGAGGTGGGTAGTCATCAACATCCATCTTCATGGATCCTATTACCTTTTGATTAAAAATACCTTTTGCTGATGGATGGTTTGCGTGTGGAGGTGGATAGTCATCAACCTTCACCTTCATGGATCTTCTTTTTTTTTGACCAAGATTAACCTTGATTGATGGATGGTTTGCATGTGGAGGTGGATAATCATCAACCTCAACCTTCATGGATCTTCTTGTCTTTCGGTCAATGCCAGCCTTGGATGACGGATGATTTGCATGCGGAGGTGGGTAGTCATCAACATCGATCTTCATAGATCTTCTTATGTTTTGATCCAGGATAACTTTGGATGATGGATGGTTAGCATGTGGAGGCGGATAGTCATTTACCTCCACCTTCATGGATCTTCTTGGTTTTTGGCCAAGAGTTGGTTTGGATGATGAATGATTTGTATGCGGAGGTGGATGGTCCTCATCATCCACTTTCATGGAACTTCTTGTGTTCTGGTTAACAGTAACATTGGATGATGGATGATTTGCATGTGGAGGTGGGTAATCATCAACCTCCACCTTCATGGATCTTCTTGCCTCTTTCATTGCTATCAACCTTTCTCCTGTTACACATCACAATTTGGGTATGCTAGTTCCATTTATTTGTATATTTCATCTGCAAGTGTCATTTTTCTTTAGCGATTAATCTAAAATCTATGTATTTTCCTTTTAAATTTAATAATTTGTTGCAACATGATACAAGTAAGAGCAAACCCCAATCATCTTGCTTAGCTACAACTAACACTAGGCTTTTACTGTCACTCGCAATTATGATGGTCTTTATTTGGTGGGAAAATAACCTTGAAGTAATAATGAAGATAGAAAAATAAATTATTTTCCCTTCTAACACTACTTGTTTCAAATATAGCTAATTCAATGATCTTTTCCATCTTTTAAAGTACATTTTAACCAAAAAAAAAAAGAAGAAGGGCGTCCTTTAAGATCCTCTCAAATTCTTGAAAACATATCTCTATTCCTTGAATGCATAATGTTTTAATGAAACAAAGAATGGAAAAGGTGCTTTCATATACATACCCTGGGCCCTTCTATCAATGGATTCTTCTCATAAGCAAAACATTTTACATAAAATCATTTTTAATATATCAATGCTATCACAAATTTTTTTTTTAAAATTTCAACCATAGGAATTAGGGGAAGTTTTTAAATTGGTCAAGAATAATACTCAAAAAAAAGTATATAAAAATAATACCTAGAACGACCATAGGATTCAAGCAAATCATGGAGAAAGCAAGGAAGACTACAAAGAGCCATTCGATGCGAAGCCAAAGAAACCTTGCAGCCATCTCTCTTGCTCGTTCTCACTCTTCTTAGTAAATTAGTTGTGTATAGAAGCCGGATTTGGCCCGCTATTTATAGGAGCTTAACCCACCATATCCATTTCCTAAATATGCTTCTTTTAAAATCTCAGCATATATTTGAAAAGATATAGTCCGAATAGTTTAGGTTCATTTGCCCATACAATAAATGATGAATCATAAAAATAAATTCTACGAACAGGGATTGGATAATTATCCTTTTGAAAGGAAATAAATATATATTTAAATATTCTATTTTATTGTAGGGATTTTTCAATATTACATTTTAGAATCGTTTATTAATTTTTGGTTTGCAGGCCCAAAACTAGAAACCGATTCATGTTTAAACCCATAATGCTTCAAATTTGTCAAAAAAAATTCCAAAGACATAGATACGAATAAATGTGATTTAAACCCAAGATAGATGAAACATTGAGGTATTATTTAGCAATTAACCCAAATATATTAAAAATCAACAGGAAAGAAAAGGCCATTGAGTGAGCATCAAAAAAGCATGTTGGGGCTCGAATGTGAAATAAGGGATGAAGAACGGCTAGCGCTCGCCCCGGTCGTCATCCCTAACTTATCCCTGTAACTCATTCAAAAACCAACATAGCAAAAACAAAAGCTCTACTCAAATACAACAAAAAAACAAAGACCAAAATAGTATTGATTATTACAAAACCCCTTGCTACAGCCCTCTAATACAGAATTAAAGGAGAACAAAGGCTTATGCAGATCAGCAGCATGACCTTGTACCATTGCAGGGAAATCAAGTTCTTCATTTCCTTCTTCTTCTTCTTCTTGGCATTTGATGTCCCTGTCCTGAATTCATTTCGAGAAGTTGGAGCATTTCTTTCTCGCCATAAAACCCAGCAAGCAGTGAAACATATAGTTTGCCATAGGGGATGCAAAGATGCAGACACAACATATAAGTAAGCATCCATAAACTTGTCAATATATAGTATCAGGCAGAATATTAATGTGGAACAGAGCAGAGATGTAGTGCTAAATAGCTAGGCTTTATGCTTAGGCAAGTAAAGAACGGGTGACTAGAAAACCCAGGCATGTCACAAGATGTCCCCAATCCAACCGCCAAGAGCAAGAACCTCTTTAGAGAAGAGCATATTCAAAGAGAGAAGCCAAGAATTTTTGTATTATTTTCAGTGGTATTTTCAGTGGTAAGCATGGCCTCCTATTAACCTTATAGTGACCGCTTTTAAATCCACGAGTATTGAAGGTGCTGATAGCTTGAAGATGTCTTCTCGACAAACTTGGGTTCTTTCATTTGGCGTGGGATAGAGGAAGCTGTAGCCAAAGCAGTAGCAAGAGGGAGTGCGTTTCATGAACACGACACTAATATGGCGGCTGATCAACCGGGAGACAATTCAGTTGCGCCTAATACTGATAGAGAAAAAGGATAATATTGTAGGGCATGCAATAGAAGTTGATTCGGTTCAAGAGGATAGTATCCTAGGGAGAGCAGGAGGAGCAGAAGACTCGATGGAAAAAAAACTTTGCGGTGGGGTTCAAGATAGTGAGGTGTTCAAAGGCAAATGCGAAGGCAAAGAACAAAGCAACGTCATCGGCACACAGTCAAACTCTTTTGCAATTTTTGGTAATATTCCCGATGAGATACCGTTAGAAATATCTAATGCTATTGGTGTGGACCTTGTTCGATCTTTTGAACATATAGATAGAAACCCGGTAGTTTCTCGATCGTTAGAATAGGATAGGTGTATCCTAGGGGATCCTCCTCAGACCGAGGGGGGTGGGCTGAGTGGGGATAAGGAGGAGGTGAATCCTTTGGGTTAGTCTCACGTTGATATCCAGATTTTGGGGTAGGGGTTCTTTTTTCCTCGTTTGAGATGAGTTGTCTCCTTTGGAATGTATGTGGGATAGATTTGGCCTCTGAACGAAGGATGGTTAGGGATGTCATAAGGAAAGAGATATTTTCTTGTTTAGGTTTTTCTGAGACCAAACTTTGTAACCTGGTCGACTAGAGTGTTTGATAGTTTGGGTGTAGGAAGAGACGTAATGTGGGTGGTTAAGCAGGCATATAGTGCTTGTGGAGGGATTTTGCATGGTATTATGGAAGATATCTGAGAGATTGTGGATTCTTTTCATTGGTTCCTTTTCAATTACGGCAGTGGCTGAGAGAAAGCATGACGGATGGGTACAGATGATTACGGTGGTATATGGCTCGTGCAGAAGAGAAGCACGTGAAGAGTTCTGGGAAGAGTTAAGCCAGGTAAAAAGAAGATAAGGGCTTCCATGGGTGGTTGGAAGGGAATTTAATATGGTACGATTTGTGGAGGAAAGGGTGGGCATATTAAATGATTCCAATGACAGACTGCTATTTAACTAAACGGTTGATCAGTTAAGTCTTTTGGAAATCCCAATAAAGGATAGGAAATTCACATGGTTAAATCACAGCCATAGGGTCCGTCTGGCGAAACTTGATAGGATCCTTGTGTCTCTGGATTGGGAGTCTCAACACACTCTTGCTTTTATAAGGACAGAAATGAAAACAACCTCTGATCATGTACCTATATTGCTCTTTGATAGGAAGAATGAAAGAAGGAAGAGTATGAAAAAGTTTCGGTTTGAAAAAATATGGGTGGAAGATGTGAATGTTCGTAATCTTATTCAGAAGAGTTGGGAGTGCCCTATGAACTCTGTAGATACCGCAAATTACTTGGTGGTTAAATTGCGAAGGCCGAGACGAGTTTTGAAAAAATGGGACAAGAAGCAGAGGGTATTGGAGCGATAAAGAAAGGAAGAACTTATAGGCTATATTGAAGAGATGGAGAAACAGGAGGAAGACCAAGATCTATCCCTGGAAGAACATGGATTTTTTCAATCATGAAAGGTGGAGTTAAAAGAGATTTATGTGAACGAAGAGTTGGATTGGAGTCAGAGGGCCAAGGAGTATTGGTTTAAAGAAGGGGATGAAAATACAAACTATTTTCATAGGATGGCTAATATGAAAAGGATGCCTAATCATATTCATATGATTGAGGAAGATGGATAGGTCTTTACTTATGGGGACAACATTAAAAGGGTCGCATTGGGGTTTTATAAGAAGTTAATGTAAGTCCATGCTACCTCTCCCGGTACTTTCGGGCATGCGGAATTTGGTAAAAATGATTTTTATAGAGGTGGTAACATGGACTTATAACCCGGATCTTTGTTAAACATCTAACTAACAACCTAACTACGAGTTGCTAACTACTCGGTTAGGGGGTTATACCTTTCTTGTCTTGAACTCCTTCGTCTTCAAACTCCGATGGTGGTCCGGATCGGCTTCTTCCCGTCGTCTCCTTACGCCGAAGATAGATCCACCTGAAAGCTCCAACCTTTGGCTCCTTCTTCGAACTTTGAAGAAACTAGTTCACTCGGTTTGCTAAACCTTGTGAACTAGAGTGAGTAGAGAAGAGTTTGTATGGGATTTTATCTATGGTTCTTGATTCTCAACTCATGAGACAAGAGAACCATAGAGTCAAGAGAGGGAGCAAGAGGAAGAGGGTGAGAGCAAAAACAAGAGAGAGAATGAGCAAGTAAGAATGAGCCTCTCTTTTGCCTTTCACCCTCTCATAATCCAAAACAATGATAACTCATCATACCAATCAAGTGTTATGTGATGGTTGAAGCAACCATAACCATATCATTTCATGCACTCATTTTGCACAAATGAGCAAGCAAGCAAAAGTCTTTGCCATGAAATGATGGCTATGGTTATCATGATGGTCAACTAGTCAAGCCTAGTCCACCGGTCAACAAAGTCAACAAGTCAACAAAAGTCAACAAGTCAACAAAGTCAACAAGTCAACAACCATGTCACCATAATACTTAATTAATATAATTGTTAATCATATATCATATTCTCATTAGGGTTGAGCAAAAAGTCAAATAGTCAACGGTCAACTGTCAACAACCCTAATGAGAATCCGCTGCCTCTGTCTCCCCGTCAACTGTGCATACACACCCACATCCGCGTTCCGAGGAACACGAATACAAACTGGATAAATCCAATCCCAATACGTACACTAGGATCCGGCTTAAACCAAAGCCCGCTAGTGTAAACTGTCCGGACACTGTACGTGCACAAGTTCACGGATGTGACCGAACTCTGTCGCAAAACCATGCGACCTCTACTCTTTTGCCTAAAGGAGAAAAGCTTTCTGTGTGGGACTCTAAAGACTCGACACTACGCTAGCAGTGGGTTTAACCACAGACCGCAAGCGGCACTAGCTGTGCGTAACGGTCCCCAGGTAATGCCGACAAGAAGACCGACGAGACGAAACCCATCTGAACTCCTACTGAGTCTGAATGTGACATTCTCCGTACAGTCCGGTCTGTTCGTCTGATACATCGCATGGCGGGCCTAGGGGGCGGTAAACGTCAGTCCCCCAATAGCGGTACAAGTCGTGCCGGAGCGAAGCCCAAAACACCCTGAGATAACACTGGAAGCCTACCAGTATATCTCGTTTGCCCTGGCCAGGGACTACTCGTGTAATGGCTCTCCTAGACACAGCACGATGTCAACCCCCAATACCGGGAGAGACGAATCCTGTCTAACCGTCACTACCTCCAAGTGCTTCGGGACTGCACCCAACTACTACCTGTTTGCACGACTCCTTTGAGCCGTGGTAGGGTAGTAATCAAAGTGCAGTGGGAACACACTCGAGGCGAAGTGACAGTGTCAAGTCAGCGGACTAAGCTGTACTCATGTCACCTGGGAACTGATAACTGACGATAGGCATAATACCAACTAGTCGGTTCCCGACGAGTCCTGTCCAGTGTACTCGTAACCCAACGAGCACCCGCATACTCTCTCAAGTACGACGTACTGATGGCTGTGGGACAGACCATCTCCCACACTGGGATGAGAAGGGCACACGCTAGTCTACTCCGGAGTATCGATGCCCTGTCTCGATAGTCCTGCGACCAGGGACCTGCATAAGGATGTGCTTATAGATTACCCAGCCCCACTAGTGTGACTGCCATCACAACGCTGGTAATCAAGCAAAGATCCTAAGAGCTCCACTAATGTGTATAGGTGATATACTAAAATAAACACATGTACACATTGAAGTAGAAACAAACCAAGTAGCATACTACTATTTTGAGCAAGATTGTTTATACAAGGTGAATATCCCAAGCTTCCATTAAGTAATATACAAACTAGTATGATACAGTAATGGCCTCTAGGGCATATACACTAACAATCTCCCACTTGCACTAAGGCCATGTACTGGCGTATCGAAGACCTATCATCTCGATCAGCCGCTCGAACTTTGTCTGGGGCAAGGCCTTGGTGAATGGATCTGCAGTGTTATCTTCTGAAGCGACTCTCCGAACCTCGATCTCCTGGCGATCCACGATCTCCCTGATCAGGTGATACCGCCTCAAGATGTGTCTGGATCTCTGATGGGACCTGGGTTCCTTCGCTAAAGTTATAGTCCCGTTGTTGTCGCAATACAGAGGTATTGGATCAACAATGGATGGAACCACCTGAAGTTCTTTCAAGAACTTCCTTATCCAGACAGCTTCTTTTGCGGCATCAGATGCAGCGATGTATTCCGCTTCCATCGTCGAGTCTGCAACGGTTTCCTGTTTGGAACTCTTCCAACACACCGCCCCTCCATTGAGGGTAAAGACAAAACCCGACATGGACTTGGAATCATCCTTGTCACTCTGGAAGCTGGAGTCAGCAAAGGCCTCGATCTGGAGGTCTTTTCCGCCATACACCAAGAACATCTCCTTAGTCCTTCTCAGGTACTTGAGAATGTTCTTTACAGCTATCCAGTGTTTCTCCCCTGGGTCTGACTGATACCGGCTTACCACACTGAGTGCATAAGCTACATCTGGTCTGGTACACAACATCGCATACATTATAGAGCCTACCGCAGAAGCGTAGGGTATAATAGACATGCGATCCCTCTCCAAATCAGTCTTGGGAGACATCTCTTTAGAGAGGGTGATCCCGTGACAAGCCGGCAGGTTACCGTGCTTGGAATCTTCCATACTGAATCTTTTCAGTATGGTGTCGATGTACATGGACTGTGAAAGTCCTAATATCCTCTTGGATCTGTCACGGTAGATCCGGATACCCAGAATGTATGAGGCATCACCCAGGTCTTTCATGGAGAACCTGTGTGACAAGAACCCCTTGACAGATTGTAGCATAGGAATGTCATTTCCTATTAAGAGAATGCCATCCACGTATAAAACGAGGAATACTACAGTTCTCGCTACAAATCTACTATAGATGCATGGTTCATCTGGATTTTTGATAAAGCCAAATTCCTTGACCGTCTCATCAAAACAGATGTTCCAACTCCGCGATGCCTGCTTTAGTCCATAGATGGACTTAAGCAACTTGCACACCTTTCCGCTGCTCCCACTCTGAATGAAACCCTCTGGCTGGTCCATATAGACACACTCCTCTAAATTTCCATTTAGAAAAGCTGTCTTTACGTCCATCTACCAAATCTCATAATCGTGGAAGGCAGCAATGGCAAGAAGGATCCGAATGGATTTCAGCATAGCTACTGGAGAAAAGGTCTCGTCATAGTCCAAACCAGGTCTTTGACGAAAACCCTTTGCAACCAGTCTAGCTTTATAGGTCTCAACCTGTCCATCTACACCAATATTCCTTTTGAAGATCCACTTGCATCCTACGGGTTTTACCCCGTCTGGAGCAACGTCCAACGCCCATACTTTGTTGGTGTACATGGACTCCATTTCGGTCCGCATTGCATCCAGCCATTTTACCGAGTCGACGCTCTGAACGGCTTGCTGGAAGCTAGTAGGCTCATCATAATCTATGATGCAATCCTCTCTATCCCCGTCTATGAGAAAACCGTAGTATCTCTCAGACGGATGAGACTGCCTACTACTTCTGCGGAGCGGCGTGGGAATGTCCTGTTCTTTTGAACCCTCTGGTTCCACTAAGCTTTCAGTAATAGTCTGTGGTTCTGGAATTTCTTCCAGTTCTACTGCGCTCCCACTTATTTCCTTTTCTAAGAACTGGTGTTCTAGAAAGTGGGCATGACGAGAAACAAGAACTTTTTGTTCCTCTTCGCAGTAGAAGAAATATCCCTTGGAATTCTTTGGATATCCCACAAACTTGCACTGTACTGAGCGTGCCTCGAGCTTGTCCGCATGCTGCTTTTTGACAAAAGCTGGACATCCCCATGTCTTAATGTGCTTAAGATAGGGTCTCTTCCCACACGACATTTCATATGGTGTAGTAGGCACAGTCTTAGTCGGAACTCGGTTCAAAAGGTATGCAGCTGATTCTAGCGCATATCCCCAGAATGATCGCGATAACTCAGCGTTACTCATCATGGACCGTACCATATCCAATAGGGTTCGGTTCCGTCTCTCCGATACACCGTTATGTTGCGGAGTGTATGGAGGAGTAAGCTGAGAGAGAATTCCGTTCTCTTTTAAATAATTCAGGAACTCGGCACTTAAGTATTCTCCACCTCGATCCGATCTTAGGATCTTGATACTTTTGCCGGTTTGTTTTTCTACTTCATTCTTATACTGGAATTTTCCAAAGGCTTCGGACTTATGTTTCATTAAGAAGACATAACCGTACCTTGAGAAGTCATCCGTAAAGGTAATGAAGTAAGAATAACCGCTTCGCGCATGTGTAGACATTGGACCGCACACGTCGCTGTGTACGAGTCCCAAGAGCTCGCTCGCTCTTACTCCGTGTCCAGTGAATGGAGTCTTTGTCATCTTTCCTTTGAGACAGGATTGAAAAGTGGCATACGATTGATATTCGAACGGATTCAAATATCCTTCTGTATGTAACTTCGTCAACCTTCTCTCATTGATGTGACCCATTCTACAATGCCATAAGAAAGTCTGATTTATTTCCGGAGACTTTATTTTGTGTGTAATCTGGACATTGAAAATCTGTGGTTGGTTTAATACGTATATACCATTACTCAATGTACCTGACCCAATCAAAACTTGATTAAGGTGAATGTTTACAACATTACTTACAAACGCAAATTCATAACCTTCTTTAGAAACTAAAGATACAGAAATGATATTACAAGTTGCGTTGGGTACAAAAAAGCAATTACGCAAAACCAAAACATGTCCATCCGACATTCCCAGGTGATAGTCCCCCACGGCCTTAGCATCCATTCTAGCTCCGTTTGCAACTCTGAGGGTCATGTCACCTGCTTTCAAAACATTACGGTTTCTCAACGCCTGCAAAGAATTACAGATATGAGATCCTGATCCGGTATCCAATACCCAGGAAGTAGAGTTTATTGAAAGACAGTTTTCAATAACAAACACACCTGAAGCTGAAGCCGCAACCTGCTTCAATTCCTGTGTTCTGGCTTTCCAAGCCCTGCAATCATTCTTCCAATGACCTTTCTTATGACAATAGAAGCATTCTTCCTTATCCACTAGCTTCCCCGCTATCTTTGTTGCTTTAGCTTTTCCCTTCATATCCACTTTACTAACACCGCCCCTTGGTTTGGCGAAGGCTTTCTTCTTCTTTCCCTTAGCTTTCGCCTTGGACCTAGAAGAGGAAGATCCTCCTACAAACAAAGTGGGTGTTTTCCTACCTTTCTGTAGGGTGCCCTCTGCGCTCCTCAGCATATTGAGGAGCTCTGAAAGTTCAACTTCTTTTTCTTGTAAGTTGAAGTTCAGTATGAACTGGGCGTAAGTGGAAGGAAGGGACTGGAGAATCAAGTCCGTATAGAGCTCATTCTCCAACGTGGTTCCAAGTTCCGCGAGCTCCTCAATGAAGCCAATCATCTTAAGCACGTGTTCCGCTACCGATGATCCGATGGCCAACCTTGCCGAAAATAACTTCTTCGACACTTCGTATCTTGCGATACGAGATTGCTCTCCATACAATTCTTTTGTATGTAGAAATATGGATTCAAGGTCCATATTCTCGTGCCTCCTCTGATGTTCGTTGTCCATCGAGGCAAGTACGAGGCACTTGGCCTTCGCGCTATCAATCTCCCAGGTCTTACGGATTTCTTTATCCGCGACGCTGGAAGTGGGACTTGGGACAGGGGGAGCTTTGGTGGTAAGAAGATACCCCAGCTTGTCGTAAGTGATTGCCATTTTGATATTCCTGAGCCAATCTTTGTAGTTTGGCCCTGTCAGTATGTTTTTATCTAGGAGTAACTTAAGTCCAGTCATGTCGATTGGTCGCTGCAATTAGGAGAGAGAAGAAGAAACACTTAGCACGATGCTCTTGCAAGTTTAGAGTGGTTTTTAATTTGTCTAAACAGGATGGCTCCCACTGTTTCTCGAATCCCTCCTCAAACCAAAAAGAAAGAATTAGTCAGGATCAATCTCACCGTACAATACTTGCTTAACCGTTCGGCCAGGCTGGTGTCGGTACTTCGAGGGAGGTTTTCCAACGCTTTCGCAAAGTTCCTTAATTAAAGAACCTCTTTTCCCTGGGGGCGTAGCCCCGCTAACACCTTTCTAGACACCTACTTGGTTTATAACATTGATCGTTAAGTGAAAAATTTCCCGAGGAGTAGCATATACTCACAGTAGGATCGGGATCCAAATATCATCGCGTGACGAAACTGAAGGAATCCTACCAGAATCATCACACTCCAAATGGTATGCAACTCTAGCAAGTTTCAGTACTTTTGAAACTCCCGATGTGGATTTTTGCCCCATGCTCTTATGACCTTGACTTTGGCCAAAATATCATAAGTCACATGTCAAGTTCTGCCCGTCATTATCCAGGTTAATTTGGATCCACTCGTACCCACCCTTGACTTTGGCCAAAATGGCAGTACGACTGTCCCAAACCAACGCATCTATCTATGCTACACATGAATACCCAATAGCTACCAATCACTATGCCTTGACTTTGGCCAACATACATAGCTTGAATACTATTGACCATTTATGCGAAACGACGGAGGGCTACGAATGGTTTTGGCGAAACCATGAACGTAGTGAACTTGATTTAGTCGATGGAACGAGATAGCTTTTAAATGGAGTGGCTCAAACTCCGTATTTTAAAAGTTTGCTTTGAAAAGAACCGAGTGGTTTTTCGAAAGTGTTCCAACGACTTTTACTTGGTTTATTTTCTTGCATTAGTTCTTTTAATGCGTGATATTCTTGCATTAGTTCTTTTAATGCGTCCCATCATTTAATCCTACCATTGCAGAAAACAACCAAAATATGACGTACGCTTATGCCATTCGCATTCGCCACGGGGCCCCGTCATTACCCGTTAGGTTACTTAACTAACGACAGAGCCGGGGCTGGGCTAGCGCGGCTGTAAAACATAAGCAACGCCTAAATAATATCATATATAGATATACTGCAATGATAAACATTTCAGATCACAGATGAACATATTGGATATACTAAGAACCTGCAATTCGTACGAGCCTGTAACGAAAGGCAGATTACACGGTCGCGGTGAATAGCCAATACCCCACCCAAGACCCCTACGGGTGCGGCAAACTACCCGCCAAGTACCCGAAGCGAAGCAACCTCCCTCATCCCCGTGAGTAGGCCACTCGGCACTTCGGCATACCCGGTAGTTTGTGCACCCCCTTCATGGGTCTATCCTAGGAGCAAAAACAGTAAAAAGAAATTATACAATGACGGCTATAACCCCGACCCGGTTGTGCGGCCATACAAATAATTATTACATCAATTTACAAATTTACATGAATTGAAAGAAAAGAAAACTCTCGTCTCACAACCCCCGGCTATTCACCCGCGACAATCCAACATATTCATATACACATTCCAGCAACATTACAGATCACAGATTTGTATAACCCCCACTAATCGACATATAGCAATTAGTAGACGTTCAATACAAATATCACATTACAGAAAAACCCGTTAGCTTAAGTCTTTTAGAAGTTCGATCAAAAATACGGATTTTCGGGACCCCAAAAATAAAATTTTCGTTCTGGAAAATCTGGACAGAAAACACATATATCAAAAATCCCAAAACAACCCCAGAATAACACTGCACCAAAGATGGACCTCGGCCGAGTCAACTCGGCCGCGGATCCGCGGCGGGAGCGTGCTCCCGCCACGTTTCCGCGGCGCTTTGACTCGATCGTTGGACCAAATTTGGTGGGTGATCACACAAAAGCCTGAGCCGATTTTTGGTGTATTTCAAAAAAGTTTTCCAGCACTTTTAAAATCGACAGAAAGTTCGAATTTCGGGGTTCATTTCGGGACTTTTCTTTGATCGATCTTCTAGCTACTTTGCTAACATGATAGATAGAGTTTAACTAGGCTCTGATACCACTGTAAGTCCATGCTACCTCTCCCGGTACTTTCGGGCATGCGGAATTTGGTAAAAACGATTTTTATACAGGTGGTAACATGGACTTATAACCCGGATCTTTGTTAAACATCTAACTAACAACCTAACTACGAGTTGCTAACTACTTGGTTAGGGGGTTATACCTTTCTTGTCTTGAACTCCTTCGTCTTCAAACTCCAATGGTGGTCCGGATCGGCTTCTTCCCGTCGTCTCCTTACGCCGAAGATAGATCCACCTGAAAGCTCCAACCTTTGGCTCCTTCTTCGAACTTTGAAGAAACTAGTTCACTCGGTTTGCTAAACCTTGTGAACTAGAGTGAGTAGAGAAGAGTTTGTATGGGATTTTATCTATGGTTCTTGATTCTCAACTCATGAGACAAGAGAACCATAGAGTCAAGAGAGGGAGCAAGAAGAAGAGGGTGAGAGCAAAAACAAGAGAGAGAATGAGCAAGTAAGAATGAGCCTCTCTTTTGCCTTTCACCCTCTCATAATCCAAAACAATGATAACTCATCATACCAATCAAGTGTTATGTGATGGTTGAAGCAACCATAACCATATCATTTCATGCACTCATTTTGCACAAATGAGCAAGCAAGCAAAAGTCTTTGCCATGAAATGATGGCTATGGTTATCATGATGGTCAACTAGTCAAGCCTAGTCAACCGGTCAACAAAGTCAACAAGTCAACAAAAGTCAACAAGTCAACAAAGTCAACAAGTCAACAACCATGTCACCATAATACTTAATTAATATAATTGTTAATCATATATCATATTCTCATTAGGGTTGAGCAAAAAGTCAAATAGTCAACGGTCAACTGTCAACAACCCTAATGAGAATCCGCTGCCTCTGTCTCCCCGTCAACTGTGCAAACACACCCGCATCCGCGTTCCGAGGAACACGAATACAAACTGGATAAATCCAATCCCAATACGTACACTAGGATCCGGCTTAAACCAAAGCCCGCTAGTGTAAACTGTCCGGACACTGTACGTGCACAAGTGCACGGATGTGACCGAACCTTGTCGCAAAACCATGCGACCTGTCGCAAAACCATGCGACCTCTACTCTTTTGCCTAAAGGCGAAAATCTTTCTGTGTGGGACTCTAAAGACTCGACACTACGCTGGCAGTGGGTTTAACCACAGACCGCAAGCGGCACTAGCTGTGCGTAACGGTCCCCAGGTAATGCCGACAAGAAGACCGACGAGGCGAAACCCATCTGAACTCCTACTGAGTCTGAATGTGACATTCTCCGTACAGTCCGGTCTGTTCGTCTGATACATCGCATGGCGGGCCTACGGGGCGGTAAACGTCAGTCCCCCAATAGCGGTACAAGTCGTGCCGGAGCGAAGCCCAAAACACCCTGAGATAACACTGGAAGCCTACCAGTATATCTCGTTTGCCCTGGCCAGGGACTACTCGTGTAATGGCTCTCCTAGACACAGCGCGATGTCAACCCCCAATACCGGGAGAGACGAATCCTGTCTAACCGTCACTGCCTCCAAGTGCTTCGGGACTGCACCCAACTACTACCTGTTTGCACGACCCCTTTGAGCCGTGGTAGGGTAGTAATCAAAGTGCAGTGGGAACACACTCGAGGCGAAGTGACAGTGTCAAGTCAGCGGACTAAGCTGTACTCATGTCACCTGGGAACTGATAACTGACGATAGGCATAATACCAACTAGTCAGTTCCCGACGAGTCCTGTCCAGTGTACTCGTAACCCAACGAGCACCCGCATACTCTCTCAAGTACGACGTACTGATGGCTGTGGGACAGACCATCTCCCACACTGGGATGAGAAGGGCACACGCTAGTATACTCCGGAGTATCGATGCCCTGTCTCGATAGTCCTGCGACCAGGGACCTGCATAAGGATGTGCTTATAGATTACCCAGCCCCACTAGTGTGACTGCCATCACAACGCTGGTAATCAAGCAAATATCCTAAGAGCTCCACTAATGTGTATAGGTGATATACTAAAATAAACACATGTACACATTGAAGTAGAAACAAACCAAGTAGCATACTAGTATTTTGAGCAAGATTGTTTATACAAGGTGAATATCCCAAGCTTCCATTAAATAATATACAAACTAGTATGATACAGTAATGGCCTCTAGGGCATATACACTAACAGTTAATCGGTACGGAGAAGGAGGTCAGGTAGACGACGAAGAAAGACTTTTGGAATGGTGGGGAAAGGCTCATAGGGGGATCAAGCGAAGAGTTGGACAAAGGCTTCTTAGAAGAGGAGATTAAAGAAGCGGTTTGGGAGGCAGGAGGAGATAAAGCACCAGGACCAGATGAATTTCCCATTTCTTTCTATCGTACATTTTGAAAGATTGTGAAAAATGATATTTTGAGGTTGTTTGTGGCGATGGAAGAGAATACACTTAATTTGGAACGCCTTAATTGTTCTACTCTGGTTCTTGTTCCAAAGAAAAGCGAGATTATGTGTCTTAAGGAGTACATAATGATAAGTTTGGTAAACTGTTCATATAAGATTATTTCAAAAGTGTTGGCAAATCGGCTGAGGAAGGTATTGGGGATATCACCAAAGATAACCAAACTGGCTTTGTGACGAGACGATACATCATGGACGGTATAACTATTGCTAATGAAGTCATTCAAGATTCTCGAAGGCGAGAGAAAGAAGAATACCTCCTTCAATTAGATTTCGAGAAAGCATATAAGATGGTAGATTGAAGATGCATATTATATTGTCTAGAGCTTAAAGGCTTCTCGCAAAAGTGGAAGTTTTGGATTAAGATGTGGTTATCCTAAGCATCTGCCAATATCTACATAAATAGAGAAGATACAAATGAGTTTCGATGTAGACGTGGGTTACGGCAAGGGGAACCTCTTTCACTGTTTATTTTTACTTTAGTGGCGGATGGTTTTGTACATGTGATTCAAAGATGTAGGAACAAGGGGTTGTCGGAAGGAATGGGCCCGAGAGGCACAAGAATAGAGATTATCAACTTACAATATACTGATGATACTTTGCTATTTAGAAGGTTGTGAGAGAACTAGGCAGTAATAATTAAATGAATCCTTTATTCTTTCGAGCTTTGGTCAGGATTGAACATCAACTTTCACAAAAGCTTGGTGGTTTTCTTAGGAGGAAGATCCGTTTGGGAGGTGCGGCAGGTCTCCATTTTTAATTGCAAAGCGGAAGACTTTCTAGTCAAGTATTTTGGTTTACCTTTGAGACTCAAAATGTTAAGAAGTCAGATCGGTTGCCATTGATTGACATGTTGCAAAATAGATTGGAGGGTTAGAAGGGTCGGTGTCTTTCTATAGGTGGGAGGGTGACGTTGCTTAATTCGGTATTTTCAGCTGTATCGCAATATTACATATCCTTTTACTAGCTTCTGGAATGGGTGGTTAAAATGATTGATCAAATTCGACGGAATTTTTTGTGGAGAGGAGCGTCATTAGAGAAAAAGAAATATCATTTGGTTAGATGATGGAAGATTTGTAGACTTAAAGAAGAAGGAGATTTGGGAGTGAAAAACATTAAGGATATGAATATGACCCTACTGGGAAAGTGGTGGTGGTGGTGGGTGATAGGTAATGAGAAGGGATAGATGGCTAGCCTTAAATTAGCTTATGTTAATAAGTGTGGTGTGATAAATGCGCCAAATAAAAACGTGGTGATGGCATCTTCTTTTCTAAAGGGGATTATATCGGTAAAAGAGTCTTTTTTAAAAGGAATTTCTTATACGATAAGGAATGGTAGCTTGATTAATTTCTGGGAAGATTATTGGTGTGGGGATATCACTTTGCAGGAGAGATTCTCTTTGCTTTTTGAGCTCGCAAAGTATAAGGTGGCTTCAGTTTTAAGCCAATGGAAAGGAAGTAAGTGGTGGCCAAGATTTCGAAGAGCGCTAACGGTGGGTGAGAGGAGACAGAGACACATGTTGATTGATTATCTCGAGGTCTGGAAACCAGTGGAGAGAGAAAACTTTGATACCGTAGAATGGAAATAGTCATTGAGTAAGGGTTTTTCAGTTAAGTCCTATTATATTATTTTGAATTACGGAGGGATTTTGTCGACAAACGATAAGAGAATCTAGAAGTTTCTTGTGCCGTTAAAAGTTTATGTTTTTTGGTGGTTGGCTTCCAATAATGCAATTTTGACGAGAGACAACTTAGGCAGGCAGAAGTGGTTAGGACAGACGTGTTGCGGTATATGTGAGGCACAATCAGAATCAGTGAATCATTTATTTTTTTTGTATCCAATAGGTAGGAGTGTTAGGGATAAATTCTGGAGATTGTTTGGGTTTTCATCTCTACCGAACACCTTCTGTGAACTATGGTTGGATAGAGGGAATTTTGGGGGGTGAGAAATTATGGTTTCTGCTGTCTAATGGAATATTTGGTTAGAGAGAAATAATAGAATTTTAAAAAATTCTAAGAAATCTATTTTGAGTATTCAAAACATGACTGAGACAATCATTAAATTATGGACAGCTGGTGGTTAAAAGAAGGTCAAGAAAAGGCAAGGACCGAGGCAGAGGACGAGAGATCAGTAGCTGGTTTGGGGACTTCCGCTTCCCACATGATGGAGGACGCAGTAGTGTGATTCGGAGGAGGACAACGTTGACCGGTGATGGTTTTGAAGAGGGTTTGTGTGGGAGATGGTGGCTTTTTAAGTTCTGAGAGAATATGACTTGTATTTTGTTTTTTTGGATTTTTAGGGGATGTGTTATCCTTTATTTTCCTTTTTCCTTTTTCCTTTTTCCGGACGTATTTTGATGTAGTTTGGTTAAATCGTCTTTTAATAAAACATGGGAGTATATTGACTTCGTTTTAATCACAAGTATTGCAAAATTTATAAGTTGAGTTCACAAAGAAAACACCATTGTTATTCTTCCAGATAGGTTCATCAGGTTCAAGGGAGAGGGAAAAGTGTACTAAGAGATCTTTAAAGGAAACCATATCTGCAATAGCTTGATCAAAGACAAGTCTCCGACAGGCAGGCTCCCAAACCCAAACACCCTGCATGTGCAAAATAGCCTTGAGTAAAAGCAGTTTTCCCAAAAACAACATGGGTTTAAAAATAAAATCTCATTCTAAATTTGGGGTAAAAACCGTTTTCCCAAAAGGTAATTTTTATATGAAGTTATATGGATAAAATGCAAAACGCTAGTTTTTCTTATATTTTGATTTGAGTTTTACGAATTAATAATTATGTACACCCGAAAAAAAGGAAAAAAAAACAGATAACCGAAAATACAAGTAATTTGATTGCACCAAATACTATTGACCACACATGAGAATGCCGTAGCGCGCTTATAAAATATAAGCAAGGAATGTTTTCTGAGCCCGGTTTTGAGAATTGACTTTTTTTTACACCATTTTTTCAAAATTGTTAGATAAACCCAATACCATGATAATGCGAATGTTTAAGCCACAACATATTCTCATTTAGATATTTTCCCCTTCAGAATACCAGTTTTACTCTTTCTCAAGCTATACACAATCTAAATTTAGTAAATTTATTGATTCGACTATAACATTATTTATCAAAGTATAGCACTAATTATTAAAAACTAAATTATAGGAAATACTACTACCGTTAGCAAGAAATACCCCAAACTTTCTAAAAACAACACTTTGCCCCCCCCCACCCCCACCCCCACCCCCTGCCCCTGCCCCCCTAAACTTGAATTGATTCCTAAAATTTCTTTATTTCATGAAAAATGTTTCTTTTCCTCTCTTTCTTAATATATATGAGGGTTTTTTTGATATACCCTCTGGAATTCTATGCTAATTTGATATACCTTCTATAATTTTTCGATATTAGCCACACGTCCCAAAATTCTTTAAGTTTTTTCTAAATACCCCTTAAACTCGTTAAGTGAAAGTTAAGTTTATTTTTTCAATTTATTTTATTTATCAAATACTAACTTTACGTTCATCATCATCATCATCATCATCATCCTCTTCTTCTTCTTCATCATAACCCAACGAAACCCCACCTTCATCTTCTATCTTCTCATGTATTCGTCCCATTGATTCTAATTCTATTCTCTTTCTCTTTGTTTTTCGTAAGCTCTTTGTTTCATCTTCTCTTAGTTACTCTAAAATCAAGAATAATGGTGTTACATCGAATTAGTATTGAATTTTAAGGGTATATCAAAAATACCCTTCATATAAATATTTTAATTAAATATTTTAATGTACAATATTTTGAGAATAAATTAAACTTGAAGGGGTACAATACTAATTAATTTATTTCATGATATTGGAGGATATTTCTTGTAATTTAGTCATTATTAAATCATGACAGTGTTTACCAAATCAGAACACCATTTATCATAATATAACTTAATTTATCGAAATATAATGCATATTTTATGAAATGTGAGTATTATTTGCAATAGGTACACAAATATGTACATAAATCAATGATTGGTTTTATAAGAGATTCAATAGCTACTTATTAGTTTTTAATAAAAAAAAAACGACCTTGTAGAAAGCTATGGTTTCACTTTCAGACGAGACTGGCTTGAAATATGGACCGTAATAAAATAACTATTTATTGGTTTTCCCATAATTTTGAAACCTTTTGGCTTGTAAAAATAAATCAAGTTTAGAAACTGGACCTAGAAACAATTTCCTTGATAAGGAATATAGCACTCAACATGAAATGTTATTGGCAATAAAAGTTTTTATTATAGATCTTTGTTTAAATAGAGTTCGGAAAAACAAGACTTCATCCAACCCTAGGTCCCACTTGTTGTGGGAGTGAAGAACGTGGCTCTAGATAATCATTCACTTTGAACATTCATAGACCATGCTTTCATGTTATTGGCAATAAAAGTTTTTATTATAGATCTTTGTTTAAATAGAGTTCGGAAAAACAAGACTTCATCCAACCCTAGCTCCCACTTGTTGTGGGAGTGAAGAACGTGGCTCTAGATAATCATTCACTTTGAACATTCATAGACCATGCTTTCATGTTATTGGCAATAAAAGTTTTTATTATAGATCTTTGTTTAAATAGAGTTCGGAAAAACAAGACTTCATCCAACCCTAGCTCCCACTTGTTGTGGGAGTGAAGAACGTGGCTCTAGATAATCATTCACTTTGAACATTCATAGACCATGCTTTCATGTTATTGGCAATAAAAGTTTTTATTATAGATCTTTGTTTAAATAGAGTTCGGAAAAACAAGACTTCATCCAACCCTAGCTCCCACTTGTTGTGGGAGTGAAGAACGTGGCTCTAGATAATCATTCACTTTGAACATTCATAGACCATGCTTTCATGTTATTGGCAATAAAAGTTTTTAGTATAGATCTTTGTTTAAATAGAGTTCGGAAAAACAAGACTTCATCCAATCCTAGCTCCCACTTGTTGTGGGAGTGAAGAACGTGGCTCTAGATAATCATTCACTTTGAACATTCATAGACCATGCTTTCATGTTATTGGCAATAAAAGTTTTTAGTATAGATCTTTGTTTAAATAGAGTTCGGAAAAACAAGACTTCATCCAACCCTAGCTCCCACTTGTTGTGGAAGTGAAGAACGTGGCTCTAGATAATCATTCACTTTGAACATTCATAGACCATGCAACCAGAGCCGGTGAAGGGATCATCGGGTCATGTCTAGGGTTCGGCATCAGCTCTTATTGCAATTGAAGCAAGGGGGGGGGGGGGGGGATCATTGGGTCATGTCTAGGGTTTGGTTGTGGCCCTAAATAGTCATCAACCTGCATGTTCATGGATCTTCTAGCAGTTGGAGCACCTGGAGGGCCGGTTGTCTGCCGTGAATCTGAATAGTCGTTAACCTGCATCTTCATTGATTTTGTTGCAATTGGAGCACTTGGTGGCGGGATGTTCGGGTCATGTTTAGGGTTAGGTTGGTAATTAACTTGCACATTCACTGACCTTCTTGTGGTCGGAGCACTTGGAGGATCATTTGGATCATTTAGTGGGTCTGCATGTATGTCCTCCTGGATAGTCATTAATAACATGCATCTTCATGAACCTTCTTGCATTCTTCTTTGATAGTGTGCTTTCTCCTATTTCACTCCAAAATTCTGATTCTTTAAAACTTGTATTTTGCATGTGACATATATATATATATATATATATATATATATATGAGATTAATGGAGGAAAGAGGCCATAGGAGGGGATTTCCTGGGTGGAAAAAATACAACCTCCACCATTTTTTCCGACGATCGGCACCCATCATCATCATCGTTATCATCTAAGATGTGCGTATACCAAATTTCATGTGATTCCACAACTTTTTCACCGTTGATTTAGTGGGTTCAAAATTAACGGTTTACCGACAATATAACTTTTTACATTGCTAAATCAACGGTGAAAAAGTTGTAGAATCACATAAAATTTGGTGTACCCACATCTTAGATGATAACGATGAAGATGATAGGGACTGATCGTCGAAAAACTTGACGGATGTTGTATTTTTCCGATGCCATAGGAGGAAATTTCCTCCTATGGCATCGAAAAAATACACCCTCTCTTATTTTTTCCGTACACCCTCTCTCATTTTTTCTGTCGGTCGGCACCCACCATCTTCATTGTTATCATCTAAGATGTGGGTACACCAAATTTCATGTGATTCTACAATCTTTTCACCGTTGATTTAGCAATGTAAAAAGTTCTATTGTCGGTAAACCGTTAATTTTGAACCCACTAAATCAATGGTGAAAAAGCTGTAGAATCACATAAAATTTGGTGTACCCATATCTTAGATGATAACGATGAAGATTGTGGGTGCCGATCGTCGGAAAAAAATAAGAGAGGATGTATTTTTTCGACGCCATAGGAGGAAATTCCCTCCTATGGCCTCTTTCCTCTGTTAATATATATATATATATATATATATATATATATATATATATATATATATTAAACATGGAAGAAGATTCTGAGGTAAAATACTCCTAGTTTTGCAGATTGGTATGGTTAAAATCAAACAAAATTTAAATGTTTATTAGGGTAAATTGTCAAAACATCCTAAGCATTTTTTTTTGTTGTCAAAACCCTCCCGGCCTCAAAAAGTTAATCAAAACCCCCTAAAAATTTTGTAAGTTGTCAAGTAACCCCTTAATGTGATATCACTAGTTTCCCACTATATCTAGTTTCTTACGATATATAAGCAGTAGCCAGCGATATCTAACAACTGCCTGTGATATCTAAACCATTTCATATGTTATCTAAATAGTTTATATGTATTGGTTAGATATAACAGGCTACTATATAGATACTGCAAGAAAAATTGCTAAGGGGTTTTTGACTACCGTTTCGAGACCGAAGGTTTTTAACAGCGGAAAAAAGTGCTTGGGATAAATTGTAAAAAAAAACAGGCACTTACCCCATGCATATTGAAATTAGATCTTTACTTGTGATTTTTTAACAGCGGAAACAATGTTTTGAGAGTAAATTGTAAAAAAACTAGATCTTTTTAAACAATGTTTTCAAAAGAAATTTTAATTTTAAAAATGAAATAATAAATATCAAATACATATTGAAATTGCAAATAAGAGAGGTCATATCTTAGTAATAGTACCCTAGGTGAATAACCAAAAAGAAAAACCGAAGGGTTAATATTATATAGCTAACATCCTAATTACAGAAGACCAAAAAATATTTTTGAAATGGAGCCACGAGTCAAAGGGGAGAGAGTAAATACGGTCATAAACAAGTTTTTTTAATTTTTAATTTTTTTTTGAATAATAGGCCGTACCAACAAGATTCAAACCATAGACCTCTAGCTCAACTGCAAAGAGGCTTTATCACTAGTTTATAATGGCACAAAGCGGTAGCAAATTGTGTGACATCTTTCAAACTTGTCTCATTTAATATATTTTAGCTTATAATATATTTTGAGTAGGCTTCTCCTATCTCATCTTATATGTTAATACAAACTTTGGTTGGTTAAAAGAATCTTTTGCAAATTAGAGGACTAATTTTATGGTGTCCTCTTTTTCCCTTATCTTTATTCATATTTACTTCCTTATTTATTTCCTAAAGGCCTATTTATATGAGGCCTAAGGACAAAAGAAAACTTTTGTGGTCTATTTAAAAAAAAAATTGTTTTTTTTTTATAATTTGATTTTATTTGGTTAAGAGGTTATTTCCTAAGAATTTCCCATTATTAAAAATAATCAAGTAAAGTTTTTCCTCGTTATTTAATCTTTGATAAATGTTCATGATTGAAATTTTCTACAAATATATATGTACCTAAATAACAAAAAAGTTCAGAATTTAAAATGTTCATCATTGATTTTTTTGGCTAAAAGGTTATTTCCTAAGAATTACAAGTTATTAAAAACAATCAAGTAAATTTTTTCCTTATTTTTTATTTTAATCATTGAAAAATGTTCATGATTGAAATGTATCTAAATAACAAAAATGTTCAAAATTAAAAAAATTTCATGATTAAGTTTTATGGCAAACAATAATCGATAAGAATTTGGAAAAATTAAAAAGGGGAAAACAATAATATATTAATCTAAATAATGAAAATAAATAAAAATATCATTTACTTTTTTCAAACCTAATGAAAACAAGATTGTTTTAGAAAAAAATGTTACTTTACATTTGCGGATAGAAATTATACTTACTTGATCAAAGTTAATGTTAATGTTTCACAAATTAAATAACTATTATTATTTAAAAATTTAAAAGGAAATGAATTCATGGAAAAAGTTTTTAAAATTTTTTAGCTAATGCATTGACATAATTTATTATTTGAATTGTTTATAGCCACGATGCATAGTATATATAAATTTGATCGTTTGTATGTGTAAATTATAAATCAAAGAAAATCAAAACATGTTATTTATTAGATATCATTTATTGTTTTTGGTATATACTAACAAGTCAAAAAGTATATAGTAAATAAATAATACTAAAGACTTTTCATATTAAATGAAAGTTGGCCTTTATCCGGCCTGTGAAATGTTATACTAAGATCCGAGTTTGACATTTTGAAATATGATATTTCTTATAAATAAATAAATCAAATACTATCTTGATATCTAAATAAAGAGATAGACTATTAGAAAATTACAAATTAATGCACAAGAAACCCGTCTCTAAATTAAATTAGAGACAGATTAGAAAACTATTGATGGCATTAAAAAAATATAAATATTTTCTTTCGATATTAATACTTCTAGGCTAAATTGCACGTAAATAGCCAAGCTTTCACCGCTTTCACAGATAAATACCTAGATTTCTTTGCACATAAATACCTATCTTTGATTCAAGCATTTTAAAAAAAAATGAAACTAACAGCAATGGCAAAATAACCGTTATAACACCTTCATATATCACACGTAGGTAGTTAAGTGGAAGTAAAAAGTTAGGTATTTATCTGTTACTCACAAAAACTTAGGTATTTATCTATCAAATTGTTGAAATCTTAAGTATTTACATACAATCAAGCCATACTTCTATGTACCTAATTTTACATAATGCTTTGTATACACACACACATTTTTTTGTCATGGATTGTTAAACAGTTTTATATCTAGAACGATACGAAAATGTTGGTTTTGGTTTTAGAGTAAGTAATTATGTTATTTTGCAATCCTAACACACAAGGAGTATCTCTATACTTTTCCTACATAAAGTAATAAAGTTGCAAGAATTTTTTTTGTTTTACAATTTACACAAAAATATTTTGGTTTTAGAGTATAATTATTTTATTCTGCAAGCTTGTGCGTTACGCGCAAGGTTGGAATCTAGTTTTCTTAATAAAGCGTAGTCTTTCGTTCATTTTGTCTTGCTCATAAGTTCAAGTCGTACTCCTAATCTAAACGAGCTTATTATTATGGATGGAGTTCGGCTAGTTAACGAACGAATCAAACTAGAGCTAGCTCTTAGCAAACCGATCCAAACCTACTTGAAATTCAATTAGCAAAAGTTCATATATCCACATCTACATTAAGAAGTATTTTGTCTTTCTAGATACGACCCATTTGGAAATCAAACCGGTGATCTCTAACTTTGGAAAAGAAACTTTACCGCAAGAAACTACTTTGGGTAACATTACAAAGTGTGAGAGCAGTTAAGAGGATATATCAATCATATAATGGTTGCCTAAAAACTAAAGTGGTTGAGAGAGATGAGATATTCATGCATAGATCTTTATGTGCAACAATTTGCTAAGAAAGGTGAAATAGACGTAATCATCACCCCGGATGAAAAGTGTCTATTCGTTGTCCACCTAAGCTAGATAAATCCCTTCTCCAACAAGTGTACCTTGTATCTCTCTACAATATTCTTTTCCTTTCGCAAGACTTCAAAAAAGTCAGTTTTATGAATAGTCTTACGTCCGGTAGGATAATCGATCAAATTACAGACTTGATCTCTTAACGTTGACTCTTTCTCATCTTCTATTGTCATTATTCACTCGTTCGCAATATGCCTATAAATAGCGTCTTCATATGATTTGGGTTCCGCAATCAATGCGGGGTTACCATAAACATCACCCTTTTGATATCGAAATATTGTTGGGGTGTCAATCCGCAGCACTATTTACAAGTTACTTGAGAATCCGTGATTGGCTCCGAGCTATCAGCGGAAATATCGCTCCTACTGTCACCAGCCGCTGAAGGAACTAATTTCTTATGCACTGCTGACCGACTAGAAGACTCCTCAATCTCGTAGAATCCTTAATTCTGACATACTTCTGACTTTTGCGAAAATTCCATCCCGAGGAAATCGCTAGATGTTTCTTTCCTCAGGAAATCGTTCGTTGTTTCCTCTCCGAGAAAATAAATGTCGCGCGACCAAATGTCAATCACAGCTCTATCACAAACTCATGGATACAAGTGACCTCCCAGGTCTCTCGTTCGTCCACTATACATAAAGTGTTGACTGCACTGACTTTGAAAACATATGGCCAAGAATATAAGCCGCTGCCAATCTCCCAAACAATATATAAGATTGGCCATTGTCTTCATGTTCTTTATCATATCTAGGGTTTCCTAATTTTTCTCTCCACAACACCATTTTGTTGCAGAGTTTACGATATCATCAGCTATCTGACGACTCTATTTTCTTCATTCATTTCCCTAAACTGCTAAAATAAATACGCATGGCTTGTTTACAGTTTCCAGAGCTGCTCTATGAAACACGCACAACCCTATTTGCGTGAACTGACTCTTCACTTCACTAATACCACGTTTGTTACAAATCAACGCTTTAGTTTCGTGTTAGATCGATAGTGATATCGGGTAATTATTAATGAAGGTGTTAAATTAGAAAACTCCATTACGTGTCTTTGCGTTTATTGGTCCGTATCTATTAGAGTGAATTATCTGTAATGGATATCCAAATGGTTTTACTATGGTAGGTTTGCCTCCAAGGCAACTCTTACAAGTAGATGATTTGATTTTGGCTCAAATACTAACTCATCCACCTCAGGTGGTTAAGTCATCACATCTATCTATTAACCTAATCTACCATACCACTCATAACATTTATAAAAGGGTCAATTCTCAAGATCATAAGGAACTCATAAGACAGATTATCCCATTAAGCAATCCAAATATTCTAAGCCAAGACTGAAACTGTATCCGACGGGAAGATGATTTGTGGATAGCTATCTGCATCCCCATTGCAAAATTGACTCATATGTCCTCGATACATGATTTTCTTCCACAAACTTTTCTGCTCCTAGCAGAAGACCTTCTTCCACTCAGTACCATGACAGGAAGATTATTTATAGATGGCTATCTGCATCCCCGATACAGAATAAATTCATATGTTCTTGACACATGATTTTCTTCCACAAACTTTTCTGCTTCAAGCAAAAGGCATATTTCCACTCAGTGCCCTGACGAGTGGAGCGGTTCAAATTCCCACAGTCAAACGTTGGACTTATTATATCTATTATTACCAGCACCATTCTCCATATCAGATCAATTAAGTTGTTGGCGCATTATTCTTGTTTTCATAGCTCGATTGAACTCTTCTTGCGTTAGGACACCGACCCTTGGGAACTGTTGACCTTGTCAACATATCAACAGCACTCTTGGCTCTATCGTCCTTGGTGATTAAATCTTAAATCTCAGTTACTCAAACGTACTAGCAAACGTCAACACATTCGCTTTCTGCATAACTAACTGTTTCATATATCTAGTAGAAAACATGTAACTGTCTACTGCTGTTGCTCTACATTCTAACTGGAGCAGTACTCTTCAGATCCCGGATTAATAAAAATATAACTGTTAAGTGTATCACATTACGTGATTCAACTCCTTATATGAAAATAAGTCCAAACTAAGAAATAATGTGATATTTCCACGTCACATAAATTATCTCGTAATCATCGCACAGCTTATCTCTTGATGCGTAGATACCCTGTAATTACCGCTCAATATAAACTGCGAGTGCTTGGCGATAAAACACATGGCCAATAATGACATCACACTTCATCACGTCCTACGCGTAGAGCGATCCTAGATACGCCAATCCTCCGAAGATCGCTGCATCTCGATGGTGCTGCGTCGTGTAGCCCCGCTACATTGCTGCCACCTCGATGGTGCCGTGTCGTGTAGCCCTGCTACATCGCTGCCACCTCGTCACTAGCGTCCAAGTCTTTCAGCTTATTCATATAATATTAAACTAATATTTCTATTTTATTATGTTATCCTCATTTATTATCTTACCCTTGGTGAGACTGGAGATATCTTGACTTTATTATGGATGCATTAAGATTTCGGCATATAATGGAGTACCGTTCTTTTCCAAAGAACGCTTCTTCTTCGACCCATCTTAAAGAAGAAGGCCCACGGCCCCAACTATATCCTTCAAAAGTATAAAATTTAAAAATATATTAAAATGATTGAATAAGGAATACACATTTCCAAGAAACGGAATAGATTGGGTAATTGAATCTAGACTACCGTCTCCTATCGAAATCTCCCACTTGAAATTTATCAGATTAATGTAGTATGCATATTTGTATATATAATATGTCATGCACAATACAAAATATTACAATCAATCTAACAAATTTCATTTTCATTTAAACTAATTTATCTAATCTTGTCTGTTTTATTAGAGTTTTCTTTTTATTCGTGAAATTAATACGCGCCCCAGGTCTCCCACTGGAAAAGCAGCCCATTAAATTTCCAAGATTTTATATGAGAATAAAAATTTGAAACTTTTGGAGAGCAAACAAAATTTTCGAAAAAAATAAAACTCTCAGAGTTAACAACAAAACCCTTAACTAACCTAAAACTTGAGTGAGAAACTCCCTAAATATAAGAAAACTCGAAAAATATAATTTTCTTAATTTTATAGAATTTTCAAGGATTTTTCTGAAATTTTTATGAATTTTCTGGGATTATTCTGGATTTTTTTTAAAATAAAAAAATGGATCCGGCTCATAGCTTGGCTCGAGCTGCTGAGCCTGGCCCTGCTCTGGTCGGCTACGGCTCATCCCAGGGGCCTGGGGCTGGCCCGAGCCCAGCTCAAGCCTTGTGGGTGCCCCCATAAAATTTTTTAAAATTGAATTTTTCTTTCTTTTTTTTAAAAATCAGAAAAAATTAATCTTGAAATTATTATTTTTTTGTTAAAAAAATATTTGGCCCACTACCACAATGCAAAAAAAAAATTGGTTCCTGAACCAAAAATTAAAAGAAATATATTTTTGGTTTCAAACCAAAAATCCAACCATAAATCCAAACAAAATATTTGGTTCCCAACCAAAATCTAAAAAATATTTTTGGTCCAACCAAAAAAAAAAAAAATTTGTCCAACCAAACTTCCTAAAAAAATATCCCACAAGTTTCTTTTATCAAAAAAAAATAAGGTTAGGATTTTAGAAAAAAATTGAGACATAACCGCCATTAATGCTCACCAAAAGAAAAAGAAAAAAATTAAAATTTCTTTTTACACAAAAGATCTAATTTTTACAAAAAATTATCTCACCTTTGTTCTATGAGTTATTTAACATCATCGAACTAAAAAAACTAAATCAATGCGTCATAAAAAAAAAAAGATCTAATCTATCGTGACACATAATGATGCAAAATAGACAAATCTTAAAAGATCTATCAAACAATAACCCTAATATCATAGATCTGTCAATAAAAAATAAGAGTAGAAATTGCAAACGCAAATACAAGCTCTTTATAGAGGTTCATCCACCGATAACATCTCGTCTCTAGTCGTCTTTTTTTACACCCGCAAGCCTGTTCCTTTTAAAGTTCTCAACACGTCTTCTCGAAGACAACATGTTGCTCTTCACTACGAACAACACAAATGCTCTGCTACCGGTTGGAGTCAAAACTTACAACTCACTCTTCTCTCTTACAAAGAGACCCTTGCACTCAAGAGTTCTTACACAAAGAAGGAAGAGGAAAAATAAAATATAGATCTTGAATCTTTTTGAGTGTGTGGGAAAGATGATATAATCAAAATCAAGTTTTTGCTCTCATAAGGAATGAGAAAATCAGTATGGAAATTTTAATATAATTTCATCAAGTGATTGCTACTGAAAAAACCAAAGGAAAAGCTATTTATATCATTAGAAAGAAACTAGCCGTTATTGCCAAGCTGACAGAAAAAAAAACATCGACAGAAGTCTGAAAACCAAACTTGCAGACGTTTGAAGTTATTCAATAAAAGTGCAAGGGTTATAAATGTCTATATTTTTTGAAAAAAATTCTACAACAAACGTCTGAGTCTCAGGCATCAAACGTTTAACTCTCATTTTAAAGTAATACAAATAAAATCCCAGAAAGTGGTCGGACGTTTGATGATGTCCTGGACAGAAGTCTGAAGAACAAAAGGTCATTTTAAAAATCCTTTTTCAGACGTCTGTATATCATGAATCAGAGGCCTAGCTCTCAAAAAAATGATGCAGATTAAAACGCAGAGAGTACTCAGACGTCTGATGATGTCCAGGCAGATGTTTGAAGAACAATTCTTTTTTATAAAATCTTCATCAAACGTCTGTATACTCTTCTTCAAACGTCTGCCTCTCTTCATATTTCAAGAAAGAGAACAGAAATTGATGTTCGGGTTTTTATGAAATAGAAAACTTTGAAATCGAAAACCCCGATATTTATGCAATGTATAATATTTATGCATGCATGTGTGAGTGTTCAAGAGCTACTACTTGATAAAACCTTAGACTTAGGTATTTACAATGGTCCTATTATGTTTGACCGCTTTTGTAGGCTTCATTGCGTGACTCTTCGTCTCGAGCTCTTGAACCTTGGCGTTTCGTTTGAACTTTGGAACACGCTACACACAAGTGTTGGCGGATTGATCTTCAATTGGACTTCGACATTTGACTCTTCAAACTTGGACTTGGCTTCTTAGCTATACGTAGCTTGAATTTCACAAATTGAAAAGCACAACGTCCGTATCCTCCAACCTTCATTAGATTTATTGTTTAACTTCGATTTCCTCCATCCTCCATTATATGAGTTTCGTCTTGAGATCCTGAAATGCAATCTCAACAACCAAGCTCTCAAGTACATTATTATGAAATAATCAGGTTGATATACACATGTATATGTATATAGTGTCTAAAATATAATAAAATTGATAATGAAACACTATATAAAAACATTCATTGTTTTGATATCACAAAACTATGAAAAAGAATATTATATCAATATCAAGACATAAATCAAATACAAAGCATGACACACACACACACACATGTTATATGAAAATCAAGATAATGAACACATGTATATACAAAAGTATTTATGATGTCTAACAAATAGACAAGATTATTGAATACAACATCATAAATAACTATTCATATTTTGAACATCAAAATAATGAAATAGGAATAATATATCAATATCAACATGTATCAAATGCATAACATGAGATATTGATATATTACAAACATACACACGTTATATTATAAGCTGTATGATAAACATATGTATATATATATAGTGTCTAGAACATAAACAAGTATTGAATGAGACGCTATATAACTACTATGATGTCAAGGATATAGCCAAGTATAGAATAGGACATCATAATAGCTATTCATAGTTTTGAAGTCATCAAAACTATGTATACGAATAACATATCAATATCCAAGTATATAAAAAATGTAAAGCATGAGATATTGAAATACTATTCGATATGCACATGTTATAAGATACGCAATCTAATAAAAAAGGGTATAAAAGTTTAGTATCGATAATATAAATAGGATAAAACATGTAACTCCAAACAACTATTCATATTTTAGCTATCATCAAAACGAAGTGGGAATGGATAATGGAAATCCATAAGCTAACACTTTATGTCGGTTTTGTCCTTTGTCTTTTAAACCACCAAATAGAAATTATAAGGCTAGGGTTAAGGCAGAGGAGAGAAAGAGGGAGAGAGAGAGAGAAGGGTTTATGAGAGGATATTTTTTTGTAGGAGTTGCGAGAAGTCCGTGTAATCTCTTGTAATTGTTTCTCAAAGTCGATGTTTTTGTCACGGTTGCTGGAGTAGGTACAAGTTGTGCCGAACCTGATAAATTTTACATCTATTGTTTTGGAATGATTTTCATGTGATTTGGTATTCATTGGTATTGTTTTTCAGTTTATTTTAAAACACCAATAATTTTCGATTTCCATTGTGATCCTTCCGTAATTCTTACAACAAAATCTTGTTCCATATTTGTTGTATAAGGAAGTATCTGGTAGATGATTTTGTGAATATGCCCATCATAGATTTGGTTCATGTCTTTAAAATATATGATACATAATTATGAGAAAATGGATCATGTATATGAATTGTATATGGATGCAAACAATTGTCTAAGACTCCCTGTTGCGACATGAAGACAATAACAGCCGATAAAGAGAAACAACAAACCAATCACAGGAAAATAAGAAAATAAAAGTACTAAACACAAAATCAAATAGGCGAAGGCGAAGCTTTATTAATAACCAAAAGTGGAGGAGTATAAATCGGTGGACGAATACAAATCTCTCAAATAACTAGCTCTCTCAAACAACAAGAGGGTTCTCTCAAATATCACAAAGGCATCCAATTTAGGGCTAAAACATACTATCATATATATATATAGCATGCAAATGATATTCCTAAACAACTAATTTCCTAACTAAGGAAAACATCCAGGGCAGAACACGACAGACATCTGCAGAAGGAATGCACAGACGTCCACCTAAGTGTCTTCGAATCCATAGAGTATACACAGTCGTCTGAACAAGGATGTTCAAACGTTTGGCCTTCATGTCTTCAAAAGGGAAGATTGCTCGTAGACTTCTGGTCTGATGGGGTCAGACATCTGCCCAATATGTATGCTTGCACATACAGATCCTTGACAGACATTTGAAGATTTAGCTCCAAAAGTCTGTCCCCTTTTCTTACAGATAACTCTGAATCTTAGTGACTTCGTGATAACTCCGGATTTGATAGGAAATCAAAAGGGATAGAATGTGAGGCATCACAATAAATCTCCACCTTGGCTCACATTCCCAACAACACTTCTCCACAAAATTAATAGTAGCTCCACCTTCACCATAAAACCCCTCAAGGGCTCAAATGGGTGAGACACACTCCAATAAAGTTCAAGCAAAGCTCAAACTTCACAACTGAAAGAGATTTCGTCAACATGTTGGCCGGATTATCCGCTGTGCCAACCTTCTTTACAATAATCTCTTCTTTCTTAACGACTTCCTGTACAAACCAGTACCTCACATCAATGTGCTTCTTCCTATCATGATTCATCTGTTCTTTCATCAAGTGAATCGCGTTTTGGCTATTACAGTAGACTATTATGCTATCCTTTTGAATACCCGATTCCGAAAATAGTCCCTTCAATCAGATCGCTTCCTTAACGGCCACAACAACGGCCATATACTCTGCCTCCATCCTAGACAATGCTACCGTAGGCTGTAATGAAGCACGCCAACTGATGGTACATCTTCCCAAAGAGAATACAAAACCGGTGATTGATTTTCGTCTATCAAGATCATTCGCATAATCGGAATCGTTGAATCCAACCAAATTGTCGTTGTTCCTCCTAAACACCAACCTCACATCAGACATACCTCGCAGGTACCGTAATATCTATTTCACTGCCTGCCAATGGCCTTTACCTAGAGATTTGTTCAGTCGAAAATATTTCATTCTTAACACATCAATTTCCCTACTCTTTCTAATCATCTAAAGGTGTTTGATATAAATATAGCACATATTAACAATTCGTCTGCAAAATATCGAATAACATGTGTTATACATTATAACCGGTATTATGAGGGAAATTGTGTGTTTATTACTACACGGATGATATTGTATATCTCAACACATTTTATCGAGATTGTGTGCAGAAAATTCTTCAGGTCAAAGAACTGGAATCGCAAAATTGCCGATAAAACGCAGCAAGTCAAAGATTTAAAATTTAGCAGAGATTCAGAAGAGATTAAATGATTCCAGACATCAAAAGAACACAAAAAGACCAACATAAGATCACACCAGAAACTTGAAGCAGAGATCTCCTCATACGGCCGCAGAACCGGGGCCGATCCAGCCCGATCCGCCACGGATTCACTGCCAAGTGGAGTCGTCGTCGGTCGGAAATTTTCTAGAAGCTTACCTATAACCGCCTAGCTTCCTCAAGACGCTCCATTTCTATGTGGCATCTTCTGGAAGGCTCTGCATAACTACCAAGCTTATGAAGGAAGCTTAATGGAAAATCTATAAAAGGGGATCTAGATCTAATTTTTGGGGGTTACTCATCATTAGCCAATTAGTTACACATTGAGCACAATTCAAATTCAAGTTGAGTGACACAACTTGAGATCCAATCAAATCAAGATCCATTGAGAGAAAAATCAAGCGACAATCGAAGATCCTTTATCGCAACGCCGATCATCATCAAGAGTAAGAGATCCACGACGATCCACGACTCACGGCGATCGAGCCGAGCGAAGATCGATGATAAATTCCCTTTCAAAGGAGCGATCGAGAGCTAGTCTTGTAAACTCGAATAGAGAGGTGTAATTTGAAGGAGATTTAATAAAGGTGATAATTGTAATTCTCGCTTTCTTTAGATTCTTGTATTATGAAATTTCTCATTTTTGATTCTTTAATTTCCATGATGTGTGAGTGAAATCTCCGATTGTAAAGGAATCGAGAGAATCGGTAGATCTAATGATGATGAAATCCTAAAACTAATCTTGAGTCTTATGAGATTTGTGAACTCTAGGAAAAATAATTATCAATGACCTAATTTGGAGAAAGATCAAGTTCTTGATTATTTCGTTGCAAATTAGGGATCAAACGATTGATGATTTTCTTTGCTAAAGGCTAGATCCGAATGATGATCAATGAAAAGACAAGGGATAGAGAAGGAGAAACCCTAGTTTCTTCAATAGATCCCTAATTTTCATTCATCATCATCAATCTAGCTATAATTTATCAATAGATAAGATTCGTAATTTTTAGTACTCATCATTGCTACTAATTCGATCGATTCCTACAAGCTATTCTACATAATCTTGATAACTAAATTGATTTGGACATCTTCTTAATTCTTGATTTTCTTGAAATGACAACTTAATCAAATCTCGAACTATTTTCTTGAATTTTCTTTTATATTTTCATTTCAATTCATCTAAAGCAAGATCGAACAAGTACTCGCATCTCAGTGGACATCCGTATTCATTAACGAGCTACATTGACACCGTTAATTGATTGCGGTTATAAATTCTTTAGTTGTGATTACATTTCAAAACACGACTTGAATTTTACGATCAATCAAATGGCGCCGTTGCCGGGGATGTGTTCTATTTTGTTCGTTTTTGCAATTTGAGTTGAAAATTTTATTATTCCATCAGAATTTTTTAGATCAAAATCGCATCAAGTGCTGAACGATTTGTTATGATTTTTTGCAAGGGAATCTGTAAACGTTGGAGCAAGGGGAAAAATATTCTGGAGCATTCAAAAATGCCAGAGAACTGAAGGGAGCAGCTGAAGAAATTTTCGTGCAGCGATCACATCAGAAGACCGCGAAACCGCGGCCATAACAGCAATTCTGTAGTGGAACCGCGGCGTGATAGAGGCTTCAGTGTTCCAAATTTCTCAGGTCTATTTCTTACTTTCTTATCTCCTCCCTGCTCTTGTCCAATAACCATTTTCTGTAGGATTCTTTGCAAAAATTCGCAGCGCCGCAAAAAGAAATTGTTGCGTATTTTGAAATTAGTTGTTTGCATATTTCAATACGGAAATTAAGGGGCAAAGACCAAATTCAGATTAAGTAGGGATTTCATTACCCTTCCTAAGCCCCAAAAATCACAAAACTTGAATCCGCATCACCCTCATTAACTAAAAAATATCTAGACAAAACTCTAAGGACCGTCGCGCTCAATTAAGGCAGAAGGAGGTTGTGGGTAATCTACTGTTTATCCGCGTTTCTTTTGTGGTGTCTAAGGCAAGTGTGTTTAAGGCAAGTGATTACTTAATTAGGCCCACTATTTACGTAGTGGAGAACCTCCCACTTACGTGGCACTTACCTGGCCACAGAAGGGATAAAGAGGCAGCAGAGGATTTATCCTGCGATTTGTCTTCTGGAAATCTAGGAGCGGTCTAGAGACTTGACCTAGGTGACTATTAGATTTAGGGTTGCTTGTGTTAGTTATATGTATGCCCTAGAGGCCATTACTGTACATAGGATGTATATTGTAGTGGATGCTGGGACATATATAGGGAGGACTTTCTTGCTCGACATGATAGTATGCTATCTGGTTACTCTTTACCTTAACGTTTACATTGATTGTCTCTCTGTTACATGTTGGTAAAGCCCTTAAGATGTGTACTTGACTACCTGGACTATGATGCGGATCATACTAGTGGGGACATGGTAGTCCATAAGTACATCCTTCAAAGTCCCTAGTCGTGGGTGTATCGAGACGGGGCATCGATATACCAGAGTAGACTAGCGTATACCTTCTCGACCCATACAGATGGGCGATGGATGATCCCATATCCATTGGTGTTTGACATCGGAGATGATATACGGGTGCTCAGTAGAGACTGGGTACACTGGACGGACTCGCCGAGAACTCCCAGATGGTATTATACCTCACGTCAGATGGCAGTTCTCTGGTTACACTGGTACAGAGTAGTCTGTTGACCCGAGATCGTCATAGAGTCTTGTGTGGTTCCCACTGTGCTTTGATTTCCATCTTACCACGTCCAAGAGGGCGTGCAAAACGGTGGTTTTTGGGTACAGTCCCGAGTCACATGGAGGCAATGAGCGATAGGAGGGGATTCGTCTCTCCCGGTATAGGGAGTTGATGTTGTGCTGTGTTCGATTGGTTATAACAGGAAATCCCTGGCCAGGGTTGCTGAGATTTACTGGTAAGTGTTACCAGTAGTTTCTCGAATTGTTATAGACCTCATATCGACACGACTTATCGAGCTATTGGGGTCTGACGTTTACCACCCCTAGGCAAGATATGCGACATATCAGACGATCAGACCGGACTGTACGGTAGTGTTACTGGTTGGATTCACTGGAGTGTGAGCGGGCTTGCTCGTCGATCTTCTGATCGCTCAATACCCGGGTGGCCGTTACGTTTAGCAGACCGCTTGCGGCTTGTGGGTGCTTGATATGATCATCATCTGCTGCCGGCGTATTGACGAGTCTTTAGAGTCCTACACAGAGGTTTCCTGGTTCAAGCGAAACGAAATAGGAGCGCATATGAGATATGTGCGGGACCGAGAATAATGCGTGTATGTGATACCGTATTTCATTCTCGCGATCAATGTGTCGAATGGTTGTATGCGATATAACCTAGTTATCGAATCAAGGATTGATTCGATAAGCCGATACATTGTATACTAGTCGGTTGTGTGCGACATGACCGGATCATTGAATCAAGTGTTGATTTAATGATTTAATGCATAATTATATATTTGATATATTACTTTGCATTAACTAGTATTGGTTCACTTTAAATGGATTTTCTCACTTGGATTGTGCACATTGTATATGTGATATACATTTGTACATTTGATTGTATCATGTTTGATGATACATGCTAATTTGGTTAAGTGTATAGAATTAAACCATGGTTAACTTAATGATTAGGGTTTTGCTTTTTCATTTAATCATTTGTTTATTCATTTTGGATATTAATGAAAGCATAAAAGAAAAGCAAAATGGTTTCTTTATTTCATTTTCTTTCATGAAGCTTTTTGAAGCTTCATGAAGCTTTGACCAAAGTGACCACTTTGTCTTTATCTTTAACCCTAACCATTAATCTAACCTTAGTTAATTCTCTACACTTGACCATGGTAGATTATGATAAGTATTCTTTTATTTTGTATTTTCTAAACAACTTATCATAATATCATCTTCTTCTTCTTCATCTTCTTCAAAGAAGAAAGCTTTCTTCATCAATGGTGGATTGATGAAACAAGTGAGAAATCCAATTCTAAAGTCTACCCACTTCCTATTTCTTCATCCTCTACCTCTTGCCAAGTAGTAGAGTGTGTTTCCTTCACAAGTTATCATGGCTTGGTGAAGGTGGAGCTCGATCTAGTGATGCTTCGACGTAGATCATCTTCGGCACGTCGTCGACGACTTAGCCCGTCCATTCTCCGATGAAGCGAACGCGAGAGTCCAAGATCGGATTTGTACAGCGGAGATGACTTCTTCATGGAGCTATGGAGGTGGACAAACGGATCTACAAAGGTTGTATTTCCGTATCTTATAGTTAAGTGTTAACTAGATAGCTTTTTCGCCTAGATTTCTAGCCGACGATCCGTAGTCGGGTTTCTCGGCACCTAGATTTTTTGAAACGGGCATGGTTGATGCCTTGTGAGACCTCATTAGGATGCCTAGGAACCGTACAGTGGTATCAGAGCCTAGCTAGAGCCTTAGGCGATGCGTAGACGGAGTTAGAAGTCCGATCGACCCGAAACCCCGACTTTAAAATGCTCTCTGGACATTTTTGTAAAATGTGGATTTTTGCAAATTAAAAATATGCAGAAAAATCAGCAGGTAAATCTAAGAATTGCGATGCAAAGATTACCTAATGATCTTTCTAAAGTGCGGCGGAACCGCGGAATTAGCGTGCTAATGCAGCCCTTCCGCGGCCCTTTTGTCTTATCTGCCATTGAATTTTGCACAGTAACTCCTATTTTTCAGTGCTGGTTTTCCTGGGAATTTTTAATCTGAAATCAAGAGTTGAGTATTTTGGGCTGTATTGGGAGTTCATACATTTGATCGAATTGTCAAACTTTGTCTATGTGTCGTTCCGGATAATTTTTTTTGAATATGTTAAAAAGTTCGACCGGATATAAATACCCAATTTTTCCCCTGTCGGGAAATTTCCAAGTGTTGGATATTTCTGTAGTTTAATCACGTTCTAAGTAGTGCAAGTAACACGATGGTCCCTCTAGAAGACAACAAACCTTAACTCGATTATGTGACCGTCTTGAACTACCCTTTGAACCTTCGGGTTTGGGGCAGTACGGCGTGCCACATGTGAGGCGTTGGCTTGACCCTTCTACGGCTGGACCGTTGGTACTGAGGCACGAACTGAATGTTTTTAGACTTGTTTCATGTGTTGATCTGTATCGGGAAAACTTGGGTGTTCGATTGTTCGATCGGAAAGTTTGACATTTTCTATTTATCCGGAATGAGATACAATAATTGGAATTCACAAAAGTTATGTGATAACTGAATGAATGTTATAAACATAGCAGTTTAGTCTCACTTGATTGGTTGCCACGGAATTTTGATGTGATCAAAAGTCCGTCGCAATCACGTAGCGTACGCGGATACTCGCCGGGTAAACTTAATAGACAGCCTCACTCCATAGCCCCGACCAAGTGACTGTAGGAGAACCCCGTCGCCGAAAGCATCCGTCCGGGTGCTCGCGGCAGCGGTGTTCCGCCTTGGTGCACTTCGTCGACGGTATCGGGGGTGCGGCCGCCTACTGAAGTTTGCGACGAGCATTCGATCAAAATGTCGGGAATCTTGTTGAATTGCCCGACTTGGTATTGAAAAGTGTTTTTGATAATGAGACTAAAATGCGGGGTTTATAATTGTTAGGCATGCGATGTCTAAGTAATTCATTTGGTCAGGCATGCGATGTCTGAGGTGGTTGCGAATTCCAACTGTTGTAGTTTTACACTTTCTTTTCTGTGACCGTAAGTGTAATATGTGATATCGCCGGTTTCGTTGCTATATGTCAACGACAATTGGGATGCGCATATTTACTTACGTTGATGACATGTGATGTTATGTGTTGCTGGATATGTTATATTGGATCGTCGTGTTTGAATAGCCGGGGGTTTTTATGTGAGATGAGTGTTTTTCATTTTCATTCATGTAAAAACTTGTATGTAATATTCTCTTATTGGGGCGCTTCCAGGTTGCGGAAGTTGTCACCTGTTGTATATTATTTACTTTTCCGCACTAGGATAGACCCAAGGAGGGGAGCACAAGTAACCGGGTTCTGGAGTCCAGTGGGAGACCAACTCGAGGAGTCGAGTCCGGGTCTCCTAACTCTAGAATTGGTAGGGTTGCTTGCCGCTCTCGTAGGGGTCTAGGGGTGTGGGTTTGGCTATTCATCGCGACCGTGGAATCCGTGTTTTATACTGGCTCGTATTGAAAACACGGACGTCCTAGTATATCCAATATTTCATATGTTTCTTCTGCTGCGTTATCTGTGATGTGATCATGTGATATTCTGTGATATATACAACATATAGTATATATGATATATTATATAGCCGTTACTTATGTTTTACACCCGCGCTAGCCCTGCCCCGCTCTGCCGTTAGTTACCTAACCTAACGGTGCACGAGGGGACATCGAGGCGAATGCGGATGGCATAAGTGTACGTCGTATTTATCTGTGATGTTTAGGTACTTAAATGATGGGACTTCATTAATATGATTAATGAAATAAAAGAAACCTAAGATGTTGTAGAATCGAATTTCAAAATAAAACAGGTAGCTACAGTTCTTGCTTTGCACAGCGGTATATGTGATATATCCTGCACCTTATTCGATAAGGAAAGGACCGAGATCCCTTCACCGGGAGTGACTCCTTTAGCAATAACTGGCAGATGCTACACACTCGGTTTGTATTTTGATAGCTTTTAAGTGTTTTTGCTTTGCACAGTGATATATATGATATATCCCGCACCTCATTCGACGAGGAAAGGACCGACGATCCCTTCACCGGGAGTGACTCCTTTAGCAAAACCGAAAAGCCTCAAAAACACTCCATTTTAAAATTCATTCGATCCTACAACGATATCAAGTTCATTACGCAATAGGTTTTCAGAAAAACCTGTCGTAGCCCTCCGTCATTTCAGATAAATCCTGTTTAGTATTCGTGCTGCGTTTGTTGACCTTGTCATGGCGCAGTGTGCGGTAGCTAACCAGTATTTATCTGCTTATGCATATGATGCAGATTGGGTTAGGGTAGTCGTGCGGCCTTGTTGACCTTGTCAAGGGTCGTGCGGGTGGGTTTGATTCAATCAGGAAATGACGGGTTGAACTTGACTTGCGGTCTATGGTTTGTTGACCTTGTCAAGGTCATAGATCGTTCGGGGCAAAATATTATCGGGAATTTCAAGTGTTGAAATTTGCAATGAGATTGCATACCTTCTATGAGATAGTTGGATCCCGATACCCGCTGCGAGTAAGTGTTACTCCTGGGAGAGTTTTATACATTACAATTAGCCGATCAAGTAGGTGTCTAGAAAGGTGTTAACGAGGTTACGCCTCTGGGAAAACGAGGTTTACATTAATTAGGTTCGTGCGAAAGCACGGGGGACCTCCCTCAAAGTACCGACACTGGCCTGGCTGAAAGATTGGCGAACTTGTAGTGTGTAATTAATCCCGGCTAGTCTTTCCTTTTAGGGTTTGAAGGAAGATTTGATAAAAAGCAGTGGGAGCCATCCTGATTAGATAAAATAAAAACCAATCTATTCTTGCAAGAGCGCACGCTGAGTGTTTTCTTCTCTCTCTCTCCTGGTAGCGACCATATCACGCCTTAATCAAGATAATAATACGGATTATTGACCGAACCCGCTTGTTATACTGAGCTGGGGAACGTTGGTCCCGCTCCAACTTATAATAGTTATAAGACAGAGCAGGAAATAGGGGAATACCAAGATTCTCATGCCGCCCAAACGAAGAGAGTGCATGCTGATGCATCATCTTCGGGTGTGTTCATTATACAGAACTGTTTCTCAATATCCTTTACGTCCTGGGTATATGATACCGAATCAGGATCCCAGATATGTAATCTGTTACATAGGGCTACAGACAGGTAAAGAACTGAGAACGGGTGATAAGTTTCATGAGGCAGAAAACGGGGCAAGAGTGTTAGGTCCACGTTACCTCTCCCGGTACTTTCGGGGTTGCGGAAACGGTAAATCAAAATTTTTCTAAACTTTGTAACATGGACCGTAAAAGCCGGATCTTTGCTAAACTAAACTAGCATACTTGCAAAGAAGAATAAACTACTCGGCAAAGTGGTTATACCTCAACTTGAACTCCTTCACTTCTTGTGGTTGTTCTTCTTTGATGTTCTTCTCTTCTTGTTGTTCTTTTCATGGCTTGCTCAAAGGTTGATCCGGACTTCGGTCACCTCCGCGGCCTACTTGAGTCGAAGACGATCCACCCGAGAGATGTACGCCGAGCTCCACCTCAAGCCGAGGTAACTAGGGCAAGAAGATTGCTAATCTAGAAGCCCTAGGTTGTGTAGAGAGGATGTATGGATGTGTTTGTCAAGTAGAATCCTTTTTCTCTCAACACATGAGATCAAAGGAGAAGATCAAGAGGAGGAAGAAGAAGGAGATTATCTAGCAACCATGGAGCTTCTCATTTCAAGAGAGAGAATGAGAATGAGCCAAATGAAAAAGCTTAACCAAAGAAAATCTAACCATGGTTGCAATAATGCACTAAACATTATCATTACAAATCCAATCAAGATAAAGGTGATGGCTACAATGACATGACCATTATCATAACTAAATAAAAAGAAAACCAAAGAATACTTTAGATCTTCTAAGAAGGTCCAAGTCAACTTTGGTCAAAAGGTCAACAAAGTCAAGATGGTCAAATGGTCAATGTAATTAGCCATGACAAAATTATCAATGAAAGGATTAGTAAATAATGTCCCCGGCTCATAATGGTTTTGACCAAACGAACTGTCGAAACCCTAATGAGTCGGCCTCAAAATGGTTTTGACCGAATCAACTGTCAAAACCCTAATGAGGCACCTCCTCCTTCATCGCTCCATAAAACTGTGCATACACACCTGCATCCGTATTCCGTAGAATGCGGATGCGCAGAAGACAAAACACATCCATCCGTGCAATACTAGGATCTGGCTTAAACCAAAGCCCACTAGTACTGCCTGCCCGAACATCATACGCACACTAGTGTACGTAAGTGATCGCAGCCCTGCCGTAAAACCATACGGCCTCTACACGTTTCGCTCAGTGCAGGGAAACTCTCTGTGTGGGACTCTAAAGACTCGACACTACGCTGGCAGTGGGTTTAACCACAGACCGCAAGCGGCACTAGCTGTACGTAACGGTCCCCAGGTAGATGTCGATAAGAAGGCCGATGAGGTAAACCCATCCGAACTCCTACTGAGTCTGTATGTGACAATCTCCGTACAGTCCGGTCTGTTCGTCTGATACATCGCATGGCGGGCCTAGGGGGCGGTAAACGTCAGTCCCCCAATAGCGGTACAAGTCGTGCCGGAGTGAAGCCCAAAACACCCTGAGATAACACTGGAACCTACCAGTATATCTCGCTTGCCCTGGCCAGGGACTACTCGTGTAATGGCTCTCCTAGACACAGCGCGATGTCAACCCCCAATACCGGGAGAGACGAATCCTTTCTAACCGTCACTGCCTCCAAGTGCTTCGGGACTGCTCCCAACTACTACCTGTTTGCACGACTCGGTAGAGCCGTGGTAGGGTAGTAATCAAAGAACAGTGGGAACACACTCGAGGCGAAGTGACAGTGTCAAGTCAGCGGACTAAGCTGTACTCATGTCACCTGGGAACTGATAACTGACGATAGGTATAATACCAACCATCAGTTCCCGACGAGTCCTGTCCAGTGTACTCGTAACCTAACGAGCACCCGCATACTATCTCAAGTACGACGTACTGACGGCTGTGGGACAGACCGTCTCCCGTGCTGGGATGAGAAGCGCATACGCTAGTCTACTCCGGAGTATCGATGCCCTATCTCGGTACTCCCACGACTAGGGACGTGTATAAGGATGTGCTTGTAGATTACCCAGCCCCCACGAGTGTGATCGCCATCACAACGCCGGTAATCAAGCAAAGATCCTAAGGGCTCTACTAATGCGTATAGGTGATATAATATATAAACACACATGTACACATTAAAGCAGAGACAAACCAAGTAGCATACTACTATGTTGAGCAAGATTGTCTGTACAACTGTGAATATCCCAAGCTTCCATCAAGTAATATACATACTAGTATGATACAGTAATGGCCTCTAGGGCATATACACTAACAAAGAGTTGCAGCCAAGTCTGTCGGTCACTGCCACCCTGTATTACCAATACATTGATTCTGAATGAATGTTATTAGATACCGAACCTGATATACAAAATCATATCAGTTTCTTTATTAGTAAAGAAAGGATATAATTTTGTATTGTTGGATAATGTTTTGAACATTTCCTATATCAAAAGTTGATCGGTTCAGGCACGTTATCTAAAAACATTAATGTTCTAAATCAAACTGCAGTTCTTAGTATACGGAACACACACAAGAAGAAAAGTTCAGAAATGGACGGATCCTTCTTAAGGTATTGTAGACTAGGTCATATCAATGTGACCCGACTAGCTAGAGTTACATAAAGATGCATATTTAAATTAGTTTGAATTTACATCTTGTGAAACTCGCCAGTCATGTCACAAAGATAAGATGACCACAGCTCTGTTTATTGGAAACAGAGAAAGAGTTAATGAACTCTTGGGATGATACATGTTGATGTATGTAGGTCCCCTGTCTACACATGCCAAGACTGGTTCTTTATACTTCATTACGTTATCTGATGATCTCTTTAGATTCAGACATATGTTCCTGTTGAAACACAAGTCCGAACCTTTTGAGATATTCACGGAATATAAGTTAGAAGTAGAGAACCAATACGGGTATAAGTATTATGTCCTTTGATGGGATCAGGGAGGAGAATACTTGAGCACGGAATTCCTGGACTATTCTAAAGGAGAATGAGATTCTCTCTCGGCATTACTCCTCCAAATACACCATAGCACGATGGTATATCGGGACGGAGCAGATACACCCTATTTGATAAGGTGTGCTCTATGATGAGTACTACTGAGTCACCTTTTTCCTTTTGGGGTTTTGCACTTGAGAAGCTGCATACCTATTGAATTAGGGTTCGAATCAAATCAGATGCCTACCACTTCATATTTGATATGATAAGGGAAGAGCCCATGTCTTAAGCTAGTTAAGATTTGGGGTTGTCCGGCCTGTGTCTAAAAGCAAAATCCGGACAAGCTCGAGGCAAGGTCTGTTATGTAGAACTGGAAGTGTTCCAGCCATACAAACTACAGCAGATGATTTGGTAGAACTAAAGGATTCGATAGTAACCAACGAACCTCAGCCTCTCCGCCGATCTAGTAGGGTTCCTCACCTACCTGAGAGATACTTCGGTTTCTCTATGATAGTGGGAGCGAGGATTGCATCATGGGATGATGACCCAACTAGTTTCGAGCTGGCCATCAGGAGTGAGACTCTGTAAGAATGGCTGGATGTTTAGCGATCTGAGATGGAATCCATGTACACCAGCAAAGTATGGACTTTGGCTGCTATATCTGAAGGGTTAAATCCCCATCAGGAGCAAGTATATCTTGAGAAGATTACTTGGTGTACTTGGAAAGGTTGAGACTTTCAAAGCTAGACTTGTTAAAGTGATTCGTCATTGACCAGGCATGGATAATGATGAAACCTTTTCCAGTACCTATGCTTAAGTCCATCCAGATACTACTTGCCACGGCTACATACCATGACTACGATATCTGGTGGTTGGGTGCCATGACTGCTTTTCTAAATGATGATTTAGAAGAGTGCGTCTGTAAGTACACAGCCAGAGGGCTTCGTAAACAGTAGGAGCAGCGGAAACGTGTGCAAGATGTTTTATCTGATAAAGCAGGCATCGCGGAGTTGGAACGTCTGTTTTGATGTAATAGTCAAACAGTTTGACATCATCAAAATGGTAGATGAACCTTGTATAAACAAAAAGGTAGTAGGGAGTATGGTGGTGATCCTCGTAGAGTACGTGGATGACATACTCTTGATATGAAAGGAGTTTCCTATGCTACGCTCGGTCAATCTCCGCTTATCGCAATGATTCTCCATATAGGATCAAAGTGATACCTCCTATATCCTGGTTTTTGGATCTATGAGATAGATCTAATTGGATATTAGGACACTCACTAGAAGTAGTGAGATGGTATCAATCGATCCTGGGGAGAATCACTGGAAGTGTTCCAGAGTGATAAAGACGACTGAATGTCAGTCGCAGGCATTGTCTTTACCCTCAGTAAAGGGACGGTATGTTGGAAGAGTTCCAAGCTAGATACCGTGACATACTAGACGATAAAGGCTGGATACATCGCTACTTAAGATGCTACCAAAGAGGATGTTTGGGTGTATATTAGTTCATGAGATGAACTACGTTCCTACCATTGTGAGACAATGGACTTGTGGCTTATGCCAAGGAACGCCGGTCCCATCAGTGATCCAGACTTATTCTAAGGCAGTATCACCTATCATGGAGATGGTAGATCTCCAAGGTGATCGAGGCAAGGAGAGCAGACTTAGAGGATAACGCAGCGGATCCACTCACGAAGGCCTATTCCCAGAGAGAGACTTTCATGGGATGGTTGAGTATGAGATACTACGACCACTGCTACAGATGGCCCTAGTGCAAGTGGGAGATTGTTAGTTATATGTATGCCCTAGAGGCCATTACTGTACATAGGATGTATATTGTAGTGGATGCTGGGACATATATAGGGAGGACTTTCTTGCTCGACATGATAGTATGCTATCTGGTTACTCTTTACCTTAACGTTTACATTGATTGTCTCTCTGTTACATGTTGGTAAAGCCCTTAGGATGTGTACTTGACTACCTGGACTATGATGCGGATCATACTAGTGGGGACATGGTAGTCCATAAGTACATCCTTCAAAGTCCCTAGTCGTGGGTGTATCGAGACGGGGCATCGATATACCAGAGTAGACTAGCGTATACCTTCTCGACCCATACAGATAGGCGATGGATGATCCCATATCCATTGGTGTTTGACATCGGAGATGATATACGGGTGCTCAGTAGAGACTGGGTACACTGGACGGACTCGCCGAGAACTCCCAGATGGTATTATACCTCACGTCAGATGGCAGTTCTCTGGTGACACTGGTACAGAGTAGTCTGTTGACCCGAGATCGTCATAGAGTCTTGTGTGGTTCCCACTGTGCTTTGATTTCCATCTTACCACGTCCAAGAGGGCGTGCAAAACGGTGGTTTTTGGGTACAGTCCCGAGTCACATGGAGGCAATGAGCGATAGGAGGGGATTCGTCTCTCCCGGTATAGGGAGTTGATGTTGCGCTGTGTTCGATTGGCTATAACAGGAAATCCCTGGCCAGGGTTGCTGAGATTTACTGGTAAGTGTTACCAGTAGTTTCTCAAATTGTTATAGACCTCATATCGACACGACTTATCGAGCTATTGGGGTCTGACGTTTACCACCCCTAGGCAAGATATGCGACATATCAGACGATCAGACCGGACTGTACGGTAGTGTTACTGGTTGGATTCACTGGAGTGTGAGCGGGCTTGCTCGTCGATCTTCTGATCGCTCAATACCCGGGTGGCCGTTACGTTTAGCAGACCGCTTGCGGCTTGTGGGTGCTTGATATGATCATCATCTGCTGCCGGCGTATTGACGAGTCTTTAGAGTCCTACACAGAGGTTTCCTGGCTCAAGCGAAACGAAATAGGAGCGCATATGAGATATGTGCGGGACCGAGAATAATGCGTGTATGTGATACCGTATTTCATTCTCGCGATCAATGTGTCGAATGGTTGTATGCGATATAACCTAGTTATCGAATCAAGGATTGATTCGATAAGCCGATACATTGTATACTAGTCGGTTGTGTGCGACATGACCGGATCATTGAATCAAGTGTTGATTTAATGATTTAATGCATAATTATATATTTGATATATTACTTTGCATTAACTAGTATTGGTTCACTTTAAATGGATTTTCTCACTTGGATTGTGCACATTGTATATGTGATATACATTTGTACATTTGATTGTATCATGTTTGATGATACATGCTAATTTGGTTAAGTGTATAGAATTAAACCATGGTTAACTTAATGATTAGGGTTTTGCTTTTTCATTTAATCATTTGTTTATTCATTTTGGATATTAATGAAAGCATAAAAGAAAAGCAAAATGGTTTCTTTATTTCATTTTCTTTCATGAAGCTTTTTGAAGCTTCATGAAGCTTTGACCAAAGTGACCACTTTGTCTTTATCTTTAACCCTAACCATTAATCTAACCTTAGTTAATTCTCTACACTTGACCATGGTAGATTATGATAAGTATTCTTTTATTTTGTATTTTCTAAATAACTTATCATAATATCATCTTCTTCTTCTTCATCTTCTTCAAAGAAGAAAGCTTTCTTCATCAATGGTGGATTGATGAAACAAGTGAGAAATCCAATTCTAAAGTCTACCCACTTCCTATTTCTTCATCCTCTACCTCTTGCCAAGTAGTAGAGTGTGTTTCCTTCACAAGTTATCATGGCTTGGTGAAGGTGGAGCTCGATCTAGTGATGCTTCGACGTAGATCATCTTCGGCACGTCGTCGACGACTTAGCCCGTCCATTCTCCGATGAAGCGAACGCGAGAGTCCAAGATCGGATTTGTACAGCGGAGATGACTTCTTCATGGAGCTATGGAGGTGGACAAACGGATCTACAAAGGTTGTATTTCCGTATCTTATAGTTAAGTGTTAACTAGATAGCTTTTTCGCCTAGATTTCTAGCCGACGATCCGTAGTCGGGTTTCTCGGCACCTAGATTTCTTGAAACGGGCATGGTTGATGCCTCGTGAGACCTCATTAGGATGCTTAGGAACCCTACAGCTTGTGCATTGTTTGTGTGATTTTTCAAAAATCCGTCTTTTTCAAAAACAAACACCAAATCCATCTTTTCTCTAATTATCACTTATGCTGCCACTTGTGCTAAACCATTTAGTGCATGCTCGGCTGGACACGAGATTCTAGTGCCCGTCTTGTCCGCGTTCCTCCTATCGACTCCGAAGTCGGTATTTCTATATCTTCTTTTTCCTTACCACACACCACATCCACTTCGATGGACGGATCTCCATCGAACTTCTTTAACACCACTCTGCCACCGTTCGTAGGTGCGCAGAATCCACCCCGCATCTCTCTCCAGGAGAGATACCGCCCTATTCGAGGTCCTCTTTCCACATGTCTTTCCATTCCACCGGTCAGTGGGGATAACTTTGAAATCAAACCACAATACATCAATCTTTTGCCGAAATTTCACGGGCTCGAGTCTGAAGACGCATACGTTTTTATTACCAAATTTGAAAACGTATGCGCTATGATGGGTGCAGGGTTACCTAGCACGGCAGCAAGGTTTCGGGAGGTATCGTCCATGCCAAATTCAAAAATTTGCCGTTCTAGCTAACCCTAACTAAGAATCGTTTACTAGAAATCGACGGAATAAAATGCAAACAACTTTGCAAAGGAAAGTGAACAAGGAATACAATCTTTGTAGACCGGTCCTTCACTTCTAAAGCTCTATGTTGACGTCCCTTTGTTGCGATCATGGATCTCCCGAACTCTAGTATGGGTTCTCTCGGAGAAATGAACAAGCTTGCTCGTAGTCTTCGAGGCCGAAGATGATCTACGTCGAGGAGACTCAAACTCAAGCTAACCTTTCACTAGGTCATGAACTTTGTGAAGAGAACACCCTATACTATCCAAGCAAGTGTATAGGATGATGAAGTAGTAAGTGAGATCACTTTAGATTTTATTTTCTCACAATATTTCTTCATGTTTCATGGAGCTAGTAAGCTTGAAGAAGGAAGAAAATGAAGAAAGCAACCATGAAAAATCAAGAATGAAAACTAATGAGGTGTGAATAGCAACAATGGATGAGTTAGTGTCATATACTAACCATTGTAGAGACCAAACCATGGCTAATTAAAATGGTTTGGTTAATAAATATCTTAGGTGAGACAAAACAAGTGGACTTTGTCAAAAATGCTTCAAGCTTCTCCAAGCTTCCAAGCATGACAAAATTCACACTAATTTTGAATTATTAAGATAAATAAAAATCTTCACATTTTAATTATCATGGTGTAAGTCACACACACACACCCATGCTTGCATGTATCATCAAGCATGATACAAACTATATACATAAGTATATATCACATATACACTTAATGCACAAAACAAGTGAGAAAAGAAATCTTAAGTGAGCTAATACTAGTTAATGTAAATTAATATATCAAATATATAATTATACATTAGATTATTAAATCAACACTTGATTTAATAATCCGGCTATATCACATATAATCGACTAATATCATGTGTATCAATTTATCGAATCAACACTTGATTCGATAACCCGGTTATATCACATATAACCGATCGATACAAATAAATCGTGAGAATAGAATACGGTATCTCATATACGTATTAATCTCGGTCCCGCACATATCTCATATATGCTTCTACTCCGTTTCGCTTGAGCCAAGAAATCTCTGTGTAGGACTCTAAAGACTCGTCAATACGCCGGCAATAGGTGATGATCATATCAAACACACACAAGCCGCAAGCGTGTGTCAGAAAATCAACAAGCAAGCCTGCTCATACTCCTACGAATCCAATCAGTAACACTACCGTACAGTCCGGTCTCTTCGTTTGATATGTCGCATATCTCATCTAGGGGTGGTAAACGTCAGACCCCAGTAACTCGATAAGTCGTGCCAATGTGAGGCTCATAACAGGTCGAGAAACTACTGATAACACTTACCAGTAAATCTCATAATCAGCCCTGGCCAGGGACTTCATGTTATAGCCAATCGAGCACAGCGCAACATCAACTCCCAATACCGGGAGAGACGAATCCCCTCCTATCACTCATTGCCTCCATGTGACTTGGGACTGTACCCAAAAACCACCGTTTTGCACGTTCTCTTGAACGTGGTAAGGTGGAAATCAAAGCACGGTGGGAATCACACAAGGCTCTATGACGATCTCGGGTCGACAGACTAACCTGTACCAGTATCACTAGAGAAATGCCATATGACGTGAGGTATAATACCATCTGGGAGTTCTCGGCGAGTCCGTCCAGTGTACCCAGTCTCCACTGAGCACCCGTATATCATCTTTGATGTCAAACACCAATGAATATGGGATCATCCATCGCCCATCTACATGGTTCGAGAAGCTATACGCTAGTCTACTCTGGTATATCGATGCCCCGTCTCGATACACCCACGACTAGGGACATTAAAGGATGTACTTACCGACTACCTTTGTCCCACTAGTATGATCCACATCATAATCTAGGTAGTCAAGTACGCATCCTAAGGGCTTTACCAACATGTAATAGAGAGACAATCAGTGTACATGTTAAGATAAAGAGTAACCAGATAGCATACTATCATGTCGAGCAAGAAAGTCCTCCCTATATATGTCCAAGAATCCACTACAATGTACATCTCATGTACATTAATGGCCTCTAGGGCATACATATAACTAACAATCTCCCACTTGCACTAGGGCCAGCATATAGCTGTGGTTGTAGTATCTCATACTCAACCATCCCATAAAAGTCCCTCTCTGGGAAAACCTTTGTGAGTGGATCCGCCATGTTGTCCTCTGAGTCTACTCTCCTGACCTCGATCCCCTGGAGATCAACCATCTCCATGATCAGGTGATACTGACTTAGAATATGTCTAGATCATTGATGGGACGGGGGTTCCTAGGCCTAAGCCACAACTCCATTATCACACAATGGTAGTAACGAAGTTCATCTCATGAACTAATATACACCCAGACTTTCTCTTTGGTAGCATCTTTGGTAGCGATGTATCCAGCCTTTATCGTCTAGTTTTCCACGGTATCTAGCTTGGAGCTCTTCCAACATACCGTCCCTCCACTGAGGGTAAAGACAATGCATGTGACTGACATTCAGTCGACCTTACCATCCTGAAATCTATCCAGTGATTCTCCTCAGGATCGATTGAAACCATCTCACTACACCTAGTAAGAATCCTAAAATCCACTTAGATCTATCTCATAGATCCAAAACACAAGATTTAGGAGGTATCACCTTGATCCTATATGGAAAATCAATGTGATAAGAGGAGATTGACCGAGTGTAGCATAGGAAACTCCTTTCCTATCAAGAGTATGACATCCACGTATAATACGAGGAAGACCACCTTACTCTCTACTACCTTTTTGTATATACAAGATTCATCTACCATTTTGATGAAGTCAAACTCTTTCACTACCACATCAAAACAGATGTTCCAACTCTGTGATGCCTGCTTTAACCCGTAAAGCAACTTGCACGCGTTTCCGCTGCTCCCACTGTCTACGAAGCCTTCTGGCTGTGTACTTATAGACGCTTCTCTTCTAAATCAGTATTTAGAAAAGCAGTCATGACACCCAACCGCCAGATATCGTAGTCATGGTATGTAGCAATGGCAAGTAGGATCCAGATGGACTTAAGCAAAGCTACCGGAGAAAAGGTTTCATCATAAACTACACCTGGTCGATGACGAGAACCTTTTACAACAAGTCTAGCTTTGAAAGTCTGAACTTTTCCATGTACAGCCGGTAATCTTCTCAAGATATACTTGCTCCTGATGGGGATTTAACCCTTCAGATAAAGCAACCAAAGTCCATACTTTGTTGGTGTATATGGATTCCATCTCAGATCGCTTAGCATCTAGCCATTCTTACAGAGTCACCACTCCTGATGGCCTGCTCGAAACTAGTTGGGTCATCATCTCATGATGCAATCCTCGCTCCCACTGTCATTGAGAAAACCGAAGTATGTCCCAGGTGGATGAGGAACCCTACCAAATCGGCGGAGAGGCTGAGGTTCATCGGGAACTATTGAATCCTCCAGTTCTACCAAATCGTCAGCTGTAGTTTTTATAGCTGGAACTCCTTCCAGTTCTACCTCATGACCACAAATTTCTTTCCAAAATAAATTCCTTTTCTAAAAAGGTGGCATACCGAGAAATAAAACCCTTTTTGTTCCTCGGTGCGGTAGAAGATATTCCCTTGCGAATGCTTGGGATATCCAACAAATTTCCACAGAACTGACCTTGCTTCGAGCTTGTCCGGATTTTTCTTTTGACATAGGCCGGACAACCCCAAATCTTAATTTACTTAAGATATTGGCTCTTCTCATACCATATCACATATGGAGTGGTAGGCACTTGATTTGGTTGGAACCCAATTCAATAGGTATGCAGCTTCTCAAGAGCATAACTCCCTAAAGGAAATAGGCAACTCTGTAGTACTCATCATAGAGCGCACCATATCTAATAGGGTGCATTTGCTCCGCCCCGATACACCGTTGTGCTGTGGTGTATACGGAGGAGTAATGCTAAGAGAGAATCTCATTCTCCTTTTGAATAGTCCAAGAATTCCTTGCTCAAGTATTCTCCTCCCTGATCACATCAAAGGAAATAATACTTGTACCCGTTTTGGTTCTCTACTTCTAACTTATATACTTTGAATTTCTCAAAATTTTCAGACTTGTGTTTCAACAGGAACATAAGTCCGAATCTTGAGAGATCATCAGTGAATGTAATGAAGTACAAAGAACCGGTCCTGACATGTGTAGACAGGGGACTTACATACATCATCATGTAGCAATCCCAAGAGTTCATTGACTCTTTCTTTGTTTCCAGTAAACGGAGCCATGGTCATTTTATATTTGTGACATGACTGGCAAGTTTCACAAGATGTAAATTCAAACTGATTTAAATATGCATCTTAATGTAACTTAGCTAGTCGGGTCGCATTGATATGACCTAGTCTACAATGCCTTAAGAAGGATTCGTTCATTTTTGAACTCTTCCTCTTGTGTGTGTTCTGTACGTAAAGAACTGTAGACTGATTTAGAACATATATGCTTTTAGATAACGTGCCTGAACCGATCAACTCTTGATATAGGAAATGTTCAAAACATTATCCAACAATACAAAATTATATCCTTCTTTACTTAATAAAGAGACTGATATGATGTTGTTGTTGGATATAGTGCCCTCAGAGTCAATTATTGGATCACAGGCACGTGATTGCAATGATTGAGAGAGGACCTATACTGGTAGGACAGTCTTACTCAAGATGATAGTATGCTATCTGGTTTATCTTTATCATCGTGTACTGCTTTAGGTGACTTTACAGGTCGCTATTACACATTGATAGAGCCCTTAGGATTCTTGCTTGACTACCAGCAGTATGATGACGATCATATACGTGGGAGCTGGGGTCTATAAGCACATCCTTAAAAGGTCCCTAGTCGCGGGAGTTTCGAGACTGGGCATCGATACTACATTAGTAGACTAGTGTATACAGTCGAGACCCTAACGAGAGGCGATGGCCGGTCTCACAAGCCATTGGTGTCAGTTGGTTCACCTAAGATGTATACAGGTGCTCATTGGGTTATGAGTACACCGGACAGGACTCGCCGGGAACATGCTAGTTGGTATTATACCAGACGTCAGATAGCAGTTCCCTGGTGACATGTGTACAGGTTAGTTCATCGACCTGATATCGTCATTTGTCTCGTGTGAGTTCTCACCGTGCTTTGATTACTACCCTACCACGGCTCAAAGGAGTCGTGCAAACAGGTTTTAGTTTGGTACAGTCCCGAGCCACATGGATGCAGTGAGCGGATCGGCAGGGGTTTCGTCTCTCCCGGTATTGGGGGTGAGATCGCGCCGTGTCTAGGAGAGCCATTACACGAAGTCCTTGGCCAAGGCAGGAGATTTACTGGTAGGTATTCCAGTAGTATCTCAGGGTGTTCTGGGCTACACTTCGACACGACTTGTACCGCTTTTGGGGGTCTGACTTTTACCAACCCCCTAGGCCCGACATGCAATGCTCATAGACGAATGGATCGGACTGTAAGGATATTGTCACTGACAGGCTCAGTAGGGTGTCAGGATGAGTTCGCTCATCGACCTCCCTTTTGGTCAATACCTGGTAGCCTATTACGTATGGCTAGTACCACTGATGTGCTAGTGGTTAAATCCACAGGCAAAGTATTGACGAGTCTTTAGAGTCCCCCACAGACAGTTTCTCAAGTTTCGGGCGAAACGTTGTAGAGGCCGTATGATATATGGCAGGGTTCGATCATATACGTGCAGTAGTGCACGGATGATGATTGGACGAATCATACTAGTGGGCTTTGGTATAAGCCGGATCATAGTATTAGATTTGTTGGATTACTTTAGTCTCATCGCATTCGCATTCAGTCGGAATGCGGATGCAGGTATGTATATACAGGTGAGGGGTATCCTTGTGATCCGTCACGAGTTTACTTTAGATGTTGCCGTATCTTTTTGTTGTTGTAAACATTTGGGTTAATGTTTACAAATGGAAATAATGAGCTAGAAATCATGATTAGGAGCATTAATTGTGGCACATGCACAAGTGGTGACTCATGGTCTCTTTCTTTATGCATGTGTCACATTATGTGATTGATTTGTGAGTTGAAATGAGAGGGAGATAGAGAAGGGAAGCCATATGTAAGGTTTCCTCTTGTATTTTTCCACACTCACTCTCTCATTTTATCACACAACACACTAGAAAAAGAAAGGCTTCTTCTTCTTCTTCTAGCTCATAACCTCCATTGATGGCTTCATCTTCAACCTCTATCCATACACTCTCATGCGTTGAGAATTAATGGATGCAAGAGACAAAGTTATCACACACATTCTCTACACCGCCTTGGACACGTCGGCTAGCAAACTTCGTGTCCGAGTTGCTTCGGACGAAGCGGGAGCCCGTAAAAAGACTCGAAGATGTGGTGTCATTTCCGACGACGAGACCGGAGATCGGAGATGCTGCGAGGAGCTAGGGATGGTGGCTAAAGACCGAAGGACACGGATCGATCAATATAGCTTTTCTAACCTTTCTCTAGTTGCTAGTTATAGGTTAATGGTTCGATCCGAGATTAAAGTCTGCGATAACGCTGGTTTCTAGTTTAGAAAAAGTTTTCGTTTCCATATTTTGGCCTCGGACAGACGGCCGGGGCGGTACCGTAGACTTACATGGTATCAGAGCCACGCCATTAACCCTTTACTAGCTTGTTCTAACGTATTTAAAACATCGATCGAACAAAATTTCTGAAACCGCAATTTCAAAAACGAAGTTTCTGTCGAATTTTTTTTTGTGGTCAAAAAATTATTTTAAGTGTTGCAGAAAATCAGGCAGGCTTTTTTAAGAAATCTTAGAAAATTTGGTACACTGGTTTCACTGTAGCGCCGCGGAATCGCGGCCGTACCCACGTTTTGGCCGCGGTTCCGCCGCAGTACTAAAGAAACACTGCACCAAATTTTCTGCAGTGGTCTCTGACTTAGAATTGGGGTTTCTGGTATTTTTAGTTTTGGCCCAGATTATTTTGACCGCTAGATTTGTGCTTGGGGCCCACTTCGGGAAATTTTGTCGATCGAAAAATTTAAATATGTTAGTTTTCAGTACTTACATTATATCTGTGACAGTGAATGTCATTCGAGCGGTAAATCTTGTCTAATTGCTATAGTTCTTTTAGACGGATTTGCGAACGTGACATTCACGTTGATGTTCTGTGTTGTGCTGTGATGTTGCGGATTTGTCGTGGTGGATAGCCTGGATGCAATGGTAGTACAGTTTAGTTGTATTTGTATATTTGATATTACGGGGCGAGCGTCCGACATGTGGACTGCCGTCACTGCCTGTTTGTATATTATTCTTTTGGGGCACGACCGGGCTGAGGTCGATGTACCCGTTGTATATATGTTTTACTTCCTGTACTAGGATTACCCCGCGGTGGGGTGCACGGGTAGCCGGGTTCTAGAGGGCAACGGGCCCGCATCTCTTGGCTTTGAGACGGAGGGGGCTTCACTCTAGAATTGGCGGGCTATTCGCCGCACTCGTAGGGGGTACAGGTTGACCCAAGGAGGGGTGCTCAAGTTACCGGATTCCGTGAAGTGCTGGGTGGTCCATTCACTTTGTTGAAAGGGGCTGCCTCGCTTCAGGTTTTGGCGGGTAACTTGCCGCGCCCGTAGGGGTCTAGGATTTCATTACACAGGCTATCCACACGACTAGGGGAAGGTCGAGTTTCAGTAGCGGCTCTATGAAACCCGGGGATCCCAGATTATCTGTATTGTTCTGTGATGCTTATTACATTTCTGTGATGTTGCATTTTATCACGCCATGAGCGAATATTATATATTGATATATATACTAGTAGATGTTGTATATGTTTTACACCCACGCTAGTCCAGTCCCTGCTCTGTCTTTAGTTAAGTAACCTAACGAGTGATGACGGGACCCAGTGGCGAATACGGATGGCATATACGTACATCATATTTTTGTTCTTTTGTGGTGTGATTAATTGATGGGACTGCATTGATTCGTATCAATGCAAGCTAAACAAACCTATTCTGATATTGTTGGAAATTTTTTCAAAAAGCTGTTATTGCAAGGACGTTTTCTTTTGTTTTTGCACAGTGGTATTCGGTTATGAATATCCAGCACCTCAGTCGACGAGGCAAGGGCCGAGATCCCTTCACCGGTAGTGACCCCTTGGACAGAAGTTTGTGTCAGGGTAATAACTTCACTATAGCCGATTGCCTTTTTGCTTTGCATCGTGGTATTCAGTTGGAATATCCTGCACCTCATTCTACGGGGAAAGAGCCGAGATCCCTTCACCGGGAGTGACCTCTTTAGCAAAGGTTTTCGCCACTATATTTTTATAAAAAGCTATGCAGTTCCTTCAACGATATCAAGTTCATTACGTTAAAGGTTTTTCGCCAAAAACTAGTCGTAGCCCTCCGTTATTTCTTACAAGTACTACTTAGTATTCCAGCTGCGTTTTTTGACTGTGTCAAGGCGTAGTGTGCGGTAGCTAAGTAGTGTTTGTTTGTGGCATATTAATGCGATTGGTTAGGACAGTCGTGCAGCCTTGTTGACTGTGTCCACGGCTCGTATAGGTAGGTTTAATGCAATCCAGGATAATGACGGGTTGAACTTGACCAGGACTCTTGATTTGTTGACTTTGTCAAGGTCACTTGGGTCCTAGGGGTAAAAACACACATCGGGAGTTTCTAAAGAAACTGAAACTTACCAGGCATGCGCATACCTTCTAGCGTGTGATAACATGAGTCGATTCCATCATGTCATCATGCGATGATAGTTGGATCCCGATTCCCATTGATGAGTTGGTTTACTCTTCGGGTAATCCCGACTAATTCTTCTTTCAGGTTTGGTGGAGAATTTGAGGATACAGTGGGAGGTTTCCTGATTAGATAAAGTGATAACCATTCTGATCAAGGTTAGAGTGCACGCAGAGTGTTTCTTTTCTCTCTCTCTTTGGCAGCGACCATGACCCGACCCTTGACTATGACTCAGTGACCAAGTTGACCGAACCTTCTTAAAACACTGGCTTTTGGATTGTCTGAGTTGCATACCTCATTGCCACTCCTACTTTTACCCTTTTCTCCAGAACACCCCGTATTACTACGAACGTCCACTTCCATTGGATAAAACCATCGTATGGTTATATACGAACTCGAAGGAACTTGTTCCAGATTCGAGGATGGTTTCCGGTTCTGGAGAAAATGAATAGGACTATTCAGTTGTCTTTTCCTTTTACCTTCTCTCAGGTTGCGAGTGCTCCTTGGATAAGGACAGTACACCTATTATGCTAATTGGATAGTCTTCTTCCAAACCATAGGCAGGTGCTGAACGGTAGGGAATGAAGAAAACCAATTAGCCTAACGATGGTGTACAGAAGGTAATAAGTTAAGACAAATAAAAGGATTAGAAAGAGGGCAAAGTAAATTGCGACTGCTATTCACGACCAAACCAAGTATTTCATCGCCACTCCTATTTCACCTTTGTATTTCTCCGGAACAACCCGTATCACTACGAAGATCCACAGTTTATTGGATACTCCATCGTATGGTTATATACGAACTCGAAGGAACTTGTTCCAGTTCGGGGATGGATTCTGGTTCAGGAGAAATAGGAATAAGGTCTTATTCAGTTGTCTTTTATCTTTACCTTCTCTCGGGTTGCGAGTGCTCCTAGGATTAGGACAGTACACCTATTACGCTTATTGGATAGTCTTCTTCCAAACCATAGGCTGGTGCCGAACGGTAGGGAAGGAAGAAAACCATTTAGCCAAAAGGGGTGTACATAAGGTAATGACTAAAGACATATAAAGAGATTTGGAGAGATGGCAAAGAAATATACGGTTATAGTTGTGAATCTGATAATGGAAGAGACATTACTAAGAATACCCGGATACCCCTTCGAAACATTTACATGTTTCAGTTTCACTGTGTATTGTTAAAAGAAAACCGATTTCTCAATTAGCCCTTGCTCCAGGGTATCTATTTACCAGGTTTGATTCTCACATCTGTATGGTTTTACAGATGATGAGTGGGAGTAAGTTATTGGGAATTAGGTGATCATCCTCATTATATCGGGATTCGTTGTAATTTGTGATATTTGAGGAAATCGCCTGGGTTGTTTTGCCGGACGACAAATATTTGGTTTTGAATATCCGTTGTTATGCACCAATTTCAAATTGATATATCTGTACGTTTATTTTTATAAAGTGAGATATAACTTTTTGAAATTATGTCTATGACATTTACCTATATCAGTGGATGGTTAGGTAAGGAGCATTAAACATCGGTGTAATTCTTCTTAACCATAAGTACAGTTTTCAACCTACGACACACATGAAATGAGTTATTAGACTCAGGGGACTTATACTGAGTATTGTATATTGTCCTGTGTCCATTAGGACAGAGGGGTTGGTCCTCGTACTATATTCTGTTTACTTATGACTTCTCTAGTTTTTAGACAAGTGTTTCATAGAAATACAAGGTCTAAGTTTTGAGAAGTTATAGGTATAAGAGTAAAGTAGAGAACCACGTGTTGCAAGTATCAGGATTCTTCAAGGTAATCGAAGATGTAGATACTTGTGTATGGTATTGAGTTAAAAGTAATGATTATGAGAACTTGCTTCTCCTTCAGGTGTAACATCTTCAAAAATATAAAATATTAATTTTGGGAATTTTTATAATTTAATATTATTTTATTGATTATTTTAATATTAAATCTATTTTTAAATGCAAATAAATGGAGGAAAATTACGGAAAATTATGGAAAATTCTAAAATGAGTTATTTATTGGAATTATGACATTTTTAAGTTGTTGTGATCATTTTGACACTAATTTGGTGTTAATCGCGATTAAAATCGCTAATCGGGTTTTTCGGTAATTTTGTGCAAAACTTGCACATATCACATTTTTCCTACACTTGGGTATTTTTCTAGCCATGGATTTCTTTTGGGGTTACTATTCTCATGAGAAGGTTTAGGGGTGTAGAGAAAAGGAAAAGAAAAGAAAAGAAAAAGGTAATGATGAGGGTAGGTGAGAGAGAGAGTGTACATTTGACTTTTAACCCTTAGCCATTTCTCTCCCCTCTCATTTCTCTCCCTCTTCCTCTTTGTGCTGCTGCTGCCCTAGCTCCATTCTCCCCCTCTCTTCAAGCCATGAAATCATCTCTAAAACATCACAATAATCCTATGTCGGTTTCACAAAAAAGATGCGCGAGCCCGAGATCTACAAGATGGACCTAGGAAGCTTGGATTGTGACCACTTGGGGCAACTCAAGAAAGTTCTTGAGTTGCCAATTAAGGTAATTTCTGAACCATTATCTTAGATTTAGCATTTCATATACCCCATGTTTAGTTTAGAATCGATATTGTGTGATATTATGGATTTGAGAGAAACCTAGTTAGGGTTTGAGTGAATTGGTGTTGCATTATGAAATTGAGCTCAGTTAAGATTATACCAACACCCTAGTGTTTGAATTGAGACCCTAACCTGATGCTAGAACCACAGAATACGGTATTTAGAAACCGATATCGGGGAAATTGTGAAATCTGTGAGGGTTAAATGGAATCTGCTATCACCCCGAGACCCCTAAAATAATATTGAGTGGACAGTAGCATGTGCAGGCACCCAGGAAACTAACCCCAAAACCCTAGCCCCTAACCCTCCTTTCCGGCCGCCAAAACCTCCTTTCTGGCCGCAATTTGCGGCCAGACCAGTGAGGAATCTCCTCGTTTTCTGTGCACAGCCCCATTTCATCAATTCTTGGCCCTGGGTACTTCTAGTTTTGATAGATTCTATCTAGGGTGAAATCTGGGACTTATATCCTATGTTGTCGTTTTGGATTCGTGTTTCCGTATTCCGTATTTTTGGATTGGAAATGGTGGAATGTGTTTTGCCTCGACTATTGTCGTTTATACGACGATATAGAGGATTATGGATGGTTTTGAAGGCGTGCCATAGGTTCTCACCTATAGGCCCCTTATCGTATCGTTTTGGGTTTTATGCACCGTTTTAGATTGGATTTGGTTTTAATGCGCACATACGATATTTGATGTGTAGGTACCCATGAAGACTTCGGGACGACAAGCATACGTGGTGACGTCCGCAATGATGATGCAAGGTGAGTAGATTATATCTACGGGGGAAAGTCGGGTGGATGACGTATAGCACCCCCGCAGTCCGTAGATAGCTTATTATATAGTATTGTGATATTAGGTGTATTTTGGATATGTAGGGTTAGAAGTGACTAGTGTAGTTCATAGTCGCGAACCCTAGGATAGAATTACCCTATACATATACCCTTGCTTTTCACATGTACTTACACTGTGATTGATGATATGTGACGACTTTGGAGATGAGTCGATATTGTGGGCTTGGTGCCCTGGGATCGGTGATTTGATACGATTCATATGTGGGGTATGACTTGTGATTCTTGCGGGCTTGGGATATGTGTTTACCCCCGCATGCATACTTTACCGATGTTACCGTTTGTACTAGAGATAGAGTAGTACATCCAGACCTTATGATCTGATGATGATGATATTTGTTATGTGATGAGACAGTGAGATGTTGACCCCTACCCAGCTTTTGGGAATGCCGTACGATGATTTACCGTACGAGCTGATATTGATGATAGATCCGCACTCATAGCTAGAGGATATCTTACGATATGACATTGAGGCGGGATCACCGACTATATATCTACATATATACTTAGACTCAGTTTTAGGTGGTTTCCACACCTACCCCTCCTGATTGACAGGATACTTAGATGTAGTTGCATAGTAGATACTTTACTGTGCTGTTGATTACTAGCTTCCACATTTTCATACTATTCGTATTGCTGGCATATGTTCATTACCATGTTATTATCATGCTGTTAGGACACCAGCACCATTATCGATGATGCGTATGTTTCACGTACACAATTTGCCGGCTCACACACTTCATCATCGATAATTGCCATGTCACTACACAGTAGTACTATTACATTCGTGATATGATGCTTCCTTTGACATATGCGCATTCCTATTCCATGTTGCATGATTTCCGATATGATTACTCTCTTTACATGTCGCATATATCATGGATTGATTGCATAGTACATCGCATTGGATTTACTGCTGGATGTTGGATTTTCATGTGATTTCTGGTTTTTGAGGACCGTGGGGTTATTTAAGAAAAGAGGCACTTTATGAAAACCCGGTACCTCGTGATATGATATTTCGGTGCGTCCACCACGCGTTTTCTCGGTGCTGAGACGTGTGCTTGAAACCCGATTCGAGGAGGTGATGTACCGTTTGCGGGTTCGTGGTGGGCCCGGTATGGTTCCCCTCGGCGAGATGATCGATGGGTTATGCCGATTGAGCCTGGAGGCGGGCGAGTACCTACCGGTGATTTTACCTGAGCTCGGCGGATATCCGGGGGATACCGCCTGGAGCCGAGAGATGGGCATACTGCTGGGGCCGACGGGCCGATATCCGCAGACGGAGCCCAGAGATGGACATGGGTTGACTCATACTGCCGGGGCCGAGGGCCGATATCCGCAGACGGAGCCCCATACGGATGAGGATTTACGTGTCGGTGTTTGGCACGGGTTTCATGATGAGTTTTCCATGATTTTGGTTATATCCTCACATTGCATACATGATGCTTACTGTCAGTGGGTGACAGGTGGACGGGTTCCACATATATACAGACTTGGTTCATATACAGACTGGATTTACACTTATCTTACACCAATATTAGTGGTATGGGACGCTAATATATGTGTATTGATATTATTGTTATTTCTTCATTGATACTTCATGCAGACATACCTTACACTGATGACATGTTGTTACCTGAGTACCTGGCACTATATACATGATTAGATGTTACCTTGCCACCTTATTACACTCAGATGTACTCTTGTGGATATTTTACTGATCGTTGACTTAGGATTATGTCTTGCATTCGATTTATCCTTGTAGATGTTTCTATTCACGAGTTGGCAACTCACCCCCGTTGTGCCACAGTTCTTGCAGGTCTTGCCGTACAGGTTCTATCGCGGCATTTCTGGCACACTGCCTTCTTGCGGGTGATTTGCTTTGGTAGGTGGATTCTTTTGCATCAAGAATCCCCATTTTGTACTTATTTATTTATTGTATCTAGAAATGTCCATCAACCAAAACTTGTATATTCTTTCAGACTCAGAGACAGTGTTGTATTATTCGACCTTAGAGTCGCGCTTAGTAGTATTGCGGTTTTCTTGCTACTTTTGAGGTTTCTTTTGGTTTTGAACCTCGCCACTTGGCGTTGTATATTATCATATCATTGCGTGGTTGTGACCGTCGATTGACGAAGAGCTAGCTCCCGCTTGGGGATGCCTTTATCATTTTGTATATTATATCCATGTTGTACCCACTCGGGGCCCGTTTTACAAAAGAAACTCTGCCGAAATTTTTAGAAAAGACTGTACTGTTTTCAAATGCACATTCGGCTTAGTTATTTAAAAACCTTGATTTCAAACATGTTTTTCTTCACTTCCTTAAACCAGTTTTCTTTACTTATTCTTCAAAATGGTTTTAGATTTCTGGGCTTTTGGCTTACTTGGATCAGAGGGAGTCCTATAGGCTTCATATGGTTCAAGTGCCAGTCACGTGCTCTTTCGGGTCGTGACAAAGTTGGTATCAGAGCGCTAGGTTGACCTTGGTTCGAGTCTAAGTTGACTATGTGGAGCCTAGGGAGTTGCTTACATACGGAACTTAGACTTGGTTGAGGGGGTGTAAACCCGAGCTTTCGTCGTTTTAGGATGACCCTTGGTTGATGGATTAGGTGACTAAAGTAGAGTGACGTACCGTTGGTATGTTCCGCGGCATACTTACGACACGCCACTCCGCTTAAGGAACCTTAGGATGGACATTTGTTTAGAGATTAGTGATTCTTTTCATATCCTGGATTATACATCCATTTGAGATCCCCGATTCTATTAGTTTCATGATCATACCTTCATTGATGCTGTTCCTTCCTATGATCATGTATCCCCTTTGGATCTGTTGTTTCCTTTCTTGCCTTTTATGTGCTCTCTTTGATACTCGATTGAGATTCCTGTCACCGTGTTTGAGCGCAGTTTGGGCTGCTGCTAGGGTTACGGCCGGTGTGAGCTCGTTTGGTACGAGGGCCGACCTTTGTGCTTTCGGGTGACATGGGAACGTCTCGAGTTAGTATTGGTGAATGTGACCTCTGGTGGAGGCGAGTGCTTGGTCTTGCACCGGATGATCGAGCCTTTGTTAGAGCTACCAGCTGAGAGAGGACTGTTGATGTACAGCATACCTCAGAGATTGTGATGTTGCCTACCGTGCAGACAGATGGACCAGCTGTTGCTGAGATTGACAGGATGTCGCTTCCGAAGCTTTCGAGCTGAGATTGCCGGAGCTTTCAGGCAGATATGCGACAGATGATAGCTAGTCTACCCGATTTGAGAGACGAAGGTGATTCGTCCGATTTTGCGCCAGAGCGGGCCCAGTTGAGTTGAAGATTTCCAGTGTGGAGAGTCTTACTCAGACCTAGAGCAGGCTGATTCAGAGATGACCGCTTATGTATTGCCTTTCCTGGAGGATTGAGGCATTGTTCGACGTACAGGTGTATGAGCCAGTTGTTGCTGCAAATGATGAAATGTCGCCCAGATGATTGGAGCTACTGCAGCATGAGCATGTTCTTAGGGAGATAATAGCGAGTCGCTAGTCACCGAGGGTGGATGACTAGGACGTGTGGTGAGTTCGCTTACCCTGATGTGAGGTCATCAGGCGGATTGATTCCAGCTAGAGACGACTTCACGCAGGTTCGTTGAGAGTCGATAGAGACGATCGAATGTCAGGAGCCTATTTTCCAAGTTTAAAGTATACGGAAAGACATGCAGGTGATTCTATGGACCCTCTAGAAGAATGAAACCCTAACTTGACTTAATGACCGTGTGACAGCCTTTGAACCTTAGGGTTTACGGCGGTTCCGCGGCGCCATTAGTGAGGCTTGGGTTTGCCCTTCTACGGCTGGACCACCGACGCTGTGGCATGTACTCGATACTATTAAACTGTACCCGAGATGTGAGCTCTTGGGGGATTATGAGGATCTGACGAGTCGATCGAATGGTTCGACATCTTTCGGACATTGTGATGGGACACTGCTTGGGAGACTCCAGATGCGAGGATAGCCGTCGGAGCGCAGTTTGTGTAGCCATGATGAGACGAGTCCGAATCAGTCGACATTTGAGCAGAGTGAAGAAAAGAGTTCGTACGAGGTTTCGACGAGATGACGTCCCACTCCGCTGACATTAGAGATGTGATATACACCCCGAGGTGTGGTATATGGATATATCTTCCAGAAAGAAGCGCGATAAGTATGCAGCCGTTCCGGAATAAGCGTGAGCTTCAGCATTGGATGATGACTTCCGGGCACTTCGGCAGGATTGAGATTTGAGAAAGGAATCTCGGCAGGACCTTTCTGGAGAACGATACGAGAAGACCTAGACCAGGAGTGGTCGTTTTGCGCACACCCAGCAGACTAGAGTTCAGCCTTGTCGACGAGGTAGTTGACCAGGATCGGATAAAGGAACTTACCAGATGCTTTGCGAATTGATCAAGGACGGACGAGTGATGAGTATTCCTCCGATGGTTGAGACGTGTTCCCGAGGACCAGTTCGGCCTGACATCTGCTACAGAGTGATGAAGCTACAGAATACGTGATTCGAGTCCGTGTGAGAGACTTCAGATTGACCGTGGCCGAGACAGTGCAGTGCACAGTAGCTTGGCGTGACGTCATAGTGGACGACGAGGGAGACAGTTGGAACAAGAGGTTCGTGTGAGACACTGACGAGCCGTCATTGCTTTCCGTCGAGACTAGAGACCTGAGATGCTTACAGAGACGTTGCGATATGACCAGTTTCTGGAGAAATGTTGTGCTGAGGACACAGATGCCCTTTGAGCGAGAAGAGGTTATGCAGGAGAGCTAGCCTCTGTACAGATCGGCATAGGCATGATTGGAAGAGACCTTGAGCAGGATTCCTTCCAAGACATAGCTGCCATGATGTTGCACCCAGGATCGGATGTGTGACGTGCTTTCAGAGAGCCAGAGGCCGACGCCAGTGATATGCTGCCTTACGAGTGGTCGTGAGGTTTGACCGAGAGGTGACCAGAGAAGTGCCAGAACGGAATCGTCCCCGTTAACACCCCTGACAGGGCCGATGAGCCGATAGACTGTGAGTTTGGTAACCCACAGAGAGATAAGGACCCAGAGAGTCAGAGGACGCCAGACCGTGAGCAAGAGGCAGGTGGATATCCTGCGCTGCTAGCAGTGGATTCACCGACTCCTTCTCGACCTCGAAGGAGGGACTACCGAAGACGGTATTTGTGATTTGTGATTTTGTGATTCGATTATCACGTATCCGTCATTTTGGATTTCGGTATTTTGGGTGTTCTGTTTGCATGATTTAGTTTTGGTGACTGAGTTTCATGATGTTGGTTTCATGCACCCACTGGATATTTATATATTTTGCGCAGAGTTATTACATTTGAGGTATTGATTGAGATTTCATGCCTACAGTATTCAGTGATTTGATTTATGCTTCCAGCATGGTTTTCATGCATTTTGGTGTTATGATTTGATTCGTGCACGCTGATGCACACGGTTATGGGATTTTTCTTTGCGGTACACTTGATTTTGATTTGAGCCGCATTATGTCGTTGATTTTGACCCTGATATGGATGGTTGACTTTTGCACTCCGTGCTTTTGTTGTGCTTTACACCTGTTTGGTGTTTGTTATTGGATTTCGTGATTCCGTGCATGTTGAGTGCGCAGGGTTTAGATTTTCATTCGTGCACGATAGATGCACAGATTTGGATTTTCGCGCATGTTGGGCGCATGTTTTTAGATACGATTTTGGTGCGCACCCGATGCACTAAATCGAGGTTTCTTCGTGCATGTTAGATGCACCGGACCTTGGCTGTCAGGCACATACGTTGCCCATGACAGAGGTTTCGTGCACACCCGTTGCACCTAGATGTTGTTTTGTGCACCTGTTTAGCACATATTGGGTTTTGATTTCCGTGCGCACCAGACGCACAGGATGGTGTTATGTACATTTTTGAGATTTATTCCTTTTGGAGCAGTACCTTTTATGATGTTGGGTTTTTGCCTTCATGCTGACCAGGACTAGTCAGTGGATGGTACCTGGATATACTTTTGCATGCTTTTACATCGGCTTTTTTTACGTGTATAGATTGGATGTCTACATGTGTAGTTTCGATCCATATCATATCGGTTTTGTATTGGATTTGACATTGTGTTTTTACATCGACTCCGATGATTGCGGGATGCTTGACGGAGTTTTGTTTTTGAGTTATCTGCTCAGTACCCTGGCGCATGCATTGCGCTATGACGTTCTATTTGTTGATATTTTCGGAGCCCCGACAAATTGGATTATTACTGAAATTGTTTTTAGTATTGGGGGTTTAAATTTAAATTCGGGGACCGAATTTCTTTAAGGGGGTAGATTGTAACATCTTCAAAAATATAAAATATTAATTTTGGGAATTTTTATAATTTAATATTATTTTATTGATTATTTTAATATTAAATCTATTTTTAAATGCAAATAAATGGAGGAAAATTACGGAAAATTATGGAAAATTCTAAAATGAGTTATTTATTGGAATTATGACATTTTTAAGTTGTTGTGATCATTTTGACACTAATTTGTTGTTAATCGCGATTAAAATCGCTAATCGGGTTTTTCGGTAATTTTGTGCAAAACTTGCACATATCACATTTTTCCTACACTTGGGTATTTTTCTAGCCATGGATTTCTTTTGGGGTTACTATTCTCATGAGAAGGTTTAGGGGTGTAGAGGAAAGGAAAAGAAAAGAAAAGAAAAAGGTAATGATGAGGGTAGGTGAGAGAGAGAGTGGACATTTGACTTTTAACCCTTAGCCATTTCTCTCCCCTCTCATTTCTCTCCCTCTTCCTCTTTGTGCTGCTGAGCCCTAGCTCCATTCTCCCCCTCTCTTCAAGCCATGAAATCATCTCTAAAACATCACAATAATCCTATGTCGGTTTCACAAAAAAGATGCGCGAGCCCGAGATCTACAAGATGGACCTAGGAAGCTTGGATTGTGACCACTTGGGGCAACTCAAGAAAGTTCTTGAGTTGCCAATTAAGGTAATTTCTGAACCATTATCTTAGATTTAGCATTTCATATACCCCATGTTTAGTTTAGAATCGATATTGTGTGATATTATGGATTTGAGAGAAACCTAGTTAGGGTTTGAGTGAATTGGTGTTGCATTATGAAATTGAGCTCAGTTAAGATTATACCAACACCCTAGTGTTTGAATTGAGACCCTAACCTGATGCTAGAACCACAGAATACGGATTTTAGAAACCGATATCGGGGAAATTGTGAAATCTGTGAGGGTTAAATGGAATCTGCTATCACCCCGAGACCCCTAAAATAATATTGAGTGGACAGTAGCATGTGCAGGCACCCAGGAAACTAACCCCAAAACCCTAGCCCCTAACCCTCCTTTCCGGCCGCCAAAACCTCCTTTCTGGCCGCAATTTGCGGCCAGACCAGTGAGGAATCTCCTCGTTTTCTGTGCACAGCCCCATTTCATCAATTCTTGGCCCTGGGTACTTCTAGTTTTGACAGATTCTATCTAGGGTGAAATCTGGGACTTATATCCTATGTTGTCGTTTTGGATTCGTGTTTCCGTATTCCGTATTTTTGGATTGGAAATGGTGGAATGTGTTTTGCCTCGACTATTGTCGTTTATACGACGATATAGAGGATTATGGATGGTTTTGAAGGCGTGCCATAGGTTCTCACCTATAGGCCCCTTATCGTATCGTTTTGGGTTTTATGCGCCGTTTTAGATTGGATTTGGTTTTAATGCGCACATACGATATTTGATGTGTAGGTACCCATGAAGACTTCGGGACGACAAGCATACGTGGTGACGTCCGCAATGATGATGCAAGGTGAGTAGATTATATCTACGGGGGAAAGTCGGGTGGATGGCGTATAGCACCCCCGCAGTCCGTAGATAGCTTATTATATAGTATTGTGATATTAGGTGTATTTTGGATATGTAGGGTTAGAAGTGACTAGTGTAGTTCATAGTCGCGAACCCTAGGATAGAATTACCCTATACATATACCCTTGCTTTTCACATGTACTTACACTGTGATTGATGATATGTGACGACTTTGGAGATGAGTCGATATTTTGGGCTTGGTGCCCTGGGATCGGTGATTTGATACGATTCATATGTGGGGTATGACTTGTGATTCTTGCGGGCTTGGGATGTGTGTTTACCCCCGCATGCATACTTTACCGATGTTACCGTTTGTACTAGAGATAGAGTAGTACATCCAGACCTTATGATCTGATGATGATGATATTTGTTATGTGATGAGACAGTGAGATGTTGACCCCTACCCAGCTTTTGGGAATGCCGTACGATGATTTACCGTACGAGCTGATATTGATGATAGATCCGCACTCATAGCTAGAGGATATCTTACGATATGACATTGAGGCGGGATCACCGACTATATATCTACATATATACTTAGACTCAGTTTTAGGTGGTTTCCACACCTACCCCTCCTGATTGACAGGATACTTAGATGTAGTTGCATAGTAGATACTTTACTGTGCTGTTGATTACTAGCTTCCACATTTTCATACTATTCGCATTGCTGGCATATGTTCATTACCATGTTATTATCATGCTGTTAGGACACCAGCACCATTATCGATGATGCGTATGTTTCACGTACACAATTTGCCGGCTCACACACTTCATCATCGATAATTGCCATGTCACTACACAGTAGTACTATTACATTCGTGATATGATGCTTCCTTTGACATATGCGCATTCCTATTCCATGTTGCATGATTTCCGATATGATTACTCTCTTTACATGTCGCATATATCATGGATTGATTGCATAGTACATCGCATTGGATTTACTGCTGGATGTTGGATTTTCATGTGATTTCTGGTTTTTGAGGACCGTGGGGTTATTTAAGAAAAGAGGCACTTTATGAAAACCCGGTACCTCGTGATATGATATTTCGGTGCGTCCACCACGCGTTTTCTCGGTGCTGAGACGTGTGCTTGAAACCCGATTCGAGGAGGTGATGTACCGTTTGCGGGTTCGTGGTGGGCCCGGTATGGTTCCCCTCGGCGAGATGATCGATGGGTTATGCCGATTGAGCCTGGAGGCGGGCGAGTACCTACCGGTGATTTTACCTGAGCTCGGCGGATATCCGGGGGATACCGCCTGGAGCCGAGAGATGGGCATACTGCTGGGGCCGACGGGCCGATATCCGCAGACGGAGCCCAGAGATGGACATGGGTTGACTCATACTGCCGGGGCCGAGGGCCGATATCCGCAGACGGAGCCCCATACGGATGAGGATTTACGTGTCGGTGTTTGGCACGGGTTTCATGATGAGTTTTCCATGATTTTGGTTATATCCTCACATTGCATACATGATGCTTACTGTCAGTGGGTGACAGGTGGACGGGTTCCACATATATACAGACTTGGTTCATATACAGACTGGATTTACACTTATCTTACACCAATATTAGTGGTATGGGACGCTAATATATGTGTATTGATATTATTGATATTTCTTCATTGATACTTCATGCAGACATACCTTACACTGATGACATGTTGTTACCTGAGTACCTGGCACTATATACATGATTAGATGTTACCTTGCCACCTTATTACACTCAGATGTACTCTTGTGGATATTTTACTGATCGTTGACTTAGGATTATGTCTTGCATTCGATTTATCCTTGTAGATGTTTCTATTCACGAGTTGGCAACTCACCCCCGTTGTGCCACAGTTCTTGCAGGTCTTGCCGTACAGGTTCTATCGCGGCATTTCTGGCACACTGCCTTCTTGCGGGTGATTTGCTTTGGTAGGTGGATTCTTTTGCATCAAGAATCCCCATTTTGTACTTATTTATTTATTGTATCTAGAAATGTCCATCAACCAAAACTTGTATATTCTTTCAGACTCAGAGACAGTGTTGTATTATTCGACCTTAGAGTCGCGCTTAGTATTATTGCGGTTTTCTTGCTACTTTTGAGGTTTCTTTTGGTTTTGAACCTCGCCACTTGGCGTTGTATATTATCATATCATTGCGTGGTTGTGACCGTCGATTGACGAAGAGCTAGCTCCCGCTTGGGGATGCCTTTATCATTTTGTATATTATATCCATGTTGTACCCCATTCGGGGCCCGTTTTACAAAAGAAACTCTGCCGAAATTTTTAGAAAAGACTGTACTGTTTTCAAATGCACATTCGGCTTAGTTATTTAAAAACCTTGATTTCAAACATGTTTTTCTTCACTTCCTTAAACCAGTTTTCTTTACTTATTCTTCAAAATGGTTTTAGATTTCTGGGCTTTTGGCTTACTTGGATCAGAGGGAGTCCTATAGGCTTCATATGGTTCAAGTGCCAGTCACGTGCTCTTTCGGGTCGTGACATCAGGTTACTCATAATTGGATGCACTCCTAAGTTGAGTTATGCTGATCGGTCTCTCTCCATTTAGTTGACATGCACTGGTGACAGCTGCATGATTTGAATCTGGTTCCAATTAAATCAGTGCCTCTGTTTCTATATTAGATATAGAATAGTTCATATCTTAACAATGTTAAGGTACGGGGAGCTGTCCGGCTTATGCTTAAAACCAGACTCTGGATAACTCAAGGCACGTTTCTGTAATGGTTGTTTATGGGTTGACCCGGGCTATGACGAGGGTTGACTTTCTACCATCTGGAAGATCAATAGTGATATTGTTCTTGACTCGCTACAGTTTTAATAAAAATGGATTTTTTCAGAAAACAGTATTGGGAGTATGGTAGAACTGGAAGTGATTACAGAACTGCAAACGATTACCGAAAATTTGATAATAACCTAAAGATTCAATCTGGTTTGACATCCCATTGGCCACTCCGCAGATATGGTGGGTAACCTCAGGCACCCGAGAGGTACTCCGGTAGCCTCAAGGACGGTGACAGGGAGGTTTTTGTTTACCCAGACTTACCATTGCTGTTGTTCCAGACTGTGAGACCCGGCAGGAGGATGAATATAGTGTCGTTCTAAACTAGCTTTAGAAGTGTACGTATATATGATTCTGCCAGAGGGTTGTCGTAGTCAGTGGGAGCAGCGGAAGCATAGTGGACAAGTAGCTTATGTCTATTTATGGACTAAAGCAGATATAGCGGAGATAGAGCATCTATTTCTGATGTGACAGTCATAGGTTTGACTTCATCAGAATAGGGGATGGATCTGTTAAGAAGGTAGTAGGGTGTGATGTCCTGGTACATCAATGACATACACATAGTAGGAAGTGAAAATCCTATACTATGATCGGTTATACTTTGGTTGTCACACAGTGGTTTCTCCACATAGGAATTGGATATAATGTTAGACATTCTGGTTACTAGATCTATAGTTCTAAATCTAGATTTGGATAGTTTTCCAATCAGGATACTTAGACAGCATTCTAAAGGTGTTTTAGAATGGACGACTCCTGGCACGGTAGTGTACCTGCAGGTGATGAAGTCACTCTCTTTAATGGTGTCTTACAGACTAAAGGGGAGAGGGATGCGTATGATTGGCACATCACTTGCTTAGGCAATTGAGTCAATCATTAGATGTCAAGTACCACACCAGACGATGTTTTTTTTCACTAGATGCAATAAGTTGATATTAATCGTATCCTGGAGAAACGTTCGGAAGCAGTTTTAGAACATAAGTGGATGTTCTAGGGATATGATAACAAACAGGCTCTTTCAGGAGACAGTTATCATTCCAGGCTTCCAAGGTGACCTGGATGACAGAGTGGCTGTCAGAGTTGTAGTTTTCCCTCTGACGAGGGGCAGTGGATTGAACAGGTGATCCAAGCGGACACTGAGGGAGGCATGACGCTGGATACTGATTGAGTTCAGTTGACGATACAGTCTAAGAAGTTTGGATTTGGAGTTCATTTATGAACTAGGTCCCATCAGATATCCAAACATATTCTAAGACAGGTATTGCTCATTTCGGGAGATGGCTTTCTCCACGAACTTAAGATAAAGAGAGACATAGAAAGAAACATTAGGGCGGATCCACTCACTGAGGCTATTCCTCGAACGCAATAATTTCGGAAAGAGCTTTGTGAGACTGATTAGTAGAGGAGTTGGGTGTTCGGTATCACACGGGCTGTGAGTATGCGACATCGCAATAATTAGCCTTAAGTGCAAGTGGGAGATTGTTGGATATAGTACCCTCAGAGTCAATTATTGGATCATAGGCACATGATTGCAATGATTGAGGGAGGACCTATACCGGTATGACAGTCTTACTCAAGATGATAGTATGCTATCTGGTTTATCTTTATCATCGTGTACAGCTTTAGGTGACCTTACAGGTCGCTATTACACATTGATAGAGCCCTTAGGATTCTTGCTTGACTACCAGCAGTATGATGACGATCATATACGTGGGAGCTGGGGTCTATAAGCACATCCTTAAAAGGTCCCTAGTCGCGGGAGTTTCGAGACTGGGCATCGATACTACATTAGTAGACTAGTGTATACAGTCGAGACCCTAACGAGAGGCGATGGCCGGTCTCACAAGCCATTGGTGTCAGTTGGTTCACCTAAGATGTATACAGGTGCTCATTGGGTTATGAGTACACCGGACAGGACTCGCCGGGAACATGCTAGTTGGTATTATACCAGACGTCAGATAGCAGTTCCCTGGTGACATGTGTACAGGTTAGTTCATCGACCTGAGATCGTCATTTGTCTCGTGTGAGTTCCCACTGTGTTTTGATTACTACCCTACTACGGCTCAAAGGAGTCGTGCAAATAGGTTTTAGTTGGGTACAGTCCCGAGCCATATGGAGGTAGTGAGCGGATCGACAGGGTTTCGTCTCTCCCGGTATTGGGGGTGAGATCGCGCTGTGTCTAGGAGAGCCATTACACGAAGTCCTTGGCCAAGGCAGGAGATTTACTGGTAGGTATTCCAGTAGTATCTCAGGGTGTTCTGGGCTACACTCCGACACGACTTGTACCGCTTTTAGGGGTCTGACTTTTACCAACCCCCTAGGCCCGACATGCGATGCTCATAGACGAACGGACCGGACTGTACGGATATTGTCACTAACAGGCTCAGTAGGGTGTCAGGATGAGTTCGCTCATCGACCTCCCTTTTGGTCAATACCTGGTAGCCCGTTACGTACGGCTAGTACCACTGACGTGCTAGTGGTTAAATCCACAGCCAATGTATTGACGAGTCTTTAGAGTCCCCCACGGACAGTTTCTCAAGTTTCGGGCGAAACGTTGTAGAGGCCGTATGATATATGGCGGGGTCCGATCATATACGTGCAGTAGTGCACGGATCATGATCGAGCGGATCATACTAGTGGGGGACTCTAAAGACTCATCATATATCATACGGCTTCTACAACGTAGTTCATAAATGAACTCTAAATCCAAACTTCTTAGACTGTATCGTCAACTGAACTTAATCAGTATCTGCGCCACACCTCTCTCAGTATCCGCTTGGACCACCTGTCCAAAATACTGCCCCTCGTCAGTGGGAAAACTATAACTTTGACAGCCACTCTGTCATCCAGGTCACCTTGGAAGCCTGGAATGATAACCGTCTCCTTAAAGAGGCTGTTGTTATCATATCCTTAGAACATCCGCTTATGTTCTAAAACTGCTTCCGAATGTCTCTCCAAGATATGATTAATATCAACTTACTGCATCTAGTGCAAAAAACAATGTCTGGTGTGGTACTTGACAACTCATGATTGACTCAATTACCTAAGCAAGTGATCTGCCAATCATGCGCATCCCTCTCCCCTTTAGTCTGTAAGACACCTTTAGAAAGGGTTACTCCATCACCTGTAGGTACACCACCATGCTGGGAGTCGTCCATTCTAAAACACCTTTAGAATGCTGTCTAAGTACCCTGATTGGGAAAATACCCAAATCTAGATCTAAAACCATAGATCTAGTAACCAGAATGTCTGATATAATATCCAAGTCATATGTGGAGAAACCACGGTGTGACAACTAAAGTATAACCGATCGTAATATAGGAATTTCATTTCCTACTTTGTGTATGTCATCCAAATACCAGGACATCACACCCTACTACCTTCTTAACAGATACATCCCCTATTCTGATGAAGTCAAACCTATGACTGTCACATCAGAAATAGATGATCTATCTCTGTTATATCTGCTTTAGTCCATAAATAGACATAAGCTACTTGTCCACTATGCTTCCGCTGCTCCCACTGACTACGACAACCCTCTGGCAGAGTCATATACACGTACACTTCTAAAGCTAGTTTAGAACGATGCTATACTCATCCTCTCGCCGGGTCTCACAGTTTGGAACAACAGCAATGGCAAGTCTGGGTAAACAAGAACCTCCCTGTCACCGTCCTTGAGCACACCGAAGTATCTCTCGAGTGCCTGAGCTTACCCACCATATCTGCGGAGTGGCCAATGGAATGTCAAACCAGATTGAATCTTTAGGTCTTATTAAATTTTCAGTAATCGTTTGCGGTTCTGTAATCACTTCCAGTTCTACCATACTCCCACTACTGTTTTCTGAAAAATCCATTTTACTAAAACTGTGGTGAGTCAAGAACAATATCACTATTGATCTTCCAGATGGTAGAAAGTCAACCCTCGTCATAGCCCGGGTCAACCCACAAACAACCATTACAGAAACGTGCCTTGAGTTATCCAGAGTCTGGTTTTAAGCATAAGCCGGAAAACTCCCCGTACCTTAACATTGTTAAGATATGAACTATTCTATATCCAATATAGAAACAGAGGCACTGATTTAATTGGAACCAGATTCAAATCATGCAATTGTCCCCAGTGCATGTCAACTAAATGGAGAGAGGCCGATCAGCATTACTCAACTTAGGAGTGCATCCAATTATGAGTAACCTGAAAAGGAGCAAGTTCTCATAATCATTTCTATCAACTGAATACTATACACAAGTATCTACATCTTCGATCACCTTGAAGAATCCTGATACTTGCAATACCTGGTTCTCTACTTTATTCATATACCTATAACTTCTCAAAACTTGGATCTTGTATTTCTATGAAACACATGTCTAAGAACTAGAGAAGTCATAAGTAAACAGAATATAGTACGAGTACCAACCCCTCTGTCCTAATGGACATTGGACAACATACAATACTCTGTATAAGTCCCCTGAGTCTAATAACTCAATCCCTGGGTGTCGTAGGTTGAAAACTGTACTTGTGGTTAAGAAGAATTACACCGTTGTTTAATGCTCCTTACCTAACCATCCACCGATATAGGTAAATGTCATAGACATAATTTCAAAAAGTTATATCTCACTTTATAAAAAATAAACGTACAGATATATCATTTTGAAATTGGTGCATAACAACGGATATTCAAAACCAAATATTTGTCGTCCGGCAAACAACCCAGGTGATTTCTGTAGGGTTCCTAGGCACACTAAGGAGGTCTCACAAGGCATCAACCAAGCCAATTTCAAATTTTACAAGTGCCGAGAAACCCTAATACGGATCGTTGACTAGAGATTAGGCGATACAAGAAGCTAGTTAACAACTTAACTAAAAGAAAGGGGCTACAACCTTTGTAGATCCGGTTCTCCACTTCCTTAGCTCCACGTAGACGTCCCTCCGCTGAACAAATCGGATCTTGGACTCTAGTGTCGGCTTCATCGGAGAAATGGGCGGGCTGGGTCATCGACTACGATGCCGAAGATGATCTACGTCGAGGCATCACAAGATCAAGCTCCCACTTCACCAAGTCATGAAACTTGTGAAGAAAACACCCTATACTACTTGGCAAGTGGTAGAGGATGAAGAAATAGGAAGTGGGTTCACTTTAGAATTGGATTTCTCACTCATTTCATCAAGTCACCATTGATGGTTGCAAGCTTTTCTTCATGTTGAAGAAGGAGAAGAAGAAGAAGATAATATGATAGAATATGATAAGTTATTTCAAAAAGAAAAATAATATCAATCCTTATCATATCCTAACTTTGGTTATGTGTAGAGAATAGACCATGGTTAGTTTTAATGGTTTAGGGTTAAGCATGAGACAAAATGGTCACTTAGTCAAAGCTTCATGAAGCTTCAACTACAAACAAAGAAAGCCACCATTTTCTCTTTATCTTTTCCAAAATAAATAAACAAAATAAATAAATAAATGAATAAGAAAATGAAAACCCTAACCATTACACAACCATGGTTTAATCTTTACACAAACCCTAGTGAGCATGTATCATCAAACATGATACAAACAAGTGCACAAAAATATATCATATATACAATGTGCATTTCAAGTGAGAAAATCCATTTAAAGTGAACCAATACTAGTTAATGCAAAGTAATATATCAAATATATAATTATGCATTAAATCATTAAATTAACACTTGATTTAACGATCGGTCATATCTCATATAACCGACTAATATCCAATGTATCGGCTTATCGAATCAATCCTTGAATCGACAACTAGGTTATATCGCATACAACCAATCGATACATTCATCGCGAGAATGGAATACGGTATCACATACACGCATTATTCTCGGTCCCACACATATCTCATATGCTCTCCTATTTCGTTTCGCTTGAGCCAGGAAACCTCTGTGTAGGACTCTAAAGACTCGTCAATACGCCGGCAGCAGATGATGATCATATCAAGCACCCACAAGCCGCAAGCGGTCTGCCAAACGTAACGGCCACCCGGGAATTGAGCGATCAGAAGATCGACGAGCAAGCCCGCTCACACTCCTGTGAATCCAACCAGTAACACTTACCGTACAGTCCGGTCTCGTCGTCTGATATGTCGCATATCTCGCCTAGGGGTGGTAAACGTCAGACCCCAATAGCTCGATAAGTCGTGTCGATATGAGGTCTATAACAGTTCGAGAAACTACTGGTAACACTTACCAGTAAATCTCAGCAACCCTGGCCAGGGATTTCCGGTTATAGCCAATCGAACACAGTGCAACATCAACTCCCTATACCGGGAGAGACGAATCCCCTCCTATCGCTCATTGCCTCCATGTGATTCGGGACTGTACCCAAAAGCCACCGTTTTGCACGCCCTCTTGGACGTGGTAAGGTGGAAATCAAAGCACAGTGGGAATCACACAAGACTCTATGACGATCTCGGGTCTACAGACTAACCTGTACCAGTGTCACCAGAGAACTGCCATCTGATGTGAGGTATAATACCATCTGGGAGTTCTCGGCGGGTCCGTCCAGTGTACCCAGTTTCTACTGAGCACCCGTATATCATCTCTGATGTCAAACACCAATGGATATGGGATTATCCATCGCCCATCTGTATGGGTCGAGAAGGTATACGCTAGTCTACACTGGTATATCGATGCCCCGTCTCGATACACCCACGACTAGGGACCTTGAAGGATGTACTTATAGACTACCATGTCCCCACTAGTATGATCCGCATCATAGTACAGGTAGTCAAGTACACATCCTAAGGGCTTTACCAACATGTAACAGAGAGACAAACAGTATACACGTTAAGGTAAAGAGTTACCAGATAGCATACTATCATCTCGAGCAAGAAAGTCCTCCCTATATATGTCCCAGCATCCACTACAATATACATCGTATGTACAGTAATGGCCTCTAGGGCATACATATAACTAACAATCTCCCACTTGCACTAGGGCCATCTGTAGCAGTGGTTGTAGTATCTCATACTCAACCATCCCATAAAAGTCTCTCTCTGGGAAAAGGCCTTCGTGAGTTGATCCTCCGTGTTGTCTTCTGAGTCTACTCCCTTACCTTGATCAGCCTGGAGATCAACCATCTCCATGATCAGGTGATACTGCCTTAGAATATGTCTGGATCACTGATGGGACGGACGTTCCTTGGCATAAGCCACAACTCCATTGTCACATAATGGGAGGAACTAAGTTCATCTCATGAACTGATATACACCCAGACTTCCTCTTTAGTAGCATCTTAAGTAGTGATGTATCCAGCCTTTATCGTCTAGTATGCCACGGTATCTATCTTGGAACTCTTCCAACATACCGTCCCTCTACTGAGGGTAAAGACAATGCCTGTGACTGACATTCAGTCGTCTTTATCACCCTGGAACACTTCCAGTGATTCTCCCCGGGACCAATTGATACCATCTCACTACATGTAGTAAGTATCCTAACATCCAATTACATCTATCTCATAGATGAAAACTCAGGATTTAGGATGTATCACTTTGATCCTATATGGAGAATCCTTGTGATAAGCGGAGATTGACCGAGCATCGCATAGGAAACTTCTTCCCTATCAAGAGTATGTCATCCACGTACTCTACGAGGATCACCACCATACTCCCTACCACCTTTTTGTATATACAAGGTTCATCTACCATTTTGATGATGTCAAACTCTTTGACTAACTTATCAAAACAGACGTTCTGTCTCCGCGATGCCTGCTTTATCCTATAAAGCATCTTGTACACGTTTCCGCTGCTCCCACTGTTTACGAAGCCTTCTGACTGTGTACTTATAGACTCTCTCTTCTAAAACATCATTTAGAAAAGCAGTCATGACACCCAACCGCCAGATATCGTAGTTATGGTATGTAGCCGTGGCAAGTAGGATCTGGATGGACTTAAGCATAGCTACTTGAAAAAGGTTTCATCATAATCCACGCCTGGTAAATGATGCAAACTTTTAACAAGTCTAGCTTTGAAAGTCTCAATTTTTCCATCTACACCAAGTAATCTTCTCAAGATATACTTGCTCCTGATGGGGATTTAACCCTTCAGATATAGCAGCCAAAGTCCATACTTTGCTGGTGTATAAGGATTCCATCTCAGATCGATAAACATCCAGCCATTCTTACAGAGTCCCACTCTTGATGGCCAGCTCGAAACTAGTTGGGTCATCATCTCATGATGCAATTCTCGCTCCCACTGTCATCGAGAAACTGAAGCAACTCTCAGGTGGGTGAGGAACCCTACTAGATAGGCGGAGAGGCTGAGGTTCGTTGGATTCTATTGAATCCTTTGGTTCTGTCAAATCATCAGCTGCAGTTTGTATAGCTGGAACATTTCCAGTTCTACATAACAGACCTTGCCTCGAGCTTGTCCAGATTTTGCTTTTTAGACATAGGCTGGACAACCCCAAATCTTAACTAACTTAAGATATGGGCCCTTCCCTTTCCATATCACATATGAAGTGGTAGGCAACTGATTTGATTGGAACCCTATTCAATAGGTATGCAACTTCATAAGTGCATAACTCCTAAAAGGAAACAGGTAACTCAGTAGTACTCATCATAGAGCACACCTTATGATATAGGGTGTGATCGCTCTGCCCCGATATACCATCGTGCTATGGTGTATACGGAGGAGTAATGCTGAGAGAGAATCTCATTCTCCTTTAGAATAGTCCAGGATTTCCGTGCTCAAGTATTCTCCTCCCTGATCTCATCAAAGGACATAATACTTATACCTGTATTGGTTCTCTACTTCTAACTTATATTCTATGAATATCTCAAAAGGTTCGGACTTGTGTTTCAACAGGAACATATGCCTGAATCTTGAGAGATTATCAGAGAATGTAATGAAGTACAAAGAACCGGTCTTGGCATGTGTAGACAGGGGACCTACATACATCAACATGTATCATCCCAAGAGTTCACTAACTCTTTCTCTGCTTCCAATAAACAGAGCTATGGTCATCTTATCTTTGTGACATGACTGGCAAGTTTCATAAGATGTAAATTTAAACTGATTTAAATATGCATCTAAATGTAACTTTAGCTAGTCGGGTCGCATTGATATGACCTAGTCTACAATACCTTAAGAAGGATCCGTTCATTTCTGAACTCTTCCTCTTGTGTGTGTTCCGAATACTAAGAACTGTAGTTTGATTTAGAATGTCAATGCTTTTAGATAACGTGCCTGAACCGATCAACTTTTGATATAGGAAATGTTCAAAACATTATCCAACAATACAAAATTTTATCATTTCTTTACTAATAAAGAGACTGATATGATTTTGTATATCAGGTTCGGTATCTAATAGCATTTGTTCAGAATCAATGTACTGATAATACAGGGTGACAGTGACCAACAGACTTGGCTGCAACACTTGCCCTGTTTTCTGTCTCATGAAACTTATCACCCGTTCTCAGTTCTCTACCTATCTGTAGCCCTATGTAACATATTACATATGCAGGATCCTGATCCGGTATCATATACCCAGGACGTAAAGGACACTGAGAAACAGTTCTATATAATGAACACACCCGAAGATGATGCATCAGCATGCACTTTCTTCGTTTGGGCGGCACGAGAATTCTGGTAATCCCCAATTTCCTGCTCTGTCTTATAACTATTATAAGTTGGAGCGGGACCAACGTTCCCTAGCTCAGTAAAACAAGCGGGTTCGGTCAATATTCCGTATTATTATCTTGATTAAGGCGTGATATGGTCGCTACCGAGAGAGAGAGAGAAGAAAACACTCAGCGTGCGCTCTTGCAAGAATAGATTGGTTATTATTTTATCTAATCAGGATGGCTCCCACTGTTTTTATCAAATCTTCCTTCAAACCCTAAAAGGAAAGACTAGCCGGGATTAATTACAAGCTACAAGTTCGCCAATCTTTCAGCCAGGCCAGTGTCGGTACTTTGAGGGAGGTCCCCCGTACTTTCGCACGAACCTAATTAATGTAAACCTCGTTTTCCTAGAGGCGTAACCCCGTTGACACCTTTCTAGACACCTACTTGATCGGCTAATTGTAATGTGTAAAACTCTCCCAGGAGTAACAATTACTCGTAGCGGGTATGGGGATCCAACTATCTCATAGAAGGTATGCAATCTCATTGCAAATTTCAACACTTGAAATTCCCGATAATATTTTGCCCCTAGCAGCTATATGACCTTAACATAGTTAATAAATCATAAGTGCTAGTCAAGTTCAACCCGTCATTTCCCGATTGAATTAAACCCACCCGCACGACCCTTAACATAGTCAACAAAGTCGCACGACTACTCTATTCCAATCGCATCATATGCTTATACAGATAAGCACTAATTAGCTACCGCACACTACGCCTTAACATAGTCAACAAACGTAGCACGAATACTAACTAGTACTTATCTGAAATGACGGAGGGCTACGACAGGTTTTTCTGAAAACCTATTGCGTAATGAACTTGATATCGTTGTAGAATCAAATGATTTTAAAATGGAATGCTTTTGAGGCTTATCTAGTTTTGCTAAAGGGGTCACTCCCGGTGAAGGGATCGTCGGCCCTTTCCTCGTCGAATGAGGTGCGGGATATATCATATATATCACCGTGCAAAGCAGAAACTATAGAAGCAATCAAAAGACAAACCGTGAGTTGTAGCATCTGCCAGTTATTGCTAAAGTAGTCACTCCCGGTGAAGGGATCTCGGTCCTTTCCTTATCGAATAAAGTGCAGGATGTTCTACAAGGAACACCGCGATACAAAGCAAGAACTGTAGCTACCTGTTTTTATTTTGAAATTCGATTCTACAACATCTTTAGGTTTCTTTTACTTTCATTAATCACATTAATGAAGTCCCATCATTAAAGTACCTAAACATCACAGATAAATACGACGTACACTTATGCCATCCGCATTCGCCTCGATGTCCCCTCGTGCACCGTTAGGTTAGGTAACTAATAGCAGAGCGGGGCAGGGCTAGCGCGGGTGTAAAACATAAGTAACGTCTATATAATATATCATATATACTATATACAGTATCTATCACAGAACATCACATGATCGCATCACAGATATCGCAGCAGAAGAATCATATGAAACATTGGATACACTAGGACGTCCGTGTTTTCAATACGAGCCAGTATAAAACACGGATTCCACGGTCGCGATGAATAGCCAAACCCACACCCCTAGACCCCTACGAGAGCGGCAAGCAACCCTACCAATTCTAGAGTTAGGATACCCGGAGTCGACTCCTCGAGTTGGTCTCCCACTGGACTCCAGAACCCGGTTACTTGTGCTCCCCTCCTTGGGTCTATCCTAGTGCGGAAAAGTAAATAATATACAACAACGGTGACAACTTCCGCAACCTGGAAGTGCCCCAATAAAAGAATATTACATACATTTTATTTTACATGAAGGAAAATGAAAAAACACTCATCTCACATAAAACCCCCGGCTATTCAAACGCGACGATCCAATATAACATATCCAGCAACACATAACATCGCATGTCATCAACGTAAGTAAATATGTGCATCCCAATTGTCGTTGACATATAGCAACGAAACCGGCAAAATCACATATTACACTTACGGTCACAGAAAAGAAAGTGTAAAACTACAACAGTTGGAATCCGCAAACTCTTTAGACATCGCATGCCTAATCAAATGAATTCTTTAGACATCGCATGCCTAACAATTATAAACCCCGCATTTTAGTCTCATTATCAAAAACTCTTTTCAATATCAAGTCGGGCAATTCAACAAGATTCCCGAAAAACTGATCGAATGCTCGTCGCAAACTTTAGTAGGCAGCCGCACCCCCGATACCGTCGACGAAGTGCACCAAGGCGGAACACCGCTGCCGCGAGCACCCGAACGGATGCTTTTTGTGACGGGGTTCTCCTACAGTCACTTGGTCGGGGCTAAGGGGTGTAGCTGTCTATTAAGTTTATCGGCGAATATCCGCGTACATAACGTGATTACGACGGACTTTTGATCACATCAAAATTCCGTGGCAACCGATCAAGTGAGACTAAACTGCTATGTTTATAACATCCAAATCAGTTATCTCATAACTGCATGTAGATTCCAAATATTGTATCCCATTCCAGATAAATAGAAAATGTTAAACTTTCCGATCGAACATTCGAACACCCAAGTTTTCCCGATACAGCTCAACACATGAAATAGGTTTAAAAACATCCAGTTCATGCCTCAGTACCAACGGTCCAGCCGTAGAAGGGTCAAGCCAACGCCTCACATGTGGCACGCCGTACTGCCCCAAATCCTAAGGTTCAAAGGGCAGTTCAAGACGGTCACATAATCGAGTTAAGGTTTGTTGTCTTCTAGAGGGTCCATCGCGTTACTTGCACTACTTAGAACGTCTTTAAACCACGGAAAAATCCAACACTTGGAAATTTTCCGGCAGGGGAAAAAGTGGGTATTTATATCCGGTCGAACTTTTTAACATATTCAAAAATTATCCGGAAAACACATAGACAAAATTAGACAATCCGATCGAATAATCGAATCCCCAAAACAACCCCAGAAAAACTCAACTGTTGAGTAAAAAAATAAAAATTTCCAGAAGACTCAGCACTTCAAGGCAAGAATTACTGTGCAAGCCACGTGGTCTAACTCACCAAAATGGCCGCGGAACCGCCGCGAAACCCAGGGTGGGGCCGCGGTTCCGCGGTTCTTTGGTCGAGTTAGCATCACGTGCTTCATAGTAACTCATATAATTCCATGCTGAATTTTTTGGCAATTTTTAATTCACAAAAATCCAAATTTTCAGAAAATTTCCAGAGAGCAATTTGAGTTAGGGTTTCGATGTTCGTTCGGATTTCAAACGTCGTATACACTTCGTCTAAGGCTCTAGCTAGGCTCTGATACCACTGTAGGGTTCCTAGGAACACTAAGGAGGTCTCACAAGGCATCAACCATGCCAATTTCAAATTTTACAAGTGCCGAGAAACCCTAATACGGATCGTTGACTAGAGATTAGGCGATACAAGAAGCTAGTTAACAACTTAACTAAAAGAAAGGGGCTACAACCTTTGTAGATCCGGTTCTCTACTTCCTTAGCTCCACGTAGACGTCCCTCCGCTGAACAAATCGGATCTTGGACTCTAGTGTCGGCTTCATCGGAGAAATGGGCGGGCTAGGTCATCGACTACGATGCCGAAGATGATCTACGTCGAGGCATCACAAGATCAAGCTCCCACTTCACCAAGTCATGAAACTTGTGAAGAAAACACCCTATACTACTTGGCAAGTGGTAGAGGATGAAGAAATAGGAAGTGGGTTCACTTTAGAATTGGATTTCTCACTCATTTCATCAAGTCACCATTGATGGTTGCAAGCTTTTCTTCATGTTGAAGAAGGAGAAGAAGAAGAAGATAATATGATAGAATATGATAAGTTATTTCAATTAGAAAAATAATATCAATCCTTATCATATCCTAACCTTGGTTATGTGTAGAGAATAGACCATGGTTAGTTTTAATGGTTTAGGGTTAAGCATGAGACAAAATGGTCACTTAGTCAAAGCTTCATGAAGCCTCAACTACAAACAAAGAAAGCCACCATTTTCTCTTTATCTTTTCCAAAATAAATAAACAAAATAAATAAATAAATGAATAAGAAAATGAAAACCCTAACCATTACACAACCATGGTTTAATCTTTACACAAACCCTAGTGAGCATGTATCATCAAACATGATACAAACAAGTGCACAAAAATATATCATATATACAATGTGCATTTCAAGTGAGAAAATCCATTTAAAGTGAACTAATACTAGTTAATGCAAAGTAATATATCAAATATATAATTATGCATTAAATCATTAAATCAACACTTGATTTAACGATCCGGTCATATCTCATATAACCGACTAATATCCAATGTATCGGCTTATCGAATCAATCCTTGAATCGACAACTAGGTTATATCGCATACAACCAATCGATACATTCATCGCGAGAATGGAATACGGTATCACATACACGCATTATTCTCGGTCCCGCACATATCTCATATGCGCTCCTATTTCGTTTCTCTTGAGCCAGGAAACCTCTGTGTAGGACTCTAAAGACTCGTCAATACGCCGGCAGCAGATGATGATCATATCAAGCACCCACAAGCCGCAAGCGGTCTGCCAAACGTAACGGCCACCCGGGTATTGAGCGATCAGAAGATCGACGAGCAAGCCCGCTCACACTCCTGTGAATCCAACCAGTAACACTTACCGTACAGTCCGGTCTCGTCGTCTGATATGTCGCATATCTCGCCTAGGGGTGGTAAACGTCAGACCCCAATAGCTCGATAAGTCGTGTCGATATAAGGTCTATAACAGTTCGAGAAACTACTGGTAACACTTACCAGTAAATCTCAGCAACCCTGGCCAGGGATTTCCGGTTATAGCCAATCGAACACAGTGCAACATCAACTCCCTATACCGGGAGAGACGAATCCCCTCCTATCGCTCATTGCCTCCATGTGATTCGGGACTGTACCCAAAAGCCACCGTTTTGCACGCCCTCTTGGACGTGGTAAGGTGGAAATCAAAGCACAGTGGGAATCACACAAGACTCTATGACGATCTCGGGTCTACAGACTAACCTGTACCAGTGTCACCAGAGAACTGCCATCTGACGTGAGGTATAATACCATCTGGGAGTTCTCGGCGAGTCCGTCCAGTGTACCCAGTCTCTACTGAGCACCCGTATATCACCTCTTATGTTAAACACCAATGGATATGGGATCATCCATCGCCCATCTGTATGGGTCGAGAAGGTATACACTAGTCTACACTGGTATATCGATGCCCCGTCTCGATACACCCACGACTAGGGATCTTGAAGGATGTACTTATAGACTACGATGTCCCTACTAGTATGATCCGCATCATAGTCCAGGTAATCAAGTACACATCCTAAGGGCTTTACCAACATGTAACAGAGAGACAAACAGTATACACGTTAAGGTAAAGAGTAACCAGATAGCATACTATCATCTCGAGCAAGAAAGTCCTCCCTATATATGTCCCAGCATCCACTACAATATATATCGTATGTACAGTAATGGCCTCTAGGGCATACATATAACTAACAATTTCCTTAAATATCACCAATTACAACGAATCCCCATATAATGAGGATGATCACCCAATTCCCAATAACTTACTCCCACTCATCATCTGTAAAACCATACAGATGTGAGAATCAAACCTGGTAAATACATACCCAGGAGTAAGGGCTAATTGAGAAATCAGTTTTCTTTTAACAATACACAGTGAAACTGAAACATGTAAGTGTTTCGAAGGGATATTCGGGTATTCTTAGTAATGCCTCTTCCATTATCAGATTCACAACTGCAACCGTATATTTCTTTTTCATCTCTCCAAATCCCTTTATATGTCTTTAGTCATTACCTTCTGTACACCTCCTTTAGGCCAAATGGTTTTCTTCCTTCCCTACCGTTCGGCACCAGCCTATAGTTTGGAAGAAGACTATCCAATAAGCATAATGGGTGTACTCCCCTAATCCTAGGAGTACTCACAACGCGAGAGAAGGTAAAGATAAAAGACAACTGAATAAAACCTTATTCCTATTTCTCCTGAAACAGAATCCATCCCCGAACTGGAACAAGTTCCTTCGAGTTCGTATATAACCATATGATGGAGTATCTAATAAACTGTGGATTATCATAGTGATATGGGGTGTTCCGGAGAAATACAAAGGTGAAGTAGGAGTGGCGATGAAATACTTGGTTTGGTCGTGAATAGCAGTCGCAGTTTACTTTGCCCTCTTTCTGATCCCTTTATTTGTCTTTACTTAATACCTTTTGTACACCTTTTAGGCTAAATGGTTTTCTTCATACCCTACCGTTCGGCACCTGCCTATGGTTTAGTAGAAGATCATCCAATTAGCGTAACAGGTGTACCGTCCTAATCTACGGAGCACACGCAACATGAGAGAAGGTAAAAGGAAAAGACAACTGAATAGTCCTATTCATTTTCTCCAGAACCGGAAACCATCATCGAATCTGGAACAAGTTCCTTCGAGTTCGTATATAACCATACGATGGTTTTATCCAATGGAAGTGGATGTTCGTAGTAATACAGGGTGTTCTGGAGAAAAGGGTAAAAGTAGGAGTGGCAATGAGGTATGCAACTCAGACAATCCAAAAGCCAGTGTTTTAAGAAGGTTCGGTTAACTTGGTCACTGAGTCATAGTCAAGGGTCGGGTCATGGTCGCTGCCAAAGAGAGAGAGAAAAGAAACACTTAGCGTGCACTCTAACCTAGATCAGAATGGTTATTAATTTATCTAATAAGGAAACCTCCCACTGTATCCTCAAATTCTCCTCCAAACCTGAAAGAAGAATTAGTCGGGATCACTCGAGGTGTAAACCAACTCATCAGTGGGAATCGGGATCCAACTATCATCGCATGATAACGTGATGGAATCCACTCACGTTATCACACTCCAGAAGGTATGCGCATATCCGGCAAGTTTCAGTTTCTTTAGAAACTCCCGAAGTGATTTTTATCCCTAGGACCCAAGTGACCTTGACTGAGCCAACATATCAAAGGATTCTAGCCAAGTTCAACCCGTCATTATCTTGATTGCATTAGACCCACCTGCACGAGTCCTTGACTGAGCCAAAATGACCGTACGACTGTCCTAACCAATCACATATCCATAAAACAGAAAAGCATTACAGAGCTACCGCACACTATGCCTCGGCTAAGCACGACATACGTAGCACGAATACTAAGCAATACTAATCTGAAATGACGGAGGGCTACGGTTGGTTTTTGGCGAAAAACCTTTAACGTAATGAACTTGATATCGTTGAAGGAACCAGATAGCTTTATATAAAAATATAGTGGCGAAAACCTTTGCTAAAGAGGTCACTCCCGGTGAAGAGATCTCGGCTCTTTCCCCGTAGATTGAGGTTCAGGATATTCCAACTGAATACCACGATGCAAAGAAAAAGGCAATCGGCTATAGTGAAGTTATTACCCTGACGCAAACTTCTGTCCAAAGGGTCACTCCCGGTAAAGGGATCTCGGCCCTTGCCTCGTCGACTGAGGTGCTGGATATTCATAACCGAATACCACTGTGCAAAACAAAAGAAAACGTCCTTGCAATAACAGCTTTTTGAAAAATGTTCCAACAACATTAGAATAGGTTTGTTTAGCTTGCATTGATCCGAATCAATGCAGTCCCATCAATTAATCACACCACAAAAGAACGAAAATACGATGTACGTATATGCCATCTGCATTCGCCATTGGGTCCCGTCATCACCCGTTAGGTTACTTAACTAACGACAGAGCGGGGACTGGACTAGCGCGGGTGTAAAACATAGACAACGTCTACCAGTATATATATATATATATATATATATCAATATATATATATATCAATATATAATAATCGCTCATGGCGTGATAAAAATGCAACATCACAGAAATATAATAAGCATCACAGAACAATACAGATAATCTGGGATCCCCGGGTTTCATAGAGCGGCTACTGAAACCCGACGTTCCCCTGGTCGTGTGGATAGCCTGTGCAATGAAATCCTAGACCCCTACGGGCGCGACAAGTTACCCGCCAAAACTTGAAGTGAGATAGCCTTCTTCAACAACGTGAATGGACCACCCAGCACTTCACGGAATCCGGTAACTTGAGCATCCCTCCTTGGGTCAACCTGTACCCCCTACGAGTGCGGCGAATAGCCCGCCAATTCTAGAGAAAAGCCCCCTCCGTCTCAAAGCCATGAGATGCGGGCCCGTTGCCCTCTAGAACCCGGCTACCCGTGCACCCCACCGTAGGGTAATCCTAGTACAGAAAGTAAAATATATACAACGGGTACATCGACCTCAGCCCGGTCGTGCCCCAAAAGAATAATATACAAACAGGCAGTGACGACAATCCACATGTCGGACGCTCGTCCCGCAACAACAAATGTACAAATAATACCAAACTGTACTACCATTGCATCCAGGCTATCCACCACGACAAATCCACAACATCACAACACAACACAGAACATCAATGTGAATGTCACGTTCGCAAATCCGTCTAAAAGAGCTATAGCAATTAGACAAGATTTACCGCTCGAATGACATTCACGGTCGCAGATATAAAGTAAGCAATGTTAACTAACATATTTAAAATTTTCGATCGACAAAATTTCCCCGAAGTGGGCCCCAAGCACAATTCACAGTACTCAAACAAATATAGGCCCAAACAAAAAATTCCAGAAACCCCATTTCCAAGTCAGAGACCACTGTAGGAAAAATGGTGGACTGATGCTACAGTGGTGCGGCGGAACCGCAGCCAAAACAAGGGTAATGTCGCGGTTCCGCGGCGCTATAGTTAGATCAGTGTACCAAATTTCAACAGTGTTCTTAAAAAAGCCTGTTTGATATTCTGCAATACTCAAAATAATTTTTCGACGACAAAAAAAATTCGACAAAAACTCAGAATTGGAAATGCAGTTTTTGGAAAATTTCGTTCGATCGAAGTTCTAAACACGTTAGAGCAAGCTAGTAAAGGTTAATGGCGTGGCTCTGATACCATGTAAGTCTACGGTAGCGTCCCAGCCGTCTGTCCGAGGCCAAAATACGGAAACGAAAACTTTTCTTAAACTAGAAACCGGCGCTATCGTATACTTTAAATTGGGATCGAACCATTAACCTACAACTAGCTAACAAGAGAAGGGTTGGAAAAGCTATACCGATCGATCCGTGTCCTACGGTCTTGTAACGTTTTCAAAATAATAAAATATGATTTTTGAGAAATTTTATAATTTAATATTATTTTAATGAATGTTTTAATATTCTAGTATAATTAAATACAAATAAATGGGGAAAAATTATGGAAAATTCTAAAATAGGGTATTTTATGGAATTATGCCATTTTAATGTTTTTAAGACTAGTTATATGCTAAGTTAGTGTTAATCGCGATTAAAAATCGCTAATTGGATTTTTAGCATTTTTGTGCAAAAATGTGCACATATCATTTTCCACACTTGTTACACTTGTGTTACATTTCTATTGCCATGGTTGTTCTTTTGGGTTCACTATTGGAGTGAGAAGAAAAAGAAAAGAAAAGGAAAAAGTAGTATGATGATAAAAGAGAATGTCAAGGTCAAACCTCTTTTGACCCATGCTTCCCCCATCATTTCCCTTCTCATTTTCTCTCCCCTCTCCCATTTGAGCTGCTGCTGCTCTCTCTCTCCCTCTCTCTCCCTCTTCATGAAACCTTAGATCCACCATGAAATCAACCCCAAAACCCCATTCCCACTTCACAAAACTTACTCCCAAGCTCACTAGCTACACATTGAACCTAGCAAGATTGGATTTGGAGGACTTTGAGCAACTCAAGAATTTTCTTGAGTTGCCAAAGGAGGTAATTTCTGCACCTATTAGAGTAGTATCTCATTTCTTGTGCATCAATTCTAGTTTCATATCGATATGGTGTCGTTTGTGGACTTTGGAGAATTCAAGTTAGGGTTTAGGGTTAGACCTGAAATCAAAGTGGAATTGAGGCTTGTTGTGACCTTAGAACCCCTTGTGTGATGCTAATTTGGACCCAAACCTGAGCTAGAACACAGAATACGGAATTACGGAATCGATATCGGGAAAAACTGTAAATCTGGGAGTGTTTTGTGGAATCTGCTATCACCCCGAGACCTCAAAAATAAAACTGAGTTGACAGTGAGATGTGCAGGCATCATGGAACCACCACACCAAACTCTAGCCCCCAGCTCCAAAGTACGGCCGCCAATTTATCCCTTCTGGCCGCAAATTGCGGCCAGAGCAGGAGGGAACTGTCTCGAATTTTGTGCATGGCCCTATTTCCTCTAGTCTTGACCCTGGGTATGTCTAGTTTTGACTGATTCCATCTAGGGTGAAATCTGGGTTGATTTGCTTGAGTTGGTGTATCATTTACGACTTGTTTTAGTATGGATTTTGGTATTTGGTGATTCATTCCTGTGAGGTGGCGTTTGGACGTCAACGACAAGTGGATATTGATCGTGTTTACATGCGAGTCGATAGGTTTTTACCTATGCGGGTAGCGTGTGCTATTTTGGTTTCCGATGTGATTTTCATGTGCTTTAGCGTTGTGATATACTTGAAGGTACCCTACGAGATGTTGAGGCAAAGAAGATGAAGATGGCGATATCGGCACCGATACATGAGAAGCAAGGTGAGTAGATTATATCTACGGGGAGAAGTCGGGTGGATGGCGTATAGCACCCCCGCAGTCCGTGCTGATGTATAAGAATACGTATACACACATATATTTATTATGTGTTGTTTAGGATTATTGGTGGTAATAATGGTATTATTGATAATAAGGATGTATTGGTTTAGTATAGTGCGGAACCCTAGAGTAGTGGTTGCACCCGCACATACACGTACACATATACTTGCATGCATTCTTTCATTTATCTGTGCGCATATAGAGGTGTGTATATCTACACATGGGTATGAGACTATGTGTTCATATACGAGATTTGAGGATGATACGTGGGATTGAGATGAGTCGATGAGATTCGATTGAGGCCGTGAGATTTGGCGACATGACAGAGTTCGTATTGGAGATGTGATATGATGGTAGTGATACCTGTCATGTGATGAGATAGTGTGATATCGACTCAGATTTAGGTGGTTTCTATACCCCTCTCTATTGACTTGATTGTGGGTTCGTAGTTCGCAGAGTAGGCGTTAGAATAGACCCGAGTCATACCTATTTCAAAACTAACGAATCAGGGATATTTTAAAGATAGGCAAAAGGATTTATACGGATATTTTCAAAAGGCGCATCTTTTCTTAAAACACCGTAGCCCTTATTTTACCAAAAGCCCTGATTCGTCTTATTTCAAAAGGCAAGGTTGCATGATATATTTATTGAGGCAGATTCTCTACTGTTGCGTTGATTATTCGATTCCGCATATTCATGCTATTTGCATTGCATCGCTTGTATTGTTGATATATTTCAGTCATGCTGCGAGGACACCAGCACCATTATCGATGATGCGTATGTCCACGTACACTGTTGCCGGCTCACACACTTCATCATCGATAATTGCCATGTCACTACACTGTAGTACTGTTGCATTCAGGATATGATTCTTGCATGACCGACTGATGTGCTTACATTTCTTTTACATGTGACACACTTCATGCTTGCTGATTATACGCATTGAGATATGTTGATTCCATGATATTTCTGGTTTTTGGGAACCGTGGGTGTTTAAAAAGGGAATATGTAACTGTTTTAAAACTCGGTTACCCTTGATATGATATTTCAGTGCGTCCACCATGTGTTTTCTCGGTGCTGAGAGGGACATGTGAAACCCGATTCGAGGAGGCGGATGAGGCCGATTGCGGGTACATTGTGGACCCGGTATGGTTCCCCGGGGCAAGAAATGTTTTTCGTGGAGCAGACGATGAGCCTGGCAGGGTGGCGAGTACCTACCGGTGATTGGTTGGACCTGGCGGTTATCCGGAGGATACTGACCAGAGTCGATAGATGGATATGGGCGTACTGCCGGGGCCGAAGGCCGATACCGCAGACAGAGCCCGTGGGCCGATCCGGACTGACGGAGCCCGATATATGAGGATTTACGTGCCGATGCCGGGCACAGTTTTCATGATGTTTTCGAGTGCCGATGCTGGACACTCCGGTTCCATGATTTTGACGTGTCGCGAGGGACACAGGTGGTTTATATCCTCATATTTCCATGCATATGCTGATGATATTTACATGCATGATGGTTATTGTCATTGGGTGACGAGTGGACGGGATCCACGTATATGCAGATTGATTTCATTGATTGTACTTCACATTTATGTTATGCTATTACCCGAGGCACTGGCACGAGTACTTGGCACTACACTCATGTATAGAGATTACATTGCCAGTTTAGCATGTTTCAGACTTATTCATATTGAGGTTATATTTATATCTGATCGTATTGACCTAGGATGGGTCATACATTCGATCTCTGCTTGTAGATATTTTCTATTCATGAGTTGGCAACTCACCCCCGTTGTGCCACAGTTCTTGCAGGTTTTGCCGTACAGATTCCATAGCGGCATTTCTGGCACACTGCTTCCATATGGGTGACTTGCGTTAGTAGGTGGGTTCTTTTGTATCAGAACCGCCATTGCTCCTGTATTATTCATTGTATCTAGTCATTCCATCAACCAAAACTTGTATATTGTTTCAGACTTAGGAAACAGTGTTGTATTATTTCGACCTTAGAGTCGCGCTTGTAGTATTACGGTTTTCTGGCTGTTTTGAGTTTCTTTTTGGGTTTTGATCCTCGCCTTTTGGCGTTGTATATTATTATTGCTTGCGTGGTTGTGACCGTCGATTGACGAAGAGCTAGCTCCCGCTTGGGGATGCCTTTTATCATTTCATATATATTATTCTTGTTGTATCCCGTTTGGGGCCAGTTTTTACAAAGGAAACTCTGCCGAAATTTTCAGGAAAGGTTACACATTTTAAAAATGCATATTCGGCTTAGTTATTTAAAAACTTGATTTTCGAAACGTGATTTCCTTACTTCTTAAAACCAGTTTTTCCTTATTTACTCTTTAAATGGTTTTAGATTTCTGGGCTTTTGGCTTACTTGGATCAGATGGGGTCCTATAGACTTCATATGGTTCAAGGGCCAGTCACGTGCTCTTTCGGGTCGTAACAAAGTTGGTATCAGAGCGCTAGGTTGACCTTGGTTCGAGTCTGAGTTTGACTATGTGGAGCCTTGGGCGTTATTATATACGGAACTTCGGCTTGACCTTACGGAACTTAGACTTAGTCGAGGGGGTATTATACCCGAACTTTCTTCGCGTAGGATGGCCTTTGGTTGATGGAATAGGTGACTAAAGTAGAGTGACGTACCGTTGGTATGTTCCGCGGCATACTTACGACACGCCACTCCGCTTAAAAAAAACCTTAGGTTGTACATTTCCTTGCACCGTATTATATTCCTTCCTATGATCTATCTTCATCGATACTGGTTATGGTTTTGCTGCCATGATTGCACGGGCAGAGTGAGCTACGGCTCGAGTTGCGTCAGCATGGGCTCGTCGGGGACGAGGACTGACCAGGGCGTGATTCCAGAGGTGTACGATTGCAAATTGAGGCGTCGTCTTATTGTGTTCTCGCGCCATGAGCGTTGGATTGATTGCTTTTATGAGATTTCCCGGGTGTGCTGATCGGCACCAGAGGATTGAGCCACTGATAGAGGCCAGCCAGGATGCGATGACCATTGATATTATCTCTTATTCATGATGATAGAGGCGCTGTTCAGCGTACGGACGAAGGAGCCAGTTGTTGCTGCGGAAGATGAGATATCGCCCAGATGATTGGAGCTACTGCAGCATGAGCATAATCTTAGAGATATGATAGTGAGTCGCTAGTCACCGAGAATTAATGACTAGGACATGTGGTTCGTTCGCTTACCCCGATGCGAGGTCATTAGATAGATTGATTCCAGCTAGAGGCGACTTCACGCAGATTCGTTGGGAGTCGATTGATACGATCGAATGTCAGGAACCCATTTTCCAAGTTTAAAGTATTCGGAAAGACATGCAAGCGATTCTATGGACCCTCTAGAAGAATGAAACCCTAACTCGACATAATGACCGTGTGAAAGCCTTTGAACCTTAAGGTTTGCGGCAGTTCCGCGGCGCCATTAGTGAGGCTTGGGTTTGCCCTTCTACGGCTGGACTACCGATGCTGTGGTATGTACTCGATACTATTAAACTGTACCCGAGATGTTGAGCTCTTGGGGGATTATGAGGTTCTGACGAGTCGATCAGACGATTCGACATCATTCGGATATCATGTGATGGGACACTGCTTGGGAGACTCCAGATACGAGCGTAGCCGTTGGAGCGCAGTCTGTGTAGCCACGATGAGGTGAGTCCGAATCAGTCGATATCGAAGCAGAGTGGAGTAATGAGTTTGCACGAGATTTCGACGAGATGACGTTTCACTCCGCTGACATCAGAGATGCGATATGCACGCTGAGGACGTGTTCGGCTAGATATCTCCTACTGAGTGATGAAGATACTGAGTTCGTGATTTCGAGTCCGTATTAGAGACTTTGGATGGACCGTAGCCGAGGACATTGCAGTGCGCAGATAAAGACGCGACGTCGAATGGTCGATGATACAGACAAGCGGGACAAGAAGTTCGTGCGAGATGCAGATGAGCTGTCACTACACCCCGTTAAGATTAAAGGTCGGACATGCATACAGAGGCGCAGGGATGCGACCAGCTTCCGAGGAGATGTTGTACTAAGGACGCAGATGTCCAGAGAGCGAGAAAAGATTATGCCAGAGTACCAGCCTCCTTACAGTTTGGCTTAGGCAAGATCAGAAGAGACCTTGAGTAGGATTCCTTCCAGTACACTGCTGCCATAAGAGTTGCACCCAGGATCGGATGTGTGATGGGTATTTAGAGGACCAGAGGTCGGCGCCAGAGATGTGCTGCTTTACGAGCGGTCGTGGGGATTGACCGAGAGATGACCTGAAAAGTGCCAGAACGGAATCGTTCCTGTCAGCACACCTGACCAGGCCGATGAGCCGATGGATTGCGATATTGATAATCTACAGGAAAGATCAGGAACCAGAGGCAGAGGACGCCAGCCGCGAGCAAGAGGCAAGTAGATATCTTGCGCCGCTAGCATCGGATGTACCGGTACCTTCTCGACCCTGAAGGAGGATATACCGACGACGGTATTTATGATTTGTGATTTTGTGATTTGATTATCACGTATCCGTCATCTTGGATTTCGGTATTTTGGGCGATCTATTCGCATGATTTAGTCTTGAAGAATGAGTTCCATGATATTTGATTTTGTGCACCATGGTTGCACTTACTGGGTATTTATACCTTGCACATAGTTATTACTCTTGAGGTGTTGATTGCGATTTCATGCCTATTTTATGCCGGTGATTTGATTTACGCTTCCAGCATAGTTTCATGTACTTTTAGTGTTTTGATTTGTGCACGCTGATGCACGCGGTTGTGAGTTTTTCCATCGCGGTACACCTGATTTTGATTAAGCCGCGTTGTATATCGTTTCGTGCCTTGGCTGCACCTGCTTACGACTTTATGGATTTCATACGGTTGATTTGATGTTGTGCATATGTTACGCACACGATTTGATTTTTGTACTCGGTATAGCTTATATGTGCTTGTAGTGCATTGATATGTGTTTTGTGCACGCAGTTGCACACGTTTATGATCTTCTTTATATCTGGGTACACTTGGTGTTGCTGCTTACGCATTTGAGTTATTGCTTGGTATTTGTGCATGGGATGCACCAGTTCTATACTTCGTGCGTTTGTCGCACCAGTTTTATGTTTCTTGCGTTTATCGCATCAGATTTATATTTCGTGCCTTTGTTGCACCGGATTTATATTTTGTGCATTACGGTTGCACCTGACTTCGATTTGATGCCTTTCGGTATGTCGATTTTGATTGTGATATTGATGTGGATTCTTGCACTCCGTGCTTTTGACTGGACTTACGCATGTTCGGCGTTGCTATTGGATTTTGTGATTCCGTGCATGTGGAGTGCACAGGGTTTAGATTTTCATTCGTGCACGGTGGATGCACCGATTTGGATTTTCACGCATGTTGGACGCATGTTTTGAGATACGATTTTGGGGCACACCAGATGCACTAAATCGAGATTCTTCGTGCATGTCAGATGCACCTGTTTTGGCTGTCAGGCACACACGTTGCCTATGACAGATGTTTCGTGCACACCCGTTGCACCTAGATGTTGTTTTGTGCACCTGTATGGCACATATATGGATTTTGATTTCCGTGCGCACCAGACGCACAGGGTGGTGTTATGTGCATTTTTGGGATTTATTCCTTTTGGGACAGTACATTTTTATGATATTGGATATTTGTTTTCATACTGAGCAGGACTAGTCAGAGGACAGTACCTGGATATATTTTGCATGCATTGATAGTTCGAAGGGATTTCCAAGAGCGAGCTATGGTCTCGATATATATATACCTACGTGTCCGATATGACACGAAACGTTTAAAAAAAAAAGGAAACCCTTCTAAATTGTTTTCAAAACGGCGGAACGTACCTATTAAACAAAGGATATATATATATATATATATATATACATATACATATATAGTTATTTTCTTGTGAAAAACGTCCGCCACTGTGCAGTGTTACGCGCATCGCACAGCGACTTACGAAGATTTGGCATGCATTTACATCAGCTATTCACATGTATAGATTGGATGTCTACATGTATAGTTCTGATTTATATCATATTGATTTTGTATTGGATTTGACTTTGTGTCTTTACCATGACTCCGATGATTGCGGGATGCTTGATGGAGTGTTGCTTTTGAGTTATCTTCTCAGTACTCATGCGCATGCATTGCGCAATGATACGTTTTATGTGTTGCTGATTTCGGAGCCCCGATGACTTGGAATTTGTATTGAAATATTTAGCATTTGGGGGTTTAAATTTAAATTCGGGGACCGAATTTCTTTAAGGGGGTAGATTGTAACGTTTTCAAAATAATAAAATATGATTTTTGGGAAATTTTATAATTTAATATTATTTTAATGAATGTTTTAATATTCGGGTATAATTAAATACAAATAAATGGGGAAAAATTATGGAAAATTCTAAAATAGGGTATTTTATGGAATTATGACATTTTAATGTTTTTAAGACTAGTTATATGCTAAGTTAGCGTTAATCGCGATTAAAAATCGCTAATTGGATTTTTAGCATTTTTGTGCAAAAATGTGCACATATCATTTTCCACACTTGTTACACTTGTGTTACATTTCTATTGCCATGGTTGTTCTTTTGGGTTTACTATTGGAGTGAGAAGGAAAAGAAAAGAAAAGGAAAAAGTAGTATGATGATGAGAGAGAATGTCAAGGTCAAACCTCTTTTGACCCATGCCCCCCCATCATTTCCCTTCTCGTTTTCTCTCCCCTCTCCCATTTGAGCTGCTGCTGCTCTCTCTCTCCCTCTCTCTCTCTCTTCATGAAACCTTAGATCCACCATGAAATCAACCCCAAAACCCCATTCCCACTTCACAAAACTTACTCCCAAGCTCACTAGCTACACATTGAACCTAGCAAGATTGGATTTGGAGGACTTTGAGCAACTCAAGAATTTTCTTGAGTTGCCAAAGGGGGTAATTTCTGCACCTATTAGAGTAGTATCTCATTTCTTGTGCATCAATTCTAGTTTCATATCGATATTGTGTCGTTTGTGGACTTTGGAGAATTCAAGTTAGGGTTTAGGGTTAGACATGAAATCAAAGTGGAATTGAGGCTTGTTGTGACCTTAGAACCCCTTGTGTGATGCTAATTTGGACCCAAACCTGAGCTAGAACACAGAATACGGAATTACGGAATCGATATCGGGAAAAACTGTAAATCTGGGAGTGTTTTGTGGAATCTGCTATCACCCCGAGACCCCAAAAATAAAACTGAGTTGACAGTGAGATGTGCAGGCATCATGGAACCACCACACCAAACCCTAGCCCCCAGCTCCAAAGTACGGCCGCCAATTTATCCCTTCTGGCCGCAAATTGCAGCCAGAGCAGGAAGGAACTGTCTCGAATTTTGTGCATGGCCCTATTTCTCTAGTCTTGACCCTGGGTATGTCTAGTTTTGACTGATTCCATCTAGGGTGAAATCTGGGTTGATTTGCTTGAGTTGGTGTATCATTTACGACTTGTTTTAGTATGGATTTTGGTATTTGGTGATTCATTCCTGTGTGGTGGCGTTTGGACGTCAACGACAAGTGGATATTGATCGTGTTTACATGCGAGTCGATAGGTTTTTACCTATGCGGGTAGCGTGTGCTATTTTGGTTTCCGATGTGATTTTCATTTGCTTTAGCGTTGTGATATACTTGTAGGTACCCTACGAGATGTTGAGGCAAAGAAGATGAAGATGGCGACATCGGCACCGATACATGAGAAGCAAGGTGAGTAGATTATATCTACGGGGAGAAGTCGGGTGGATGGCGTATAGCACCCCCGCAATCCGTGCTGATGTATACGAATACGTATACACACATATATTTATTATGTGTTGTTTAGGATTATTGGTGGTAATAATGGTATTATTGATAATAAGGATGTATTGGTTTAGTATAGTGCGGAACCCTAGAGTAGTGGTTGCACCCGCACATACACGTACACATATACTTGCATGCATTCTTTCATTTATCTGTGCGCATATAGAGGTGTGTATATCTACACATGGGTATGGGACTATGTGTTCATATACGAGATTTGAGGATGATACGTGGGATTGAGATGAGTCGATGAGATTCGATTGAGGCCGTGAGATTTGGCGACATGACAGAGTTCGTATTGGAGATGTGATATGATGGTAGTGATACCTGTCATATGATGAGATAGTATGATATCGACTCAGATTTAGGTGGTTTCCATAGCCCTCTCTATTGACTTGATTGTGGGTTCGTAGTTCGCAGAGTAGGCGTTAGACTAGACCCGAGTCATACCTATTTCAAAACTAACGAATCAGGGATATTTTAAAGATAGGCAAAAGGATTTATACGGATATTTTCAAAAGGCGCATCTTTTCTTAAAACACCGTAGCCCTTATTTTACCAAAAGCCCTGATTCGTCTTATTTCAAAAGGCAAGGTTGCATGATATATCTATTGAGGCAGATTCTCTACTGTTGCGTTGATTATTCGATTCCGCATATTCATGCTATTTGCATTGCATCGCTTGTATTGTTGATATATTTCAGTCATGCTGCGAGGACACCAGCACCATTATCGATGATGCGTATGTCCACGTACACTGTTGCCGGCTCACACACTTCATCATCGATAATTGCCATGTCACTACACTGTAGTACTGTTGCATTCAGGATATGATTCTTGCATGACCGACTGATGTGCTTACATTTCTTTTACATGTGACACACTTCATGCTTGCTGATTATACGCATTGAGATATGTTGATTCCATGATATTTCTGGTTTTTGGGAACCGTGGGTGTTTAAAAAGGGAATATGTAACTGTTTTAAAACCCGGTTACCCTTGATATGATATTTCAGTGCGTCCACCATGTGTTTTCTCGGTGCTGAGAGGGACATGTGAAACCCGATTCGAGGAGGCGCATGAGGCCGATTGCGGGTACATGGTGGACCCGGTATGGTTCCCCGGGGCAAGAAATGTTTTTCGTGGAGCAAACGATGAGCCTGGCAGGGTGGCGAGTACCTACCGGTGATTGGTTGGACCTGGCGGTTATCCGGAGGATACTGACCAGAGTCGATAGATGGATATGGGCGTACTGCCGGGGCCGAGGGCCGATACCGCAGACAGAGCCCGTGGGCCGATCCGGGCTGACGGAGCCCGATATATGAGGATTTACGTGCCGATGCCGGGCACAGTTTTCATGATGTTTTTGAGTGCCGATGCTGGGCACTCCGGTTCCATGATTTTGACGTGTCGCGAGGGACACAGGTGGTTTATATCCTCATATTTCCATGCATATGCTGATGATATTTACATGCATGATGGTTATTGTCATTGGGTGACGAGTGGACGTGATCCACGTATATGCAGATTGATTTCATTGATTGTACCTCACATTTATGTTATGCTATTACCTGAGGAACTGGCACGAGTACTTGGCACTACACTCATGTATAGAGATTACATTGCCAGTTTAGCATGTTTTAGACTTATTCATATTGAGGTTATATTTATATCTGATCGTATTGACCTAAGATGGGTCATACATTCGATCTCTGCTTGTAGATATTTTCTATTCACGAGTTGGCAACTCACCCCCGTTGTGCCACAGTTCTTGCAGGTTTTGCCGTACAGATTCCATAGCGGCATTTCTGGCACACTGCTTCCATATGGGTGACTTGCGTTGGTAGGTGGGTTCTTTTGTATCAGAACCGCCATTGCTCCTGTATTATTCATTGTATCTAGTCATTCCATCAACCAAAACTTGTATATTGTTTCAGACTTAGAAAACAGTGTTGTATTATTTCGACCTTAGAGTCGCGCTTGTAGTATTACGGTTTTCTGGCTGTTTTGAGTTTCTTTTTGGGTTTTGATCCTCGCCTTTTGGCGTTGTATATTATTATTGTTTGCGTGGTTGTGACCGTCGATTGACGAAGAGCTAGCTCCCGCTTGGGGATGCCTTTTATCATTTCATATATATTATTCTTGTTGTACCCCGTTTGGGGCCAGTTTTTACAAAGGAAACTCTGCCGAAATTTTCAGGAAAGGTTACACATTTTAAAAATGGATATTCGGCCTAGTTATTTAAAAACTTGATTTTCGAAACGTGATTTCCTTACTTCTTAAAACCAGTTTTTCCTTATTTACTCTTTAAATGGTTTTAGATTTCTGGGCTTTTGGCTTACTTGGATCAGATGGGGTCCTATAGACTTCATATGGTTCAAGGGCCAGTCACGTGCTCTTTTGGGTCGTGACAGATCTTGGCCACCATCCCAAGCTCCTCGCGGTATCTCCGATCTCCGGTCTTCTCGTCGGAAAGGGCACCACATCTTCGAGTCTTTTTACGGGCTCCCGCTTCATCCGAAGAAACTCGGGCACGAAGTTCGCTAGCCGACGTGTCCAAGGCGATGTAGAGAATGTGTGTGATAACTTTGTCTCAAGCATCCATTGATTCTCAACACATGAGAGTGTATGGATGGAGGTTAGAGATGATGCCATTAATGGAGGTTGTGAGCTAGAGCAAGAAGAAGAAGAAGAAGCCTTTTTTTTGTGTGTTTTGTTTTAAAATGAGAGAGCGAGAGTTAGATAATACAAGAGCAAACCCACAACCTTATGGCTGCCTTTCTCTCTCATCCTCTCATTTCAACACACAAATCAATCACATAATGTGACATTAGCACAAGAAAAGAGACCATGAGTCACTAATGAAGTCTATGTCACATTAAATGCACAAAATGATGATTTAAGCTCACAATTTCCATTTCTAAACATTATCCTAAATGTTTACAACAGTAAAAAGATACGGCAACATCTAAAGTAAACTCGTGACGGATCACAAGGATACCCCTCACCTGTATATACATACCTGCATCCGCATTCCGACCGAATGCGAATGCGATGAGACTAAAGTAATCCAACAAATCTAATACTAGGATCCAGCTTAAACCAAAGCCTACCAGTATGATCCGCCCGATCATGATCCGTGTACTACTGCACGTATATGATCAGACCCCGCCATATATCATACGGCCTCTACAACGTTTCGCCCGAAACTTGAGAAACCGTCTGTGGGGGACTCTAAAGACTCGTCAATACATTGGCTGTGGATTTAACCGCTAGCACGTCAGTGGTACTAGACGTACGTAACGGTCTACCAGGCATTGAACAAAAGGGAGGTCGATGAGCGAACTCATCCTGGCACCCTACTGAGCCTGTCATTTTATCACACTAACACACTAGAAAAAGAAAGGCTTCTTCTTCTTCTTCTTCTTCTAGCTCATAACCTCCATTGATGGCTTCATCTTCAACCTCCATCCATACACTCTCATGCGTTGAGAATCAATGGATGCAAGAGACAAAGTTATCACACACATTCTCTACATCGCCTTGGACACGTCGGCTAGCAAACTTCGTGTCCGAGTTGCTTCGGACGAAGCGGGAGCCTGTAAAAAGACTCGAAGATGTGGTTCCCTTTCCGATGAGGAGACCGGAGATCGAAGATGCCGCGAGGAGCTAGGGATGGTGGCTAAAGACCGAAGGACACGAATCGATCGGTATAGCTTTTCTAACCTTTCTCTAGTTGCTAGTTATAGGTTAATGGTTCGATCCGGGATTAAAGTCTGCGATAGCGCCGGTTTCTAGTTTAGAAAAAGTTTTCTTTTCAGCATTTTGGCCTCGGACAGGCGGCCGGGGCGCTACCGTAGACTTACAGTTGTATATCAGGTTCGGTATCTAATAACATTCGTTTAGAATTAATGTATTTGGTAATACAGGGTGATAACTGCCAACACCTTGGCTGCAACACTTGCACCGTTTCCAACTCTTAAAACTTATCACCCGTTCTTAGTTCTCTATCTATTTGTAGCCCATGTAACATATTACATATGTGGGATCCTGATCCGGTATCTCATACCCAGGACGTAAAGGAAACTGAAAAAAAGTTCTCTGTAATGAACACACACCCGAAGAAGATGCATAATCATGCACTTTCTTCGTTTGGGCGGCACGGAAATCCTGGTAATCCCCTATTTCCTGCTCGGTTTTATAACAATTATAAGTTGGAGCGGGACCAACGTTCCCCAGCACAATATAACAACCGGGTTCGGTTAATACATCTATATTATTATCTTGATTAAAGCGTGACATGGTCACTATCTGGAGAGAGAGAGAAGAAAACACTCAGCGTGTGCTCTTGCAAGATTAGATTGGTTAATATTTTATCTAATCAGGATGGCTCCCACTGTTTTTATCAAATCTTCCTTCAAACCCTAAAAGGAAAGACTAGCCGAGATTAATTACACCTTACAAGTTCGCTAATCTTTCAGCCAGGCCAGTGCCGGTACTTTGAGGGAAGTTCCCCGTGCTTTCGCACGGACCTAATTAAAATAAACCTTGTTTTCCCAGGGGCGTAACCCCGTTGACACCTTTCTAGACACCTACTTGATCGGCTAATTGGTGTAAAACTCTCCCAGGAGTAACTCTTACTCGTAGTGGGTATCGGGATCCAACTATCGCTTAGAAGGTATGCAATCTCATTTCAAATTTCAACACTTGAAATTCTCGATAATATTTTGCCTCTAGCATCCTATGACCTTGACGAAAGCAAACAAACCATAGGCTAGTAGTCAAGTTCAACCCGTACATTTCTTTATTGAATTAAACCCACCCGCACGACCCTTGATGAAAGCAACAAAGTCCCACGACTACACTAACTCAATCGCATCATATGCTTTTGCAGATAAGCAAAAATAGCTACCGCACACTACGCCTTGACGAAAGCCAACAAACGTAGCATGAATACTATGAAGTACTTATCTGAAATGATGGAGGGCTACGACAGGTTTTTAAGAAAACCTTTTGCGTAATGAACTTGATATCGTTGTAGAATCGAGTGATTTTGAAAAGGAGTGTTTTTTAGGCTTTTACTAGTTTTGCTAAAGAGGTCACTCCCGGTGAAGGGATCTTGGCTCTTTCCTTATTGAATAAGGTGCAGGATATTTCACAAATACCACTATGCAAAGCAAAAACTATAAAAGCAATCAAAAGACAATCCGAGTTTGTAGCATCTGCTAGTTTCGCTAAAGAGGCCACTCCCGGTGAAGGGATCTCGGCTCTTTCCTTATCGAATAAAGTGCTGGATATTCTACAAGGAATACCGCTATGCAAAGCAAGAACTAGAGCTACCAGCTTTTAAAACAAGTTTCTACAACATCTTTAGGTTTATTTTCTTTCATTAATCTCATTAATGAAGTCCCATCATTTTAAGTTAACTAAATATCACAGATAAATACAACGTACGCTTATGCCATCCGCATTCGCCTCGATATCCCGTCATGCACTGTTAGGTTAGATAACTAACGGCAGAGCGGGGCAGAGCGGGGCAGGGCTAGCGCGGGTGTAAAACATAAGCAACATCTATATAATATATCATATATACTATATACAGTATCTATCTCAACATATCAAATGATCACATCACAGATATCGCAGCAGAAAACAACATATGAAATATTGGATATACTAGGATTTCCGGGTTTTATATTAAGCCTGTATAAAACACGGATTCCACGGTCGTGATGAATAGCCAAACCCACATCCCTAGACCCCTACGAGAGCGGCAAGCAACCCTACCAATTCTAGAGTTAGGAGACCCGGACTCGACGCCTCGAGATGGTCTCCTACTGAACTCTAGAACCCGGTTACTCATGCTCCCCTCCTTGGGTCTATTCTAATGCAGAAAAGTAAATAATATACAACAACGGCGACATCTTCCTCAACCCGGAAGTGCCCTAATAAAAGAATATTACATACAAGTTTTTACATGAATGAAAATGAAAAACTCTCATCTCACATAAAAACCCCCGGCTATTCAAACACGATGATCCAATATAATATATCCCAGTAACACATAACATCACATGTCATCAACGTAAGTAAATATGTGTATCCCAATTGTCGTTGACATATAGCAGCAAAACCGGCGATACACCACATATTACACTTACGGTCGCAGAAAAGAAAGTGAAAAACTACAACAATTGGAATCTGCACTGCCCTTAGATATCATAAACCCGGAATACCACATATTCCGGATTTCATGCCTAACAATGCAAATTTTACATTTAGGTCTCAACCATGAAAACACTTTTCAAAGGAAGTCGGGTAATTCAACAAGATTCCCGATTCCGTCCGAGGCCGAAATGTTAAACTTGCATGCAACTAGATAGATTCCAATTATTATATCCCATCACATGATATCCGGACGACATTAAACTTTTCGATCGATTCATCAAAGTCCCACAATTTCCCGACAGCTCAACACTTGAGCACAGTTTTAATAATACCTAGAATATGCCACGGTACCTATGCACCGGCCGTAGAAGAGCAAACCCAAGCCTCACTCATGTCGCCACGGAACTACGGCAAACCCTAGGGTTGACCGCGGTTCCGCGATCCAAGAAGTCGAGTTAGGGTTTCATTCTTCTAGATGGTTCACAGGATCACTTGCATGTTTTCCGAATACGTTAAACTTGGAAAAATGGGTTTTTGACATTCGATCAAACTTTTTAACTTCGTCTACACAACATGCAAATAACCCGAAACAATGTTAAAACTATGAATACGAAACACTCCGAGTTGTTTTGTAGCGTCTTGAAAAGTCGTTTTGGTGTTTTCTTGAAATTCGGTGAAAATTCGGTATTTTTCCGAAAACCGTCTTTCTCGATATTTTGCAGTTTAGGGCTAATTATACCTTAAATGGATAGGTAATTACTTGTTTTTAGTAGCTAATGAGTTAATTATGAAATTTTGGTCATTTAAAATTTTTTCCCTATTTTTCAATTTTTTAATATTATTTTAAGCCGGTAAGAAAATACATTAAATAAGCGATAAATACAAATTTTTCCGGGCTAATTTTAATCTCTAAAATTATGATAATTATATTCTAGTGATAACATGAATTTTTAGTAATTTATTTTGATTTTTTTCAAATTTTTATGATTTGAAACGAAATTATTGAATTTTGGGCTAAAACTTGCAATTTTTGAGTTGTAGGGTGCCTTTTTGCATAAAATTTCTTTTGTAAAACCCCTCTCTCTTTTTCCTCAGCCCTAGGACAGCCCCACCTTGTGTGAGACCAGAAATTTCTGGCCTCTCTCTTCTTGGTTTCTTTCTTGAGTTAATTTGATAGTTTATGGTATTATTTTAATTAAAATGGATAATGTATGATACATTGACTTTTGTGGACTTGACCATGACTTTCCCCACTTGCCCACACCCTCCCCCATACCTCATTCTGGCCGAAATTCCTGCACACCCTCTTCTTCCTCTCTTTTCTTTTCATTTTTCTTCAATTTCTTCAAGAAATACATCAAAATCCATGATTTAATTCAAAAATCCAAACAAAAATCCTTATGCTATCATTATCCTTAGCCATTCTTGCTTGGACCTTGGTGTTGAGGCCATCAATTGGAGCAAATTCTCTTGCTTGATCCATTGATCAAGAGGTATAATTCTCATCAAGTTGCTTTCTTTTGCTAAAAATTCCTTTAATTGTATGGTTAGTGTTAAAAGTTAGCTTATTTCTAATCTAGTTTAAAAGAGTAGTTTGTTTAAATTAGGGTTTTGAAGCCATGATAATTAATTAAGTTGTTTTGTAGTTAATCTAGTTGTTAATTAACTAATTTATATGGTTAACTTGTTTATATAGTTTCCAATTATGCTAATTTGGTTAAATTTAGAAGTGTGAAATTGCATTTTAGGATTTTCAAGAAAAGGTTTTTGTATGGAAATGGTATTTGAAACATGATTAGTGAGTTGATTAAGTTTTAGAAAACATTATTTAATTGATTAAACCTAATTTGCTATCTAGTGTTTTGCTAACCTTAATCTAAGTGGTTAATTTGCTTATTAGGCTAAAATCTAGTGTTAAATTAAGGTCTTTCATTTATGGTTTGGTTTATGTTTGCTAATTACAAAAATCAAGAGAAGGTTTTGTTCATGAAAATTAGGTTTTTAAGCTTAGTTAATGGTTTAAAATTAGTGTATTGGCTAGCTATTTGGTTAGTTTGGATGTTGGTGTTGGGTGGTGTTGACTTTGTCGCTATATTGTCGATGTTTGCATCAAATTGCAATTTCTAGATTGCTAAGTTATGAATTCAAGAATGGTTGTTTATGGAAAATAGGATTGGAATCATTGTTGTTGTGTTATAATTAGTGTTTGTAGATTGCTTGTAGTGTGGTTGGGTGATTGTGCTAGATTGTAGTCGTTTTGTCGCTAATCGGCTATTTTTGCACCGATTTTGGATTGAAATGCTTACTAGATTTTTATAAAAGTTATGTGATGAATTATTTTTAGTATCTTGATGATTGTAATGGCTTGTCCTACGAATTTTAGGATGCGTGAGTGCGGTTTTTGGGTGGTCGGGTTTTAGTTTTGCCGGGTGACCCAAATCGGCGTTTTTGGCAGTTTTTGCGATTTTCGCGTGTGTTCCGCGCACTTTGTGCACGTTGTACCTAGCTAGCGAACTTTAGTAGTTTCGTTGGGGTTTTGCGTCGTTCTTGATATGTAACCTTATATTTGGTAATGATGTAAATTCCAGGTTCGGTCGCGGAAACGTCAGACGCGGCGCGAAGGGGAAAGGCGGTGATTGGACACAGCTAGCCAGGGATCCCGGTGAGTAGATTTAACATCTACGGGGGACGATCGTTTGGATGGCGCAAGTCGCCCGATAGATTTAGTAAACTGAAAAAAAAATAGTAAACTGGATAAACCCTTGTGACATTAGAATAATAATACTGGCATGATAATTGCTGCAATTAGATCAATATGTTATACCCATATACGCAAACTCAATTGTAGGACACATGCACCATTACCAGGTTTTTATATGCAGCACGAGCACTATTCATGTTTACACACACACCCTGGTAATTGCCATGCCACCACACTAGATAACATTTAAATTTAAACCTTTTACTAATTGATACTTAAACTGGTGCTATTGCCTTTAATTCCTTAAAATGAAACCGTAGAATTGCTATTCATGTGCATGTACTTCATCATATTAATTGTTCATACTTAATCCATTAATCACACATCGCAACTTGATTATTGATATCATATGCATTCATTATCACTGATATATGCACTTATGAGGATTTCTTGAGATTTTATGATATTGCTGGATTTCGGGGGAAGGCCGCAAAATTTCCAAACTTATGATATTTTTAAAACATGTAAATTGCGGTTTTCTAGTGATGTAAGTGTCGTCCACCATGAGTTTGCTGTGGCTTTGGAAATCCGTGTCGAGGAGTGGAGGAACCGGCACGGGTACATGGTGGGCCCGGTAAGGTACCCCGGGGCAAGAGGAATGTGGTGATGACGTTGAGCCTGGCAGGGGACGGATTACCTACCGGTGACTGTTTGGGACGGCGGATATCCAGAGGATACCGACCGTGGCCGCTAGATGATGAGATATTGATATTTGAGATGGGTCAGCCGGACGGCTGAGGCCAGAGATACATTTATGAGATTTGAGACAGCTTTTGGGGTGTCGTTGCTGGACACCGATTTTCGTCGATTCATTGACATTTGCTGGCATTCTAAAAGAGTTCAAAAACAAAAAAAGAGATAAAATATTTTTATATATAAACCTATTGAGACCTCAGATATTCATGTTGCATACATATTCGTACACTGATGTTGTATACACACCTGCTAGTATATCCATATTGCATACATACTCGCCATTATGTCCTGCCTCACCGTATATAGATGCTAGGATGCTTGTGTGCATGCATTCGATAGCCTGTGTAATTGTTATTTATTACTCACGAGTTGGCAACTCACCCCCGTGGTGCCCTAGTCTTTTGCTGGTCCGCCCCGTCAGTACAGTAGCGGCGGGTGCGCTTGCTTCTTTTGCCTATTTTGCCTGGACTCGAGATTTGCTCATAGGTGGGTTATGTTATCATTTTGTACCACCTTGTATATTTTTTGTATCTAGACACTCCATCTACTGTTTCTACCAGATTATTGTATATTGACCTAGAGATGAGACTGTGAGGTTTGTGGATTTTATGCTGTATTTTGGGGTCGAGCTCACTTGAGCCGACATGTTACTTTTTCATGCTTCCTTATGATTATTATGCTTGTTGCCATTTACATTGCGTGGGATTTGTGACCGCCTTAGGGCGAAGAGCTAGCTCCCGCTTGGGGATGCCCTATTTTGTTGGATTCATGTATATATTTTGTTGTACCCATTTTTGGGGGCCAGTATTTACAAAGGAGACTCTGCCGAAATTTTCGGAAAAAAATTGGTATTGTTTTTAAAAGTGTTTTTCATGACTTATTTGATAAACTTGCTTTCAAATGATTGGGTTTTCTTCACTCTTTTGCTTAATTGGTTTTGTTTTCTGGGCTTTGGCTTACTTATTTTACGGACGCCTTTAGACGTTTCGTAAACTTAAGTGCCAGTCACGTTCCGTTCCCTACGGGTCGTGACATGTTTATAGTGTAAGATTACATCACATACAAAATTAGCAAAAACAAAGAACACCTGAAACATCAAAACCAAGTCACTGGAACACACAAAAAATTTCGGGGGGGGCTCGAATTTAGTCGAGATCACACATGTCATGGACGGCCATATTTTTTCAGAATGCCCTAAAATTTTGACTGTGTTCATGATATATCTCATACATCACTCTGTACTTGTTTAAAAAAATTTTTGAACAACTTTTAAAATCGACAGAAACATCAATTTTCCGTTTTAAGTTTTGGAGTATTTCGGTTTCGTAATCTTAAAAAAATCCGTCTAAATTTCTAGCCTAGCTCTGATACCACTGCAGGGTTACCTAGTATGGCAGCAAGGTTTCGGGAGGCATCGTCCATGCTAAAATCAAAAATTTGCCGTTCTAGCTAACCCTAACTAAGAATCATTTACAAGAAATCGACGGAATAAAATGCAAACAACTTTGCAAAGGAAAGTGAACAAGGAATACAACCTTTGTAGACCGGTCCTTCACTTCTAAAGCTCCGTGTTGACGTCCCTTCCTTGCGATCATGGATCTCCCGAACTCTAGTATGGGTTCTCTCGGAGAAATGAACAAGCTTGCTCGTAGTCTTCGAGGCCGAAGATGATCTACGTCGAGGAGACTCAAACTCAAGCTAACCCTTCACTAGGTCATGAATTTTGTGAAGAGAACATCCTATACTACCCAAGAAAGTGTATAGGATTATGAAGTAGGAAGTGGGCTCACTTTAGATTTTATTTTCTCACAATATTTCTTCATGTTTCATGGAGCTAGTAAGCTTGAAGAAGGAAGGAGATGAAGAAAGCAACCATGAAAAATCAAGAATGAAAACTAATGAGGTGTGAAAAGCAACCATGGGTGAGTTAGTGTCATATACTAACCATTGTAGAGACCAAACCATGGCTAATTAAAATGGTTAGATTAATAAATATCTTAAGTAAGACAAAACAAGTGGACTTTGTCAAAGATGCTTCAAGCTTCTCCAAGATTCCAAGCATGACAAAATTCACACTAATTTTGAATTATTAAGATAAATAAAAACCTTCACATTTTAATTATCATGTTGTAAGTCAACACACACCTATGCTTGCATGTGTCATCAAGCATGATACAAACTATGTACATAAGTATATATCACATATACACTTAATGCACAAAACAAGTGAGAAAAGAAATCTTAAGTGAGCTAATACTAATTAATGTAAATTAATATATCAAATATATAATTATACATTAGATTATTAAATCAACACTTGATTTAATAATCCGGCTATATCACATATAACCGAATAATATCATGCGTATCAATTTATCGAATCAACACTTGATTCGATAACCTGGTTATATCACATATAACAGATTGAGACGAATAAATTGTAGGGTTCCTAGGCACTCTCAAGGGGTCTAACAAAGCATCAACCATGCCCGTTTCAAAATTACGGTGCCGGGAAACCCTAGACTACGGATCTTAGACTAGATTTCTAGGCGAAAATTAAACTAGTTAACACTTAACTATGAGAATACGGATATACAACCTTTGTAGATCCGGTGCTCCACCTCCACGGCTCCGCAATGAAGTCTCCTCGCTGTCCAAGACGGATCCCGGGCTCTAGCATCGGCTTCATCGGAGAATGGACGGGCTAGGTCATCGACGACGTGCCGAAGATGATCTACGTCGAAGCATCACTAGATCAAGCTCCACCTTCACCAAGCCATGGAAACTTGTGAAGGAAACACACTCTACTACTTGGCAAGAGGTAGAGGATGAAGAAATAGGAAGTGGGTAGACTTTAGAATTGGATTTCTCACTCTTTTTCGTCACTTGCCATTGATGGAGGCAAGCTTTCTTCACTTGAAGAAATGATGAAGAAGAAGAATAATGTTATGATAAGTTCATTCCAAAAAGAAAAATAAAAGAATACTTATCATAATCAACCATGGTCAAGTGTAGAGAATTAACTAAGGTTAGATTAATGGTTAGGGTTAAAGATAAAGACAAAGTGGTCACTTTGGTCAAAGCTTCATGAAGCTTCAAAAAGCTTCATGAAAGAAAATGAAATAAAGAAACCATTTTGCTTTTCTTTTATGCTTATATCAATATCCAAAATGAATAAACAAATAATAAAAAGAAAAAGCAAAACCCTAATCATTAAGTTAACCATGGTTTAATTCTATACACTTAACCAAAATGCATGTATCATCAAACATGATACAAGCAAGTGCACAAAATCATATCGCATATGCAATGCGCACATCCGAGTGAGAAAATCCATCTTAAGTAAACCGATACTAGTTGATGCAAACTAATATATCAAATATATATAATTATGCATTAAATCATTAAATCAACATTTGATTTAACGATCCGGTCATATCGCATATAACCGACTAGTATCCTATGTATCGGCTTATCGAATCAATACTTGATTCGATAACTAGGTTATATCGCATACAACCAATCGATACATTCATCGCGAGAATAGAATACGGTATCACATACACGCATTATTCTCGGTCCCGCACATATCTCATATGCGCTCCTATTTCGTTTCGCTTGAGCCAGGAAACCTCTGTGTAGGACTCTAAAGACTCGTCAATACGCCGGCAGCAGGTGATGATCATATCAAACACCCACAAGCCGCAAGCGGTCTGCTAAACGTAACGGCCACCCGGGTATTGAGCGATCAGAAGATTGACGAGCAAGCCCGCTCACACTCCAGTGAATCCAACCAGTAACACTACCGTACAGTCCGGTCTGATCGTCTGATATGTCGCATATCTCGCCTAGGGGTGGTAAACGTCAGACCCCAATAGCTCGATAAGTCGTGTCGATATGAGGTCTATAACAATTCGAGAAACTACTGGTAACACTTACCAGTAAATCTCAGCAACCCTGGCCAGGGATTTCCTGTTATAGCCAATCGAACACTGCGCAACATCAACTCCCTATACCGGGAGAGACGAATCCCCTCCTATCGCTCATTGCCTCTATGTGAATCGGGACTGTACCCAAAAACCACCGTTTTGCACGCCCTCTTGGACGTGGTAAGATGGAAATCAAAGCACAGTGGGAACCACACAAGACTCTATGACGATCTCGGGTCAACAGACTACTCTGTACCAGTGTCACCAGAGAACTGCCATCTGACGTGAGGTATAATACCATCTGGGAGTTCTCGGCGAGTCCGTCCAGTGTACCCAGTCTCTACTGAGCACCCGTATATCATCTCTGGTGTCAAACACCAATGGATATGGGATCATCCATCGCCCATCTGTATGGGTCGAGAAGGTACACGCTTGTCTACTCTGGTATATCGATGCCCCGTCTCGATACACCCACGACTATGGACTTTCAAGGATGTACTTATGGACTACCATGTCCCCATTAGTATGATCCGCATCATAGTCCAGGTAGTCAAGTACACATCCTAAGGGCTTTACCAACATGTAACAGAGAGACAATCAGTGTACACATTAAGGTAATGAATAACCAGATAGCATACTATCATGTCGAGCAAGAAAGTCCTCCCTATATATGTCCCAGCATCCACTACAATATACATCCAATGTACAGTAATTGCCTCTAGGGCATACATATAACTAACAATCTCCCACTTGCACAAGGGCCATCTGTAGCAGTGGTTGTAGTATCTCATACTCAACCATCCCATAAAAGTCTCTCTCTGGGAACAGGCCTTCGTGAGTGGATCCGCTGCGTTATCCTCTAAGTCTACTCTCCTTGCCTCGATCACCCTGGAGATCAACCATCTCCATGATCAGGTGATACTGCCTTAGAATAAGTCTGGATCACTGATGGGACCGGCGTTCCTTGGCATAAGCCACAACTCCATTGTCTCACAATGGTAGGAACGTAGTTCATCTCATGAACTAATATACATCCAAACATCCTCTTTGGTAGCATCTTAAGTAGCGATGTATCCAGCCTTTATCGTCTAGTATGTCACAGTATCTAGCTTGGAACTCTTCCAACATACCGTCCCTTTACAGAGGGTAAAGACAATGCCTGCGACTGACATTCAGTCGTCTTTATCACTCTGGAACACTTCCAGTGATTCTCCCCAGGATCGATTGATACCATCACACTACTGCTAGTGAGTATCCTAACATCCAATTAGATCTATCTCATAGATCCGAAATCCAGGATTTAGTTGGTATCATTTTGATCCTATATGGAGAATCATTGTGATAAGCGGAGATTGACTGAGCGTAGCATAGGAAACTCCTTCCCTATCAAGAGTATGTCATCCACGTACTCTACGAGGATCACTACCATACTCCCTACTACCTTTTTGTTTATACAAGGTTCATCTACCATTTTGATGATGTCAAACTCTTTGACTAACACATCAAAACAGACGTTCCAACTCCGCGATGCCTGCTTTATCAGATAAAGCATCTTGCTCACGTTTCCGCTGCTCCCACTGTCTACGAGGCCTTCTGGCTGTGTACTTATAGACACACTCTTCTAAAAGATCATTTAGAAAAGGAGTCATGGCACCCAACCACCAGATATCGTAGTCATGGTATGTAGCCGTGGCAAGTAGGATCTGGATGGACTTAAGCATAGGTACTGGAAAAGGTTTCATCATTATCCACGCCTGGTCAATGACGCAAACTTTTAACAAGTCTAGCTTTGAAAGTCTCAACTTTTCCATGTACACCAAGTAATCTTCTCAAGATATACTTGCTCCTGATGGGGATTTAACCCTTCAGATATAGCAACCAAAGTCCATACTTTGTTGGTGTATAAGGATTCCATCTCAGATCGCTAAGCATCCAGCCATTCTTACAGAGTCTTACTCCTGATGGCCAGCTCGAAGCTAGTTGGGTCATCATCTCATGATGCAATCCTCGCTCCCACTGTCATAGAGAAACAGAAGTATCTCTCAGGTGGGTGAGGAAGCCTACTAGATCGGCGGAGAGGCTGAGGTTCGTTGGCATCTACTGAATCCTTTGGTTCTATCAAATCATCAGCTGTAGTTTGTATGGCTGGAACTTTTCCAGTTCTACATTACAGACCTTGCCTCGAGCTTGTCCGGATTTTGCTTTTAGACATATGCCGGACAACCCCAAATCTTAACTATCTTAAGAGATGGGCTCTTCCCTTTCCATATCACATATGAAGTGGTAGGCAACTGATTTGATTGGAACCTTATTCAATAGGTATGCAGCTTCTCAAGTGCATAACACCCTTAAGGAAATAGGTGACTCAGTAGTACTCATCATAGAGCACACCATATCAAATAGGGTGTATCTGCTCCGCCCCGATATACCATCGTGCTATGGTGTATTCGGAGGAGTAATGCTGAGAGAGAATCTCATTCTCCTTTAGAATAGTCCAGGAATTCCATGCACAAGTATTCTCCTCCTCGATCACATCAAAGGACATAATACTTATACCCGTATTTTGGTTCTCTACTTCTAACTTATATTCTGTGAATATCTCAAAAGGTTCGGACTTGTGATTCAACAGGAACATATGTCTGAATCTAAAGAGATCATCAGAGAACGTAATGAAGTATAAAGAACCGGTCTTAGTATGTGTAGACAGGGGACTTACATACATCAACATGTATCATCCCAAGAGTTCATTAACTCTTTCTCTGTTTCCAATAAACAGAGCTGGTGTCATAATATCTTTGTGACATGACTGGCAAGTTTCACAAGATGTAAATTCAAACTGATTTAAATATGCATCTAAATGTAACTTCGGCCAGTCGGGTCGCATTGATATGACCTAGTCTACAATGCCTCAAGAAGAATTCGTTCATTTCTGAACTCTTCCTCTTGTGTGTGTTCCATATACTAAGAACTGTAGTTTGATTTAGAACATCAATGCTTTTAGATAACGTGCCTGAACCGATCAACTTTTGATATAGGAAATGTTCAAAACATTATCCAACAATACAAAATTCTATCCTTTCTTTACTAAATAAGAAACTGATATGATTTTGTATATCAGGTTCGGTATCTAATAACATTCGTTCAGAATCAATGTATTGGCAATACAGGGTGACAGTGACCGACAGACTTGGCTGCAACACTTGCCCCGTTTTCTGCCTCATGAAACTTATCACCCGTTCTCAGTTTTTCTACCCTTTTGTAGCCCTATGTAACATATTACATATCTGGGATCCTGATCCGGTATCATATACCAAGGATGCGGAGGATACTGAGAAACAGTTCTTCGTAATGAACACACCCGAAGATGATGCATCAGCATGCACTCTCTTCGTTTGGGCGGCACGGGAAATCTGGTATTCCCCAAATTCCTGCTCTGTCTTATAACAATTATAAGTTGGAGCGGGACCAACGTTCCCCAGCTCAGTATAACAAGCGGGTTCGGTCAATAATCCGTATTATTATCTTGATTAAGGCGTGATATGGTCGCTACCAGGAGAGAGAGAGAAGAAAACACTCAGCGTGCGCTCTAGCAAGAATAGATTGGTTATTATTTTATCTAATCAGGATGACTCCCACTGATTTTTATCAAATCTTCCTTCAAACCCTAAAAGGAAAGACTAGCCGGGATTAATTACACACAACAAGTTCGCCAATCTTTCAGCCAGGCCAGTGTCGGTACTTTGAGGGAGGTGCCCCGTGCTTTCGCACGGACCTAATTAATGTAAACCTCGTTTTACCAGAGGCGTAACCCCGTTAACACCTTTCTAGACACCTACTTGATCGGCTAATTGTAATGTGTAAAACTCTCCCAGGAGTAACTCTTACTCGCAGCGGGTATCGGGATCCAACTATCTTATAGAAGGTATGCAATCTCATTGCAAATTTCAACACTTGAAATTCCCGATAATATTTTTCCCCTAGTGTTCTATGACCTTGACGAATGCCAAACAACCCATAGTCCACTTAGTCAAGTTCAACCCGTACATTTCTTGATCGAATTAAACCCACCCGCACGACCCTTGACGAATGCCAAACAACGCCGTACGAATACCCTAATCCAATCTGCATCATATGCATAAGCAGATAAATACTAGTTAGCTACCGCACACTACGCCTTGATGAATGCCAAACTACCGTAGCATGAATACTAACTAGTACTTATCTGAAATGACGGAGGGCTACGACAGTTTTTTCTGAAAACCTATTGCGTAATGAACTTGATATCGTTGTAGGATCGAATGAATTTTGAAATGGAGTGTCTTTGAGGCTTTTCTAGTTTTGCTAAAGGAGTCACTCCCGGTGAAGGGATCGTCGGTCCTTTCCTCGTCGAATGAGGTGCGGGATATATCATATATATCACTGTGCAAAGCAAAAACTCTTAAAAGCAATCAAAAGACAAACCGAGGGTGTAGCATCTGCCAGTTATTGCTAAAGGAGTCACTCCCGGTGAAGGGATCTCGGTCCTTTCCTTATCGAATAAGGTGCAGGATATATCACATATACCGCTGTGCAAAGCAAGAACTGTAGCTACCTGTTTTATTTTTGAAATTCGATTCTACAACATCTTAGGTTTCTTTATTTCATTAATCACATTAATGAAGTCCCATCATTTAAGTACCTAAACATCACAGATAAATACGACGTACATTTATGCCATCCGCATTCGCCACGATGTCCCCTCGTGCACCGTTAGGTTAGGTAACTAACGGCAGAGTGGGGCAGGGCTAGCACGGGTGTAAAACATAAGTAACGCCTATATAATATATCATATATACTATATACTGTATCTATCACAGAACATCACATGATCACATTACAGATATCACAGCAGAAGAAACATATGAAATATTGGATATACTAGGACGTCCGTGTTTTCAATACGAGCCAGTATAAAACACGGATTCCACGGTCGTGATGAATAGCCAAACCCACACCCCTAGATCCCTACGAGAGCGTCAAGCAACCCTACCAATTCTAGAGTTAGGAGACCCGGACTCGACTCCTCGAGTTGGTCTCCCACTGGACTCCAGAACCCGGTTGCTTGTGCCCTCCTACTTGGGTCTATCCTAGTGCGGAAAAGTAAATAATATACATCATCGGTGACTACTTCCGCAACCTGGAAGTGCCCCAATAAAAGAATATTACATACAAGTTTTTACATGAATGAAAATGAAAAACACTCATCTCACATAAAAACCCCCAGCTATTCGAACACGACAATCCAATATAACATATCCAGCAACACATAACATCACATGTCATCAACGTAAGTAAATATGCGCATCCCAATTGTCATTGACATATAGCAACGAAACCGGCGATATCACATATTACACTTACGGTCACAGAAAAGAAAGTGTAAAACTACAACAGTTGGAATCCGCAATCTCTTTAGACATCGCATGCCTAATCAAATGAATTCCTTAGACATCACATGCCTAACAATTATAAACCCCGCATTTTAGTCTCTTTATCGAAAACACTTTTCAATACCAAGTCGGGTAATTCAACAAGATTCCCGACATTTTGATCGAATGCTCGTCGCAAACTTTAGTAGGCGGCCGCACCCCCGATACCGTCGACGAAGTGCACCAAGGCGGAACACCGCTGCCGCGAGCACCCGGACGGATGCTTTCGGCGACGGGGTTCTCCTACAGTCACTTGGTCGGGGCTATGAGAGTGAGGCTGTCTATTAAGTTTACCCGGCGAGTATCCGCGTACGCTACGTGATTGCGACGGACTTTTGATCACATCAAAATTCCGTGGCAACCGATCAAGTGAGACTAAACCGCTAGATTTATAACATTCATTCAGTTATCTCATAACTACTTGTGAATTCCAAGTATTGTATCCCATTCCGGATAAAATAGAAAATGTCAAACTTTCCGATCGAACAATCGAACACCCAAGTTTTCCCGATATAAATCAACACATGAAACAAGTCTAAAAACATTCAGTTTGTGCCTCAGTACCAACGGTCCAGCCGTAGAAGGGTCAAGCCAACGCCTCACATGTGGCACGCCGTACTGCCCCAAACCCGAAGGTTCAAAGGGCAGTTCAAGACGGTCACATAATCGAGTTAAGGTTTGTTGTCTTCTAGAGGGTCCATCGAGTTACTTGCACTACTTAGAACGTCGTTAAACTACGGAAAAATCCAACACTTGGAAATTTCCCGACAGGGGAAAATTTGGTATTTATATCCGGTCGAACTTTTTAACATATTGTAAAATTATCCGGAAAGCCAAAAAGACAAAATTTGATACCCCGATTGAAACACCGAATCCCCAAAACAACTCCAAAAAATTCAACTCTTGAATAAAATTTAAAAAATACCCAGAAAATCCAGCATAATATAATAAGAGTTACTGTGCAAACATACAAGGATGACGTCATCAAGGTGCGGCGGAACCGCCGGAGAAGGCAGGCTTCTGCCGCGCTTCCGCCGCAGTCTTTACTGTTCATGGGAAAATTTTTGCGCCGTAATTCTTAGATTTCCCTGCTGAATTTTCTGCATATTTTTAATGTTGAAAAATCCCAGATTTTAGAAAAAGGACAGAGAGCATTTTTGAGTTGGGTTTCGGGTTCGTTCGGGTTTTAAATTCCGTCTAGACTTCGCCTAAGGCTCTAGCTAGGCTCTGATACCACTGTAGGGTTCCTAGGCACTCTCAAGGGGTCTCACAAGGCATCAACCATGCCCGTTTCAAAATTACGGTGCCGGGAAACCCTAGACTACGGATCTTAGACTAGATTTCTAGGCGAAAATTAAACTAGTTAACACTTAACTATGAGAATACGGATATACAACCTTTGTAGATCCGGTGCTCCACCTCCACGGCTCCGCAATGAAGTCTCCTCGCTGTCCAAGACGGATCCCGGGCTCTAGCGTCGGCTTCATCGGAGAATGGACGGGCTAGGTCATCGACGACGTGCCGAAGATGATCTACGTCGAAGCATCACTAGATCAAGCTCCGCCTTCACCAAGCCATGGAAACTTGTGAAGGAAACACACTCTACTACTTGGCAAGAGGTAGAGGATGAAGAAATAGAAAGTGGGTAGACTTTAGAATTGGATTTCTCACTCTTTTTCGTCACTTGCCATTGATGGAGGCAAGCTTTCTTCACTTGAAAAAATGAAGAAGAAGAAGAATAATGTTATGATAAGTTCATTCCAAAAAGAAAAATAAAAGAATACTTATCATAATCAACCATGGTCAAGTGTAGAGAATTAACTAAGGTTAGATTAATAGTTAGGGTTAAAGATAAAGACAAAGTGGTCACTTTGGTCAAAGCTTCATGAAGCTTCAAAAAGCTTCATGAAAGAAAATGAAATAAAGAAACCATTTTGCTTTTCTTTTATGCTTATATCAATATCCAAAATGAATAAACAAATAATTAAAAGAAAAAGCAAAACCCTAATCATTAAGTTAACCATGGTTTAATTCTATACACTTAACCAAAAGGCATGTATCATCAAACATGATACAAGCAAGTGCACAAAATCATATCGCATATGCAATGCGCACATCCGAGTGAGAAAATCCATCTTAAGTAAACCGATACTAGTTGATGCAAACTAATATATCAAATATATATAATTATGCATTAAATCAACATTTGATTTAACGATCCGGTCATATCGCATATAACCGACTAGTATCCTATGTATCGGCTTATCGAATCAATACTTGATTCGATAATTAGGTTATATCGCATACAACCAATCGATACATTCATCGCGAGAATAGAATACGGTATCACATACACGCATTATTCTCGGTCCCGCACATATCTCATATGCGCTCCTATTTCGTTTCGCTTGAGCCAGGAAACCTCTGTGTAGGACTCTAAAGACTCGTCAATACGCCGGCAGCAGGTGATGATCATATCAAACACCCACAAGCCGCAAGCGGTCTGCTAAACGTAACGGCCACCCGGGTATTGAGCGATCAGAAGATCGACGAGCAAGCCCGCTCACACTCCAGTGAATCCAACCAGTAACACTACCGTACAGTCCGGTCTGATCGTCTGATATGTCGCATATCTCGCCTAGGGGTGGTAAACGTCAGACCCCAATAGCTCGATAAGTCGTGTCGATATGAGGTCTATAACAATTCGAGAAACTACTGGTAACACTTACCAGTAAATCTCAGCAACCCTGGCCAGGGATTTCCTGTTATAGCCAATCGAACACTGCGCAACATCAACTCCCTATACCGGGAGAGACGAATCCCCTCCTATCGCTCATTGCCTCTATGTGACTCGGGACTGTACCCAAAAACCACCGTTTTGCACGCCCTCTTGGACGTGGTAAGATGGAAATCAAAGCACAGTGGGAACTACACAAGACTCTATGACGATCTCGGGTCAACAGACTACTCTGTACCAGTGTCACCAGAGAACTGCCATCTGACGTGAGGTATAATACCATCTGGGAGTTCTCAGCGAGTCCGTCCAGTGTACCCAGTCTCTACTGAGCACCCGTATATCATCTCTGGTGTCAAACACCAATGGATATGGGATCATCCATCACCTATCTGTATGGGTCGAGAAGGTACACGCTAGTCTACTCTGGTATATCGATGCCCCGTCTCGATACACCCACGACTAGGGACTTTCAAGGATGTACTTATGGACTACCATGTCCCCATTAGTATGATCCGCATCATAGTCCAGGTAGTCAAGTACACATCCTAAGGGCTTTACGAACATGTAACAGAGAGACAATCAGTGTACACATTAAGGTAAAGAGTAATCAGATAGCATACTATCATGTCGAGCAAGAAAGTCCTCCCTATATATGTCCCAGCATCCACTACAATATACATCCAATGTACAGTAATGGCCTCTAGGGCATACATATAACTAACATAAATCGCGAGAATAGAATACGGTATCTCATACGTGTATTAATCTCGGTCCCGCACATATCTCATATATGCTCCTACTCCGTTTCGCTTGAGCCAGGAAACCTCTGTGTAGGACTTTAAAGACTCGTCAATACGCCGGCAGTATGTGATGATCATATCAAACACCCACAAGCAGTAAGCGGTCTGCTAATCGTAACGGCCACCCGGGTATTGAGCGATCAGAAGATCAACAAGTAAGCCTGCTCATACTCCTGCGAATTCAATCAGTAACACTACAGTATAGTCCGGTCTCTTTGTCTGATATGTCGCATATCTCGTCTAGGGGTGGTAAACGTCAGACCCCAGTAACTCGATAAGTTGTTCCTATGTGAGGCTCATAACAGGTTGAGAAAATACTGGTAACACTTACCAGTAAATCTCAGAATCAACCCTGGACATGGACTTCATTTTATAGCCAATCGAGTACAGCGCAACATCAACTCCCAATACCGGGAGAGACGAATCCCCTCCTATCGCTCATTGCCTCCATGTGACTCGGGACTGTACCCAAAAACCACCGTTTTGCACGTTCTCTTGAACGTGTTAGGGTAGAAATCAAAGCACAGTGGGAATCACACAAGGCTCTATGACGATCTCGGGTCGACAGACTAACCTGTACCAGTGTCACAAGAGAACTGCCATCTTACGTGAGGTATAATACCATCTGGGAGTTCTCAGCGAGTCCGTCCAGTGTACCCAGTCTCTTCTGAGCACCCGTATATCATCTCTGATGTCAAACACCAATGGATATGAGATCATCCATCGCCCATCAACATGGGTCGAGAAGTTATATGCTAGTCTACTCTGGTATATCGATGCCCCGTCTCGATACACCCACGACTAGGGACATTAAAGGATGTACTTACCGACTACCTTTGTCCCACTAGTATGATCCGCATCATAATCTAGGTAGTCAAGTATGCATCCTAAGGGCTTTACCAACATGTAACAGAGAGACAATCAGTGTACATGTTAAGATAAAGAGTAACCAGATAGCATATTATCATGTCGAGCAAGAAAGTCCTCCCTAGATATGTCCAAGCATCCACTACAATGTACATCTCATGTACAGTAATGTCCTCTAGGGCATACATATAACTAACAATCGGTGCTTCACAGCTTTCTGTGGATGCTATGAGATTACATCTTCTCCCTTTCACTTTGTGCGATTTAGCTGAGAAGTGCCTTTATAACACAGCCGCACATTCTATTGCCAACTGGGATGAATTCGTTGTAGCATTCCTTAAGAAATTTTATCCCAATCATAAGACCGCCCGTGTCCGTAGAGAAATAAATTAATTTACCCAGCTTCCAAATGAACCATTTTGGAAATGCTTTGAACGGTTCTTGGATCTGCTAGTCCAATGTCCTCATCACGGAATCCATCGATGGGATATGTACAGAATCATATATGAGGGCATTATACCTGCCATAAAGCAGACACTTGAAACCATGTGTCAAGGCAATTTCATGTCCAAAGACGATGGCGAAGCTTGGAAATTCCTAGAAAATTTCGCTGAAAACACTTAGAAAATTTCGCTGAAAACACTTTACAATGGGAAAGAGTTAGACCACCATCATCTAGGGAAGGTATTCATCAGCTTGAAGTTTCCATCGCAATGAAAGCCGAAATGGCTGCGATGCAAAAGAAACTCGAAGCTATGGAAAACAAATTTTTATTAGCCTCCCTAAACCAGATGACGCTCCCTAAAACCATATGTGGATGTTGTTCTGATCCATCACATCTGACGGAAGAATGTCCTTTGAATTCTCCGTTTCGAGGTCAAGAGCTCGCTAATGCTGCTTTTCAAGAACGACCTAGAAATGATCCTTATTCTTCCACATATAATCAGGGTTGGAGGAATCACCCTAACTTTTCTTGGAACCAACACCAAACTCAAAACATGGTTCCAATCCAAAATAACTTTCAAAGGGTTCTTCCACAGCCACAGCAACCACTACTGAGTCAGCACCCCTACCAAACACAAGCTTTTCAAAATCCGGCCAACAATTCTGCACCTGGGAATAATTCTTTCCAAACAGCAGTTACAGAAAACTCCTCTGCACTCGAACGCACTTTGGATTTGTTTATGAAACATTCTATGCAAACGTCCGATGATATTAAGTCTTCTATCCAAACTTTAACGAAGGACTCCTCCTTTCACGGTGAGAGTATTAAAACGATATAAGCACAAATTGCACAATTAAATGCTGCGATGAGTGCTAGAGAGAAAGGGAAACTTCCAGCTCAACCCATAACGAATCCTAGCTACTCACATCAGGCGAGTGCGATTACCACGTTGAGATCTGGAAGAGTGCTAGACAATCACGTAGGCGAACAGATTGATATTGAGGATTCAGACATTGATACTGCGGCTTCTACTTCTTGCCCTATTTCGTCTAGTTTACCTTCTTCTTCTTCCGAGCCTATTCTTCGTTTTCCCCAAGGCTCGAACTCTCAGCCCACTTCTTCTAGTCATCCAAAGATGATCCCCACTCCTATTCCGGGATCTGTTCCACACACACCACCTTCTCCAATGTTGGACCCAGCTATCATTGCTAAAGCTCCTTATCCGAATCGTTAAGGGGAAACAGACCAAGTCCGCAAATGGAGAAGATTACTGAAATCTTTAAACAGGTTAATATCAATATCCCTCTCTTAGATGCAATACAACAAGTTCCTGCTTGTGCGAAAATTCTTAAGGACTTGTGCACTAAGAAGAGGAAGACTCAAGTGCCCAAAAAGGTGTTCATGACGAGCAATGTAAACACAGATTTTACCCAACAATTACCAAAGAAACATAAGGACCCCGGTTGTCCTACAATTTCTATTTCTATTGGGGGTACAAATATCAGCCGTGCTTTACTTGACCTTGGCGCTAGTGTTAACCTGCTTCCATACTCGGTTTACGAGCAATTAGGTATCGGAGAGTTGAAATCTACCCACTGCACTCTCCAGATGGCTGACCGATCCATCACCAAACCTAGGGGTGAACTTGAGGATGGTTGATAAAAGTCGGGGAATTTATATTCCTTGTGGACTTTATTGTATAAGATACACAGCCTGTAGCGAACCCATGGAACCAAATTCCGGTGATTCTCGGTCGACCCTTTTTGGCCACTTCCAATGCGGTAATCAACTGTCGTAACGGCTCTATGACTCTATCTTTCGGGAAGATGTCAATTGAGCTTAACATTTATAAATTGGGAAGTGTACCCTCTGAACCTTCTGCTCAAGCATGTTCTGTCGAATTAATGGATGTCGACAGCAGAAAATTTGATCAGCTTCACGATACTGATCTAGACTTCTTTGATACGTTATTGTTTGACCCAGCTATGTATTATACACATATGGAATTTTCTATCGAGTTGTCCGGGTCAACATTTAACGCTGATTATAAACCTTTGATGGAGTCTGAAGATCACCCCGCTCTTTCTGATGAGATTATTCTTCGGGGTATCGATGAAAGCTTTGAAGAAATTTTCGCTGATGTACTCACATTTTTAGAAAACACGGGAGTTGTGATGAATAAAACCCAAAACAAAGAAGTTGAACCACCTCCCCTACTTCTGGACAATCACGAGAATGCGAGTAATCCATCATCATCATCACGGTGTCGTCTCTCCAAATTGAGACTCAAACCCTTTCTTTTACACCATTTATTTCTTCCTCACTTCTTCTTGACTCTATACAACAAGTTCTTTCACCGACCTATACGTTACATTGATCAAATCTTCGAATGGTTGGTATTAATTTTTGGTCTTTGTAAAGCCTTATATTGACCAAATAACTTTACCCCCTCTTATGATCTTAAAATGTTTAATATTGTTTAACTCAAGTTTGGGAGGGGGGTGTATTTTTGGATCTTGAAAATAAAAGTTGTCCTCAAAATTGTGAGCCAAAAATAAGTTTGGGGGAGATTTTCACGTTCACTTATTCTTGTCCCCGTTAATAAATTTTCCTCCCAAGCTTATAGTTTTTTGAGATTTAACAGATGGCAACAGTGAGGACACTGTTATAAACAAGTTTGGGGGAGGTTTGTGCTTATTTACGCATCACTTTGCATCATACATTGCATAAGCACAAAACATATAATATTAAAAAAATGTGTGTACATAAAAACTATAATAAAAGATTAGAAAGTGAAAAATTACATCCAAAAGATTAGAAAAGTTTAAGAAAACCAAGAAAGTTAGATGTTTTCTTAAACGAAACTAGTAATAAGTAGTTATGAGCCGTTGTCCCAAGGGTTAGTAAGATGAAAGAAGTCACTAATCTGAGAATAAAAATAAATCTAAAAAATAGTTCCTATTCTGGAAGCCAAACATCTGAACGTTGATACCCTACTATACGCACTTACACATGTCTTAAAACTCAGGATAGTAGAGGATACCTTGAAATGCTCTTGTCTAAAAGTCAATGTATGAAAATATATAATAAATGAAGAATAAAATATAAAATGAAAAAAAATGAACACTGGTTTTGTAATCACTAAGGCAGCATAAGAAAATATATAGCGAGGGTGCTTCATCACCTAGTGCCTTAGACCAACTGGTTTGGGAGTCACTGCTAAGCCTTAGGTGTTGCAAGACGAGGAAATTGCTATTTACGCCTAATCTGCAAGCACATGAGTAATCGGTCGGTTAGTACCTCAAGAAGTATTAACGGTCACATGAAAAATGTGTGAGCAATTCCATATAAATATTCACCGATTAAAAAGTACTGAGGTAGATGGACAAGAGTATGATAGCTTGAATTGAATTCTCTGAGTGTAGGGATGTCTTGTACACACACGTAGGGGTATATGATCAGTGTTTGGAAGAAAGGTAGGAATGAAGAATAAGGACGATATTTTATTGAGGGATGATGTGATTACTAACATCTTTTCATGACTATTAAGATAGGGCTCATGACAACTGAAAATTTAGTGTAGTTGGAAATTCTGATTTTCAAAGTCTTCTTTTACAATTCTTATCTTTATATGTAACTTTCACAGTCTTCCTTTTATTATAGGATTTTGTGGGTGCAATCCGCTGAAAACCCTCAGGAGACAACACCCCTCCTATTAAGGACACCTAGAGGTTTAAAGGCTTGTTGCACATGCTCAGTGCAATCGTGTTGCCTACGAAAGTGTGCTAGTTAGTTTTTCTTATATTTTCTCCTTCTCTTGAATAAAAGATATTTGCTCGAGACGACCAAAATTAAGTTTGGGGAAATTTGTTCAGTCGAAAATATTGCATTCTTAACACATCAATTTCCCTACTCTTTCTAATCATCTAAAGGTGTTTGGTATAAATATAGCACATATTAGCAATTCGTCTGTAAAATATCAAATAACATGTGTTATACATTATAACCGGCATTATAAGGGAAATTGTGTGTTTATTACTACACGCATGATATTGTATATCTCAACACATTTTATCGAGATTGTGTGCAGAAAATTCTTCAGGTCAAAAAACTGGAATTGCAAAATTGCCGATAAAACGCAGTAAGTCAAAGACTTAAAATATGGCAGAGATTCAGAAGAGATTAAATGATTCCAGACATCAAAAGAACACCCAAAAACCAACATATAATCACCCTATAAACATGAAGCAGAGGTCTCCTCATACGGCCGCGGAACAGCGGCTGATCCAGTCCGATCCGCGGCCGAGTGGAGTCGTCGGCGGTCGAAAATTTTCTAGAAGCTTACCTATAACCGCCTAACTTCCTCAAGACGCTCCATTTCCACGCGACATCTTCTGGAAAGTTCTGCATAACTACCAAGCTTATGAAGGAAGCTTAATGGGAAATCTATAAAAGGGTATCTAGATCTAATTTTTGGGGGTTACTCATCATTAGCCAATTAGTTACATATTGAGCACAATTCAAATTCAAGTTGATTGACACAACTTGAGATCCAATCAAATCAAGATCCATTGAGAGCAAAATCAAGCAACAATCGATGATCCTTTATCGCAACGCCGATCATCATCAAGAGAAAGAGATCCGCGACGATCCACGACTCACGGCGATCGAGCCGAGCGAAGATCGATGACAAATTCCCTTTCAAAAGAGCGATCGAGAGCTAGTCTTGTAAACTCGAATAGAGAGGTGTAATTTGAAGGAGATTTAATAAAGGTGATAATTGTAATTCTTGCTTTCTTTACATTCTTGCATTATGAAATTTCTCGTTCTTGATTCTTTAATTTTCATGATGTGTGAGTGAAATCTCCGCCTGTAAAGGAATCGAGAGAATCGGTAGATCTAATGATGATGGAATCCTAAAACTAATCTTGAGTCTTATAAGATTTGTGAACTCTAGGAAAAAGAATCATCAATGACCTAATTTGGAGCGAGATCAAGTTCTTGATTATTTCGTTGCAAATTAGGGATCAAACGATTGATGATTTTCTTTGCTAGAGGCTAAATCCGAATGATGATCAATCAAAAGACAAGGGATAGAAAAGGAGAAACCCTAGTTTCTTCAATATATCCCTAATCTTCATTCATCATCATCAATCTAGCTACAATTTATCAATAGATAAGATTCATAATTTTTAGTATTCATCATTGCTACTAATTCGATCGATTCCTATAAGTTATTCTACATAATCTTGATAACTAAATTGATTTGGACATCTTCTTAATTCTTGAATATATTCTTGATTTTCTTAAAATGACAACTCAATCAAATCTCGAACTATTTTCTTTTATATTTTCATTTCAATTCATCTAAAGCAAGATCGAATAAGTACTCGCATCTCAGTGGACGATCCGTATTCATTAACGAGCTACATCGACACCGTTAATTGATTGTGGTTATAAATTCTTTGGTTGTGATTACATTTCAAAACACGATCCGAAATTTTACGATCAATCAAGATTCTATATAGAGACTTACAACACTAACAACATGTGAAATATCGGGTCGTGTACAAACCATGGCATACATAATTCTACCCACCGCATTCGCATATGGAACATTCGACATATGCTTAATTTCATTCTCTGTTTGCGGCGATGAATGATCTAAAAGTTTAAAATGAGTTGCCAATGGAGTACTTACAGATTTAGCGTCTGCCATTCCGAAACGCTCCAAAACTTTCTTAACATATCGCTATTAAGAAAAGTAAACCTTTCGTCCTTTGCAATCGCGCCTTATCTCTATACCAAGTATTTTCTTGGCCGCTCCCAAATCCTTGGTCTCAAACTTTCCTTTCAGCTATTCCTTCAAATTATGAATATTAACCATATACCTTGTTTCTATCAACATATCATCAATATAAAGTAGCAAGTATATGAAAGAACCATCTGCAAGCTTCTTATAATATACACAACTGTCGCCCTTACTTCTCGTAAACCTAATATCTCTCATGAAGGAGTCAAACTTCTTATACCAACATCCAATGACTACTTCAAATCGTAGAGAGACTTCTCTAGCAAACAAACATGGTCTTCTTTGCCTTCAACTAAACCCTCGGCTGTTGCCTGTAGATCTTCTCTACCAAATCACCATGTAAGAATGTTGTCTTCATATCGAGCTGCTCGAGCTCCAAATCTTGCATAACTACCAAACCGAGCAAGACACGTATAGAGATGTGTTTAACAACCGGAGAAAATATCTCATAGAAGTCAACTCCCTGAACATGCGAATAGACTTTAGCTACCAACCGTGCCTTGATCTCGTATCAACCGTGCCTTTGTCACCTTTTTTCTTCTTGAAAGCCCACTTGCAGCCAACTACTTTCTTTCCTCCTTTGGACTTTACGAGCTTCCAAATCTGGTTCTTGTGAAGGGACTCAATCTCTTCATTCATAACGACTAATCAATGAGTTGACTCATCGGATGAGATGGCTTCTTTATAGTTCACCGGTTCGCTACTATAAACTGTCTCTGCAACAGACAGTGTGTACACCACCAGATCATCATACCTATATCTTTGTGGCGGTCTAATGTCCCTTCTTTATCGGTCATGAGCGAGAAAATACTCCTCATCTTGGGACTGCTCATCATGAGCTTCTTCAAAATATGGTGAGAGAGAGTTCTCCAGCGAATCCGAGTTTTCACCAACCTCAATATCAACTCTCGGCTCGTCCTTCATTGAATTGTCTCCAACTGGAGATTCCTTGTTGTTCAGGTTCAACATAGCAGATTCATCAAAAGTTATATCTCTGCTAATCATAAATTTTGGCGATTTAGGATCCGAACACCACAATTTATAACCTTTAACGCTGTGGCATAACCAAGAAATATGCACTTCTTCACTCAAGAATCTAACTTGCTTTCAAGGCAATGTGCATAAACGGGGGAACCAAACAACTTAAGTGTTGAATAATCGGCGTGCTTCCCTAACCATACCTGCTCCGGTGTCTTATACCCAGCGTCGTATGAGGTGACCGATTCACAATAGCACGCTGTGTTTATCACTTCTGCCCAAAACTCCTTACCAAGCTGTGCTTTAAACAACATGCACCGTGCTTTCTCCAAAAGAGTCTGATTCATCCACTCCGCAACTCCATTCTGTTGTGGTGTATAGACAACGGTATGATGCCGAACTATCTCTTCATTTTTTCAGAAATCATTGAAATCTCCACCGCTAAACTCTAATCTGTTGTCTATTTTCAGTCTCTTAATCTGCTTTCCTGTCTACTTCTCAATCAACGTCTTTCATTACTTGAACATAGTAAACACATCACTTTTGTGCTTCAAGATGTAGACCCAAACCTTCTTCGAAAAATCATTGATTGATCGTGAAAAGGTGTGTCTATGTATGTTCCTAAATACCACAATCAATAACGGTGTCGCGATACCTATCCGCTAGTGAGTACGAGTCGTCCACAGAGAAACGGTAAACTACTTCTCTTGTTTTAGACGAGTCGATAGAAGAAAGGTGGGATTGTTGTCGTTTATTACTAAAAAGATTTGAAAAATTTATAATAGAAGGCTTGTAGAGTTTATAGGATTTAGTAGTTAATGGATGGAGTTTTTAAAAATAATTCTTTTTATCTTTTAATTATTTAATACTAGAGAAATAGCGATGAATGTGGATTAAGGTTCTTGGAGGGAATTAAGGTTTCCCTCTACTTACCCTTGTCCTTCCATTGATCTCTATTTGTCTCAAGCCCTTAACAAAACAATTATTAACGAATCTCAAATCGTGGTCATGACTATCATGAATTGGTAGCGCGCCCGATAAGAGAGTTAATATTCATTTTGCTAAAGTTTATAAAAATTAAAATATTAAAAAGAATTGAAGTGATATTTTTCATCCATTATTCTATCCTATCCTACAAATCCCAACAAGCGAGAATTTACTCGCTCATGGAGATCAATGAGATAGAATAAAGGTTGAAGATGAATGAATCAATAAGTTAAAATTAAAAATGTACAAAGTAAATGCGGAAAGAAAATGCGAAAAGTAAATGCAGAAAGTAAATGCGGAAAGTAAATGCAACAAAAATTAAAATAAAGAACTACCTTTTATTGGTCAACTATTGCATTACAAAAGTAGCTCGCTGAAAAAACCAAATTACAAAACCATGGTTTTCTCTAGATAACTTGCTTGGTAGATCGGTCGATATTTTGATGGATAGTTTGATTCTTTTTGAGATAGATAGTTCTCGGTCGTTTATATAGGCTCTGGAATGTGAAACCCTAGACGTCATATTGGAGTGTGTGAAATTACGATCAAGACCTTGATTTTTCATATGATACGGCCACCATAAGACCGTGCAACTGCCACCCATGGCGCCCTTTGACCACGGATCCGCCGCCCTTTGGTGGGTTGGAGCTTCCAAATTTTTCATGCCTTTTTCTCTCGATATTTGGAGATCCTTCTGATAAAAATATTCTGAAAATATATCTCTTAGTCTCTACCGTTGCTCGATTCTTTAATTTGCTCCTAATATTCGACAGATTTGGTTTGATGAATCGATTTTCTATGGATCTCCTACTCACAGTTCAGACCTGAGCTTATCTATTATAATACCCGCACAATATCTCAAATTACCTTATTAGTAGCATTTATTTTATTTGAGATATTATTCTAACCAATTAAATGATATGATATCTTGATAATATTAGTTAAGAATATTTGATATGATATGCATATTTTAATAATAAATAATCTCATAAATATTTTATTTAAATGTGATATGCATATATTCCCTAATTATATTAATTATAAATTAAGAAACATATGACAATAATCTTTTTACACATAAACCACATATGATCTTTATTTACAATTAACACCTTTTAGTAGTTAATAATAATAGGTAAAATGTCCATACAAATATACAATAAATTTGATTGATCAAATACCCCCAAACTTATCTTTGATCGTCCCGAGTAAACTATTTATTTTCAAAAGAAAAAGAAAAAACCTAGCACACTTTCGTAGGCAACACGATTGCATTTAGCTCGTGCAACAAGCCATTAAATCTCTAGGTGTCACTAGTAGGGTTTTCAGCGGATTATACCCACAAAATCCCAAAATAAAAGAAAGAAGACCAAAAATTACATGCAAAGATAAGGAACATAGAAAAGAAAAACTTGAAAATAAGAGTTTCAAACCACACTAGCTTTTTAGTTGTCATGGTCCTATCTTAATGGTCATTAAAAATATCGGAAATCACATCATCCGTCAATAAAACATCGTTTTTAGTCTTCTTTCCTACCTTTCCTCCAAATATTGATCATATACCCCTACGTGTGTGTAAAAGATATCTCTACACTCGGAGAATTCAATTCAATCTATCATACCCTTTGTCAATATTCCTTAGTACTTTTTAGTCGGTGATGTTTTAGATGGATTTGTTCACACATTCTTCATGCGTCCGTTAATATTTCTTGAGGTACTAACCAACCGATTACCGAATGTCCTCACTTATTAAGGCGTACTTAGTAATATCCTAGTCTTGCAACACCTAAGGCTTAGCAGTGACTCTCAAACCAGTTGGTTTAAGGCACTAGGTGATAAGACACCCTCGCTATATTTTTTATGCTATTTTAAGCAATTACAAAATCAGTGTTCATTTTTCTGCACCATTTATCTTTTATAAATTTTTTTATTTTTTCTCATACTAAGGCTTCTAGGCAAGAGTATTTCAAGGTATCCTCTACTGTCCCAAATTTCAAGATGTGTACAAGTGCGTATAGTACGGTATCAACATTCAGAGGTTTGGACTCAAGAGTAGGGTCTATTTTTCATACTTATTTCTATCCGCAGATTAGTGATTCCTTTATCTTACTAACCCTTGGGACAATAGCTCATGACTACGTATTACTAGCTTTGTTTTAAAATATCTAATTTTCTTACATTTCTTAAATCTCTTCCTTTCTTTCATATGTATTTTTCACTTTCTAACTTTTATTTTCAAAATTTATGCAATGCAATATTTACATATGATGCGTGGATATATACAAACCATCCATACAAACCATCCCCCAAACTTGTTTGTAGCAGTGTCCTCACTGATGTTGTCCTGTAAGCTTAAAATCTGGATGCTAGAAGGAATAGTTCAATAAGATGGTATAAAGAAGGGGTCAAGAGTGAATGACAGTAAAATCCACCCCCAAACTTTATCTTGGCTCATAATCGTGCAAAAATTTCTTTTCTTTCAAGAGACAATTATTTTTCTTTTCCCCACGCAAACTTGACTAAAATAGTGTTCATATTACTAAGCTGTCACGCCCCGCTTCCCAAAATACGGAAAACGAGGGATGACTAGGCCAGCCATGCTCCTACGGTCAAGGAATCATCTGCAGTAGTCACACTTCGGCTTCTAGCATTACATGGTAATCAGTAAATAAAGCACGGTAGTAAAGGAATCACATAACTAATTTATTACATTAATAATCCATTGTTCACAAATTACAGATAATAAGAACAATGACTAACCAAGTTCAATCTCACGATCACTTTTATGGAAAGCAGTAAATGAAGAAAGTACACCCGACTATATCTCCATGAACTCGAATGGTAGATCCGTCTCCTGAGCTGGTCCTTCAACGGAATCTGAGCATGCATACTCAGGTCGTCAGAGCGACACAATAACAATATTATTAATATAAGATGAAACAGGTAAATGAGATAATACTAGTGTAAGAACAATGCGAGTAATCACTATGTCACTATATGATGCTGAATATGTTCTGTGTCCCTATCGGTCTCTAAGTCATGTTTGAAATCGCATAGTGGAAGGAGGATCATGTTTAACAGGAGTCTCGTACATACCCGAGACAACGGCCCACATGCTCGGGACATAACCCTGTCAGCCGGATCGCTAGATCCTACCTAATATATATATCACTGCTCGAATGATCATCCTCTAGAACACGGCCCCGCTAAATACAATTCTCTTTCCACTTCGATTTCCCCTTTATCCCCAGGTTTACACTATTTATGATCTTGATTTAGTCGTATACAAGTATACCAATGGCACTGTTTTATCACTGTTCACTGTATCAATCACTGTCACGAATATTCACTTTCCATTGGTGTACTCGTCACTCCTAAACCAACATCAATCACGCACGATAATGCAATGTCCATTGACTCTAACACGCACTAATACTATGTATATGGCAAATGGCGTATGATATATGTATGTATGCCTTCATTAAGCTATGTGTATTATGAATCAATATGCATGTCATTATTTCACAAAAATTGCATAAATTCATATGTTAAGAATTCAACAAAATGATGCAAATAAGATAAATAGCATCAAAATTAGTTTTAGTTCAATCGGGATTCCGGTTTCCAAGATACAGCTGTTTCATTTTAAGTGCTCGCGGCTGGAAATTCAGTTTCAGAACTGAACGTCCGTTTCGCGACACGAATTGCACCCAGTTGGGTTCAGATTTTAGCGATGCTACAGTTGAATGAAATCTAGGGTTTTCAATAGAGTATTCAACGCAACAGACGGATCCTCAATCGCCTCTGTACGTTGAAAGTTACACACAGTTTAACATCAGTATATCACTTCTGAATCTGTTCTGGACAGTTATACGTTCTGCCCTTTTATTTACAGTTTAAAATAGCAAACGGCAATGAAGCAGAATGGAACCACTTGTTTTGTTTAGCTAACAGAATTATCTTTAATCTACTTCAGAGTTCCGTAACATACGACTTCAGGAAACACAGTGACACACATTTTGGTACAGTACACAATAATCAGAGTCGCTCTGGACTGCAGTCCAGAGTCGCACTCCGATCTAAATATCATCGCAGTTACAGAACAAAAATCTTTAGAAGTTTACATAGGGTTAAAGTTCGTCGAGTCGACTTCGATTTAAGCCCTCAAACGTATCATTCCAGTATGTACATGATTTACAGTGATTTTTACCATTTTCAGATACAGGGAATTTCTAGTTTTAACGGTATATTTGTGGGTATCAATTTTAGTCACTAACAATCGTATTTTCCAGTGAGATTTATACACGATATTTATCATTATGAGGGCCAACAGAAAACATCTATTTCCGTCAAATTAAACAATTATTTTCATTGGGGTCTAGCATCGAACACATAGGTCGCATAATATATCGGAAATCGGTAAATTTATAAACTATATGATTTAGGTTTGTACCATAATTATATTAGCATGTAGCAAGTAAACACTTGCCTGGAAACGTCTCAGGGTCGCACGGCAGCAGCGGCGTCACGAACGCGTGATGTACGCCGTGAAACGGATTACGCGAGCTTGGCTCGAGATACGGAATTTGCGTCGGAGTTGTCCGGAGACTTCCTGTGCTCGCTGGAAGTGTGAAGTAGGCTCTGTGGATCTCCTGAGTAGTGCTGGGATTGCCGGCGGTCGACGACGGTGTTCCGGCGAAGAGCAACAGTGAGCTCGTAGGCTTGGTGGTTGGGACTTGAAAGAGAGAGGGATAGTGGGCTCGGTTGTGTAGGTTTAGGGGGTGTGTGGGTGTTGATGCTGATGGCGAGGAGGTCGTAGGGTGGTTGGCGATGCGTTGGGGAGTTCGCCGGCGTCGAGGGTGCAAGGTGGCCGAGCTCGGTGCAGGGTTGGTGTGCAGGGGTGCTCGGCAGGGGGCGCTCGGGTTGATGTATTGTGGTGGTGAGGAGTTCTATTGGTGGAGGAGGAGGAGTGAGCGAGGGGTCACCGAGGGTTGTCGCCGGTGGTGGAGTGAGGGACAATAGCGCTCGGTGAGTTTTCGTGAGTGGAGAGGAGTGGGGAAAAATTTGAAAATGAATGAGAAGAGAGAGGTGAGGAGGTGAGGAAAAGAATGAGGGTTGGAGTCGTGGTGTAACGTCGCGTCAACGGAGGCGTGGGCGTGGGCGCAATCGGAGGCGAGAAGAGCGGATCGCGAGCGGGAATGGAGGAAGTTACCGTTGGAGGAGATGCACAGGAGTGGGTCGGGTCGGGTCGCTGAGGAGGCGGGCGCGGTGAAGAGAGAAAGGTGTTGGGCTGAGAGGGAGTGGGCCGGCTAGGTGATGGGCTTAGGTTTAGGTTTTATTAATTAAATTCTTTTTAATTTTTGTTGTGTGGGCTTAGGTTAGAATGGGCCGGGGATTTAAATTTAATTTTAAATTTTAAATGGGGAATTTCAATTGGGCTGGTGGTTTAAAAAAAAATAGGGCCGGGCTTAAGAATTTTAATTTTAATTTAAATTTGAATTTTGGTTGTTGTGCTTAGGGTTTAAGTGTAGTTTGGGTTAGGATTTTATTAGTAACATTTTGGTTTTAGTTTACTTTAGCTTTGATTTAAATCTTGGGTTTTGATTTTTAGGGTTTGGAAAAATATAAATATTGGAATTCAAACTACTACCTTTCTACAAAAATATATGAGGAACAAGAAAGGAAATCTCTGGGATTTAGAAAATAGGAAAATTTTTATTAAGATGGTAACGTGGATTTACATTATACCCCCCTTAACAAAAATTTCGTCCTCGAAATTTAACAAGCATACAAGGAGACAATGTATTAAACAAAGAGATGTGGATAACGATCACGGATATCTTCCTCCCTCTCCCAGGTGGATTCTCCTGGGGAACGACCGTCCCAAGACACTCGGACTAAAGGAATGATCTTATTCTTCAGCACTTTCTCTCTGCGGTCGAGGATGGAAGTAGGTTGCTCCTCGTACGATAAATCGGTACCCAACACTTGCTCCGAATGGTCCAGGACATGGCTCTCATCCCGAACATAACGCCGCAACTATGACACGTGGAAGGTATTGTGCACACCAGCCAGCGATGGAGGCAAGGCAAGTCGATAGGCCACCTCTCTTACTCGCTCTAGCACCTCAAAAGGTCCGATAAAGCGGGGACTGAGCTTTCCCCGACCTCCGAACCTGATAACTCCACGAGTAGGGGAAATCTTCAAGAACACGTGATCTCCGACTTCGAATTCTAGTGCCCTCCTGCTGGTATCTGCCCAACTCTTCTGTCGATCCTGAGCCTCCTTGATACGCTGTCTGATCATTTGGACCTTGTCGACTGTCTAAACAATGAGTTCGGGGCCCAGTAATCTTCGTTCTCCCACATCATCCCAACATACCGGGGATCGACACTTTCGCCCATATAGTGCTTCAAAAGGAGCCATCTGAATACTGGCCTGATATCTGTTGTTATAAGAGAACTCGACTAGATGCAGATGGTCCTCCCAGGAACCCTGAAAGTCCAACATACAGGCTCTCAACATATCCTCGAGCGTCTGAATCGTACGCTCGGATTGTCCATCCGTCTGCGGGTGATAAGCTGTGCTGAATTTAAGGCGGGTTCCCAAACTCTCTTGTAGGCTCTTCCAAAAGTGTGACAAGAATCTGGTGTCCCGGTCTGACACAATGCTTACTGGAACATCGTGAAGTCGTACAATCTCTTGCATATATCTTTCTGCTAGTGATTCTGTAATCTGTCCCACTCGGAAAGGTAGGAAGTGTGCAGCTTTTGTGAGGCGATCGACGATAACCCAAATGGCGTTATTGCCCCTAGGGCTCCGTGGTAAGGCCGTCACAAAATCCATAGTAATGTGCTCCCACTTCCATTCAGGTATCGGCAGTGGTTGTAACAATCCTGCTGTCCTTTGATGTTCCGCCTTCACCTGCTGACATACCAAGCACCTGGATACGAACCTCGCAATTTTTCGCTTCATTCCGTTCCACCAAAAGTGCTGCTTTAGGTCCTGATACATTTTTGTACCTCCCGGATGCACAGAATAAGCTGAACTGTGTGCTTCAGCCAATACTTCTTCTCGAACATCTCCCTTAGGTACGCAGAGTCTGCTACCGAATCTCAGAGAGCCATCTTCATGTATAATCAAATCCGTTCTCAGTCCAGCTTCCACTTGCTCTCTGAACTTTTGCAATCGGGGATCATCCGCTTGTGCAGTCTTGATGCGATCCACCAGAGAAGATTGCACCTATAGCTGCCAGAGTTGACTGAGTGCGTTCGGCGTAACGACTTCAAGTTCAAGCCTCTGAAAGTCCTCAATGATGCTCCTCCGATCGGTCAACATCATGACCGCTGGCTTGCGAATGAGCGCATCTGGTACAACGTTCACCTTCCCCGGGTGATACTGAAGGTCCAAGTCATAATCTGCCATCAGCTCTAGCCATCGGCGCTGCCTCATGTTTAGTTCCTTCTGAGTGAAAACATACTTCAAACTTTTGTGATCTGTGTACACCTCCACTTTCTCACCCAATAGATAGTGCCTCCAAATCTTCAACGCAAAGACTACCGCAGCTAACTCCAAGTCATGCGTAGGGTAGTTCTTCTCGTGGTTTCTTAGTTGTCGAGAGGCATAAGCAACCACTCGGCCGTGCTGCATTAGAACACAGCCTAATCCCTTCCCTGAGGCATCACTGTGTATCACCAAACCACCGGAATTATCTGGTACTGTAAGAATAGGCGCCGCGGTTAACTTCTGCTTTAGTGTGTCGAATGCCTGAGTGCACTCCTCTGTCCACGTAAACGGTACGTCCTTCCGTGTCAGCCTCGTCAATGGTTCAGCGATTCTTGAGAAATCTTGGACGAATCTCCGATAATAACCTGCCAATCCCAGAAAACTCTTGATCTCGGCCACTGACTTCGGCGTTGGCCAATCTCTGACAGATTCTATCTTTGCCGGGTCCACCGAGATGCCTTCGCCCGAAAACGATATGTCCCAAAAACTGAACCTTGTCGAGCCAGAATTCACACTTGCTTAGCTTCGCATACAGCTTCTCTTCCCGAAGAATTTGTAGTATCGTGCGCAAATGTTCAGCGTGCTCTTCCCGGGTCTTCGAGTAGACAAGTATGTCGTCGATAAACACAACGACAAACGTGTCCAAGTACTTTGCGAACACCCTGTTCATCAAATCCATGAATATTGCTGGGGCATTGGTAACACCGAACGGCATTACAAGGAACTCGTAGTGTCCGTATCGGGTCCTGAAAACCGTCTTGCATACATCCTCGGATGCTACTCTGATTTGATGATATCCAGAACGGAGGTCCAACTTCGAGAACACCTTAGCTCCACTTAGCTGATCGAATAGGTCGTCAATGCGCGGGATTGGATACTTGTTCTTTATTGTGACCTTGTTCAGCTCCCGATAATCTATACACATTCGCAGCGATCCATCCTTCTTCTTTACTAACAGAACTGGTGCACCCCACGGTGAAGCGCTTGGCCGAATAAATCCCTTCTCCAATAGTTCTTCAACCTGCTTCTTCAATTCCACCAACTCAACTGGTGCCATTCTGTATGGGGCTCTGGATACTGGGGCTGAACCTGGAGTCAAATCGATTGAGAACTCCAAGATTCGAGGAGGTGGTAGACCTGGTAGATCTTCAGGAAATACGTCCAGAAAGTCCCGAACAATTTCTGGGACTGGGCTCTTATCAATCTCCATAGCTGTCAGCTCCTTAGGCTTTGCTCTGTACTTAGCTGGCTCCAAAGATTCGCTTCCTCCCTCGAAAGTAAACTCCGGGTGATTGGGAATGTGGAAGATCACCTTCCTTGCCCGACAATCGATAACTGCATGGAAAGTGCTCATCCAGTCCATCCCGAGAATTGCGTCGTCGCTGCCTATCCCAATCAGAAGGAAATTTGCATAGAATTCCCTGCCACACACTACAACCGGGCATAATCTACATTCTCGACTAGATATTATAATGCCATTACCCGTATGAATTTCCCATCCCTTGGTTAGTGGTTCATGTGGTATGGAGTGTGTATCAGTGAAATGCTCAGACAAGAAACAATGCGATGCTCCCGAATCAAATAGTACTCTAGCTGGCAAGGAATGTACAAGTAGAGTACCTGTAACCACGTCTCCTGACGCCTCTGCCTGCTCGGCGGTCAAGGTGAAAGCCCGTCCCTGACCGCGACCTGTAAAGGACTGCCTCTGCTCCTGTGGCCTCCGCTGTGGCGGTCCAGAACCTCCCTGTATCTCTGCTCGCTCAGGGCAACTGTTAATCTTGTGCTGATTGGACCCGCAAATCAAGCACTGTCCCTTGGCATGGCGACAGTCCTTCTGGGTATGCCCACCTCTACCGTAATGGCCGCAAACTACGCCCTGTCTCTGGGGGCGATGCTATGGTACGAACGGGCGCTTCATTTGTGTCGTTCCAGGCCTGTGAACCGGTATAGCTCTTCGAGAAGGCGCGTGGGTACGTGCTGGAACGACTGGGGGTCTCCTGAACTTGTTAATCAATTGCTCCTGAACTCTCTCCGCGTTGAGTACCTGTGCGAAAGTCTGCAAATCCAACGATGTAATCAACTGCTGCAACTCGAACTCTAACCCCTGAAGGAAGCGTCTGGCCCTGGTGGCCTCTGATTTGACCATGTATGGAGCAAAGCGGCTCAGACGGTTGAACTCTGCCGCATATACGTCCACTGGGCGTCCATTCTGCTTCAAAAGAATAAATCTTTCCTCCATTTCTGCCTTGGCTGTGGAAGGAAAATAATGATCTAGGAAGCACTCCTTAAACTTGCTCCATTCAATCGGCCCATCAAGTCTGCTTTCTTCCACCGACCACCATGTACGGGCTTCATCTTCCAATTGTATCTTTATCACGTCCACCCTATCTTCCTCTGGAACCCTAGCGGTTGTCAATAAATTCTCCATGTTCACCAGCCATTGCTCAGCCTCAAGGGGTTCAGCTAGCCCTGTGAATGCAGTTGGATGTAACCGTCGGAAGTCTGATACGGTACCAGCCCTAGCATGATAAGCCGGTGGAGTAGCACCCTCGGAGGCGGTAATGAGTGCGGAGGGTCCTCCTGCGGCGGTAATCGCCCTGAGTCCCTCAGTGAGTAAATCTGTCTTCCTCTCCTGAGCTTCCGCGAGAGTGGTCAGTGCACTAAGTATTCTTTCCGTGCGGTCCTGAGAGCTGGAGTCCGAGGAGGGGTCGATCGGGGACGTCATATCACTGGAAGATTCAAAAGGATAAGATCAGATTCAAGGATGCAAATCAAAAGTAGTGAAACAAGAATAACGTAATACAGTATAGTTAATGTTATCCCTTGGTACTAAACATGGCTCTGATATCAACTAAACCATGTCACGCCCCGCTTCCCAAAATACGGAAAACAAGGGATGACTAGGCCAGCCATGGTCCTACGGTCAAGGAATCATCCTGCCGTAGTCACACTTCGGCTTCTAGCATTACATGGTAATCAGTAAATAAAGCACAGTAGTAAAGGAATCACATCACTAATTTATTACATTAATAATCCATTGTTCACAAATTACAGATAACAAGAACAATGACTAACCAAGTTCAATCTCACGATCACTTTTATGGAAAGCAGTAAATGAAGAAAGTACACCCGACTATATCTCCGTGAACTCGAATGGTAGATCCGTCTCCTGAGCTGGTCCTTCCATGGAATCTGAGCATGCATACTCAGGTCGTCAGAGCGACACAATAACAATATTATTAATATAAGATGAAACAGGTAAATGAGGTAATACTAGTGTAAGAACAATGCGAGTAATCACTATGTCACTATATGATGCTGAATATGTTCTGTGTCTCTATCGGTCTCTAAGTCATGTTTGAAATCGCATAGTGGAAGGAGGATCATGTTTAACAGGAGTCTCGTACATACCCGAGACAACGGCCCACATGCTCGGGACATAACCCTGTCAGCCGGATCGCTAGATCCTACCTAATATATATATCACTGCTCGAATGATCATCCTCTAAAACATGGTCCCGCTAAATACAATTCCCTTTCCACTTCGATTTCCCCTTTATCCCCAGGTTTACACTATTTATGATCTTGATTTAGTCGTATACAAGTATACCAATGGCACTGTTTTATCACTGTTCACTGTATCAATCACTGTCACGAATATTCACTTTCCATTGTTGTACTCATCACTCCTAAACCAACATCAATCACGCACGATAATGCAATGTCCACTGACTCTAACACGCACTAACACTATGTATATGGCAAATGGGGTATGATATATGTATGTATGCCATCATTAAGCTATGTGTATTATGAATCAATATGCATGTCATTATTTCACAAAAATTGCATAAATTCATATGTTAAGAATTCAACAAAATGATGCAAATAAGATAAATAGAACACTCAGTCAGAAATTCATCAAAATTAGTTTCAGTTCAATCGGGATTCCGGTTTCCAAGATACAGCTGTTTCATTTTAAGTGCTCGCGGCTGGAAATTCAGTTTCAGAACTGAACGTCTGTTTCGCGACACGAATTTCACCCAGTTGGGTTCAGATTTTAGCGATGCTACAGTTGAATGAAATCTAGGGTTTTCAATAGAGTAATCAAATCAATAGACGTATCCTCAATCGCGTCTGTATGTTGAAAGTTACACACAGTTTAACATCAGTATATCACTTCTGAATCTGTTCTGGACAGTTATACGTTCTGCCCTTTTATTTACAGTTTAAAATAGCAAACGGCAATGAAGCGGAATGGAACCACTTGTTTTGTTTAGATAACAGAATTATATTTAATCTACTGCAGAGTTCCGTAACATACGACTTCAGGAAACACAGTGACACACATTTTGGGACAGTACACAATAATCAGAGTCGCTCTGGACTGCAGTCCAGAGTCGTACTCCGATCTAAATATCATTGCAGTTACAGAACAGAAATCATTAGAAGTTTACATAGGGTTAAAGTTCGTCGAGTCGACTTCGATTTAAGCCCTCGAACGTATCATTCCAGTATGTACATGATTTACAGTGATTTTTACCATTTTCAGATACAGGGAATTTCTAGTTTTAACGGTATATTTGGGGTATCAATTTTAGTCACTAACAATCGTATTTTCCAGTGAGATTTATACACGATATTTATCATTATGAGGGCCAACAGAAAACATCTATTTCCGTCAAATTAAATTATTATTTTCATTGGGGTCTAACATCGAACACATAGGTCGCATAATATATCGGAAATCGGTAAATTTATAAACTATATGATTTAGGTTTGTACCACAATTATATTAGCATGTAGCAAGTAAACACTTTCCTGGAAATGTCTCGGGGTCGCACGGCAGCAGCGGCGTCAAGAACGCGTGATGTACGCCGTGAAACGGATTACGCGAGCTTGGCTCGAGATACGGAATTTGCGTCGGAGTTGTCCGGAGACTTCCTGTGCTCGCTGGAAGGGTGAAGTAGGCTCTGTGGATCTCCTGAGTAGTGCTGGGATTGCCGGCGGTCGACGACGGTGTTCCGGCGAAGAGCAACAGTGAGCTCGTAGGCTTGGTGGTTGGGACTTGAAAGAGAGAGGGATAGTGGGCTCGGTTGTGTAGGTTTAGGGGGTGTGTGGGTGTTGATGCTGATGGCGAGGAGGTCGTAGGGTGGTCGGCGATGTGGTGGGGATTTCGCCGGCGTCGAGGGTGCAAGGTGGCCGAGCTCGGTGCAGGGTTGGTGTGCAGGGGTGCTCGGCAGGGGGCGCTCGGGTTGATGTATTGTGGTGATGAGGAGTTCTGTTGGTGGAGGAGGAGGAGTGAGCGAGGGGTCGCCGAGGGTTGTCGCCGGCAGTGGAGTGAGGGACAATGGCGCTCGGTGAGTTTTCGTGAGTGGAGAGGAGTGAGGAAAAATTTGAAAATGAAGGAGAAGAGAGAGGTGAGGAGGTGAGGTAAAGAATGAGGGTTGGAGTCGTGGTGTAACGTCACGTCAACGGAGGCGTGGGCGTGGGCGCGATTGGAGGCGAGAAGAGCGGATCGCGAGCGGGAATGGAGGAAGTTACCGTTGGAGGAGATGCACAGGAGTGGGTCGGGTCGGGTCGCTGAGGAGGCGGGCGCGGTGAAGAGAGAAAGGTGTTGGGCTGAGAGGGAGTGGGCCGGCTAGGTGATGGGCTTAGGTTTAGGTTTTATTAATTAAATTCTTTTTAATTTTTGTTGTGTGGGCTTAGGTTGGAACGGGCCGGGGATTTAAATTTAATTTTAAATTTTAAATGGGGAATTTCAATTGGGCTGGTGGTTTAAAAGAAAAATAGGGCCGGGCTTAAGAATTTTAATGTTAATTTAAATTTGAATTTTGGTTGTCGGGCTTAGGGTTTAAGTGTAGTTTGGGTTAGGATTTTATTAGTAACATTTTGGTTTTAGTTTACTTTAGCTTTGATTTAAATCTTGGGTTTTGATTTTTAGGGTTTGGAAAAATATAAATATTGGAATTCAAACTACTACCTTTCTACAAAAATATACGAGGAACAAGAAAGGAAATCTCTGGGATTTAGAAAATAGGAAAACTTTTATTAAGATGGTAACGGGGATTTACATAAGCATTGAAATTCAACATAAGATAGGGGTAAATATTATCTGTCTACTCAAAGCTTTACAAAGACCAAAAGTTAAAACCAACCATTCAAATATTCTATCTAGGCAACACTATTGTTGATAGAAGATTGTGTAACGGATGTACGTGAAGAAAGCTCGAGACTGTATAAGAATGGAGGTTGTATCATGTCTCGAGTAGAAGAAACAGAAATAAGAGTAACTAGAAGAGATGAAGTGGGGGTAAGATATGAGGTGTAATCGAAAGGTTTTACCTCTCGGTTGGTAGATACGAAAAAGATATGGTGAATGAAAACGATAATTTGTAAGATGAGGAATGGGTGGAATAGTCGTATTCTCGTATGTGATTAGAAGAAAGGGTAGTTGTCCAACTTCTTCGGCTTCAAAGGGAGGCGCATGAATTTTCTGTGGAGCTTGATACATCACAACATCCACGTCTTCAAGGAACGCGAGTTCTTTGCCGAACATACTTTCGAAACTTTCATCGATATTTCGAATGATGAACTCATCGGTAAGAGAAAAAAAAGTCGAATAGGCAGATTCACTAGGAAGGTTAAAAGTTTCAAGGTCAATGTGTTGTGCACCAAGATTCAAAACACTCGATTTGTCAGAAATTATGGAGCTAAGAGACTCGAAAAGCTCATCTATCTTATTCTCAAAAAAGTCTAACTCGGGTGGTCTTTCAAAAATCATAGAACTCGAAATATTAGAGTGTGGTTCATCAAAGCTCGGTGGAAATGAAAAAAGATGAGAAGAACCAAAGAAAATATGTAACGAAATGGGTAAATGAACTTGAGTGTCTAGCATTGTTGAACCAGATATGGGAGATGAAAGCTGAATATCGGTTTTCATATTGGATAGGTTGGTGGTAAGAATATGATCATTTAAATGCACAGGAAGATGTTCACGTTCATTGGAAGGGACATGATGGGTCGGAGAATCCAACTCATCTAACATAACGAGTTCATCTTCAAAGATATTCTCATCACCGATCTCACTAGAACTTTCAGTTAAATAAAACGAATAGTTCTTTAAAAATTCATCAATTATATTATTCTCAATCGATGGATCACTAGGTTCACTTGATGAAATTGGAAGGTTTAAAATGATAGGTTTACTCGGATAAGTATCTGTTTGATTTGGAATGGTGTAAGGCTCTCTTTCACACTCACGATTGGAAAAATCAAACATGTTATTCTCGGGCACCTCATCAATTAGATTATTAAGCGGTTGATCATCAAATACATTCAGTTGGGGTTCAGGATTGAAGGTGCTGTGATCAAAAGAATTGGTTTTTGTTTGACTTGAAGGGATCCCTTGTTCTTTATCACTACTCAATTCCAACTCTACTTCAAAACTAGACATGGTTTGTAAAGAAGTTTCATGAAGGATTCTTTTTTAACAGTGGAACTTCCTAATTGATATTCAGAAACACTGTCTAGATAAGGTGCAAAAGTTGAGTATGGTTGGAATGTGTTTAATTATTGGCTACGGGCGAATTCAATATGTTTTGCAATAGAAATGGGTTTACGAATTGCCGCATTAGCCTTAAAAGAAGTATCAATATCATAGGGTGTGAATGTTTGGTACTGTTGATAAGAATTAGAAGGGTGTATCCAATTTTTATAAACAGAATTAGGATCAACATTGTGATATGAAGAAGATTGAAATTGGGTGAATTGTTGGCGACCGGCTATTGCTATTTGCTCAGCAATGGTCATGGGTTTAGAATTTGTCATATTCGCCTTAAAAGGAGTATCAACATTTTCATATGGAAATGATTGTAATTGTTGTCCTAACGGTTTTGAATTAGTGAAAGATATGAAACTTTGGCTACGAGCCTTCGCAAAATGCTCAGCAATGGACATGGGTTTAGAAGTTTCCTCACTAACCTTAAAAGGATTATCAACATAAGAAGGTGTTGAATTTTGACACGGTTGATAGGACATTGAGTGAGGTGTCCAACTATTATTTCTAGAGCGTTCTATCCTATCTCTTAAAGAAATGGTAGGGTCGGAATTTGTACCAAAGCAATAACGATATAAAGAAATATCTGATTCTGTGTAGCAAAACACGCCAAAAGCGAATCGGTTTGGATTACCCATCATAAAAAAAAATGAAAAGAAAAGAGGGTGATAATAGTAATAATTTTTTTATAAAAATTTTGAAATTGTTTTTGTCATGACCCGGAATTGGAACATGACTGGCACTTGAATCATGTGAAGTCTATAGGACCCCACTGTAACCCAAGTAAGCCAAAAGCCCAGAAATCTAAACCTTTTTAAGAAAATAGCGGAGGTGAAGTTTTGAAATAAGAGTATAATGAAATCAAGTTCTTTCTTTAAATGCATAAGTAATGTTATATATATTAAAATACAAGTGGGTTATATACTATAGTTAAAAACATTTTCGTTATTTGAATTTTGGGCAGCACCTCCTTTGTAAATTTTGAACCAAAACCAATACATAGCAATGATAATAGGCATCCCCAAGCGGGAGCTAGCTCTTCACCAATTGGTGGAAACACCCACATGAATACAAATAGACGATGCCCAAGGCGAAGATCAAAAACAGAAAAGAAAGTAAAGAAACCAAAACATCATCAAGAACACCAGAAATAAAGAATACATACATATCTATGACTCTAGCTCCAAAATAATCTACAATCTGTGGTTTCTAAGCCTACCAAATATACAGTCTGGTTAATGGATATTTTAACTAGATACAACTAAATAAATTTATACAAATGGTGGTCACGATCCAAAGTGTATCCCACCTACCAATGCAAATCACCCAGAAGAAAGCCGTGTGCCATCAAGCCGCTGCTGAATCCGTGCGGTCGATCCTGCAAGAAAACTGTGGCACAACGGGGGTGAATTGCCAACTCATGAGTGGAAGACATCACCCGGTAGAAATCGAATGTATAACGATCTCCTAGGTCATACGGTAATATAATAATATTGTGTGGTAACGCGGATTATTGTATATACATAAGTATGATAAACATATAAAGTCGAGTGGTAATGAGGGTGATAGTGTAAGCACGAGTATAATAATGGTAATGTAATCATGCCCATGTCATAATATGGTACCATGTCATCTGTATCATATATATGCGTATATGTGTGTCATCCAAGTGTGTCCATCAACGACACATCAAATCATCATAAAAACCCGAGTGCCCAAGCATCGACACTCAAAATCATCATAAAACCCATGTCCAGCAACGACACATAAATCCTTATATCTCGGGCACCGTCTCATCGGATCGGCTCTCATATCCATCTGATCACACTTCGGTCGGTATCCTCCGGATATCCACCGAGCCAAAACTATCACCGGTCGGTAGTGCTCCCGTGCCGAGATCAACTTCTCTCTATACGATCTTCTTTCCCCGGGGTACCATACCGGGTTGTCACGACCCAGAATTGGCCCGTGACGGCCCTAATACTACGCAATGCCTAAAAACGCAACGTAGTAAAAGAAAGCCAGAACCCAGAAATCTAAACCAAGAAAAAATACGGAAAAGATAATATAAGTTTAGAAACAATTGAAATCGCAACCCAAATTCTTTAAAAGTCTTACTTTCTTTCTTTAAAATTTTAGGAACACCCCTTTTTGTAAAACCCAGCAAAGATGAATACAATGCAAATATACGACGCCGTAGCGAAGAAATAAAGACAGTAGAGAGAAAGATGTATATAAAAGACATCAAATCCACAATAATACACACTAACGTTCTCACCAAGTCTCTATGTCAAATATACAATAGTAGATGGAGAGAGAGTACAATATACAACGAAGGTACAATAAGAAATACAGATAACCGTCTAACCCACCTAAGCAAAAGGTACTGTGAGCTGATGCGGTATCTGTAGCAAAAGGTGGTAGCTGGATAGCTGAATAAAGGAATAGCCTGCCTCGACTACTCTGGGGAACAACCTGAAACACCTGTGGCACAACGGGGGTGAGTTGCCAACTCGTGAATAGTATAAAACATATGCAGGTAATCGCAGGAATGCACGTACAGCATGAATCTAAGATATGCGATTACAGTAGTAATATATCATGCAAATGCTGAAATAGGGAGAGTACACTAGCAGGTACAATCAATATGTGAAGCAATGATGGCATGACAGTAGTATGCAATGTCTATGCAATAGAGATATGAGTAAGCAAATATGCAACTATCATAAGGGTACACTACAAGTACTACCAATATATGAATCTGTGCATAATGTAGGTAAGGGTGAGGTATAGGGTGGAATATGTCATTTCCCACAGAAACCTGACGTCGTGGCAGGATCACAATCCATCAAGATACTCCAATCCCAAATCCTCAAATCAGCCCCCACATTGGGCACTCACATCATATAATTCTCACATCTCCTCAATGTACAATATCGAGTAATCTCCTATATCCCGAATGTACAAATCACCAATCACATAGGTAAATCCAATGTCCAAATCCCAATGAATCACCTAGTATCCCAAGTCCAATCTCAAGTAAGTTTCTAGCATCCTAAAAGTAAATATATGTACAGAAATAAATATGATGGGGGCAATACACATATATTAGCGTCCCATACCACTAATATTGGTGTAAGGGTATATATAACAACGGCTAAATCCCCTGTTATATATACAAAAAGGGGTTAAAGAAATATCATGAAAACGTGTGCCAAGCATCGACACAGAAATCCTCGTATATGGGGCTCCGTCCGTCTGAATCAGCCCACGGGGTCCGTCTGCAGTGTCTGCCCTCGGCCCCGACAGTACAGGTCATCCCGCATCCATCTCTCTACTCTGGCCAGTAGCCTCCGGACTACTGGCAGGTCCAAACAATCACCGGTAGGTACTCGCCCGCCTCCAGGCTCAATCGGCAAACCCATCGATCTTCTTGCCGAGGGGAACCATACCGGGCCCCACCATGTACTCTCATACTGCAACCACACATCGTATGGAGCATAAAATCAGCACCGATAAAACTCATGGGGGACGCTCGAAATATCATATCAAGGAAACCGGGTTGTTACATGTATGCATAATTTCATGAACTCCCGCGGTTCCCAAATCCCGAAAACATCATGTAAAATCCAGATAAACAATGCGCAATCCAGGAATAAATGTATGCGATATATCTGAATGCGAGCAGGTAAACACAAGTATATAGCTGAACCAGATGTATGCGAAATCATGATAAGGTACAGCTAAGTAACATCAGTAAATGTGAATATGCGACAACAACTGAATATGTATCTAACATACAGGTGTAGCAAAGTATAGGTATCTACCTATAGGAACTGATGTCGTATACCCCCCTGGGTATAAGTAACATATGTAGGAAATCCCTCCCGGTATAGGTAAAATATATAGGAGGTATACCTGTAGCTGTATCGCAAGTGAAAATATACCTATCACTAAAGGTATGATACGCTATAGGTATACCGATAAGCTAGATGTCAAGTGTGGCAAGTAATAATAGCTATAAGGGGTAGTGTGTGACATGGCAATTATTGACGGTGTGTGTGTAGCATGCAATCCGTGCTCGTGCAACATGGACCGTCAATAATGTGTGCAGTGTCCTACGGCTGCTAGTCACAGTATAACAATATCTAAGGAAATGCAGTAAGGCGCAATTCTACAATGACGTAGAATGTGCGACAAGTAATTGAATCTTAGCCCAGACGCATAACGCCATGCGGGCGATTCCCCTGTAGATGTTATATCTACTCACCTAAACTCCACGCTGGGTGAATCCTATCACCTGCTCCCCCTGTAGCCGTGTCCGTAGCTCCTGCCTGCAAATCTGAAAATATAACATGGAAATCACATATAAGCCAAGATATCTCGCGAAACGCGATATCGAAACGAAACGAGAAACTCGCGTCGCGAACTAAGCGCGCGTGTGCACGATACGCTGAATCGTGTGTGTACGCGTCTAAAACCATCGCGACACGCCGCGATACGCTGGATCACAGAACCCACTCACGTATCGCGCGTATCGCGCAAACACAACGGACACCAAAACCGACATATGATCCCAGATTTTGCCTACTGTGAAAACTAATCAAATAAACAAGACCAGAGGAACCCTAACCATAGCAGACACCTACACAGGAAAACCCAAACCCTAACTCTCCAACATGGCCGGCGTCGCCGGCCCCTCCTTCAGCCGTCGCCGGCCCTGGCCGGTGGGATGGGGTCCGTCTTGAGGGTGGTGCTCCAGGTCCCCTAGTACAACACTACCACTATGTTTAATTTACCAGTAACACACTCGGGTCACAGCAGGTTCCAGATGTCACAAAATCACTTCAAAAGTCACAAATTTGCACAATAAGGAAAACCTATGGTATTTTAGTGTAATCTGGGGATTTCTCAGTTGAAGTGGCCCTATTAGCACCTAAATATACTAGGTTAGCCAACACAATCATCAATTTCCCAAAATTCCACTTAAACACCACAAACTAGTACTAAACTAGCTAATTTAACACTAATCGAGCTAATTAACACACAAGCTACACAACAAGCAATAGGGTTCTGAAAATATACCCTATTGGATCTCAAGAAGAAGGAGGAGAAGTGGAGAGGAGCTGCTATTGCTGCTGGGGCTCCTGATGCTGCTCTGCTGCTGCCTCTGCTCCTGTTGCTGCTTCTGCTGCTGCCTCTGCTCTTGTTGCTGCTGCTAAGCTTGCTGTTGCTGCTGAAGATGATGATGATGATGATGCTATTGCTACTGGAGATGTTGTTGTTGTTGCTGCCCCTGGTGTTGGAGCTGCTGCTGCTGAAGAGGCTGATGATGATGATGTTGCTGCTGTTGTTGATGTTGTTGTTATAGCTGTTGTTGTTGTTGTTGTTGTTGCTAAAGATGCTGAGGCTGCTGCTGCTGAAGCTTCATCAGGTGAGTGTGTGTGTGTGTGTGTGAGTGAGAGAGTGAGTGAAAAGAGAGAAACAAGAGAGAATGAGAGGAAATGCAAACCCCCCCTCCACTCTCTTTCTCTTCCCTCATAATGAGGCATGGCTCACACCATGCTTCCCATGCCCCCTCTTCTCACACAAAGTCAACATTTCACCAAAATAAAACCTTTTGCAAAATTCACTTTCCATTTTAAATTCATTTTTCAATTTAAAATAACAACAACCATAACATTAAAACCCAAAACACTTAAACAAATATTAAAACTAGATTAGGGAGAAATGGTTAGTTAACCATGGTTGCTAATCATGGTTTAACTCCAAAACAATCCTAGTTATCATGCACAAGTGTGTGTGTGCCTAACAAAATTCTAATAAAATACACATTAAATAAGATAAAATATTTAAAACTTAATTTGGTAAACTTTTTATTAAAAACCATATATTAAAATATAATTAGCTACAAAACACATTCTAAGGTGTTACAATCTCCCCCCCTTAAAAGAAATTCGTCCCCGAATTTAAAACTTATACTGTTACCTGTACCTTCAAAAAGAAGATTAAAATCCTCAAATCTCGCTCGCAGCCTCCCAAGTGACTACCTCACTATACGGCTACGTCCAAGAAAACCCTTCACAGATGGCAAGACCTTTGACCGACGTTTCTCCACCTGTCGAGCCATTAACACACATGGCTGCGGGTGAACGAAAGATCGCGTCCAGCTAAAAGGTCTGGTGCTAAATCATGTGGGAAAGGTCATGAAGGTAATTGTAAAGTATCATCACAAGGAATACGGGGTGAAAATCCAATAATCTGGGTGGAAGTGCCAAATTGAAGGCAACGAAACTAACTCGCTTATAGGATCTCAGAAGGACCTAAATCCTGGGATAAGCTTCCCAAAATCCAACACGTCATTCATCGGAAGTCCATAGGAATACATGATCTGTCCTACGAACTCGAGTCTATGACCAACACAATCGTCATAAGACCTTAGTTCGAAATGGACAATCCCCATCCTGACCTAACACAACTGGACCGTCTCCGAAGTCTCTAGACTAGCTGGGGTCCGAAGTCCTACTTACGCAGAGTCAGCAAAACAACAGGCTGGTGGTCGACACGTCCTAACCCCTAAGCCTAAGGGTGGCCAATTGGAGTGTCTCCTGATAATAGCTATCGAAAGAGAACCCTAACGATGGCGAGTGACGATCCCAAGCTGCTGACGACCAAACAAACCAAACACATAACCTAACAAACACAAATGAGCACATTGAGTAAAACCGGACAACAAGAATCCGAATGGAGTCATACCCTAACTAACTGGGTAGAAACCATAACGGAATTCATGGAGATCTGCTCCCATCCCTGCTTCGGAACGGTAAAAGATTGCAATTCTCCAGCCGGCCTCAGATGCTCGACCCAAAGCACACAACAAGACAGACACTCGAAACGAAACCTGAAACTTCTCTTTACATCTCTGTCCACTCGTAACTATCTCACAAGTCACGCCAGAGCTGATGGAACTTGAATGTATATAGAGAGTTGACAGATGTGCATGCTCTAGGATTATACGTCTCTACCCGATGAAACCAGGTACACAAACGCGTCCCTAACTTAGCACATCATGGTCGTAAATCAAGGTCTCTGAATCATTACCCAGCCGAGTATGCTCAAGTATCGCTGACGAACGAGCTTCGACGGGCAGTGTCTCGCGAAAACGATTTAAGGAAAGTGGTCGGGCGCGGACATGAGCAGCTGTCCCCTCCGTAGAGACGAACTAAGCTATACTCAACGATCACATAAAAACTGTAAATCTGCAGAAGACCATCACAACAATCCAAATCTGCTGCAGGAAGATGTACATTAAGCTCTAGTGGTCCGTGGAAAATCTGACACGACTCTCAAGCAAGTAGTGTCTCCAAATCTCCAACGCAAAACCACCGCGGCCATCTCCAGATCATGAGTGGAATATCCTCCTCGTACTTCCTCCAATGTAGGGAAAGCAAAAGTGATATCTCTATAGTGTCACCTCAGTACACCCTCGAGCCCACTCAAGAAACATTACAGTTAAACAACGAAGTCGCCCGAACCAAAAGCAAAGAAACACCGATGCAGTTGCTAACTGAATCTTCAACTGCTGAAAACTCCGTAAGCATGCCTCAGTCCAAAGAAAAGAAACCTCCCTTCCGGTCCATTCAGTCGACGGTGCAGCATTACTCTAGCAATCCTGCACGAAACGGCGGCAAAAACCTGCTAAGCCCAACAATCTGCGGATCTCCGTCCTGCACACAAGTCTGGGTCTAAGCTGTACGGCCACGATCTCCCTCGGAACCATACGGAACCGTCTCCCGCGACTACAAGACCTAGGAGTCAACACAAACAAGCCTGAAGAAACACTCTGAGAATTTAGCAACTGCTGGTACTCTCCCAGTATCTGCATAACAAATCCTCAAGTGCTACTCCTGTCCCTCAAGACACATTAAGTATGCCAGAGTGTCGTAAATAACACAACAAAAACAGGTCGAGGAACGGCCTGCAGAAATCTGGTTCATCATATCTACGAGTGCTGCTAGGGCGACAGTGAATCCAACGACTCACAAAACACACAAAGCCCGTAGCACGCACAAGGCAGTCTTCGGAATACTGTCACTCCGAATCCGCAATAATGATGACCTGATCCCAAACACACTTAGAAAATGTCTCGCACTCTGGAGCTGATCGAAGAAATCGTCACGGCGAGATGAAGGATACCTATCCGCACCGTAAGCCGGTTCAATTGACGATCCGTCGATACACAACCTCAACTGCCGTATTTCTCCTGACGAACAGAAATAGGAGTTTCCAAAAGCGAAACACTCATACGCACAAAACTCCCCAAACCAAAACTCTGCAGCTGATCCTTAAGCTCCCTCAGCTTCGCCGGCTCATCTGGAACAACGTCGGAAAAACTCTCGCACGAAAAGAACCCGGTCCAACAATCCCACGGTGGCTCCGGTATCATGAAGGAACGTCAAGAATCCACGACATCTCCTCAGTAGCCGACTAGCTAAACAGGCTGAATTCAGGCTGTAAGAGGCGGCACAACTATCCACCTGTACAACAAGAACTGACTTGCCGGGGAAAACAAAACCTAACTTGTTTCCACACGGTAGTCCACAGACGCCTAACAAGTAGTTAACCAATCCGTGCCCAGGAGAACGTCAAATCCAACATCTCTGGAAGGATCAAATGACGGACGAAACTCTATCTCCTATCCGATTGGCACAAAACTGAAATACGTGTCGCGCAACAAAAGAATCGCTGACAGAAGTTAAAACAACTACGACTAATCTACCCAACCACGGTACAAGCAAGAAACAAACAAATACACCAAGAGAAAATATAACTCAAGGGTACCTGAAAACTCCACATTGGACGTCTGCGCGTCCCGATGAGTAGAAGCAAACTCCTGTGTCTGCCCTCTACTCGCAGCTGGATGAACTCCTCTGGTAGCCTGAGCCCTCTGAGCGAATCTTCCACGTCCACGGCCTCTCTGGAAACGATCATGACGCCGTGCTGAGGAACAATCCCTGACGAAGTGCTGAAGGCTTCCGCATCGAAAACATCCACGTGCTGACTGCTGACCATCCTGGGGATGAGAGCTGAACGACTGTCCTCGTCCCAAGCCTCTGCTACTCCCGCGACGGCCACGAAATCTGTCTCGACGACCGAACCTCTGTCTCTGGGATGGTACACTGGTACGAGTCCTCCACTGTCCTAGAACATGTGCCTCGTCAACTGGAGCTGCAACCACTGGTGCTATGTAGGTGACGGACTGCTGCATACTGATCGTAAGGGACAGCTGAGTAACAGGGGTGACCACCTCCTGTCGTAGCTCCCGAACGACATCAACCAAAGAACTCATTGTCTGGCGGAAGTCCTGCATCTCTACCAAAAGTCTATCCATAGTATAAGTCGTAGGCTGATTCGTCTGCACCTGTGCAACTAGAGTGCCATCCTGGTCAGTACTCGTCTCACCCGAGCTAACTCTGACCTCGGCCCTCGCTACATCGCTCTGAGTCCCCATAGTCGTCGGCGGCAAGGCTATAAATGGATATAAGATGAGATTCGATAAGAATGAGGAATTCGAATCTCAAAGATATGAATCATCAAGGAAGGAATGTCAAGCAAATTGTACTTAGGTCGCTTTGATGCAAGGTACCGCGCTGTGGGTATGCTGCAGACATACACACACTACGTTACTCTGCTTAAGCTACCTACTCCATCATACTAAGGTCATCCTACACTCCGAAAGGTAAAACCTAACGCTCTGATACCAACTTTGTCACGACCCAGAATTGGCCCGTGACGGCCCTAATACTACGCAACGCCTAAAGACGCAACGTAGTAAAAGAAAGCCAGAACCCAGAAATCTAAACCAAGAAAAAATACGGAAAAGATAATATAAGTTTAGAAATAATTGAAATCGCAACCCAAATTCTTTAAAAGTCTTACTTTCTTTCTTTAAAATTTTAGCAACACCCCTTTTTGTAAAACCCAGCAAAGATGAATACAATGCAAATATACGACGCCGTAGCGAAGAAATAAAGACAGTAGAGAGAAAGATGTATATAAAAGACATCAAATCCACAATAATACACACTAACGTCCTCACCAAGTCTCTATGTCAAATATACAATAGTAGATGGAGAGAGAGTACAATATACAACGAAGGTACAATATGAAATACAGATAACCGTCTAACCCACCTAAGCAAAAGGTACTGTGAGCTGATGCGGTATCTGTAGCAAAAGGTGGTAGCTGGATAGCTGAATAAAGGAATAGCCTGCCTCGACTACTCTGGGGAACAACCTGAAACACCTGTGGCACAACGGGGGTGAGTTGCCAACTCGTGAATAGTATAAAACATATGCAGGTAATCGCAGGAATGCACGTACAGCATGAATCTAAGATATGCGATTACAGTAGTAATATATCATGCAAATGCTGAAATAGGGAGAGTACACTAGCAGGTACAATCAATATGTGAAGCAATGATGGCATGACAGTAGTATGCAATGTCTATGCAATAGAGATATGAGTAAGCAAATATGCAACTATCATAAGGGTACACTACAAGTACTACCAATATATGAATCTGTGCATAATGTAGGTAAGGGTGAGGTATAGGGTGGAATATGTCATTTCCCACAGAAACCTGACGTCGTGGCAGGATCACAATCCATCAAGATACTCCAATCCCAAATCCTCAAATCAGCCCCCACATTGGGCACTCACATCATATAAGTCTCACATCTCCTCAATGTACAATATCGAATAATCTCCTATATCCCGAATGTACAAATCACCAATCACATAGGTAAATCCAATGTCCAAATCCCAATGAATCACCTAGTATCCCAAGTCCAATCTCAAGTAAGTTTCTAGCATCCTAAAAGTAAATATATGTACAGAAATAAATATGATGGGGGCAATACACATATATTAGCGTCCCATACCACTAATATTGGTGTAAGGGTATATATAACAACGGCTAAATCCCCTGTTATATATACAAAAAGGGGTTAAAGAAATATCATGAAAACGTGTGCCAAGCATCGACACAGAAATCCTCGTATATGGGGCTCCGTCCGTCTGAATCAGCCCACGGGGTCCGTCTGCAGTGTCTGCCCTCGGCCCCGACAGTACAGGTCATCCCGCATCCATCTCTCTACTCTGGCCAGTAGCCTCCGGACTACTGGCAGGTCCAAACAATCACCGGTAGGTACTCGCCCACCTTCAGGCTCAATCGGCAAACCCATCGATCTTCTTGCCGAGGGGAACCATACCGGGCCCCACCATGTACTCTCATACGGCAACCACATATCGTATGGAGCATAAAATCAGCACCGATAAAACTCATGGGGGACACTCGAAATATCATATCAAGGAAACCGGGTTGTTACATGTATGCATAATTTCATGAACTCCCGCGGTTCCCAAATCCCGAAAACATCATGTAAAATCCAGATAAACAATGCGCAATCCAGGAATAAATGTATGCGATATATCTGAATGCGAGCAGGTAAACACAAGTATATAGCTGAACCAGATGTATGCGAAATCATGATAAGGTACAGCTAAGTAACATCAGTAAATGTGAATATGCGACAACAACTGAATATGTATCTAACATACAGGTGTAGCAAAGTATAGGTATCTACCTATAGGAACTGATGTCGTATACCCCCTGGGTATAAGTAACATATGTAGGAAATCCCTCCCGGTATAGGTAAAATATATAGGAGGTATACCTGTAGCTGTATCGCAAGTGAAAATATACCTATCACTAAAGGTATGATACGCTATAGGTATACCGATAAGCTAGATGTCAAGTGTGGCAAGTAATAATAGCTATAAGGGGTAGTGTGTGACATGGCAATTATTGACGGTGTGTGTGTAGCATGCAATCCGTGCTCGTGCAACATGGACCGTCAATAATGTGTGCAGTGTCCTACGGCTGCTAGTCACAGTATAACAATATCTAAGGAAATGCAGTAAGGCGCAATTCTACAATGACGTAGAATGTGCGACAAGTAATTGAATCCTAGCCCAGACGCATAACGCCATGCGGGCGATTCCCCTGTAGATGTTATATCTACTCACCTAAACTCCACGCTGGGTGAATCCTATCACCTGCTCCCCCTGTAGCCGTGTCCGTAGCTCCTGCCTGCAAATCTGAAAATATAACATGGAAATCACTTATAAGCCAAGATATCTCGCGAAACGCGATATCGAAACGAAACGAGAAACTCGCGTCGCGAACTAAGCGCGCGTGTGCACGATACGCTGAATCGTGTGTGTACGCGTCTAAAACCATCGCGACACGCCGCGATACGCTGGATCACAGAACCCACTCACGTATCGCGCGTATCGCGCAAACACAACGGACACCAAAACCGACATATGATCCCAGATTTTGCCTACTGTGAAAACTAATCAAATAAACAAGACCAGAGGAACCCTAACCATAGCAGACACCTACACAGGAAAACCCAAACCCTAACTCTCCAACATGGCCGGCGTCGCCGGCCCCTCCTTCAGCCGTCGCCGGCCCTGGCCGGTGGGATGGGGTCCGTCTTGAGGGTGGTGCTCCAGGTCCCCTAGTACAACACTACCACTATGTTTAATTTACCAGTAACACACTCGGGTCACAGCAGGTTCCAGATGTCACAAAATCACTTCAAAAGTCATAAATTTGCACAATAAGGAAAACCTATGGTATTTTAGTGTAATCTGGGGATTTCTCAGTTGAAGTGGCCCTATTAGCACCTAAATATACTAGGTTAGCCCACACAATCATCAATTTCCCAAAATTCCACTTAAACACCACAAACTAGTACTAAACTAGCTAATTTAACACTAATCGAGCTAATTAACACACAAGCTACACAACAAGCAATAGGGTTATGAAAATATACCCTATTGGATCTCAAGAAGCAGGAGGAGAAGTGGAGAGGAGCTGCTATTGCTGCTGGGGCTCCTGATGCTGCTCTGCTGCTGCCTCTGCTCCTGTTGCTGCTTCTGCTGCTGCCTCTGCTCTTGTTGCTGCTGCTAAGCTTGCTGTTGCTGCTGAAGATGATGATGATGATGATGCTACTGCTACTGGAGATGTTGTTGTTGTTGCTGCCCCTGGTGTTGGAGCTGCTGCTGCTGAAGAGGCTGATGATGATGATGTTGCTGCTGTTGTTGATGTTGTTGTTATAGCTGTTGTTGTTGTTGTTGTTGTTGCTAAAGATGCTGAGGCTGCTGCTGGTGAAGCTTCATCAGGTGAGTGAGTGTGTGTGTGTGTGTGTGAGTGAGAGAGTGAGTGAAAAGAGAGAAACAAGAGAGAATGAGAGGAAATGCAAACCCCCCCTCCACTCTCTTTCTCTTCCCTCATAATGAGGCATGGCTCACACCATGCTTCCCATGCCCCCTCTTCTCACACAAAGTCAACATTTCACCAAAATAAAACCTTTTGCAAAATTCACTTTCCATTTTAAATTCATTTTTCAATTTAAAATAACAACAACCATAACATTAAAACCCAAAACACTTAAACAAATATTAAAACTAGATTAGGGAGAAATGGTTAGTTAACCATGGTTGCTAATCATGGTTTAACTCCAAAACAACCCTAGTTATCATGCACAAGTGTGTGTGTGCCTAACAAAATTCTAATAAAATACACATTAAATAAGATAAAATATTTAAAACTTAATTTGGTAAACTTTTTATTAAAAACCATATATTAAAATATAATTAGCTACAAAACACATTCTAAGGTGTTACACGGGTCCACCATGTATCCGCAGACGATGCCTTCTCTCTCCTTGAATCAGGTTTTTAAAACAATCATAAGTTTTGAAAAATATACCTGCGGTTTCTCAAATCCAGAAATCTCATGAAAACTGAAATCTCATAAGCATGAACCAATAATAAAACAATGAGTACAAGAACAGAACAAATCTGTAATGCATAACCGGTGTGTATATATGAGCGTGGCATTTAACTAGGTATGAAAATACGATAACTGAACTAGTAAGTGTGATATGGATACTAAACAATAACTACACAGCTACAGGTTACTAGATTATATGGCGAAGTAATGATTTCTAATGTGTACGCGGCATGGCAATTACCGATGAGTGTGTGAGCCGGCGAGTATGTGTGCGTGCAACATGCGTATCATCGGTAATGGTGCATGTGTCCTAACAGACGATGTCATATAAGATTAAAAAAGAGAGTGTATATGTACATCGCAAAAAGAGAATAATACGATCATAACAGAAAAAGGAAAAAGTAACGCAACTGTATAAAATACATAGCTACTTATGAGCAATACAGTTATAATTTAAAATAGTACGAATCGTTGTTTTTAGAAAATTAGGGGATACGGAGTTTTTGAGATAAAAATAACATTTGAAAATCCGTAGCATCCCTTTGGGGTTGTCATTTAGAAATGCATAACGATTCTCTAGTTTTGAAAATAGGTACGGCTCTAATTATATCCTAATATCTACTTAAGTGAATATAAAACAATAATTTTCTGAGTCGATACATCTATAAGTCGGCGATCCAGTCTGTATCATTTGCGGTATAATCCATCGTACGACATCATCACGTCAAGAGTGCGGATCAATCATCATGTATATCATATCACGTACGGTATAATCCATCGTACGTCATCTTCAAATCAAGTATGTATGGCTCAATCATCATGTACATCAAATCACGTACGGTATAATCCATCGTACGGCATCATCAAATCAAGTGTTTGTGGCTCAATCATCATGTATATCAAATCACATACGGTATAATCCATCTTACGATATTATCAAATCAAGTGTAAGGGTCTATGGTCATGTACATCCTATCGTCTCATCTAGTCACATATCGTCACATGGTATATCATCTTAATCGTATTATGAAGATATATATCACATAATCCTTATATAATATAATATATCATATCGTATCATGCCATTTCACCTCATGTCATACAACATAGCCTCATGACATCATGTCCGGTCGTATCATTCTAACAAGTCATATCCCCATCTCGTGATATTATATCGAAGTTATCCTTAAACTTACATGTGTGTGTATATACATATATATATATATATATATATATATATATATATATATATATACCTACACACACACATCAATGTGTGTGTGCACAACATATATACCAATGGTTCAAGGCTAAGAACATAAGAACTAAGGACAGACCTCCCTACGAGTACGCTTACTATCGTCTATAGTCTCCTAGAACCCTATTAGCTAAGTATACATATCTAATATATATATATTTAACTATATATAGGTACCCTAATACTACGGTTGCGGGGGTGCTATACGCCATCCACACGACTTCCCCTGTAAATATACATCTACTCACCTACTATCCCCGCTCTAACCGAAATCGATGAACGCCTTGCTCTCCTTTGTCGTCCCGAAAATCCACGCGAAGGTACCTAAAATTCAACGCACATCGTATCGACATCAAAAATCAAATCCAAAAACCGATATGCTAAGCGAGGCGTACATAGGTTAGAACCTATGGTCCACGCATGCAAAAACAACCAAACAACTCCCGACGTTGACGTACGAACGTCAAACGACCAAGTCAAAACTAAAATATCAAAAAATCAAGTTTCAAATATCATAAAACATTGCCAGAAATCATGTAAAATGACTATATATTTTTATTAATGTAAAATTAGACTTTTTTGCATACAGGGTAGGTCTAGTTATCTAAAAAGTGAGCTACGGCCCAAGTTTCAGACCCTAACTCCAAAATTGGGCCGCAAATTGCAGCCAAATAGAATAAAACGGCGGCTAAAAAATGAAGGCTTCGGCTTGGGTTTCTATGGTAGCTTCCTAGTGGTCTGCACATCTCACTGTATCTGCAATTTAAATTTCACAGTCCCTGAGTCATTCCAGATTTCATTAGAACACCACAATTCAACAAAAACCCGATGTCGAAAAATTCCAAGTTCATTTTTGAAACATCTAAACTCAAGTTTGATCAAAGATTCTATCACTAATAGGTTTGTGGTCACTAACTAAGCTTCAATTACATCTCCACAGCTCAAAATATCCACTAAATATCATCCTAGAATTTTCCAAGATCACTAAACATAACTTGTTTAACTCTAAACTAGCATAGGAGGTTAGGAAACTTAAACACTTAACTAAAAGTGAGGGAATTACCTTCCAAGAGCAACTCAAGAAAATTCTAAGATGGCCAAATTGCTCAAAGTTCCAACTTGATCCCACCATGGTGCTTGTAGTGATGTGAGGATAGTTATTTGTGAAGTTTGTATAAGGTTTTTGTGGAGTTTTGATGGTGTTGCATAGTAGTAGTAAGGTAGTGGAGGAGTTAAGGAAAATAGAGGAGGAGATGAGTAAGAGAAAGAAGATGAAGGAATGAAGAAAACAAGGAGGTGAAGAAAGCCAAGGAGAGTGTGTAGAACTTTCTCTCCTTCTCTCTCAACCATGCTTCCTTGTCCCTACCCATTTTTATTTCTTTCCCTTTTTAAAAATAACAAAACAATTTAAAAGCAAACTAGAAAAGAAATTAAACCATGGCAATAAATAGGGACCAAGGTCACAATATGAAATGTTGCATGTCATGATACATAAATAGGGTTAATATATAATTAGTAAAATATTAATCACGTTTAGCGTAAACTTGTTTGTAAATAATTGTATAAAATATATAAAAGCCCAAATCCGATAAATGCTTCCATAATTAATAATTCATTTTAAAATTCCAATTATTTTCCAAATTATATGTATATAATCATACCATTCCATCAAAACTAATTTCTATACTTTTATAATATTCATAATATTTATTATTTTATGATTTAAATTCCAAAAATAATATTTTATTTCTGAAATATTTCAATTTTGCTTTGAAAGAGGGACTCGACTCAATTAATCACAAACATGCACAAACAATATCTAGAACTAGGGTCACCTAAGACAAATCACTAGACCGCTCATAGACTTCCAATGGACAAGAAGTAGGATCAATCCTTTATCACCTCCTTATCAATCTTGCAGCCAGGTAAGTGGGAGGTATCCGCTATACGAATCACTGAAATAGTGGGTCTAATTAAGTAACCACTTTCCTTAATCACACTTGTCTTAGACATCACAAGAAAAATGCGGATAAGCAATAAATTATCCATGACCCTCCTTTGTCTTAATTGAGCGCAACTGTCCTTAGAGACCTGGTCTAGATATTTTTTATTAATGTAAGGTGATGTGTATGCTTGTTTGTGATTTGTGGGGCCTAGAAAGGGTGATGAAATCCCCACCTAATCTGAATTTGGGTTTTCCCCCTTAATGTCTGTTTTAAATATGCAAAACAAACCAAAATCCAAAACACGAAAAAAAAAATTTAGCGGCGTTGTTTGGAAAGAATCTTGCAGGTAAAAACAATTTATTGGAGCTTTAGAGGAGAGGAAAACGAGAGGATGGTACCAAGAAAATCTGGAGGCTTAACTCCCCACTTTGGTCTCGTTTCCGCCGCCCAATGCCTCGTTTGGCCGCGGTTCCGCCGCCGTATGATAATATCTCCCCTTCAAAATTTGGCACTATACTCTAATGCTTATCTGCTCCTATTTGACAATCTTTAAATCTTTGTTGGTTCGCTCCAAGTGCCCGGGGAGGGGGAGAGTGGCCGAGTGGTCAAAAGCGAGCCCGAGGCGAGGTAAGAAACTGTTCGGTTAAGAATCGGTAGCGAAAAGTTTTCATGCCTCAAGCCGGAGATGGAGACCATCCTTCGGATCTCAAGGTAGAGCGAATCAAGTACTATCTCATAAAACTCACACAAAAATCGTTAAAAATACAAAATACGGTTTTTTATTAGAAATCAACCCGAATAATAAGAAAAATAACTAATACCGTTTCTCTGGCAACGGCGCCATTTGATTGATCTTGAAAAGGTGTGTCTATGTATGTTCCTAAATGCCGCAATCAATAACGGTATCGCAATAGCTAGTCGTTAGTGAGTACGGGTCGTCCACAGAGAAACAGTGAACTGCTTTTCTTGTTTTAGACGAGTTGATAGAAGAAAAGTGGGATTGTTGTCGTTTATTCGTAAGAAGATTTGAAAAATTTATAATAGAAGGCTTGTAGGGTTTATAGGATTTATTAGTTAATGGATTGAGTTTTTAAAAATAATTTTTTTATCTTTTAATTATTTAATACTAGAGAAATAGCGATGAATGTGAATTAGGGTTCTTGGAGAGAATTAGGGTTTCCCTTTACCGACCCTTGCCCTTCCATTAATCTCTATTTGTCTCGAGCCTTTAACAAAACAATTATTAACAAATCTCAAATCGTAATCGTGATTATCATGAATTAGTAGCGCGCCCGATAAGAGGGTTAATATTTACTTTGCTAAAGTTTATAAAAATTAACATTTTAAAAAGAATTGAAGTGATATTTTTCATCCATTATTCTTTCATATCGTACAAATCCTAACAAGCGAGAATTTACTCACTCATGGAGATCAATGTGATAGAAGAAAGGTCGAAGATTAATGAATCCATAAGTTAAAATTAAAAATGCAGAAAGAAAATGCGGAAAGTAAATGCAGAAAGTAAATGCGGAAAGTAAATGCGACAAAAATTAAAATAAAGAACTACTTTTTATTGATCAATTATTGCATTACAAAACTAGCTCGCTGAAAAAACCAAATTAAAAAACCCTAGTTTTCTCTAGATAGCTTGCTTGGTAGATCAGTCGATACTTTGATGGATAGTTCGATTCTTTTTTATATAGATAGCTCTCGGTCCTTTATATAGGCTCTGGAATGTGAAACCTTAAACGTCATATTGGAGTGTGTGAAATTACGATCAGGACCATGAGTTTTCACATTCTACGGCCAACATAAGACTGCACAACCGCCGCCCATGGTGACCTTTGACCGCGGATCCGCCGCCCCTTGGTGGGTTTGACCTTCCAAATTTTTCGTGCCTTTTTCTCTTGATATTTGGAGATCCTTCTGATAAAAATATTCTGAAAATATATCTCTTAGTCTCTGCCGTTGCTCGATTCTTTAATTTGCTCCTAATATTCGGCAGATTTGGTTTGGTGAATCGATTTGTTGTGGATCTCCTACTCACAGTTCAGACCTGAGCCGATCTATTATAATACCTGCACAATATCTCAAATCATATTGTTAGTAGCATTTGTTTTGTTTGAGATATTATTCTAACCAATTAAATGATATGATATCTTAATAATATTGGTTAAGAATATTTGATATGATATGCATATTTTAATAATAAAATATCTCATGAATATTTTATTTAAATATGATATGCATATATTCCCTAATTATATTAATTATAAATTAAGAAACATATGACAATAATCTTTTTACACATAAACCCATATATGTTCTTTATTTACAATTAACACCTTTTAGTGAATAATAATAGGGAAAATGTCCATACAAATATATAATAAATTTGACTGATCAATCATCAATGAAGGTAAGAAAATACTTAGCACTGCTTTATTTAAAAGCAACCGGAGAGGGTCCCCAAAAATCCAAATGGATATAATCTAGAGTACATTTTGTGCTGTGCACTGCCGAACTAAAGCTAATATGTTTTTGCTTCCAAAAGATGCAATGCTCACAAAACTCCAGCTTCGTCATGTTCTTCCCACCAAGTCAACCCTGTTGGAGATAATGCCCTCAGAGTAAATTATTGGATCACAGGCCCGTGATTGCAATGATTGAGGGAGGACCTATCCCGGTAGGACAGTCTTACTCGAGATGATAGTATGCTATCTGGTTTACCTTTATCATCGTGTACTGCTTTAGGTGACCTGATAGGTCGCTATTGCACGTTGATAAAGCCCCTAGGATTCTTCCTTGACTACCGGCAGTATGAGGGCGATCATATACGTGGGAGCTAGTAGTCTATAAGCACATCCTTAAAAGGTCCCTAGTCGTGGGAGTTTCGAGACAGGGCATCGATACTCCAGAGTAGACTAGTGTATACAGTCGAGACCCCGACGAGGGGCGGTGGCCGGTCTCACAAGCCACTGGTGTCTGTTGGTTCACCTAAGATGTATACAGGTGCTCATTGGGTTATGAGTACACCGGACAGGACTCGCCGGGAACATGCTAGTTGGTCTTATACCTGACGTCAGATAGCAGTTCCCAGGTGACATGTGTACAGGTTAGTTCATCGACCTGGGGATCGTCATTTGTCTCGTGTGAGTTCCCACTGTGCTTTGATTACTATCCTACCACGGCTCAAAGGAGTCGTGCAAACAGGTTTTAGTTGGGTACAGTCCCGAGCCACATGGAGGCAGTGAGCGGATCTTCAGGGGTTCGTCTCTCCCGGTATTGGGGGTGAGGTCGCGCTGTGTCTAGGAGAGCCATTACACAAAGACCTTGGCCAAGGCAGGAGATTTACTGGTAGGTATTCCAGTAGTATCTCAGGGTGTTCTGGGCTACACTCCGACACGACTTGTACCGCTTTTGGGGGTCTGACTTTTACCAACCCCCTAGGCCCGACATGCGATGCTCATAGACGAACGGACCGGACTGTACGGATATTGTCACTGACAGGCTCAGTAGGGTGTCAGGATGAGTTCGCTCATCGACGTCCCTTTTAGTCAATAGCTGGTGGCCCGTTACGTATTGGCTTATACCTCTGACGTGCTAATGGTTAAATCCACAGCCATAGTATTGACGAGTCTTTAGAGTCCACCACACTTTCAGTTACTCAAGCTTTCGGGCGAAACGCTGTAGAGGCCGTATGGAGATATGGCAGGGTCCGATCAGATACGTGCGGTATTGCACGGATCAGGATCGGACGGTTTGTACTAGTGGCCGTATGGTTATATGGCAGGGTTCGATCAGATACGTGCGGTATTGTACGGATCAGGATCGGACGGATTTTACTAGCCGGCTTTGGTTTAAGTCGGTCCTAGTTTAGTACAGTGTAGATTTTGTCTCTTTTCATTTGTATCCGGTCGGAATACAGATGCGGGTGTGTATGCACAGTATCGGGGTTTTCCTGTAATTTATTACGGGACCAGTTTTCTGGAGTTGCCGGTTTGCATTCCGTTCCGGCCGGTTTTCCTTTGTTCTTTCCCGGCCGGACTTTTCTGATGGAGGGGGTTATTTGCAGTTTTGCAAATAACACTTTGTGGAGGACTTATTTGCATAAGGTTTGATATGATAAGCATCTTTGCTTTTCATGCATTTATGAGATTTGATGAGATTAGAAATGAAGTGAGGTTTGATGTTGATTTAGTGATGATTATGTTTTAGGATGTGGTCACCACTTTTGCTTCCTACACTCACCTCCCTCTTGCTATCATATTGTTTTTGCTCCACCATTTTTATTCTCACTTGATGAGAGAGTATTATTCATGGTTGAGAAAAAGAAAGAGAGAAAGAAAAGAGAAGAAGAGAGTTTCATCTTCATCCTTGAGAGTGTTTCATTTTCTTGATCTCATTTCATGTTAAGAAAAATGCAAGCACCATTTTTCTTGTCTTGTTTCCTCCATCATCCACAAATGGCAACAAACCCCAAAGTGAGACATGCACTCTACACTACACTTCCTACAGCAAATCTTGGACGCGTCGATTCGCCAGCTTCGCGCCCGAGTTGCCTCGGTATTGAGGTGGGAGCCCGTAAAAGATGCAGGGGACGTGGTGCCCTTCCGGCGAGGAGGCGACGACCGGAGATCCCGCGAGGAGATCGGAGTGGAGATGAAGACCGGAGGACTCGGATCAGTCGGTATATCTCTAACTCATTCTCTTGTTAGCTTAGACTAGTTTAATGGCACGATCCGGGGTTTAGTGCACGGTGGTGCCGGTTTGCTAAGTCCGCAAAAAATAAAAGTTTATCACCGTTTCCGCGTTTGGCCGTCGGATTGACGACCGGGGCGCCGCCGTACACTTACAGTGGTATCAGAGCCTCGCCATTAACTTCGTCTAGCTTCGTTTGATGTGTTTGCATTTCCGATCGACCAAAATTTCCAAAAACCGTATTTTTCCTTCACATCAGTTTCTGTTGAAATTTTTTGAAGTCTAAAAATTTTTCAGGTGGTCTCAGAATGATGTGCAGGGAGTTATAAGACTACTGGAAAAATTCGATGCATTCAGTCAATGATTGGAGCACAGAACCGCGGCCAAACCCCCCTGGGGCCGCGGTTTCGCCGCACATTGAAGTCTTCAATGCATCAATTTTTCCCTGTAGGCTTCTGGGCTATTTTTAGGGCTTTTGGAATATTAAAATTGGGCCCAGGTTTTCTGTGAGTGCTACAGTTTTGATTGGGGGCCCACTTGTTAATTTTTGGTCAATCGGAAAATTTTAAACACATTTTTCACAGTATTTACATTATATCTGCGACCGTGAATGTCACTCGATCGGTAAATCCGGTCTAACTGCTATAGCCCGGTTAGACGGATTTGCGAACGTGACTTTCACGTTGATGTTTTGTGATTTTGCTGTGATGTTGCGGATCGGTCGTGGGGGATAGCCTGGATGCAATGCTAGTACAGTGCTATTGTATTATGTACATTTGATATTGCGGGGCGAGCGTCCGACATGTGGACTGTCGTCACTGCCTGTTTGTATTATTATTTTGGGGCACGACCAGGTTGCGGTCGATGTACTCGGTGTATGTATATTTTACTTTCTGTACTAGGATTGCCCCGCGGAGGGGTGCACGGATAGCCGGGTCCTAGAGGGCAACGGGCCCGCATCTCATGGCATTGAGACGGAGGGGGCTTCACTCTAGGATTGGCGGGCTATTCGCCGCACTCGTAGGGGGTACAGGTTGACCCAGGAGGGGTGCCCAAGTTGCCGGATTCCGTGGAGTGCTGGGTGGTCCATTCACGGCGCTGAAGGGGGCTGCCTCGCTTCAGGTTTTGGCGGGTAACTTGCCGCGCCCGTAGGGGTCTAGGATTTCATTGCACAGGCTATCCACACGACCAGGGGAACGTCGGGTTTCAGTAGTGGCTCTGTGAAACCCGGGGATCCCAGATATCTGTATTGTTCTGTGATGCTGTACATTTCTGTGATGTTGCATTTCTTATCACGCCTTGAGCGAATATAATATATTGGTATATATATTAGTAGATGTTGTATATGTTTTTCATCCGCGCTAGTCCAGTCCCCGCTCTGTCGTTAGTAAGCTAACCTAACGAGTGATGACGGGACCCAGTGGCGAATGCGGATGGCATATACGTACGTCAGTATATTTTCGTTCTTTGTGGTGTGATCAATGATGGGACTGCATTGATTCGGATCAATGCAAGTTAAACAAACCTATTCTGATGTTGTTGGAACACTTTTCAAAAAGCTGTTATTGCAAGGACGTTCTCTTTTGTTTTGCATCGTGGTATTCATTTAGAATATCCTGCTCCTCAGTCGACGAGGCAAGGGCCGAGATCCCTTCACCGGGAGTGACCCCTTGGACAGAAGTTTGCGTCAGGGCATTAACTTCACTATAGCCGATTGCTTTTGCTTTGCACCGTGGTATTCAGTTGGAATATCCTGCACCCCATTCTACGGGGAAAGAGCCGAGATCCCTTCACCGGGAGTGACCTCTTTAGTAAAGGTTTTCGTCACTATATTTTCTAAAAAGCTATCAGTTCCTTCAACGATATCAAGTTCATTACGTTAAAGGTTTTAGCCAGAAACCATTCGTAGCCCTCCGTCGTTTCAGACGGGTAGCACGTAGTATTCATGCTATGTTTGTTGACCTTCGTCAAGGCATAGTGCATGGTAGCTGCTTGTTGCCTTTCTGCTGCATAGATAGATGTGTTGGTTTGGGACAGTCCTATAACCTTGTTGACCTTCGTCAAGGGCTTGTACGGGTGGGTTCAAATTAACCTGGACAATGACGGGTGGAACTTGACATGTGACTTATGATTTGTTGACCTTCGTCAAGGTCATAAGAGCATGGGGCAGAAATCACATCGGGAGTTTCAAAAGAACTGAAACTTGCCAGATATGCGCATACCTTCTGGAGTGTGATACCGTGAGCGGATTCCGTCACGTTATCATGCGATGATAGTTGGATCCCGATTCCCACTGATGAGTTAGTTTACTCCTCGGGTGACCCCGACTAATTCTTCTTTCAGGTTTGGAGGAGAATTTGAGGTACAGTGGGAGGTTTTCAGATTAGATAAAGTGATAACCATTCTAATCTAGGTTAGAGTGCACGCTGAGTGTTTCTTTTCTCTCTCTCTGGCAGCGACCATTGACCCGACCCTAGACTATGACTCAGTGACCAAGTTGACCGAACCTACTTAACACTGGCTTTTGGATTGTCAGAGTTGCAGACCTCATTGCCACTCCTACTTTTACCCTTTTCTCCAGGACACCCCGTATTACTACGAACGTCCACTTCCATTGGACAAAACCATCGTATGGTTATATACGAACTCGAAGGAATTCGAGGATGGTTTCCGGTTCTGGAGAAAACGGATAGGATTATTCAGTTGTCTTTTCTTTTCACCCTCTCTCAGGTTGCGAGTACTCCTTGGTTTAGGAGTAGTACACCTTTTGTGCAAATTGGATAGTCTTCTTCCAAACCATAGGCTGGTGCCGACCGGTAGGGAATGAAGAAAACTAATTAGCCTAAACGGTGTACAGAAGGTATTAAGTTCAGACAAAGCAAGGGATTAGTAAGAGGGCAAAGTAAATTGCGACTGCTATTCACGACCAAACCAAGTATTTCTTCGCCAATCCTAAATCACCTTTGTATTTCTCCAGGACACTCCGTATCACTACGAAGATCCCATTTTATTGGATACTCCATCGTATGGTTATATACGAACTCGAAAGGAACTTGTTCCAGTTCGGGGATGGATTCTGGTCCAGGAGAAATAGGAATAAGGTTTATTCGGTTGTCTTTTATCATCACCTTCTCTCATTGCGAGTGCTCCTAGGATTAGGACAGTACACCCATTATGCTTATTGGATAGTCTTCTTCCAAACCATAGGCTGGTGCCGAACGGTAGGGAAGGAAGAAAACCAATTGGCCTAAAGGGGTGTGCAGAAGGTAATGACTAAAGACATATAAAGGGATTTAGAGAGGTGGCAAAGAATTATACGGTTATAGTTGTGAATCTGGATAATGGTAGAGGCATTGCTAGGAATACCAGGATACCCCATCGGAACATTTCAATGTTTCAGTTCAACTGTGTACTGTTAAAAGAAAACTGATTTCCCGATTAGACACTTGCTCCAGGGTATGTATTTACCAGGTTTGATTCTCACATCTGTATGGTTTTACAGATGATGAGTGGGAGTAAGTTTTTGGGAATTGGGTGATCATCCTCATTATATCGGGATTCGTTGTAATCGGTGATATTTGAGGAGATCACCTGGGCTGTTTGCCGGTCGGCAAATATTTGGTTTTGAATATCCGCTGTTATGCACCAATTTCAAATTGATATATCTGTACGTCTATTTTCATAGAGTGAGATATACCTTTTGATATTATGTCGATGACATTTACCTATATCAGTGGATGGTTAGGTAAGGAGCATTAAACAACGGTGTAATTCTTCTTAACCATAAATACAGTTTTCAACCTACGACACACAGTGAAAGAGTTGTTAGACTCAGCGGACTTATACAGAGTATTGTATGTTGTCCAGTGTCCATTAGGACAGAGGGGTTGGTCCTCATACTATATTCTGTTTACTTTTAACTTCTCTAGTTCTTAGACATGTGTTTCGTAGAAACACAGGGTCTAAGTTTTGAGGAGTTATAGGTATTTGAATAGAGTAGAGAACCAGATGTGGCAAGTATCGGGATTCTTCAAAGTGATCGAAGATGTAGATACTTGTGTATGGTATTCAGTTGATAGTAAAGATAAAGAGAAATTGCTTCTCTTTTCAGGTTACTCATAATTGTAAGCATTCCTAAGTTGAGTAATGCTGATCGGCCTCCTTCCATTTAGTTGACATGCACTGGAGACAGCTGCATGATTTGAATCTGGTTAAATTAAATCAGTGCCTCTGGTTCTATATTGGATGTAGAACAGTTCATATCTTAACGTTGTTAAGGTACGGGGAGTTGTCCGGCTTATGATTAAAACCAGACACTGGACAACTCAAGGCACGTTTCTGTAATGGCTGTTTGTGGGTTGACCCAGGCTATGACGAGGGTTGACTTTCTACCATCTGGCAGATCAATAGAAATATTGTTCTAGACTCGCCACAGTTTTATTAAAAATGGATTTTTTCAAAAACAGTAGTGGGAGTATGGTAGAACTGGAAGTGATTCCAGAACCACAAACGATTACTGAAGATTTCATAGGAACCTAAAGATTCAATCTGATTTGACATTCCATTGGCCACTCCGCAGATAAGGTGGGTAACTTCAGGCACCCGAGAGGTACTCCGGTAGCCTCAAGGACGGTGACAGGGAAGTTCTTGTTTACCCACACTCGCCATTGTTGTTGTTCCAGGCTGCGAGACCCGGCAGGAGGATGAGTATAGCGTCGTTCTAAACTAATTTTAGAATTGCACGTCTATATGACTCTGGCAGAGGGTTGTCGTAGTCAGTGGGAGCAGCGAAAGCATTGGTAGACATCAGGCTTATGTCTATTTATAGACTAAAGCAGATGTAGCGGAGATAGATCATCTATTTTTGATGTGACAGTCATAGGTTTGACGTCATCGGAATAGGGGATGGATCTGTTGAGAAGGTAGTAGGAAGTGATATTCCTATACTACGATCGGTTATACTTTGGTCGTCACACAGTGGTTTTTCCACAAAGGACTTGGACATTATATCAGACATACTGGTTACTAGATCTATGGTTTTAGATCTAGATTTGGGTGGTTTCCCAATCAGGGTACTTTGACAGCATTCTAAGAGTATTTAGAATGGACGACTCCTGGCACGGTAGTGTACCTGCAGGTAATGGAGTCACCCTCTCTAAAGGTGTCTTATAGACTAAAGTAGAGAGGGATGTACATGATTGGCAGATCACTTGCTTAGGCAATTGAGTCAATCATGAGATGTCAAGTACCACACCAGATGTTGTTCTTGCACTAGATGCAATAAGTTGATATTGATCCAATCCTGGAGGAACAGTCGGGAGGCAGTTATCATTCCAGGCTTCCAAGGTGACATGGACGACAAGGAAGTTGTCAGAGTTATAGTTTTTCCCTCTGACGAGGGGCAGTATTTTGGACAGGTGGTCCAAGGCAATACTGAGGGTGGCATGGCGCAGGATACTGATTAAGTTCAGTTGACGATACAGTCTAAGAAGTTTGGATTTGGAGTTCATTTATGAGCTCGGTCCCATCAGACATCCAGACATTCTAAGACAGGTATTGCTCATTTCGGGAGATAGCTTTCTCCGCGAACTTGAGATATAGAGAGACATAAAAAGAAACTTCAAGGCGGATCCACTCACTGAGGCTATTCCTCGAACGCAATAGTTTCGCAAACGAGTTTTGTGAGACTGACTAGTAGAGGAGTTGGATGTTTGGTATCACACGGGCTGTGAGTATGCGACATCGCAATAATTAGCCTTGAGTGCAAGTGGGAGATTGTTGGAGATAATGCCCTCAGAGTCAATTATTGGATCACAGGCCCGTGATTGCAATGATTGAGGGAGGACCTATCCCGGTAGGACAGTCTTACTCGAGATGATAGTATGCTATCTAGTTTACCTTTATCATCGTGTACTGCTTTAGGTGACCTGATAGGTCGCTATTGCACGTTGATAAAGCCCCTAGGATTCTTGCTTGACTACCGGCAGTATGAGGGCGATCATATATGTGGGAGCTAGTAGTCTATAAGCACATCCTTAAAAGGTCCCTAGTCGTGGGAGTTTCGAGACAGGGCATCGATACTCCAGAGTAGACTAGTGTATACAGTCGAGACCCCGACGAGGGGCGGTGGCCGGTCTCACAAGCCACTGGTGTCTGTTGGTTCACCTAAGATGTATACAGGTGCTCATTGGGTTATGAGTACACCGGACAGGACTCGCCGGGAACATGCTAGTTGGTCTTATACCTGACGTCAGATAGCAGTTCCCAGGTGACATGTGTACAGGTTAGTTCATCGACCTGGGGATCGTCATTTGTCTCGTGTGAGTTCCCACTGTGCTTTGATTACTACCCTACCACGGCTCAAAGGAGTCGTGCAAACAGGTTTTAGTTGGGTACAGTCCCGAGCCACATGGAGGCAGTGAGCGGATCTTCAGGGGTTCGTCTCTCCCGGTATTGGGGGTGAGGTCGTGCTGTGTCTAGGAGAGCCATTACACAAAGACCTTGGCCAAGGCAGGAGATTTACTGGTAGGTATTCCAGTAGTATCTCAGGGTGTTCTGGGCTACACTCCGACACGACTTGTACCGCTTTTGGGGGTCTGACTTTTACCAACCCCCTAGGCCCGACATGCGATGCTCATAGACGAACGGACCGGACTGTACGGATATTGTCACTGACAGGCTCAGTAGGGTGTCAGGATGAGTTCGCTCATCGACGTCCCTTTTAGTCAATAGCTGGTGGCCCGTTACGTATTGGCTTATACCTCTGACGTGCTAGTGGTTAAATCCACAGCCATAGTATTGACGAGTCTTTAGAGTCCACCACACTTTCAGTTACTCAAGCTTTCGGGCGAAACGCTGTAGAGGCCGTATGGAGATATGGCAGGGTCCGATCAGATACGTGCGGTATTGCACGGATCAGGATCGGACGGTTTGTACTAGTGGCCGTATGGTTATATGGCAGGGTTCAATCAGATACGTGCGGTATTGTACGGATCAGGATCGGACGGATTTTACTAGCCGGCTTTGGTTTAAGTCGGTCCTAGTTTAGTACAGTGTAGATTTTGTCTCTTTGCATTTGTATCCGGTCGGAATACAGATGCGGGTGTGTATGCACAGTATCGGGGTTTTCCTGTAATTTATTACGGGACCAGTTTTCTGGAGTTACCAGTTTGCATTCCGTTCCGGCCGGTTTTCCTTTGTTCTTTCCCGGCCGGACTTATCTGATGGAGGGGGTTATTTGCAGTTTTGCAAATAACATTTTGTGGAGGACTTATTTGCATAAGGTTTGATATGATAAGCATCTTTGCTTTTCATGCATTTATGAGATTTGATGAGATTAGAAATGAAGTGAGGTTTGATGTTGATTTAGTGATGATTATGTTTTAGGATGTTGTCACCACTTTTGCTTCCTACACTCACCTCCCTCTTGCTATCATATTGTTTTTGCTCCACCATTTTTATTCTCACTTGATGAGAGAGTATTATTCATGGTTGAGAAAAAGAAAGAGAGAAAGAAAAGAGAAGAAGAGAGTTTCATCTTCATCCTTGAGAGTGTTTCATTTTCTTGATCTCATTTCATGTTAAGAAAAATGCAAGCACCATTTTTCTTGTCTTGTTTCCTCCATCATCCACAAATGGCAACAAACCCCAAAGTGAGACATGCACTCTACACTACACTTCCTACAGCAAATCTTGGACGCGTCGATTCGCCAGCTTCGCGCCCGAGTTGCCTCGGTATTGAGGTGGGAGCCCGTAAAAGATGCAGGCGACGTGGTGCCCTTCCGGCGAGGAGGCGACGACCGGAGATCCCGCGAGGAGATCGGAGTGGAGATGAAGACCGGAGGACTCGGATCAGTCGGTATATCTCTAACTCATTCTCTTGTTAGCTTAGACTAGTTTAATGGCACGATCCGGGATTTAGTGCGCGGTGGTGCCGGTTTGCTAAGTCCGCAAAAAATAAAAGTTTATCACCGTTTCCGCGTTTGGCCGTCGGATTGACGACCGGGACGCCGCCGTGCACTTACAAACCCTACTTCGACAATTCGGCCATACCTCATCCACTCATATGCCATAATCTGGTTGTTTCTGAATCCATCATAGATTTGTATGATGAAATAGCCGCCGATCCGGAAGTCTTCGAACCCTACAATGAATACAAGGACCTTTTCTTCAAGTCGTTCATCACAACAAGAGCGCCTTTTGTTACTTTCAAAACATCACCTTCAGCGGAAAACTTGCAACCTTTGTCGTCAAGTGCATCCAAAGAGATGAGATTCTTCTTCAAGTCAAGTACGTGCCTGACTTCCGCCAATGTCCTCACAACACCGTCAAACATCAGATCGAAGGATTTTAATACTTTTACCCGTCTGGTTCTCTACTTCCCTCTTATATTCCTTGAATTTCTCAAAAGCTTCATATTTGTGTTTCAACAGGAATACATGTCCGAATCTTGAGAGGTCATCGGTAAATATAATAAAGTACGAGGAACCATTTCTGGCATGTGTAGACATAGGATCGTATACATCACTATGTATCAGTCTGAAGAGTTCGGTAGCTCTTTCTCTGTGTCCCGTAAACAGAGTTTTGGTCATCTTACCTTTGAGACAAGACTGACAAGTTTCATAAGATGTAAGTTCGAACGGATTCAAATATCCATTTTTATACAACTTAGCTAGTATATTCGCATTGATATGACCAAGTCTACAGTGCCACAAGAAGATTTCATTCATTTCTGAACTTTTCCTCTTGTATGTGTTTTGTACATTTAGAACTGTATTTTGATTTAGAATATATAAACCATTACACAACGTACCAAACCCAATTAACACTTGATTTAAGAAAATGTTCATAACATTTTTCTCTAATGCAAAGTTATATTCTTCTTTATGTAATAAAGATATGGATATTATATTGCACATCATCGACGGTATGAAATAACAGTCGTTCAAAATCAATGTATTACCATTTGGCGATACTAGGTGATATTCGCCGACAGTTTCGGCAGCAACAATTGCTCCATTCTCTACTCTGAGAGTCATATCACCTTTTCCCAATTCTCTACTTTTCTTTAACCCTTGTAACAGATTACAAATGTGGGATCCTGATCCGGTATCTAATACCCAAGACGTAGAGCATACTGAGAAACGGTTCTCAATAACCAACACACCCGAAAAAAATACATTAGAATGCTCTTTCTTCATTAGGGTTGCATGGAAATTCTTGCATTTCCTTATCCCTTGCCAGACTTATGACAATTGTCATAAGATAGAGTAGAACAAATGTTTCTCAGCCCAGTATAATAAGAGGGTTCAGTCAATACATCCATATTATTATCTTGATTAAGACGTGACATGGTCGCTACTTGGAGAGAAAGAGAAGAAAACACTTTAGCGTGCGCACTTGCAACATTAGATTGGTTATTATCTTATCTAATTAGGATGGTTCCCACAGTTTTTATCTAATCTTCCTTCAAACCCTAAAAGGTAAGATTATATGGGATTAATTACACCCTATAAGTTCGCTAATCGGTTAGCCAGGCTGGTGTTGGTACTCCAAGGGAGTCTCCCCGTGCTTTCACATGGAACTAATTAAACAACCTCGTTTCCGTAGGGGCATAACCCCGTTAACATCTTTCTTAGACACCTACTGGATTAGCTAATTGTAAAGTGAAAAACTCTCCCAAGAGTAACACTTACTCGCAGTGGATATCAGGATCCAACTATCACATAGAAGATATGCAATCTCATTGCAAATTTCAACACTTGAAATTCCCGATAATTATTTTTACCCCTAACGACCTATGACCTTGACGGAGGTCAACAAACCATAGGCTGCCAGTCAAGTTCAACCCGTCATTTCTTGATCGATTCGAACCCATCCATACAAATCCTTGAGGGAGGTCAACAGGGCTGTATGACTGTCCCTACCGATCGCATCAACATACTGCAGATAAGTATTACCCAGCTACCGTACACTGTACCTTGACGAAGGTCAACAAACAAAGCATGAATACTAAACACTACATATCTGAAATGACGGATGGTTACGGCTAGTTTTGAAGAAAACCTTTAACGTATGAACTTGATATCGTTGTAGAACCTAGTGATTTGAAAATGAGTAGTTTAAGCTCTTCTTTAAAAATCGAGTTGTTTTCAAAACAAACCGAATGGGTTGTAGCATATGCTAGTTTTTACTAAAGAGGTCTTTCCCGGTGAAGGGATCTAGGCTCTTTCCTCATCGAATGAGGTGCTGGATATTCATAATGAAATACCGCTATGCAAATCAAGAACTAAAGCTACCTTTTTGAAAAATTTGATTCTACAACATCTTTTAGATTTCTTTTCTTTTCATTAATCTTATTAATGAATTCCTATCAATTATGTTTCCTAAATATCACATAAGAAATGAAAATAAAACACACATATATGCCATCCACATTCGCCACAGGGACCCGGGTCTTCACCGTAAGGTCACTTAACTTACGGCAGGGTGGGGTCAGGACTAGCGCGGATGCAAAATATATATAGTATCTACTAATATATCATATATATAAGTAGCATTCATCTCAGGCAGTTATATGATCACATCACATCGTAGAACAACAGAAGCAGATATATGAAATATAGGATATACTAGGAGGTCCGTGTTTTAGATTAAGCCAGTAACAAAAAACATGGATTCCGGGTCCTGATGAACAGCCAAGCCCACACCCCTAGACCTCTACGAGAGCGGCAAGCAACCCTACCAATTCTAGAGTAAGGCGACTGGTCCCGACTCTTCGAGATGGCCTTCCACTGGACTCTAGAATCCGGTTACTTGTGATCTTCGTCTTGGGTCTATCCTAATGAGGTAAAATAAATAATATATATCGAATGGAGACAACAACCTCAACTCGGAAGTGTCCCAATAAAAGAATATTACATACAATTATTTACATGAATGAAAATTGAAAAACTCTCATCTCACGTAAAACCCGCGGCTATTCAATCACGACGATCCAATATAATATATTGATAGCAACACAATAACATCATATGTCATCAACGTAAGTAAATATGCGTATCCCTAATGTCATTGTCGTATAGAAATGAGATCTGGGATACTGCCACATATTACACTTACGGTTGCAGAAAAGAAATGAAAACTACAATAATTAGAATCTGCATCTATAGACATCATAAACCCGGATTATCACATATTCCAAATTTCATGCCTAACCCTATAAACCTCATATTTAAGCTTCGAATTGGAAACCCTTTGCAAAGTGTAAGCCGGGAAATTCAACAAGATTCCCGATTAATGATTCGAAGGCTCGTTGGGAACTTTAGTGGATGGCCGCACCCCTGAGGCCGTCAACGAAGTGGACTTGGGCGGAACATCGTGGCCGCGAGCACTTGAGTGGATTCTCTTGGCCATGGGGTTCTCCTATAGTCACTTGGTCGGGGCAAAGGGGCGCGGCTGTCTACTAGTGTCTCCCGGCAAGTATTCACGTACGATACGAGATTACGACGAAGTTTCGATCCAAATCCAAACTCCGTGGTAATCCATCATTTGAGACTAAAATGCGAGATTTACAAATCAATAACCAGTTTTCGGAAAACTAATCAACGTGGATTCCAAAAATTGTATTACATAACCAAAGCAATATAGACGATTTTAAACATTTCGATTGATGTTTCAAATAACAACAATTCACAGAGACCTCAACCACTTAAACCTCATTAAAAATGTCCAGAATATCCAAAATGTCAAAATAAAGAAGCAGAAGAAAAACAAGGCTCTAACTTCTTAAGTGGGCGGCGAAACCGCGGCCAAGACATGGTCTAGGCAGCTGTTCCGCGGCCACTTTGAGGTATTAGACTCTCATATTTCTTGTGCCTCCATAGAATACCCTGCACGATTTTCTGAGGATTTTTAATATGAAAAATGTTGATGTTTGGAAAAATGTACAAAAATTAGCAAATTTCGGAAAAACAAACGTCGATTGAACACTTTAACGTCGTTTAGGCTTCGCCTAAGTCTCTATCTTGGCTTTGATACCATAAAAGTATATCTTAGCACCACTAATAGGTTTCAATGAGCATCAAGTATGCAATTTTAAAAATTTAGAGGTCTAAGTATACTAAACAAGAATCGAACTAGAGAATTAAGGTTTTATAGTTAAGCAAACACGTTGTAAACTAAATGAAGAGAGTTTATAACCTTTGTAGTCTAGTCCTTCACTTCTAAAGCTCCAAGTAGTAGTCCCTAGAACTCTTCTTTGACTCCAGTTGAAAGATGGAACGAGCTTGCTTGTAGTCTTCGTCGTCGAAGATGATCCACCATGAGGCAACTCACACTCAAGCTCACACTTCACTAATCAAGGTATTATTTAAGATAACAACCTATACTAATTGGCTAGAGTAGTGTAGGTTGATGAAGTAGGAATTTTGCTCACTAAAATTATATCTTTCTTTTTCTTTTTCTCAACCCAAGAAATATCTTGTGAAGGGATGAAGATGAACATAGAAGTGAGAATGAACCATGAGCTCCAAAGATGAGATGAGATTAGGAAAATATCTATAAATAAAACAAAGAAAAAGAGGTGAGTCATGGTTTCTCAAGGATTCTCCAAGCATCCTAAGAACATGACTTATTCTTCTTTTTCTTTAATTCATAAATCCAAACCATTATCTTCTCATCTTTAACTCTTGTGCGATTCTCATACATCCATGTTCAATGTATCATCAACCATGATACAATATATATATATATATATATATATATATATATATATATATATATAAAATTATTAAATCAACACTTGATTCAATAATCCGGTTATATCATATATAACCCGGCTAATATCAAATATATATATATATATATATATATCAAATCATTAAATCAACACTTGATTCAATAATTCGGTTATATCATATATAACCGGCTAATATTTAATATTAGTTAATATATATCATATATATATATCAAATTATTCAATCAACACTTGATTCAATAATTCAGTTATATCATATATAACCCGGCTAATATCAAATATATATATATATATATAAATCAAATTATTGAATCAACACTTGATTCAATAATCCGGTTATATCATATATAACCTGGTTGATATAAAAAACGCTAAATTAGAATACGGTATCATATACTCGTATTTAATCAAGCTCCCGCATATATTTCCATACGTGCCCTAATTCGTTTCGCTTGAGCTAGGAAACCTCTATGTGGGACTCTAAATACTCGTCAATACGCCAGCAGTAGGTAATGATCACATCAGATACTCATAAGTCGTCAGCGGTATTAGCTGGACATAACGGCTACCCAGGTATTGTACGAATAGAAGATCAACAAGCAAACTTGTCCAAACTCCCATAGAGCCTATAAGCAACACTTACCGTACAGTCCGGTCTCTTCGTCTGATATATCGCATATCGAGTCTGGAGGTGGAATCGTTAGACCCAACTAACTCGATAAGTCATGCCGATGTGTGGCCTATAACCTTTCGAGAAACTACTGATAACACTTATCAGTAAATCTCATCAGCCCTGGCCAGGGACTTGCTGTTATAGCCAATCGAGCATAGCGCAACATTAACTCCTAATACCAGGAGAAACGAAACCCCTCCTATCGCTCATTACTTCCATGTGACTCGGGACTGTACCCAAAAACCATATGTTTGCACGACTCATTTGAGCCGTGGTAGGGAGGAAATCAAAGCACAGTGGGAACCACATAAGACATTATGACAATCTCGGGTCTACAGACTAACTTGTACAAGTGTCACCAGAGAACTGCTATCTGACGATAGGTAGGGTACTGATTGTAATGAATTCTTGGATGTGTTAATCAAATCAAATAGTCCCCGGAAACGGCGCCATTTGATTGAAATAAATTCTGCTTGTAGTGTATCAAATCAAATAGTCCCGATAACGGTTTCATTTGATCGATAAGAGTTTCTTTGTGTCGGTAATTAGAAAATTGAATAAAGTTCACAATCAAAGAATTATATTTGACCGCAATCAATTACGGTGTCGATTGTAGATCGTAAGCGAGTGCAGATCGTCCACTGGGATTGTGCGATTCGTTTTCATATCTGATTTGTTTGAATTGAAAAGTTAATCGAAAAGAAAACAAAACATGATTCAAGATTTTATCAAAGGTTTCAAGTGTCACTATTCTAATCAAGAATCAAGAAAATGATAAACAATCGAGAATCGGGTTTCGATGATATTTCCAACCAAATGTCAAGAATCTAATTGAGGCTCGTAGGAATCGATCGGATCTATAGACGTGATGTAATCTCAAGATATCGTGTTCTTGTCCTTCGAAGGATTGATACTAGATCGATGATGATCGACGAGAGTTAGGGCTTTCTCGTGAAACTAGGGTTTCATCGTTTAACCCTTGTTCTTTCGTCGATATCATTCACATTCTAGCCTCTAACAATTTCAAGAAACGATCGTAACTCCCCAATCTCGAGTGATATCAATCAAGAAAGCATTGCAACGAATTGGGTCGTCGATTCTTGAACTTGCTAGGGTTTACAAAACTCGTAGGACTCAAGAATCGATTTAAGATTTATTACATCATCATTCTATTGATCGTCTCGACTCCTCGACGAGCGGAGTATTACTCAAACATCACAACAAGAATTACAACTAGAAATTTAGATTGAATCATGATGCAAGAATTTAAAGAAAACAAGATAAAAGAATATCACCTTTTATTTATATCAACAATTTGATTACAGTCGCTCAAGAACTACAAGAGGAAGAACTAAATTGTCGAATTGGCTTCGTTCGGCTCCGTGAGTCGCGGGTCGGCTTGGACCACTTGCTCTGTTGAAGAACGGCTTGGCTCCTAAAAGGTTGCAAGGGTTCTTGCTTGATGGGGTACTCGGGATCTTGGCTTTTGATTGAAATTAGGGTTAGGGTTTCACACAAGCCTTCTCACTAGACTTGTGGAAGAAGATGAAGAAAGAGAGTGAATGGGTCTAGATTGGCTACTAAAATGAACTAATGGAGGGATTGAATAATGTTTTACAAGTGAGCCTAGGGTCTTATTTATAGATCACCCAAACCCTAGGCCTTGAGAAGTTCCCTCCAAAAGTTTGTTGAAAGACTTCTAGAAGTAGTTAGTTAGGCTTAGCTTAGGGTTTAAGCTAGGGTTTAGGGAGAAGTTTCTAGAATACAAGGCTAGTTTAGTGTTGATCCCAAAGCTTGCTGATCTGGCAGAAGTCTCTGGAGTCTTCTGGAAACTGACATGTCTTGCTGAAGTGTGGGAGCTGAGATAGACATTGTGCACCAAAATTGAGGTGATGAAGGGGCAAGACCGCCGCGGAACCGCGGCGCAAGCCGGCTTAGGCCGCGGTTCCGCGGCTCTTTGGAGGCCTTAGGGCTTGTGTCTTCTGGTGTGATCTTGGGCTGACTTTTGGAGCTTTATCTAATGTGTTGATCTGTATTTGTCCCTTTGGATTGATACCAGAACTGAAATCATTGAGTTGGCGTCATGTTTTAGCTGTGTCTATTTGAGCAAGCTTCTGATTTTCCTGTACGGACTTCGAAACACGGGTTGCAATATATAGAAATGATGCCATGCTATGAAATGCAGTCAATTTCCCTAGAAATGCCTGTTTTAAGGTCTAACACATGTAATCTGATATTTTGCTACTGTTTTGCTAATATGCGAAATATGAATGCCGAACACTTCTATATGAATGCAAATGATGAGGAAATTGCCGGCTAAAATATGCAATATTTTCGACTAATCAAATTCCCCCAAACTTAATTTCGATCGTCTCGAGCGAACTTTTTATTAAAAAGAGAAGGAGAAAATAAAGAAAGAGAAAAACTAACTAGCACACTTTCGTAGGCAACACGATTGCACTGAGCATGTGCAACAAGCCTTTAAACCTCTAGGTGTCCCTAGTAGGAGGAGTGTTGTCTCCTGAGGGTTTTCAGCGGATTGCACCCACAAAATCCAATAATAAAAGAAAGATCATGGATATTACATTTAAAGAAAATAATCGTAGATGAAAAGCTTCGAAAATTATGGTTTCCAACTAAGCTAGCTTTTCGGTTGTCATGAGCCCTATCTTAATGGTCATGAAAAGATGTTAGAAATCACATCCTCCCTCAATAAAACATCGTCTTATTTTTCATTCCTATCTTTCTTCCAAATATCGATCATATAACCCTGCGTGTGTGTAAAGACATCCTTACACCCGGAGAATTCAATTCAAGCTATCATACTCTTGCCCATCAGCCTCAGTACTTTTTAATTAATGAATATTTAGATGAGATTGCTCACACACTTTCATGCGACCGTTAATACTTCTTGAGGTACTAACCGACCGATTACTCCTGTGCTTGCTTACTTGGTGTATTTTCCTCGTCCTGCACCACCTTAGGCATAGCAGTGACTCTCAGACCAGTTGGCCTTAGGGCACTAGGTGAAGAAGCACCCTCGCTATACATTTTTATTGCCCTCGGTGATAACAAAACCAGTGTCCATTTTTCTCACCACTTTATATTTTTTACTCATTTTTTTCTTTTTATTTCCTTCATACATCGGCTTCAAGACAAGAGCATTTCAAGGTATCCTCTACTATCCCAGGCTTCAAGACGTGTGCAAGTGCGAATAGCAGGGTATCAACGTTCAAAATGTTTGGCTTCCAGAATAGAAACTATTTTTCAGACTTATTTTTATCCTCAGATTAGTGACGTCCTTCATCTTACTAACCCTTGGGACAACGGCTCATAACTACTTATTACTAGTTCGTATAAGAAAACTTCAAATTTTCTTAGTTTTCTTAAATTTTTCTAATTTCATGGATGTAATTTTTTCACTATCTAAACTTTCATTATCTTATTTATATACAAAAAAAGTGTCAATATTAAAATTATTTTTATACTTGAAAATTTTAAATTTTTATGGATTTTGAAATTTTTTTTTTAAAACTTTTATAGATTTTTAAAAGAAATGTTTTGTGCTTATGCAAATGATATGCAAATGATGCAAAAATAAGCACAAACCTCCCCCAAACTTGTTTTCAACAGTGTCCTCACTGTTGCCAACAGCTATATCTGAAAAACCTGTAAGTATGGGAGGAATTATTAGTGGGGGCAAAATATATAAGTGAAGAACTTCCCCCAAACTTACTCTTTTCACTCACCTCCATTCAAAAGATGATGCAGTGATATGCAGGACATGAAGGTGAGACGGAGGAATTTTTAATCCAAATAAACTGGCTCTTGTAAGAACAAGAGCTTCTCCGTGGGGTCAGTGGAAAAATACGGCTTTAGTCTATGTCCATTTACTTTGAAAAAGGTGCCGTTTTTCATATTTTCTACTTCTACTGCCCCGTGCGGGTATACAGACCGCACAACAAAAGGTCCCTTCCATCGAGATCGAAGCTTACCCACGTGAAGGTGTAATCGTGAATCATAAAGAAGGACTTGTTGACCAGGTGAAAATGTTTTCCTCAGAATTTTTTTATCGTGAAAAACTTTAGTCCTATTCTTTGTGATTACAGCGTTATCATAAGCTTCATCGCGGAGTTCGCTTAGCTCATTTATTTGCAGCTTCCGAAATTTGCAAGCAAGGTTTAGATCAAAATTTATTTCCTTAATAGCCCATAATGCTTTATGCTCTATCTCGACAGGTAGGTGACATGTTTTTCCAAACACTATCCTATATGGAGACATCCCTAGGTCGGTTTTATATGCAGTTCGGAATGCCCAAAGAGCATCCGTCAGTTTGGTCGACCAGTCTTTTCTATTTTTAGCAACAGTTTTCTCCAGGATAAGTTTCATTTGTCTGTTTGAGATTTCAGCCTGCCCGCTTGTTTGGGGATGATAGGGTGTAGAAAGTCGGTGGTTGATTGAGTATTTCCGCATCAGAGTCTCGAAAGATCTGTTGCAGAAATGTGTCCCATTATCGCTAATGATAGCGCGTGGGTGTCCAAATCGTGAGAAGATATTCTCTTTTAAGAACTTAATGACAACTTTCTTGTCATTAGTGCGACATGAAATGGTTTCTACCCACTTTGAGACATAATCAACCGCCAGCAGTATGTACAAATTCCCAAAGGAGTTGGGAAATGGACCCATAAAATCTATGCCCCAAACATCGAATATTTCAAAAACCAGAATGGGTTGCTGAGGCATTTCATTCCTCTGGGAGATTCTACCCGTGTGCTGACATTGTGTACAGGTTTTGCAATGGTCAAATGCGTCCTTGAATAAGGTCGGCCAATAAAATCCACATTGCAAAACCTTCTCTGCCGTTTTTCTAGGACCGAAGTGACCCCCACAGGCCTGATCATGACAAAAAGAAAGAACACTCTTGAACTCTTCATTCGGGACACATCAGCGAATGATCTGATCAGGACAATATTTAAACAGATAGGGCTCGTCCCAATAAAAGTGTTTTACTTGGGATAGAAAACGGTATTTGTCCTGTTTCGACCAATCGCTCGTTATCAGTCCCGTGGCATGATAGTTCACAATATCCCTAAACCATGGTTCATTGGATACGCTCAAGAGTTGCTCGTCAGGAAATGAGTCATTGATCGGCAGGGTCACAGAAGAAGAAGAGATGCGTGAAAGATGGTCAGCTACTACGTTTTCACATCCTTTCTTATCTTTGATAACAAGATCAAATTCTTGTAACAGAAGGATCCAACGTATTAGTCGACCTTTTGCATATTTCTTCGCCAGAAGATGTTTTAAGGCGGAATGGTCAGTATACACAACTATAGGTGAGCCAATTAAGTAAGGCCTGAATTTTTCTAATGCAAATACAACCGTTAAAAGTTCTTTTTCAGTAGTTGTATAATTGATTTGCGCATCATTCAGGGTCTTACTTGCATAGTATATTACGTGTGGCATCTTTTCGATGTGCTGTCCTAAGACTGCACCTACTGCAAAGTCGGATGCGTCACACATTAGCTCAAAGGGGTAGTCCCAGTTTGGTGATGATAGCACGGGGGCTGAAGTGAGTGAGTGTTTAAGTGAGTCGAAAGCTGTCTCGCAGTCCGAGTCAAAATGGAAGGTCGTATCCTTGGCCAGGAGAAGAGTTAAAGGTCTAGAAATTTTGCTAAAGTCCTTAATGAATCTTCTATAAAAGCCCGCATGGCCAAGGAAAGATCGAATATCTTTGACGCTTTTGGGATGAGGGAGGTTTTGAATGACATCTATCTTAGCTCTGTCAACCTCAATGCCTTTCTGTGAAATAACATGTCCAAGAACAATTCCTTCTTGGACCATAAAATGGCATTTTTCCCAGTTCAAAGTTAAGTTCTTCTCTTTGCAACGAGTAAGAACAGCGTCAAGATTCGATAGGCAATCAGAAAAAGAGTCTCCAAAAATCGAGAAATCGTCCTTAAAGATCTCCAGAAAATTCTCTACCATATCAGAGAATATCCCCATCATACACTGCTGAAAGGTAGCGGGAGCATTGCATAACCCGAAGGGCATGCGACTGTAAGCAAAGGTACCAAAAGGACAAGTAAAAGTGGTTTTATCTTGATCCTTTTTGGCGATGGGGACCTGATTGTAGCCTGAGTATCCGTCCATAAAACAATAATACTCTCGTCCCGCTAAGCGTTCCAGCATTTGATCAATGAATGGTAGAGGAAAGTGGTCTTTCCTCGTGGCAGCATTGCATACACGCCACCCAGTTTGGGCGCGTGTCTGAATCAACTCATTTGCCTCATTGGTTATAACAGTGATGCCGGATTTCTTAGGGACGACATGTATAGGACTCACCCATTGGCTATCGGAGACGGGGTATATAATACCATTATCTAAGCATTTGACGATCTCTTTCATTACTGCTTCCTTCATGACGGGATTCAACAGTCTCTGTGGTTCTCGGGTTGGTCTGGCATCATCCATCACATGTATATGATGTTCAACTATCAAGGGACTAATCCCTTTGATGTCCGCCATACTCTAACCAAACGCCTCTTTGTTAGATCTCAGTACCGATAAAAGTGCATTCTCTTGCTCTAATGCTAGAGAAGCGGATATTATAACCGGTAAAGACTCCTTCTCACCTAAATAAGCATATTTCAGATGAGACGGTAAAATTTTTAGATCTAATTCGGGCGGAGAAATGATAGAAGGAGGGATCATAGAGTGATTTTTGGATTTACAAAGAAGCTCAGAGCCTGTGAAAGATACAGACTCGGGTGGAGAAAAGTCAGGAGTGCAGGACTCAAGTGTAGGTAAAGTGTCCTCACTAAGATCTTGTGTGAAATCAAACAGAGATGTTGTAATGTCATCGAGATCAGTAAAGCAAAGTTCCTCAGCTCCACAACTATCGGGAGCGATCTCGTGGACAGAGCACACATCTAAAATATGAGCAGAGGGTTCTGATGGCTGACTTCCAACCTTGTAGATGTTTATTTCAATGGTCATATTTACAAATGATAAGTTCATTGAACCGTTTCTACAGTTTATAACAGCGTTGGAAGTGGCAAGGAAAGGACGACCCAGAATCACCGGAATTTGGCCCCGGGGGTTTGCTACAGGCTGTGTGTCAAGTACAATGAAGTCTACAGGGAAAACAAATTCCCCGACCTTTATCAACACATCCTCTAATTCGCCCCTTGGTTTGGTGATTGAACGGTCTGCCATTTGGAGAGTGCAGTGAGCAGGTTTCAGCTCTCCAATCCCCAGTTGCTCATATACAGAATATGGAAGTAGGTTAACACTTGCGCCAAGGTCTAAAAGAGCACGATTTATGTTATTACCCCCAATAGAAATCGATATTGTAGGACATCCTGGGTCCTTTCGTTTCTTTGGTAGCTGGGGAATAAAAGCAGTGCTGATATTATTAGCCATGAAGACCTTCTTCGGCACTTGGGTCTTCCTCTTCCTAGTGCACAAGTCCTTAAGAATTTTCGCATAAGCGGGGACTTGTTGAATTGCATTTAGGAGAGGGATATTGATGTTAACCTGTTTGAACATTTCCATAATTTTCTCCATATGAGGACTCGTTCTATTACCCCTTAACCGATTCGGGTAAGGAGCTTTCGCAATAAGCGCTGAGTCTATCATAGGAGAAGGAAGAGGGGGTAGACGAGGTCCCAAAAGAGGTGTGGGGACCGTCTGTGGAGAACTATAAGGGTTGGGTTGAGGTGTTGAGCCTAGTGGGAAATGGAGAATAGGCTCTCGAGAAGGTGGTGTGGTAGAAGAAGAAGGATCAGAAGGAGAAGTGTGTGTGTGTGGAAAGGTCTCAGCCGGAGTGTCGATATGATTTTTAATATTATCAATACCTTCCCCGACATGATTATTCAGCACTCTTCCCGATCTCAACGTTGTGATGGCATTTAGATTGTAATGCCCAGGATTCTGTAGGGGTTGAGAGGGAAGTTTCCCTTTTTCTCTCGCACTCATTTCGGTTTTAAGGCGTGCGATTTCAGCTTCCATCGATCTGATACTCTCAGCTTGAGACGCTGAGTTTTTCTTTATCTCACTGACGGAAGATCTAACCTCAGTCGAAACCTCTATGAAATTTGATAAAAGTGATTTCATGGTTTGAGTGAATTGAGAGAATTCGTCAGAACAGAACAACTACATAGGATTAGACTGTGCAGGAGTGTTGACCTAGTTTTGGAAATTTTGTGACTGGTAGGGGTGCTGAGTGAGTTGAAGGGGTTGCTGTTGTGGTGGAGGAAGAGCCCTTTGAATTATTCGTGTTTGGAACCGTTTTTGAGATTGGTTTTGGTTCTAAGCGAAATTTGGGTGATTCCTCCAACCCTGATTGTACGTGGAAGAATATGGATCGTTTCTAGGTCGTTGAAATGCGGCATTAGAATGCTCGTGACCTTGAAATGCAGAGTTTAATGGACATTCTTCCGTTAAATGAGACGGATCAGAACAGCAGCCACAAACAGTTTTGGGGAGCGACATTGGATTTAGGGAGGCTGCAGAAAATTTGTGTTCCATAGCGTCGAGCTTCTTTTGCATTACTGCCATCTCAGCTCGAACACCTATGGACACATCTATTTGGTGTACGCCACCCCTATTCAATGGTTGGGTTCCACTCTCCCACTGTAGTGATTTTTCAGCGAACTCTTCTAAATACTTCCAAGCTTCCCCATCATCCTTGGTCATAAAAGTACCTTGACACATGTTTTCAAGGCTCTGTTTAGTGTTTGGGTTAATGCCCTCATAAATGATTCGGCAAAGCTCCCATCTCGGGATGCCGTGATGAGGACACTGAACCAATAGATCCTTGAAACGTTCAAAGCATTTAGAGAATGGTTCAGTAGGGAGCTGGGCAAATTGATTCAGTTCGCTACGGATTCGAGCTGTCTTTTGTATTGGGTAAAATTTCTTAAGGAATGCAGTGACGAATTCTTCCCAATTCGTAATAGAGGGTGCGGTAGTGTTATATAGCCACTTCTCGGCTATATCGCACAATGTAAATGGAAGAAGTCGTAGACGCATCGCATCGCATCCACTGAAAGTTGTGACGTACCCATCATTGCGCATACGTTTTCAAATTTGGTAATGAAAATGTAAGTGTCCTCAGTCTCGAGTCCGTGGAATTTGGGTAAAAGGTTGATGTACTGGGGTTTAATCTTAAAGTTATCCCCATTGGCTGGTGGTGTGGATAAGCAGGTCGAAAGAGGACCTCGAAGTGGATAGCACCTCTCCTGGAGAGAGATGCGGGGTGGATTCTGCGCACCAACGGACGACGGCAGATTAGGGTTAAAGAAGTATGATGGAGGTGGATCCATCGGTGTGGGTGTGGTAGTGGGTAAAGAAGAAGTAAATGGAGAAATATCGACTTCGGAGTCGATAAAGGGTACGCGGACTAAACGGGCACTAGAATTCCGTGTCCAGCCTATCTTGTACTAAAAAGGGTTAGTACAAGTGGCAGCGTTGGCTTATAATTGGGGTAAATGAATGAATGCGGTGTTTGCTTTGAAAAAGGGCGGATTTTTGAAAAAAATGATGCGACACAACAAATGCAGCACACAAACCCTAGAATCTAGTGGTCACCTAGGTCCGGCTCTAGACCGCTCCTAACTGCCAAAAGACAAGTCGTAGGATAGAATCCTCCACTGCCTCTTTGTTCCCCTGTGGCCAGGTAAGTGCCAGGTAAGTGGGAAGGTACTCCACTACGTAAGTAGTGGGCCTAATTAATAACCACTAGCCTTCGACACACTTGCCTAGGCACCACAAGAAAACGCGGATAAGCAATGAATTACCCACGGCCTTCTTCTGTCCTAAGTGAGCGCGACAGTCCTTAGAGTCATCTCTAGATATTTTTTAGTTAATGTGGATCAATGCGAATGCAAGTTTTGCGGTTTTCGGGGCCTAGGAAGGGTAATGAAATCCCCACCTAATTTGGATTTAGCCGTGCCCCTTAATATCCGTATTTAGAATGCAAACAACCAAGAAACAAAATCACGCACAAATTTAATTTTGCAATTTGCGAGCTGCTATTCTTTGCAAAGAATCCTGCAGAAAATTATTAGTTGGAGCTAAAAAGAGGAGAGAGGAGAAGGTAAGAAATCACCTGAGAGAAAAATTTCTCAGAGAACGCTTCACCAAGCCGCGGTTCCGCCGCAATAGGGGGCTCCCACCGCTCTTCCGCGGTCGTTTGAAGAGAACACTGCACCAAATTTCACCAGGGAGCTTCTGTAGACTCCTTCTGCTCTCTGGTATTTTCAAACAAATTTTTCCAATTTCCAGCAAGCTCCAGATCTCCTTGCAATGAAACACAACAAATTGTTTAGGGTTTGCACGAATTTTGATCTCAAAAATCACAATGAAATAAATCTTTCAATTCAAACTTTGATATAAAACGAATTAGCGCGTAATCCCCGGCAACGGCGCCATTTGATTGTAACGAATTCTTGGATGTGTTAATCAAATCAAATAGTCCCCGGCAACGGCGCCATTTGATTGAAATAAATTATGCTTGTAGTGTATCAAATCAAATAGTCCCGATAACGGTTTCATTTGATCGATAAGAGTTTCTTTGTGTCGGTAATTAGAAAATTGAATAAAGTTCACAATCAAAGAATTATATTTGACCGCAATCAATTACGGTGTCGATTGTAGATCGTAAGCGAGTGTGGATCGTCCACAGGGATTGTGCGATTCGTTTTCATATCTGATTTGTTTGAATTGAAAAGTTAATCGAAAAGAAAACAAAACATGATTCAAGATTTTATCAAAGGTTTCAAGTGTTACTATTCTAATCAAGAATCAAGAAAATGATAAACAATCGAGAATCGGGTTTCGATGATATTTCCAACCAAATGTCAAGAATCTAATTGAGGCTCGTAGGAATCGATCGGATCTATAGACGTGATGTAATCTCAAGATATCGTGTTCTTGTCCTTCGAAGGATTGATACTAGATCGATGATGATCGACGAGAGTTAGGGCTTTCTCGTGAAACTAGGGTTTCATCGTTTAACCCTTGTTCTTTCGTCGATATCATTCACATTCTAGCCTCTAACAATTTCAAGAAACGATCGTAACTCCCCAATCTCGAGTGATATCAATCAAGAAAGCATCGCAACGAATTGGGTCGTCGATTCTTGAACTTGCTAGGGTTTACAAAACTCGTAGGACTCAAGAATCGATTTAAGATATATTACATCATCATTCTATTGATTGTCTCGACTCCTCGACGAGCGGAGTATTACTCAAACATCACAACAAGAATTACAACTAGAAATTTAGATTGAATCATGATGCAAGAATTTAAAGAAAACAAGATAAAAGAATATCACCTTTTATTTATATCAACAATTTGATTACAGTCGCTCAAGAACTACAAGAGGAAGAACTAAATTGTCGAATTGGCTTCGCTCGGCTCCGTGAGTCGCGGGTCGGCTTGGACCACTTGCTCTGTTGAAGAACGGCTCGGCTCCTAAAAGGTTGCAAGGGTTCTTTCTTGATGGGGTACTCGGGATCTTGGCTTTTGATTGGAATTAGGGTTAGGGTTTCACACAAGCCTTCTCACTAGACTTGTGGAAGAAGATGAAGAAAGAGAGTGAATGGGTCTAGATTGGCTATTAAAATGAACTAATGGAGGGATTGAATAATGTTTTACAAGTGAGCCTAGGGTCTTATTTATAGATCACCCAAACCCTAGGCCTTGAGAAGTTCCCTCCAAAAGTTTGTTGAAAGACTTCTAGAAGTAGTTAGTTAGGCTTAGCTTAGGATTTAAGCTAGGGTTTAGGGAGAAGTTTCTAGAATACAAGGCTAGTTTAGTGTTGATCCCAAAGCTTGCTGATCTGGCAGAAGTCTCTAGAGTCTTCTGGAAACTGACATGTCTTGCTGAAGTGTGGGAGCTGAGATAGACATTGTGCACCAAAATTGAGGTGATGAAGGGGCAAGACCGCCGCGGAACCGCGGCGCAAGCCGGCTTAGGCCGCGGCTCTTTGGAGGCCTTATGGCTTGTGTCTTCTGGTGTGATCTTGGGCTGACTTTTGGAGCTTTATCTGATGTGTTGATCTGTATTTGTCCCTTTGGATTGATACCAGAACTGAAATCATTGAGTTGGCGTCATGTTTTAGCTGTGTCTATTTGAGAAAGCTTCTGATTTTCCTGCACAGACTTCGAAACACAGGTTGCAATATATAGAAATGATGCCATGCTATGAAATGCAGTCAATTTCCCTAGAAATGCAGTCAATTTCCCTAGAAATGCCGGTTTTAAGGTCTAACACATGTAATCTGATATTTTGCTACTGTTTTGCTAATATGCGAAATATGAATGCCGAACACTTCTATATGAATGCAAATGATGAGGAAATTGCCGGCTAAAATATGCAATATTTTCGACTAATCAGGTATCATCTAGAAGTTCTCGACGAGTCCTGTTCGGTGTACCCATTCTCCAATGAACTCCTATGTACAATCTTTGATGTCAAACACTAATAGTTGTGGGATTAACCATCATCCCATACAGGGTCAAGAAACGTACACACTAGTCTATTATGGAATATCGATGTCCTGTCTCAATATTCTCTCAACTAAGAACAGTTAAGGATGTGCTTGTGGACTACACAAGCCCCACTAGTATGATCTGCATCATAGTCCTTGTAGTCAAGCCAACATCCTAAGGGCTTTATCAACATGTATGAAAAGACAGTAAACTAAAACAAGTGCACATGTTAAGATAAAGAGCAACCAGATAGCATACTATCATGCCGAGTAAGAAAGCTTTCTCTATATATATGTCCAAGCATCCACTATAATATACAATAATGGCCTCTAGGGCATGCATATTCCTAAGAAAGTATCTACATCTTCGTTCACCTCGAAGAATCCTGATATTTCCAACGTATGGTTCTCTACTTTATTCTTATACCTATAACATCTCAAAATTTGGACCTTATATTTCAACGAAATACGTGTCTAAAACTAGAGAAATCATAAGTAAAAGGAATATAGTACGAGTACAAACCCTTTTCCTAATAGACATCGAACAACATACATTACCATGTATAAGTCCTCTGAGTTTAACAACTCAAATCATGTGCGTTGTAGGTTGAAAACTATATTATGGTTAAGAATATCTATACTATTATTCAATGCATCTTACCTTCTCCTTAACTAATAAAGGTAAATGTTTAAAACACAATTCTTAAAATTTATATCTCACTTTATAAAATAAAGATACAAATTTTCAATTTTAAAAATTGGTGCATAACAACGATTATTCAAAACCAAATATTTGTCGTAAGGAAAAACCCAGGTGATTTTCTTAAATATCACTAATTACAAAGAATTCTAATATATTGAGGATCTAATCACCCAATTCCCAATATTCTACTCCCACTCAGCATCTGTATTACCATACAGATGTGAGAATCAAGTCCGGTAAATACATACCCTAGAGTCAGAATATAATTGGAAAAGAAGTTTTCAATTAACACCGCACAGTAAAACCGAAACATGAAAATGTTTCGAAGGGGTGACCGGATATTCCTAGTAATGCCTCTTCCACTATCCAGATTCATGACTATAGTAGCAAATTTCCTTTCTCTCACTCCAATCCCTTTATATGTCTTTACTTCTTACTTTCTGTACACCACACTTAGGCTAATTGGTTTTCTTCTTTCCCTACCTTTTGACACATGTCTAAGATTTGGAAGAAGACGATCCAATAAGCATAATAGGTGTACTCACCTAATACTAGGAGCCCTCGTAATCTGAGAGAAGGTAAAGAGAAAAGACAACCGAATAATCCTATTAATTTCTTCAGAACCTGTGGCCATTCTCGAACTAAAACTGCTGGGAACTTAGGCACACTAGTAGGCTAATTTTTGAAGATGGCAACATGGATTTCAAAAATTTCTAGTTTGATAAAGTTCTGAAACCATGAATTGAACTAAAGAGCTACAACCTGCATACAAAACCAAGTGAGCTAAACTAATCCACTATGTGTAGAATACTCTAATCCTCAAGTTTTCTTCAAGTGCTCCGGATCGCGCTTGCAAGCCGATCCTCCTTTACCGAAGATGATCCACCTGAGGAAAACGATCCAAACTCCAGCTTCACCTAGCGGAGCAACCGACGCTCGAAGGTCGCTAGGAATGGAGAGAGGAGATGTAGGAATTTTCCACTATATTTTTCTCTCATTTCCAAAGCTCAAGTGAGCAATTAAAGAAGAAGGAAGAGGAGGTGAAGAAACATGGGTATGAGTAACTCAAGAAAGAATGAGCTAGTGTAGAAGAGCTATCAAGAATGATAGAATGAAGAGTATAGTGGTATGTAGAATAGAATGGCTCCCGATTTTTACAACCATGGAAAATATCTCACAACATTTTACAATACACAAATAATGGCCCACTCCTCTCTACATACTTACAACCATGCTCATGCCACCTCACCCTTCACCTCATTTGCAAATGATTTTCTAAAAAGAAAACCATATATTAAGATGTCTATCTTCTAGAAGATATTCCGTATAAATACGAAATACAACTCGGTATACGTATCGAAATACATATACGCGTATTCATATAAAAATACGAATAGCCAAGAGAGAAAATGAATAGTGAAAAATAATACTAGAATACATATATTAAATATATATATATATATATATATATATATATAAATTATCAAATAAAATCTTGATTTAATAATCTGGCTTAATCTTAAGCTGCTTGTATTATCAACCGTCCGATTAAAGTCTGTGTAGCCTGTACACATATTTAATCGGATACTTGTATGTACCAACATACGTCATCTACATCATATCGCCTAAACCAGAAAACCCCTCTGTGTGGGACTCTAAAGACTCGTCAATATACTTACAGTAGGTTTAACCACAAGCACGTCAGCGGCACTAGCTGTACGTAACAGCTACCTAGGTATTGAGCGAAAGGAAGGCCAATAAGAAAACTCATTCGTACCCCTACTGAGCCTGTCTGTGACAATCTCCGTACAGTCTGATCTGTTTATTTAAGAGTATCGCATATCAGGTTTAGGGGGTGGATAAAGTCAAACCCCTAATAACGCGATATTTCGTGTCGGTGTGAAGCCCATCACCCACTGAGAAACTACTGATCCAAATCAGTAATTTTCTTCCACCTTGGCCAAGGATTTCTGGTGATGGCCACCCGTGCACAACGCGACATCAACCCCCAATACCGGGAGAGACGAATCCCCGACGATCCGCTCACTGTCTCTATGTGGCTCAGGACTGTACCCAACTAAAGCCTGTTTGCACGATTCCTTTGAGCCATGGTACAGTAGTAATCAAGTACAATGGGAACTCACACAAGACAAATGACGATCTCAGGTCAACAGACATGTAGGGTTACTAGGCACTGTCACAAGGTTCTACATAGCATCAACCATGCCCGAATCAAATTTTTCATATGCCGAACAACCCTAACCAAGATCTTAGACTAGAGATTAGGCGAAACAAAGAGCAAGTAAACAACTTTACTTCTAAGAGCTAAGGACTACAACCATTGTAGTCCGTTCCTTCATTTCTAAAGCTCCGTGTTGAGGTCCCTTCGCTGTGATCATCATATATCCGGACTCTAGAGAGGCTCCATGAAGAGAAAGATGCAACCTTGCTCCCGATCTTCAATAACTAAGATGATCTACCTTGAAAAAACTCAAACCCAAGCTCTTGCTTTGCTAATCAAGTATTAACAAAGCAAACGCCCTAATCTAAGCGGCTAGAATAGATAAGGATGATGAAGTAGGAATTTAGCTCTCATTTGTTTTCAATTTCTCACTCATTTTCATCACATTTAAAAAGGCTAGAAAGCTTTTCATCAAAGAGGAAGAAGAAGAAGAAGCAAATCAATTTATGATGAATAATGAAATATGTGTGGTTAGAAATGCAACCATGGGTTAAGAATGAAAACTTAACCCATGTAGAGAATTAACTATGGTAAAGGGTTGGGTTGGGTTAAAGAAATATCAACAAAAATATCTTTACAAAATATCTTTGCTCAAAAACAAAAGCAAAGCTTCTAGAAGCTTCAAGAAAGCTTAACCCTAATCCAAACTCTAACCATATTTAAACTCCACAAAACATGTTGCATTTATAACCCTAACTTGTTACAATATTATATATCACATATACAATATTTATTGTAACAAAATAAAATAATACAATTAACATATATCACATATATATCAATGTATTACCCGAATGAGAAAAAGAATTTTTAAGTGAGCTTATATTAGTTAATGTAATTTAATATATCAAATATATAATTATACATTAAATTATCGAATCAACACTTGATCCGATAATCCGGTTATATCGCATATAACCGACTAATATAATCTGTATCAGTTCATCGAATCAACACTTGATCCAATGACCCGGCTATATCACATATACCCGGCCGATATCTCATATCGCGAGAATCTAATACGGTATCACATACACGTATTATTCTCGGTCCCGCACATATCACATATGTGCTCCGACTCCGTTTTGCCTGAGCCAGGAAACCTCTGTGTAGGACTCTAAAGAATCGTCAATACGCCGGCAGTAGGTGATGATCATATCAAACACCCACAAGCTGCAAGCGGTCAGCTAAACGTAACAGCCACCCAGGTATTGACCAATCAGAAGAACAACAAGCAAGCTTGTACATTCTCTCGTGAAACCAACCAGTAACACTCCCGTACAGTCCGGTCTCTTCGTCTGATATGTCGCATATCTCGTGTAGGGGTGGTAAACGTCAGACCCCAGTAGCTTGAAAAGTCGTGTCGATATGAGGTCTATAACAGTTCGAGAAACTTCTGATAACCCTTACCAGTAAATCTCATCAACCCTGACCAGGGATTTCCAGTTATAGCCAATCGAACACAGCGCAACATCAACTCCTTATACCGGGAGAGACGAAACCCCTCCTATCGCTCATTGCCTCCATGTGATTCGGGACTGTACCCAAAAGCCACCGTTTTGCACGCCCTCTTGGACGTGGTATGATGGAAATCAAAGCGCAGTGGGAATCACACAAGACTCTATGACGATCTCGGGTCTACAGACTAACATGTACCAGTGTCACCAGAGAACTGCTATCTGACGTGAGGTATAATACCATCTGGGAGTTCTCGGCGAGTCCGTCCAGTGTACCCAGTCTCCACTGAGCACCCGTATACCTTCTCTGAAGTCAAACACCAATGGATATGGGATCATCCATCGCCCATCATATGGGTCAAGAAGAGCATACACTAGTCTACTCTGGAGTATCGATTCCCTGTCTCGGTACTCCCACGACTAGGAACATTTAAAGGATGTACTTGGCGACTATACTGTCCCCACTAGTATGATCTGCATCATAGTCCTGGTAGTCAAGTACTCATCCTGAGGGCTTTATCAACATGTGACATAGAGACAATCAGAGTACATGTTAAGATAAAGAGTAACCAGATAGCATACTATCATGTCGAGAAAGAAAGTCCTCCCTATATATGTCCAAGCATCCACTACAATATACAACGTATGTACAGTAATGGCCTCTAGGGCATACACATAACTAACAATCTCCCACTTGCACTAGGGCCATCTGTTGTAGTATCTCATACCCAACAATAAGCTGTGGTTGAAGTATCTCATACTCAACCATCCCATAAAAGTCTCTACTGGAAATAGGCCTTTGTGAGTGGATCCATGCTGTTGTCCTCTGAGTCTACTCTCCTAACCTCGATCTACCTGGAGATCAAACATCTCCATGATTAGGGGATACTGCCTAAGAATATGTCTGGATCAAAGATGGGACGGGGGTTCCTAGGCCTAAGCCACAACTCCATTGTCACACAATGGCAGGAACGAAGTTCATCTCATGAACTTATATATATATCAAGACTGCCTCTTTGGTAGTATCCTTGGTAACGATGTATCTTGCCTTTAATCGTCTAGTAAGTCACGGTATCTAGCTTGGAACTCTTCCAACATACCGTCCCTCCACTGAGGGTAAAGACAATGCCTGCGACTAACATTCAGTCGTCCTTATCACCCTGGAACCATTCCAGTGATTCTCCCAAGGATCGATTGATACCATCTCACTACAACTAGTGAGTATCCTAACATCCAATTAGATCTATCTCATAGATCCAAAACCCAGGATTTAGGAGGTATCACCTTGATCCTATAGAGAATCTTTGTGATAAGAGGAGATTGACCGAGCGTAGCATAGGAATCTCCTTCCCTATCAAGAGTATGTCATCCACGTACTATATGAGGATCACCACCATACTCTCTACTACCTTTTTGTATATACAAGGTTCATCTACCATTTTGATGAAGTCAAACTCTTCGACTACCATCAAAACAGATGTTCCAACTCCGCGATGCCTGATTTATCCTATAAAACATCTTGCACACGTTTCCGCTGCTCCCACTTTCTACAAAGCCTTCTGGCTGTATACTTATAGACGCTCTCTTCCAAATCATCATTTAGAAAAGCAGTCATGACACCCAACCACCAGATATCATAGTCATGGTATGTAGAAGTGGCAAGTAGGATCTGGATGGACTTAAGCATAACTTTGAAAGTCTCAACTTTTCCATGTACCAAGTAATCTTCTCAAGATATACTTGCTCCTGATGGGGATTTAACCCTTCAGATAAAGCAACCAAAGTCCATACTTTGTTGGTGTATAAGGATTCCATCTCAGATCGCTGAGCATCCAGCCATTCTCATAGAGTCATCACTCCTGATGTCCTGCACGAAACTAGTTGGGTCATCATCTCATGATGCAATCCTCTCTCCCACTGTCATAGAGAAACCGAAGTATCTCTCAGGTGGATGAGGAACCCTACCAGATCGGCGGAGAGGCTGAGATTCGTTGGAAACTATTGAATCCTCCGGGTTTACCAAATCATCAGCTGCAGTTTGTATAGCTGGAACTCCTTCTAGTTCTACCTCATTACCACTAATTTCTTCACAAGAAATTCCCTTTTTCTCAAAAAATGGTATGCCGAGAAATAAAATATCTTTTGTTCCTCGGTGTGGTAGAAGATATTCCCTTGCGAATGCTTGGGATATCAAACAAACTTCCACAGAACTGACCTTGCCTCGAGCTTGTCCGGATTTTTCTTTTGACATAGGCCGGACAACCCCAAATCTTAACATCTTTAAGAGATGGGCTCTTCCCATACCATATCACATATGGAGTGGTAGGCATCTGATTTGGTTGGAACCCTATTCAATAGGTATGCAACTTCTCAAGTGCATAACCCTAAAAGAAAATAGGCAACTCAGTAGTACTCATCATAGAGCACACCATATCACATAAGGTGCGATTGCTCCTGTTGGAGATAGTGCCCTCAGAGTCAATTATTGGATCACAGGCACGTGATTGCAATGATTGAGGGAGGACCTATCCCGGTAGGACAGTCTTACTCGAGATGATAGTTTACTATCTGGTTTACCTTTATCATCGTGTACTGCTTTAGGTGACATGACAGGTCACTATTGCACGTTGATAGAGCCCCTAGGATTCTTGCTTGACTGCCGGCAGTATGAGGGCGATCATATAAGTGAGAGCTGGAGTCTATTAGCACATGCTTTAAAGGTCCCTAGTCGTAGGAGTTTCGAGACAGGGCATCGATTCTCCAGAGTAGACTAGTGTATACAGTCGAGACCCCGACGAGGGGCGGTGGCCGGTCTCACAAGCCACTGGTGTCAGTTGGTTCACCTAAGATGTATACAGGTGCTCATTGGGTTATGAGTACACCGGAAAGGACTCGCCGGGAACATGCTAGTTGGTCTTATACCTGACGTCAAATAGCAGTTCCCTGGTGACATGTGTACAGGTTAGTTCATCGACCTGGGGATCGTCATTTGTCTCGTATGAGTTCCCACTGTACTTTGATTACTACCCTACAAAGACTCAAAGGAGTCGTGCAAACAGGTTTTAGTTGGGTACAGTCCCGAGCCACATGGAGGCAGTGAGCGGATCTTCGGGGGTTCGTCTCTCCCGGTATTGGGGGTGAGGTCGCGCTGTGTCTAGGAGAGCCATTACACGAAGTCCTTGGCCAAGGCAGGAGATTTACTGGTAGGTATTCCAGTAGTATCTCAGGGTGTTCTGGGCTACACTCCGACACGACTTGTACCGCTTTTGGGGGTCTGACTTTTACCAACCCCCTAGGCCCGACATGCGATGCTCATAGACGAACGGACCGGACTGTACGGATATTGTCACTGACAGGCTCAGTAGGGTGTCAGGATGAGTTCGCTCATCGACGTCCCTTTTAGTCAATAGCTGGTGGCCCGTTACGTATTGGCTTATACCTCTGACGTGCTAGTGGTTAAATCCACAGCCATAGTATTGACGAGTCTTTAGAGTCCACCACACTTTCAGTTACTCAAGCTTTCGGGCGAAACGCTGTAGAGGCCGTATGGAGATATGGCAGGGTCCGATCAGATACGTGCGGTATTGCACGGATCAGGATCGGACAGTTTTGTACTAGTGGCCGTATAGTTATATGGCAGCGTTCGATCAGATACGTGCGGTATTGCACGGATCAGGATCAGACGGATATTACTAGCCGGCTTTGGTTTAAGCCGGATCCTAGTATAGTACAGTGTAGATTTTGTCTCATTGCATTTGTATCCGGACGGAATACAGATGCGGGTGTGTATGCACAGCATCGGGGTTTTCCTGTAATTTATTACGGGACCAGTTTTCTGGTGTTGCCAGTTTGCATTCCGTTCCGGCCGGTTTTTCCTTTGTTCTTTCCCGGCCGGACTTTTCCGATGGAGGGGGTAATTTGCAGTTTTGCAAATTACATTTGTGGAGGGGTTTTCTTGCATATAGATTGATTATTATAGCTTCATATCTTTCATCCATGCTTTTGCATTAAATGAGATTGAAAGGGTATGGTTGGATTTAATGAAGCATGGTGTATGTCTAGGATGTGGTCACCTCTTTTCACTTCCTACACTCACCTCCCTTCATGTTTCATATTACATCCTCCACCATTCTCTTTTGGAAGAAAAGTTTGTTTTCATTTTAGAAAAAGAGAAGAAGAAAAAGAAAGAGAGAAGAAGAAGGAGAGAGTTCTTCATTCTTGAGAGTTTCATCTTCTTGATCACATTCATGCTAGAAAAATGCAAGCACCATTTTTCTTATCTCATTTCCTCCATCTATGGCAACCAACCCTAAAGTGAGACATACACTTCTACACTACATTCTACAGCATATCTTGAGCATGTCGAGTTGCCGGCTTCATGCCCGAGTTGCCTCGGTATTGAGGTGGGAGCCCGTAAAAGCTACAGGCGATGTGGTGCCCTTTCCGACGAGGAGGAGACGGACGGAGATCCCGTGAGGAGATCGGAGTGGAGATGAAGACCGGAGGACTCGGATCAGTCGGTATATCTCTAACCCATCCTCTTGTTAGCTTAGACTTGTTAATGGTTACGATCCGGGTGTTTAGTGCGCGGTGGTGCCGGTTTGCTAAGTCCGCAAAATTAAAGTTTATTACCGTTTCCGCGTTTGGCCGTCGGGTTGACGGACGGGGCGCCGCCGTGCACTTACAGTGGTATCAGAGCCTCGCCATTAACTTAGTCTAGCTTGCTGTAATGTGTTTTTCAGTTCCGATCGACCAAATTTCAAAAACCGTATTTTTCCTTCACATCAGTTTCTGTTGAAATATTTTGGTGTCGAAAATTTTTTCAGGTTGTAAAATATTGATGTACTGGAAAATCTAAGAACTCTGTAAAATTTCGATGAAGTGAATCCACAGTTGGAGCGCGGAACCGCCGCACAAAACCCCATTCCGCCGCCCTTCCGCCGCGCACTGTGGAGATCACTGCACCAATTTTTTACAGAGGCCTTCTGGGCTTAAAATATGGGTTTTGGAATATTAAAATTGGGCTCAGGTTTTCTGTGAGTGCTACAGTTTTGATTGGGGGCCCACTTGTTAATTTTTGGTCAATCGGAAAATTTTAAACACATTTTTCACAGTATTTACATTATATCTGCGATCGTGAATGTCACTCGATCGGTAAATCCGGTCTAACTGCTATAGCCCGGTTAGACGGATTTGCGAACGTGACTTTCACGTTGATGTTCTGTTTTTGCTGTGATGTTGCGGATCGGTCGTGGGGGATAGCCTGGATGCAATGCTAGTACTGTGCTGATGTATTATGTGCATTTGATATTGCGGGGCGAGCGTCCGACATGTGGACTGCCGTCACTGCCTGTTTGTATTATTCTTTTGGGGCACGACCTGGTTGCGGTCGATATACCCGGTGTATGTATATTTTACTTTCTGTACTAGGATTACCCCGCGGTGGGGTGCACGGATAGCCGGGTTCTGGAGGGCAACAAGCCCGCATCTCATGGCATTGAGACGGAGGGGGCTTCACTCTGGGATTGGCGGGCTATTCGCCGCACTCGTAGGGGGTACAGGTTGACCCAGGAGGGGTGCCCAAGTTGCCGGATTCCGTGGAGTGCTGGGTGGTCCATTCACGGAGCTGAAGGGGGCTGCCTCGCTTCAGGTTTTGGCGGGTAACTTGCCGCGCCCGTAGGGGTCTAGGATTTCATTGCACAGGCTATCCACACGACCAGGGGAACGTCGGGTTTCAGTAGTGGCTCTGTGAAACCCGGGGATCCCAGATATCTGTATTGTTCTGTGATGCTGTACATTTCTGTGATGTTGCATTTCTTATCACGCCTTGAGCGAATATAATATATTGGTATATATATTAGTAGATGTTGTATATGTTTTTCATCCGCGCTAGTCCAGTCCCCGCTCTGCCGTTAGTAAGCTAACCTAACGGGTGATGACGGGACCCAGTGGCGAATGCGGATGGCATATACGTACGTCAGTATATTTTCGTTCTTTATTGGTGTGATCAATGATGGGACTGCGTTGATTCGGATCAATGCAAGTTAAACAAACCTATTCTGATGTTGTTGGAACATTTTTCAAAAAGCTGTTATTGCAAGGACGTTCACTTTTGTTTTGCATCGTGGTATTCATTTGGAATATCCTGCTCCTCAGTCGACGAGGCAAGGGCCGAGATCCCTTCACCGGGAGTGACCCCTTGGACAGAAGTTTGCATCAGGGCATTAACTTCACTATAGCCGATTACTTTTGCTTTGCACCGTGGTATTCAGTTGGAATATCCTGCACCTCATTCTACGGGGAAAGAGCCGAGATCCCTTCGCCGGGAGTGACCTCTTTAGCAATGGTTTTCGTCACTATATTTTCTAAAAAGCTATCCGTTCCTTCAACGAGATCAAGTTCATTACGTTAAAGGTTTTCGCCAGAAACCATTCGTAGCCCTCCGTCGTTTCATATGGGTAGTCAATAGTATTCAAGCTGTGTATGTTGGCCAAAGTCAAGGCACAGTGATTGGTAGCTATTGGGGTATTCATATGCAGCATAGATAGATGCGTTGGTTTGGGACAGTCGTACTGCCATTTTGGCCAAAGTCAAGGGTATGTACGGGTGGGTTCAAATTAACCTGGACAATGACGGGTAGAACTTGACATGTGACTTATGATTTGTTGGCCTTAGTCAAGGTCATAAGAGCATGGGGCAGAAATCTCATCGGGAGTTTCAAAAGTACTGAAACTTGCCAGATATGCGCATACCTTCTGGAGTGTGATACCGTGAGCGGATTCCGTCACGTTATCATGTAATGATAGTTGGATCCCGATTCCCACTGATGAGTTGGTTTACTCCTCGGGTGACCCCGACTAATTCTTCTTTCAGGTTTGGAGGAGAATTTGAGGTACAGTGGGAGGTTTCCAGATTAGATAAATTGGTAACCATTCTGATCTAGGATAGAGTGCACGCTGAGTGTTTCTTTTCTCTCTCTCTCTGGCAGCGACCATTGACCCGACCCAAGACTATGACTCAGAGACCAAGTTAACCGAACCTTCTTAACACTGGCTTTTGGATTATCAGAGTTGCAGACCTCATTGCCACTCCTACTTTTACCCTTTTCTCCAGGACACCCCGTATTACTGCGAACGTCCACTTCCATTGGACAAAACCATCGTATGGTTAGATACGAACTCGAAGGAATTTATTCGAGGATGGTTTCCGGTTCTGGAGAAAACGGATAGGACTATTCAGTTGTCTTTTCTTTTCACCCTCTCTCAGGTTGCGAGTACTCCTTAGTTTAGGAGTAGTACACCTATTATGCAAATTGGATAGTCTTCTTCCAAACCATAGGCTGGTGCCGACCGGTAGGGAATGAAGAAAACCAGTTAGCCTAAACGGTGTACAGAAGGTATTAAGTTCAGACAAAGCAAGGGATTAGTAAGAGGGCAAAGTAAATTGCGGCTGCTATTCACGACCAAACCAAGTATTTCTTCGCCAATCTTAAATCACCTTTGTATTTCTCCAGGACACTCCGTATCACTACGAAGATCCCATTTTATTGGATAATCCATCGTATGGTTATATACGAACTCGAAAGGAACTTGTTCCAGTTCGGGGATGGATCCTGGTTCAGGAGAAATAGGAATAAAGTACATTCAGGTGTCTTTTATCTTCACCTTCTCTCGCGTTGCGAGTGCTCCTAGGATTAGGACAGTACACCCTTTATGCTTATTGGATATTCTTCTTCCAAATCATAGGCTGGTGCCGAACGGTAGGGAAGGAAGAAAACCAATTGGCCTAAGGGGTGTGCAGAAGGTAATGACTAAAGACATATAAAGGGATTTGGAGAGGTGGAAAAGAATTATACGGTTATAGTTGTGAATCTGGATAATGGATGAGGCATTGCTAGGAATACCAGGATACCCCAACGAAACATTTCAATGTTTCAGTTTCACTGTGTACTGTTAATGGAAAACTGATTTCCCGATTAGACACTTACTCGAGGGTATGTATTTACCAGGTATGATTCTCACATCTGTATGGTTTTACAGATGATGAGTGGGAGTAAGTTATTGGGAATTGGGTGATCATACTCATTATATCGGAATTCGTTGTAATCGGTGATATTTGAGGAGATCACCTAGGCTGTTTGCCGGTCGGCAAATATTTGGTTTTGAATATCCGCTGTTGTGCACCAATTTCAAATTGATATATCTGTACGTCTATTTCCATAGAGTGGGATATACCTTTTGATATTATGTCGATGACATTTACCTATATCAGTGGATGGTTGGGTAAGGAGCATTAAACAGCGGTGTAATTTTTCTTAACCATAAGTACAGTTTTCAACCTACGACACACAGTGAAAGAGTTTTTAGACTCAGCGGACTTATACAGAGTATTGTATGTTGTCCAGTGTCCATTAGGACAGAGGGGTTGGTCCTCATACTATATTCCGTTTACTTTTAACTGCTCTAGTTCTTAGACATGTGTTTCGTAGAAACACAGGGTCTAAGTTTTGAGGAGTTATAGGTATTTGAATAGAGTAGAGAACCAGGTGTAGCAAGTATCGGGATTCTTCAAAGTGATCGAAGATGTAGATACTTGTGTATGGTATTCAGTTGATAGTAATGATAAAGAGAAATTGCTTCTCTTTCAGGTTACTCATAATTGGAAGCATTCCTAAGTTGAGTAACGCTGATCGACCTCTCTCCATTTAGTTGACATGCACTGGAGACAGCTGCATGATTTGAATCTGGTTCAATTAAATCAGTGCCTCTGGTTCTATATTGGATATAGAACAGTTCATATCTTAACGTTGTTAAGGTACGGGGAGTTGTCCGGCTTATGATTAAAACCAGACTCTGGATAACTCAAGGCACGTTTCTGTAATGGCTGTTTGTGGGTTGACCCAGGCTATGACGAGGGTTGATTTTCTACCATCTGGCAGATCAATAGTAATATTGTTCTAGACTCGCCACAGTTTTAATAAAAATGGATTTTTTCAAAAACAGTAGTGGGAGTATGGTAGAACTGGAAGTGATTCCAGAACCGCAAACGATTACTGATGATTTGATAAGGAACCTAAAGATTCAATCTGTTTTGACATTCCATTGGCCACTCCGCAGATAAGGTGGGTAACTTCAGGCACCCGAGAGGTACTCCGGTAGCCTCAAGGACGGTGACAGGGAAGTTCTTGTTTACCCACACTTGCCATTGTTGTTGTTCTAGGCTGCGAGACCCGGCAGGAGGATGAGTATAGCGTCGTTCTAAACTAGCTTTAGAAGTGCACGTCTATATGACTCTGCCAGAGGGTTGTCGTAGTCAGTGGGAGCAGTGGAAGTATTGGTGGACATCAGGCTTATGTCTATTTATAGACTAAAGCAGATGTAGCGGAGATAGATCATCTATTTCTGATGTGACAGTCATAGGTTTGACGTCATCAGAATAGGGGATGGATCTGTTGAGAAGGTAGTAGGAAGTGATATTCCTATACTACGATCGGTTATACTTTGATCGTCACACAGTGTTTTCTCCACAAAAGGAATTGGACATTATATCAGACATCCTGGTTACTAGATCTATGGTTTTAGATCTAGATTTGGGTAGTTTCCCAATCTGGGTACCTTGACAGCATTCTATGAGTATTTAGAATGGACGACTCCTGGCATGGTAGTGTACCTGCAGGTGATGGAGTCACCCTCTCTAAAGGTGTCTTACAGACTAAAGGGGAGAGGGATGTGTAGGGTTCCTAGGCACTCTTGTGAAGGTTCAAAAGGCATCAAACATGCCCGGATTAAATTTTAGACGTGCCGAACAACCCAAAGCCGGGATCTTTGCTAGATAATTAGGGTTTAACATGTAAATAGATAACATTTATCTAAGTGTGAGGGATTACAACCTTTGTAGTCCCCTCCTTCACTTCACAAGCTCCGAGTAGAAGTCCCTTTACCGCGATCCATGATCTCCCGGACTCATGAGAGGCTCCACGACTCGAACGATCCATTCTAGCTCGTCGTAATCCAAATCTCCGATGATCTACGTCGAGGTTTCGAAGAACTCAAGCTATCTCACTCTAAAGAGAAGAACACCCTAATCCCAAGGGCTAGATGAGATGAGGATGAGAGAGTAGTGATTTTGCTTTCTTTCTATATCTTTTTCTCATATTTTATCATCACTTAAGAAAATCAAGAGAGCTTCTTCAAGAGAGAAGAAGAAGAAGATGATAATGGAAAAAGAATAATGATTAACCTTTTTCTTTTGTGATGAATAGAAATATAAACATATGATTTAATTATTAACCATGGTCAAGGATGATAGGATGAGAAGAAGTAGAGAAACAACTAGGGTTAGGGTTTGGTTGAGTTAAAAAGGTGTCATCACAAAATATCTTTACAAATGACAAAAGAAAATTGCTTCTAGAAAGAACTTGAAGCAACTAAACCCAATCAAACCCTAACCTCAATTAATCATCCTTAAACATGTTTAACAATTAATCATATCATGTCACAATAATATATATCACATATATATTATATATTTGCAACAAAAGAAAATAATACAATTAACATATATCGCATATATATCAATGTATCATCCACTGAGAAAATGAAATAATAAAGTAAGCCAATATTAGTTAATATAATAATATATCATATATATTATTATATATTAAATCATCGAATCAACACTTGATCCGACGATCCGGCTATATCGAATATAACCGACTAATATATCATGTACCGATTCATCGAATCAACACTTGATCCGATGACCCGGTTCATATCCATATATCGCGAGAATCTAATACGGTATCCCATATCGCATTATTCTCGCTCCTGCGCATATCACATATGTGCCACTACTCTGTTTCGCCTGAGCCAAGAAACCTCTGTGTAGGACTCTAAAGAATCGTCAATACGCCGGTAGCAGGTGATGATCATATCAAACACCCACAAGCTGCAAGCGGTCAGCTAAACGTAACAGCCACCCAGGTATTGAGCGATCAGAAGATCAACAAGCTAGCCTGTGCGTTCTCCTGTGAATCCGATCAGTGACACTCCCGTACAGTCCGGTCTGTTCGTCTGATATGTCGCATATCAAGTCTAGGGGTGGTATACGTCAGACCCCAGTAACCGATAAGTCGTGTCGATGTATGGCTCATAACGGGTCGAGAAACTACTAGTAACACTTACCAGTAAATCTCTATATCAGCCCTGGCCAGGGACTTCCAGTTATAGCCAATCGAACACAGCACAACATCAACTCCCTATACCGGGAGAGACGAATCCCCTCCTATCGCTCATTGCCTCCATGTGATTCGGGACTGTACCCAAAAGCCACCGTTTTGCACGCCCTCTTGGACGTGGTAAGGTGGAAATCAAAGCACAGTGGGAATCACACAAGACTCTATGACGATCTCGGGTCTGCAGACTACCCTATACCTGTGTCACCGGAGAACTGCCATCTGACGTGTGGTATATCACCATCTGGGAGTTCTCGGCGAGTCCGTCCAGTGTACCCAGTCTCCACTGAGCACCCGTACACCATCTCTGATGTCTAACACCGATGGATATGGGATCATCCATCGCCCATCATATGGGTCAAGATGCGTATACGCTAGTCTACTCTGGTGTATCGATGCCCTGTCTCGATATACCCTCGACTAGGAACAGTTATAGGATGTACTCATCGACTACCGTGGCCCCACCAGTATGATCTCATCATAGTCCCAGTAGTCGAGTACAAGTCCTAAGGGCTTTATCAACATGTGAGAGTAAAACAGTAAACCAATACAAGTCAACATGTTAAGATAAAGTGAAACCAAATAGCATACTATCATGACGAGCAAGAAAGTCTTCTCTATATATAACCAAGCATCCATTATAATATACATCATATGTATAACAATGGCCTCTAGGGCATATACATAACTAACAGGATGTTCATGATTGGCAGATCGCTTGCTTAGGCAATTGAGTCAATCATGAGAGGTCAAGTGCCACACCAGATGTTGTTCTTGCACTAGATGCAATAAGTTGACATTGATCCAATCCTGGAGATACAGTCGGAAGCAGTTTTAGGACATAAGTGAATGTTCTAGGGATATGATAACGGCTGCCTCCTTTAGGAGACGGTTATCACTCCAGGCTTCCAAGGTGACATGGACGACAAGGAGGTTGTCAGAGTTATAGTTTTCCTTCTGACGAGGGGCAGTATTTTGGACAGGTGGTCCAAGGCAATACTGAGGGTGGCATGGCGCAGGATACTGATTAAGTTCAGTTGACGATACAGTCTAAGAAGTTTGGATTTGGAGTTCATTCATGAGCTAGGTCCCATGAGACATCCAGACATTCTAAGACAGGTATTGCTCATTTCGGGAGATGGCTTTCTCCGCGAATTTGAGATATAGAGAGACATAGAAAGAAACATCTAGGCGGATCCACTCACTGAGGCTATTCCTCGACCGCAATAGTTTCGCAAACGAATTTTGTGAAACTGACTAGTAGAGGAGTTGGGTGTTCGGTATCACACGGGCTGTGAGTATGCGACATCGCAATAATTAGCCTTGAGTGCAAGTGGGAGATTGTTGGAGATAGTGCCCTCAGAGTCAATTATTGGATCACAGGCACGTGATTGCAATGATTGAGGGAGGACCTATCCCGGTAGGACAGTCTTACTCGAGATGATAGTTTACTATCTGGTTTACCTTTATCATCGTGTACTGCTTTAGGTGACATGACAGGTCACTATTGCACGTTGATAGAGCCCCTAGGATTCTTGCTTGACTGCCGGCAGTATGAGGGCGATCATATAAGTGAGAGCTGGAGTCTATTAGCACATCCTTTAAAGGTCCCTAGTCGTAGGAGTTTCGAGACAGGGCATCGATTCTCCAGAGTAGACTAGTGTATACAGTCGAGACCCCGACGAGGGGCGGTGGTCGGTCTCACAAGCCACTGGTGTCAGTTGGTTCACCTAAGATGTATACAGGTGCTCATTGGGTTATGAGTACACCGGACAGGACTCGCCGGGAACATGCTAGTTGGTCTTATACCTGACGTCAGATAGCAGTTCCCTGGTGACATGTGTACAGGTTAGTTCATCGACCTGGGGATCGTCATTTGTCTCGTGTGAGTTCCCACTGTACTTTGATTACTACCCTACCACGGCTCAAAGGAGTCGTGCAAACAGGTTTTAGTTGGGTACAGTCCCGAGCCACATGGAGGCAGTGAGCGGATCTTCGGGGGTTCGTCTCTCCCGGTATTGGGGGTGAGGTCGCGCTGTGTCTAGGAGAGCCATTACACGAAGTCCTTGGCCAAGGCAGGAGATTTACTGGTAGGTATTCCAGTAGTATCTCAGGGTGTTCTGGGCTACACTCCGACACGACTTGTACCGCTTTTGGGGGTCTGACTTTTACCAACCCCCTAGGCCCGACATGCGATGCTCATAGACGAACGGACCGGACTGTACGAATATTGTCACTGACAGGCTCAGTAGGGTGTCAGGATGAGTTCGCTCATCGACGTCCCTTTTAGTCAATAGCTGGTGGCCCGTTACGTATTGGCTTATACCTCTGACGTGCTAGTGGTTAAATCCACAGCCATAGTATTGACGAGTCTTTAGAGTCCACCACACTTTCAGTTACTCAAGCTTTCGGGCGAAACGCTGTAGAGGCCGTATGGAGATATGGCAGGGTCCGATCAGATACGTGCGGTATTGCACGGATCAGGATCGGACAGTTTTGTACTAGTGGCCGTATAGTTATATGGCAGCGTTCGATCAGATACGTGCGGTATTGCACGGATCAGGATCAGACGGATATTACTAGCCGGCTTTGGTTTAAGCCGGATCCTAGTATAGTACAGTGTAGATTTTGTCTCATTGCATTTGTATCCGGACGGAATACAGATGCGGGTGTGTATGCACAGCATCGGGGTTTTCCTGTAATTTATTACGGGACCAGTTTTCTGGTGTTGCCAGTTTGCATTCCGTTCCGGCCGGTTTTTCCTTTGTTCTTTCCCGGCCGGACTTTTTCGATGGAGGGGGTAGTTTGCAGTTTTGCAAATTACATTTGTGGAGGGGTTTTCTTGCATATAGATTGATTATTATAGCTTCATATCTTTCATCCATGCTTTTGCATTAAATGAGATTGAAAGGGTATGGTTGGATTTAATGAAGCATGGTGTATGTCTAGGATGTGGTCACCTCTTTTCACTTCCTACACTCACCTCCCTTCATGTTTCATATTACATCCTCCACCATTCTCTTTTGGAAGAAAAGTTTGTTTTCATTTTAGAAAAAGAGAAGAAGAAAAAGAAAGAGAGAAGAAGAAGGAGAGAGTTCTTCATTCTTGAGAGTTTCATCTTCTTGATCACATTCATGCTAGAAAAATGCAAGCACCATTTTTCTTATCTCATTTCCTCCATCTATGGCAACCAACCCCAAAGTGAGACATACACTTCTACACTACATTCTACAGCATATCTTGAGCATGTCGAGTTGCCGGCTTCATGCCCGAGTTGCCTCGGTATTGAGGTGGGAGCCCGTAAAAGCTACAGGCGATGTGGTGCCCTTTCCGACGAGGAGGAGACGGACGGAGATCCCGTGAGGAGATCGGAGTGGAGATGAAGACCGGAGGACTCGGATCAGTCGGTATATCTCTAACCCATCCTCTTGTTAGCTTAGACTTGTTAATGGTTACGATCCGGTTGTTTAGTGCGCGGTGGTGCCGGTTTGCTAAGTCCGCAAAATTAAAGTTTATCACCGTTTCCGCGTTTGGCCATCGGGTTGACGGCCGGGGCGCCGCCGTGCACTTACAGTTCCGCCCCGATACACTGACGTGCTGTGGTGTATACGGAAGAGTAATGCTGAGAGAGAATCTCATTCTCCTTTAGAATAGTCTAGGAATTCCGTGCTCAAGTATTCTCCTCCTTGATCACATCAAAGGACATAATACTTATACCCGTTTTTGGTTCTCTACTTCTAACTTATATTCTGTGATTATCTCAAAAGTTTCGGACTTGTGTTTCAACAGGAACATATGTCTGAATCTTGAGATATCATCAGTGAATCTTGAGATATCATCAGTGAATGTAATGAAGTACAAAGAACCGGTCCTGGCATATGTAGACAGGGGACTTTCATACATCAGCATGTATCAATCCCAAGAGTTCACTAACTCTTTCTCTGTTTCCAATAAACGGAGTTGTGGTCATCTTATCTTTGTGACATGACTGGAAAGTTTACAAGATGTAAATCCAAACTAATTTAAATGTGCATCTTTATGTAACTTCAGCTAGTCGGGTCGTATTGATATGACCTAGTCTACAATGCCTCAAGAAGAATTCGTTCATTTCTGAACTCTTCCTCTTGTATGTGTTCTGTACGTCAAGAACTGTGGTTTAATTTAGAACGTCTATGCTTTTAGATAACGTGCCTGAACCGATCAACTCTTGATATAGGAAATGTTCAAAACATTATCCAACAATACAAAATTATATCCTTCTTTACTAATAAAGAGACTGATATGATGTTGTATATCAGGTTCGGTATCTAATAACATTCGTTCAGAATCAATGTATTCTGATAATACAGGGTGATAACTTCCAACAGACTTGGCTGCAACACCTGCATCATTTCCAACTCTTGAAACTTATCACCCGCTCTCAGTTCTCTACCTCTCTGTAGCCCATGTAACGGATTACATTTGCGGGATCCTAATCTGGTATCTCATACCCAGGACGTAAAGGATACTGAGAAACAGTTCTCAGTAATGAACACACCCGAAGAAGATGTATCAGCATGCACTTTCTTCGTTTGGGTGGCACGGGAATTCTGGTAATCTCCTATTTCCTGCTCTGTCTTATAACAATTATAAGTTGGAGAGGGACCAACGTTCCCTAGCGCAGTATAACAAGTGGGTTTGGTCAATACATCCGTATTTTTATCTTGATTAAGGCGTGACATGGTCGCTACCTGGAGAGAGATAGAAGAAAACACCCAGCGTATGTTCTTGGAAGATTAGATTGGTTATTAATATATCTAATCAGGATGTATCCCACTATTTTAGTCAAATCTTCCTTCAAACCCTAAAAGGAAAGACTAGCCGGGATTAATTACACTTTACAAGTTCGCCAATCTTTCAGCCAGGCCAGTGCCGGTACTTTGAGGGAGGTTCCCCGCGCTTTCGCACGGACCTAATTAAAATAAACCTCATTTTCCCAGAGGCATAACCCCGTTGACACCTTTCTAGACACCTACTTGATCGGCTAATTGTAATGTGTAAAACTCTTCCAGGAGTAACTCTTACTCGCAGCGGGTATCGGGATCCAACCATCTCATAGAAGGTATACGATCTTATTGCAAATTTCAACACTTGAAATCCCCGATAATATTTTGCCCCAAGCGATCTATGACCTTGACTAAGTCAACAAACCATAGACCGCAAGTAAAGTTCAACCTGTCATTTCCCGATTGAATTAAACCCACCCGTACGACCCTTGACTAAGTCAACAAGTCCGCACGACTACCCTAATCCAATCGCATCATATGCTTTACAGATAAGCACTAATCAGCTACCGCACACTACGCCTTAACTAAGTCAACAAACGCAGCACGAATACTAAAGACTACTTATCTGAAATGACGGAGGGCTACGACAGGTTTTTAAGAAAACCCTTTGTGTAATGAACTTTATATCGTTGTAGAATCAAGTGATTTTAAATGGAATGTTTTTGAGGCCTTTTCTAGTTTTGCTAAAAAGGTCACTCCCGGTGAATGGATCTCGGCTCTTTCCTCATCGAATAATGTGCATGATATTTCACAAATATCACTATGCAAAGCAAAAAACTATAAAAACAATCAAAAGCCAGACCGAGTTTGTAGCATCTGCTAGTTTCGCTAAAGAGGTCATTCCCGGTGAAGGGATCTCGGCTCTTTCCTTATCGAATAAGATGCTGGATGTTCTACAAGGAACACCGCTATGCAAAGTAAGAACTAGAGCTACCAGTTTTTGAGACAAGTTTCTACAACATCTTTAGGTTTCTTTTAGTTTCATTAATCTCATTAATGAAGTCCCATTTTATTATGCTTCACAAGCATCACATTTGAAACGAAATAAGCAATATAACATATATCTCATATATATAATATAAACAATCGTCTCAGGCAGTAATATGATCTCATCACAGAACATTGCAGCAGAAGAACATATATGAAATATTGGATATACTAGGAGGTCTGTGTTTTAATACGAGCCTGTATAAAACACGGATTCCACGGTCGCGATGAATATCCAAACCCACATCCCTAGACCCCTACGAGAGCCTTAAGCAACACTGCCAATTCTAGGGTTAGGAGACCCGGTCTCGACTCGTCGAGATGGTCTCCCACTGAACCCTAGAACCCGGTTACTTGTGCTCCCCGCCTTGGGTCTACCTAATGCGGAAAAGTAAATAATATAAAATAGTGACATTATCCTCATCCCGAAAGTGCCCCCAATAAAAGAATATTACATACAATTGAATTTTACATGAATGAAAAAGAAAAAAAACTCTCATCTCACATAAAAACCCCGGCTATTCAAAACACGACGATCCAAAATAACATATCACAGCAACACATAACACCACATGTCATCAACGTAAGTAAATATGCGTATCCCAATTGTCGTTGATGTATAGCAATAAAACCGGCGATACACCACATATTACACTTACGGTCGCAAAAAAGAAAGTGTAAAACTACAACAGTTGGAATCCGCAACCTCCTTATACATCACATGCCTAACCAAATGAATTCCTTAGACATCACATGCCTAACAATTATAAATCCCACATTTTAGTCTCAGTATCGAAAACTCTTTTCAATATCAAGTCGGGCAATTCAACAAGATTCGCGACATTATGATCGAATGCTCGTCAGAAACTTTAATAGACGGCCGCACCCCGGACGCCGTCGATGAAGTACACTAAGGCGGAACACCGCTGCCGCGAGCACCCGGACGGATGCTTTTGGCGACGGGGTTCTCCTACAGTCACTTAGTCGGGGCTATGGGGCGTGGCTATCTATTAAGTTTACCCGGCGAGTATCCGCGTATGCTACGTGATTGCGACGGACTTTTGATCACATCAAAATCCTGTGGCAACTGATCAAATGAGACTAAACTGCTAAATTTACAACATTCAAATTAGTTATCTCATAACTACTTGTGGATTCCAAATATTGTATCACTTTCCAGATAAATAGACAATGTTAAACTTTCTGATCGAATAAACAAACACCCAAGATTTTCCAAATAGTTCTCAACACTTGAAATTAGTTTAAAAGCATCCATCACATGCCACAGTACCAATGGTCCAGCCGTAGAAGGGTCAAACCAACGCCTCACATGTGGCAACGCCGTACTGCCCCAAACCCTAAGGTTTAGAGACGGTTCAGACGGTCACATAATCGAGTTAAGGTTTGTGTTCTTCTAGAGGGTCCACCGCGTTACTTGCATGACTGTAAATGTTCTTTAACTAAGGAAAAATACAACACTTGGAAATTTTCCAGCAGGGGAAAAAGTGAGTTATTGATATCCGTTCGAACTTTTTAACAGGTTCTAAATTACCCGGAAAAAGTTAAACGAAATTAAAATTTCCGATCGAATCAACGAATACAAAAGATCTCCAGAAAACTCAACACTTGAGTAGAATTAAAAATTCCCAGAAGCATGCAAAATTAACCAAGAATAAACCCCAGAAGTGGTAGCACCAAACTCTTGAAGTTGGCCGCGGAACCGCCGCCAAACGCATGGTTTGGCCGCGGTTTCGCGGTCCAATGAAGGAAATAGGGCTCCGTACTTCACAGTAATTCTTATAATTCCCTGCTTAATTTTTTTAGTACTTTTAATACAGAAAATCAACATTTTAAAAAATTTCCAGAGAGGGGGTCTAATTCGACGTTACAGGGTTCGATCGGACTTTAAACTTCGTCTAGACTTCGCCTAAAGCTCTAGCTTGGCTCTGATACCACTGTAGGGTTACTAGGCACTATCACAAGGTTATACAAGGTATCAACCATGCTCGAATCAAAATTTTCATGTGCCGAACAACCCTAACCAAGATCTTAGACTAGAGATTAGGCGAAACAAAGAGCAAGTAAACAACTTTACTTCTAAGAGTTAGGGATTACAACCTTTGTAGTCCGTTCCTTCACTTCTAAAGCTTCGTGTTGAGGTCTTTTCGCTGCGATCATCATATATCTGGACTCTAGAGAGGCTCCATGAAGAGAAAGATGCAATCTTGCTTCCGATCTTCAATAACTAAGATGATCTACCTTGAAGAAACTCAAGCCTAAGCTCTTGCTTTGATAATCAAGTATTAACAAAGCAAACACCCTAATCTAAGCGGTTAGAATAGATGAGGATGATGAAGTAGGAATTTAGCTCTCATTTGTTTTCAATTTCTCACTCATTTTCATCACATTTAAAAAGGCTAGAAAGCTTTTCATCAAAGAGGAAGAAGAAGAAGAAGCAAATCAATTTGTGATGAATAATGAAATCTATGTGTGGTTAGAAATGCAACCAATGGGTTAAGAATGAAAACTTAACCCATGTAGAGAATTAACTATGGTAAAGGGTTGGGTTGGGTTAAAGAAATATCAACCAAAATATCTTTACAAAATATCTTTGCTTAAAAACAAAAGCAAAGCTTCTAGATGCTTCAAGAAAGTTTAACCCTAATCCAAACCCTAACCATATTTAAACTCCACAAAACATGTTTCATTTATAACCCTAACTTGTTACAATATTATATATCACATATACAATATTTATTGTAACAAAATAAAATAATACAGTTAACATATATCACATATATATCAATGTATTATCCGAATGAGAAAAAGAATCTTTAAGTGAACTTATATTAGTTAATGTAATTTAATATATCAAATATATAATTATACATTAAATTATCGAATCAACACTTGATCCGATAATCCGGCTATATCGCATATAACCGACTAATATAATCTGTATCAGTTCATCGAATCAACACTTGATCCGATGACCCGGCTATATCACATATACCCGGCCGATATCTCATATCGCGAGAATCTAATACGGTATCACATACACGTATTGTTATCGGTCCCGCACATATCACATATGTGCTCCGACTCCATTTTGCCTGAGCCAGGAAACCTCTGTGTAGGACTCTAAAGAATCGTCAATACGCCGGTAGTAGGTGATGATCATATCAAACACACACAAGCTGCAAGCGGTCAGCTAAACGTAACAGCTACCCAGGTATTGAGCAATCATAAGATCAACAAGAAAGCCTGTACATTCTCCCGTGAATCCAACCAGTAACACTCCCGTACAGTCCGGTCTCTTCGTCTGATATGTCGCATATCTTGCCTAGGGGTGGTAAACGTCAGACCCCAGTAGCTTGATAAGTCGTGTCGATATGAGGTCTATAACAGTTCGAGAAACTACTGATAACACTTACCAGTAAATCTCAGCAACCCTGGCCAGGGATTTCCAGTTATAGCCAATCGAACACAGCGCAACATCAACTTCTTATACCGGGAGAGACGAAACCCCTCCTATCGCTCATTGCCTCCATGTGATTCAGGAATGTACCCGAAAGCCACCGTTTTGCATGCCCTCTTGGACATGGTATGATGGAAATCAAAGCACAGTGAGAATCGCACAAGACTCTATGACGATCTCGGGTCTACAGACTAACCTGTACCAGTGTCACCAGAGAACTGCCATCTGACGTGAGGTATAATACCATTTGGGAGTTCTCGGCGAGTTCGTCCAGTGTACCCAGTCTCCACTGAGCACCCGTATACCTTCTCTGATGTCAAACACCAATGGATATGGGATCATCTATCGCCCATCATATGGGTCATGAAGCGCATACACTAGTCTACTCTGGAGTATCGATGCCCTGTCTCGGTACTACCACGACTAGGAACATTTGAAGGATGTACTTGGCGACTATACTGTCCCCACTAGTATGATCTGCATCATAGTCCTGGTAGTCAAGTACTCATCCTAAGGGATTTATCAACATGTGACATAGAGACAATCAGAGTACATGTTAAGCTAAAGAGTAACCGGATAGCATACTATCATGTCGAGCAAGAAAGTCCTCCCTATATATGTCCAAGCATCCACTACAATATACAACGTATGTACAGTAATGGCCTCTAGGGCATACACATAACTAACAAGACTAACTTGTACTCATGTCACCTGAGAACTGCTATCTGACAATAGGTATAATACCATCTAGCAAGTTCCCGGCGAGTCCGTCCAATGTAACTCATAACCCAATGAGCACCTATATACTATCTTAGGTGACTAACTGACACTAATATTGTGAGACCGGCCACCGCCCCTCGTCGGAGTCTCGAAAAGTATACACTAGTCTACTCCGGAGTATCGATACTCGGTCCCAATACTCTCTCGACTAGGAACATTTAAGGATGTGTTTATAGACCACCCAGCTCTTACATATATGATCGCCATCATAATGCCGGTAGTCAAGCAAGAATTCTATTGGCTCTATCAACATGTAATAGTGATATGTAATACCACATAATGCATTTGCATGATGATAGAGACAAACCGGATAGTATACTATCATTTCGAGTATGACTATTCTACCCGTATAAGTCCTCACTCAATTATCATAATCGCTTGCCTGTGATTACAATAATTGCCTTGAGGGCACTATATCCAATAGAAACAAGTTTTTTCGAGTTCGTATGTAACTATACGAGATGGCATTTCCAAACAATATGGATCTTCGTAGTGATACAGAGTGTTTTAGAGAAAAGAAAAAGGAAAGTTGGAGTGGCATGGATATATGTGACTTTTTCATGAATCATGACAATCCAAAACCGGATGGATAAAAGGTCAGTCAACTAGGTGTTGAGTTACAGTTTAAGGTAGGTCATGATCGCAAACTAGAGAGAGAAAAGAAACACTCATCATGGACTCTAACCAAGATTATATTGGATAATCACTTTATCTAACCAGGATGGCTCCCACTGTTTTCTCGAATTCTCCTTCAAAGCCTAAAAGAAAAATTAGTCGGGATAACCCGAGGAGTAAACTACTGATCAGTGAGAATCGGAACACAACTATTATTGTGTGATAATCTTGACGGAAGCCGACCAAAATTACCACACTTCAGAAGGTATGCACAAACTGGGAAAGTTTCTCTTATATTTGAAACTCCCGATATAATTTTCCCCCTAGGACCCAAGTGACCTTGACAATGCCAACATATCAAAGGCTCAAAGTTCAACCCGTCAATATCTTAATTGCATTAACGCCACCCGTACGAGTCCTTGACAATGCCAAAATGACCATATGACTGTCCTAACCAATCACAGCTAATGTTATAAACAAGCAACACCCAGCTACCGCATACTACGTCTTGACAATGCCAACATACGCAGTACGAATACTGAGAACTACTCGTAACAAATGACGGAAGGATACGGCTGGTTTTTAGCGAAAAACCTTTAACGTAATGAACCTGATATCGTTGAAGGAACTCGAGTAGTTTAAGCTCTGCTTTTAAAACTAGTAACATAAATTTTTGCTTAAGAGAATACTCCCCGTAAAAGAATCAAGGCTCTTTCCTCATTGAATGAGATGCAGGATATTCTTAACTGAATACCTTTATGCAAAGAAAAAGAATATGACTATGGTTTTGAAGAAAACCGAGTAGTTTAAAAATTTTGGTTCCGACAACATCATTTAGGTTTGTTTTGCTTGCATTAATCAGAATTAATGTAGTCCCATCAATTAATCATATCATGCCAGAAAAGAAACGAAAATAGGCATGCACATATATACCATCCACATTTGCCATAGGATTCCAGGTCTTCACCGTAAGGTTACTTTACTTACGGCAGGGTAGGGACAGGGCTAGCGCGGATGCAAAACATATATAGCGTCTACTAAATATATATATAATATAAATATTTGTCTCATGCATGATATTAAGTAACATCACAGAAGCATCACAGCAGAAGTAAACACAGAATGGAAATGCGGATAATATAGGAAAAGTATATTTCAATGGAGCCAAATATGAAATACAATTTTCCTGGTCGTGTGGATAGCCCGTAATATCGGATCCTAGACCCCTACGAGTATGGCAAGCCACCCGCCAATCGCAGAAGTGAGGCAACCCCAATCAACGAAGTAAGTGGGCTACCCAGCACTTCCAAAATCCGGTTATTGGGTACCCCTCCATGGGTCAATCTTATACCCTCTACGATGTGAATAGCCCACCAATTCAAGAGTAAGGCATCCCAGTCTCAACTCCATGAGATAGAGGCCCGTTTCCCTTGAGAACCCGGCTACTCGAGCACTCCGCCATGGGGTAATCCTAGTGCATATAATGAAAACCTAAATATACAACGGTGACTACGTCCGCAACCTGGACGCGCCGCAAAGAATAATACAAGCCGCAATGACGACAGTCCACATGTCGGATGCTCGCCACACAATATGAATATACATCACATCACAAAGAACTATATCTAATACTATGTACACCAGGCTATCCATCACGACAAATCCAACATTACCACAATCAACAAGCAAATCCATCACAGAACATGCAAACTTGCGAGTATCAATTCCGTAACCCCGTCTAATTGATACGTAGAGCAATTAGACAATGTTTTACCAAACATTATGATATACGCAACCATCATCAAGCCTACGACAATCGAATACCGTACACTAATAGCCAACACTTCAATTTTCTAAAACACCGAAAATCAAGTATGCTAAAAACTAAACAAAAATTCCATGCTAAAACCCGAGAGTCCGAAATGAGCTCGGATTGAGCGCGGATGGCCCTGGCACAAAATTAAAGTCGACTCGAAGACACCTACGAGGATACCCATCCTTTTAGGCCACCCTAAGGTAGCCTGGGGGGTAGGCAGACCTGAAAGGCAGTTCTCGGGTCCCTACCCCCAAGGCTACCTTAGAGTCGTCTCGAGGTGGTAGGCCGTCCTTAGGTCCCTCCGGGACGTGCCCGGGGGTCCCCGCGCACCTTCCCACGGCGTCTCGGTCCAAACCGAGAGCTCACAAGGAGTCAAAACATCAAATTTAGCATAGATTTCTCACTAGTTTTAGAAGCAGTTTTTGCGGAGCAAAAACGGTAGGATTCGGAAGTCGTAATAATCTAGTTAAAGGTATTCGGATAGTTCTGATACCATTGTTGGTTCCTAGAAACTAAAACTTAAGAATCGAACCAAATACCTAACTTAGAACCATAACAACTTAGAAATCACAACTTTTGTAGTGTCTTTATTTTCTCTAATTGGGTTGAATTCTAGCATACTCTCAAGAGCTCCGGATCGCGTTTGCAAGCCGGTCCTCTTTCGCTGAAGATGATCCACCTGATGGAACCAATTCAAGCTTCAGCTTCACCTAGTGAAGCAACCGATACTCCAAGCTCGCTCAGAATGGAGAGTGGGGATGTAGGAATTTTCCACTATCTACTTTTCTCAAATCTAAGTTCAAGAGAGCAAGTATAAAAGAAGGAGGAGAGGTGAGGAAAATAGTCATGAGCAAGTGTTGAAGGTATGAGAGAATGATAGAAAGAATAATAGAAAAAGAATGGCTTCATAATTTTAGCAACCATACAAAATAAAATCTCACAATATAATGTAATAAAATAATGAAGCCCATTCCTCTCTATATGTCTTCAACCATGCTCAATGCCACCTCACCGTTCACCTCATTTCATGAATATTCAAAAATGAGCTGGCCTTCTTCTAGAACAAATTCCGTATAAATATAGAATACAACCCGGTATACGTATCGAAATACATATACGTGTATTCGAATAAAAATATGAATAGCCAAGAGAGAAAATGAATAGTAAACAATAATACTAGAATACATATTATATATATATATATATATATATATATATATTATTAAATCAAAACTTGATTTAATAATCCAGCTTAATCCTAAACCGCTAGTATTATCAACCGTTCGATCAAAGTCCGTATAGCTTGTACACATATTTAATTGGACACCTGTATGTACCACCATACGTCATCTACATCATATCGCCTGAACAGGGAAAATCCTTTATGTGGGACTCTAAAGACTCGTCAATACGCTAGCGGTGGGTTTAACCACAAGCACATCAGCGGCACTAACTGTACGTAACGGCTATTCAGGTATTGAGCGAAAGAAGGCCGACGAGCAAACTCATCCGTACCCCTACTGAGTCTGTCTGTGACAATCTTCAAACAGTCCGGTCTGTTCATCTAAGAGTATTGCATATCGGGTCTAAGGGTGGATAAAGCCAGACCCCTAATAACGCGATAAGTCGTGTCGGTGTGAAGCCCATCGCCCACTGAGAAACTATTGATCCTAATCAGTAAATCTCATCTACCTTGACCAAGAATTTCTGGTGACGGACACCCGTGCACATCGCAAACATCTACCCCCAATACCGGGAGAGATGAATCCCCGACGATCCGTTCACTGCCTCCATGTGGCTCGGGACTGTACCCGACTAAAAGTTGTTTGCACGACTCCTTTGAGCTGTGGTAGGATAGTAATCAAAGCACAATGGGAACTCACACGAGATAAATGATGATCTCGGATTGACAGACTAACATGTACTCATGTCACATGAGAACGGCTATCTGACAATAGGTATAATACCATTTAGCATGTTCCCGGCGAATCAGTCCAGTGTAACTCATAATCGAATGAGTATCTGTATACTATGTTTGGTGACTAACTAATACCAATGGCTGTGAGACATGACATCTCCCATCGTCGGGATCAAGAAACGTATACACTGGTCTATTCTGGAATATCAATGCCCAGTCTTGATATTCCTACGACTAAGGACATTTAAGGATTTGCTTATAAACTGCACAGTTCTCACAAGTGTGATCGCCATAATAACCATGGTAATCAATCAAGAATCCTATGGTCTCTATCAACATGTAATAATGATCTGTAATACCACATAATATATGTACATGATAATAGAGATGAACCAGATAGCATACTATTATATCGAGTAAGACTGTTCTACCCGTATAGGTCCTCCCTCAATCATCATAATCGCCTGTTTTCAATTACAATAATAGTTTTGAGGGCACTATATCCAACAATCACTGGATACTGCTTAGATATTACAAGAAAGTAGATAAAGTAAGAAACTACTAGATATCACAGGATGGGGTTTCTTGACAACTAACAATTATTTTAGGGGGGTTTTGATTAACTTTTTGAGGTCGGGAAGGTTTAGACAACAGAAAATAATGCTTAGGAGGTTTTGAAAAGTTGCCCTAATAAATATTTAATTTTTTTAACCATATGAATTTGCAAACCTAGGAGTATTTTGCCTCAGATTCTTCTTCCACATTTAATTTTTAATATATATATATATATATATATATATATATATATATATTTATATGGCACATGCAAAATACAAGTTTTAAAGAATCCGAATTTTGGAGTGAAATAGGAGAAAGCACACTATCAAAGAAGAATGCAAGAAGGTTCATGAAGATGCATGTTATTAATGACTATCCAGGAGGACATACATGCAGACCCACTAAATGATCCAAATGATCCTCCAAGTGCTCCGATCACAAGAAGGTCCGTGAATGTGCAAGTTAATTACCAACCTAACCCTAAACATGACCCGAACATCCCGCCACCAAGTGCTCCAATCGCAACAAAATCAATGAAGATGCAGGTTAACGACTATTCAGATTCACGGCAGACAACCAGCCCTCCAGGTGCTCCAACTGCTAGAAGATCCATGAACATGCAGGTTGATGACTATTTAGGGCCACAACCAAACCCTAGACATGACCCAATGATCCCCCCCCCCCTAACTTGCTTCAATTGCAATAAGAGCTGATGCCGAACCCTAGACATGACCCGATGATCCCTTCACCGGCTCTGGTTGCATGGTCTATGAATGTTCAAAGTGAATGATTATCTAGAGCCACGTTCTTCACTCCCACAACAAGTGGGAGCTAGGGTTGGATGAAGTCTTGTTTTTCCGAACTCTATTTAAACAAAGATCTATAATAAAAACTTTTATTGCCAATAACATGAAAGCATGGTCTATGAATGTTCAAAGTGAATGATTATCTAGAGCCACGTTCTTCACTCCCACAACAAGTGGGAGCTAGGGTTGGATGAAGTCTTGTTTTTCCGAACTCTATTTAAACAAAGATCTATAATAAAAACTTTTATTGCCAATAATATGAAAGCATGGTCTATGAATGTTCAAAGTGAATGATTATCTAGAGCCACGTTCTTCACTCCCACAACAAGTGGGAGCTAGGGTTGGATGAAGTCTTATTTTTCCGAACTCTATTTAAACAAAGATCTATAATAAAAACTTTTATTGCAAATAACATTTCATGTTGAATGCTGTATTCCTTATCAAGGAAATTGTTTCTAGGTCCAGTTTCTAAACTTGATTTATTTTTAAAACCCAAAAGGTTTCAAAATTATGGAAACCAATAAATAGTTATTTTATTACGGTCATTTCAAGCCAGTCTCGTCTGAAAGTGAAACCATAGCTTTCTACTAGGTCGTTTTTTTATTAAAAACTAATAAGTAGCTATTGAATCTCTTATAAAACCAATCATTGATTTATGTACATATCTGTGTACCTATTGCAAATAATACTCACATTTCATAAAACATGCATTATATTTCGATAAATTAAGTTATATTATGATAAATGGTGTTCTGATTTAATAATGACATTGATTACTAAATTGCAAGAAATATCCTCCAATACCATGAAATACCCCTTACTTTATGACATTAATTAGTATTGTACCCCTTCAACTTTAATTTATTCTCAAAATACTGTTCATTAAAATATTTAATTAAAATATTTATATGAAGGGTATTTTTGATATACACTTAAAATTCAATACTAATTCGATGTAACACCATTATATATTGTTGGTATTACCTACACTCTCAAATTCTTTAGTTTCTTTTTCAATAACCGAACACCCTAAATGATGGTTAATTTTGACACAATTGATAAAAAAAAAACTTAAATACCTTCACAGTCCCACCTTATTCCTCATATGCACTCATATTCCAAAAAAAGATTGCTTGATCGAGTTTGGGTTTCTTATAAAATTTGATCCATTAGGTTTTCTTTAGTTTCATTAAAAGCAGTCACTATAAGGTTAATTGGAGGCTATGCTTGCCACTGAAAATAAAAAAAATTGCTTTGCTTCTCTCTTTGAATAAGCTCTTCTCTAAAGAGGTTCTTGCTCTTGGCTGTTGGATTGGGGACATCTTGTGACATGCCTGAGTTTTCTAGTAACCCGTTCTTTACTTGCCTTAGCATAAAGCCTAGCTATTTAGCACTACATCTCTGCTCTGTTCCACATTAATATTTAACCTGATACTATATAGGGATAAGTTACGGAAGAGGAAGAAGAAGAAGAAGAAGAAGAACTTAATTTCCCTGCAATAGTACAAGGTCATGCTGTTGATCTGCATAAGCCTCTGTTCTCCTTTAATTTTGTATCAGAGGGCTCTAGCAAGGGGTTATGTAATAATCAATACTACTTTGGTCTTTGTTTTTGGTTGTATTTGAGTAGAACTTTTTTTTTTTGCTATGTTGGTTTTTGAATGAGTTATAGGGATAAGTTACGGATGACGACCACGGCGAGCGCTTGCCGTTCTTCATCCCCTATTTCACATTCGAGCCCCAACATGCTTTTTTGATGCTCACTCAATGGCCTTTTCTTTCCTGTTATATACATATTAATGATTTTTAATATATTTGGATTAATTGCTAAATAATACCTCAATGTTTCATCTATCTTGGGTTTAAATCACATTTATTCTTATCTATGTATTTGGATCTTTTTTTGACAAATTTGAAGCATTATGGGTTTAAACATGAATCAGTTAGTTTTGGGCCTGTAAACCAAAAATTAATAAACGATTCTAAAATGTAATATTGAAAAATCCCTAAAATAAAATAGAATATATATTTACATATATATTTAAATATGTATTTATTTCCTTTCAAAAGGATAATTATCCAATCCCTGTTGGTAGAATTTATTTTTATGATTCATCATTCATTGTATGGGAAAATGAACCCAAACTATTCGGACTATATCTTTTCAAATATATGCTGAGATTTTAAAAGAAGCATATTTAGGAAATGGATATGGTGGGTTAAGCTCCTATAAATAGCGGGCCAAATCCGGCTTCTATACACAACTAATTTACTAAGAAGAGTGAGAACGAGCAAGAGAGATGGCTGCAAGGTTTCTTTCGCTTCGCATCGAATGGCTCTTTGTCGTCTCCCTTGCTTTCTCCATGATTTGCTTGAATCCTATGGTCATTCTAGGTAATATTTTTATATACTTTTTTTTGAGTATTATTCTTGACCAATTTAAAAACTTCCCCTAATTCTTATGGTTGAAATTTAAAAAAAAAATTGTGATAGCATTGATTTATTAAAAATGATTTTAGGTAAAATGTTTTGCTTATGAGAAGAATCCATTGATAGAAGGGCCCAGGGTATGTATACTAAAGTACCTTTTCCCTTCTTTGTTTCATTAAAACATTATGCATGCAAGAAATAGAGATATGTTTTCAAGAATTTGACGGGATCTTAAAGGACGCCCTTCTTCTTCTTCTTCTTTTTTGGTTAAAATGTACTTTAAAAGAGGGAAAAGATCATTGAATTAGCTATATTTGAAACAAGTAGTGTTAGAAGGGAAATTTTTTTATTTTTCTATCTTCATTATTACTTCAAGGTTATTTTCCCACCAAGTAAAGACCGACATAATTGCGAGTGACAGTAAAAGCCTACTGTTAGTTGTAGCTGAGCAAGATGATTGGGGTTTGCTTCTTACTTGTATCATGTTGCAACAAATTATTAAATTTGAAAAGAAAATACATAGATTTTAGAATAATTACTAAAGAAAAATGACACTTGCAGATGAAATATACAAATAAATGGAACTAGTAAACCCAAATTGTGATGTGTAACAGGAGAAAGGTTGATAGCAATGAAAGAGGCAAGAAGATCTATGAAGGTGGAGGTTGATGATTATCCACCTCCACATGCAAATCATCCATCATCGAATGTTACTGTTAACCAGAACACAAGAAGTTCCATGAAAGTGGATGATGAGGACCATCCACCTCCACATACAAATCATTCATCATCCAAACCAACTCTTGGCCAAAAACCAAGAAGATCCATGAAGGCGGATGATGAGGACTATACGCCTCCACATGCTAACCATCCATCATCCAAAGTTATCCTCGATCAAAACATAAGAAGACCTATGAAGATGGATGTTGATGACTACCCACCTCCGCATGCAAATCATCCGTCATCCAAGGCTAGCATTGACCGAAAGACAAGAAAATCCATGAAGGTTGAGGTTGATGATTATCCACCTCCACATGCAAACCATCCATCAATCAAAGTTGATCTTGGTCAAAAAACAAGAAGATCCATGAAGGTGAAGGTTGATGACTATCCACCTCCACACGCAAACCATCCATCAGCAAAAGGTATTTTTAATCAAAAGGCAATAGGATCCATGAAGATGGATATTGATGACTACCCACCTCCGCATGCAAATCGTCCCCCGTCCAAAGTTACTCTTGACCAAACGATAAGAAGATCAATGAAGATTGAGGTTGATGACTATCCACCTCCGCATGCAAATCACCCATCAGCCAAAACTACCAATCATAAAAAAGCAAGAAGATCCATGAAGGCGGAGGTTGATGACTACCCACCTCCACATGCAAACCATCCACCATCCAAAGTTACTTTAAAGAACGCTAGTCAGAATGCAATATCTGTGTAGCATGTTTCTTATGTATAAGATATGAAATAAAAAACATCGATAAATAAAAAATTCAATTTCATTTTATAGTTGATCTCTATTACAATGCAAATTATTCATAAAGTTCTAATTACATCTTAAATTTACGAACCTCTTTACATGGTACATGACTATTTCTTGAATACCAAATGGCAACTAGATAGAAATGATAGAAGGATTGTGATCTTTTCTCTATGTAAGACCTTTGCAATATATAATGTTTCCATTCTTTTTTAAGAAACACACTTTTAGCATTTTGCTATAGATACATCCTTAACCATTTTAACTTTTTTTATAGCAAAATATACATTATAATAATTTTAAATCATATTCGCCAATATTTTTGTTGCGCGTGCAAAGAAAGTGCCAAAAACAGCTAAAATATAATGCAAGCATTTCCTTATATTTATAACTTCTAATTTCACCGTAGAGTATGGTAGTATAGTGCAGTTGGTACATATATATTCTATTATATTTGCTTTACTTATTCTCCTTGTCCTTAAGGATACATCTTAACTCATCCATACTTATTCTTAACAAGAAACCTTACTTTGTCATCTTTATCCTTATATAGATAAGTCTTCTCTTTATATATATAGAGAGAGAGGTTTATTATATTGTAATCCTTCTAGGAAAATTTTACGGCTCTTAAAATGGTATTAGAGCTAGGGTTTTGAAACTCTCACAATAGTCGCCATTAATCGTCCCTGATGGCATCGTAGGCGCCTTCTTCGACCTCTACTTCGTCGTCGACCTCTACAACCATCAGTATCCTCCACAAGGCCTTACATCTATCTGGTAAAATCCTGAAGAAATCTTTTTCACTTTGGCCTTCGACCCTTCATGCCCTCAGACTTGGACCCCCCTAGAGCTCTTGACCTTAGAGCCATCGACCAACTCCATCATCGGCCTTCAAGGCACTATCCATCTTATCAAATGTTCTTAATGAACGGGTCATGCGCAGATTTTTGGTTTGGGCTTTTTTGGTCTCAAAGTCATATTTGGTTTAGCATTTTAAACCAAGTCTCCCTAGATTTCCCCTGCTCTACTCTATAAATAATCTTAATGTTTTTATTAGATGTGCCTCACATTCGATCACCTAAGATTTCCTACTCGAAAATCCGGAGTTATCACGAAGCTACATGGAAATTTGATGTCATCTACAGGTTATACGTCTGGCAGTCTCAGTACCAGACGTCTACCTCTGCCTGTATGCACGAGTATACTTTGGGCAGATGTCTACTTCGATGAGCTTCAGATGTCTTCCGAGCGCTGTATACTTTTGGGAGACAAATAGAGACGTCTAGCCATCTCTTATTCATACGTCTGGTGTATGCTAAATTAGTTCATAACTAAATACCATACGTCTGCCGATTCCTTCAGCGGACGTATGCCGTATGTCTGGACCGGATATTTCATTAGTTAGAAAATTAGTTTTTTAAGGAAATCTTTTGTATGATATATATATATATATATATATATATATATATATATAGCTTATTTTAGACCTAGATATGATGGCCTTTTGTTAATTTGAGAGAACCCATTATTATTTTGAGAGATTTAGGGTTTTAGAGGGATGTGTAATTCTCTATCGATTTGTACTACTCTAGATATTTGATTATTAATAAAACTTCGCCTTCATCTCATTAGCAAGTTCTCGTATTTCTATCTTTCTCGTGGTTTGATTTTATTCTCGTTATCGATTGTGTGTTTGCTTTGTGATTGTCTTCTATACACAACAAACTGGTATCAGAGCTATGGTTGCGTTGTTGTGGGATTTTTTGTTTGAACAATTAGTTCTTTGATTTTGCGATATAGGTAAACGGTGCGTAACGACAACTGCGTCCTCTTCCCCACTTTCTTAGATCGTGATTTTGAAGTTTAGGGTTCATTAGTACGCAAGGTATTTTGATCTCACATCATATCTCCGAAAATCATGAAGTTCGATATCGAGAAGTTCAATAGAAATATAAGTTTCTGTTTGTGGCAAGTCCGTATGGTTGCCGTTTTGACTCAAAACAATTTGAAGAAGGTGATTCATGGGAATGATAAAAAGCCTTCCACTATGATGGAGGGAGCTTGGGAGGAGTTGGATGAAAAAGCCCTCACGGCTATCCACTTTTGTCTCACAAACGAAGTTCCACAATAAGTTTTGGTGGAAAAGACGGTGGCTAATTTGTGGAATAAATTGAAGAAGTTATATTTAAGAAAATCTCACGTATCAACTCCTATTGAAGCAGCGTATCTAAACTCTTCGCATGTCAGAAAACTCTCCAATTGTAAGTGCACGGCGGCGCCCCGGTCGTCAATCCGACGGCCAAACGCGGAAACGGTGATAAACTTTAATTTTGCGGACTTAGCAAACCGGCACCACCGCGCACTAAACCCCGGATCGTGCCATTAAACTAGTCTAAGCTAACAAGAGGAAAGGTTAGAGATGTACCGACTGATCCGAGTCCTCCGGTCTTCATCTCCACTCCGATCTCCTCGCGGGATCTCCGGTCGTCGCCTCCTCGCCGGAAGGGCACCACATCGCCTGTAGCTTTTACGGGCTCCCGCCTCTATACCGAGGCAACTCGGGCATGAAGCCGGCAACTCGACATGCTCAAGATATGCTGTAGAATGTGTAGTGTAGAATCATAGTCTCACTTTTGGGGTATTGGTTGCCTTTTGAAGATGGAGGAATGAAGGTATGAAAAATGGTGCTTTCATTTTTCCTTGTATCAAAAATGAGATGAATGAATGCTACTCTCTCAAAGATGAAGATGAAGCTCTCTCATTTTCTTCTCTTTTCTTCTTCTCTCTTTCTTTTCTTAACCATGAATAATAATCTCTCATCTTTAGAAATGGTGGAGGAAGAATACTAATACAAAGGGAGGTGAGTGTAGGAGAATAGAAGAGGTGACCATATCCAAGACAAAGAAACAACAACCATGCTTAACACTATTAAACCCATACCCCCTCATGTCTTAATTAATGCAAGTGATGGATGAAAGATATCATAATCCCACAATTGCAAGAAACCCCTCCACAAATGTTATTTGCACAATTGCAAATAACCCCTTCCATCGGAAAAGTCCGGCCGGGAAAGAACAAACGAAAACCGGCCGGAACGGAATGTAAACTGGCAACTCCAGAAAACTGGTCCCGTAATAAATTACGGGAAAACCCCGATACTGTGCATACACACCCGCATCTGTATTCCGTCCGGATACAAATGCAATGAGATAAAATCTACACTGTACTAAACTAGAACCGGCTTAAGCCAAAGCTGGCTAGTAATATCCGTCCGATCCTGATGCGTGCAATACCGCACGTATCAGATCGAGCCCTGCCATATAACTATACGGCCACTAGTACAAAACTGTCCGATCCTGATCCGTGCAATACCGCACGTATCTGATCGGACCCTGCCATATCTCCATACGGCCTCTACAGCGTTTCGCCCGAAAGCTTGAGTAACTGAAATTGTGGTGGACTCTAAAGACTCGTCAATACTATGGCTGTGGATTTAACCACTAGCACGTCAGAGGTATAAGCCAATACGTGACGGGCCACCAGCTATTGACCAAAAAGGACGTCGATGAGCGAACTCATCCTGACACCCTACTGAGCCTGTCAGTGACAATATCCGTACAGTCCGGTCCGTTCGTCTATGAGCATCGCATGTCGGGCCTAGGGGGTTGGTAAAAGTCAGACCCCCAAAAGCGGTACAAGTCGTGTCGGAGTGTAGCCCAGAACACCCTGAGATACTACTGGAATACTTACCAGTAAATCTCCTGCCTTGGCCAAGGACTTCGTGTAATGGCTCTCCTAGACACAGCGCGACCTCACCCCCAATACCGGGAGAGACGAACCCCTGAAGATCCGCTCATTGCCTCCATGTGGCTCGGGACTGTACCCAACTACAACCTGTTTGCACGACTCCTTTGAGCCGTGGTAGGGTAGTAATCAAAGCACAGTGGGAACTCACACGAGACAAATGACGATCCCCAGGTCGATGAACTAACCTGTACACATGTCACCTGGGAACTGCTATCTGACGTCAGGTATAAGACCAACTAGCATGTTCCCGGCGAGTTCTGTCCGGTGTACTCATAACCCAATGAGCACCTGTACACATCTTAGGTGAACCAACTGACACCAGTGGCTTGTGAGACCGGCCACCGCCCCTCGTCGGGGTCTCAACTGTATACACTAGTCTACTCTGGAGAATCGATGCCCTGTCTCGAAACTCCCACGACTAGGGACCTTTTAAGGATGTGCTAATAGACTCCAGCTCTCACTTATATGATCGCCCTCATACTGCCGGCAGTCAAGCATGAATCCTAGGGCTCTATCAACGTGCAATAGCGACCTGTCAGGTCACCTAAAGCAGTACACGATGATAAAGATAAACCAGATAGCATACTATCATCTCAAGTAAGACTGTCTTACCGGGATAGGTCCTCCCTCAATCATCGCAATCACGTGCCTGTGATCCAATAATTTTCTCTGAGGGCATTATCTCCAACAATCTCCCACTAGCACTCAAGGCTAATTATTGCGATGTCGCATACTCACAGCCCGTGTGATACCGAACATCCAACTCCTCTACTTGTCAGTCTCACAAAACTCGTTTGCGAAACTATTGCGTTCGAGGAATAGCCTCAGTGAGTGGATCCGCCTGTGGTGTTTCTTTCTATGTCTCTCTCTATCTCAAGTTCGCGGAGAAAGCCATCTCCCGAAATGAGTAATACCTGTCTTAGAATGTCTGGATGTCTGATGGGACCGAGCTCATAAATGAACTCCAAATCCAAACTTCTTAGACTGTATCGTCAACTGAACTTAATCAGTATCCTGCGCCATGCCTCCCTCAGTATTGCCTTGGACCTCCTGTCCAAAATACTGCCCCTCGTCAGAGGGAAAACTAAAACTCTGACAACCTCCTTGTCGTCCATGTCACCTTGGAAGCCTGGAGTGATAACCGTCTCCTAAAGGAGGCGGCCGTTATCATATCCCTAGAACATTCACTTATGTTCTAAAACTGCTTCCGACTGTTTCCCCAGGATTGGATCAATATCAACTTATTGCACCTACTGCAAGAACAACATCTGGTGTGGTACTTGACATGTCATGATTGACTCAATTGCCTGAGCAAGTGATCTGCCAATCATGTGTATCCCTCTCCCCTTTAGTCTGTAAGACACCTTTAGAGAGGGTGACTCCATTACCTGCAGGTACACTACCGTGCCAGGAGTCATCCATTCTAAATACTCTTAGAATGCTGTCAAGGTACCCTGATTGGGAAACCACCCAAATCTAGATATAAAAACATAGATCTAGTAACCAGTATGTCTGATATAATGTCCAAGTCCTATGTGGAGAAACCACTGTGTGACGACCAAAGTATAACCGATCGTAGTATAGGAATATCACTTCCTACTACGTGTATGTCATCCAAATACCATGACATCACACCCTAGTACCTCCTCAACAGATCCATCCCCTATTCTGATGAAGTCAAACCCATGACTGTCACGTCAGAAATAGATGATCTATCTCCGCTACATCTGCTTTGGTCTATAAATAGACATAAGCTACCTGTCCACCAATGCTTCCGCTGCTCCCACTGTCTACGACAACCCTCTGACAGAGTCATATACACGTACACTTCTGAAGCGAGTTCAGAACGACGCTATACTCATCCTCCCGCCGGGTCTCGCAGCCTGGAGCAACAGCAATGGTAATTGTGGGTAAACAAGAACTTCTCTGTCACCGTCCTTGAGGCTAACGAAGTACCTCTCGGGTGCCTGAAGTTACCCACCTTATCTGCGGAGTGGCCAATGGAATGTCAAACCAGATTGAATCTTTAGGTTCTTATGAAATCTTCAGTAATCGTTTGCGGTTCTGGAATCACTTCCAGTTCTACCATACTCCCACTGCTGTTTTTGAAAAAATCCATTTTTAATAAAACTGTGGCGAGTCTTGAACAATATTTCTATTGATCTCCCAGATGGTAGAAAATCAACCCTCGTCATAGCCTGGGTCAACCCACAAACAGCCATTACAGAAACGTGCCTTGAGTTATCCAGAGTCTGGTTTTAATCATAAGCCGGACAACTCCCCGTACCTTAACAATGTTAAGATATGAACTGTTCTATATCCAATATAGAACCAGAGGCACTGATTTATTTGAACCAGATTCAAATCATGCAGCTGTCTCCAGTGCATGTCAATTAAATGGAGAGAGGCCGATCAGCGTTACTCAACTTAGGAATGCTTTCAATTATGAGTAACCTGAAAGAGAAGTAATTACTATAAACTGAATACCATACACAAGTATCTACATCTTCGATCACTTTGAAGAATCCCGATACTTGCTATACCTGGTTCTCTACTCTATTCAAATACCTATAACTCCTCAAAACTTAGACCCTGTGTTTCTACGAAACACATGTCTAAGAACTAGAGAAGTTAAAAGTAAACAGAATATAGTATGAGGACCAACCCCTCTGTCCTAATGGACACTGGACAACATACAATACTCTGTATAAGTCCGCTGAGTCTAACAACTCTTTCACTGTGTGTCGTAGGTTGAAAACTGTACTTATGGTTAAGAAGAATTACACCGTTGTTTAATGCTCCTTACCTAACCATCCACTGATATAGGTAAATGTCATCGACATAATATCAAAAGGTATATCTCACTCTATGAAAATAGACGTACAGATATATCAATTTGAAATTGGTGCACAACAGCGGATATTCAAAACCAAATATTTGCCGACCGGCAAACAGGCCAGATGATCTCCTCAAATATCACCAATTACAACGAATCCCGATATAATGAGGATGATCACCCAATTCCCAATAACTTACTCCCACTCATCATCTGTAAAACCATACAGATGTGAGAGTCAAACCTGGTAAATACATACCCTGGAGCAGGTGTCTAATCAGGAAATCAGTTTTCTTTTAACAGTACACAGTTGAATTAAAACATTGAAATGTTTCGATGGGGTATCCTGGTATTCCTATCAATGCCTCTTCCAGTATCCAGATTCACAACTATAACCGTATAATTCTTTGCCACCTCTCCAAATCCCTTTATATGTCTTTAGTCATTACCTTCTGCACACCCCTTAGGCCAAATGGTTTTCTTCCTTCCCTACCGTTCGGCACCAGCCTATGGTTTGGAAGAAGACTATCCAGTAAGCATAATGGGTGTACTGTCCTAATCCTAGGAGCACTCACAATGTGAGAGAAGGTGAAGATAAAAGACAACCGAATAAACCATATTCCTATATCTCCTGGACCAGAATCCATCCCCGAACTGGAACAAGTTCCTTTCGAGTTCGTATATAACCATACGATGGAGCATCCAAATAAACTGTGGATCTTCGTAGTGATACGGAGTGTCCTGGAGAAATACAAAGGTGATTTAGGATTGGCGAAGAAATATTTGGTTTGGTCGTGAATATCAGTCGCAATTTACTTTGCCTTCTTACTAATCCCTTGCTTTGTCTTAATCTTAATACCTTCTGCACACCGTTTAGGCTAATTGGTTTTCTTCATTCCCTACCGGTCGGCACCAGCCTAAGGTTTGGAAGAAGACTATCCAATTTGCGTAATAGGTGTACTACTCCTAAAGCAAGGAGTACTCGCAACCTGAGAGAGGGTGAAAAGAAAAGACAACTGAATAATCCTATCCGTTTTCTCCAGAACCAGAAACCATCCTCGAATTCCTTCGAGTTCGTATCTAACCATACGATGGTTTTGTCCAATGGAAGTGGACATTCGTAGTAATACGGGGTGTCCTGGAAAAAAGGGTAAAAGTAGGAGTGGCAATGAGGTCTGCAACTCTGACAATCCAAAAGCCAGTGTTAAGAAGGTTCGGTCAACTTGGTCACTGAGTCATAGTCTTAGGGTCGGGTCAATGGTCGCTGCCAAAGAGAGAGAGAAAAGAAACACTCAGCGTGCACTCTATCCTAGATCAGAATGGTTACCAATTTATCTAATCTGGAAACCTCCCACTGTACCTCAAATTCTCCTCCAAACCTGAAAGAAGAATTAGTCGGAGTCACCCGAGGAGTAAACTAACTCATCAGTGGGAATCGGGATCCAACTCTCATCGCATGATAACGTGACGGAATCCGCTCACGGTACCACACTCCAGAAGGTATGCGCATACCTGGCAAGTTTCAGTTCTTTTGAAACTCCCGATGTGATTTCTGCCCCATGCTCTTATGACCTTGACGAAGGTCAACAAATCATAAGTCACATGTCAAGTTCCACCCGTCATTGTCCAGGTTAATTTGAACCCACCCGTACATACCCTTGACGTAGGCCAAAATAGTAGTACGACTGTCCCAAACCAACGCATCTATCTATGCTGCAGATAAATACCCGGCAGCTACCAAACACTATGCCTTGGCGTGAGGTCAAAATACATAGCATGAATACTACCGAATATTTAACTGAAATGATGGAGGGCTACGAATGGTTTCTGGCGAAAACCTTTAACGTAATGAACTTGATATCGTTGAAGGAACGGATAGCTTTTTAGAAAATATAGTGACGAAAACCTTTACTAAAGAGGTCACTCCAGGTGAAGGGATCTCGGCTCTTTCCCCGTAGAATGGGGTGCAGGATATTCCAACTGAATACCACGGTGCATAACAAAAGTAATCGGCTATAGTGAAGTTAATGCCCTGACGCAAACTTCTGTCCAAGGGGTCACTCCCGGTGAAGGGATCTCGGCCCTTGCCTCGTCGACTGAGGAGCAGGATATTCCAAATGAATACCACGATGCAAAACAAAAGAGAACGTCCTTGCAATAACAGCTTTTTGAAAAGTGTTCCAACAACATCAGAATAGGTTTGTTTAACTTGCATTGATCCGAATCAACGCAGTCCCATCAATTGATCACACCAATAAAGAACGAAAATATACTGACGTATGTATATGCCATCCGCATTCGCCACTGGGTCCCGTCATCACCCGTTAGGTTAGCTTACTAACGGCAGAGCGGGGACTGGACTAGCGCGGATGAAAATCATATACAACATCTACTAATATATATACCAATATATTATATTCGCTCAAGGCGTGAAAAGAAATGCAACATCACAGAAATGTACAGCATCACAGAACAATACAGATATCTGGGATCCCCGGGTTTCACAGAGCCACTACTGAAACCCGACGTTCCCCTGGTCGTGTGGATAGCCTGTGCAATGAAATTCTAGACCCCTACGGGCGCGGCAAGTCACCCGCCAAAACCTGAAGCGAGGCAGCCCCCTTCAGCTCCATGAATGGACCACCCAGCACTCCACGGAATCCGGCAACTTGGGCACCCCTCCTGGGTCAACCTGTACCCCCTACGAGTGCGGCGAATGGCCCGCCAATCCCAGAGTGAAGCCCCCTCCGTCTCAATGCCATGAGATGCGGGCTTGTTGCCTTCCAGAACCCGGCTATTCGTGCACCCCACCGCGGGGTAATCCTAGTACAGAATGTAAAATATACATACACCGGGTACATCGACCGCAACCAGGTCGTGCCCCAAAAGAATAATACAAACAGGCAGTGACGGCAGTCCACATGTCGGACGCTCGCCCCGCAATATCAAATGTACATGATACAACAACACTGTACTAACATTGCATCCAGGCTATCCCCACGACCGATCCGCAACATCACAGCATAAACATAGAACATCAACGTGAAAGTCACGTTCGCAAATCCGTCTAACCGGGCTATAGCAGTTAGACCGGATTTACCGATCGAGTGACATTCACGGTCGCAGATATAATGTAAATACTGTGAAAAATGTGTTTAAAATTTTCCGATTGATCAAACCTTAACAAGTGGGCCCCCAAACAAAACTGTAGCACTTACAGAAAACCTGGGCCCAATTTTAATATTCCAAAACCCATATTTTAAGCCCAGAAAGCCTCTGTAAAAAATTGGTGCAGTGATCTCCACAGTGCGCGGCGGAAGGGCGGCGGAATGGGGGTTTGTGCGGCGGTTCCGCGCTCCCACTGTGGAATCACTTCATCGAAATTTTACAGAGTTCTTAGATTTTCCAGTACATCAATATTTTACAACCTGAAAAATTTTTGGACTTCAAAAAATTTCGACAGAAACTGATGTGCTTGAAAAATACGGTTTTTGGAATTTTGATCGATCGGAACTGAAAAACACATTAAACAAAGCTAGACGAAGTTAATGGCGAGGCTCTGATACCACTGTAAGTGCACGGCGGCGCCCCGGTCGTCAATCCGACGGCCAAACGCGGAAACGGTGATAAATTTTAATTTTGCGGACTTAGCAAACCGGCACCACCGCGCACTAAACCCCGGATCGTGCCATTAAACTAGTCTAAGCTAACAAGAGGAAAGGTTAGAGATGTACCGACTGATCCGAGTCCTCCGGTCTTCATCTCCACTCCGATCTCCTCGCGGGATCTCCGGTCGTCGCCTCCTCGCCGGAAGGGCACCACATCGCCTGTAGCTTTTACGGGCTCCCGCCTCTATACCGAGGCAACTCGGGCATGAAGCCGGCAACTCGACATGCTCAAGATATGCTGTAGAATGTGTAGTGTAGAATCATAGTCTCACTTTTGGGGTATTGGTTGCCTTTTGAAGATGGAGGAATGAAGGTATGAAAAATGGTGCTTTCATTTTTCCTTGTATCAAAAATGAGATGAATGAATGCTACTCTCTCAAAGATGAAGATGAAGCTCTCTCATTTTCTTCTCTTTTCTTCTTCTCTCTTTCTTTTCTTAACCATGAATAATAATCTCTCATCTTTAGAAATGGTGGAGGAAGAATACTAATACAAAGGGAGGTGAGTGTAGGAGAATAGAAGAGGTGACCATATCCAAGACAAAGAAACAACAACCATGCTTAACACTATTAAACCCATACCCCCTCATGTCTTAATTAATGCAAGTGATGGATGAAAGATATCATAATCCCACAATTGCAAGAAACCCCTCCACAAATGTTATTTGCACAATTGCAAATAACCCCTTCCATCGGAAAAGTCCGGCCGGGAAAGAACAAACGAAAACCGGCCGGAACGGAATGTAAACTGGCAACTCCAGAAAACTGGTCCCGTAATAAATTACGGGAAAACCCCGATACTGTGCATACACACCCGCATCTGTATTCCGTCCGGATACAAATGCAATGAGACAAAATCTACACTGTACTAAACTAGAACCGGCTTAAGCCAAAGCCGGCTAGTAATATCCGTCCGATCCTGATGCGTGCAATACCGCACGTATCAGATCGAGCCCTGCCATATAACTATACGTCCACTAGTACAAAACTGTCCGATCCTGATCCGTGCAATACCGCACGTATCTGATCGGACCCTGCCATATCTCCATACGGCCTCTACAGCGTTTCGCCCGAAAGCTTGAGTAACTGAAATTGTGGTGGACTCTAAAGACTCGTCAATACTATGGCTGTGGATTTAACCACTAGCACGTCAGAGGTATAAGCCAATACGTGACGGGCCACCAGCTATTGACCAAAAAGGACGTCGATGAGCGAACTCATCCTGACACCCTACTGAGCCTGTCAGTGACAATATCCGTACAGTCCGGTCCGTTCGTCTATGAGCATCGCATGTCGGGCCTAGGGGGTTGGTAAAAGTCAGACCCCCAAAAGCGGTACAAGTCGTGTCGGAGTGTAGCCCAGAACACCCTGAGATACTACTGGAATACTTACCAGTAAATCTCCTGCCTTGGCCAAGGACTTCGTGTAATGGCTCTCCTAGACACAGCACGACCTCACCCCCAATACCGGGAGAGACGAACCCCTGAAGATCCGCTCATTGCCTCCATGTGGCTCGGGACTGTACCCAACTACAACCTGTTTGCACGACTCCTTTGAGCCGTGGTAGGGTAGTAATCAAAGCACAGTGGGAACTCACATGAGACAAATGACGATCCCCAGGTCGATGAACTAACCTGTACACATGTCACCTGGGAACTGCTATCTGACGTCAGGTATAAGACCAACTAGCATGTTCCCGGCGAGTCCTGTTCGGTGTACTCATAACCCAATGAGCACCTGTACACATCTTAGGTGAACCAACTGACACCAGTGGCTTGTGAGACCGGCCACCGCCCCTCGTCGGGGTCTCAACTGTATACACTAGTCTACTCTGGAGAATCGATGCCCTGTCTCGAAACTCCCACGACTAGGGACCTTTTAAGGATGTGCTAATAGACTCCAGCTCTCACTTATATGATCGCCCTCATACTGCCGGCAGTCAAGCATGAATCCTAGGGCTCTATCAACGTGCAATAGCGACCTGTCAGGTCACCTAAAGCAGTACACGATGATAAAGATAAACCAGATAGCATACTATCATCTCGAGTAAGACTGTCTTACCGGGATAGGTCCTCCCTCAATCATCGCAATCACGTGCCTGTGATCCAATAATTGACTCTGAGGGCATTATCTCCAACACCAATAAAATCTCGCATTGGTGATTTTAATACGATCATTACAGATCTGGTTAAGATCGACATTAAAATTGATGATGAAGATCAAGCTCTTCTCTTGTTGTGTTCGTTGCCACCCTCTTATAAGTACTTCCGTGACACTATGGTTTATGGACGAGATATGATCTCAATCAAGGATGTCAAGGAGAATTTGATATATAAAGAGAAGATCGACAAGGAGTTGACTTCTACTGAATTGGATGGTTCATGGTCTGGATTATTTGTTCGAGGGCGAGCGGAAAAGAGAGATCCGAAAGCAAATAGGAAGAAATCGCGGTCAAAATCCAAGGCTAAAAACGTTACCTGCAATTATTGTAAGAAGAAGGGGCACTTCAAGATCGATTGCTTTAAATTGCAGAACAAGCAAAAGCAGGAAGAAAAATCAAAGAAGAATTCTTCGGCTGAAACAAGTATAACGGAAGGAGAACAAGATCTTCTTGTGGTCCTTGACAACACACAGCGATCCAAGAATGATTGGTTCATAGATTCGGGTTGTTCTTACCACATGTGTCCCAATAGAGATTTGTTCACCATGTACAAGTCCGTTGATGGTGGAGGGGTTTTGATAGGAAACAATAGTTCGTGTTGAGCCATTGGAAAATGGACAATCCAAGTCAAGATATTTGATGGTGTTGTGAAGACATTGGTGGAAGTTGTTCATATCATAATATTGCATTATTATATTCCCCATTCTTATGCATTATACAAATAAACAGGTACTTTTGATCCATGTCTGCTACATAGTTACAGGTTACAGGTTCTCGGAACAAAAACTGTGAAAAAGATAAAAGACGATACAAAAGTGAGACTACGACCAACAAATAGAAGGATCTTGATCAAGCCTATATGAAGATCAGTTCACAAAGTACAAGGCAGCGCAAGGTTCAAGAGTTCGACACAAAGCGAACGGTTAAAGTCCACTACATTACTCACTGTGAAGATTTGGAAAATAAATAGAAGCTATTCTGAAGAACCAACCAAAGATACAGGAAGAAAAAGAGAAGCAGAACCAGCACAAGAAAATGCAAAGCCCAACCCTTCTATTTGGCCGCGGAACCGCGGCCAAACCTGGCCTGCGGCCGCGGTTCCGCGGCCGTGTTATGCCCGTAGTGGTAGAAAAAATTGCCATAATCTTTAGCGGCGCTGACTAGTCTTTCTAGGGGTATTTTTGTAAAAGCAGACATGCGGCGATTGTAAACCTGGGGTTTTCTATGTCCTATAAATAGAAGCCCAAATTCTTGTATTAGGGCATGCCTCCTTTCATTAATAAAATTCAGAATTCTTTTTGGAGAGCATCAATTTAGGAGTAAGTTTTCAATTCTTGACCTAGGTAATTTCTTATCTGCCCTAGTTAAATTTAATTTCTTGCCCTAGTTAGATAGTTAGATCTTTTATTCTCTGCCCAAGATAAATGTTTTTCAATTCCCTAATGAGCGAGTAGTCTCCTCGCTTGTTAGGGTTAGATTTGGGGAAGGTTTGAGAGATGAAAATCTCTCACCCCTTTCTTGCCCGTCATATATTTTCATAGGACTTCATGCATACATGCACACACCGCTCCCTACGGTACCCTATCCTACGAGGTAGCGGTGATACCGTAGTATAAAGGCCCGGTTGAGCGTGTTTTCCATGGAGGTTAGGGTAAGGATTGATAAAGGAATGACAAGAACCTAAAAGAAGGACAAGAACCTAGAGAAAGAAACATCTTCCCGAATGGTTCTAATCCACTTAATTAATAATTACCATAACTCCTAATAGATCTTAATATGGGTATAGAAAGCGGTGAGATTTATTGACTTTCCAAACTTAACCTAAACCTAACCTTAGCAAGATTTAGATCTAGATTAATTTAGTTTTTAGATTTAATCAATCCGTTCACACCGTTCGGAATTAACTCGTAAGAGCAATTAGGAAATTCACAAAATCCCTGTGGACCGACCTGTGCTCACCGGCTAGCTACCAAGCGACGCCGTTCTTGATTGCAGTTTAGAAATATTTTTGATCAATCAAATGGCGCCGTTGCCGGGGATGGCTTGTTATTTTCTTTTTGCAATTTCGGGTTAATATAAAATCAAAAAATCATAAAAAATTGAAAAAGTATAAAAATTTATCATTTTGTTATTTTGTGAAGGGTATTTTGTTTGAATTTTGTAGGATCTAAAATCGCGTTCGGATCTGGAAATCTGCAGAGATAAAAACAGAAAACCGAAGATCTGAAAAGTAGAGGATTACAAAAAACAGAGAAATAGAAAAAATCTGGAGAACTGAATCGACTAGACGACCGCCCTTCCGCCGCGCGAAGCCACTTCCGACCGCTAAACCGCGGCGGCCTGGTCCTAGTCAGAACGTGAAAAAAATTCTCGGGAACAGAACGGTCTAGAAGACCGCCGAACCGCGGTGGGAACCCCCTTTCGACCGCTAAACCGCGGCGGCCTGGTCGAGTCAGAAGGTGAAAAAAATTCTGTTTGTTTCCTTTTCTCTCTCCTCTGCAAATCTCAATATATCTTCTGTGAAATCTCCTGCAGGATTCTTTGCGCTTAAAAAATCTCTCCCCCTTTCAATAATTGATTTTGTGCAGGATTCTTTGCGCAGCGCTATAAATAAAAAAAATTTGATTGCAAGTGATTGTTACTGTTTTGCATATTTTAATCGGACTTTAAAGGGCTTGAGACCAATTCAGATTGGGTGGGGATTTCATCACCCTTCCCAGGACCCCAGAAATCACATAAGGCATATGCATTGACCGTTATTTAATTAAAAAATACTAGACTCAGCCCTAAGGACGTCGAGCTCAATAGGACAGAGGACTAGTTGTAGGCATCGGCCGTTGATCCTAACCTGACTTTGCGGTGTCTAGGCAAGTGTGTCTAAGGCGAGTGGTTACTTAATTAGGGTCACTACTTGTAGTGGAGAGCCTCCCACTCACCTGGCACTTACCTGGCCGCAATTGGCGGTGAAGAGGCGGTTTGAGGTCCTATTTCTAGCCCTTTGGAACAGTTAGGAGCTGTCTAGCTGACCTAGGTGACCCTAGATCTAGGCCTGATTGTGCATTTGTGGTTGATTGCATTTGTGTCAAAGCCCTTTATCGAAAATCTTTTTGCAAAAAAGTTCCAAATAAAAAAAAATATGATTTTTTTTAAAAAAAGGCTTGCAACAATTTTGTCGCTAAGAAATCCGTGCACCCCACACTCTTTTTCTTCTTCCTTCCAACATCATGGGTACCCCATCTCACAAATCTCTTACTGAACTTTGGTACCCTGAACCAAACTTTGCTTCGTACGCGAATTGTTTCGGTCGATTTAAGGACGATCCCTCTATGCCCAAAATTTCTTTGAAATATCGAATAGAAGCGTCTAGGAGAAACAGTTCGACTTTGCAATCCACTTTGTATCAACCGTGTCAAGCTTCACCACCTTCTTATGTTGATACCACTTTTTCGAGTCCTATTGTAACTCCTAGACCAATGTCTATTGATGAACACATTGAACAATCTCGTAACCGATCTTTCACTCCTCTCCACACATCCAGTTCTAGAGATCAACAAGTCCATTCACCTTTTTATACAAATGTTGATCCTACTCCTGTCCCACCATCCAATTCCTACCAGTCCTACTCGACTTTCCCACATTCACTAGACATTGCTTCTACACAGCCATTTGGGAGTTTCACGTATCCAAACAATTTCGAATCTTTTACCGAAACCCTTTCACAACCCATGTCTAGTTTGGAACAGTCGTTGGAAGCTTATATTTTAGCAACAAACAAAATGACGAGGAATGTGGATGCGTCCATGGCAGCCCTTATGCAACATAGTGAACCGGTAGCTAGTTTCCAACTAGCTCCAAAAATTCCAATGTATAAGGAGGCGGTTGGACAGAGTGAGAATTTGAGAGGAGAGGGTGAGTTCTTCACCTTTCCAAATCAAACCTACCCATACCCAATTGAAGCCCACAACTCCGGTGTTCCATCGATTGTCCCAAATGATTCATAAGTTGAAAATAAAACATTTAACGAGTTGTGTGACTTTGTAGTGCTTGATTTGCCAGATTGTGAAGAATCCCTTTCGAGTGTAACCACACCTAATCCTTTCGATCTTTACACCTCCACTCTAGAACCTAACTTGATAAATATCCATGCTTTTGATGAGGTGTTAGAAAAAATTGATTTTCACTTGATTGGGGATATAGACGCCGGGAATATTTTGGATGATGAACCCGTAGATTTGATTGAAATTTTATGTCCAATTCATCATCCTGAGTCATTAAATGTTTCTCCTGAACTACATATGCGACTTGATTTTGATGACAATAGCATGGATAAGCTAAATCTTGAGGAGAATATTGAGGAAATTATTAAGGATGAACCAGTTTTGTGTGATGAGTCGGATTTCCAAATTCATCATGTCCCTTCCACCGATTGTGTACACCCTCCTGAATCTTTAACTGATACCCTTCCTCACTCACTTCCCTCCATCCTTGTTCCGACCTTGCAAGAGACCGTTACGCTTTCATCTCCAATACCAAGTTCGACGTACCCATATTTGCTCACGAATCTTGAGGGATTTAATCTCATTTTTCCGCGGGTTGATAGATTAGCACAATCGCATTTTACATATCGGTCATTACAAATTGTGCTAATTTATACACTCTATCCCCACCCTCAAGTTCGTATTCCCACTTTCTTTGGTTCTTCTAATCTTCCTTTAATGATACCGAGTGTTGATGAATCACAATCCGATCTTTTAAGTTCGATAATTTTCAATTGGACCTTCGATGAAAGTTTCGAAGATATTTTCGCCGACGAACTCGCATTCTTAAACAATACGGATTTTGTGATTTATCAACCTCCACTCAAAGAATTAGAACCACTACCATTTCCTTTTTCCCTCCGCCATTCTCCTCCACCGAAACCATATACCATTTCTATCTCCACACGGTCTCGTATGCTTCTCATTTCTTTTCTTTATACTCCATTCTTTCACCAACCCCACCATTATCATGATAGAATTTTTGAATGGTTGGTGCTCACTTTTGGTTTGTGTAAAGCCTTGTATAGTTTGATTTTTCTCCTCCCTAACTCTGAACTTTAACGCTTAAACAGTGGAAACACCGTTTCACTTAAGTTTGGGGGGAACCTTGTTGTATATATATTTTGTTTTTTCTTTTAACAAAAAAAAAAAGAATTTTTGCAAATAAATAAACAGGGGAGTGCCGACATTCTCAACCCTCTTGGTGTAGCATGACAGTGAGGACACTGTCAAGTTTAAGTTTGGGGGTATGCTCGGTAAGCCTTCTTCCTTCGCATTCATATGTACATTTTTGCATTTTGCATACTTATTTTAAAACCCATAAAAAATTGAAAATTATAAAAATTATAAAAATTAATGTATTCAATTTTGGCCCTAATTGACTTGAGTTTGACAACAAGGTTAACTAGCTAGGAACAACTAGATCTAAACTTAGTAAATTAAAAACCCTAAAAATAACCTTTCTTAAAATTTAACAGTAGAAAGTATGTGTCTTTGTAGTTTATTTGGAAACAGGCAAATTTTGAGTTCACTTCTTGGGATAAGTTAAAACAAGGGAAAAGTATTGATATTTTTATTAAAGTATAAGTTTGAAAAATAATTCCTAAGCTTAAGTCTAGATTCTGAAAATATATACCCTACAACTTGCACAAACACGCACCTTGAAACTTGGAATAGTAGAGGAGATCTGGAAATGCTCTTGTCTAAAGTCCTTAGTACGAAGAGAATAAAATAAAAATTCAAGTGTGAATAAAGAGATGATAAAAAAATGAACACTAGTTTTTGTGATTATTTAAGGCTGCAAAAATAGAAAAATATTTAGCGAGGGTGCTTCATCACCTGGTGCCTTAAGACCAACTGGTTTGGAAGTCACTACTAAAGCCTTAGGTATTGCAAGACTAGGAATTACGCTTTAATGTGCAAACACATCTTGTAATCGGTTGTTGGTACCTCAAGAAGTATTAACGGTCGCATGAAGGATGTGTGAGCAAAATTCATCTAAAAAAATTCACCAATTAAGAAATGCTTTGGACAACGGACAAGAGTATGATTGCTTGATTTAATTTTCCAAGTGTAGGAGTGATACACACACACACATAGGGGTATGTGATTGAGATTTAGATAAGAGATAGGAATGAAGAATATGACTTGTATATTTAGTAGAAATGATAAAAATTCCTAAGTTGAGATAGAACCCTAGAAGGAAAACTTAAAAGATGCCGAAAGCTAAGTAAGTCTACAGAACATATATAATCTTAAGTTAAATGATAAGGAAGCGTGAAGAATACGGGTGGATAATTTATGAGTCGAAGATAATAGACTTCCTTTTTAGAGAACCTAATTGGAGAATAAAAGTCAATGGGCCTAATTGATAGGATTTTGTGGGTAGTATCTGCTGAAAACCCTCGGGAGACAACACTCCTCCTACTAGGGACACCTAGAGGTTTAACGGCTTATTGCACGAGCTCAGTGCAATCGCGTTTCCCTACGAAAGTGAGGTTAGGTTTTTGTTGAGAATAAAACTAGGTTTGCTCGAGGACGAGCAAAAGATAAGTTTCGGGGTATTTATTCATATCATAATATTGCATTATTATATTCCCCATTCTTATGCATTTTATAAATAAACAGGTGCTTTTGACCCATGTCTGCTACATAGTTACAGGTTACAGGTTCTCGGAACAAAAACAGTGAAAAAGATAAAAGACGATGCAAAAGTGAGACTATGATCAACAAATAGAAGGATCTTGATCAAGCCTACATGAAGATCAGTTCACAAAGTACAAGGCAGCACAAGGTTCAAGAGTTCAACACAAAGCGAACGGTTAAAGTCCACTACATTACTCACTGTGAAGATCTGGAAAATAAATAGAAGCTATTCTGAAGAACCAACCAAAGATACAGGAAGAAAAAGAGAAGCAGAACCAGCACAAGAAAATGCAAAGCCTAAGCCTTCTATTTGGCCGCGGAACCGCGGCCAAACCTGGCCTGCGGCCGCGGTTCCGCAGCCGTGTTATGCCCGTAGTGGCGAAAAAAATTGCCATAATCTTTGGCGGCGCTGACTAGTCTTTCTAGGGGTATTTTTGTAAAAGCAGACATGCGGCGATTGTAAACCAAAGGTTTTCTATGTCCTATAAATAGAAGCCCAAATTCTTGTATTAGGGCATGCCTCCTTTCATTAATAAAATTCAGAATTCTTTTTGGGGAGCATCAATTTAGGAGTAAGTTTTCAATTCTTGCCCTAGGTAATTTCTTATCTGCCCTAGTTAAATTTAATTCCTTGCCCTAGTTAGATAGTTAGATCTTTTATTCTTTGCCCTAGATAAATGTTTTTCAATTCCCTAATGAGCGAGTAGTCTCCTCGCTTGTTAGGGTTAGCTTTGGGGAAGGTTTGAGAGATGAAGATCTCTCACCCCTTTCTTGTCCGTCATATATTTTCATAGGACTTCATGCATACATGCACACACCACTCCCTACGGCACCCTATCCCACGAGGTAGCGATGATATCGTAGTATAAAGGCCCGGTTGAGCGTGTTTTCCATGGAGGTTAGGTAAGGATTGATAAAGGAAGGACAAGAACCTAGAGGAAGAAACATCTTCCCGAATGGTTCTAATCCACTTTATTAATAATTATCATAACTCCTAATAGATCTTAATATGGGTATAGAAAGCGGTGAGATTTATTGACTTTCCAAACTTAACCTAAACCTAACCCTAGCAAGATTTAGATCTAGATTAATTTAGTTTTTAGATTTAATCAACCCGTTCACACTGTTCGGAATTAACTCGTAAGAGCAATTAGGAAATTCACAAAATTCCTGTGGACCGACTCGTACTCACCGGCTAGCTACCAAGCGACGCCGTTCTTGATTGCGGTTTAGAAATATTTTTGATCAATCAGAAGTCTGGAACGTACCTGGCTTGAAAAAGAATCTTATCTCTTTGGATGCACTCGACGACAATGGTTACAAATTTTCCGCTGAAGGTGGAGTTTTGAAGGTAACCAAATGTGATTTCGTTGTGATAAAGGGCTTGAAGAAAGGGTCCTTGTATTCATTGCAGGGTTCGATGATTTCTGCATTGGCGGCGATTTCATCATCCAAATCTATAACGGATTCGAAAACTACCAGATTGTGGCACATGAGGCTCGGGTATATGAGTGAGAAATATATGGCCGAGTTGTCGAAGCAGGGTCTACTTAGTGGCAAAAGTACGACGAATCTGGAGTTTTGTGAACATTGCATTTTTGGGAAGCAGAAACGTGTTAGCTTCAGCTCGGCGGTGCACAACATAAAAGGTACTCTTGATTATATCCATTCGGATTTGTGGGGACCCTCTCCAGTTGCTTTTAAAACAAGCGGTGCCAACTATCTGCTTACCTTCATTGATGATTTTTCGAGAAAGGTTTGGGTCTACTTCTTGAAACACAAAAGTGATGTATTTACTATATTCAAGCAACGGAAGACGTTTCTTAAGAAACAAACAGGAAAGCAAATCAAGAAACTGAGGATAGACAACGAGTTAGAGTTTTGTGGAAGATTTCAACAATTTCTGCAAAAACGAAGAAATAGTTCGGCATTAGATCGTTGTCTATACACCATAGAAGAATGGAGTTGCGGAGCGAATGAACCAGACTCTTTTTAGAGAAAGCGCGGTGCATGTTGTCCAACGCAGGGCTCAGAAAAGAGGTTTAGGCAGAAACGGTAAATACGACATGTTATATTGTGAATCGGTCACCTCATACATCGCTATGTTGTAAGACACCGGAGTAGGTATGGTCGGGAAAACACGCTGATTATTCAACACTTAAGGTTCTTGGTTGCCCCGCTTATGCACACTGCCGTGAAAGCAAGTTGGATCCCCGAGCGAAGAAATGTTTATTTCTCGGTTATTCTATCGGTGTTAAGAGTTATAGATTGTGGTGTTCAGATCCAATGTCGTCTGAATTTATGATTATCAGAGATGACGTTTGATAAATCTGCTATGTTGAAGCCGAACAACAAGAAAACTCCAGTTGAAGACGATTCGAAGAAGGATGAGCCGAGAGTTGATATCGAGGTCGGTGAAAGCTCGGGTTCATAGAAGATCTTTCCTTTATCATCGTCTGAAGAAGCTTAAGATGAGCAGTCCCATGATGAGGAGTATTTTCTAACTCATGGCCAAAAGAGAAGGGACATTAGACCGCCACAGAGGTATAGCTACGATGACCTAGTGGCGTATGCGCTGTCTGTTGCAAAAACAGTTGATAGTAGTGAGCCGACAAGCTATACAGAAGCCATCTCATCCGATGAAGTAGCTCGTTGGATAGTTGCTATGAATAAAGAGATTGGGTCTCTTCATATGAACCAAACTTGGAAGCTCGTGAAACCCGAAGGAGGAAAGAAGGCAATTGACTGCAAGTGGGTTTTCAAGAAGAAAGAAGGTGACCAAGGGATGGTTGATATGAGATCAAGGCGCGGTTGGTAGCTAAAAGCTATTCGCAAGTGCGAGAAGTTGACTTCACTGAGGTATTTTCTCCAGTTGTTAAACACAGCTTTATACGTGTCTTGCTCGGTTTGGTAGTTATGCAATATTTGGAGCTTGAGCAGCTTGATGTGAAGACACATTCTTACATGGTGATTTGGTAGAGAAAATATACATGCAACAGCTCGAAGGTAAAGAAGACAATTTTGCTTGAACCTTTGTTTGCAGGTCCGAGGTTCTTCTCAAGTAGTGTGTGATTACGCAGCTGAATTTTCTCGCAGTTCTTCTCTTCCTCTTCTTTTTCGGAGGTGCAGTTCTTGAAGAGAGGGCCGAGGGTCATTTCTTCCTCGAAATCGCCCCCGAAGGTAAGAACTTGGAGTTTTTCGCTTTCCCGACTGGTATCAACCATATGAAAATTGCCAGTCGTTTTCTCATGCACACTTGTCGAACTTCTTTGTTGTTGATGAACTTCTCGTTTCATCCTCTTGAAGTGTTGTTGATGGGCAACATATCCTTGCCACTACTTCTTGAAGGCACTGCATTCTTCGGTGGGGTGGATGACCCTCCGATGATATAGGCAGTAGTTTGGATGTATTTGCTCTGTCGAGGCATATGAACCCGGGAGTGTTTTCTACGAGAGGTGGCAGCTTCATTCCCACTGAAAGGGCTTTAGCGAACCGCTTCCCTGCCTTGATCCTGCTCTTATTTATGGAAGGTGTGCTTCGGTTTGGTTAGAGTACTTTACGACTCATCCTTACCACGACTTCTTCATCCTGACGCCGACACCTAGCCTTTTCGTATATGGCTGTTTCGCATTCTCGGTCATCTTTACTCTTTCAAAAGGCTTCATTTAACAGCCTATCGATTGGGACTTCTGACAGTTCCGGGGATTTTGGCGCCGATCCTGCCCCTAATTCTTCTGTGTTGTTTTCTGAAGCGGAGGGAACTTCTTCGCCATTTAATGACGAATGGGAGACCATTTGGCAACTTGCTACAAAGTCTTCGGTTGATGATGAGTTATTTTCCTCATCGTTATCACTCTCTTCATTCTCAAGAATATGCTTAAGGAACTCTTCGAGAGTGACTTGGGTCCGCGCCTTATGGTTGTACTCTTCCAGCACATCAATGTACTTTTGCAGGTCCGTGCGCTTGTCGTCATACTCGACAGGCAGCACAAGCTTCTTGGTCTTCTTCTTTTTCTTTAAAGACTTTGAAGGCTCGACTTTTGGATATTGCCCTTTGTCGACAGTTTTTGGTACGGGACGCGGTTTTAGCATCCCTTCAATGATCTCAGTTTCCAGCGGGCTTTTCCACCTGATTGCTGGACATGCTTGGAGATTCGTTAGCATTCTTTTAGTTTTAGATGAAAGGACGACTTCACATGGAACTTCTTCCACGAGCGAGCATGATGCCCCCGGCGTATCCACCTTTTTAGGAGCGTGCTTCTGTAGCGGGCTTACCCTCCAGTTCTCAGAAAGCGCAAATTTCCCCCGTTGATACTGGTCCTCGATCCAATTTTTGAAGACGTAGCAATCTTCAAATGGGTGGCTCACCATTCTGTGATAGGAGCAGGAGTTGGGGTTGTTGACGTCACCGGGTTACGGTGGACGTTTTGGGTCCGGCAGAGTGATGAGTTTGTTGCGCACTGCCAGTTCAAAAAATCCCCTCGTTTTATCATGGGGAAACGAGTAAGCATGTCCTAACTTCTCTTCGAGGGATTGGCGTGGGCATACGTTGTTTTGGGGAGTAACCGGTTTCGGGTCACTCGGTTGTTGTTGAGTATTGGCAATGAAGGTCGCTTTCCCTTTACCCTTTGCATTCCGAAGGTCCATTTTTGAAGAGGAAGGCCCGTGGTGTTAGTGTATATGCCCTAAGGGCCATTATTGTATCATACTAGCTTGTATATTACTTAATGGAAGCTTGGGATATTCACAGTTATATTAACAGTCTTGCTAAACATGGCAGTATACTACTTGGTTTATATCTATCTTAATATGTGTGTATGTATTGATAGAGCCCTTAGGATCTTGCTTGACTACCAGCGTTGTGATGGCAGTCACACTAGTGGGGGCTGGGTAGTCTACAAGCACATCCTTTTTCAGGTCCCTAGTCGTAGGATTATCTAGACAGGGCATCGATACTCCAGAGTAGACTAGTGTGTACGCTTCTTATCCCAGTTGGGGAGATGGTCTGTCCCACAGCCATCAGTACGTCGTACTGGAGATAGTATACAGGTGCTCGTTGGGTTACGGGTACACCGGACAGGACTCGCAGGGAACTGTTGGTTGGTATTATACCCGTCGTCAGTTAACAGTTCCCAGGTGACATGAGTACAGCATAGTCCGCAGACTTGACACTTCTGCTTCGCCTCGAGTGTGTTCCCACTGTTCTTAGATTGCTACCCTACCACGGCTTAAAAGAGTCGTGCAAACAGGTAGCAGTTGGGTGCAGTCCCGAGCACTTGGAGGCAGTGGCGGTTAGACAGGATTCGTCTCACCCGGTATTGGGAGTTGATATCGCGCTGTGTCTGGAGAGCTATTACGCAAAGTCCCTGGCCAGGGCAAGCGAGATTTAATGGTAGGTTTTCCAGTAGTTTCTCAAGGTGTAATAGGCTTCGCTCCGACACGACTTATACCGCTTTTAGGGGACTGACGCTTGTCGCCCCCTAGGCCCGATATGCGATAGTCCTAGACGAACAGACCGGACTGTACGGAGATTGTCACATCAGACTCAGTAGGAGTTCGGATGGGTTTCCTCATCGGCCTTCTTATCGACATCTACCTGGGGACCGTTACGTACAGCTAGTGTCGCTTGTGGTCTGTGGTTAAACCCACTGCCAGCGTAGTAGTCGAGTCTTTAGAGTCCCACACAGAGAGTTTCCCTGCTCCGGGCGAAACGATATAGAGGTCGTATGGTTTTACGACAAGGTTCAGACACGCACGTGCATATATGCACGTACGATGTTTGGACAGTTTTTACTAGCGGGCTTTGGTTTAAGCCAGATTCTAGTATCGGATTATTAGATTTATACAGACTAAAGTTTTTCCATGTTTTCACGGATAGGAGGGGCGTTCTCGTAAATTGTCGAGAAGCTTCTAGAAGGATGATGACTTAAGGGCTAAGGTGGCATTTGCATTAAATGATTTAATGACTCATGGTGTGATTCATACAAAGGAGTTAATGATGCATTTAATGATTAATGACTCATGTAATGAATCACCCAAAGTGAATAAATGAAGCATGGTTGATATTATCATTTGATTTATTCATTTAATAAATCATTATGCTTCATATATTATAAATGAGATATTATTTCATTTCATTCTCACTCTCACCTTCTCTCTCCTCAAGCTTTCTCTCTTCAAACCCTAACCCTAACCTCTTATGTGTTGAGATCAAGGGTTAACAAGACTTATTAATCCCTAATCACACTCTATATTCCCTAGGTTGCTTTGATTAGCACTTTGAGTAACCTAGTTTCCTCAAGTTAGAGGCAAAGCTTGGAGTAGTAGCTCTCGGATGGATCTTCTATTATAAAGAGGAGGCCGACGAGGAGGTGGTTAACGAGAAGAAGAAGGACTTGGTTCATTAGGTATAATCTTTTTTCATAGTAGCTAATTCCTTCTATGATATTGTTAGTTAAAGTTTAGCAAAGATTCGTACGGTTAGTCGATGTTAGTTTAAAGAAAAAGATAGTTTTTCATATTTCCACCTCCCCGTAACTCGTGGGGTGTACAACATCGACTTATAGTGGTATCAGAGGCTCGCTAAACCATAACTAACTTGTTAGCAAAGTCGTTAGAAATTCGATCGCAAAACGAACCGGAAAAAACATCAAATTGACCAAATTTCTGTCGATTTTAAAACGGGGTCTAAAAATTTTTCAGGGACCCTTAAAATTACATGCAGGAAAATATAAGAATACTGGAGAAATTTGGGTTCCTGAATCGGCCAAACAGCCGCGGAACCGCGGCCGATCCAAGCGATCCGCCGCGGATCCGCGGCCGAGTTGAAGCCGATTCACCCCAAAATTCCCCAGTAACTCTTTTGTGATGTTTTGTTCTTTCTGGAATGTTTTGTTTCTGCTCATGTCTCAGGTGCACAGAGAAGTTTTTGGAGTAGAATCAATTGTGTTTGCTTGATCGAAATTCTATGATGTTTGGCTAATTAGATTATATCTGTGATTTGTATAATGTGTTCGTAAACCTCCCCTAACTGCTAGTATGTCGGTTGGCAGGGGGTTGCACATTTCTGTAATGATTTTACTGTTTGTGTTTATGAACTTGATTGGATCGTTGTGATGATTAGCCGGGGTTTGAGATGGGTTTTTATATTCATTCATTCGATGTAAATTGTAATATGATGTAATATTCTTTTGCGGGGCACATCCAGGTTGCGGTTGTAGCCACCGTTGTATTATTTCATTTACTGTTTTTACTCCTAGGATAGACCCAAGGTGGGGTGCACAAACTACCGGGTACTTTGAAGTGTTTAGTGGCCTACTCACATTGTTGAGGGAGACCGCTTCACTTCGGGTACTTGGCGGGTAGTTTTCCGTACCCGTAGGGGTCTAGGGTGGGGTAATGGCTATTCATCACAACTGTGTAATCTGTCTTTCGTTGCAGGCTCAAAGGAAACGCGGATTGCTAGTATATCCAATAAAGTTCATCTGTGATCTGGAATGACTATTATTGCGTCTGACGAATGTGCAATATCTATATATGATAGCTATTTAGACGTCACTTATATTTTACACCCGCGCTAGCCCAGCCCCCGTTCTTTCGTTAGTTAAGTAACCTAACGAGTGATGACGGGACCCAGTGGCAAATGCGAATGGCATAAGAGGACGTATTTTCGTTGTTTTATGCAATGATAGGTTAATTGATGGGACACATTATATTAATGCAAAGAAAATAAACCAAAGTTGAATCGTTGGAACAGCTTAAAAGAAACCACTCGGTTATTTTAAAACAGAGGATATTTTTTAAATTGCGGAGCTTTAACCACTCCTTTTAAAAGCTATCAGGTTCATTCGGTCATATCAAGTTCACTACGTTCATGGTTTCGCCAAAACCATTCGTAGCCCTCCATCATTTCATTTGGGTATTCAGTTGTATTCAAGCTATGTATTTTGGCCAAAGTCAAGGCATAGTGTTTGGTAGATGCTGGGTATTCATTTGTTGCATAGATAGATGACTTAGTTTGGGACAGTCGTATTATCATTTGACCAAAGTCAGAGGTATGTATGGATGAGTTCAAATTAACAAGATAATGATGGGTATAACTTGACATGTGACTTCTGACATTTTGACCAAAGCCAAGGTCATAAGAGCATGGGGCAAAAATTTATATCGGGAATTTCTAAAGAAACTGAAATTTGCAAAGAGATGCATACCATTTGGAGTGTGATGAATGTTGGTAGGATTCCTTCAGCATTACCACACGATGATATTTGGATCCCGATCCTACTGTGAGTATATGCTACTCATCAGGAGATTCGTCACTTAACGATCAATTCTATAAACCAAGTAGGTGCCGAGAAAGGTGTCAGCGGGGCTATACCCCTAGAGAAAAGAGGTTATTTAATTAAGGAACTTCGCGAAAGCGTTGGAAAACCTCCCTCGAAGTACCAACACTGGCCTGGCTGAACGGTTAAGCAAGTATTGTACGGTGAGAATAGTTCTGGCTAGTTCTTCCTTTTTGGTTTGAGGAGGGATTCGAGAAACAGTGGGAGCCATCCATTTTAGATAAACTAAAAACCACTCTAAACTTGCAAGAGCATCATGCTAAAGTGTTCCCTCTCTCTCTCATTGCAGCGACCCAAAACATGACTGGCCTTAAGTTACTATTAGAGAAAAATATATTGACAGGGCTAAACTATAAAGATTGGCTGCGGAATGTCAAAATGGCTTTGACTTATGACAAATTAGGGTATGTCCTTACCACTAAGGCACATGCTGTCCCTGGTCCAAAATACAGTATTGCGGATAAGGAAATCCACAAAACCTGGGAGTTAGATTGCACGAAGGCCAAGTGCATCGTGCTTGCCTCGATGAATAATGAACATCAGAGGAGGCACGAGGATATGGATCTTGATGCCATATTTATCCATACAAAGGAACTTTATGGAGAGCAATATCGTATAGCAAGATACGAGACCTCGAAAAACTTGTGTCAGTCGAGGATGGCCGTCGGATCATCTGTAGGAGAACATGTCCTAAAGATGATTGGCTATATAGAAGAGCTCGAGGATCTCGGGACAACTTTAGAGAACGAGCTCTATAAAGACTTGGTTCTTCAGTCCCTTCCTTCCAACTACGCCCAGTTTATTTTGAATTTCAACATTCAAGGAAAAGAAGTTGATCTTCCAGAACTCCTTGACATGTTGAGGAGTGCAGAGGGCACCTTGCAGAAGGCAAGGGAAACACCCGCTATGTTTGTTCGCGGTGCTTCTTCTTCCAGGTCCAAGGCTCGGGCCAAAGGAAGGAAGAATAAGGCCGCCACCAAACCTAGAGGAGGTGTTAGTAAGGTGGGATTGAAGGGAAAGAAAAAGATTGCGGTACCAGTAGTGGCAAAGAATGGGTGCTTCCACTGTCATAAGAAAGGGCACTGGAAGAAAGATTGCAAGGCTTGGAATGCCATGAACCAGGAACCGAAGCAAGCTGTGGATTCGACTTCAGGTGTGTTTGTAATTGAGAATTGTCTGTCAATCAACTCTACTTCCTGGGTATTGGATACCGGATCATGATCTCATATATGCAATTCATTGCAGGCACTGAGAAATCATAGAGTGCTGAAGGTTGGTGATATGACCCTGAAGGTTGCTAACGGAGCTAGCGTGGGAGCTGTGTCCGTAGGGGATTATCACCTTGGATTAACGAGTGGACATATTTTGGTTTTGCATAACTGTTTTTGTGTACCCAGTTTAACGTGTAATATCATATCGGTTTCGTTGTTATCAAAAGAAGGTTATGATTTCACGTTTGTAAGCGATGTTGTTAACATCCACCTTAATCATGATTTGATTGGTTTCGGTACACTAGATAACGGTATATATGTCTTAAACCAATTACAGATTTTCAATGTCCAGAACACACTAAAAAGAAAGTCTCCAGATTTAAATAAGACTTTCTTATGGCATTGTAGACTGGGTCACATCAATGAGACAAGGTTAACTAAGTTACATAGAGAAGGATATTTGGATTCGTTCGAATATCAAACTTATGCCACTTGTCAATCATGTCTCAAAGGAAAGATGACAAAGACTCCATTCACTGGACATGGAGTAAGAGCGAGCGAGCTTTTAGGACTCATACACAGCGATGTATGTGGTCCAATGTCTACACATGCAAGAGGTGGTTTTTCCTATTTCATTACTTTTACGGATGATTACTCTAGGTACAGATTCATTTTCTTGATGAAACATAAATCCGAGACTTTTGAGAAATTCCAAGAGTATAAGAATGAAATAGAAAACCAAACCGGCAAAAGTATCAAGACACTGAGATCTGATCGAGGTGGTGAATACTTAAGTGCCGAGATCCTAGGTTACCTAAAAGAGAAAGGAATTCTCTCTCAGCTTACTCCTCCATACACTCCACAGCATAACGGTGTATCGGAGAGATGGAATCGAACCCTATTGGATATGGTACGTTCTATGATGAGTAATGCTGAGTTACCGTGATCTTTCTAGGGTTATGCGTTAGAATCAGCGGCATATCTTTTGAACATGGCTCCTACCAAGCCTGTGCCTACCACTCCATATCATATGTGGAGTGGAAAGAAACCCCATCTTCAGCATATGAGGATATGAGGATGTCCAGCTTTTGTTAAAAAGCAGCATACGGACAAACTCGAGGCACGATCAGTGCAGTGTAAGTTTGTGGGATATTCAAAGAACTCCAAAGGGTATTACTTCTATTACGCAGAGGAACAAACGGTTTTTGTTTCTCGTCATGCCCATTTTCTTGAACAGCAGTTTATAGAAAAGGAAACAAGTGGGAGCGAAATAGAACAGGAAGAAATTCCAGAACCACAAACTACTACTGAAAGTTTAGTAGAACCAGTAGTTCAAGAAGAACAGGACAATCCCGCATCCCTCAGCAGGAGTAGTAGGCCGTCTCATCCGCCTGGGAGATATTACGGTTTTCTCATAGATGGGGATAGAAAGGATTGCATCATTGATGATGATGAACCTACTAGCTTCCAGCAGGCCATCCAGAGCGGCGACTCGGTACGATGGCTAGATGCAATGCGGACCGAAATGGAGTCCATGTACACCAACAAAGTATGGACTTTGGACTTTGCTCCAGATGGGGTAAAACCCATAGGATGCAAATGGATCTTCAAGAAAAAGATTGGTGTAGATGGACAGGTGGAAACCTATAAGGCTAGACTTGTTGCAAAGGGTTTTCGTCAAAGGCCTGGTTTGGACTATGACGAAACTTTTTCTCTAGTGGCTATGCTCAAATCCATTCGGGTCCTTCTTGCTATTGTCTCCTTCCATGATTATGAGATCTGGCAGATGGACGTAAAGACGGCTTTTCTAAATGGTAATTTGGAAGAGTGCGTCTATATGGATCAGCCAGAAGGCTTCAATCAGAGTGGGAGCAGCGGGAAAGTGTGCAAGTTGCTTAAGTCCATTTATGGACTAAAGCAGGCATCGCGTAGTTGGAACATCGGTTTTGATGAAACGGTCAAAGAATATGACTTTATCAAAAATCCAGATGAACCATGTATATATAGTAAAATTGTAGCAAGAACTGTCGTATTACTCGTCTTGTACGTGGATGTCATTCTATTGATAGGAAATGACATTCCTATGCTACAATCTGTCAAAGGATTCTTGTCACACAGGTTTTCCATGAAAGACCTGGGTGATACCTCTTACATTCTGGGAATCCGGATCTATCGTGATAGATCCAAGAGGATGTTGGGACTTTCGCAGTCCAGGTATATCAATACTATACTGAAAAGATTCAGTATGGAAGATTCTAAGCGTGGTAATCTACTGGCTTGTCACGGAATCGCCCTCTCCAAAGAGATGTCTCCCAAGACTGATTTGGAAAGGGAACGCACGTCTATTTTACCCTACGCTTCTGCGGTGGGCTCTATAATGTATGCGATGTTGTGCACCAGACCAGATGTAGCTTACGCACTGAGCGTGGTAAGAAGGTATCAGTCAGACCCAAGGGAGAAGCACTGGATAGCAGTAAAGAACATTCTCAAGTACTTGAGAAGAACTAAGGAGATGTTCTTGGTTTACGGCGGAAAAGACCTCAAGATAGAGGCCTTTGCTGATTCCAGCTTCCAAAGTGATAAGGATGACTCCAAGTCCATGTCAGGTTATGTCTTTACCCTCAATGGAGGGGCGGTGTGCTGGAAGAGTTCCAAGCAAGACACCATTGCTGACTCGACGATGGAAGCGGAGTATATTGCTGCTTGCGATGCCGCAAAAGAAGCGGTCTGGATGAAGAAGTTCCTAACAGAACTTCAGGTAGTTCCTACCATTGTTGATCCAATACCGCTGTATTGCGACAACAAAGGAGCTATAGCTTTAGCGAAGGAACCCAGGTCCTATCAGAAGTCCAGACACATCTTAAGGCGGTATCACCTGATCAGGGAGATCATAGATCGCCGGGAGATCGAGGTCCGGAGAGTTGCTACAGAGGAGAACACTGCTGATCCATTCACAAAGGCCTTACCTCAGATTCAATTCGAGAGGCTACTCGAGATGATCGGTCTTCGATATGCCAGTACATGGCCCTAGTGCAAGTGGGAGATTGTTATTGTATATGCCCTAGGGGCCATTATTGTATCATACTAGCTTGTATATTACTTAATGGAAGCTTGGGATATTCACAGTTATATTAACAGTCTTGCTAAACATGTTAGTATGCTACTTGGTTTATATCTATCTTAATATGTGTGTACGTATTGATAGAGCCCTTAGGATCTTGCTTGACTACCAGCGTTGTGATGGCAGTCACACTACTGGGGGGTGAGTAGTCTACAAGCACATCCTTTTTCAGGTCCCTTGTAACGTTTTAGAATCGTTTTGTGAATGTTTCCGTGGTTGGGTAAAATTGTCGGTATTTTCTGTTTTATATCGACTGTGATCTAACGACCATATAAACTTGCCAGCACCTAGTTTAGCTAAAATAAAGCTAGTGCGCAAGCATTGGGGGTATATGGGACGTTTTGGTCCAATTTGAATTTTTCCCAATTATAATATTATTTTAATGCGGGTTTACTGTAAAAAATTTACCAATTCGGGTTCCTCACTTTTTATAACATTTAATTAATAATTTATTGTTATTTGTTATAAGCATGCGTGTACGTGTGCACGTAAAAGTGAGGGTTTGTTTGTGTTGATTTTGTTATTAGCAACCATGACACTTAACCTAATCTTTCCCTTTGCTTAATCCATCCTTAAACCTTTATTCTTTTGATCTTTTGGTGTGAGAGAGAGATATTTATTGGATGAGTGATGAGGTGTGTGTGAAGGCATTAATGAGGATTAAATGCTATGATAAACTCACTCTCTTTTCCACCCTACACTCACCCCCCTCTCTCATTTACTCACACACTTTCTTCTCTCTTTTTCTCTAACTCTTTTTCTCTATCTCCCTCAAAATATTCTGAACACTCACTTTCCCTTCATCAAAATTCATCACAATTCACCAAAATCTTCACAAAATCACATCTTTGTTCTCATTTTGCCTTTGGATGCCATGGAGTGCACAAATCTAGGATCTTTGTGTTCTTTTGTGTAGGTAATATTCTTTTGCTGTTATTTAAGTATTTTTAGTGTAGCTTAGCTTGTTAGATTTAGTTTAGAATGTTTAAAGTTAAGTTTGTTGCATAATATCGTATTTTAGTGTCGTTTTGTGATATATGTTATCTGTTGTGACCCGGATTTGTTACTAGAAAACCAAACAAAATAGTGGTGATGTACCTGTGACCCTGGAGTACCACCATAGACACGAGGCCCACCCCACCGGCCAGGGCCGACGACGAGAAGCCCAATTCTGGCGACGTCGGTTCTTCTGGAGAGTTGGGGTATGGGTTTTTGAGGGTAGCTCTATGCTTTGGTTTGGGTGTATTTGGTCTTGTTTGTTTGTTTAGTTTTCACTGTATACAAAATCTGGGATCACCTAGGTAGTTTCTAGTGTTTTGTGTCCGCGCGATACGTTATACGACACGGATTGTGCACTTTGTGTGGTTTTGCTCTTAAGTTGTTTTCGTCGTGTCGCTACGCACGTTAGCCACAATACGAACACTTGAGAGTATGTTTGGTGTTGTTGTGTCGGTCTAATGTAGTGTGTACGTGTTTTAAGGTTATTATTAATATATATTTGCGTTATTGTTTTAATGTTGCAGGTTCGCAGGCGGGGACTTCGGACACTGCTACCAAGGGAAAACAGGTGGTAGACTTCACCTAGCTTGGAGCGTTGGTGAGTAGATTTAACATCTACAGGGGAATCGCCCGCATGGCGTTACGCGTCTGGGCTAGAGATGTTATTTATGTCTCATATTCTCTGTCATATTTGGAATTGCGCATTTACCCTACTACTTAGCTAGTGTTGAGCTTGGACTAGTATCCTTAGGACACTGCACCATTATTGACGGCCTATGTTACACGAGCACTGATTGTATGCCACACACACCGTCAATAATTGCCATGTCACGCACAACCCACTGATAGATATGATATTGCTTGGTTAGGGACATTGAGACATTGATTCATATTTCTTATCGCATATCACATATAGCATACCTGTATATCCACATGCTTACACATATGCCTTCTTATAGTTACATGCTAGATACCTGTACACCTATAGGGTATTGTACCATTAGTGATAGGTACACACATACTTTATGACATACCTACAGGTATACTTTGCACACATATTTCACTTATACCCAGAGGGTATACTACATCTTTACTCATAAGTAGATACATATATCTTGCTATACATTTATGTTTTCACATACATCTGGTTATACCTACATGTTTACCTTTACTTGATGTTATCTTAGAATTGGAGCAATTAGGACCGCATGATATTTATATTAACTTGTTGCAGTTAATTAGCGGCTTTTCTTTTATATGCTTTCATTACAGTTTTATGTTGCATATATTATATTCATGGATTTTCGCATTGTGATATGGATTTTTCATAATGTTTTCTGGATTTGGGGACCGTGGGAGTTCATGAAATTATGCATTATTTGAAAAACCCGGTTTCCCTTGATATGATATTTCAGCATCCACCATGAGATTTATCGGTTCTGATTACATACTCCATACGAGGTTCGGGTGCTGTATGAGAGTACATGGTGGGGCCGGTACGGTTCCCCTCGGCAAGAATGATCGATGGTCCATGCCGATTGAGCCTGGAAGGTGGGCAAGTACCTACCGGTGACATTACCAATGACTCAGCGGTTATCGTGGGGATACCGACGGGAGTCATGTACGTATAGATATGTCGAGAGGCGAGGGTCAAAGTTAGGCACTCGAGCTTTCGGGATAGCGTATGATACGTACCTATCAGGGTGCCAGTCGTGGTGACAGCACCTGATAGATCAGCATTTCTGTGTCGATGCTTGACTCATTGGTTTCATGATATTTCTTTTTACTCCTTTGTATATATAACAAGGGATTAGGCCGTTGTTATATATGCCCTTACACCAATATTAGTGGAATGAGACGCTAATATATGTGTATTAACCTTTTTACTTCTTTGTATATATAACAGTGGGTTAGGACGCTGTTATATATGCCCTTACACCAATATTAGTGGAATGGGACGCTAATATGTGTGTATTGACATTAATTTATATACATCATCATTTTATTCATGCAAATATATTTAGGGTGTTACAATTTTACTTGATATTTGATTTGGGATATAGGGGATTTATTTGAGATTTGATATAGGATATATATAAGATTGCTGATTTGAATATTTAGAATATATGAGATTTATTCGATATTGTACATTCGGGATTTGTGAGACTTATATGATATGAGAGCCAATTTGGGGGCTGATTTGAGGAAATTGGGATTTGGATTGTCTTGATGGATTGTGATCCTACCACGATGTTAGGATTCCGTGGAATTGACATATTTCATTCCATACTCCACATTTATTGTTTATGCACTGCTTCATGTATTAATAGTACCTGTTAGAGTACCTTTCATGACTGTTGCATTTACATAAATTTAATTATATGCATTGCTTCATGTATTAGTTGTACCTGCTAGTGTACCTTTCATGATTATTGTATTCATATGACCTGTTATTGTTGTTAATTGCATATGTTAGATTCACGCTGTACGTGCATACTTGCGATTACCTGTATATGTTATTTACTATTCACGAGTTGGCAACTCACCCCCGTTGTGCCACAGTTGTTTTGCAGGGTGTTCCCCAGAGTAGTCGAGGCAGGCTATTCATCTATCTATCATCTTTTGTTACGGATACCGCATCGGCTCACAGTGTGCAGTTTTTGCTAGGTGGGTTTTGTGGTTATTCGTATTGTATTGTATATTCGTTGTATCCTTGTACTCTCCATCTACTATATTTTCATGTTGACTTAGAGACTTGGTGTGGACGATGTTGTATTTTAAGTTGTGACTTTTTGTCTTTTATACAGTTTCCTTTCTATCGTCATCTATTTCTTCGCTACGGCGTCGTATATTTGTTATGGTGGTTGTTTTCCGCCTTTGGGCGTGTATTTGTTCCCGTTTGGGGATGCTTTACTTATAATTATGTTGTACCCAGTTTTGGGGCTGGTTTTTACAAAGGAGGTGCTGCCAAAATTTTAAAGAAAGAAAGTTGGACTTTTAAAGAATTTGGGTTGTGATTTCAAATATTTCAAAACTCCGATTATCTTTTCTTGTCTTTTTAATGGTTTAGATTTCTGGGTTTTGGCTTTCTTTTACTGCGTTACGTCTGTAGGCGTTGCGTAGTATTAGGGCCGCCGCGTGCCAATTTCGGGTCATGACAAAGTTGGTATCAACGCGCTAGGTTTTACCTTTCGGAGTGTCGGATGACCTTGGTATGATGGAGTGGGTAGCTTAAGCAGAGTAACGTAGTGTGTGTATGTCTGCAGCATACTCACGATGCGGTACTTCGCCGAAAATGACCTAAGTATATTGCTTGAAATTCCTTCTTTGATGATTCATATCTTGTGATTCGATTTCCATATTCTTATTGAATCTTTTTTCCATTTATAGCCTTGCCGCCGATAACTATGGGGGCTCATAGTGATGCAGCGAGGGCCGAGGTCAGGATTGACTCGGGAGAGATGAGGACTGACCAGGATGGCACGCTCGTTGCACAGGTGCAGACGGATTCGCCTTCGACAGATCAGCTCGCTAGGCTTGTGGCAGAGATGCAGGACATGCGCCAGACGATGAGCTCATTGGTAGAGGTTGTTCGAACGCAGCGACAGGAGGTTGTCACCCATGTTAACCAGTTGTTCCTTGCGATCAGCATGCAGCAGTCCGTCACCTACGTAGCACCAGTGGATGTAGTCCCAGTTTACGAGACACGTATTCCAGAGACTCTGAGAGTTTCGGAACAGTGGAGGACTCGTACCGGTGTACCAGCCTAGAGACAGGCCTAGTCATCGAGACAGATTTCGTGACCGTCGCGGGAGTAGCAGAGGCTTAGGACGTGGACAGTCGTTCAGCTCTCATCCCCAGAAGGGTCAGCAGTCATCGTGTGGATGTTTCTGGTGTGGGAGCCTTCATCACCTCATTAGGGATTGTTCCTTAGCACTGCGTCAGGGTCGTATTCAGAGAAGTCGTGGATGCGGAAGGTTTGCTCAGAGGGGTCAGTCTTGCAGAGGAGGAGTTCAGCCAGTTGCGGGTAGGGGGCAGACACGAGGGTTTGCTTCTACTCATCGGGACGCGCGGGCGTCCAATGCAGAATTTTCAGGTATCCTTAATTCACATGTTCTTTTGATGTACTTGTTGGTTTGTTTTTCACACTTGTGCCATGGTTGGGACGAGAGTCGTGTTAGCTAGATCAGCCGTTTGTTGTGTTAATTTCTGTCAGCGATTCTTTTGTTGCGCAACACGTATTTCAGTCGTATGCCAATCGGTTAGGAGATTCATCCATCACTTGATCCTCCTAGAGATGTTGGATTTGACGTTCTCCTGGGCATGGATTGGTTAGCTACGTGCTACGTGTCTGCGGACTACCGTGGGAAAACAGTCAGGTGTTGTTTTCCCCGGCGAGTCAGTTCTTATTGTGCGGGTGGATAGTTGTGCCACCTCTCACAGCTCGAATTCAGCCTTTTTTTGCTAGTCGGCTTTTGAGGAGAGGATGTCGTGGATTCTTGGCGTTCATTTGTGGTACCGGAACCACAATTGGTTTGTTGGACCGTGTTCCTTTCATGCGAGAGTTATCCGACGTTGTTTCAGATGAGCCAGCGAAGCTCAGGGAGCTTAAGGATCAACTGCAGAGTTGTTTGTTGGGGGGTTTGTGCGTTTGAGTGTTTCGCTTTGAGGAGCTCCTATTTCTGTTCGTCAAGGAGAAAGACGGAAGTTTGAGGTTGTGTATTGATGGATCGTCAATTGAACCGGTTTACGGTGCGGATAGGTATCCTTTACCTCGCATTGACGATTTCTTCGATCAGCTCCTAAGTGCGAGACATTTTTTTCTAAGTTTGGTTGGGATCAGGTCATCACTTTTGCGGGTTCGGAGTGATGACATTCCGAAGTCTGTCTTATGCGTGCTACGGGCTTTGTGTGTTTTGGTGGTGTCGTTAGACTCACCAATGCCCTAGCTGTTAGGTCCACGTTACCTCTCCCGGTACTTTCGGGGTTGCGGAAACGGTAAAACAAAAATTTTCTGGACTTTGTAACATGGACCGTAAAAGCCGGATCTTTGCTAAACAATATACTAGCATCCTAACATGAGATGTATCTACTCGGTTAGGGGTTATACCTCAACTTGAACTCCTTCTCTTCTTGTTGTTGTTCTTCTTTGTTGTTCTTCTCTTCTTCTTGTTCTTCTCTTTGTTTGCTCAATGGTTGATCCGGACTTCGGTCACCTCCGCGGCCTCCTCGAGTCGAAGACGATCCACCCGAGAGATGTACACCGAGCTCCACCTCAAGCCGAGGTAACTAGGGCAAGGAGATTGCTAATCTAGAAGCCCTAGGATGTGTAGAGAAGATGTATGGATGTGTTTGTCAAGTGAAATCCTTTTTCTCTCAACACATGAGATCAAAAGAGAAATCAAGAGGAGGAAGAAGGAGGAGTTTTTCTAGCAACCATGGAGCTTCTCATTTCAAGAGAGAGAATGAGAATGAGCAAATGAAAAGCTTAACCAAGAGAAAAGCTAACCATGGTTGCAATAATGCACAAACACTATGATTACTAATCCCATCAAGATAAAGGTGATGGCTACAAATGACATGACCATTATCATAACAAAAGAAAAAGAAAACCAAAGAATACTTTAGATCTTCTAAGAAGATCCAAGTCAACTTTGGTCAAATGGTCAACAAAGTCAAGATGGTCAAATGGTCAATGTAATTAGCCATAACAAAATTATCAATGAAAGGATTAGTAAATAATGTCCCCGGCTCATAATGGTTTTGACCAAACGAACTGTCGAAACCCTTATGAGTCGGCCTCAAAATGGTTTTGACCGAATCAACAGTCAAAACCCTAATGAGCCTGCCACATAGAGGTTTTGGCCGAACCAACTGCCAAAACCCTAATGAGGCACCTCCTCCTTCATCGCTCTGGAAAACTGTGCATACACACCTGCATCCGTATTCCGTAGAATGCGGATGCGCAGAAGACAAAACAAATCCATCCATGCAATACTAGGATCCGGCTTAAACCAAAGCCCACTAGTATTGCCTGCCTGAACACCATACGCACACAAGTGTACGTAAGTGATCGCAGCCCTGCCGTAAAACCATACGGCCTCTACACGTTTCGCTCAGTGCAGGGAAACTCTCTGTGTGGGACTCTAAAGACTCGACACTACGCTGGCAGTGGGTTTAACCACAGACCGCAAGCGGCACTAGCTGTACGTAACGGTCCCCAGGTAGATGTCGATAAGAAGGCCGATGAGGTAAACCCATCCGAACTCCTACTGAGTCTGTATGTGACAATCTCCGTACAATCCGGTCTGTTCGTCTGATACATCGCATGGCGGGCCTAGGGGGGCGGTAAACGTCAGTCCCCTAATAACTGTACAAGTCGTGTCGGAGTGAAGCCCAATACACCCTGAGATAACACTGGAAACCTACCAGTATATCTCGCTTGCCCTGGCCTGGGACTACTCGTGTAATGGCTCTCCTAGACACAGCGTGATGTCAACCCCCAATACCGGGAGAGACGAATCCTGTCTAACCGTCACTGCCTCCAAGTGCTTCGGGACTGCTCCCAACTACTACCTTTTTACACGACTCAGCAGAGCCATGGTAGGGTAGTAATCAAAGAACAGTGGGAACACACTCGAGGCGAAGTGATAGTGTCAAGTCAGCGGACTAAGCTGTACTCATGTCACCTGGGAACTGATAACTGACGATAGGTATAATACCAACCATCAGTTCCCGACGAGTCCTGTCCAGTGTACTCGTAACCCAACGAGCACCCGCATACTATCTCAAGTACGACGTACCGACGGCTGTGGGACAGACCGTCTCCCGTGCTGGGATGAGAAGCGCATACGCTAGTCTACTCCGGAGTATCGATGCCCTATCTCGGTACTCCCACGACTAGGGACGTGTATAAGGATGTGCTTGTAGATTACCCAGCCCCCACGAGTTTGATCGCCATCACAACGCCGGTAATCAAGCAAAGATCCTAAGGGCTCTACTAATGCGTATAGGTGATATAATAAATAAACACACATGTACACATTAAAGCAGAGACAAACCAAGTAGCATACTACTATATTGAGCAAGATTATCTGTACAACTGTGAATATCCCAAGCTTCCATCAAGTAATATACATACTAGTATGATACAGTAATGGCCTCTAGGGCATATACACTAACAATCTCCCACTTGCACTAAGGCCATGTACTGGCGTATCGAAGACCTATCATCTCGATCAGCCGCTCGAACTGAGTCTGGGGTAAAGCCTTCGTGAATGGGTCCGCAGTGTTGTCCTTTGTATCCACTCTCCGCACCTCGATCTCCTGTCGATCAATGATCTCCCTGATCAGGTGATACCGCCTTAAGATGTGCCTGGATTTCTGATGGGACCTTGGTTCCATCGCTAAAGCTATAGCCCCATTGTTATCGCAATACAAAGGTATTGGGTCAACAATGGACGGAACCACCTGAAGTTCACTAATGAACTTCTTTATCCAGACCGCCTCTTTTGCGGCATCGCTTGCAGCAATGTATTCAGCCTCCATCGTCGAGTCTGCGACGGTATCCTGCTTGGAACTCCTCCAACATACCGTCCCTCCGTTGAGGGTAAACATAAAACCCGAGATAGACTTGCTGTCATCTTTGTCACTCTGGAAGCTTGAATCGGTAAAGGACTCGACCTTGAGGTCTCCATTACCGTAAACCAGGAACATCTCCTTAGTCCTTCTCAGGTACTTGAGAATGTTCTTCACTGCTGTCCAGTGGTCCTCCCTTGGGTCTGACTGATACCGGCTTACCGCGCTCAACGCGTAAGCTACATCTGGTCTTGTACATAGCATCGCATACATTATAGATCCTACCGCCGAAGCGTAGGGTATAGTGCCATGCGAACCCTCTCCTCGTCAGTCTTAGGAGACATCTTCTTGGAGAGGGTAATTTCGTGCAATGCGGGTATGTTACCGTGCTTGGAACCCTCCATACTAAATCTCTTTAGTACGGTCTCTATGTACCTGGACTGCGAAAGTCCCAATAGTTTCTTGGATCTATCTCTATAGATCTTGATCCCCAGAATGTACGAGGCATCACCCAGGTCCTTCATGGAGAACCTTTGTGACAAAAATAGCTTGACCGATTGTAGCATAGGAATATCATTTCCTATCAAAAGAATGTCGTCCACGTACAAGACTAGGAATACGACAGTTCGCCCTACAATCTTCGTATATACACAGGGTTCATCTTCGTTCTTGATGAAATCAAATTCCTTGATTGCCTCATCAAAACAGATGTTCCAGCTCCGCGATGCCTGCTTTAATCCATAAATGGATTTAAGCAACTTGCACACCCTTCCGCTGCTCCCACTGTCTACGAAACCTTCTGGTTGATCCATGTAAACGTACTCTTCCAAACAATCGTTTAGGAAAGCCGTCTTAACATCCATCTGCCAGATTTCATAGTCATGGAAGGCAGCAATGGCAAGTAAGATCCGAATGGATTTGAGCATAGCCACCGGAGAAAAAGTCTCGTCATAGTCCAAACCAGGTCTTTGACGAAAACCTTTTGCAACGAGTCTAGCTTTATAGGTTTCCACCTGCCCATCTACACCAAATTTCTTTTTGTAGATCCATTTGCATCCAACGGGTTTTACCCCAGGTGGAGCAATATCCAAGGTCCACACTTTATTGGCGTACATGGACTCCATTTCGGATTGCATTGCTTCCTGCCACTTATCAGAGTCCCTACTGATAATGGCCTGCCTGAAACTGGTAAGGTCATCTTCTTCCAAGATGCAATCCTCTCGATCCCCGTCAATGAGAAAACCGTAGTATCTCTCGGGCGGATGAGAAATCCTACCAGATCTGCGGAGTGGCTGAGGTTCTTCTGGGGTTATTGAATCTAGCGGTTCCACCAAATCTTTTGTTAAAGTTTGTGTTTCTGGAATTTCATCCAGTTCTACCGTGCTGCCACTAATGTTTTTAACAAGAAATTCTTTTTCTAAAAATGTGGCATTTCTTGAAACAATTATCTTCTGTTCCTCTGCATGGTAGAACAGATACCCACTTGAATCTTTTGGGTATCCCACAAACTTACACAAAACTGTCCGTGCCTCAAGTTTGTCTGGGTTCTACTTTTTGACATAAGCTGGGCAACCCCAAATCTTAACACGTTTAAGATACAAACTCTTACCACTCCATATTTCATACGGAGTCTTAGGCACGGATTTGGATGGAACTTGATTCAATAGATGTGCTGCAGTTTGAAGTGCATATCCCCAGAATGAAAGAGGTAACTCAGCACTACTCATCATGGAGCGAACCATATCCAATAGGGTACGATTCCTCCGCTCCGATACACCGTTGTGCTGTGGTGTATAAGGAGGAGTAAGCTGAGAGAGAATACCATTCTCTTTTAAGTAATCTAGGAATTCCGTGCTTAAGTACTCCCCTCCCCTGTCAGACCGGAGGATCTTGATACTTTTGCCTGTCTGGTTCTCTACTTCGTTTCTAAATTCCTTGAATTTCTCAAAAGCTTCAGATTTGTGTTTCATCAGATACACATATCCGAACCTAGAGAGATCGTCAGTGAATATGATGAAGTACGAGAACCCACCCCTTGCATGTATAGACATCGGACCACACACATCACTGTGTATGAGTCCCAAGAGCTCTCTTGCTCTTTCTCCATGTCCGGTGAACGGAGATTTGGTCATCTTTCCTTTGAGACAAGACTGACAAGTTTCATAAGATGAAAACTCGAACGTATTCAAGAGTCCATCTTTATGCAACTTACTCAGTCTTTTCTCTCCGATATGACCAAGCCTACAATGCCACAAGTAGGATTCATTCGTATCTGAATTCTTCCTCTTGCGTGTGTTTTGTATATTGAGAACTGTATTCTGATTTAGAACGTAGATACCATTACACAGTGTACCCTCTGCAACCTGTACCTTATGAAGGTAAATGTTCATGATATTCTTTTCAAGAACAAAGTTATATCCATCTTTATCGAGTAAAGAAACTGATATGATGTTGCAAACCATGGAGGGTACATAGTAGCAATCGTTCAAAATCATAGTCTTGCCATTTGGCAATACTAGGTGATATTCACCGACGGCTGCCGCATTAACTTGTGCTCCGTTCGCTACTCTGAGCGACATATCACCCGGTGCAACTTTCCTACTTTTTCTCAGTCCCTGTAATAAATTACAGATATGAGATTCTGATCCGGTATCAAGTACCCAGGAGGTAGGGCTGACCGTAAAACAGTTCTCAATTACAAGAACACCTGAAGTAGATGCAAAACCATGCTTCTTCTTCAACTGGGTATCCTGGAAATCCATACAATCCCCTTTCCCTTTCTCATACTCATGACTGTTGTCACAAGTTAGAGCTGAACCAACTTTCCCCAGTCCCGAATAAGAATTCGGATCGGTCAAGCGATACATTTTATTATCTTGATTAGGGCGTGAAAAGGTTGCTGCCTGGAGAGAGAGAAAAGAAACACTCAGCGTATGCTCGTGCAAGATTAGATTGGTTTATTAATTTATCTAACCAGGATGTCTCCCACTGTTTCCTCAAATTCTTCTTAAAACCTTTTTAAAAGAAGAACTAGCCGGGTTTTAATTCACGTCACAATACTTGCTTAACCTTTCAGCCAGGCTAGTGTCGGTACTTCGAGGGAGGTTTTCCAACGCTTTCGCGAAGTTCCTTAATTAAAGAACCTCTTTTCCCTGGGGGCGTAACCCCGCTAACACCTTTCTAGACACCTACTAGGTTTATAGCATTGATCGTTAAGTGAAATAATCTCCCGAGAGTAAACCAACTCATCAGTGGGATCGGGATCCAACTGTCATTGTGTGATAACCTAGATGGAATCCACTCTAGTCACCACACTCCAGAAGGTATGCTAAATCTGCAAGTTTCAGTTCTTTTGAAACTCCTGATGTGGCTTTTGCCCCTAGGACCCAAGTGATCTTGACACAGTCAACAAATCAAAGAGTCCTAGTCAAGTTCATCCCGTCGTTGTCTTGATTGCATTAAACCCACCTGCATAACCCTTGACACAGTCAACAAGATTACACAAATGTCCTAATCAATCACATTGTATCCAGCAAATAAGCAACACTTAGCTACCGTTCACTGCGCCTTGACACAGTCAACAAACGCAGCACGAATACTAAGTATAACTTATAAGAAACGACGGAGGGCTACGGCTGGGTTTTTGGCGAAAAACCCGTTAACGTAATGAACTTGATACGTTGAAGGAACGTGATACACTTTTTGAATATATAGTGGCGAAACTTTTGCTAAAGAGGTCACTCCCTGTGAAGGGATCTCGGCTCTTTCCTCGTCGAATGAGGTGCAGGATATTCCAAATTGAATACCTCGATGCAAAGCAAGAATCATCGACTATAGTGAAGTTATTACCCTGACGCAAACTTTTTTCCAAGGGGTCACTCCCGGTGAAGGGATCTCGGCCCTTGCCTCGTCGACTGAGGTGCTGGGCATTCACAACCGAATACCACGATGCAAAACAAAAATGAACGTCCTTACAATAACAGCTTTTTGAAAAAATTGTTCCAACAACGTCTTTTAGGTTTATTTTCTTGCATTAGTTCATTTAATGCGTCCCATCATTTAAATCCTACCATTGCAGAAAACAACCAAAATATGACGTACGCTTATGCCATTCGCATTCGCCACGGGGCCCCGTCATCACCCGTTAGGTTACTTAACTAACGACAGAGCGGGGGCTGGGCTAGCGCGGCTGTAAAACATAAGCAACGCCTAAATAGTTAATATATATAGATATACTGCAATGATAACCAATCCAGATCACAGATGAATACTTTGGATATACTAGGAACCCGCGATTCGTTCGAGCCTGCAACGAAAAACGGATTACACGGTCGCGATGAATAGCCAAAACCCCACCCAAGACCCCTACGGGTGCGGCAAACTACCCGCCAAGTACCCGAAGCGAAGCAACCTCCCTCAACGCCATGAGTAGGCCACTCGGCACTTCGAAATACCCGGTAGTTTGTGCACCCCCTCCATGGGTCTATCCTAGGAGCAAAAACAGTAAAAAGAATTATACAATGACGGCTACAACCCCGACCCGGTTGTGCGGCCAAACAAATAATATTACATCAATTTACAATTTTATTACATGAATGAAAGAAAAAGAAACTCTCATCTCACATCCATCCCGGCTATTCATCCGCGACAATCCAACGAGTTCATATACACAAACCATCAACAACAATCACAGATCACAGATATGTATAATCCCGACTAATCGACATATAGCGATTAGCCGACGTTCAATACATAAGAACATCACAGATATAACCAACATAGTCAAAGTGTAGTGAAGTTCGGAAAAAATACGGAATTATAGGCCCCTAAAAACAAATTTCTATTCTGGAAAATCTGGGCACATATAATATATCTTAAAAATCCTAAAACCAAGTCAGAAACACTCTGCACCAAAAACGACACAGCAACTCACCAAGTTGGCCGTGTTTCCGCGACAATAGCTTGCTATTGCCGCGGAAACGCGGCTCTTTGGTCGAGTCGCTGTCTCGTTTTTGGTGGCTTTCTTTTAAAAACCCTGAGATGATTTTTGGAGTATAGCAAATTTTGTTTTGACCAGAAAAAAATTTAACAGAAACTCAGGTTTTTATAACTTGGTTTTTTCGATTTTTCCGTTTCGAACTTCGATACACTTTACTACCAAGCTAGTTTATGTTTAGTTAGGCTCTGATACCACTGTTAGGTCCACGTTACCTCTCCCGGTACTTTCGGGGATGCGGAAACGGTAAAACAAAAATTTTCTGGAATTTGTAACATGGACCGTAAAAGCCGGATCTTTGCTAAACAATATACTAGCATCCTAACATGAGATGTATCTACTCGGTTAGGGGTTATACCTCAACTTGAACTCCTTCTCTTCTTGTTGTTCTTCTTCTTTGTTGTTCTTCTCTTCTTGTTGTTCTTCTCTTTGCTTGCTCAATGGTTGATCCGGACTTCGGTCACCTCCGCGGCCTCCTCGAGTCGAAGACGATCCACCCGAGAGATGTACACCGAGCTCCACCTCAAGCCGAGGTAACTAGGGCAAGGAGATTGCTAATCTAGAAGCCCAAGGATGTGTAGAGAAGATGTATGGATGTGTTTGTCAAGTGAAATCCTTTTTCTCTCAACACATGCGATCAAAGGAGAAATCAAGAGGAGGAAGAAGGAGGAGTTTTTCTAGCAACCATGGAGCTTCTCATTTCAAGAGAGAGAATGAGAATGAGCAAATGAAAAGCTTAACCAAGAAAAAAGCTAACCATGGTTGCAATAATGCACAAACACTATGATTACTAATCCCATCAAGATAAAGGTGATGGCTACAAATGACATGACCATTATCATAACAAAAGAAAAAGAAAACCAAAGAATACTTTTGATCTTCTAAGAAGATCCAAGTCAACTTTGGTCAAATGGTCAACAAAGTCAAGATGGTCAAATGGTCAATGTAATTAGCCATAACAAAATTATCAATGAAAGGATTAGTAAATAATGTCCCCGGCTCATAATGGTTTTGACCAAACGAACTGTCGAAACCCTAATGAGTCGGCCTCAAAATGGTTTTGACCGAATCAACTGTCGAAACCCTAATGAGCCTGCCACATAGCGGTTTTGGCCGAACCAACTGCCAAAACCCTAATGAGGCACCTCCTCCTTCATCGCTCCGGAAAACTGTGCATACACACCTGCATCCGTATTCCGTAGAATGCGGATGCGCAGAAGACAAAACAAATCCATCCATGCAATACTAGGATCCGGCTTAAACCAAAGCCCACTAGTATTGCCTGCCCGAACACCATACGCACACAAGTGTACGTAAGTGATCGCAGCCCTGCCGTAAAACCATACGGCCTCTACACGTTTCGCTCAGTGCAGGGAAACTCTCTGTGTGGGACTCTAAAGACTCGACACTACGCTGGCAGTGGGTTTAACCACAGACCGCAAGCGGCACTAGCTGTACGTAACGGTCCCCAGGTAGATGTCGATAAGAAGGCCGATGAGGTAAACCCATCCGAACTCCTACTGAGTCTGTATGTGACAATCTCCGTACAGTCCGGTCTGTTCGTCTGATACATCGCATGGCGGGCCTAGGGGGGCGGTAAACGTCAGTCCCCTAATAGCGGTACAAGTCGTGTCGGAGTGAAGCCTAATACACCCTGAGATAACACTGGAAACCTACCAGTATATCTCGCTTGCCCTGGCCAGGGACTACTCGTGTAATGGCTCTCCTAGAAACAGCGCGATGTCAACCCCCAATACCGGGAGAGACGAATCCTGTCTAACCGTCACTGCCTCCAAGTGCTTCGGGACTGCTCCCAACTACTACCTGTTTGCACGACTCAGTAGAGCCATGGTAGGGTAGTAATCAAAGAACAGTGGGAACACACTCGAGGCGAAGTGATAGTGTCAAGTCAGCGGACTAAGCTGTACTCATGTCACCTGGGAACTGATAACTGACGATAGGTATAATACCAACCATCAGTTCCCGACGAGTCCTGTCCAGTGTACTCGTAACCCAACGAGCACCCGCATACTATCTCAAGTACGACGTACCGACGGCTGTGGGACAGACCGTCTCCCGTGCTGGAATGAGAAGCGCATACGCTAGTCTACTCCGGAGTATCGATGCCCTATCTCGGTACTCCCACGACTAGGGACGTGTATAAGGATGTGCTTGTAGATTACCCAGCCCCCACAAGTGTGATCGCCATCACAACGCCGGTAATCAAGCAAAGATCCTAAGGGCTCTACTAATGCGTATAGGTGATATAATAAATAAACACACATGTACACATTAAAGCAGAGACAAACCAAGTAGCATACTACTATATTGAGCAAGATTGTCTGTACAACTGTGAATATCCCAAGCTTCCATCAAGTAATATACATACTAGTATGATACAGTAATGGCCTCTAGGGCATATACACTAACAATAGCAGCATTCGTTGATATGATGAACTAGATTTCTTCAGGCCGTTCCTCGACCAGTTTTTTTGTGTCACTGTGGACATTCTGGTCTTTTCTAAGGTGTCGTGAGAAACATGATCAGCACTTGAGGATTTGTTTTGCAGACATTGGGAGAGCCCCAACTCTTTGCTAGATTCTTGGAGTGTTCCTTCAGGCTTGTTTGTGTTGACTTCTAGGTCTTGTAGTTACGGGAGAAGGTTTCGTATGGTTCCGAGGGAGATTGAGACCGTACAGCTTTGGCACAGACTTGAGTACGGACGTAGGTCCGTTGATTTTTGGGCTTAGCAGGTTTTTACCGCCGTTTCGTGCAGGATTACTAGTGTATTGCTGCACCGTTGACTGGACTGACCGGAAAGGAGGTTCTTTTCTTTGGACTGAGGCATGTGTGCGGAGTTTTCGGCAGTTGAAGACTCGGTTGACAACTGCACCAGTTCTTTCTTTGCTTTTTGGTTGAGCATCTGAGACCGGCTGGAGAGCTGCAACCTGTAACCGTTCCGAAGTGGGAATAGGAGCAGATCTCCACGAATTTCGTTGTGGTGTCCACCCAGGTTTAATAAGGGTGTGACTTCATTCGAGTGTTTGTTGTCCGGTTTTACTCAGTTTGCTCAGTTGTTCTTTGTTAAGCTTGTGCGTTGCACAGAGTTCCTTCATGAATCGTATCCAATGAAGGCACCCTGTTTGCTTGCCGTCTTGGGCAGGAGCTTCAGGAAGTCTTGGGTACTGGTTGAGCTTTAGCTCCTCCTGTCCATCTGCAGGATGATGGTTTTGTGAGAGCGGGCTATACCGACTCTGGAGGATATGCTTGTGCATGCGTATTAGTGTTGTCGACAGTTGGGATCGTCACTTGCCATTGTTAGGATTCTCCTTTGATAGCTGTTATCAGGAGTCACTCCAATTAGCAACCTTTAGGTTTAGGGGTTAGGTCGTGTCGATCACCAATCTGTTTTTTTTTCCTGACTCTGCGTAGTAGGAGTGTTGGACCCCAGCTAGTCTGGAGACTTCGGAGTTGATCCAGTGGATTTAGGTCAGGATGAGAGTAGTCCATTACGGACATAGGTCTTATGCCGACCGTGTTGGTTACAGACCTGAGTTTGCAGTGGGAGATCATGTATTGCTACGGACTTTCCAATGAATGACGTGTTGAGTTTTGGGAAGCTTATCCCAGGATTTTAGGTCCTTTCGAAATCCTTAAAGCGAGTTAGTTCCGTTACTTTTAATTTGGCACTTCCGCCCAGATTATTGAGTATTCATCCCGTATTCCTTGTGTCGATACTTTTCAATTACCTTCGTGACTTTCTCACATGATTCAGCACCAGACCATGTTGCTTTGACACGATCTTTTCGTTCACCGGCAGCCATTTGTGTAAATGGCTCGGCAGGTGGAGAAACTTCGGTCAAGGGTCTTGCCGTCTGTGGAGAGTTTTCTTGGACGTAGCCGTTTAGTGAAGTGATCACTTGGGAGGCTGCGAGCGAGATATGAGACTTTGTAATCTTCTCTTCGAAGGTACTCTCAGTGAGAATTTTAAATTCGGGGACGAATTTTTATAAGGGGGGAGATTGTAACGTTTTAGAATCGTTTTGTGAATGTTTCCGTGGTTGGGTAAAATTGTCGGTATTTTCTGTTTTATACCGACTGTGATCTAACGACTATATAGACTTGCCAACACCTAGTTTAGCTAAAATAAAGCTAGTGCGCAAGCTTTGTGGGTATATGGGACGTTTTGGTCCAATTTGAATTTTTCCTAATTTTAATATTATTTTAATACGGGTTTACTGTAAAAAGTTTACCAATTCAGATTCCTCACTTTTTATAACATTTAATTAATAATTTATTATTATTTGTTATAAGCATGCGCGCACGTGTGCACGTAAAAGTGAGGGTTTGTTTGTGCTAATTTTGTTATTAGCAACCATGACACTTAACCTAATCTTTCCTTTTGCTTAATCCATCCTTAAACCTTTATTCTCTTGATCTTTTGGTGAGAGAGAGATATTTGTTGGATGAGTGATGAGGTGTGTGTGAAGGCATTAATGAGGATTAAATGCTATGATACACTCACTCTCTTTTCCACCCTACACACACCTCCCTCTCTCATTTACTCACACACTTTCTTCTCTCTTTTTCTCTATCTCCTTCAAAATATTCTGAACACTCTCTTTCCCTTCATCAAAATTCATCACAATTCACCAAAATCGTCACAAAATCACATCTTTGTTCTTATTTTGCCTCTTGGATGCCATGGAGTGCACAAAGCTAGGATCTTTGTGTTATTTTGTGTAGGTAATATTCTTTTGCTGTTATTTAAGTATTTTTAGTGTAGCTTAGCTTGTTAGATTTAGTTTAGAATGTTTAAAGTTAAGTTTGTTGCATAATATCGTATTTTAGTGTCGTTTTGTGATATATGTTATCTGCTGTGACCCGGATTTGTTACTAGAAAACCAAACAAAATAGTTGTGATGTACCTGTGACCCTGGAGTACCACCTTAGACACGAGGCCCACCCCACCGGCCAGGGCCGACGAATAGAAGCCCAATTCCGGCGACGTCGGTTCTTCTGGAGAGTTGGGGTATGGGTTTTTGAGGGTAGCTCTATGCTTTAGTTTGGGTGTATTTGGTCTTGTTTGTTTGTTTAGTTTTCACTGTATACAAAATCTGGGATCACCTAGGTAGTTTCTAGTGTTTTGTGTCCGTGCGATACGTTATACGACACGGATCATGCCCTTTGTGTGGTTTTGCTCTTAAGTTGTTTTCGTCGTGTCGCTACGCACGTTAGCCACAATACAAACACTTGAGAGTATGTTTGGTGTTGTTGTGTCGGTCTAATGTAGTGTGTACGTGTTTTAAGGTTATTATTAATATATATTTGCGTTATTGTTTTAATGTTGCAGGTTCGCAGGCAGGGATTTCGGACACTGCTACCAGGGGAAAACAGGTGGTAGACTTCACCTAGCTTGGAGCGTTGGTGAGTAGATTTAACATCTACAGGGGAATCGCCCGCATGGCGTTACGCGTCTGGGCTAGAGTTGTTATTTCTGTCTCATATTCTATGTCATATTTGGAATTGCGCATTTACCCTACTGCTTAGCTAGTGTTGTGCTTGGACTAGTATCCTTAGGACACTGCACCATTATTGACGGCCTATGTTACACGAGCACTGATTGTATGCCACACACATCGTCAATAATTGCCATGTCACGCACAACCCACTGATATATATGATATTGCTTGGTTAGGGACATTGAGACATTGATTCATATTTCTTATCGCATATCACATATAGCATACCTGTATATCCACATGCTTACACATATGCCTTCTTATAGTTACATGCTAGATACCTGTACACCTATAGGGTATTGTACCATTAGTGATAGGTACACACACACTTTATGACATACCTACAGGTATACTTTGCACACATATTTCCATTATACCCAGGGGGTATACTATATCTTTACTCATAGGTAGATACATATATCTTGCTATACATTTATGTTTTCACATACATCTGGTTATAGCTACATGTTTACCTTTACTTGATGTTATCTTAGAATTGGAGCAATTAGGACCGCATGATATTTATATTAACTTTTTGCAGTTAATTAGCGGCTTTTCCTTTATATGCTTTCATTACAGTTTTATGTTGCCTATATTATATTCATGGATTTTCGCATTGTGATATGGATTTTTCATGATGTTTTCTGGATTTGGGGACCGTGAGAGTTCATGAAATTATGCATTATTTGAAAAACCCGGTTTCCCTTGATATGATATTTCAGTATCCACCATGAGATTTATCGGTTCTGATTACATACTCCATACGAGGGTCGGGTGCTGTATGAGAGTACATGGTGGGGCCCGGTACGGTTCCCCTCGGCAAGAATGATCGATGGTCCATGTCGATTGAGCCTGGAAGGTGGGCAAGTACCTACCGGTGACATTACCAATGACTCAGCGGTTATCGTGGGGATACCGACGGGAGTCATGTACATATAGATACGTCGAGAGGCGAGGGTCAGAGCTAGGCACTCGAGCTTTCGGGATAGCGTATGATACGTACCTATCAGGGTGCCAGTTGTGGTGACAGCATCTGATAAATCAGCATTTCTGTGTCGATGCTTGACACATTGGTTTCATGATATTTCTTTTTACTCCTTTGTATATATAACAGGGGATTAAGCCGCTGTTATATATGCCCTTACACCAATATTAGTGGAATGGGACGCTAATATATGTGTATTGACCTTTTTACTTCTTTGTATATATAACAGTGGGTTAGGACCCTGTTATATAAGCGCTTACACCAATATTAGTGGAATGGGACGCTAATATATGTGTATTGACATTAATTTATATACATCATCATTTTATTCATGCAAATATATTTAGGGTGTTAGAAATATATTTAGGGTGTTAGAATTTTACTTGATATTTGATTTGGGATATAGGGGATTTATTTGAGATTTCATACAGGATATATATGAGATTGCTGATTTGTACATTTAGAATATATGAGATTTATTCGATATTGTACATTCGGGATTTGTGAGACTTATATGATATGAGAGCCAATTTGGGGGCTGATTTGAGGAAATTGGGATTTGGATTGTCTTAATGGATTGTGATCCTACCACGATGTCAGGATTCCGTGGAATTGACATATTTCATTCCATACTCCATATTTATTGTTTATGCACTGCTTCATGCATTAGTAGTGCCTGTTAGAGTACCTTTCATGACTGTTGCATTTACATACCTTTAATTATATGCATTGCTTCATGTATTAGTTGTACCTGCTAGTGTACCTTTCATGATTATTGCATTCATATGACCTGTTATTACTGTTAATTGCATATGTTAGATTCACGTTGTACGTGCATACTTGCAATTACCTGCATATGTTATTTACTATTCACAAGTTGGCAACTCACCCCCGTTGTGCAACAGTTGTTTTGCAGGGTGTTCCCCAGAGTAGTCGAGGCAGGCTATTCATTTATCTATCATCTTTTGCTACGGATACCGCATCGGCTCACCGTGTGCAGTTTTTTCTTAGGTGGGTTTTGTGGTTATTCGTGTTGTATTGTATATTCGTTGTATTCTTGTACTCTCCATCTACCATATTTTCATGTTGACTTAGAGACTTGGTGAGGACGATGTTGTATTTTAAGTTGTGACTTGTTGTCTTTTATACAGTTTCCTTTCTATCGTCTTCTATTTCTTCGCTACGGCGTCGTATATTTGTTGTGGTGGTTGTTTTCCGCCTTTGGGCGTGTATTTGCTCCCGTTTGGGGATACTTTACTTATATTTATGTTGTACCCAGTTTTGGGGCTGGTTTTTACAAAGGAGGTGCTGCCAAAATTTTAAAGAAAGAAAGTTGGACTTTTAAAGAATTTGGGTTGTGATTTCAAATATTTCAAAACTCTTATTATCTTTTCTTGTCTTTTTAATGGTTTAGATTTCTGGGTTTTGGCTTTCTTTTACCGCGTTACGTCTGTAGGCGTTGCGTAGTATTAGGGCCGTCACGTGCCAACTTCGGGTCGTGACATCCCTAGTCGTAGGATTATCGAGATAGGGCATCGATACTCCGGAGTAGACTAGTGTGTACGCTTCTCATCCCAGTTGGGGAGATAGTCTGTCCCACAGCCATCAGTACGTCGTACTGGAGATAGTATACAGGTGCTCGTTGGGTTACGGGTACACCGGACAGGACTCGCAGGGAACTGTTGGTTGGTATTATACCCGTCGTCAGTTAACAGTTCCCAGGTGACATGAGTACAGCATAGTCCGCAGACTTGACACTGCTGCTTCGCCTTGAGTGTGTTCCCACTGTTCTTAGATTGCTACCCTACCACGGCTCAAAGGAGTCGTGCAAACAGGTAGCAGTTAGGTGCAGTCCCGAGCACTTGGAGGCAGTGGCGGTTAGACAGGATTTGTCTCTCCCGGTATTGGGAGTTGATATCGCGCTGTGTCTGGAGAGCCATTACGCAAAGTCCCTGGCCAGGGCAAGCGAGATTTACTGGTAGGTTTTCCAGTAGTTTCTCAAGGTGTAATGAGCTTCGCTCCGACACGACTTATACCGCTTTTAGGGGACTGACGCTTGCCGCCCCCTAGGCCCGATATGCGATAGTCCTAGTCGAACAGATCGGACTGTATGGAGATTGTCACATCAGACTCAGTAGGAGTTCGGATGTGTTTCCTCATCGGCCTTCTTATCGACATCTACCTGGGGACCGTTACGTACAGCTAGTGCAGCTTGCGGTCTGTGGTTAAACCCACTGCCAGCGTAATAGTCGAGTCTTTAGAGTCCCACACAGAGAGTTTCCCTGCTCCGGGCGAAACGATATAGAGGTCGTATGGTTTTACGACAAGGTTCGGACATGCACATGCATTTATGCATGTACGATGTTCGGAAAGTTTTTACTAGCGGGCTTTGGTTTAAGCCAGATTCTAGTATCGGATTATTGGATTTATACAGTCTAAAGTTTTTCCGTGTTTTCACGGATATGAGGGGCGTTCTCGTAAATTTTCGAGAAGCTTCTAGAAGGATGATGACTTGAGGGCTAAGGTGGCATTTGCATTAAATGATTTAATGACTCATGGTGTGATTCATACAAAGGAGTTAATGATGCATTTAATGATTAATGACTCATGTAATGAATCACCCAAAGTGAATAAATGAAGCATGGTTGATATTATCATTTGATTTATTCATTTAATAAATCATTATGCTTCATATATTCTAAATGAGATATTATTTCATTTCATTCTCACTCTCATCTTCTCTCTCCTCAAGCTCTCTCTCTCTTCAAACCCTAACCCTAACCTCTCATGTTTTGAGATCAAGGGTTAGCTAGACTTATTAATCCTTAATCACACTCTATATTCCCTAGGTTGCTTTGATTAGCACTTTGAGTAACCTAGTTTCCTCAAGTTAGAGGCAAAGCTTGGAGTAGTAGCTCTCGGGTGGATCTTCTATTATAAAGAGGAGGCCGACGAGGAAGTGGTTAACGAGAAGAAGAAGGACTTGGTTCATTAAGTATAATCTTCTTTCATAGTAGCTAATTCCTTATATGATATTGTTAGTTAAAGTTTAGCAAAGATCCGTACGGTTAGTCGATGTTAGTTTAAAGAAAAAGATTGTTTTTCATATTTCCGCCTTCCTGCAACTCGTGGGGTGTACAACGTCGACTTACACGTGGCCCATCTGGTCCATTTGGGCCAACTTGTCGATCAAAGCCTGGAAGGTGGTCGGTTTAAAGAACGTTATGAATTGGGACACAGTCGTCTGAAGATCGAGGGTCCCTATGAACATGCCAACGGCAAGAGATTTTTCGATGCGTTTTTCTCATTTTGACCATAGGTTCCACCACTAGATCGCGTATTAAACCGAGGTCTCTCCTGGCTTCACCCTGGCATTGATTAATGTCATGATCGGGGTGCGCTCGTTTGCGCTGGAGAACCACTGCGTGAATAGCAATTCCATTTCCGTGAATGTTTTGAGAGTCATTTGGGAGCTCCGAGCACCATTCGAATGCTATTTCCGACAGGCTGCCAACGAACTGGCGAAGCAGCAATTTGTAGTCGCCTCCAGTATTGCCGTACAAAGCTCTGAACTGAGCAACGTGCTGATGAGGATTGCCTGTCCCTTTGTACACATGGAACTTGGGGATTGTATATCCTGGTGGGTACTTGATTTGATCGTACCAACCCGGATACGGTCGCTCAGTTCTAACGACTTGGCCAGCCGTTTCACTCGCTTGATGAGCTCATATTTGTTGAGCTATGTAATCATCAAGGGCAGCCTTAAAAATCGTTTCCTCCCTTGCTGTTAATAAAGCTGGAAGAGGGTTTGATGTTTCCCTTCTGTCGTCCTCGATGATTATCAGCGGGTCTTTAGCTGGAGGTTCTGGCTGGATCATCATTCTAACCATGTCTTTGAACAGGAGTTCCATCTGTTTTATATTAGTATCCTGTTCCGCAGCCTCCTTATCCTTTCTTTCCAGCACCCTTCGTAGGAACTCTGTATCGGTCTCCTGCTCCTTGCACTGTTCAGACGCCCTTTCCAGGCTTTCTATCTGTCCGGTGAGTGCTGCCATTTTCGTCAGCATCTGTTAGGTCTACGTTACCTCTCCCGGTACTTTCGGGGTTGCGGAAACGGTAAAACAAAATTTTTTCTGGACTTGGCAACATGGACCGTAAAAGCCGGATCTTTGCAAAACAATACACTGGCATCCTAACTAGAGATTTATCTACTCGGTTAGGGGTTATACCTCAACTTGAAATCCTTCTCTTCTTGTTGTTCTTCTCCTTGCTTGCTCCGAGGGTTGATCCAGACTTTGGTCACCTCCGCGGCCTCCTTGAGTCGAAGACGATCCACCCGAGAGATGTGCACCGAGCTCCACCTCGAGCCGAGATAACTAGGGCAAAGAGATTGCTAATCTAGAAGCCCTAGGTTGTGTAGAAATGATCAATGGATGGTTTTGTCTTTATGGGATCTTTATCTCTCAACACATGAGATCAAAAGATTAATCAAGAGGAGGAAGAAGGAGGAGCTAGCTACCAACCATGGAGCTTCTCATTTCAAGAGAGAGAATGAGAATGAGCAAATGAAAAGCTTAACCAAGAGAAAACCCAACCATGGTTGCAATAATGCAAAAAACATTATCATTACTAATCCCATCAAGATAAAGGTGATGGCTACAAATGACATGACCATTATCATAACAAAAAGAAAAAGAAAACCAAAGAATACTTTAGATCTTTCAAGAAGATCTTAGTCAACTTTGGTCAAATGGTTAACAAAGTCAAGATGGTCAAATGGTCATGTAATTAGCCATAACAAAATTATCAATGAAAGGATTAGTAAATAATGTTCCCGGTTCATAATGTTTTGAACAAACGAACTGTCAAAACCCTAATGAGCCCGCCTCAAAATGGTTTCGACCGAATCAACTGTCAAAACCCTAATGAGCCTGCCACATAGCGGTTTTGGCCGAACCAACTGCCAAAACCCTAATGAGGCACCTCCTCCTTCATCGCTCCGGAAAACTGTGCATACACACCTGCATCCGCATTCCGTAGAATGCGGATGCGCAGAAGACAAAACAAATCCATCCGTGCAATACTAGGATCCGGCTTAAACCAAAGCCCACTAGTACTGCCTGCCCGAACATCATACGCACACAAGTGTACGTAAGTGATCGTAGCCCTGCCGTAAAACCATACGGCCTCTACACGTTTCGCTCAGTGCAGGGAAACTCTCTGTGTGGGACTCTAAAGACTCGACACTACGCTGGCAGTGGGTTTACCACAGACCGCAAGCGGCACTAGCTGTACGTAACGGTCCCCAGGTAGATGTCGATAAGAAGGCCGATGAGGTAAACCCATCCGAACTCCTACTGAGTCTGTATGTGACAATCTCCGTACAGTCCGGTCTGTTCGTCTGATACATCGCATGGCGGGCCTAGGGGGCGGTAAACGCCAGTCCCCTAATAGCGGTACAAGTCGTGTCGGAGTGAAGCCCAATACACCCTGAGATAACACTGGAAACCTACCAGTATATCTCGCTTGCCCTGGCCAGGGACTACTCGTGTAATGGCTCTCCTAGACACAGCGCGATGTCAACCCCCAATACCGGGAGAGACGAATCCTGTCTAACCGTCACTGCCTCCAAGTGCTTCGGGACTGCTCCCAACTACTACCTGTTTGCACGACTCAGTAGAGCCGTGGTAGGGTAGTAATCAAAGAACAGTGGGAACACACTCGAGGCGAAGTGACAGTGTCAAGTCAGCAGACTAAGCTGTACTCATGTCACCTGGGAACTGATAACTGACGATAGGTATAATACCAACCATCAGTTCCCGACGAGTCCTGTCCAGTGTACTCGTAACCTAACGAGCACCCGCATACTATCTCAAGTACGACGTACCGACGGCTGTGGGACAGACCGTCTCCCGTGCTGGGATGAGAAGCGCATACGCTAGTCTACTCCGGAGTATCGATGCCCTATCTCGATACTCCTACGACTAGGGACGTGTATAAGGATGTACTTGTAGATTACCCAGCCCCCACGAGTGTGATCACCATCACAACGCCGGTAATCAAGCAAAGATCCTAAGGGCTCTACTAATGCCTATAGGTGATATAATAAATAAACACACATGTACACATTAAAGCAGAGACAAACCAAGTAGCATACTACTATATTGAGCAAGATTGTCTGTACAACTGTGAATATCCCAAGCTTCCATCAAGTAATATACATACTAGTATGATACAGTAATGGCCTATAGGGCATATACAATAACAGCATCTTCTGGAGCTTTTGTTGCTGCTCCTGAGCTTTTGTCAACGACCGAGTTTGCGGTCGATGACCCACGGAAGTACGGCTTTCCTCTTTCCCGGAAGCCATGTAGACCGTGTGTACAACCATTCCCCCATACTTGGGGCGTTTGGGTCTAGCGCCTTTGGAATTTGCCGCAGGTAATGAGATTTTCTCCGGCCTCCTCCTTTTGTGGGAGGTCGAGGTTGAAGGAGCCATTGTAACAGGCGCCTGTGTGAAAGAAGTCCCTCGCTGTATGGTGGATGGATGATTTTCCTCTTGTCGAACCTTCATTTTCTCCGGTTGACGAGAGTGATCTTTGTTGATCACAGAGTCCTGGACTTTCCACCAGACCCTATGAATTTTGGAGGAGAGCCGTTGAGGGGACTGCTCTGGTTTTCCCTGCATCATGTTTTTAGCAGAAAGTGGAGATTTCTTCAACACCGTGGTTGGGGATTTCTTTCGCACCATCCTAAGCGGTTCAAAGCTGTTCCCGGTTGGAACAACAATATCAACTTCTACCATTTGAGCTGGTGGAGTAAGTCCAGAGGGGGAGTTGTCCCCAGCTCTTCTCACCCAGCGCCAGTGGCGACGTCGAGCGTGTCTTGCAGATGGGACCACCTCAGTTGTGGAAGCGGTTCCGTCATGCCCCCAGCTTTGATGAGGGGCTACTGTTGGTGCCAGCCTGTCGAAGACTGACGTCTGTTGAGAGGGAACGGCCATCTTTCGAAGGTCGATTTTCTGTTAGGGGAATCACTTTTGACGACTTCACCCGCAACACGAGTTGGAACGGCCAATCTGTCGAAGACCGATCTTTTGGTAGGTGAAGCATCTTTGACGACTTCACCTGCCGGAGGAGTTAGGAGGACTATCAGTTTTGGGATAGCCCCTTCAGGTATCGCGAGCCTCTTTGCGGGCTCACTTGAGCTTCGACTCAGCCTGTTAAAGACTAAGGTGGCAGACTTGGAAGACCGAGCCTCTTTGCGGGCTCACTTGACCCATGGTAGTTGCAAGTCGATCGAAAATTGACTTCTTTGGAGCTTCCTGTGGTGGCACTGGGGCGCTGAAACTCACTGGCGGGAGCATGGTCCCGAAGAACAATCCAGTGGTGGCTTGAGTTACCTGCCCCACCGGCATTGAAAAGATGGAGGCCGCATTGGGCCCGTAAGTCACTCCTCCAGTTGGGGCGGAGCGGGAGTTGCTGTTGCAGTTTGTGCAACTGGAAGCCATTGACCTTTGTCCTTCTTCTTATGCACAGGAGCAAGCCACCAAATCTTAATACCTTGAATCCAAGGACAACCATAGCAAACCGTGATTTTTGTTCGCCAAACACGACACACGAAGTGTGGAGTGGAAAGAGGAAAAGGTCCCACCGGGCGTGCTAGAATCTGTTCACTGCCAAAAGACGCGACCGGGACGTTAGGATGTCTGGCCTAAATTTTGGGGGCAGATGCAATTTGGATTTATCCGTCCACCTCTTCGAAGATGTCAAGTTGATTTATGGCACCGTATATCGGAGGTTTGGACGGATGCGGCCGTTGTAGCAGACTTCGTCATATTCCCTCTCGTTTGCAAGGATTTGTTTTTATTGTGGGGACGCTCTTCCCTGCAGGCGCAAGCCCGTGCAGTTAATTACATTATCGCATCGCGATAACCACTTTCTCCTGTTCCGGAAGTTCACTTCGTGTCGTTTGTGTTTTTATTTTTGGTTTAGGTTACCCGTGGATTGTATACGGATACTAATTTATGTTGTCGCCCATAGGGCGTGGATTAGTCCAAATCCGTATATCTTAGATTTGTGTTTGTTTTATTTAAGGACCGTTAATCTGGTTTGAGATTAAGATCGACTTAAATGTATGTGAGCAGTTGGGGCTCGGTTGTTTTTTGTTGTTAAGGATACTTTAGTCCAATTTGAGACTAAGATCTACTTAATAAGGTGTTAGGATCATTTTTGTTTCAGATCCAACAAGAGAGCATTTGGGCTCTGTTGTCTTATTTTAGGGACATTTCGGTCCATTGTCGCCATTTTTGAGGCAAATATTAGTTTAAGGACATTTCGGTCCGTTGATCACCATTTTGGAGGTGAGGTTTTAGTTTAAATACGTCTCGATCCATTGATCACCATTTTGGAAGTGAGATTTTAGTTTAAGGACATCTCAGTCCATTGACCACCATTTTGGAGGTGAGATTTTAGTTTAAGAATGTCTCGGTCCGTTGTCCATCTTACACGCGCGTGTATTTTTTATATGACGGGATGAACAACGATGATATGGGATGCACCCAGTTTGGGGTGCGGTCTGATTTGAGGTGTGCACATAAGTTTGGAAGTGCACCAAAAAGCTATCGGTTGTCAGGACCCCCCACCTCTCTGAAGACGTTGAGGAATTACAACGATCTGGATCAGAGGTATAGAGAGATGTACCCTTGAACCAATTCCCGTATTTGAGAGAAAAATGAGTTAGTGGTAAACTCGAAAATCATTAGTCATCTTTTGAGACTAAGATTTCCTCGAGAGGATGTGGGATGAGTATCGTTTTGGATATCATCAATTGGAAGATCAATAGTCGTATTTGGGACTAAGATCAGTTTGGGAAATCATGAGCACATGGGCTCGGTTGATCTGAATCAGGGAGGTTCTATCTTCAGGAAACCTAGCCAATTTGGGCTTGGTTCACTCAGTTTTTTTTTTGAAAAGTGCCAAGCACTTGTTTGGGCTCTGTTTAATCAGTCCCCTTTTTGTACAAAAAGGGATGAGCACTTATATATGTTGGAGATAGTGCCCTCAGAGTCAATTATTGGATCACAGGCACGTGATTGCAATGATTGAGGGAGGACCTATCCCTGTAGGACAGTCTTACTCAAGATGATAGTATGCTATCTGGTTTACCTTTGTCATCGTGTACTGCTTTAGGTGACCTGACAGGTCGCTATTACACGTTGATAGAGCCCCTAGGATTCTTGCTTGACTGCCAGCAGTATGAGGGCGATCATATAAGTGAGAGCTGGAGTCTATAAGCATATCCTTAAAAGGTCCCTAGTCGTGGGAGTTTCGAGACTGGGCATCGATACTCCATTAGTAGACTAGTGTATACAGTCGAGACCCCGACGAGGGGCGGTGGCCGGTCTCACAAGCCACTGGTGTCAGTTGGCTCACCTAAGATGTATACAGGTGCTCATTGGGTTATGAGTACACCGGACAGGACTCGCCGGGAACCTGCTAGTTGGTCATATACCAGACGTCAGATGGCAGTTCCCTGGTGACATGTGTGCAGGTTAGTTCATCGACCTGGGGATCGTCATTTGTCTCGTGTGAGTTCCCACTGTACTTTGATTACTACCCTACCACGGCTCAAAGGAGTCGTGCAAACAGGTTTTAGTTGGGTACAGTCCCGAGCCACATGGAGGCAGTGAGCGGATCTTCAGGGGTTCGTCTCTCCCGGTATTGGGGGTGAGGTCGCGCTGTGTCTAGGAGAGCCATTACACGAAGACCTTGGCCAAGGCAGGAGATTTACTGGTAGGCATTCCAGTAGTATCTCAGGGTGTTCTGGGCTACACTCCGATACGACTTGTACCGCTTTTGGGGGTCTGACTTTTACCAACCCCCTAGGCCCGCCATACGATGCTCATAGACGAACGGACCGGACTGTATGGATATTGTCACTGACAGGCTCAGTAGGGTGTCAGGATGAGTTCGCTCATCGATGTCCCTTTTAGTCAATAGCTGGTGGCCCGTCACGTATTGGCTTATACCTCTGACGTGCTAGTGGTTAAATCCACAGCCATAGTATTGACGAGTCTTTAGAGTCCACCACACTTTCAGTTACTCAAGCTTTCGGGCGAAACGCTGTAGAGGCCGTATGGAGATATGGCAGGGTCCGATCAGATACGTGCGGTATTGCACGGATCAGGATCGGACGGTTTGTACTAGTGGCCGTATAGTTATATGGCAGCGTTCGATCAGATACGTGCGGTATTGCACGGATCAGGATCGGACGGATTTTACTAGCCGGCTTTGGCTTAAGCCGGTCCTAGTTTAGCACAGTGTAAATTTTGTCTCTTTTCATTTGTATCCGGACGGAATACAGATGCAGGTGTGTATGCACAGTATCGGGGTTTTCCTGTAATTTATTACGGGACCAGTTTTCTGGAGTTGACAGTTTGCATTCCGTTCCGGCCGGTTTTTCTTTGTTCTTTCCCGGCCGACTTTTCTGATGGAGGGGGTTATTTGCAGTTTTGCGAATAACACTTTGTGGAGGACTTATTTGCATAAGGTTTGATATGATAAGCATCTTTGCTTTTCATGTATTTATGAGATAAGGATGGATTTGAGGTTGATGTAAAGTTTAATGATGATTATGTTTGGATGTGGTCACCCTCCTCCTTTTACTACACTCACCTCCCTTCATGCTTCATAATCTATCCTCCACCATTTCTAAAGAAGAGGGAGATTATTATTATGGTTGGAAAAATGAAAGAGAGAAGAAAAAAAAGAGAAGAAAATGAGAGCTTCATCTTTGAGAGGAAGAAAAATGAGAGTGATTCATTTTTGTGTATATCATTCTTCATCTCATTCCATTGCTAGAAAATTGAAAGCACCAATTTTCTATAGATCATTACTCCATCTTCAAAAGGCAACCAATACCCCAAAGTGAGACTATGATTCTACACTACACATTCTACAGCATATCTTGAGCATGTCGAGTTGCCGGCTTCATGCTCGAGTTGCCTCAGTATTGAGGTGGGAGCCCGTAAAAGCTACAGGCGATGTGGTGCCCTTCCGGCGAGGAGGCGACGACCGGAGATCCCGCGAGGAGATCGGAGTGGAGATGAAGACCGGAGGACTCGGATCAGTCGGTACATCTCTAACCTTTCCTCTTGTTAGCTTAGACTAGTTTAATGGCACGATCCGGGGTTTAGTGCGCGGTGGTGCCGGTTTGCTAAGTCCGCAAAATTTAAAGTTTATCACCGTTTCCGCGTTTGACCGTAGGATTGACGGCCGGGGCGCCGCCGTGCACTTACAGTGGTATCAGAGCCTCGCCATTAACTTCGTCTAGCTTCGTTTGATGTGTTTTTCAGTTCCGATCGACCAAAATTCCAAAAACCGTATTTTTCCTTCACATCAGTTTCTGTTGAAATTTTTTGAAGTCTAAAATTTTTTCAGGTTGTAAAATATTGATGTACTGGAAAATCTAAGAACTCTGTAAAAATTCGACGAAGTAACTCCACAGTGGGAGCGCGGAAGCGCCGTGAAAACCCCCTTCCCGCCGCCCTTCCGCCGCACACTGTGGAGATCACTTCACCAATATTTTTCAGAGGCCTTCTGGGCTTAAAATATGGGTTTTGGAATATTAAAATTGGGCCCAGGTTTTCTGTGAGTGCTACAGTTTTGATTGGGGGCCCACTTGTTAATTTTTGATCAATCGGAAAATTTTAAACACTTTTTTCACAGTATTTACATTATATCTGCGACCGTGAATGTCACTCGATCGGTAAACCCGGTCTTACTGCTATAGCCCGGTTAGACGGATTTGCGAACGTGACTTTCACGTTGATGTTCTATGTTTATGCTGTGATGTTGCGGATCGGTCGTGGGGATAGCCTGGATGCAATGCTAGTACAGTGTTGTGGTATTATGTACATTTGATATTGCGGGGCGAGCGTCCGACATGTGGACTGCCGTCACTGCCTGTTTGTATTATTCTTTTGGGGCACGACCTGGTTGCGGTCGATATACCCGGTGTATGTATATTTTACTTTCTGTACTAGGATTACCCCGCGGTGGGGTGCACGGATGGCCGGGTTCTAGAGGGCAACAAGCCCGCATCTCATGGCATTGAGACGGAGGGGGCTTCACTCTGGGATTGGCGGGCTATTCGCCGCACTCGTAGGGGGTACAGGTTGACCCAGGAGGGGTGCCCAAGTTGCCGGATTCCGTGGAGTGCTGGGTGGTCCATTCACGGAGTTGAAGAGGGCTGCCTCGCTTCAGGTTTTGGCGGGTGACTTGCCGCGCCCGTAGGGGTCTAGGTTTTCATTGCACGGGCTATCCACACGACCAGGGGAACGTCGGGTTTCAGTAGTGGCTCTGTGAAACCCGGGGATCCCAGATATCTGTATTGTTCTGTGATGCTATACATTTCTGTGGTGTTGCATTTCTTTTCACGCCTTGAGCGAAATATAATATATTGGTATATATATTAGTAGATGTTGTATATGCTTTTCATCCGCGCTAGTCCAGTCCCCGCTCTGCCGTTAGTTAGCTAACCTAACGGGTGATGACGGGACCCAGTGGCGAATGCGGATGGCATATACGTACGTCAGTATATTTTCGTTCTTTGTGGTGTGATCAATTGATGGGACTGCGTTGATTCGGATCAATGCAAGTTAAACAAACCTATTCTGATGTTGTTGGAACACTTTTTCAAAAAGCTGTTATTGCAAGGACGTTCACTTTTGTTTTGCATCGTGGTATTCATTTGGAATATCCTGCTCCTCAGTCGACGAGGCAAGGGCCGAGATCCCTTCACCGGGAGTGACCCCTTGGACAGAAGTTTGCGTCAGGGCATTAACTTCACTATAGCCAATTACTTTTGCTTTGCACCGTGGTATTCAGTTGGAATATCCTGCACCCCATTCTACGGGGAAAGAGCCGAGATCCCTTCACCGGGAGTGACCTCTTTAGTAAAAGTTTTCGTCACTATATTTTCTAAAAAGCTATCCGTTCCTTCAACGATATCAAGTTCACTACGTTAAAGGTTTTCGCCAGAAACCATTCGTAGCCCTCCGTCGTTTCATATGGGTAGTTAATAGTATTCAAGCTGTGTTTGTTGGCCTTAGTCAAGGCACAGTGTTTGGTAGCTATTGGGTATTCATATGCTGCATAGATAGATGTGTTGGTTTGGGACAGTCGTATAGCCTTGTTGGCCATAGTCAAGGGCTTGTACGGGTGGATTCAAATTAACCTGGATAATGACGGGTAGAACTTGACATGTGACTTATGATTTGTTGGCCTTAGTCAAGGTCATAAGAGCATGGGGCAAAAATCACATCGGGAGTTTCAAAAGTACTGAAACTTGCCAGATATGCGCATACCATCTGGAGTGTGATACCGTGAGCGGATTCCGTCACGTTATCATGCGATGAGAGTTGGATCCCGATTCCCACTGATGAGTTGGTTTACTCCTCGGGTGATCCCGACTAATTCTTCTTTCAGGTTTGGAGGAGAATTTGAGGTACAGTGGGAGGTTTCCTGATTAGAAAAAGTGATAACCATTCTGATCTAGGTTAGAGTGCACGCTGAGTGTTTCTTTTCTCTCTCTCTTTGGCAGCGACCATTGACCCGACCCTAGACTATGACTCAGTGACCAAGTTGACCGAACCTTCTTAACACTGGCTTTTGGATTGTCAGAGTTGCAAACCTCATTGCCACTCCTACTTTTACCCTTTTCTCCAGGACACCCCGTTTTACTACGAACGTCCACTTCCATTGGACAAAACCATCGTATGGTTAGATACGAACTCGAAGGAATTCGAGGATGGTTTCCGGTTCTGGAGAAAACGGATAGGATTATTCAGTTGTCTTTTCTTTTCACCTTCTCTCAGGTTGCGAGTACTCCTTGGTTTAGGAGTAGTACACCTATTACGCAAATTGGATAGTCTTCTTCCAAACCATAGGCTGGTGCCGACCGGTTGGGAATGAAGAAAACCAGTTAGCCTAAACGGTGTACAGAAGGTATTGAGTTAAGACAAAGAAAGGGATTAGTAAGAGGGCAAAGTAAGTTGCGACTGCTATTCACGACCAAACCAAGTATTTCTTCGCCAATCCTAAATCACCTTTGTATTTCTCCAGGACACTCCGTATCACTACGAAGATCCCATTTTATTGGATAATCCATCGTATGGTTATATACGAACTCGAAAGGAACTTGTTCCAGTTCGGGGATGGATCCTGGTTCAGGAGAAATAGGAATAAAGTACATTCAGGTGTCCTTTATCTTCACCTTCTCTCGCATTGCGAGTGCTCCTAGGATTAGGACAGTACACCCTTTATGCTTCTTGGATAGTCTTCTTCCAAACCATAGGCTGGTGCCGAACGGTAGGGAAGGAAGAAAACCAATTGGCCTAAAGGGGTGTGCAGAAGGTAATGACTAAAGACATATAAAAGGATTTGGAGAGGTGGCAAAGAATTATACGGTTATAGTTGTGAATCTGGATAATGGTAGAGGCATTACTAAGAATACCAGGATACCCCAACGAAACATTTCAATGTTTCAGTTTCACTGTGTACTGTTAATGGAAAACTGATTTCCCGATTAGACACTTACTCCAGGGTATGTATTTACTAGGTATGATTCTCACATCTGTATGGTTTTACAGATGATGAGTGGGAGTGAGTTATTGGGAATTGGGTGATCATCCTCATTTTTGAGGAAGTCACCTGGTTTGTTTGCCAGTTGGCAATTATTTGGTTTTGAATATCCGCGGTTATGCACCAATTTCAAATTGATATATCTGTACGTCTATTTTCATAGAGTGAGATATACCTTTTGATATTATGTCGATGACATTTACCTAAATCAGTGGATGGTTAGGTAAGGAGCATTAAACAGCGGTGTAATTCTTCTTAACCATAAGTACAGTTTTCAACCTACGACACACAGTGAAAGAGTTGTTAGACTCAGCGGACTTATACAGAGTATTGTATGTTGTCCAGTGTCCATTAGGACAGAGGGGTTGGTTCTCATACTATATTCTGTTTACTTTTAACTTCTCTAGTTCTTAGACATGTGTTTCGTGGAAACACAGGGTCTAAGTTTTGAGGAGTTATAGGTATTTGAATAGAGTAGAGAACCAGGTATAGCAAGTATCGGGATTCTTCAAAGTAATCGAAGATGTAGATACTTGTGTATGGTATTCAGTTGACAGTAATGATAAAGAGAAATTGCTTCTCTTTCAGGTTACTCATAATTGGAAGCATTCCTAAGTTGAGTAACGCTGATCTGCCTCTCTCCATTTAGTTGACATGCACTGGAGATAGCTGCATGATTTGAATCTGGTTCAATTAAATCAGTGCCTCTGGTTCTATATTGGATATAGTACAGTTCATATCTTAACATTGTTAAGGTACGGGGAGTTGTCCGGCTTGTGATTAAAACCAGACTCTGGATAACTCAAGGCACGTTTCTGTAATGGCTGTTTGTGGGTTGACCCAGGCTATGACGAGGGTTGATTTTCTACCATCTGGGAGATCAATAGAAATATTGTTCAAGACTCGCCACAGTTTTATTAAAAATGGATTTTTTCAAAAACAGCAGTGGGAGTATGGTAGAACTGGAAGTGATTCCAGAACCGCAAACGATTACTGAAGATTTGATAAGGAACCTGAAGATTCAATCTGATTTGACATTCCATTGGCCACTCCGCAGATAAGGTGGGTAACTTCAGGCACCCGAGAGGTACTCCGGTAGCCTCAAGGACGGTGACAGGGAAGTTCTTGTTTACCCACACTTGCCATTGCTGTTGTTCCAGGCTGCGAGACCCGGCAGGAGGATGAGTATAGCGTCGTTCTGAACTAGCTTCAGAAGTGTACGTGTATATGACTCTGCCAGAGGGTTGTCGTAGTCAGTAGGAGCAGCGGAAGCATTGGTGGACATCAGGCTTATGTCTATTTATAGACTAAAGCAGATGTAGCGGAGATAGATCATCTATTTCTGATGTGACAGTCATAGGTTTGACGTCATCAGAATAGGGGATGGATCTGTTGAGAAGGTAGTAGGAAGTGATATTCCTATACTACGATCGGTTATACTTTGGTCGTCACACAGTGGTTTCTCCACAAAGGACTTGGACATTATATCAGACATACTGGTTACTGGATCTATGGTTTTAGATCTAGATTTGGGTGGTTTCCCAATCTGGGTACCTTGACAGCATTCTATGAGTATTTAGAATGGACGACTCCTGGCATGGTGGTGTACCTGCAGGTAATGGAGTCACCCTCTCTAAAGGTGTCTTATAGACTAAAGTAGAGAGGGATGTACATGATTGGCAGATCACTTGTTTAGGCAATTGAGTCAATCATGAGATGTCAAGTACCACACCAGATGTTGTTCTTGCACTAGATGCAATAAGTTGATATTGATCCAATCCTGGAGGAACAGTCGGGAGGCAGTTATCATTCCAGGCTTCCAAGGTAACATGGACGACAAGGAGGTTGTCAGAGTTGTAGTTTTCCTTCTGACGAGGGGCAGTATTTTGGACAGGTGATCCAAGGCAATACTGAGGGTGGCATGGCGCAGGATACTGATTAAGTTCAGTTGACGATACAGTCTAAGAAGTTTGGATTTGGAGTTCATTCATGAGCTAGGTCCCATCAGACATCCAGACATTCTAAGACAGGTGTTGCTCATTTCGGGAGATGGCTTTCTCCGCGAACTTGAGATATAGAGAGACATAGAAAGAAACTTCAAGGCGGGTCCACTCACTGAGGCTATTCCTCGAACGCAATAGTTTCACAAACGGTTTTTGTGAGACTGACTAGTAGAGGAGTTGGGTGTTCGGTATCACACGGGCTGTGAGTATGCGACATCGCAATAATTAGCCTTGAGTGCAAGTGGGAGATTGTTGGAGATAGTGCCCTCAGAGTCAATTATTGGATCACAGGCACGTGATTGCAATGATTGAGGGAGGACCTATCCCGGTAGGACAGTCTTACTCAAGATGATAGTATGCTATCTGGTTTACCTTTGTCATCGTGTACTGCTTTAGGTGACCTGACAGGTCGCTATTACACGTTGATAGAGCCCCTAGGATTCTTGCTTGACTGCCAGCAGTATGAGGGCGATCATATAAGTGAGAGCTGGAGTCTATAAGCATATCCTTAAAAGGTCCCTAGTCGTGGGAGTTTCGAGACTGGGCATCGATACTCCATTAGTAGACTAGTGTATACAGTCGAGACCCCGACGAGGGGCGGTGGCCGGTCTCACAAGCCACTGGTGTCAGTTGGCTCACCTAAGATGTATACAGGTGCTCATTGGGTTATGAGTACACCGGACAGGACTCGCCGGGAACCTGCTAGTTGGTCATATACCAGACGTCAGATGGCAGTTCCTTGGTGACATGTGTGCAGGTTAGTTCATCGACCTGGGGATCGTCATTTGTCTCGTGTGAGTTCCCACTGTACTTTGATTACTACCCTACCACGGCTCAAAGGAGTCGTGCAAACAGGTTTTAGTTGGGTACAGTCCCGAGCCACATGGAGGCAGTGAGCGGATCTTCAGGGGTTCGTCTCTCCCGGTATTGGGGGTGAGGTCGCGCTGTGTCTAGGAGAGCCATTACACGAAGACCTTGGCCATGGCAGGAGATTTACTGGTAGGCATTCCAGTAGTATCTCAGGGTGTTCTGGGCTACACTCCGACACGACTTGTACCGCTTTTGGGGGTCTGACTTTTACCAACCCCCTAGGCCCGCCATGCGATGCTCATAGACGAACGGACCGGACTGTACGGATATTGTCACTGACAGGCTCAGTAGGGTGTCAGGATGAGTTCGCTCATCGATGTCCCTTTTAGTCAATAGCTGGTGGCCCGTCACGTATTGGTTTATACCTCTGACGTGCTAGTGGTTAAATCCACAGCCATAGTATTGACGAGTCTTTAGAGTCCACCACACTTTCAGTTACTCAAGCTTTCGGGCGAAACGCTGTAGAGGCCGTATGGAGATATGGCAGGGTCCGATCAGATACGTGCGGTATTGCACGGATCAGGATCGGACGGTTTGTACTAGTGGCCGTATAGTTATATGGCAGCGTTCGATCAGATACGTGCGGTATTGCATGGATCAGGATCGGACGGATTTTACTAGCCGGCTTTGGCTTAAGCCGGTCCTAGTTTAGCACAGTGTAAATTTTGTCTCTTTGCATTTGTATCCGGACGGAATACAGATGCGGGTGTGTATGCACAGTATCGGGGTTTTCCTGTAATTTATTACGGGACCAGTTTTCTGGAGTTGACAGTTTGCATTCCGTTCCGGCCGGTTTTTCTTTGTTCTTTCCCGGCCGGACTTTTCTGATGGAGGGGGTTATTTGCAGTTTTGCGAATAACACTTTGTGGAGGACTTATTTGCATAAGGTTTGATATGATAAGCATCTTTGCTTTTCATGTATTTATGAGATAAGGATGGATTTGAGGTTGATGTAAAGTTTAGTGATGATTATGTTTGGATGTGGTCACCCTTCTCCTTTTACTACACTCACCTCCCTTCATGCTTCATAATCTATCCTCCACCATTTCTAAAGAAGAGGGAGATTATTATTATGGTTGGAAAAATGAAAGAGAGAAGAAAAAAAAGAGAAGAAAATGAGAGCTTCATCTTTGAGAGGAAGAAAAATGAGAGTGATTCATTTTTGTGTATATCATTCTTCATCTCATTCCATTGCTAGAAAATTGAAAGCACCAATTTTCTATACATCATTCCTCCATCTTCAAAAGGCAACCAATACCCCAAAGTGAGACTATGATTCTACACTACACATTCTACAGCATATCTTGAGCATGTCGAGTTGCCGGCTTCATGCTCGAGTTGCCTCAGTATTGAGGTGGGAGCCCGTAAAAGCTACAGGCGATGTGGTGCCCTTCCGGCGAGGAGGCGACGACCGGAGATCCCGCGAGGAGATCGGAGTGGAGATGAAGACCGGAGGACTCGGATCAGTCGGTACATCTCTAACCTTTCCTCTTGTTAGCTTAGACTAGTTTAATGGCACGATCCGGGGTTTAGTGCGCGGTGGTGCCGGTTTGCTAAGTCCGCAAAATTTAAAGTTTATCACCGTTTCCGCGTTTGGCCGTAGGATTGACGGCCGGGGCGCCGCCGTGCACTTACAATATAAGTTCTGACGCTCATATAATCATGGGGATTTTCCAATAAGTGTCAAACACTTTACTCCCTTTTTGTCTTTGTATGGAGTGCTAGGCACTCTTTATGGCGCCTACGTACGAAGCGCGTGAGGCGCTATGCGCTGCCTAGTGAGTGCTAAGAACTCTTTCATTCTGTGGCACCCACGTGAGGGACACGTGAGGCGTTGGGCGCTTCTCATTGAGTGCTAAGCACTCTTTTCTTCTGTGGCGCCCACATGAGGGGGACGCAGGGCGCTGGGCACTGAGCATCGCTCATTGAGTGCTAAACACTCTTTTTTCTATGGCGCCCACCTGAAGGGCATGTGGGGCGTTGGGCGCTGGGTTCTTTTCTTCTTTAATGATCAATATGATCTTTATTTTGTAGATGAATTTTTGATTCTCAAGAACGGGTTCTTCCCAATGAGAATTAAATTCTCATTATATGGGAGACTTGTCTTGTGGATCTTAGATCTGGAGAAAAAACTCGGTTTTTTGAGAAGGGCTAAACCCTCCAGTAGTTATATTATATTATATATATATATATATATATATATATATATATATTATTTATCTAAAATTTCCAAGAAGAGAGTTCTTCTTCCTCGAGAATTTAATTCTCTGTTCTTTTAAAGCTTTCTCTTCCCTTTTTTTAAAGCTTATGGGGGGGGGTTCCTTCCTCTATCAGACATGAAATCTTGGGTCCTTTATATAGTAGAGATAAGTTTGTTAATTAGTTTTTGAAGAAATCTCTCATTAAGAGATCCTAATTGATTTGGGGATTTTTACCTATCATTGGATCTTTGATCCAAGGGTTTCTGTTTTACAGAATATATTTTCTTGTTTCTAACAAGATTGGGGAAATATTTTCCCTTGCAGGAATTTATTCTGTAAAACGGTGATTTTTTAATCACCGTTAGATTTTTAATCCACCGGTTCTCTGTTTTACAGAGGACAATCTTTCTTATTTAGAAAGATTGGGGCAATATATCCCAAAATAGAATTTTATTCTATAATCCAATTTGGGGGATGTTTTCTCCCGACAGAATTTAATTCTGTATTTTTTATGATTTATCATCTCCATTGGAACTTTAATCCAACGGTTCTGTTTAACAAAAAGTAGAATTTAATTCTATCTGCTTTAATTTGGGCACTGACGCTTACGTGTTATGCATGTGGGTGTCGCCTTAGAATTTAATTCTTTTATAAATAGTCACTCTCGTGCTTTGCATGCCGGTGCTCACGTGTGTTCCACGTGAGGCGCCACTATAGGAATTAATCCTAACAGAAGCTGGCGCTGGCGCTCATGTGGGAAACATGTGAGGTGCTCAAGGATTTAATCCTATTTGAAGCGGTACCTAAATGCTTTGCATGTGGGTGCATGTGTTTAACACGTGGAGGTTTCCCTTTAATTTTATAAGGGAACAACAAGTTTTGAGCCAAAATTTTTGGCGGGAACAAGGCTCAGTAAAAGGTCGGATGAGTTTGCTCATTGGCCTGCTTATCGACAGATACCTGAGTAGCTGTTACGTGTAGCTAGTACCGCTAACGTGCTTGTGGTTAAACTCACTGCCAGCGTACTGTCGAGCCTTTAAAGTCCCACATAGAGGGTTTCCCTGCTTCGGACGAAACGATGTAGAGGCCATATGGTTTTACAGCAGGGTTCGATCATATACGTGTACTTATGAACGGATCATGATTTGGACGTATAATACTAGTGGGCTTTGGTTTAAGCCAGATCCTAGTATTATATTATTAGATTATTTCCGTCTTATTGTATTCGTATTTTTCGGAATACGGATACGGGTATGTATATACGGTGATGGGTATTCTTGTAATTGTGCAAGAGTGATTCTAGAAGAAGACACCTCATTTGTGGATTAAATCATTTTATTAAATGGTTAATGAGGTGGAGGTGTGAGGTGTTGGCATTAAATGAAGCATGGCTACTTGGGTAACTCATGGTTTTTGTGACTATTGAAGCATGCTTGATTCACTTGTGAATTATTGGTATAAATCATTATCACAAACCCTTAGCCATCTTCATATCATTCTATCTTCAACACTCTCTCTCCTCCAAGCTCTCTTCTTCTTCCTCAACCCTAAAAGTCTCATGTGTTGAGAAACCTAGGGTATTTTGAGACAAACTAATCCATCATCACTCTCTACATCCTCTAGGCTATCTAGTTTAGCGAACTACGTACCCTAATTACCTCGGTATTGAGGTTGGATCCCGAACTATAGACTCACGGGTGGATCGTCTTTGACTTGAGGAGGCCGGCGATCAAGCTCGATCTGTACACTTCGAGGAGCAATGGAGAAGAACAAAAAGACCTGAAGGACCTGATACTAGGAGGTATAACTTTCTTCATAGTCGTTAAACCTCTTTTAGTTTAGTTATTTAAGGTTCAAGTAAAGATTCTGGAGTTTATTCGGTGTTACGAAGCTTGAAAAATCGCTTTTTGCATATTCTGCCTCCGTGCGAACCCGCGGGGTCCGCGACATCGACTTACAGTGGTATCAGAGCCTAATAAACCTTAACTAGCTATTTAGCAAGTAGTTAGAACTTCGATCGTTGGAAAAACCCGAAATCATAACTTCAAAACCCATGCTTGTTGTCGTTTTTAAAATCTGATCAAAAAATTATTTCAGTAGCCTTAAAAATACAAGCAGGGTATTCTAAGAACACAGAAGAAAAACGAGTTCGTAACTCGCCAAGACCACCGCGGAAGTGCGGCGAAACAGTGTGTTTCGCCGCGGTTCCGCGGCCGAGTTGGACCAATTTTCTTATGTAGGTCTATTTTGTGGAGTTTTGATTTCTGGTATATTTGGTTTCTGCCCAGTATTGTTTGTGTGCTGGTTTGTATATGGGGTAGACAAGAAAAATATGTTCGATCGAAATTCTTAAGTTACTTGGCTAATCGAGTTTTCTGTGTTTGGATATATGTGTTCGTAAACCTTCGCTAATTGCTATACGTCGATTAGTTGGGGGTTGCACATATCTGTATTGTTGTGGTTTGTGTATATGGAATATTGGATCGTCATAGATGAATCGCTAGGGGATGTGAGAAGAGTGTTTTCTTTCTTTCATTCATGTAAATATGTAAAGTGATGTAATAATATTTTACGGGGCACATCCGGGTTGAGGTTGTAGCCACCGTTGTATTATTTTTTCTTACTGTTTCTGCTCCTAAGATAGACCCAAGGTGGGGTGCACAAACTACCGGGTTCTTGAAGTACTGAGTGGCTTACTCATTTTACTGAGGGAGGTTGCTTCACTTATGGAATTTGGCGGGTAGTTTGCCAAACCCGTAGGGGTCTAGGGTGCGGTTTGGTTATTCATCACGACCGTGAAATCTATTTTTCGTTATAGGCTTAAACGAAACGTGGAATTCCTAGTATATCCAATATGTTCATCTGTGATCTGGAATGTCTATTATTATGAGAGACGAATGGATATATATATATATATATGATATATAGTAGACGTTGCTTATGTTTTGCACCCGCGCTAGTTCAACCCCCGCTCTGCCGTTAGTTAAGTAACCTAACGGTGCATGACGGGCCCCATGGAGAATGCGGATGGCGTAAGCGTACGTTGTATTTTCGTTTCTTTCTGCAATGATGGGACAACATTAATTGATTAATGCAAAGAAAAAAACCAAAGCTGAATCGTTGGAAAAGTTACAAAACCACTCGGTTTTCTTCAAAAAGCAAACTTTTAAATGCGGAGCCTTAACCACTCCTTTAAACGCTATCATTGTTCCTTCGATTATATAAAGTTCATTACGTTCGCGGTTTCGCCAAAACCATTTGTAGCCCTCCGTCATTTCATATGGGTATTCAGTAGTATTCAAACTATGTATTTTGACCTTCGCCAAGGCATAGTGATTGGTAGCTGCTGGGTATTCATCTGTAGTATAGATAGATGCGTTGGTTTGGGACAATCGTACTACTATTTTGGCCTTCGTCAAGGGTATGTATGGATGGGTTCAAATTAACCTGGACAATGACGGGTAGAACTTGACTTGCAACTTATGATATTTTGGCCTTCGTCAAGGTCATAAGAGCTTGGGGCAAAAATCAACATCGGGAGTTTCTAAGGAAATTGAAACTTGCTAGTGTTGCATACCATTTGGAGTGTGATGGTTTTGGTAGGATTCCTTCAAGGTTGTCACACGATGATATTTGGATCCTGATCCTACTTTGAGTATCCGCTACTCCTCTGGAGATTTTTTCACTAAACAATCAATGCTATAAACCAAGTAGGTGTCTAGAACGGTGTTAGAGGGGCTACGCTTCCAGGGAAAAAAGGTTATGTAATTAAGAAACTTCGTGAAAGCGTTGGAAAACTTCCCTCGAAATACCAAAAGTAGCTTAGCCGAAAGGTTAAACAAGTATTGTAAGAGCGAGATTAATTCTGACTAATTCTTCTTATTTGGTTTGAGAAAGGATTCGAGATACAGTGGGAGCCATCCTGTTTAGATAAACTAATAACCAATCTAAATTTGGATGAGTATCATGCTGAGTGTTTCTCCTCTCTCTTTTGACTGCAGCGATGAAAATAACTGGGCTTAAGTTACTGCTAGATAAAAACATATTGACTGGGCCAAACTATTATGATTGGCTAAGGAATGTCCAGATGGCCATTACCTTTGACAAGTTGGGCTACCTTCTTACTACCAAAGCCCCCGCCGTCCTAGGTCCAGATTCCCGTCGCGGATGTTGATATCCGTAAGACATGGGGAAAAGACAGTACGAGAGACAAGTCCCTCGTGTTACCCTCAATGGATTATGAACACCAGAGGCAGCACGAGAAGATGGACCTTGCTTTCATCTTTCTCTATACCAAAGATTTATATGGAGAGCAATCTCGTATCGCAAGATATGAGACCTCGAACGAATTAATTCAAGCGAGGTTGAATATCGGATCATCTGTAGGGGACCACGTCCTTAATATGATCAGCTACATTGAGGAGCTCACGGACCTGGGGACCACGTTGGAGATCGAGTTATATACTGACTTGATTCTACAATCCCTCCCTTCTACCTACGCCCAGTTTATCTTGAATTTCAACATCCAAGGGAAGGAAGTTTCACTTCCAGAACTCCTCAACATGTTGAGGAGCTCAGAGGGCACCCTGCAGGAATCGAGGGAGACACCCGCTCTGTTTATTGGAGAATCTTTCTCTTCTAGATCCAAGGCGAAAACCAATGGATCGAAGAAGAAGGCCTCCACCAAGTCGATAGGCGGTGTCAGTAAGGTAGAGGGAGAGGGCAGGGAAAAAGTTTCGGGGCTAATAGTAGAGAAGGATGAATGTTTCTATTGTCATGGGAAATGGCATTGGCAGAAGGACCATAGGGCTTGGAAAGCCAGAAACCAGGATTCGAAGCACGTTGTGGCTTCGTCTTCGGGTGTGTTTATTATTGAAAATTGTCTATCAATTAACTCTACTTCCTGGGTACTAGATACCAGATCAGGATCTCATATCTGTAATTCATTACAGGCTCTGAGAAACCGTAGAGTTATCAAGGCAGGTGATATGACTCTCAGGGTTGCTAACGGAATGAGCGTGGACGCTGTATCCGTAGGGGAATATCACCTAGGATTGACAAGTGGGCAGATTTTGATTTTGTGTAACTGTTTGTGTGTATTTAGTCTGGCTTGTAATATCATTTCTGTATCTTTACTTTCTAAAGAAGGTTATGATTTTACATTTATAAGCGATGTGGTCTACATCCACCTTAATCAAGCATTGATTGGGTCAGGTACACTAAATAACGGTATATACGTATTAAATCAAGCTCAGGTTTTTAATGTCCAGAACACACTTAAAAGAAAGTCTCCAGAATTAAATCAGGCTTTCTTATAGCATTGTAGACTGGGTCACATCAATGAAACATGGTTTACGAAGTTATATAAAGAGAGATATTTGGATCCGTTCGAATATCAGTCTTATGCAACTTGTCAATCATGTCTCAAAGGAAAGATGACAAAGACTCTCTTCACTAGACACGGAGTAAGAGCGAGCGAGCTCTTGGGACTCATACACAACGATGTGTGTGGTCCAATGTCTACACATGCAAGAAGTGGTTATTCCTATTTCATTACTTTTACGGATGATTTCTCTAGGTATGGACATGTATTCTTGATGAAATATAAATTCGAGGCCTTTGAGAAATTCCGGGAATATAAGAATGAAGTGGAAAAACAAACAGGAAAAAGTATCAAGACACTTAGATCTGATCGAGGTGGTGAATGCTTAAGTTCCGAGTTCCTGGATTATTTAAAAGAGAATGGAATTCTCTCTCAGTTTACTCCTCCATACACACCTCAACACAACGGTGTATCGGAAAGGCGGAACCGAACATTATTGGATATGGTACGTTCCATGATGAGTAATGCTGAGTTACCGCGATCCTTCTGGGGTTATGCACTAGAATCAGCTGCATATCTTTTGAACAAGGTTCCTACCAAGACTGTGCCTACCACACCATATCAGATGTGGATTGGGAAGAGACCCTATCTTCAGTATCTGAAGATATGGGGATGCCCAGCTTTTGTAAAAAAGCAGTATGCGGAGGACAAGCTCGAGGCATGCTCAGTACTGTGTAAGTTTGTGGGATACCCAAAGAACTCCAGAGGGTATCTTTTCTATTACGCAGAGGAACAAAAGGTTTTTGTTTCTCGTCATGCCCACTTTTTGGAAAATCAATTTTTAGAAAAAGAGATAAGTGGGAGCGCAATAGAACTGGAAGAAATTCCAGAACCACAAGCTATTACTGAAAGCATGGTGGAACAGAAGTTTCGAAAGAACCGGACAACCCCGCGCCACTCCGCAGGACTAGTAGGCCGTCTCATCCGCCCGAGAGATATTACGGTTTTCTCATAGACGGTGATAGAGAGGATTGCATTATCAACAATGATGAGCCAACTAGCTTCCAGCAAGCCATTCAGAGCAGAGACTCGGTAAAATGGTTGGATGCAATGCGGACCGAAATGGAGTCTATGTACACTAACAAAGTATGGACTTTGGACATTGCTCCAGAAGGAGTAAAACCCGTAGGCTGCAAATGGATCTTCAAAAAGAAGATTGGTGTAGATGGACAGGTTGAAACCTATAAGGCTAGACTTGTTGCAAAAGGTTTTCGTCAAAGAACTAGTTTGGACTATGATGAAACATTTTCTCTAGTGGCTATGAACAAATCCATTCGGATCCTTCTTGCTATTGCTGCCTTCCACGATTATGAAATTTGGCAGATGGACGTAAAGACCGCTTTTCTTAATGGAAATTTGGAAGAGTGCGTCTATATGGATCAGTCGGAAGGTTTCATATAGAGTGGGAGCAGCGGAAGAGTGTGCAAGTTGCTTAAATCCATTTATGGATTAAAGCAGGCATCGCGGAGTTGGAACATCTGTTGTGATGAAATGGTCAAGGAATTCGACTTTATCAAAAATCCAGATTAACCATGCATTTATAGTAAGATTGTAGCGAGAACTGTGGTATATCTCGTCTTGTACGTGAATGACATTCTCTTGATAGGAAATGACATTCCTATGCTGCAATCAGTCAAAGGATTCTTGTCACAAAGGTTCTCCATGAAATACCTGGGTGATGCCTTCTAAATTCTAAGGATCCAGATCTATCGTGATAGATCTAAAAGGATATTGGGACTTTCACAGTCCAGGTACATCAACACCATATTGAAAAGATTTAGTATGGAAGATTCAAAGCGTGGTAATCTACCGGCTTGTCACGGAATCACCCTCTCTAAAGATTGATTTGGAAAGGTATCGCATGTCTATTATACCCTACGCTTCTGCGGTAAGCTCTATAATGTATACGATGTTGTGTACCAGACCAGATGTAGCTTACACACTGAGCGTTGCAAGAAGGTATCAGTCAAACCCAGGGGAGAAACACTGGATAGCAGTGAAGAACATTCTCAAGTACCTGAGAAGGAATAATGAGATGTTCTTGGTGTACGGCGGAAAAGACCTCCAGATCGAGGCATTTGCTGACTCCATCTTCCAGAGTGACAAGGATGACTCTAAGTCCATGTCGGGTTATGTCTTTACGTTTAATGGAGGGGCGGTCTGTTGGAAGAGCTCTAAGCAGGACACCGTTGCTGACTCGACGATGGAAGCGAAGTATATTGCTGCATGTGACGCCGCGAAAGAAGCAGTCTGGATGAGGAAGTTCATAACAGAACTTTAGGTGGTTCCGTCTATTGTTGATCCAATACCGCTGTATTGTGAAAATAATGGGGTTATAGCTTTAGCGAAGGAACCCAGGTCCCATCAAAAGTCCAGACACATCTTGAGACGGTACCGCCTGATCAGGGAGATTATTGATCGCCGGGAGATCGAGGTGCGGAGAGTAGATACAGAGAACAACACTGCAGATCCACTCACAAAGGCCATTCCTCAGACGCAGTTCGAGAGGCTATTCGAGATGATAGGTCTGTGATATTTCAATACATGGCCTTAGTGCAAGTGTGAGATTGTTAGTGATATATGCCCTGGAGGCCATTATTGTATAGTACTGGTTTGTATATTACATTTTGGAAGCTTGAGATATACACGGATATATTAATAGTCTTGCTCAATATGGTAGTATGCTACTTGGTTTGATTCTACTTCAATATGTGCAGATATTTCTTTTAGCATATTGCTTATACATATTGGTAGAGACCTTAGGATCTTTTGCTTGACTATCAGCATTGTGATGGCAGTCATACTAGTGCGGGCTGGGTAGTTTCTAAGCACATCCTTATACAAGTCCCTAGTCGTAGGATTATCGAGACGGGGCATCGATACTCTAGAGTAGACTAGTGTATACGCTTCTTATCCCAGCAGAGGAGATGGTCTGTCCCACAGCCATTAGTACGTCGTACTGGAGATAGTATACAAGTGCTCATTAGGTTATGAGTTACACTGGACAGGACTCATGGGGAACTGCTGATTAGTATTATATCTATCGTCAGGTAGCAGTTCCCAGGTGACATGAGTACAGCTTAGTCCGTTGACTTGACATCGCTATTTCATCTCAAGTGTGTTCCCACTGTTCTTAAATTACCACCCTACCACGGCTCAAAGGAGTCGTGCAAACAGGTAGTAGTTGGGTGCAGTCCCAAAGCAATTGGAAGCAGTAACGGTTAGATAAGATTCGTTTCTCCCAGTATTGGGGGTTGATATCGCGCTGTGTTCGGAAAGCCATTACACAAAGTCCCTGGCCAGAGCAAGAGAGATTTACTGGTAGGTACTCCAATAGTTTCTCAGGGTGTTTTGGGCACTACTCCGGCATGACTAATTGCGCTATTAGGGGTCTGATGGTTACCGCCCCTAGCCCCCTAGGCCCGATATGCGATACTTTTAGAAAAACAGACCGAACTGTATGGATATTGTCACAGATAGGCTCAGTAGGAGTTCGGATGAGTTTGCTCATCGGCTTTCTTATCGACAGATACCTTGGTAGCCGTTACGTGTAGTTAGTACCGCTGACGTGCTTGGTTAAACCCACTGCTAGCGTACTGTCGAGTCTTTAGAGTCCCACACAGAGAGTTTTCCTGTTTCGGAAGAAACGATGTAGAGGTTGTATGGTTTTATGGCAAGGTTCGATCATATACGTGCACTTATGCACGGATCATGATTCGGACGGATAATACTAGTGGTCTTTGGTTTAAGCCAGATCCTAGTATTATATTATTGTATTATTTTCGTCTCATTGTATTCGTATTTTTCGGAATACGGATACGGGTATGTATATACGGTGAGGGGTATTCTTGTAATTGTGCAAGAGTGCTTCTAGAAGAAGACACCTCATTTGTGGATTAAATCATTTTATTAAATGGTTAATGAGGTGGAGGTATGAGGTGCTACTTGGCATTAAATGAAGCATGACTACTTGGGCGACTCATGGTTTTTGTGACTATTGAATCATGCTTGATTCACTTGTGAATTATTGGTATGAATCATTATCACAAACCCTTAGCCATCTTCATATCATTCTATCTTCAACACTCTCTCTCCTCCAAGCTCTCTTCTTCTTCCTCAACCCTAAAAGTATCATGTGTTGAGAAACTTAGGGTATTTTGAGACAACCTAATCCATCACCACTCTCTAAATTCTCTAGGTTATCTAGTTTAGCGAACTTGGTACCCTAGTTACCTCGGTATTGAGGTTGGAGCCTGAACTATAGACTCTCGGGTGGATCGTCTTTGACTTGAGGAGGCCGACGATCAAGCGCGATCCGTACACTTCGAGGAGCCAAGGAGGAGAACAAGAAGACCCTAAGGACTTGATACTAGGAGACATAACTTTCTTCATAGTAATTAAACCTCTTTTAGGTTTGTTTAGGTTCAAGTAAAGATCCTGGAGTTTAGTCGGTGTTGCGAAGCTTGAAAAATCGTTTTTTGCATATTCTGCCTCCCGCGAACCCGCGGGATGCACGACATCGACTTACACTATATAATTTATACACCGTAATTATTTAACATTAATCAGTTTTATAATATACAATGTATGCAAGTTTACAACTTGCGACATGCAATAATTATATCTATAAATATATATATCGTCGTAATATTTCTTATAATTATCATTAATTAGTTTGTAATATGCATTTTATAATTTTATACAAAATATATTTTGAAAATATTATAGTTTACACATGAAACGTCGTCGCAAAGCGGATACGACAAATCTGAAATTTACTGTATACCTTACCTTATAAAATTCATTATAAATCATAGAAAACTCATTAGCATACAATCTTTAGTTCGTTACGAAGATAACTAAGAATACTATACCCCTATGAAATATTTAATTGCAAAATAAATATTTTAAATAACTTAAACTGTAAATTAATGTATCTCTGAACTGCTGTCCAGGGAAATTCCAGCAGCAAATTTTCAATTTCGAACGTTCATAACTTTTTGTAAGAACAACCTGAGATACTTTAACTTATAAAAATAAAAACCTTATTGAATTAGGTTTGTTTTCATATATGACACGTCCCTTTTGGAGAGCGTTTGTTATTTATAAGCTATTTTACAAATTAGGGCGACGCTGAATTTCTGAACGGAACTTTCTTGTGCATAGTTAATCAATACCACTTTTATAGTTATTAATCAGATTGAATATGTTATCTCTGTTAATGTTATTATATCAATATCTATTTAATAAATAATAGTGCATGTGTTTTATTATTCAGCAAATATTACCGATTTACAGTTTTACAACATCCGTCTGTATCCGTACCAATAATAGTTTATCTAGTTGCATGACGGAATGTCACAACGTTGTCATACTACTATATTAGTTCAATATGTTATCTACATTGCATCATACATAATAATGGACGTATAATGGTTATTACAGATAAATACATATGCATCCTTATATTAGTCGTGTTTCGATATTGATTACAGTTTTACATTGGTATCTATTTTAGGTTAATATATATTACATGATATGTTCACGACACACTACTTGACTTTTTACTTGGATCTTGTTACTAATGCTAACAATATTGACGTGTTGTCCTGACGGACGTAACTTGTTGTCTGCAAAGACGAGAATTGTACCTGCTTGATCCTGTGTTGGTATTAGATCTATATTGGCAATACCTGATTTGAACACAAACCTGGGGGAAAGTGGGAAATCAAGAATGTTACCGAAACGTAACTCAAGATAATATTATTACATGTTTGCCGTTTTTCCGGGCGTTACGGAATAATTACCTGTTTGCCGTTTTTCCGGGCGTTACGGAATAATTACTTGTTTGCCGTTTTTCTGGGCGTTACAGAATAATTACCTATTTATCGTTTTTACGGGCGTTACGGAATAAATACTGTTACCGTGGTCCCGTGGGGAATGAACGAGATATATACTATTGGGTTACGATGATGATTATATTAATTGATTTCAAAGACTTTAGAATAGATAACCTAGAAGCACAGTTTTAGGTTGCATATCACACATCACATACATACACCTCACTATTTTACACATGTGTTACTCATTTATATTCATATTTACTTATATCGTTATATCCTGGATTATCACTGTTATTTGGTATTCTGACACACCGACGTCTGGGTTTTGCATGGCCCAGTTCCTTTACCTTTATCGCAGGCAGATCAAGAGTATTTTAGCAATCAAGCCGAGCGATGAAGAATTGAACATGTGTTATTTAGAGATGTTTAGTTTAGTTTATTCTCCACGGTTTTATTTTCTTGATGTGAGCCCAAATTGGGACAAGTTTCAGATGTTGTTTATTGGATTTAATTCGTTTCCGCTTATACATTTTCTTGACTCTATTTATTGTGGCAAATGTACATGTACTAGATAGATTTTATATTTTACCGTTCTTGATATCCTATAGACAGCCGTAAGGTGACTGTGGAGGGATGTTTCCTGGCCACAGATAGCTTGGTTGGCTCTGTCACGTGCCGTAGTTTAAGCACTTTGGAAAGAGGGGCATGACAAATGCAAAGAGGAAGTAGGAGTGGTAAGGATATATGTGACTTCGTCATGAATAATGACAATCCAAAACCAAAGTGTGTATGAAGGTTCGGTTAACTTGGTTCATGAGTTTTAGTTTAAGGTCAGGTCATGGTCGCTGCCAAAGAGAGAGAGAAAAGAAACACTCGGCGTGCACTCTAACCTAGATTAGATTGGTTAATCATTTTATCTATTCAGGATGGCTCTCACTATTTCCTCGAATTCTCCTTCAAACCTTAAAAGGAGAATTAGTCGAGATCATCTGAAAATCACCTGAGAAGTAACACCTACTCATCAGTGGGAATCGGTATCCAACTATTATCGCATGTTAACCTGACGGAAGCCACTCAAGTCACCACACTCCAGAAGGTATGCGCATACCTGGCAAGTTTCCTTTATATTTGAAACTCCCGATATAGTTTTTACCCCTAGGATCCAAGGACTTTGACGAATAATCAACAAATCAAGGGTCCTAGTCAAGTTTAACCCGTCACTATCTTGATTGCGTTAAGCCCACTCGTACGACCCTTGACGAATGATCAACAAAGTCGTACGACTGTCCTAACCAATCCACATATCCATACGACAAAAAAGTATTACAGAGCTACCACACACTACGTCTCGGCGAATAGCAATGACAAACGTAGTACGAATACTAAGCAATACTAATATGAAATGACGGAGGGCTACGGTTGGTTTTTGGCGAAAAACCTTTAATGTAATGAACTTGATATCGTTGAAGGAACTCAAGCATTTTTTGAAGAGTGGTTTAAGCTCCGCATTTTTTAAAACGAGTGGTTTTATAGAAAACCGATGGTTTAGAAGAAAACCTAGTAGTTTATAGTTACGTAAATTTTTGCCAAAGAGGTCACTCTTTGTGAAGGGATCTAGGCACTTTCCCAATCAAATGAGGTGCAGGATATTCCTAACTGAATACCACGATGCAAAGCAAAAGAATCGATTATAGTGAAGTTATTACAATGACGCAATTTTTTCGCCCAAGAGGTCACTCCACATGAAGGGATCTCGGCTCTTGCCTCGTCGAATGAGGTGCTGGATATTCATAACCGAATACCGCTGTGCAAGGCAAAAGGAAACGTCTGTAATGTCAGTTTTCAAAAATTGGTTCCAACAACATCATTTAGGTTTATTTTCCTTGCATTAATCAGAATTAATGCAATCCCATCAATTAATTATATCATGCCAGAAAGAAACGAAAATAATCATGCACATATATGCCATCCCCATTTGCCACAGGGTCCCGGGTCTTCACCGTAAGGTTACTTAACTTACAGCAGGGCGAGGACAGGACTAGCGTGGATGCAAAATATATAAAACGTCTGCTAGATACACACACACACACATACATAGAATCACAGCAGAAACAAACACAATATGGAAATGCATATAAACAAGGAAGAGTACATTTCAATGGAGCCAAATATGAAATGCAATTTCCTGGTCATGTGGAAAACCCATAGTATCAGACCCTAGACCCTTACGAGTGCGGCAAGCCATCCGCCAATCCCAGAAGCGAGGCAACCCTAATCAACGAAGTGAGTGGGCCACCCAGCACTTCCAAAATCCGATGACTTGGCACCCCTCCGTGGGTCAATCCTATACCCCCTACGAGTGCGGCGAATAGCCCGCCAATTCTAGAGTAAAGCACCCCGGTCTCAACGCCATGAGATGGAGGCCCGTTGCCTTCTAGAACCCGGTTACTCGAGTACCCCGCCGCGGTGTAATCCTAGTGCATGTAATGAAAAACAGAATATACAACGGTGACTACGTCCGCAACCTGGACATGCCCTAAAGAATAATACAAGCTGCGATGACGGCAGTCCACATGTCGGGCGCTTGCCACGCAATATGAATATACATTACATCACATAGAACTGCATCTAATACTATGTACACTGGGCTATCTATAACGACAAACCCAACATAACCATAATCACAGAGCAACACCGAACATCAACGCGAATATCATGTTCGTAAACCCGTCTGATTGTGCATATAGCAATCAGTCGGATTATACCATGCTATGATATTCACGGTCGCAGAATTAAATTCTCAGAACAACACAAATTTAAAATTTCGATTGATTAAAACTTTCTGCATTAGCCCCCAAAGTATAAACCAGTACACAAACAAATCTGGACCAAAACCAAATATCTCAAAAATCAAATTTCCACGAACTAAAGCCCTAGAAAAAATTTAGAGCACTGTAGCTAAAATTGGACTGTGGTTCAGTGGTCATATGGCGCATTTGACGCCTGTTCCGCGATCGAATTTTGGACTTAGGTGCCCAAATTTTTTTCTTAGCTCTAGTTTTGCCTGCACATAATTTTAATGCAATCAGAAATTTTTTTTGAACAATTTTGAAATTCGAACAAGCAGATATTTTGGAAATGCGATTCGGAAAATCCCGTCAATCAAAACTCTAAATTAGTGCAAACAAGTCTAGATTTTAGCATGGCTTTGATACCACTGCTGGGAACTTAGGTACACTAGCAAACTAGTTTTCAAAGATGGCAACATGGATTTCAAAATTTTTATAGTTCGCTAAAGTTGCCGAAACCATGAATCGAACTAAATAGTTAGAACTTGTACACAAAAACCTAGTGAGCTAAAATAATCTACTATGTGTAGAATACTCACATTCTCAAGCTTTCTTCAAGTACTCCGGATCACGGTTGTAAGCCGGTCATCCTTTGTCGAAGATGATCCATGTGAGGGAAACGATGCAGGCTCCAATTTCGCCTAGCGAAGCAACCGACGCTCCAAGGTCGCTAGCAATGGAGAGTGGGGATGCAGGAATTTTTCACTATTTTTTTCTCTCATTTCTTAAGCTCAAGTGAGCAACTAAAGAAGAAGGAGGAGGAGGTGAGGAAAACCAAGGCATGAGCAACTCAAGAAAAAGAGCTAAGTGAAGAAGAGCTATCAAGCATGATAGAATGAAGAGTGAATGGCATGTAGAAAGAACGGCTTCTACTTTTTACAACCGTGCAAAAAATATCTCACACATTTTTACAATAAACAAATAATGGCACATTCCTCTCTACATACTTCCAACCATGCTCATGCCACCTCACCCTTCACCTCATTTGAAAATAATTTTCTAAAAAGAAAATCATATAATGAGGTGTCAATCTTCTAAAAGATAATCCGTATAAATACGGAATACAAGCCGGTATACGTATTGAAATATATATATGCGTATTCATATAAAAATACGAATAGCCAAGAGAGAAAATGAATAGTGAACAATAATACTAGAATACATATACTATATATATATAAATTATTAAATCAAAACTTGATTTAATAATCCGGCTTAATCCTAAGCCACTAGTATTATCAAGTGTCCGATTAAAGTCTGTGTATCCTATACACATATTTAATCGGACACCTGTATGTACCAACATACGCCATATTATATCGTCTGAACCGGAAAAACCCTCTGTGTGGGAATCTAAAGACTTGTCAAAACGCTGGCAGTAGGTTTAACCACAAGCACGTCAGCGGAACTAACTGTACGTAACGGCTGTCCAGGTATTGAGTGAAAGGAAGGCCGATGAGCAAACTCATCCGTATCCCTACCGAGCCTGTCTGTGACAATCTCCGTACAGTCCGGTCTGTTTTTCTAAGAGTATCTCATATCGGGTCAAGGGGGTGGATAAAGTTAGACCCTTAATAACGCTGTAACAACTCCATTTTTAATGTACAAAAAATTGATTTAAATTCAAAGTATACTTGGAGTATTTAATGTTACTGATATCTTTTTAAGTATTTATTTTACACCATACTTACAAGAAGAAGCTTGTAGCTCATTGGTAATACCTTGCACTGCTGAACCAAGCCACCAGAGTTCAAATCCCATGCCGCACATTATTTTTAATATTATTTTGTTTTGAAATTTTTAGAATACCAACAGTCAACACGTGTTTTCTCACAAAACCCCCACTACCCATGAAAATGTAAAAGTACCGGTGAGATGGTGGGACGAAAGCGGCCCTCCCGATGGCCGGACTCGGCCGGTCCGCCGGCCGGACTCGGCAGGACCATCGAGTCCCCAACAGCAAAGTGCTGCCTCTTGGTCTCCTTTACCCCTCTGTATACTTTAAATTGTTAGACCAGTAACAGAGCACCCTTTAAACACCATTTACTCCATTTTATTACAATTTATCACATAATTTTTACATTTTTTAATTAAAACCCTACACCTACCCTAACCCTAGCCTAACCCTATAAATACACCCTTACCCTTACCCCTACCCTCTCATCCCAAAATTCTGAGCCCACTCTCTCAAAATCTCAAGAAAATCTTGTGTACTTTGAAAACGAGCGAAAGGCGAAGCTCCGACGAAATCTACGGCGAACTTCCGGTGATCGTGCTAGGAACTCTCGGCGACGAATCGACGCACCGACGAACCCTCTTCTTCCTTATCACTCTCGTGCTTGTCTAAACCCGTAAGTCCCTTTCTAACATCTCTTTTCTTTTCTAAAAATACGAATTTACAAAACCCGACGGAATTGGAAGAACTCCGATTTCCGATTCGGTTTTCTTATAAAACTCCACTTCTCATTAATACTATCGTGCTTAAACATCCTCATGTTGACTATTAATTGACTCATCAAACCAAATCGATCAAGTTTCAATTCATAAAAGGATAGTTATTTCCAATTATAGTATTTTTACTTAAATACCACATTGTTTTCAATATGCCTTTAACTCCATTAAAATTGCTATACCTTTAAGTGGATCACGAGGTAATGACCTACCTCGTCACACACTCATATGCAAACATAACACGCTACCTCGAGAACTTAGAATACGGGAAAACAAACATTTTCATTTAAATACCCTTTACTTAATAAAAACCAATTCTAAAAGATTTAGTATAAATAAATAACTTTTGGAACTAATAAAAAAAATATCTAGACTCAGTCAATTAAGGACCGTCGCATTCATTAGAACATAGTAAGATTGTGGGCATCAGTCGTTTATCTAAACCTGATTTTGTGGTGTCTAGGCTAGACAAGTGAGAAAGGTAACTTTAAAAGGCCCGTCTCACGGTGATTCGTGAGCGGATCCCTTCTTTCTTCACTTGTACGTACCTGGCCACAATTGGCGGTGAAGAGGCGATTTGAGGTATCTCACAACTTGAAATAGAATACAGGAAATCGACATCTTTACAAATAAATACCATTTACTTAATAAAACCGTTTTCTAAAGGATTAGTATTTATAAAATCTTTGCAAAGCGCTGCTACAACCCATTTTAGGGAACCCGTTCGGGATGGTGCGGATTATCGCCCATCCTCGGGCTTAGTAGTGTGAGATTCAGACCGCCGCAAGGAGCATTCGGTCTCGAAAGATTTAAAATACGACATCTTAAGAAAATGAGATTTCTAGATTATATTAAATATATAAAAATTTATTTCCAAATAAATATATGTATATGTAACTCCGAAATACCTATTTTGTTTTGATATAAATATTCCACCTTTTTCTAAAAATGTCACAAGAATCGGTTTACACTAAAATACCATGAATTCAATATAATCACTATTTACACAAAAATACCTTTATTTATCGAATTAGGATATTTTCACTAGAAATATCACAAAATAAAATTACACTCATTACAACTATAAAGACGAATAATAAATACTTGGGGTGTATCTTGAAAACTATATAAAAGTATTTTTACATAAAACCCCCCTCAAGTTTTATAAATTACCCTAAGGACCCTAATAAATATAGGACTTCGATTTACATTTCTAACTGTCTAACTCGGGTTTGAGTCTGATTATAATCTGACTTGAATATGATTCAAGTACTATATACAATCTACAATATTCCAATTCAATATGAACATATGAATCCATGAGTCCAGTTATCAATCTATACAACTTGACTGAATCAAACCATGTATATACATCTATTATCCAGTTATTCCATTTACATGATTATGCAGTTACATCCGTTTACTGATATCATGGTTTTGGTCAGTCATCCAACTATACAATACAATACAATCAAAACACTACAGGGTTTAAGGGGTAGATTGGTACGGAAGGTGTTAAAAGTGGCACGAGATAGTAAGATTAAGACACCTAACCTATATTCCGTTGCTGTTGTACTGTGGCTTAACGGTTTCTTGTACATTCCGTTTGCCCTGGTCTCTAGCATACTGAGACCCCTCTCGTATACACTGGCATCCTTCTGTACCAAACTACAAACAACAGCGTTAACACAATATTCTACAATATTATACAACTTTAAAAGATACCTTCTTATTCTGTCTTTTCTATTTCTCCCTTATCTTTGGGACTTACCGAGCGACCTGTTCGCTGACGACGTTCTATTTCTTTCTTCTTTGAATGTCGTCAGGTGATCTGGACACAGCAGAGATCGAGGCCACCAGTGAAGACTTGGATCAATTTCTCGAAGACCCCGAGTTCTAGACATTGTACCTTTTCTATTCAGTATTTTTCATTTCCTGTTATGCCATTGTTTATGCATCGCTTTTTATCCCAGTTGTATTTACTTTTCATGCATTGTACAAAAGAATATTAATAAATAAAGTTGCTGTTATTTTTATCTCTTGTCTCTTGTGATTTATCTTTATATTGCTTAGATACGCTTAGCGTATTTACTTCACAGTAAATGTAACAACTCCAATTTTAATGTACAAAGAATTGATTTAAATTCAATGTATACTTGGAGTATTTATTGCAGCTGATATCTCTTTAAATATTTATTTCACTCCATAATTACAAGAAGGAGCTTGTAGCTCATTGGTAATACCTTGCACTGCTGAACCAAGCCATCGGAGTTCAAATCCCATGCCCCACATTATTTTTGTATTTATTTTGTTTTAATTTTTTTTGGAAGTCAACGGTAAAAAGGCCATAACTCCCAAAATATGTACTGGACAACAAAAAGTAAATATACCAAATTGTACCCCCGAAGAATCCCCGGCCATTGGACCCCTGACTCGGCCCGACTCGGCGCCGCCGGCCGGCGACTCGGCCGACTCGGTCCGTCGCCGCCGGCCGGCTGAGTCACCAACAGAGAAAAGTTGGTCTTGACCTGGTCCACCCTCCTGCATACTCTAAATGCTTGGATCGGTTATCATTTGGCAAATAAATCCCTTTTACTCCTATGTTTAATGAATTTTTAATGATTTTGTTTATTTTGTATAAATTTTTTTATTAAAAACCCTAACACTAGCCTAACCCTATATAAACCCCCATACCCTCTACCCTCTCACCCTACATTCTTAAGTCCACTCTCTAAAAATTTCAAGAGAACTCGGTACGTTAGAAAACGAGTGAAAGGCGAAGCGCTGCCGAAATCGACGGCGAAATCCCGGCGATCGTACTAGGACTCTTCACGACGTTTCGACGCACCGACAAACCCACTACCTTCCTAGCACTCTCTAGCGTTCTCCAAACTCGTAAGTCCCCCTTTTCTACCTTTCTTTTCTTCCATTAAAATATGATTTTTCAAACCCGACGGAAATCGGAACAAACCGATTTCCGATTCGGTTTTCTATCAAAACTCACTTGTCACTAATTCCATAATGCTTAAACATATTCATGTTGACTACTAATCACTTAAAAATCAATTTGAACAAGTTTTCACACATGAAATGATAACTTTTGCGATATATCGTATTTTTCACTTAAATACCACCATGTTTAGTTTATCACATTTAACCCTTTAACATTGCTATACCTTGAAATAGATCATGAGGTAATAACCTACCTCCACACACACGCAAATACAACCCTAATTGATATCATCAAAACTTAGAATACGATAATACAAGATTTTTCATTAAAATACCATTTTCTTTATAAACCTTTTTCTGAAAGTTCTAAGTTGTATACAATTTTATAACAAAATCTTATAATAGGAAAATACGATATGTCATGGATAACGATCGTTTATCTAAACCTGACTTTGTGGTGTCTAGGCAAGTGTGTCTAAGGCGAGTGGTTACTTAATTAGGACCACTACTTGTAGTGGAGAGCCTCCCACTCACCTGGCACTTACCTGGCCGCAATTGGCGGTGAAGAGGCGATTTGAGGCTTCTAATGACGTGTCGTTTAGGCCATTTAGAAATAGGCTAGTTGGCTTAGGAAACCCTAGAATCTAAAATACGGAAATTTACACCCTTTTACAAATAAATACCTTATCTTTATAAAACCGTTTTCTAAATGATTAGTATTTATAAAATCTTTGCAAAGCGCCACTACAACCCACATTTGGGGAACCCGTTAGGGATTGTACGGTTTATCGTGGACCCTCGGGCTTAGTAGTGCGAGATTCAGACCTCAGCAAGGAGCATTCGATCTCGAAAGGTTTAGAATACGACATTTATGAAAAATGAGATTTTTGGAATATAAAATATTTATTAAAAATTATTCTTGTATAAACATATGTATATTTATCATTTGAACACCTATTTTATTATAAGATAAAGTTTTCACCTTTTCCTAAAAATTACAAGATTAAAAGTTACATTAAAATACCATGAATTTCAATTAAATCAATATTACAAATTAATACCTTTATTTATGTAATTAGAATATTTTCACTAGAAATAAGACAAAATAAAATCACCCTCATTATAACCATAAAGACGAATAATACATACTTGAGGTGTATCTTGAAAACTATACACAAGTACATTTTACATAAAACCCCCTCAAGTTTTATAATTTACAATAAGGACCCAAACAATTATAGAACTTCAAATTACATTTCTTTTAGTCTGACTCGGGTTTGAGTCTGATTATTTCTGACTTGAATATGATTCAAGTCAATCTATATTCTTTAATATTCCAACTCAATATGAACACATGAATCCCAGAATCCAGTTAACAATCTATACAACTTGACTGAATCAAACCATGGATATACATCCATTATTCCGTTATTCCATTTACCTGATTATGCAGTTACAACATGTTTACTGATATCATGGTATTGGTCAGTCATCCAACTTACACAATATAATACAACAATACTATCAAAACACTACGGGGTTTAAGGGGTAGATTGGTACGGGAGGTGTTAAAAGTGTCACGAGGTGGTCAGATTAAGACACCTAACCTATATTCCGTTGCTGTTGTACCGTGGCTTAACGGTTCCTTGTACATTCCGTTTGCCCTGGTCTCTAGCATATAGAGACCCCTCTCGTATACACTGGCATCCTTCTATACCAAGCTACAAACAACAGCGTTAACACAATATTCTATAATATTTTACAACCTCTTTAGGAAATACTCTTATTCTGTCTTTTCTAATTCTTCTTTATCTTTGGGACTTACCGAGCGACCTGTTCGCTGACGACATTCTATTTCTTTCTTCTTTGAATGTCGTCAGGTGCTTTTGACCCAGCAGAGATCGAGCCCACCGGTGAAGACTTGGAGCAGTTTCACGAAGATCCCGAGCTCTAGATATTGTACCTTGTTCTATTCAGTATTTTCATTTCCTGTTATGCGAGTGTTTAGGCATTGCTTTTCATTACAGTTGTATTTACTTTTCATGCATTGTACAAAAGAATATTATTAATAAAGTTGATGTTATTTCTATATCTCTTGTCTCTTGTGATTTACTTTATATTTCTTAGATACGCTTAGCGTATGTACTTATGAGTACATACGTAGCGGACCTCGTCACGTCTCCTTCGCCGTACACCGGGAAGCGGGTCGTGACAGGTTTTGTTGGTGGCCCGTGAAGGTCAGAGCTGTATGAATCCCTATCATGCAGTTCTGGTCTGCGTGAACAACCTAAGCAATATAACACAAGAACCAGCAACTAAAACATTCTTTACAATTCATATTTCTTGAATCTTACAAATTTCTATTCCTTGAATCTTATCATTTCATTTACTTGAATCTGTTCTAACCCAAGTTTTTCTTCAAGGTTATGGATTCCCCGAACAACACCAGCATCAATGTCAACAACACACATTCAGCACTACCTCTCGCACCAACTGTTCCTGCACCACCCACCGAGCAAACAGTGCTACTTGAGGCGATTCGCAGCCTTCTCGAGGGACAACAACAACTTCTGAACCGTCCTGAAACCGACGCACCGGGAGTAAAGCAATTCAGGGCTTTACATCCCAAGCAGTTCTCTGGTAAAGGAAGCCTTCTTGAAGCTGAAGAATGGGCACAAAGCATCGAAGACGATCTGGCAGCAGCTCAAGTGCTAGACATCGCTTGGGTCCGTGTAGCAAAACTACAGCTCACGGATAATACTCGCAACTGGTGGAAGGCGGAAGAAAGCCGTCTGGTACAGCCTATTGAATGGAAGACTTTTCACGAGAAGTTCGACGCGAAATATTTCCCTGTGACTGCCAGGTTTGCAATGGAGCAGTAGTTCATTCATCTACAACAGGGTTCAATGTAGGACAAATCAGTAGATGAATACGACGCTGAATTCACCATGTTAAGCCGGTAAGATATGTCACAATAGTTCAATTTTTTTTAAAATCACATACTACACAGCTAACACAATCTTTAAACAGATTCGCGGCACACTTGATACCGACGGACGAGATCAGAGCGTGTCGCTTTCAACAAGGACTGGACACGGAGATTCAGGCTGCTCTAGCCACGGGAAAATTTTTGACTCATGAGGATGCTCTAGAAGCTGCCCGCAGCCATGAGGCAGTGATAAAAGCAAGGGGCAGACCTCAGTCTGCAGGAGTCAAGCGCCCTGCCAACCAGTTGGCAGGTGGAGCCTCGTCCATGCCACCTTTCATGCCAAGGCGACCCGGAGTACCAACCCATCATCCCAGCCCAGCCTTTTGCACCTACTGCAAGAGAACTGGACATATGATGAAGGACTGTCGTCGAGCCAACCGCTTTTGCTTAGTCTGCGGCTCAACTACTCACGATATTGGGTCTTGTCCCCAAAGACAGAATCCAGTTGCTGCACCCAGGCCAGCAATTACTTATCCGCAGCGACCAGCTCTTCAGGCACCTGCTCCCAGACCTGCACTACCTGCACCACCCAGAGGACCACAAGCTGCACCACCTCCTCGTCAGTTCCATCAAGCTCAAAGGAACGTTCCGAGAAATGCTCCTCAGGCCAGGAGGAATGTATCAAGGCACCAGGCTTTCACGATGTCCGTGGAAGAAGCTGAGGCCACTGGCCAAGTCATCACTGGTAAACTTTTCTTTTCAAACTTTTCTTTTCTATTCTACTACTTAGTTACATATTTCCTATACCTAAAACAAATCCCACATACCTTAGGTACAATCTTAGTATCCTTAATCCCTGCACTTGCACTGTTTGATACTGGAGCATCACATTGCTTCATGTCGCAACGGTTTGTCCGAACCCATACGATTCCAGTTTCACCGCTTGTATCCAGCTGGAATGTCAGTTCCGGAAATGGCGTTCTAAAGGCAACTATGGGATACAGCATGTGTCCAGTCGTCGTCTGCAGTCGAGAGTTTTATGCTGACTTCAAAGTGCTGGACATACCGAACTTCGATGTGGTTCTAGGAATGGATTGGCTTGGAACTTTGTATGCTACCATAGACTGTCGTCAAAGGAGGGTAGTATTCGAGATCCCAGACCATCCGGTCTTCTATTTCAAAAGCGGAGACCGTACACTGGAGCCAAGTACCTACAAAGCGAAGCCAAGAGAAGCAGTAGTTGCAGCAGCTCAAGCGGAGGAAGAATCAAGACCAGATGTGGTTCGAGAGTTCGACGATGTATTTCCTGACGATATATCAGGTTTGCCTCCCGATCGAGCTCTTGAATTCAGTATTGATTTAGTACCAAGAGCACAACCGGTGAGCAAAGCACCCTATCGTTTAAGTCCGGAAGGTTTGAAGGAAGTCCGAACACAGTTGGACGAATTACTGGCGAAAGGATGGATTCGTCTCAGCACTTCAAGTTGGGGATCACCTGTATTACTTGTGAAGAAGAAGGAAGGTTCATACAGAATGTGCATCGATCACAGAGCCTTGAACGAAGTCACTATAAAGAACAAGTATCCACTCCCGCGCATCGATGATTTATTCGATCAGTTAAGTGGATCTTGTGTTTTCTCTAAACTAGATCTTCGTTCAGGTTATCATCAAGTGAAGGTCAAGGAAGCTGATATTCATAAAACAGCTTTCAGAACTCGCTATGGACATTACGAATTTCTAGTGATTCCATTTGGAGTGACCAACGCACCCGCAATATTCATGAACCTTATGAATCAAGTTTTTCGGTAGTACTTAGACAGGTTTGTTGTCATCTTCATCGACGACATCCTGGTGTATTCTAAGAGTCGGAAAGAGCATGCAGAACATCTATTAATTATCCTAGAAACTCTTCGACAACATCAGCTTTATGCCAAGTACAGCAAGTGCGAGTTTTGGCTAAATCAAGTTGGTTTTCTTGGACATATCGTATCAGGAGAAGGAATCTCTGTAGATCCAGCGAAAGTTTCGGCAGTTAGCGAATGGCCTACACCAAAGTAAGTGAAGGATATTCGAAGTTTCTTGGGTTTAGCTGGATATTACAGAAGGTTTATTGAAGGCTTTTCGAAAATAGCAACGCCCCTGACCAAGCTCACACGTAAAGATGAAGAATTTGTGTGGTCAGAAGCATGCGAACAAGCTTTCGTAGAACTCAAGTCAAGGTTGACATCAGCACCTATTCTCATCATACCGGATCAATCTAGAGGATTCGAAGTGCATTGCGATGCATCCGGTAAGGGATTAGGCTGTGTTCTACATCAGCACGATAAGGTTGTGACTTATGCTTCATGACAGCTGAAGATTCACGGGCGCAATTATCCGACGCATTATTTGGAGTTGGCAGCCGTCATCTTTGCTCTCAAGATTTGGCGTCATTACCTACTTGGTGAACGAGTGGACATCTATACAGGTCATAAGAGCCTGAAGTACGTGTTTACTCAGAAGGAGTTGAATATGCGGCAGAGAAGATGGTTAGAACTCATGGCGGACTTTGACATCAACTTGCAATATCACCCAGGGAAGGTGAATGTAGTACCTGATGCTCTTAGTCGCCAACCATTAGCAATGAATCTCACCGCTCAGTGGAAGCTTCAACAAGACTTGCATCAGATGGAGATTGAAGTAGTCATGCCAGGTAATGCTTCAAGTTTGATGAATTTACAAGTTCAATCAACCATTGTCAATCAGATCAAAGCAGCTCAAGCCAGCGATGCTAAGTTGCAAAAGATCAGAGAACAAGTGGAGAATGGACTCAGAACAGACTTCATCATCCATGAAGACGGATCTTTGAGATACGGCAGCAGATTGTGTGTACCAAAAGGTCCTGTTCGGGAAGAGTTAATGAAAGAAGCCCACAACTCTCCCTACTCAGTACATCCTGGAGATACCAAAATGTACAAAGATCTACGTCAGAATTATTGGTGGCATGGAATGAAGCGTGAAGTAGCCAGAAGCGTCGCAAAATGCTTGGTGTGTCAACAAGTAAAGGCTGAACATCACAGGACTGCTGGATTACTTCAACCGTTACCAATTCCAGAATGAAAGTGGCAACACATCACGATGGATTTTGTGACTGCTCTTCCTCGCAGCACAAAGGGTAACGATGCTATATGGGTCATTATGGATCGACTCACAAAGTCGGCTCACTGCATCCCATTTCGAGTTGGCCAATCAACTGAGACACTAGCAAAGAAGTACATGGAGGTAATAATCTAATTTAGATTTAAAACTCTTCATAATGTACCATCTCTGATACCCATGAACTCATACAGGAAATTGTGAGACTCCATGGAGTACCGGTCTGCATTGTCTCCGATCGTGACACCAGATTCCGATCGCAATTTTGGCAGAGTCTGCAAGCAAGCTTGGGAACAAGTCTGAACTTCAGCACGACTTATCATCCACAAACAAATGGTCAGTCGGAACGAACTATTCAGATCTTGGAGGATATGCTCAGAGCGTGTATGCTAGACTTCAAAGGATCGTGGGAAGATCACCTACATCTTGTGGAGTTTTCGTACAACAACAGCTACCAAGCAAGTATAGAAATGACACATTTTGCAGCACTGTATGGAAGGAAGTGTCGTTCTCCATTAAGTTGGGACGACATCGGAGATAGGGAACTTCTTGGACCAGAGATGACAGTAGCGACTGTTGATGTGGTTCGTACTATCAGAGAAAGAATATGCATAGCCCAAGATCGACAGAAGCACTGGGCTGATGCAAAGAGACGACACTTGGAGTTCCAGCCAGGAGATCACGTATTCCTGAAGATATCTCCGAACTGTGAAGTGATCCGATTTGGAAGACGGGGTAAGTTGAGTCCGAGATACATTGGACCGTTCGACATAATCGAACGAGTCGGTGAAGTGGCATACTGTTTAGCGCTTCCACCTTCATTGGAAGGAGTGCATAATGTGTTCCATATATCCCAACTCAGAAAGTATATGAGTGACCCCAGCCATGTTCTCGATCATTCCGAGCTCACTATACAGCCCGACTTGTCTTGTGAGCAACAGCCCGTGGAGATCCTGGATAGGAAAGTGAAGACACTTCGGAACAAGGAAGTTAACTTGGTTCGAGTGATGTGGAGGAAAGACACTCCAGGAGAGTCCACTTGGGAAAGGGAGGATGAAATGCGTACTAGATATCCACACCTCTTTGTAAACTAGTCCTCAAATAAAAGTTGTAAATTTCGAGGACGAAATTTTTGTAAGAAAGGTAGACTGTAACAACTCCAATTTTAATGTACAAAGAATTGATTTAAATTCAATGTATACTTGGAGTATTTATTGCAGCTGATATCTCTTTAAGTATTTATTTCACTCCATAATTACAAGAAGGAGCTTGTAGCTCATTGGTAATACCTTGCACTGTTGAACCAAGCCATCGAAGTTCAAATCCCATGCCCCACATTATTTTTGTATTTATTTTGTTTTAATTTTTTTTGGAAGTCAACGGTAAAAAGACCATAACTCCCAAAATATGTACTGGACAATAAAAAGTAAATATACCAAATTGAACCCCCGAAGAATCCCCGGCCATTGGACCCCTGACTCGGCCCGACTCGGCGCCGCCGGCCGGCGACTCGGCCGACCCGGTCCGTCGTCGCCGGCCGGACTTGGCCGGACGGCAGAGTCACCAACAGAGAAAAGTTGGGTCTTGACCTGGTCCACCCTCCTGCATACTATAAATGTTTGGATCGGTTATCATTTGGCCAATAAATCCCTTTTACTCCTATGTTTAATGAATTTTTAATGATTTTGTATATTTTTTATAATTTTTTTTATTAAAAACCCTAACCCTAGCCTAACCCTATTTAAACCCCCATACCCTCTACCCTCTCACCCTACATTCTTAAGTCCACTCTCTAAAAATTTCAAGAGTACTCGGTACGTTAGAAAACGAGCGAAAGGCGAAGCGCTGCCGAAATCGACGGCGAAATCCCGGCGATCGTACTAAGACTCTTCACGACGTTTCGACGCACCGACAAACCCACTACCTTCCTATCACTCTCTAGCATTGTCCAAACCCGTAAGTCCCCCTTTTCTACCTTTCTTTTCTTCCATTAAAATACGATTTTTCAAACCCGACGGAAATCGGAACAAACCGATTTCCGATTCGGTTTTCTATCAAAACTCACTTGTCACTAATTCCATAATGCTTAAATATATTCATGTTGACTACTAATCACTTAAAAATCAATTTGAACAAGTTTTCACACATGAAATGATAACTTTTGCGATATATCGTATTTTTTCACTTGAATACCACCATGTTTAGTTTATCACATTTAACCCTTTAACATTGCTATACCTTAAAATAGATCACGAGGTAATGACCTACCTCCACACACACGCAAATACAACCCTAATTGATATCATGAAAACTTAGAATACGATAATACAAGATTTTTCATTAAAATACCATTTTCTTTATAAACCTTTTTCTGAAAGTTCTAAGTTGTATACAATTTTATAACAAAATCTTATAATAGGAAAATACGATATGTCATGGACATCGATCGTTTATCTAAACCTGACTTTGTGGTGTCTAGGCAAGTGTGTCTAAGACGAGTGGTTACTTAATTAGGACCACTACTTGTAGTGGAGAGCCTCCCACTCACCTGGCACTTACCTGGCCGCAATTGGCGGTGAAGAGGCGATTTGAGGCTTCTAATGACGTGTCGTTTAGACCATTTAGAAATAGGCTAGTTGGCTTAGGAAACCTTAGAATCTAAAATACGGAAATTTACACCCTTTTACAAATAAATACCTATCTTTATAAAACCGTTTTCTAAATGATTAGTATTTATAAAATCTTTGCAAAGCGCCACTACAACCCATATTTGGGAAACCCGTTAGGGATTGTACGGTTTATCGTGCACCCTCGGGCTTAGTAGTGCGAGATTCAGACCTCCGCAAGGAGCATTCGGTCTCGAAAGATTTAGAATACGACATTTATGAAAAATAAGATTTTTGGAAAATAAAATATTTATTAAAAATTATTCTTGTATAAACATATGTATATTTATCATTTGAACACCTATTTTATTATAAGATAAAGTTTTCACCTTTTCCTAAAAATTACAAGATTAAAAGTTACATTAAAATACCATGAATTTCAATTAAATCAATATTACAAATTAATACCTTTATTTATGTAATTAGAATATTTTCACTAGAAATAAGACAAAATAAAATCACTCTCATTATAACCATAAAGACGAATAATAAATACTTGAGGTGTATCTTGAAAACTATACACAAGTACTTTTTACATAAAACCCCCTCAAGTTTTTTAATTTACAATAAGGACCCTAACAATTATAGAAATTCAAATTACATTTCTTTTAGTCTGACTCGGGTTTGAGTCTGATTATTTCTGACTTGAATATGATTCAAGTCAATCTATATTCTTTAATATTCCAACTCAATATGAACACATGAATCCCAGAATCCAGTTAACAATCTATACAACTTGACTGAATCAAACCATGGATATGTTAGTTATATGTATGCCCTAGAGGCCATTACTGTACATAGGATGTATATTGTAGTGGATGCTGGACATATATAGGGAGGACTTTCTTGCTCGACATGATAGTATGCTATCTGGTTACTCTTTACCTTAACGTGTATACTGATTGCCTCTTTGTTTCATGTTGGTAAAGCCCTTAGGATGTGTACTTGACTACCTGGACTATGATGCGGATCATACTAGTGGGGACATGGTAGTCTATAAGTACATCCTTCAAGGTCCCTAGTCGTGGGTGTATCGAGACGGGGCATCGATATACCAGAGTAGACTAGCGTATACCTTCTCGACCCATACAGATGGGCGATGGATGATCCCATATCCATTGGTGTTTGACACCGGAGATGATATACGGGTGCTCAGTAGAGACTGGGTACACTGGACGGACTCGCCGAGAACTCCCAGATGATATTATACCTCACGTCAGATGGCAGTTCTCTGGTGACACTGGTACAGGTTAGTCTGTAGACCCGAGATCGTCATAGAGTCTTGTGTGATTCCCACTTTGCTTTGATTTCCACCTTACCACGTCCAAGAGGGCGTGCAAAACGGTGGCTTTTGGGTACAGTCCCGAATCACATGGAGGCAATGAGCGATAGGAGGGGATTCGTCTCTCCCGGTATAGGGAGTTGATGTTGCGCTGTGTTCGATTGACTATAACCGGAAATCCCAGGCTAGGGTTGCTGAGATTTACTGGTAAGTGTTACCAGTAGTTTCTCGAACTGTTATAGACCTCATATCGACACGACTTATCGAGCTATTGGGGTCTGACGTTTACCACCCCTAGGCAAGATATGCGACATATCAGATGACGAGACCGGACTGTACGGTAAGTGTTACTGGTTGGATTCACAGGAGTGTGAGCGGGCTTGCTCGTCGATCTTCTGATCGCTCAATACCCGGATGGCCGTTACGTTTAGTAGACCGCTTGTGGCTTGTGGGTGATTGATATGATCATCATCTGCTGCCGGCGTATTGACGAGTCTTTAGAGTCCTACACAGAGGTTTCCTGGCTCAAGCGAAACGAAATAGGAACGCATATGAGATATGTGCGGGACCGAGAATAATGCGTGTATGTGATACCGTATTCTATTCTCGCGATGAATGTATCGATATGGTTGTATGCGATATAACCTAGTTATCGAATCCAGGATTGATTCGATAAGCCGATACATTGGATATTAGTCGGTCACATGCGATATGACCGGATCGTTAAATCAAGTGTTGATTTAATGATTTAATGCATAATTATATATTTGATATATTACTTTGCATTAACTAGTATTGGTTCATTTTAAATGGTTTTTCTCACTTGTTTGTGCACATTGTATATGTGATATATTTTTGTGCACAAGTTTGTATCATGTTTGATGATGCATGCTTACTTGGGTTTGTGTAAAGATTAAATCATGGTTATATGAATGGTTAGGGTTTTGTTTTCTTTTTCATTTATCTTATTTAGTTATTCATTTTGAAAATGATAAACATAAAGAGAAAATGGTGGCTTAATTTGTTTTCTTGTTGAAGCTTCATGAAGCTTTGACCAAAGTGACCATTTTGTCTCATGCTTAACCCTAACCACTCCATTTAACCCTAGTTGATTCTCTACACTTGACCATGGTTGTATTATGATAAGTATTGATTTTCTTTTCTATTTTCAAAAACACTTATCATAATATTCATCTTCTTCTTCTTCTTCTTCAAATGAAGAAAGCTTGCCTCCATCAATGGCAACTTGAGTTAAAGAGTGAGAAATCCAATTCTAAAGTGGACCCACTTCCTATTTCTTCATCCTCTACCTCTTGCCAAGTAGTATAGGGTGTTTTCTTCACAAGTTTCATGACTTGGTGAAGTGGGAGCTTGATCTTGTGATGCCTCGACGTAGATCATCTTCGGCACGAAGCCGACGACCTTGCCCGCCCATTTCTCCGATGAAGCCGACGCTAGAGCCCGGGATTCCATTTGGACAGCGAGGAGACTTCATTGCGGAGCTATGGAGGTGGAGGACCGGATCTACAAAGGTTGTATTTCCGTTCTTTTATGTTAAGTTGTTAACTACTTTCCTTTTGTCGCCTAAAATTCTAGTTAACGATCTAGTCTAGGGTTTCTCGGCACCGTTAAATTTGAAATTGGCATGGTTGATGCCTTGTGAGACCTCTTGAGAGTGTCTAGGAACCCTACAGTGGTATCAGAGCCTAGCTAGAGCCTTAGGCGACGCGTAGACGGAGTTAGAAGTCCGATCGAACCAAAACCTAACCCGGAAAATGCTCTCTGGACTTTTTTTGAAATCTGGGATTTTTTCAAATTAAAAATATGCAGAAAAATCAGCAGGAGATTTTAAGAATTACAGTGAAATTCGAGCGACCAATTCCTCTAAACTGCGGCGGAATCGCGGCAATAGCATGGCTATTGCGGCGGTTCCGCGGCCAAGAAGTCACATCATGTTTTACTTTTTGCACAGTAATTCTTAGTTTGTAGTGCTGGTTTTCCTGGGAATTTTTAATATTTTTTCAAGAGTTGAATTTTCTGGGTTGTATTAGGGACTCGGTGTATCGATCGGATTGTCTAATTTTGTCAGTGTGCTTTTCCGGATAATTTTTGAATATGTTAAAAAGTTCGACCGGATATAAATACCCAATTTTTCCCCTGTCGGGAAATTTCCAAGTGTTGGATCTTTCCGTGGTTTAACAACGTTCTAAATAGTGCAAGTAACGCAATATACCCTCAAGAAGACAACAAACCTTAACTCGATTATGTGACCGTCTTGAACTGCCCTTTGAACCTTAGGGTTTGGGGCAGTACGGCGTGCCATATGTGAGGCGTTGGCTTGACCCTTCTACGGCTGGACCGTTGGTACTGAGGCATGAACTGGATGTTTTTAAACTTGTTTCATGTGTTGATCTGTTTCGGGAAAACTTGGGTGTTCGATTGTTCGATCGGAAAGTTTAACATTTTCTATTTATCCGGAATGTGATACAATAATTGGAATTCACAAATAGTTATGAGATAACTGGAATGAATGTTATAAATCTAGCGGTTTAGTCTCATTTGATCGGTTGCCACAGAATTTTGATGCGATCAAAAGTCCGTCGCAATCACGTAGTGTACGCGGATACTCGTCGGGTAAACTTAATAGACAGCTACACCCCATAGCCCCGACCAAGTGACTGTAGGAGAACCCCGTCGCCGAAAGCATCCGTTCGGGTGCTCGCGGTAGCGGTGTTCCGCCTTGGTGCACTTCGTCGACGGTATCGGGGGTGCGGCCGCCTACTAAAGTTTGCGACGAGCATTCGATCATAATGTCGGGAATCCTGTTGAATTGCCTGACTTGGTATTGAAAAGTGTTTTCGATAATGAGACTAAAATACGGGGTTTATAATTGTTAAGCATGTGATGTCTAAGGAATTCATTTGATTAGGCATGCGATGTCTATGGAGATTGCGGATTCCAACTGTTGTAGTTTTACACTTTCTTTTTTGTGACCGTAAGTGTAATATGTGATATCGCCGGTTTCGTTGCTATATGTCAACGACAATTGGGATGCGCATATTTACTTACGTTGATGACATGTGATGTTATGTGTTGCTGGATATGTTATATTGGATCGTCGTGTTTGAATAGCCGGGGGTTTTTATGTGAAATGAGTGTTTTTCATTTTCATTCATGTAAAAACTTGTATGTAATATTCTTTTATTGGGGCACTTCCAGGTTGCGGAAGATGTCACCCTTTGTATATTATTTACTTTTCCGCACTAGGACAGACCCAAGCAGGAGGGCACAAGTAACCGGGTTCTGGAGTCCAGTGGGAGACCAACTCGAGGAGTCGAGTCCGGGTCTCCTAACCCTAGAATTGGTAGGGTTGCTTGCCGCTCTCGTAGGAGTCTAGGGGTGTGGGTTTGGCTATTCATCGCGACCGTGGAATCCGTGTTTTATACTGGCTCGTATTAAAAACACGGACGTCCTAGTATATCCAATATTTCATATGTTTCTTCTGCTGCGATATCTGTGATGTGATCATGTGATGTTCTGTGATAGATACAGTATATAGTATATACGATATATTATATAGGCGTTACTTATGTTTTACACCCGCGCTAGCCCTGCCTTGCTCTGACGTTAGTTACCTAACCTAACGGTGCACGAGGGGACATCGAGGCGAATGCGGATGGCATAAGTGTATGTCGTATTTATCCGTGATGTTTAGGTAATTTAAATGATGGGACTTAATTAATGCGATTAATGAAAGAAAAGAAACCTAAGATGTTGTGGAATCGAATTTCAAAATAAAACAGGTAGCTACAGTTCTTGCTTTGCACAGCGGTATATATGATATATCCTGCACCTTATTCGATAAGGAAAGGACCGAGATCCCTTCACCGGGAGTGACTCCTTTAGCAATAACTGGCAGATGCTACACACCCGGTTTGTCTTTTGATTGCTTTTAAGAGTTCTGCTCTGCACAGTGATATATATGATATATCCCGCACCTCATTCGATGAGGAAAGGACCGACGATCCCTTCACCGGGAGTGACTCCTTTAGCAAAACTAGAAAAGCCTCAAAAACACTCCATTTTAAAATTCATTCGATCCTACAACGATATCAAGTTCATTACGCAATAGGTTTTCAGAAAAACCTGTCGTAGCCCTCCGTCATTTCAGATAAGTTGTATATAGTATTCGTGCTGCATTTGTTGGCTTTCGTCAAGGTGCAGTGTGCGGTAGCTATATGCTGCTTATCTGCAGCATACGATGCGATTGGATTAGGGTAGTCGTGCGGCTTTGTTGGCTTTCGTCAAGGGTCGTGCGGGTGGGTTTAATTCAATCAGGAAATGACAGGTTGAACTTGACTAGCGGGCTATGGTTTGTTGGCTTTCGTCAAGGTCATAGCACGTTAGAGGCAAAATATTATCGGGAATTTCAAGTGTTGAAATTTGCAATGAGATTGCATACCTTCTATGAGATAGTTGGATCCCGATACCCGCTGCGAGTAAGAGTTACTCCTGGGAGAGTTTTACACATTACAATTAGCCGATCAAGTAGGTGTCTAGAAAGGTGTTAACGAGGTTACGCCTCTGCGAAAACGAGGTTTACATTAATTAGGTTCGTGCGAAAACACGGGGGACCTCCCTCAAAGTACCGACACTGGCCTGGCTGAAATATTGGCGAACTTGTAGCGTGTAATTAATCCCGGCTAGTCTTTCCTTTTAGAGTTTGAAGGAAGATTTGATAAAAACAGTGGGAGCCATCCTGATTAGATAAAGTAATAACCAATCTATTCTTGCAAGAGCGCACGCTGAGTGTTTTCTTCTCTCTCTCTCCAGGTAGCGACCATATCACGCCTTAATCAAGATAATAATACGGAATATTGACCGAACCCGCTTGTTTTACTGAGCTGGGGAACGTTGGTCCCGCTCCAACTTATAATAGTTATAAGACAGAGCAGGAAATAGGGGAATACCAAGATTCCCATGCCGCCCAAACGAAGAGAGTGCATGATGATGCATCATCTTCGGGTGTGTTCATTATACAGAACTGTTTCTCAATGTCCTTTACGTCCTAGGTATATGATACCGAATCAGGATCCCAGATATGTAATATGTTACATGGGCTGCAGATAGGTAAAGAACTGAGAACGGGTGATAAGTTTCATGAGGCAGAAAACGGGGCAAGAGTTGCAGCCAAGTCTGTCGGTCACTGTCACCCTGTATTACAAAATACAGAGATTCTGAACGAATGTTATTAGATACCGAACCTGATATACAAAATCATATCAGTCTCTTTATTAGTAAAGAAATGATAAAATTTTGTATTGTTGGATAATGTTTTGAACATTTCCTATATCAAAAGTTGATCGGTTCAAGCACGTTATCTAAAAGCATTGATGTTCTAAATCAAACTACAGTTCTTAGTATACGGAACACACACAAGAGGAAGAGTTCAGAAATGGACGGATCCTTCTTGAGGTATTGTAGACTAGGTCATATCAATGCGACCCGACTAGCTGGAGTTACATATAGATGCATATTTAAATTAGTTTGAATTTACATCTTGTGAAACTCGCCAGTCATGTCACAAAGATAAGATGACCATAGCTCTGTTTATTGGAAACAGAGAAAGAGTTAGTGAACTCTTGGGATGATACATGTTGATGTATGTAGGTCCCCAGTCTACACATGCCAAGACCGGTTCTTTGTACTTCATTACATTCTCTGATAATCTCTCAAGATTCAGACATATGTTCCTGTTGAAACACAAGTCCGAACCTTTTGAGATATTCATAGAATATAAGTTAGAAGTAGATAACCAAAATAAGGGTATAAGTATTATATCCTTTAATGTGATCGAGGAAGAGAATACTTGAGCACGGAACTCCTGGACTATTTTAAGAAGAATGAGATTCTCTCTCAGTATTACTCCTCTGAATACACCACAGCACGATGGTATATCGGGGCGGAGCAGATACACCCTATTTGATATGGTGTGCTCTATGATGAGTACTACTGAGTTACCTTTTTCCTTTTGGGAGTTACGCACTTATGAAGTTGCATACATATTGAATAGGGTTCCAATCAAATCAGCTGCCTACCCCTTCATATGTGATATGGAAAGGGAAGAGCCCATATCTTAAGTTAGTTAAGATTTGGGGTTGTCCGGCCTATGTCTGAAAAGCAAAATCCGGACAAGCTCGAGGCAAGATCTGTTATGTACAACTGGAAATGTTCCAGCTATACAAACTGCAGCTGATGATTTGACAGAACCAAAGGATTCAGTAGATTCCAATGAACCTTAGCCTCTCCGCCGATCTAGTAGGGTTCCTCACCCACCTGAGAGATACTTCGGTTTCTCTATGACAGTGGGAGCGAGGAATGCATCATGAGATGATGACCCAACTAGTTTCAAACTGGCCATCAAGAGTGGGACTCTGTAAGAATGGCTGGATGCTTAGCGATCTGAGATGGAATCCTTATACACCAACAAAGTATGGACTTTAGTTGCTGTATCTGAAGGGTTAAATTCCCATCAGGAGCAAGTATATCTTGAGAAGATTACTTGGTGTAGATGGAAAGGTTGAGACTTTCAAAGCTAGACTTGTTAAAAGTTTACATCATTGACCAGGTATGGATTATGTTGAAACATTTTCTAAGGATCTATGCTTAAGTCCATCCAGATCCTACTTGCCACGGCTACATACCATGACTACGATATCTGGCGATTGGGTGCCATGACTGCTTTTCTAAATAATGATTTAGAAAAGAACGTCTATAAGTACACAGCCAAAGGGCCTCGTAGACAGTGGGAGCAGCGGAAACGTGTGCAAGATGTTTTATGTGATAAAGCAGGCATCGCGGAGATGGAACGTCTGTTTTGATGTGTTAGTCAAAGAGTTTGACACCATCAAAATGGTAGATGAACCTTGTATATACAAAAAGGTAGTAGGGAGTATGGTGGTGATCCTCATAGAGTACGTGGATGACATACTCTTGATAGGAAAAGAGTTGCCTATACTACGCTCGGTCAATCTCCGCTTATCACAAGGATCCTCCGTATAGGATCAAAGTGATACCTCCTAAATCCTGGGTTTTGGATCTATGAGATAGATCTAATTGGATATTAGGATACTCACTAGTTGTAGTGAGATGGTATCAATTGATCCTGGGGAGAATCACTGGAAAGGTTCCAGGCTGATAAGGACGACTGAATGTCAGTCGCGGGCATTGTCTTTACCCTCAGTAAAGGAACGGTATGTTGGAAGAGTTCCAAGCTAGATACCGTGGCATACTAGACGATAAAGGCTGGATACAGCGCTAATTAAGATGCTACCAAAGAAGCAGTCTGGATGTATATTTGTTCATGAGATGAACTTAGTTTTTCCCATTGTGTGACAATGGAGTTGTGGCTTATGCCAAGGAACGTCCGTCCTATCAGTGATCCAGACATATTCTAAGGCAGTATCACCTGATCATGGAGATGGTTGATCTCCAGGCTGATCGAGGTTAGGAGAGCAGACTCAGAGGACAACACGGCGGACCCACTCACAAAGGCCTATTCCCAGAGAGAGACTTTTATGGGATGGTTGAGTATGAGATACTTCAACCACTGCTACAGATGGCCCTAGTGCAAGTGGGAGATTGTTAGTTATATGTATGCCCTAGAGGCCATTACTGTACATAGGATGTATATTGTAGTGGATGCTGGACATATATAGGAAGGACTTTCTTGCTCGACATGATAGTATGCTATCTGGTTACTCTTTACCTTAACGTGTATACTGATTGTCTCTCTGTTTCATGTTGGTAAAGCCCTTAGGATGTGTACTTGACTACCTGGACTATGATGCGGATCATACTAGTGGGGACATGGTAGTCTATAAGTACATCCTTCAAGGTCCCTAGTCGTGGGTGTATCGAGACGGGGCATCGATATACCAGAGTAGACTAGCGTATACCTTCTCGACCCATACAGATGGGCGATGGATGATCCCATATCCATTGGTGTTTGACACCGGAGATGATATACGGGTGCTCAGTAGAGACTGGGTACACTGGACGGACTCGCCGAGAACTCCCAGATGGTATTATACCTCACGTCAGATGACAGTTCTCTGGTGACACTGGTACAGGTTAGTCTGTAGACCCGAGATCGTCATAGAGTCTTGTGTGATTCCCACTGTGCTTTGATTTCCACCTTACCACGTCCAAGAGGGCGTGCAAAACGGTGGCTTTTGGGTACAGTCCCGAATCACATGGAGGCAATGAGCGATAGGAGGGGATTCGTCTCTCCCGGTATAGGGAGTTGATGTTGCGCTGTGTTCGATTGGCTATAACCGGAAATCCCTGGCCAGGGTTGCTGAGATTTACTGGTAAGTGTTACCAGTAGTTTCTCGAACTGTTATAGACCTCATATCGACACGACTTATCAAGCTATTGGGGTCTGACGTTTACCACCCTAGGCAAGATATGCGACATATCAGACGACGAGACCGGACTGTACGGTAAGTGTTACTGGTTGGATTCACAGGAGTGTGAGCGGGCTTGCTCGTCGATCTTCTGATCGCTCAATACCCGGGTGGCCGTTACGTTTAGCAGACCGCTTGCGGCTTGTGGGTGATTTATATGATCATCATCTGCTGCCGGCGTATTGACGAGTCTTTAGAGTCCTACACAGAGGTTTCCTGGCTCAAGCGAAACGAAATAGGAGCGCATATGAGAAATGTGCGGGACCGAGAATAATGCGTGTATGTGATACCGTATTCTATTCTCACGATGAATGTATCGATATAGTTGTATGCGATATAACCTAGTTATCGAATCAAGGATTGATTCGATAAGCCGATACATTGGATATTAGTCGGTCATATGCGATATGACCGGATCGTTAAATCAAGTGTTGATTTAATGATTTAATGCATAATTATATATTTGATATATTATTTTGCATTAACTAGTATTGGTTCATTTTAAATGGTTTTTCTCACTTGTTTGTGCACATTGTATATGTGATATATTTTTGTGCACAAGTTTGTATCATGTTTGATGATGCATGCTTACTTGGGTTTGTGTAAAGATTAAACCATGGTTATATGAATGGTTAGGGTTTTGTTTTCTTTTTCATTTATCTTATTTAGTTATTCATTTTGAAAATGATAAGCATAAAGAGAAAATGGTGGCTTAATTTGTTTTCTTGTTGAAGCTTCATGAAGTTTTGACCAAAGTGACCATTTTGTCTCATGCTTAACCCTAACCACTCCATTTAACCCTAGTTGATTCTCTACACTTGACCATGGTTGTATTATGATAAGTATTGATTTTCTTTTCTATTTTCAAAAACACTTATCATAATATTCATCTTCTTCTTCTTCTTCTTCTTCAAATGAAGAAAGCTTGCCTCCATCAATGGCAACTTGAGTTAAAGAGTGAGAAATCCAATTCTAAAGTGAACCCACTTCCTATTTCTTCATCCTCTACCTCTTGCCAAGTAGTATAGGGTGTTTTCTTCACAAGTTTCATGACTTGGTGAAGTGGGAGCTTGATCTTGTGATGCCTCGACGTAGATCATCTTCGGCACGAAGCCGACGACCTTGCCCGCCCATTTCTCCGATGAAGCCGACGCTAGAGCCCGGGATTCCATTTGGACAGCAAGGAGACTTCATTGCGGAGCTATGGAGGTGGAGGACCGGATCTACAAAGGTTGTATTTCCGTTCTTTTATGTTAAGTTGTTAACTACTTTCCTTTTGTCGCCTAAAATTCTAGTTAACGATCTAGTCTAGGGTTTCTCGGCACCGTTAAATTTGAAATTGGCATGGTTGATGCCTTGTGAGACCTCTTGAGAGTGCCTAGGAACCCTACAGGATATACATCCATTATTCCGTTATTCCATTTACCTGATTATGCAGTTACAACATGTTTACTGATATCATGGTTTTGGTCAGTCATCCAACTTACACAATACAATACAACAATACTATCAAAACACTACGAGGTTTAAGGGGTAGATTGGTACGGGATGTGTTAAAAGTGGCACGAGGTGGTCAGATTAAGACACCTAACCTATATTCCGTTGCTGTTGTACCGTGGCTTAACGGTTCCTTGTACATTCTGTTTGCCCTGGTCTCTAGCATATAGAGACCCCTCTCGTATACACTGACATCCTTCTGTACCAAGTTACAAACAACAGCGTTAACACAATATTCTATAATATTTTACAACCTCTTTAGGAACTACTCTTATTCTGTCTTTTCTAATTCTTCTTTATCTTTGGGACTTACCGAGCGACCTGTTCGCTGACGACATTCTATTTCTTTCTTCTTTGAATGTCGTCAGGTGCTTTGGACCCAGCAGAGATCGAGCCTACCGGTGAAGACTTGGAGCAGTTTCACGAAGACCCCGAGCTCTAGATATTGTACCTTGTTCTATTCAGTATTTTCATTTCCTGTTATGCCACTGTTTAGGCATCACTTTTCATTTCAGTTGTATTTACTTTTCATGCATTGTACAAAAGAATGTTATTAATAAAGTTGCTGTTATTTCTATATCTCTTGTCTCTTGTGATTTACTTTATATTGCTTAGATACGCTTAGCATATGTACTTCTGAGTACATACGTAGCGGACCTCGTCGCGTCTCCTTCGCCGTACACCGGGAAGCGGGGCGTGACAGTAAATACGTAGCAGACTGGTCCCGTCCCCTTCGCCGTACACCGGGAAGAGGGGCGTGACAGGTTTTGTTGGTGGTCCATGCAGGTCTGTGCTGTGTGAACTCTATCATGCAGTTCTATTCTGCGTGAACAACTTAAGAAATATAACACGAGAACCAGCAACTAAAACATTCTTTACAATTCATGTTCCTTGAATCTTATCATTTCCAATATTTTGAATATGTCATAACCCAAAAATTTTCTTCAAGGTTATGGATTCCCAAAAAAACACCAGCACCAACTTCAACAACACTCCACCTACACTACCCATTGTGTCTACTGTTCCTGCTCCACCCACCGAGCAAACAGTTCTGCTTGAGGCGATCTGCAGCCTCCTTGAGGGACAGCAACAACTACTGAACCGTCCTGAGACTGACGCACCTGGGGTAAAGCAATTCAGGGCTTTACATCCCAAACAGTTCTCCAGAAAGGGAAGCCCACTTGAAGCGGAGGAATCGGCATAAGGCATAGAGGATGATCTGGCGGCAGCACAAGTGCCAGACATAGCTTGGGTCCGTGTGGCGAAACTACAGCTCACGGACAATGCTCGCAACTGGTGGAAGGCGGAAGAAAGCCGTCTTGAACAGCCTATTGAATGGAAGACTTTTTGCGATAAGTTCGACGTGAATTACTTCCTTGTGACTGCCAGGTTTTCTATGGAACAACAGTTCATTCATCTATAACAAGGTTCGATGTGGGACAAGCCAGTAGATGAGTATGACGCTGAATTCACCATGTTAAGTCGGTAAGATATGTCACAATAGTTCAATTTTTTTATCACATACTACACAGCTAACACAATCCTTTAAACAGATTCGCGGTACATTTGATACCGACGGATGAGATCAGAGCCCGTCGTTTTCAACAAGGTTTGGACACGGAAATTCAGGCTGCACTAGCCACAGGGAAATTTCCGACTCATGAACATGCTTTGGAAGCTGCCCGTAGTTATGAGGCAGTGATAAAAGCGAGGAGAAGACCTCAGTCTGCAGGAGTTAAGTGCCCTGCCAACCAGATGGTAGGAGGAGCCTCGTCCAGACCACCTTTTGTGCCATGGCGACCCGGAGTACCGAACCATCGTCCTAGCCCAGCCTTTTGTACCTACTGCAAGAGAGCTGGACATATGATGAAAGACTGCCTGAGAGCCAACCATCTTTACTTAGTCTGCGGCTCAGCTGCTCATGATATTGGGTCTTGTCCCCAAATATAAAATCCAATTGCTGCACCCAGGCCAACTAACACTTACCCACAGCGTCCAGCCATCCAAGCCCCTGCTCCAAGACTTGCACTACCTACACCACCCAGAGGACCACAAGCTGCACCACCTCCTCGTCAGTTCCATCAAGATCAAAGGAACATTCCGAGGAATGCTCTTCAGGCCAGGAGGAATGTACCAAGGCGCCAGGCTTTCACGATGACCGTGGAAGAAGCTGAGGCCACTGGCCAAGTTATCACCGGTAAAATTTTCTTTTCAAATTTTGCTTTTCTATCCTGCTACTTAGCTACATATTTTTCCTATACCTAAAACATATCCTACATACCTTAGGTACAATCTTAGTATCTGTAATCCCTGCACTAGCACTGTTTGATACTGGAGCATCACACTGCTTTATGTCACAACGGTTTGTTCGAACCCATGCGATTCCAGTCTCACCGCTTGTATCCAGCTGGAATGTCAGTTCCAGAAATGGCGTTCTGAAAGCAACCATAGGATACAGCTTGTGTCCAGTAGTCGTTTGCAGCAGAGAGTTCTATGCTGACTTCAAAGTGCTGGACATACTGAACTTCGATGTGGTTCTTGGTATGGATTGGCTTGGAACTTTTTATGCTACCATCGACTGTCGTCAAAGGAGGGTAGCATTCGAGATTCCAGACCATCCGGTCTTCTATTTCAAAAGCTACAAACAACAGCGTTAACACAATATTCTACAATATTATACAACTTTAAAAAATACCTTCTTATTCTATCTTTTCTATTTCTCCCTTGTCTTTGGGACTTACCGAGCGACCTGTTCGCTGACGACATTCTATTTCTTTCTTCTTTGAATGTCGTCAGGTGATCTGGACACAGCAGAGATCGAGCCCACCAATGAAGACTTGGATTAGTTTCTCGATGACCCCGAGCTCTAGACATTGTACCTTTTCTATTCAGTATTTTTCATTTCCTGTTATGCCATTGTTTATGCATCGTTTTTTATCCCAGTTGTATTTACTTTTCATGCATTGTACAAAAGAATGTTAATAAATAAAGTTGCTGTTATTTTTATCTCTTGTCTCTTGTGATTTATCTTTATATTTCTTAGATACGCTTAGCGTATTTACTTCACAGTAAATATGTAGCGGACCAGTCCCGTCCCCTTCGCCGTATACCGGGAAGCGGGGCGTGACAAACACGATATTTTGTGTCGGTTTGAAGCCCATCACCCACTAAGAAAGTACTGATCCAAATCAGTAATTCTCGTCCACCTTGGCCAAGAATTTCTGATGATGGCCACCCGTGCACAGCGTGACATCAACCCCTAATACCGGGAGAGACGAATCCCCGACGATCCGCTCACTGTCACCATATGGCTCGGGACTGTACCCAACTAAAACCTGTTTGCATGACTCTTTTGAGCCATGGTAGAATAGTAATCAAAGCACAGTGGGAACTCATACGAGACAAATGACGATCTCAGATCGACAGACTAATCTGTACTCATGTCACCTGAGAACTGCTATCTAACAATAGGTATAATCCATCTAGCATGTTGCCGGCGAGTCCGTCCAGTGTAACTCATAACTCAATGAGCACATGTATACTATCTTAGGTGATTAAATGACACCAATGGCTTGTGAGACCGGCCACCACCCCTCGTCGAGGTCTCAAAAAGTATACACTAGTCTATTCCGGAGTATCGGTGCCCAGTCTCGATACTCTCTCGACTAGGGACATTTAAGAATGTGCTTATGGACCACTGAGCTCCCACGTATATGATCGCTATCATAATCCTGGTAGTCAAGAAAGAATCCTAGGGGCTCTATCAACATGTAATAGTGATCTGTAATACCACATAATGCATATACATGATGATATAGACAAACCAGATAGCATACTATCATCTCGAGTAAGACTGTTCTACCCGTATAGGTCCTCCCTCAATCATCACAATCACCTGCCTGCGATTACAATAATTGACTTGAGGGCACTATATCCAACAGAGTTTGTGGAAGCAAGGAAAGGTGGAGATTTGTTAAATATGCTTCAAATTCGATCCCCTAAGATTTCCTACTCGAAGATCTGGAGTTATCACGAAACTATATAGAGATTTGATATCATCTACAAGTCATACGTCTGACAATATTAGCGCCAGACGTCTGCATTCGCTCTTTATGCACGAGCATATTTTGGGCAAACACCTGACTCGATGAGGTTTCTTCCGAGTGCTCTATTGTTTTGGGAGACAAATCTAGACGTCTGGACATCGCTTATTCATATGACTGGTGTATGCTTTGTTAGTTCGTGACTAAATATCAGATGTCTGTCGATTCCTTTAGCATACGTCTGTCGTATGTCTGGTCCAGATATTTCCTTAGTTAGGAAATTAGTTTTTTGAGGAAATTTTTGTATGCTATATATATGGTAGAATATTTTAGACGTAGATCTGAAAGCCATCTGTTAATTTGAGAGAACCCATTGTTATTTTGAGAGATCTAGTATTTGAGAGGGATTTCCAATTCTCCAATGATTTATACTCTTCAGGATATTTGATTATTAATAAAGTTTTGCCTTCGCCTAATTAGTAAGCTCTCGTATTTCTATCTTACCTGTGGTTTAATTTTCTTCTCTTTATCGATTGTGTGTTTGCTTTGTAATTGTCTCGTATACAAAACAATTTTAGGGTGTTGTTCATAGGTAGTATATAATGGAACCAAAGTTAAATTAATTATATATAATATAATAAAAAAAATTTAAATCAAATAAAGCAAAAAAATAAATATGATTGAGGTTGATGAAACCATCGACTGAGGCACAGATATCTTGCTTCTTTTAAGGAAATTCATATCATCATGGTGAGAAACTAATGTACTCCACCGATGCAGCGAGTCTTGACGCGTTGCCTCCAGGATACAACTGCTAACGAATATCACTGCTTCACCCTTCATGTCTATACAGAGCAAAGAGTAAGAGCTCTCCCACACCTTTTCTCTATCCATTATTATCAGAAAAATGCCGTATGAAATTTTTTTATATAAAAATGAGGTAGGAATAGATGGATATACATGGGTTTAAATTTTAAGATATATTGACAAATAAAAGAAGAATAATGAGCCAAATAAAATGACCATTAATTGCCTCAATAAAAATCAATTACCAGTATCATCCTGATACTAATAAATCAATAAAAAAAATGTCCATTAAAGAGGCCCATGATAAACCGAATTAATATCAACATTTATGCATAGTAAAAAGGCTATTACCATATGGCCAAATTCAATATTTAATTACTCAAATAATTGCTCAAATATTAATTGTACCCAATAAAAAATGGATTAAAATTAAATTTAATATCCATGACAAAGCCTTTATGGTTAGAGATCTTATTCCATAAAACCCCATATCATATTCTAATTGTTTTTATTGCAAAAATATTTTAGACAGTGGTAAGTATTTTATTAAAATTTCAACATAGGATATAATGTAGGGATGTAAATGGACCTGCATAATTTGATCCGAATCCGATTTCAAATTCCGACAACTTACAGATATGGATACTTAAAATTCATTTACGGACGGATCCGGATTCAGATAGAAAATTTATATCCAAGTCTAATCCATATCTGAATCTGGATACTAATAAAAAATTTACATCCGAATCCGGATATTTGAACTAATGGTAGCCACTATCCAACTACTAATTACGATTATTTATAGCTAAACTTATGAATGGCCGATGGATTTGATGTTACATGAAAAAAACCTAATTTGAAACTATTGAGAATTGTGAACTTAATGTGATTGTTTGAATCGGATAACCTATTTAAATATTTTATTTATTGTAGTTATGAATGATGACTTTTTATATTTATTCGAATAATATCCATGCATGATTTTAGCGGATATGGTTTTTACAATATCCGATTCGTATTGTATTCAATATGCAGCTGATACGGATAGTAGAATGTTGTCACCGACAACTATTCGTATCCGCATTCGTATCCGTAAATAGGTGATGGATGAAGATATGGTAATGTCTATATCGGATCTGTATCTCATCTGTTTCCATCTCCAGTACAGGGGCTTTCTGTCAGTTTTGTCCTTTGTCTTTTAAGCCACGAAATAGAAATTACAAGGCAAGGGTTAGGGGAGGGGGGGTTTATGAGATGGTAATTTTTTGTATGAGTTGCGAGAAGTCGGTATAATCTCTTGTAATTGTTTCACAAAGTCAAAGTTTTCATCACGGTTGCTGGAGTAGGTACAAATTGTGCCGAACCTGATAAATTTTTTATCTATTGTTTTGGTGTGATTTTTCACGTGATTTGGTATTCATTGGTATTGTTTTTCGATTTACTTTAAAACGCTGATGATTTTGGATTTTCCTTATGATCCTTCCATAATTCTTACAACAAAATTTTGTACCATATGTGGTCGTATATAAGTTAGAAGTAGAGAATCAAAAAGGGTATAAGTATTATGTCCTTTGATGTGATCAGGGAGGAGAATACTTGAGCACGGAATTCCTGGATTATTCTAAATGAGAATGAGATTCTATCTCGGCATTACTCTTCCGCATACACCACAACACAATGGAGTATCGGGGCGGAGCAATTGCACCCTATTAGATATGGTGCGCTCTATGATGAGTACTACTGAGTTGCCTATTTCCTTTTGGGAGTTATGCGCTTGAGGAAGCCGCATACCTATTGAATAGGGTTCCAACCAAATCAGGTGCCTACCACTCCATATGAGATATGGTATGGGAAGAGCCCATGTCTTAAGTAAGTTAAGATTCGGGGTTGTCCGGCCTATACCAAAAGTAAAATCCGGACAAACTCGAGGCAAGGTCAGTTCTGTGGAAGTTTGTTGGATATCCCAAGTATTTGCAAGGGAATATCTTCTACCGCACCGAGAAAGAAAAGGTGTTTTATTTCTAGGCATGACCGACTTTTCAGAAAAGGAATTTATTTTGGAAAGAAATTTATGGTCATGAGGTAGAACTGGAAGGAGTTCCAGCTATACAAACTACAGCTGAAGATTTGGTAGAACCGGGGAATTCAATAGTTCCCGACGAAGCTCAGCCTCTCCGCCGATCTGGTAGGGTTGCTCATCCACCTGAGAGATACTTCGGTTTTCTCTATGACAGTGGGAGCGAGGATTTCATCATGAAATGATGACCCAACTAGTTTCGAGCAGGCCATCAAGAGTAGGGACTCTATAAGAATGGCTGGATGCTAAGCGATATGAGATAGAATCTATGTACACCAATAAAGTATGGACTTTGGTTGCTTTATCTGAAGTGTTAAATCCCCATCAGGAGAAAGTATATCTTGAGAAGATTACTTGGTGTAGATGGAAAAGTTGAGACTTTCAAAGCTAGAGATGTTGTAAGAGGTTCTCGTCATCGACCAGGTGTGGATTATGATGAAACCTTTTCTCCAGTACCTATGCTTAAGTCCATCCGGATCCTATTTGCCATTGCTAGATATCATGACTACGATATCTAGCGGTTGGGTGTCATGTCTGCTATTCTAAATAGTGATTTAGAAAAGAGAGTCTATAAGTACACAGCCAGAGGGCTTCGTAGACAGTGGGAGCAGCGGAAACGTGTGTAAGTTGCTTTACGGGTTAAAGCAGGCATCGCGGAGTTGGAACATCTGTTTTGATATGGTAGTCAAAGCATTTGACTTCATCAAAATGGTAGATGAACCTTGTATATACAAAAAGGTTGTAGAGAGTAAGGTGGTCATCCTCGTATTGTACGTAGATGACATACTCTTGATAGGAAAGGAGTTTCCTATGCTACACTCGGTCAATCTCCTCTTATCACATTGATTCTCCATATAGGATCAAGGTGATACCTCCTAAATCCAGGGTTTTGGATCTATGAGATAGATCTAAGTGGATGTTAGGATTCTCACTAGGTGTAGTAAGATGGTATCAATCGATCCTGGGGAGAATCACTGGATAGCTTCCAGGGCGGTAAGGTCGACTGAATGTCAGTCACAGGCATTGTCTTTACCCTCAGTGGAGGGACGGTATGTTGGAAGAGTTCCAAGCTAGATACCATGGCAAATTAGACGATAAAGACTGGATACATCGCTACCAACGATACTACCAAAGAGGCAGTCTGGGTGTATATAAGTTCATGAGATGAACTTCGTTCCTACCATTGTGTGACAATGGAGTTGTGGCTTATGCCTAGGAACCCCCATCCTATCAGTGACCCAGACATATTCTAAGGCAGTATCACCTGATCATGGAAATAGTTGACCTCCAGGGAGATCGAGGTTAGGAGAGTAGATTCAGAGGACAACACGGCGGATCCACTCACAAAGGCCTTTCCCCAAGAGATACTTTTATGGGATGGTTGAGTATGGGATACTACAACCGCTGCTATAGATGGCCCTAGTGCAAGTGGGAGATTGTTAGTTATATGTATATCCTGGAGGCCATTATTGTATATATGATGTATATTATAGTGGATGCTTGGACATACATAGGGAGGACTTTCTTGCTCGACATGATAGTATGCTATCTGGTTACTCTTTATCTTAACATATACACTGATTGTATTTTTGTTACATATTAGTAAAGACCTTAGGATGCGTACTTGACTACCTAGATTATGATGGAGATCATACTAGTGGGACAAAGGTAGTCTGTGAGTACATCCTTTAATGTCCCTAGTCGTGGGTGTATCGAGACGGGGCATCGATATACCAGAGTAGACTAGCGTCTAGCTTCTTGACCCATGTAGATGGGCGATGGATGATCCCATATCCATTGGTGTTTGACATCAGAGATGATATACGAGTGCTCAGTGGAGACTGGGTACACTGGACGGACTCGCCGAGAACTCCCAGATGGTATTATACCTCACGTCAGATGGCAGTTCTCTGGTGACACTGGTACAGGTTAGTCTGTCGACCCGAGATCGTCATAGAGTCTTGTGTGATTCCCACTGTGCTTTGATTTCTACCTTACCACGTTCAAGAGGACGTGCAAAACGGTGGTTTTTGGGTACAGTCCCGAGTCACATGGAGGCAATGAGCGATAAGAGGGGATTCATCTCTCCCGGTATAGGGAGTTGATGTTGCGATGTACTCGATTGGCTATAATAGGAAGTCCCTGATTTAACATTTCAGAAAATATAAAATATTATTTTTGGAATTTAATATTAAAATAATATATTTTGCGAAAACTACCCGATTTGCGAAATTGGGGTTTTCGTAAAATGGTATAAATATATACCAATAATTGTGATGTAATTAGAGATTTAAAATGATTTATTCATTTAAAAATATTTTTACCAGATTTGGCATTTTTATAATTAATTAGATGTGGTTTAAATAAAAACTCGATTGGTGCACTACAAATCGCGATTTGGCCAAATCCGTGTTTCTATATTTTCCATGGCCAGTGTACCATGTCATGTTATATTTTGGTTACTTGTTGTGTTCTTATGTCATTTTTAGGGTATTATGTGTTTCGGTTTTAAAAATAAAAAGAAAAGAAAATGAAAAGGGTAAAAGGGTAAATAGTGAGAGTGAGAATAATAGAAAAGAGAGAGAGAGAGAGAGGGGCAGCCACATTTCCTTCCCCATTATTTCTTTTCATCTTCTTCTTCTTCACACTCCCTCCTCCTTCAACCCCTAGAAATCATCTCCAATTCTTCATCCAAACCCTATACCCCCTTCGCAAAAGATGATCCCCTCTTCATCCTCTACACTTTGGACCCATCAATGTTGGATTTTGAGGACTTTGGGGAGCTAGGGTTTTGATTAGCTACAACCATGAGGTATAATTCATTTCCTTTAGTTTAGTTTCTAGTTTCTTTGTATTTTAGTTTAGTTTAGATTTGGATTGGTGTCGATTAGTGATGTATTGAAAATTCAAGAAAAGGATTAGGGTTGGAATTGTGTTGTGGTGATGGAAGTTGCTGTTATAAGACCCCTAGTGTTGTTTTTACTGGCCAAGACCCGGGTTAGAAACCAATATACGAACTTTAGAGTTGCCGGTATCGGGGTTTTGTATTTTTAGTGAGTGTATTTTTAGATCTGGGATGGCCCGGGACCTTTGTAAATAAAGTTCCTTTGACCATGAGACGTGCAGGTAACCATGAATTACCCCCTGAAACCTGAGCCCCTACCCCCACTTTCCGGCCGTAGATTTATTCGTTTGGGCCGCAATTTGCGGCCATGTCGGGAGGAAATGCATTGAATTCTGGTTAGTGAGTCCCTTAGGTGATATCTAGAGCAACCCTATATGCAAAATTCCCTAGTTTGGCCTAGGGTGAAATCTGGGAGCACATTTGGGTGTTTTGGGTTACGTTTTCCGTATTTTGGAATGCTTGGTTTTGATATTTGGATTTGTATATGATTTGAATTCATTCGTGTGGAGTTTGTATGTCAACAATGAGGGTTATTTGGTTGTGTTTTGCATGCGAGGCTATAGGTTCTAACCTATAAACGCACCGTGTGCCGTATTGGATTTCGGAACTTGTTGTTAATAGCGATTTCAATTGTGTATTATTGTAGGTACCTTCGCGTGGATTCCGAGGTGATGGAGCGTGGCGTCATCGACTTCGGCGAGTAAGGACCAGGTGAGTAGATCTATATCTACGGAGGAAGTCGGGTGGATGGCGTATATCACCCCCGCAAATATTAAATCGAAACCGATCTATAGGATACAGTCGTAGAAACCTAGATTAGGAAACTAGAGATATAGTTTAAAAGATAGTTAGTGATAATATTAGTAATTGAATATATATAATGAGATATGAGAAAGCTTTAGGGATATGAAAAGTGAAAGCGAATTACGACTTATAGATAGGTAATTACACTAGAATAAGTATTGAGTTTAGCGTAACATGAAACTAGATTAATAAAGTAGAATGTATATATAAAATTTGATTTAATGTGATGAAAAGAAAATACGATGTGATATGATAACTTGATGATATGTTGGTATACGGATACAAGTCGTTATGTGATAATTGATACCTTTGCCGGTCCCATGATTTGAGATTGATACGGATGTGACTTGAGAGATAGGTATATATTATATATATGTATAATGGTGTGAATTTTGTGAGTTAAGCCGTACGAGACGTGAGGTCCGTAACCTCCTTGTCACATAGGTTGTTAGGATCCTAAATTGTTTTTTTTACGCCGTACGATGAGTTACCGTACGTGATGAGTTTATTGATGATTGATCCATACCCTTGACTAGAGGACGCCGATTGATAGATTCACCGACTCGTTCATGTTAGATACGTATACCTTATACCTTTAGGTGCCGATTTACTTTATGCTACATTCGTGTCATTACAATTGCATTTCATATACCTGTGCTAGTACACCTGCACCGTTTTCGATGATGCGTATGTCACACTTACACAGATTTCCCGGCTCACACACTTCTTCATCGATAATTGCCATGTCACTACACAGTAGAATTGCTGCATCTTGATATGACTCCTTGCATAATTTACTTGCTATAGTTACATATACACCTTTATACGATGTTGCATTTGACCCTGGATAAATAGGGAACCGCAAGATACATTTTTAAACTGGATTCATTTAAAAGAGCGGTTTCCCCTTGATATGTGCATATTACTGTTTCATGTTGCATTATATGCAGATATGCTTATATTTCTATTATATGTCATATACATCATGCTTTATAATTATATGCATTGAAATATGCTGTTTTCATGAGATTTCTGAATTTGAGAACCATGGTTATTTCAAAGGAAAGTATGTATTATTTTAAAAACCCGGTTTCTCTTGATATGATATTTGTATAGTCCACCATGAGTTTTCTCGGCTTGTGAGCGATATCATACACCCGATTCGAGGAGGAGGAGGAACCGTCCGTGGGTGCATGGTGGACCGAGTATGGTACCACGGAGCGAGAAGGTCGCAGATGATGGCGTTGAGCCCGGCAGAGGGACCTCTACCTACCAGTGATAGTATTTGGACCTGGCGGTTATCTGGAGGATACAGACCGGAGTCATGAGATGGATACAGGCCAGTCCGGATAGCCGAAGCCTGAGATATGAGGATTTACGTGTCGATACTGGACACGGGTTTCATGATATTTTCGAGTGTCGATGCTGGACACTCAGGTTCCATGATTTGTTGTGTCATTGATGGACACATATTCTTTGATATCCTCATACTTATACATGCATATGCTTTTACGATGTTTCGAGTGGACGAGATCCACATGCATACTGGCATTGATTATATTATTGGATGATATCCACTTGCATACTGGCATTTATTTATATTGTTGGCACATATTTACATACGGTCACCCTAGATATCATAGTATTACCTTTATGATATAGTTAACCTAGGAAATCATTATTTTATTCGATTTCTAGCTGTTGATGTTTTCTACTCACGAGTTGGAAACTCACCCCCGTTGTGCCACAGTTATTGCAGATTGACCGCATGGATTGGTAGCGGCATCTTTGGCACTCAGCTGCATTTGGGTGACTTGCTTTGGTAGGTAGGACATTTGTATCGTGCCCACTCTATTATTTATTATTCATATTGTATCTAGTCAACTCTATCAATCAAAACTAGTATTTGTGTAAATAGTAAGCTTCGTGAGACTTGTAGTTGCGAGATTTGAGCGATGGGTTTTTTGTTCGCTTTTGGGTTGATGTCTTGCTTTATTTATTACCTTTTGTGTTGATCTTCACCGATTGGGCGTCGTATACTTGTTATATTACTTGTGTGGTCGTGATCCGCCGTTTGGCGAAGAGCTAGCTCCCGCTTGGGGATGCCTTTATATTATCATGTATTGTGGTTTTGGATGAAAAATACAAAGAAGGTGTTGCCCAAATTTTTAAAAGACGAACATGTATTACAACAAGTAGGATAAACTTGCATTTTTCATGTTCCCTTTTATATGCATTTAAGAAAACACTTTTCTTCATTATGCCTTATTTCAAAATTACACCTCTTTTATTTTTAAAAAGGTTTAGAATTCTGGGTTTCAGCTTACTTGAATTACGTTACGCCTTTAGACGTTGCGTGATTTAAGTGCTAGTCATTAGCTAATATTTTGGGTCGTGACAAAGTTGGTATCAGAGCGTTAGGTTTAACCTTTGTTCGAGTTTAGGTTTGATTATGTGGAGTCTGGGGCGTAAATATTTTGGAACCTAGGCTTGACCTTATGGAGCTTAGACTTGGACATGGGGGTATTAAACCCGAACTTTCGTTACATAGGCTGACCCTGATTGATGGAGTAGGTAACTTGAGTAGAGTAATATACCATACGTGTGTTCCGCAGCATATTTATGATACGATACTCCACTTAAGAAACCTTAGGATGTACATATATTGACATCTTTGATTCTATTTGTTTCCATGATCATACCTTTATTGATTCCATTCCTCATTATGATCATGTATCCATTTTGGGATCTTTTGATTCCTTTCATTCCATCGATATGCTTTCATCGATACATGCTTGAGGTTCCTGCCACTATGGTTTTAGCGCAGATTGAGCTGCTGCCAGTGTTGCGGTCATGGCGAGCTCGTCATGGATGAGGACTGACCATCGTGTTTTCTGGTGACACGAGAACGTCTCGATTTTATATTAGTGTTGTGACTTCTCGTTTGAGGCGAGTGTTCGGTGTTGAACCGTATGATCGGGACGTCGATGGAGGATGCCAGTTGTGAAAGGACTATTGATGTACAACATACCTCAGAGATTTTGATGTCGGTTATCGTGTAGACAGATGACCCAGCTGTTGCTGAGATTGATAGGAAGTCGCCTCCATACTTTACGAGCTGAGATCGCTGGAGCTTCAGGCAGAGCGGCGATAGATGATAACTAGTCTATCTTGAGTTGAGAGACGAAGGGTATTCACATATTGTCTAGGCGAAGTTAAAAGTTCGAACGAATGTCAGAAACCCATTTTTCCAAGTTTAAAGTATTCGGAGGAACATGCAAGTAATTCTGTGGACCCTCTAGAAGAATGAAACCCTAACTCGACATGATGACCCTGGAACTGCTTTTGAACCTTAGGGTTTGCAGCATTTTAGCGGTGCCATCAGTGAGTCTTGGGTTTGCCCTTCTACGGTTGATCTATAGGTACTATGGCATATACTAGATATTGTTAAACTGTGCTCAGGTGTTGAGCTTTCGTGGAATTATGGGACTTTGACAAATCGAACAAAAAGTTTAACTTCGTTCTGATATCATGTGATAGGAGACCAGTAAGCTGACCAGCTTCAGATAGAGGACCTCACCCAGATGCGTTGTGAGTTGATCGAGAACGGACGAGTATTGAGTATTCCTCCGATGGTATGGACGAGTTCCCAAGGACGTGTTCGTCTAGAGATCTTCTACAGAGTGATGAAGATACCGAGTTCGTGATTTCGAGTCCGTATGAGAGACTCCAGATTGACAGTAGCCGAGACAATTGCAGTACGCAGATAGCATGATGTGACGTCGAAGCAGACGATAATAAAGACGAGTGGAATAAGAGGTTCGTGCGAGATGTCAACGAGCTGTTACTACTCCCCATTGAGATTAGAGATCTGATATTTATACAAAGGCGTGAGATACGACCAGTTCCCGAGGAAAAGCTATGCTAAGAACGCAGATGTGCAGAAAGCGAGAAAAGATTTTGTAAGAGTACCAATCTCCGTATAGTTAGGCATAGGCAAGATCAGAAGAGACCCTGAGTAGGTTCCTTCCAGGACACTGCTGCAATAAGATTTGCACCTAGGATCAGATGTGTGGCGTGTATTCAGAGGACCATAGGCCGACACCAGTGACGTGCTGCTTTACGAGTGGTCATACTAATTGGCCAAGAGACGACCAGAGAAATGCCAGAGCGGAATCGTTTCCGTTAGCACACCTGACTGAACCGTTGGATTGGGAGATTGGTAATCCACAGATAAATAAGGACCCAGAGACAGAGGACGCCAGACCGTGAGCAGGAGGCAAACGGATGTTCTTGCTCTGCCAGTTTTGGGCGCACCAATATTTTTTTTCCGACATTGTAAGAAGTATACCTCAATGTCATCTGCTGTGATTTGCGTTGTGATCCGAGTATCACGCTTATATCGCTTGGATTTGAGTTTTGATGATGAGTTTTATGATATTGATTGCGTGCACCATTGCTGCACCTATTGGGTATTTATATTTTCGTGCATAGTTATCGCACTTGATATACGATTTACGCACTGTTGTATTGGTTTATGATTTGTGCATATCTATTGCACTGGATATTGATTTTATGCCTTGGCTGCACATGCTTATGATTTCCTGGATTTCATACAGTTGATTTGATTTTGTGCGTGTGGTACGCACTCGATTTGATCTTGCACTCGGTATAGCTTATATGTGCTTGCAGTGCATTGATACGTGTTTTGTGCACGCAGTTGTATACGTTTATGATTTTATACACCTTGGTACACTCGGTGTTTCTTTTTATCCACTTGAGTTATTGATTAGTATTTGTGCATTTGATACACCAGATTTGTATTTCTGTGCATTTGTTACACCAGACTTATATTTTTCATACATGCTATTGCACTAGATGCTTTTTACGGACCTGACACGTTTGATTTGGATTTTGCGCATATTAGGCGATCGGTTTTGGGTTTCGTGCATATTGAATGCACTTGATTTAGATTTCATTCGTGCATGATATGGGATGTGATTTTTTGCACACCGGATGCACACGATTGAGATTTTCGTGCACAATAGATGCACCAGATATTGTTGTCGTGCACACCCGTTGCACTGGACAGATGCTTTCATGCACACCCGTTGCACTTAGTTTTGCTTTGTGCGTATTGTGGCACCAGTGTTGGATTTGATTTCCATGCTCACCAGACGCACGTGATTGTTGGATACGCCTTTTGAGGCTGATTTTGCTTTTGAGCACTTTATTTTCATGATGGGCACTATATTGTGTAGTAGCCAAACATGACTGATCTGAGAACAGTACCTGAGTATTTTGCATGTACTAAAATGTTAACAAGAGGTTTTCAAAAAGGAGCTATAGTCTCACTATTTTCTACGTGTCCGCGGGCGGCACGAACGTTTATAAAAGAAAACCTCTTGGGATATTTCAAGACGACGGAACGTATAATTTGAGCAAAAACATATATAAGTATATTTACTACTTTACAAATGAGCGTCTGTCCCTTTTACCGTGAGTTACGCATCACACGGCAGTTCAGAAAAGATTTTGCATGTGTTTTATTCTGTTTTAAGATTTTTCCAAGGATGCGTACTATATATATGTACTATATTAATTGACTAGTGTATCGGATTTCAGTAGTGGATTTTGAGGTCTGTATCTCCACTGTAACTCCGATAATATGCGTGCAAATCCGATAATTTGCGTGACGCTTGACGGAGTTCGATTTTGAGTTTTATATTCGTCTTCAGTCGCACGCGATGCGCTGTGGCTTTATATATCTTCCATGATTTCGGAGCCCCGTCGATTTGAGTTGATTACTGAAATGTTTTAGTATTGGGGGTTTAAATTTAAATCCGGGGACCGAATTTCTTTAAGAGGGGAAGATTGTAACATTTCAGAAAATATAAAATATTATGAATTTAATATTAAAATAATATATTTTGCGAAAACTACCCGATTTGAGAAATTGGGGTTTTCGTAAAATGGTATAAATATATACCAATCATTGTGATATAATTGGAGATTTAAAACGATTTATTCATTTAAAAATATATTTATCGGATTTGGCATTTTTATAATTAATTAGATGCAGTTTAAATAAAAACCCGATTGGTGCACTGCAAATCGCGATTAGGCCAAATCCGTGTTTTTACAGTTTTCCATGGCCAGTGCACCATGTCATGTTACATTTTGGTTACTTGTTGTGTTCTTGTGTCGTTTTTAGGGTATTATGTGTTTCGGTTTTAAAAATAAAAAGAAAAGAAAATGAAAAGGGTAAAAGGGTAAATAGTGAGAGTGGGGGTCAGAATAAAAGAGAAGAGAGAGAGAGGGGCAGCCACATTTCCTTCCCCATTATTTCTTTTCATCTTATTCTTCTTCACACTCCCTCCTCCTTCAACCCCTAGAAATCATCTCCAATTCTTCATCCAAACCCTATACCCCCTTCACAAAAGATGATCCCCTCTTCACTTTGGACCCATCAATGTTGGATTTTGAGGACTTTGGAGAGCTAGGGTTTTGCTTGGCTACAACCATGAGGTATAATTCATTTCTTTTAGTTTCTAATTTATTTGTATTTTAGTTTAGTTTAGATTTGGATTGGTGTCGATTAGTGATGTGTTGAAAATTCAAGAGAAGGATTAGGGTTGGAATTGTGTTGTGGTGATGGAAGTTGCTGTTATAAGACTCCTAGTGCTGTTTTTACTGGCCAAGACCCGGGTTAGAAACCAATATACGAACTTTAGAGTTGTCGGTATCGGGGTTTTTTGGTTTTAGTGAGTGTATTTTTCGATCTGGGATGACCCGGGACCTTTGTAAATAAAGTTCCCTTGACCATGAGACGTGCAGGCAACCATGAGTCACCCCCTGAAACCTGAGCCCCTACCCCCACTTTCTGGCCACAGATTTATTCATTTGGGCCACAATTTGTGGCCATGTCTGGAGGAAATGCATTGAATTTTGGTTGGTGAGTCCCTCAGGTGATATCTAGAGCAACCCTATATGCAAAATTCCTTAGTTTGGCCTATGGTGAAATCTGGGAGCACATTGGGGTGTTTTGAGTTACGTTTTCCGTATTTTGGAATGCTTGGTTTTGATATTTGGATTTGTATTTGATTTGAATTCATTCGTGTGGCGTTTGTACGTCAACAACGAGGGTTATTTGGTTGTGTTTTGCATGCGAGGCTATAGGTTCTAACCTATAAACGCACCGTATGCCGTATTGGATTTCGGAACTTGATGTTAATAGCGATTTCGATTGTGTATTATTGTAGGTACCTTTGCATGGATTCCGAGGAGACGGAGCGTGGCGTCATCAACTTCGGCGAGCAAGGACCAGGTGAGTAGATCTATATCTACGGGAGAAGTCGGGTGGATGGCGTATAGCACCCCCGCAAATATTAAATGGAAACCGATCTATAGGATACAGTCGTAAAAACCTAGTTTAGTAAACTAGGGATATAGTTTAAAAGATAGTTAGTGATAATATTAGTAATTGAATATATATATTGAGATATGAGAAAGCTTTAGGGATATGAAAAGTGAAAGCGAATTACGACTTATAGATAGTAATTACACTAGAATAAGCATTAAGTTTAGCGTAACATGAAACTAGATTAATAAAGTAGAATGTATATATAAAATTTGACTTAATGTGATGAAAAGAAAATATGATGTGATATGATAACTTAATGATATGTTGGTATACGGATACGAGTCGTTATGTGATAATTGATACCTTTGCCGGTCCCATGATCTGAGATTGATACGGATGTGACCTGAGAGATCGGTATATATTATATATATGGATAATGTTGTGAATCTTGTGAGTTAAGCCGTACGAGACGTGAGGTCCGTATCCTCCTTGTCACATCGGTTGTTAGGATTTTAAATTGTTTTTTTACGCCGTACGTGATGTGTTTATTGATGATTGATCCATACCCTTGACTAGAGGAGGCCGATTGATTGATTCACCGACTCGGTCATGTTAGATACATATACCTTATACCTTTTAGCTGCTGATTTACTTTATTCTACATTCGTGTCATTACCATTGCATTTCATATACCTGTGCTAGCACACCTGCACCATTATCGATGATGCGTATGCCACACTTACACAGATTTGCCGGCTCACACACTTCTTCATCGATAATTTCCATGTCACTACACAGTAGAATTGTTGCATCATGATATGACTCGTTGCAAAATTTACTTGCTATAATTACATATACACCTTTATATGATGTTGCATTTGACCCTGGAGAAATGGGGAACCGCATGATACATTTTTAAACTGAATTCATTTAAAAGAGCGGTTTCCACTTGAAATGTGAATATTACTGTTCCATGTTGCATTATATGCAGATATGCTAATATTTCTATTATATGTCGCATACATCATGCTTTATAATTATACGCATTGAGATATGCTGTTTTCATGAGATTTCTGAATTCGAGAACCGTGGTTATTTCAAAGAAAAGTATGTATTGTTTTAAAAACCCGGTTTCTCTTGATATGATATTTGTATAGTCCACTATGAGTTTTCTCGGCTCGTGAGTGATATCATACACCCGATTCGAGGAGGATGAGGAACCGTCTGCGGGTGAATGGTGGACCCGGTATGGTACCCCGGGGCGAGAAGGTCGCAGATGATGGCGTTGAGCCCGGCAGAGGGACCTCTACCTACCGGTGATAGTATTTGGACCTGGCGGTTATCCGGAGGATACCGACCAGAGTCATGAGATGGATACAGGCCAGTCCGGATAGCCGGAGCCTGAGATATAAGGTTTTACGTGTCGATGCTAGACACAGGTTTCATGATATTTTCGAGTATCGATGCTGGACACTCAGGTTCCATGATTTGTTGTGTCATTGATGGACACACATTCTTTGATATCTTCATACTTTTACATGCATATTCTTTTACGATGTTTCGAGTGGACGAGATCCACATGCATACTGGCATTGATTATATTATTAGATGATATCCACTTGCATACTGGCATTTATTTATATTGTTGGCACATATTTACATACGGTCACCCTAGATATCATAGTATTACCTTTATGATATAGTTGACCCAGGAAATCGTTATTTTATTCGATTTCTACCTGTTGATGTTTTCTACTCACGAGTTGGCAACTCACCTCCGTTGTGCCACAACTCTTGCAGGTTCACCGCATGGATTGGTAGCGGCATCTTTGGCACTCAGCTGCATTTGGGTGACTTGCTTTAGTAGGTGGGACATTTGTATTGTACCCACTCTATTATTTATTATTCATATTGTATCTAGTCAACTCCATCAATCAAAACTAGTATTTGTATAAATAGTACGCTTAGTGAGACTTGTTGCGAGATTTGAGCGATGCGTTTTTTGTTCGCTTTTGGATTGATGTCTTGCTTTATTTATTACCTTTTGTGTTGATCTACGCCAATTGGGTGTCGTATACTTGTTATATTACTTGCATGGTTGTGATCCGCCGTTTGGCGAAGAGCTAGCTCCCGTTTGGGGATGCCTTTATATTATCATGTATTGTGGTTTTGGTTCAAAAATTCAAAGGAGGTGCTGCCCAAATTTTTAAAAGACGAATATGTATTACAACAAGTAGGATAAACTTGCATTTTTCATGTTCCCTTTTCTATGCATTTAAGAAAACACTTTTCTTCATTATGCCTTATTTCAAAATTACACCTCTTTTATTCTTAAAAAGGTTTAGATTTCTGGGTTTTGGCTTACTTGAATTACGTTGCGCCTTTATACGTTGCGTGATTTAAGTGCTGGTCCCGAGCTAATATTTCGGGTCGTGACACCTGGTCAGGGCTGTTTCTGAGATTTACTGGTAAGTGTTATCAGTAGTTTCTCGACCCGTTATGAGCCTCACATCGGCACGACTTATCGAGTTATTGGGGTCTGACGTTTACCACCCCCAAACGAGATATGTGACATATCAAGTGAAGAGACCGGAATGTACGGTAGTGCTACTGCTTAGATTCGCAGGAGTATGAGCAGGCTTGCTTGTTGATCTTCTGATCACTCAATACCCGGGTGGCCGTTACGTTTAGAAGACCGCTTGCGGCTTGTGGGTGTTTAATATGATCATCACCTACTGCCGGCGTATTGATGAGTCTTTAGAGTCCTACACAGAGGTTTCCTGGTTCATGCGAAATGAAGTAGGAGCACATATGAGATATGTGTGGGACCGAGATTAATGCGCGTATGTGATACCGCATTCTATTCTCGTGATTTGTGACATCGGTCGGTTATATGTGATATAGCCGGATTATCGGATCAAGTATTGATTCGATAAGTTGTTGCATTTGATATTAGTCGGTTATATGTGATATAACCGGATTATTAAATCAAGTGTTGATTTAATAATTTAATGTATAATTATATATATTTGATATATTAACATACATTAACTAATATTAGCTCACTTAAGAATTCTTTTTCTCACAGGTGTGCATTAGTATATATGTGATTTATATTAGTGTATATTTTATTGTGTCATGCTTGATGTCACATGCTACATGGGTGTAAGAGACTCACACCATACTAATAATAATGTGAGGGTTTATATTTATGTAAGTAAATCAAAATTAATGTTAATTAGTCACATGCTTGGAAGCTTGGAGAAGCTTGTAGCATCTTTGACTAATTCCACTCTTTTTGTTTTACTTGTAGATATTTATTAACCTAACCATTATTGTTAGCCATGGTTTAATCTCTACATGAGTTAGTATTTGACATAAACTCACCCATGGTTGTTATTCTCACCTCATTAGTTCATTCTCATCTCTTTACTTCATCTTCTTTATCCTTGAGAAAAAGCTTTCTAGCTTTTGAAAAAGCTTTCTAGCTTTTGGAAAAGTGAGAAAATATTGTGAGAAAAATAAATCTAAAGTGAGCTCATTTCCTACTTCATCATTCTCTACTACTTGCCATTTAGTTTAGGGTGTTTGCTTCACTAATTTCATAATTACTGAAGAGGTAGCATGAGCTTGAGTCTTCTCGACGTAGATCATGTTCGGCCTCGAAGATTTCGAGAAAGCTTGTTCATTTCTCCGGGAGAACCCTTTCTAGAGTTCGGTTGTTCATGACTTGCAGCGAAGGGACTACTACACGGATTATTAGAAGTGAAGGACCAGTCTATAAAGGTTGTATTCCTCATTCACTTACATATAAAGTAGTTTACATATCGTATTGTCGCATTTTCTAGTAAAGATTCTAGGGTTACACTACTACAAATATGGTTTGCCCCTACGGATTTATCGGTAGGGACAACCCACTGCCCCTACGGATATATACGTAGGGGCGAAAAAAGACCCCGTAGGTGCAAAGGCCGCAGGTGCAAGTTGAGGTCCTGAACGTGCCCCTACGGACAAATTTATGCCCCTACGGATAACTCGGTAGGTGCTATAGCCCCTACGGAGTACCCCGTAGGGGTAATAAAATCATATATTTAATTTTTTTTTTGAATATATTGTCTGTACCTACGGATATATCCGTAGGTCCTATTACGTCCCCTACGGATACAGCCGTAGAGGATATAAAGTAGCCCCTACAAATATATCCGTAGGGGCCACTCCCAACACACTGCACTGAGATCGGGGGGAAAATATCAGGGAACCTGATATTTTGCCCCTACGGTTATATACGTAGGGGATAAACAGTGGCCCCTACGTACATATCCGTAGGGGCACCCCCAACACCCTGCACTGATATCAGATGGGAAAATATCAGGTTTCCTGATAGTTTGCCCCTACGGCTAACGCCGTAGGGGCAACATATATACCTACGGATTAATCCGTAGGTACATTTTGACTGTATTTTTTTTTAAAAAAGGGCTGCTAGATTTTTTCCCGCCCTGTGCATAATACTATATACATCAATCAAATCATATATTGCAGTATTCATAATCACATCCCACGCATATATATAATATACAAAAGAAACCCAAAAACTGAATATGATATAAATTCAAACCAATATCAATATCGTTTCAAAATGTAGTACAATGTGATATAAATAAATACATGTTTCAAAAAATAAGAACCAAAAAGCTACCCTAGTTCGGTCCAGCTCCACCTCTGAATAACGTTAAAATAACGCGAGCCTGCTCCTCGGTAAATACACTCTCCAATGCTACAGATAAGGGAGTCTGAGCGGCATGTGGAGCTGGCGTTGTGGTCTGCGCAGCCGCCGTCGAGGTAGTCGCTTGCGGAGCCGCGGCTGCGGGAGTCTGAGTGGGCGGTGGAGCTACAGGAGCTGTCTGCGGAACCGCAGCCGATGTAGTAGCTTGCGGAGCCGCAGCCGAAGGAGATGCATGTGGAGGCTCGGCCGATCTACCCTGTCGCGTCTGGACATAACGTGTGTAAGAAGCGTGTAAGAACTGTGTATTATTCGAATTCGTTTCATTATTAAGTTATTTCGAAACCCTGTTTGGATATCTAGTTTGGAAAAGCGTTGTTTATTTTAATTACATATGTATGTATGATTAATCAAACTTAATTCTAAAACCAAATAAGCTCAAGCTACGTACTAATTATGGATATGTTGATATGTATATAATATGAAATGATATTTTACTATAAAGTAGTATACATACCAGCATCTCCTTCAACTCCTGAACGGTGGCCCTCAAGCTATCCAGTTCCTGATGGACATGCCGGCCACTGGAGACGGAGGAAGTAACCGCCGGGGTGGAGTCCAACCTCATATGGGCCCTGCTGGGGCCCAATCCCCGGCCTCTCTCCCAACCTCCGTGGTGCCCTCCGTGTGCGGCGTCCAGAACTGGGGTCAGCAGCCTCGGATCGTTCTGTCCGGTAAAATCGATCCCCGAGGCCTGGGCCTGCTCAACCACCCGCTCCTACACCCACATTAAGCAGTAAAGTATAAGTATAAAATTTAAACTTGAACCTTCCAAAACTAAAATTTCAAATTTGGGTAGAAAAAATATTAACACTTACGCAGTACTCCTGGGTAGCGACGTCGGGACATCGAAGCTCGCCCGTGGCGGGATCTGTCGAGGTGCCGTGGACGGCAAGATATGCGGACAGCACGCTCGGTGTACCACCTGACGCCACGGTCCGAGCTGTCTGCAATATTAGAAAGTAACTCTTAATATTAGAAATATTAGAGAATAACTCTTAATATTGCAGAATATTAGAGAATAACTCTTAATTTACCGATAACTCCATGGCTCGAGTAATGTTCCTCGAGCCACCTGTGTAAGTGGGGCGACCCCTCTTCGCCGACTTCCTGTTCTCCGTATTCTGAGCGGCCTGTTTCTGCACAACGCATTAACATTTAGTTTTCTAATTAAGAAACACAAAGAAATAAATTATATCATAAATAATGAATTAAATTTAAAATACATACTCGTTTGCGTTCGGAGTCGAAATAAGCGCACAATATAGGCCATGTCTCTACGTCGACTCTCGCAAACGCCGGAGTAGATAGGAGGGCCGCTCTCTCTGCCTCGGGGGTCGCTATCCACAGGGAGTAGCAGTCGGCCTTCAGCTCATTCCTGTTGTATCGGACCTTGGCCTGCATGTTCTTCATCAGGCCATTGTACAGAGCATGAAGGTCGAGCACCCTCCCCGGGTGATCAGGGTCGGCTACAGGCTGAAAATCGTAATCCAACTGAAAATACAAAAAAACATTGTTATTAGATTGCAAGTGTTAATAATAAATATATTGGATAGATCAAATGAAAATATATATTAATACATACCTGAGCCTGTTCAAAGAAGAGGGCGAATGAGCGCTGGTGCTGCTCGCCCCACTCAACGTGAAGTGGATAGTTCTTCACGATCCGGCTCTCGTCCCCCAAATACCGGCCGAACCTCTCGGCATGAGGACCGGTATAGCGATAGTCAAGGGTAAAAAATAGGGGGAATGCTGCCTCCCCCCTAGCTCTATCAGGCCTCAGCCTATGGGACTGATTCGGGCCTCGAGTCCCCCTCTGGGGGTGGAGAGGCCCTGCGTCTGCACGAAATATCAAGACAATCAATAATAAGACAAAGTTGTATTAAGAATTCAAGTGTGATATATACCTCCGGTGAATAGCGCACGAGCCTGGGCCCGAGCAGCAGCACGAGCGGGACGATAGTTCCTCCGGTGAGGAACAACCGGGGTCCCGGACGCATCCCCTCCAACTGTAAAATAAACATCGACGCTAAATCTCCATGAAGTTCATATTTATTCTATAGAGCATATGTAAAATAAATAAATATTTTAAATTTATTCATACTAACCTGCAGACGATGCGGAGGGTATGGAAGCGGCAGGAGTGGCCCCTGTGGAAGGTGTGGACGCACCACCTATAATTAGACAATTAAAAATAGATTTTATAAGTAATTGCAAAAAGAATGTGTAGATCAATAATATAACGTTCTAAATCAATATGCATGCACTATAGGACATATAAACATACCCGCAGGTGCGGTGGTGTCACCACCTACAGCTAGACAATAATAAAAATTGCTAAGTAAGAGCAAAAGGAATGTGTATATTTATGATATAGCATTCTAAATCAATATACATACACTATATGATATATAAACATACCTGGAGGAGCGGGGGTGGCCTCTGTCCCAGATGTGGACGCATCACCAACAACTAGACAATCAAACATTGACAATATAAGTAATTTTTACATAAACATGCATGAATATCTGTAATATTACATTCAAAATGGATATGCGTGCAGTATACCTGGAGGTGTGGCCAAATCAACACGGAAGGAGGCATCCGAAGGGGTCTCCGATCTGGGTGCAAGACCAGCCCTCTGAAGCTCCCTACGGAGCTCTCCGGGCGGCAGAACCGCTCTGCCTCTGCCTCTGCCGCGGCTGGAGCTCCTGCCGCCCCTCGCTGCTCCCGACATCGTCATCAAATCTAGATAAACGGTTCGTGGACGCATTAGACAATCATTAAAAGTATTGACTATATATGATCTAGAGCGTAAAATGTGAAGTAATAATATAACATTACTGAATGTATAGAGCGAACGCCCATCACTTGTGCTTTCAACCGTTTCGAGTAAATTTCGGCAGCACCTTCCCGCTGTTCTCCGAGTACACTGTAATAGAATAGATAATCATTTCAAAGCTGTGAAACAACGTTGAAATGAACATCTAATCTATCTTTGTACACGGAGAACCAGCGGAAAGGTACCGACGAAATATCTCGAAACGGATGAAAACACAAGTGAATGAAGGCGTTTGCTTTATACATTCTTAACTTGTCCACACGGTACAAATCTATGGGTTACCATACGATTGAATTTTCTCGTCGCGCAGACTATACGACGGTTGTTAGTATCGAGCTATACTGTCCGATATTTAACAACCTTCGTATAGTTCTAGGTCACGACGAGCATCGCACGTATGTTAACCGATAGACGGGGACTAAGTGGCGCTTTAGTTTCATATACGGGTATCGATGGGAATATGAAGGTTTCATATCATCGTCGAGTATCATATATTGGTTTTAACCCGAACATCTCGAGTCGCTCTCTAATTATGCGTTTGTATGTATGTGTTCCGGCTGTCGGGGGTAGGATTCTATCCCATTAAGAAAAAATGGAGTGTATTTCGCTGTGAGAGACTCTTCAAAGAAATGGAGGAAGAAGCACTAAAGAAAAAAGAGAGAAAAATAAGAATATAAAGTTGAAACTAAACTTGAGCTATCCGCTGAAATCATAAAGCATAGGAATATATTTTTCTTCCCATGCAACTTGTGATTAGAGTTCACATATTAAGAATATTCCTTTGATTATATGACTTCAAATGTTTTAAATTTATTCCATTTATTCTTGACTTTTTCATAAACACTAGTTATATATTTGATTATCATCTTGATATCGGTCTAATCTATCCTTTAACTTTCATATGAATATATTTCTAAAAATAAATAGAATGAAGATATAGAGATATAAATGGTTGCAATTATCTATAGAGGAATAAACTAAGTAATTTCCCTTATTCGTTTACTAAAGTATATCTTATATATCCTTATAGAGAAATCAAATTTCATTTTATTTCTATAAACTAATTTATCTATTTTTAGTTTTGAATCTCCTTAGTTACATTCTCATTTAGGTTTTGACGCTTGCAACTAAACGTGATGATATTTAAAAAGAACACCCAAATATTCAATTCTCTTGGCCGTTATTCCATAACATCTGTTTTACCTATATCATTTCTTGCATTAAGTACGATATATATATATATATATATATATATATATATATATATATATATATATATATATATATATATCATTTCCTTATATCGATCTCATCTTTCAAATGATTAATTAAACGATTTATTCTTATTATGTTTACTTGATTACTTGCGATGTTCACATTGAAATTTTATCCATCCACCTACATATTCACATTGCGATCTGCTCTCCCTTATCTTTCCTTTATTTTTAATTTACTGTAATTCATTCCTTAATTTCCCATATGGTTATTTTCTATCTTGGGTTGCTAAAATCTTTGTTTCACTGTCTTAGCAAAAAATTTAGAAGGTTAATTATTGCCTTTTCTTTAATATTTCCGACTTTATTTATGGTTCAAAATGTTTTGATCATTATATTCCGGTTGGCTCTATTCCTGAAATTGTTTTAATATTTTTGAAACCAAAAAACCATATGATGTTTTCCAAAGTAACCCTACCCCAGCCCCAACCCTAACCCCAGCCCACCGTAACCCTACCCCAGCCCTACCGTAACCCTAACCCCAGCCCCACCGTAACCCTAACCCCAGCCCCACCCCAGCAGCAGCCGAACCCCAACCCTAACCCTACCCCGACCCCGACCACGACACCGACCGCCATCGTGCCCCTGCCCAAACCCAACTCTCGCGCGCGCAACCCAGACCCAGCCATGAATAATCCAAAAATGCTTTAATTTACCTCGAGATTTATACCTGAACGGGTGCGCTGGTGGGCTGGAGCGACGACGGTGGCGAATTGGCGAAGAAACCGGCGGTGGCGACGACGGTGGCGACGAAACCGGCGGTGGCGACGACGGTGGCGACGAAATCGGCGGTGGCGACGACGGTGGCGATCTGCCTAACGACGGTGGCGACGCGAGGATGGCGATTTAGGGTTTTTCGCGCGCGTTTGAGGGAGAGAGAGAAAATGAGCGTAGGCTTTTCGATCTGGCTTTGTTTTAAAACGATATTTACTTGCCCCTACGGATATGTCCGTAGGTCCTTTGTTTGCGCCACCGTAGGGGCAAACACCAAATTAAGAATTAATTTTTTTATTCTTGAACGTCAGAGCCCGTAGGGGCAACCCTTTAGCCCTACGGATTAATCCGTAGGGCCAAGTAAAATCTGCCCCAACGGATAATTCCATCCGTAGGGGCAACCCCCTATTTTACTAGTGTTAGGGTTAGCTAGAATGGAAAATTTTTGAAATTGGTATGGACGATGATAAAGAACACAAAGAAATTTGAGAGGAAAAATCATCTATTGAATGGAAAGCATTTAGGCCATTAAATAGCCATTTACATCAAAACAGAAAATACTACAAATAAGGGATCTTCCAACTAATGAAGACATATTCTAAAGCAAGGAGTCCCAAATAAAATGGGATTTTATTTAACTAATTCCTAACAATTCCTCCCTTAATGGGATTTTATTTGACTAATTCCTAACAATTCCTCCCTTAAACTAAATTCTTGAATACTGAAAGAAATTAGTTTATGTTGTTTCTTGCACAAACTCCAAGCATTGCACGCAGCTTCACAAAGACATCATCCTTGAGTGGTTTTGTCATCACATCAGCAATATGTTCCGAAGTATTGCAATGAATCAGTTCTATTACTCCTTCCCGTGCGAGCTCTCGAAGAAAATGAAAACGAACATCAATATGCTTGCTTCGTCCGTGCATAACTGGATTTCTTGAAAGCTTGATTGCAGAACTACTGTCACATTGAATAGCTATTGACTCTTGCTTTTCTTGATCAAGTGTCATTAGCAACCTCTTTAACCAAATAGCTTGACAGGAACATGATGCTGCTGCTATGAATTCTGCTTCCGTGGTTGACAAACTTACAATTGGTTGTTTCTTGGAACACCATGATACAGCTCCAGCTGCAAAAAGGAAGACATTTCCAGTTGTACTTTTTCTATCATCAAGATCACCCGCATAATCACTATCAGTATATGCCTTGAGTTTATCACTTCCTCCCTTCTTGTAGAAAACTCCATTCTCCTTCTTGTCAACTTCCCCCTTCTCATTAAGTTTAGTCTTATAAACCCACTTTACTCCAACTGTTTTAGCTCCTTTGGGTCGATCAATTAATTCCCATGTGCCATTTTTCTCAATTGCTTCAATCTCTGCATCCATGGCATTACGCCATCTTTCACTCTTCACAGCTTCTTCAAAATTAAGTGGATCTGCACCAGTGGTGTACAGCGCAAAGAATGCTGTGTAAAGCGCAGCCTCTTCATCGGACAAACAATCACCGGTTACATAATCTTTTAACCAAGCTGGTTGCTTCCTACTCCTCCCTTCGACATGACCTGGTGAAGCTTCTTGATTAGTGACAATCGACTCCTCAATCGACTCCTCCGGTTGTGCAGCGGCAACATCATCTTCTTCTACTGCATATTCTTCATTGACAGCCCTTTCATTATTTTCCCATTCTAGCTCGCACATAACAGCTGACTCATGCTTCTTGTCCCATTCCCATTCTTCATCCTCGGCAAAAACCGCATCTCTGCTTATTACAATCCTTTGTGAGATAGGATCATAAAGCCTATATGCCTTTGACTCTTCGCTGATTCCGAGTAGAACACACCTCAAGCTTTTCTCATCTAGCTTGGATCTCAATTTATCAGGTACATGAGCATATGAGACACAACCAAAGATTCTGAAATGTTGGACTGTTGGCTTGATTCCGCTCCAGGCTTCTTCAGGTGTTTTGTCCTTCACAGCTAGTGTTGGACTGCGATTTAAAACATGCACAGCCCAATTTACTGCTTCTGGCCAGAAAGTTTTGGGTACTTTCTTTTCAGATAGCATACTACGGACAAGATTCATGATGGTTCGATTCTTCCGCTCTGCAACGCCGTTTTGTTGCGGTGTATATGCAGCTGTCAATTGTCTTTGCAATCCATGTGCATTGCAAAACTCGTTGAATTCTCGAGATGTAAATTCTCCACCACGATCCGTACGCAACCCTTTAAGAGATGTACCTGTTGCTTTCTCAACATGTATCTTGAAACTCTTAAAGACAGCAAAGGCCTCTGATTTTTCTGCCAAAAAATAAACCCATGTCTTGCGGCTGTAATCATCAATGAAAGTAATTAGATACCTTTTCTTGCTGTTTGAGGCTGGCTTAATTGGTCCGCAAATGTCAGCATGAACAAGCTGCAAAATTTGTGATGCTCTCCAGGAACTCTTCATTGGAAACGAGTCTCGATGTTGTTTCCCAACAAGACAATTTTTGCACAGCTTTGAGGGTGGCTTAAGCAATGGTAAACCTTCCACCATTTGTTTTTGTTGCAGTATTTGTAAGCCTTTGAAGCTTAAGTGCCCAAACCTGCAATGCCAGAGTTGCGCCACATCTTCTGTAACCGTGTTAAAGCAAGTGGGTGCTGCAGGCAAAGTGATGGCATGCAAGATAAACATTCGATTTGCAGACACATTTAATTTCGTAATCAAACCTTTGTCAGGATGATATATTTTGCACTGCCCTTGTTGAAACAAAATGCTTAGACCCTTCTCTTGCAACTGTCCCAAGCTTAACAAGTTGTTCTTTAGTTCTGGAACATAAAAAACTCCTGAGATAATGCTGACAACTCCATTGATTTGAAGTCGAATGTTGCCTTTCCCATGAACCACCATGTTTGAATTATTTCCCAACTTCACTGAATCAGAGAATTGTTCATCAAACTCGGAAAAATATTCTCTTTTTCCACACATGTGATTACTGCACCCAGAGTCCAAAAACCACATGTCTGTTGTTTTTTGCTCCTTTTCTTCAGCATAAGCCATCAACAGCATGTGTTCTTCACTCTCTACTTCATTTTCTGCAAAATTTGCAACTCTACTCTTACATTCCCATTGATAATGCCCAAGCCTGTGACAAGCATAACATTCCACCGTTGCCTTGTCAAAACTCTGTCTGCCTCTTCCAGGGCCTCTACCTCCAGAGTTCCCACGTCCTCGTCCTCGTCCAGAATATTGGCTCCCATGTGTCACCTTCAGTGCATGTTCTTCCTGTACAGTATTACTCATGCGTTGCTCATGCACAAGTAAACTGCTTTGCAATTCGTCAATGGAAAGCACACTCGTATCCTTGGATTCTTCAATAGAACACACAACATAATTAAACTTTGGAATCATTGACCTCAGAATCTTTTCCACAACAGCAACTTCTTTCAAATCTTCACCATTTGCTTTCATCTTGTTAGTAATGACAAGAATACGAGCAAAGTACTCGTCCACAGATTCTCCTTCTTTCATGTGAGCCATTTCAAACTCCTTTCGCAATGCTTGTAGGTGAGCACGCTTTACTCGTGTTGTTCCTTGATATTTCTGTTTCATAGAATCCCAGATACTCTTTGATGTGTCTTTGTTAACGATTGTTTCCAGAATAGTACGATCTAAAGCCTGAAACTGATAGTTCTTAGCTTTGAGATCCTTCAATTTCTGCTCTTCATAGTTTTTCCTTTGCACCTCAGATGCACCTTCTGCTGCTGCAGAAACTCCATTCTCCACCACATCCCAGTATTCCTTTGATCGGAGAAAATTTTCCATAAGCATCCCCCAATGACTGTAGTGACCATCGAACCTCGGCACTGCTGGTTGAACAAAAGCACCTTCTGTAGTCATTGCCTCTGCTTAAATCCTTAGAAGACTGCTGCTTCTACAAAGCCTCTTGACCTGGCTCTGATACCAAATGATAAAGAACACAAAGAAATTTGAGAGGAAAAATCATCTATTGAATGGAAAGCATTTAGGCCATTAAATAGCCATTTACATCAAAACAGAAAATACTACAAATAAGGGATCTTCCAACTAATGAAGACCTATTCTAAAGCAAGGAGTCCCAAATAAAATGGGATTTTATTTAACTAATTCCTAACAATTCCTCCCTTAATGGGATTTTATTTGACTAATTCCTAACAGACGATGCCTCCCGAAACCTTGCTGCCGTGCTAGGCAACCCTGCATATGCACGAGCATAATTTGGGCAGACGTTTGCCTTGATGAGGTTCAGAAGTCTTCCGAGCGCTCTGTTGTTTTGGGAAACAAATCTAGTCATCTGGCCATCTCTTATTCAGACGGCTGGTGTATGTTTTGTTAGTTCGTGACTAAATACCAGACGTCTGCTGATTCCTTTAGCATACATCTGCCGTATGTCTGGACCGAATATTTCCTTAGTTAGGAAATTAGTTTTTTGACGAAATATTTTGTATGCGATATATATGATAGCATATATTAGACCTAGATCTGATAGCATGTTGTTAATTTGAGAGAACCCATTGTTATTTTGATAGATCTAGGATTTGAGAAGGATTTGCAATTCTCTATTGATTTGTACTTCTCCGGATATTTGATTATTAATAAATCTTCACCTTCGTCTAATTAGTAAGTTCTTATATTTCTATCTTGCCTGTGGTTTGATTTTTTTCTCTTTATCGATTGTGTGTTTGCTTTATGAATGTCTCGTATACACAACAATTTTGGGGTGTTGTTCCTAGGTGGTATACAATTGAACCAAAGTTAAATTAATTATATAGAATACAATAGAAGTTTATTAAATGAAATAAAGAAAAAAATAAATATAATTGAGGTTGATGAAACCATCGACTGAAACACAGATATCTTGCTTCTTTTAAGGAAATTCGTATCATCGTGGTGAGAAACTAATGTGCTCCACCGATGCAGCGAATCTCGACGCGTTGCCTTCAGTATACAACTTCCAACGAATATCACCGTTTCACTCCTCATGTCTATACAGAGCAAAGAGTAAGAGCTCTCCCACACCTTTTCTCCATCCATTATTATCAGAAAAATGTTGTATGAATTTTTTTTATATTAAAATGAGGTAGAAATAGATTTATATATATGGGTTTAAATTTTAAGATATATTGACAAATAAAAGAAGAATAATGGGCCAAATAAAATGATCATTAATTACCTCAACAAAAACCAATTACTAGTATTATCCATCCATGATACTAATAAATCAATAAAAATGGTCCTTTAAAGAAGCCATGATAAACCGAATTAATATCAATATTTATGCATAGTCAAAAGGCTATTACCATATGGCCAAATTCAATATTTAATTACTCAAAGTAATTGCTCAAATATTAATTGTACCCAATAAAACATGGATTAAATTAAGTATAATATCCATGACAAAACCTTTATGGTCAGATATCTTATTCCATAAAACCCAATATCATATTCTAATTGTTTTTATTGCAAAAATATTTTATACAGTGGGAAGTATTTTATTAAAATTTCAACATAGGATATAATGTAGGGATGTAAATGGACTTGCATAATCTAATCCGAATCCGTTTTCAAATTCCGACAACTATATGGATACTACGGACGGATCCGGATTCAAAGATAAAATTTGTATCCCAGTCTGATCCGTATCCGAATCTGGATACTAATAAAATTTTCAGATCCGGATCCGGATATCCGAACTAATGGTACCCACTATCCAACTACAAAATACATATTTAAAAAGTGCAGTGAAATAAGGGATGAAGAACGGCTAGCGCTCGCCCCGGTCGTCATCCCTAACTTATCCCTGTAACTCATTCAAAAACCAACATAGCAAAAACAAAAGCTCTACTCAAATACAACAAAAAAACAAAGACCAAAATAGTATTGATTATTACAAAACCCCTTGCTACAGCCCTCTAATACAGAATTAAAGGAGAACAAAGGCTTATGCAGATCAGCAGCATGACCTTGTACCATTGCAGGGAAATCAAGTTCTTCATTTTCTTCTTCTTCTTAGCATTTGATGTCCCTGTCCATATAGAGAACAGATTAAAAATGTCATAAAGCAGGGCATTACAGGTCCTGAATTCATTTCGAAAAGTTGGAGCATTTGTTTCTAGCCATAAAACCCAGCAAGCAGTGAAACATATAGTTTGCCATAGGGGATGAAAAGATGCAGACAAAACATACAAGTAATCATCCATAAACTTGTCAATATATAGTATCAGGCAGAATATTAATGTGGAACAGAGCAGAGATGTAGTGCTAAATAGCTAGGCTTTATGCTAAGGCAAGTAAAGAACGGGTTACTTGAAAACTCAGGCATGTCACAAGATGTCCCCAATCCAACCTCCAAGAGCAAGAACCTCTTTAGAGCAGAGCTTAGAGAGAAGCCAAGCAAATTTTTTTATAGTGACTGCTTTTAATGAAACTGAAGTATACAACAACAACAACACCACCTGAGCCTTTTATCCCAAGCATATGGGATAGACTACATGAACCAACATGAGAATCACGCCGGGTCCAGCACATGAATCCTCCGCCTCCACTCACTCCTATCGAACAATATACTTTCATTGAGGTCTTTGGCAACCATATCGTTTCGTATCACCTCCATCCATGTTTTCTTCGGTCTCCCTTTTCCCCTTTTGCTATTGCCCATATCGAGAGTATCTATTCGTCGAACCGGTACTTCCATAGGTTTGCGTCGCACATGACCAAACTATCTTAGCCGGTTTTCCCGCATCTTTTCCTCCACAGGTGCTACACCAACTTTTGCACGAATATCCTCATTTCGCATCTTATCTTTTCTAGTGCTACCGCACATCCAACGAAGCATGCACATCTCTGCTACGTGCATCTTCTCTGTATGATGCTTCTTAGGAGCCCAGCATTTTGTACCATATAATAAGGCAGGCCGAATAGCGCTCCAATAAAACTTCGTTTTCAATTTTAACGGGAAGTTACGATAACACAAAATCTCTGTTGCACTCCTCCATTTCAACCAGCCAGCTTGAATTATTTGATTAACATCACTATTGATCTCCTCATTCTCTTGCCCTTTCAATGAAACTAAAGAAAACCTAAATGGATCAAATTTTATAAGAAACCTAAACTCAATCAAGCAATCTTTTTTTGGACTATCAGTGCATATGAGGAATAAGGCGGGACTGTGAGGGTATTTAAGTTTTTTTTAATCAATTGTGTCAAAATTAGCCATCATTCAGCGGTGTTTGGTTATTGAAAAAGAAACTAAAGAATTAGAGAGTGTAGGTAATACCAAGAATATATAATGCGGTTATATCGAATTAGTATTGAATTTTTAAGGGTATATCAAAAATACGCTTCATATAAATATTTTAATTAAATATTTAAATGAACAGTATTTGGGAATAAATTAAAGTTGAAGGGGTACATGTTCATATCAGATTTTTGCATTTTCATACCGTCCAATTTTTGTCACATTGCATATCGGTAGATACTCTTGAGCCGTGTTTGCTAGTCAATTGCAGGTTACAGGTTCTCGGCTCTAAAACGGTGAAATTCATGGAAGACACAACAAAATCCGGGTTCCTGCCAACCACTGAGAAAACACGGTCTCCGCTCTTCATCCGTATGCTGCTAAATACCAGTTTAGGAAGACAAAACGTCAAATCAATGTCACTCTCATGCACAAGGCTCAATGGTAGCACAAAATCCAAGAGATCTACGCGGAGCTCGAGGCAATCATGACAAAATCTTGACAAAAAGTCCACCTTTCCCTCAACAGAAATTCTGGAAAATTCGGGAAGCAATTATAAGAAAATACATATACCAGATTGAAGCTCCCATCAGATCAGGGTCCCACCAAAAAGGCCCAGACCCAAGTCATCAAAACGGCCGCGGAAGCGCGGCCAAAGGGGGGTTTTGGCCGCGCTTCCGCGGCCATATTGGCGCCAACTGTGCAGTATTTTTGGGGGCATTTTTGTCTTTTCATTTTAGCCCGTATGGTTGCCCTAGGGTTTCATTCTCTGGCCTATAAATAGCCCAGAACGTTGTGAAGGAAAGGGTCCAATTCTTGTATTTCTTTTTGCTAGGTTTTAGATTACATGTTCTTCTTCCTCTTCTCGCCTCTTCTCCATTAAACTTGTAAGTGAGCTTTTGAGTGAAGAGTGATGAATAAAGAAGACCATTTTTATTATCATGCTTGTCTCTTTCTTTACTTGTTGTAATTTTAATTGTTAAGTAGTTGTTGTTATTTGCTTGATTGTTTCTTTCTTCTCTCTTTTTCTTTATCTTTCATACGACAATGATACTTACGCTCGATCCTCGCCAAGGTGAGGTCGCAAATAGTTAGTCGTATTCTTCTAATCTCCTTCTTTCTATCTTCCTCTTTGTTTTGTTTTGTTTTTCCTTATCATGAAGTGTGAGTAGTTAATACTTGTTAGGGTAGGATAAGGGAAGTTTGAGAGAAGAAAATCTCTCTCACTCTTTCCTTGCCCAACAGCTTAAATCAACTCCCGTTAATTGAACCACAATCCACTCCTCACGGCACCCTATCCTACATGATAGCGGTGATTCCGTAGTGAGACCGGTTGTGGTTGAATTAACCGGAGGTTATGGATAAGAGCCAAGAACGGACGGACAAGCACCAAAAGGAAGGACTATGCGTTGGAAAGCCTAGCTTATACTCGCAAGTTCCTTCCTAGTCGTGCTAATCCCCGTTGTTGCCGATTACCGTAACATTGATATTAAGAGGGGCAACGAAAGATGTGGAGACTCCTAACTCAAACTAACCTAATCCTAACCCTAACAAGCTCGCTTTAAATATCAACTCAACACTTAGTTAGTCACAAACAAAATCTGAACAACCGGACTTAACTCGTTAAAACACATTGAAAAAGACTCCCATCTCCCTGCGGACGACCCGTACTCAACCGGCTAGCTACAAGCGAAACCGTCTTGATTGCGGTATTTAAAACTAAACTTGAACACGCACATATCCTATCAATCAGTACAATACTAATTTCATAAAGTAAGGGGTATTTCATGGTATTGGAGGGAATTTCTTGTAATTTAGTCATTGTTAAATCATGACAGTGTTTACCGAATCAGAACACTATTTATCATAATATAACTTAATTTGTCGAAATAAAACGCATATATTTTGAAATGTGAGTATTATTTGCAATAGGTACACAGATATGTACATAAATCAATGATTGGTTTTATAAAAGATTCAATAGCTACTTATTAGTTTTTAATAAAAATAACGACCTAGTCGAAAGCTATGGTTTCACTTTCAGACGAGACTAGCTTGAAATATGTGTTGGCTATAGTGCCGTCAAGGCAATTATCGTAGTCCCAGACACGCGATTATGATGATTGAGGTAGGACCTATACTGATAAAACAGTCTTACTCAAAATGATAGTATGCTATCTGGTTTGTCTTTATCATCATGTATATATTGATAGAGCCCATAGGATTCTTGCTTGACTACCAGCATTGTGATGACGATCACATACGTGCGAGCTAGGGGTCTATAAACACATCCTTAAATGTCCCTAGTCGTGGGAGTATCGAGAATGGGCATCGATACTCCAGTGTAGACTGGTGTATACTTATCTAGACCCTGACGAGAGACGGTGGCCGGTCTCACAAACCATTGGTGTCAGTTGTTCACCTAAGACAGTATACATGTGCTCATTGGGTTATGAGTACACTGGACGGACTCGCCGGGAACATCCTAGTTGGTATTATACCTATAGTCAGATAGCAGTTCCCTGGTGACATGTGTACAGGTTAGTCTGTTGACCTGAGATCGTCATTTGTCTCGTGTGAGTTCCCACCGTGCTTTGATTACTACCCTACCACGGCTCAATGGAGTCGTGCAAACAGGTTTTAGTTGGGTACAGTCCCGAGCCACATGAAGGCAGTGAGTGGATCGTCGGGGATTCGTCTCTCTCGGTATTAGGGGCTGATGTCGCGTAGTGCACGGGTGGCCATCACTAGAAATCCTCGGCCGGGGTATGTAAGAATTATCGATCCATGATCGATAGTTTCTCAGTTAGTGATGGGTTTCATACCAACACGAATTATCGCGTTGTTAGGGGTCTAACTTTATCCACCCCCCTAGACTCGATATGTGATACTCTTAAACGAACAGACCGGACTGTACGGATATTGTCACTGACAGGCTCAGTAGGGGTTTTCTCGTCGGCCTTCCTTTCGCTCAATACCTGGGTAGCCGTTACGTACAGCTAGTGCCGCTGACGTGCTTGTAGTTAAATCCACTACCAGCGTACTGACGAGTCTTTAGAGTCCCACACAGAGGGTTTTCACGGTTCAGGCGATATGGTGTAGGTGACGTATGTTGATACATACAGGTGTCCGATTAAATGTCTGCACGGATTGCACAGACTTTAATCGGACGATTGATAATACCAGCGGCTTAGGATTAAGCCAGATTGTTAAATCAAGTTTTGATTTAATAATATACATATGTATTTATATATATGTATTCTAGTATTATTTCTCACTATTTATTTTCTCTCTTTGACTATTCGTATTTTCGTACAAATACGCGTATGTGTATTTCGATACATGTACCGGGAAGCATTCCGTATTTATGCGGAATGGCTTCTAGAAGATGCCACCTCATTATTAATTTTCTTTAGAAAATCATTTGTTTTAGATGAGGTGGAAAATGTGACATGGCATGGGTATGGGTTTTGGTCAAAGCATGGTTTTTCTCATGTAGAGATTGGTATGGTGTATTTGTTTAATAAAAATTGGGAATGCCATTTTTGTGGGGGCATGAGAGGAAGGGGACGGCAACTTCTTTGTGGCTTGCTTGCTAATTTTTTGTTGGTTCATTTTTGGTGCTCTCTCATTCTCATGCTCATCCAAAAACACTTAGCCAATTTTGCTCATGCCACTAGTTTAGCTCACCTCTTTTTCATCTTCTATTGCTGCTCACTTGAGCTTATAGATGAGAGAAAAATAATAGTGACACAATCCTACACCTCAACTCTCCACCACTAGCAATCTTGGAGAGTCGGTTGGTCCGCTTGGCGAATTTGGAGCTTGTGTCGTTTCCCTCGGGTGGATCATCGGAGATGAAGGAAGACCGACGACCAAAGTCAATCCGCATCACTAGGAGCTTGGAAATGGTTGAAGACCCGAAGGACTTGGTTCATTAGGTATAACCATTCTATCTCTTTTGTTATCCTGCTAGTTTTACGGTTAATGGTTTCGATCTTGTTAATCGAGTAATGGTAGTGCCGGGTTTTTAAAAAATTTTGTTCCGCATTTGGCCCCGGTTGGATGGCTGGGGAGCTCCCATAACCCTTCATGGTATCAGAGCCACCCATTAACCCGTAACCTAGCTTGTTTAAACAATGTTTGTTAGTGTATATGCCCTAGAGGCCATTACTGTATCATACTAGTTTGTATATTACTTAATAGAAGCTTGGGATATTCACGGTTGTATAGACAATCTTGCTCAAAATGGTAGTATGCTACTTGGTTTGTTTCTACTTTAATATGTGCTGTATTTCTTTTAGCATATCGCTTATACATATTAGTAGAGCCCTTAGGATCTTTGCTTGATTACCAGCGTTGTGATGGCAGTCACACTTGTGGTGGCTGGGTAATCTATAAGCACATCCTTATACAGAACCCTAGTCGCAGGACTATCGAGACAGGACATCGATACTCTGGAGTAGACTAGCGTATGCGCTTCTCATCCCAGCAGGGGAGATGGTCTGTCCCACAGCCATCAGTACGTCGTACTGGAGATAGTATGCGGGTGCTCGTTAAGTTACGAGTACACCGGACAGGACTCGTCGGGAACTGTTGGTTGGTATTATACCTATCGTCAGTTATCAGTTCCCAGGTGACATGAGTACAGCTTAGTCCGTTGACTTGACACTGTCACTTCGCCTCGAGTGTGTTCCCACTGTTCTTTGATTACTACCCTACCACGACTCAAAGGAGTCGTGCAAACAGGTAGTAGTTGGGTGCAGTCCCGAAGCACTTGGAGGCACTGACGGTTAGACTGTTAGTTATATGTATGCCCTATAGGCCATTACTGTACATAGGATGTATATTGTAGTGGATGCTGGGACATATATAGGGAGGACTTTCTTGCTCGACATGATAGTATGCTATCTGGTTACACTTTACCTTAACGTGTACACTGATTGTCTCTCTGTTACATGTTTGTAAAGCCCTTAGGATGTGTACTTGACTACCTGGACTATGATGCGGATCATACTAGTAGGGACATGGTAGTCCATAAGTACATCCTTCAAAGTCCCTAGTCGTGGGTGTATCGAGACGGGGCATCGATATACCAGAGTAGACTAGCGTGTACCTTCTCGACCCATTCAGATGGGCGATGGATGATCCCATATCCATTGGTGTTTGACATCAGAGATGATATACGGGTGCTCAGTAGAGACTGGGTACACTGGACGGACTCGCCGAGAACTCCCAGATGGTATTATACCTTACGTCAGATGGCAGTTCTCTGGTGACACTGGTACAGAGTAGTCTGTTGACCCGAGATCATCATAGAGTCTTGTGTGGTTCCCACTGTGCTTTGATTTCCATCTTACCACGTCCAAGAGGGCGTGCAAAACGGTGGTTTTTGGGTACAGTCCCGAGTCACATGGAGGCAATGAGCGATAGGAGGGGATTCGTCTCTCCCGGTATAGGGAGTTGATGTTGCACTGTGTTCGATTGGCTATAACAGGAAGTCCCTGGCCAGGGCTGATCAGAGAATTGCTGGTAAGTGTTACCAGTAGTTTCTCGACCAGTTATGAGACTCATATCAACACGACTTATCGAGCTATTGGGGTCTGACGTTTACCACCCCTAGGCAAGATATGCGACATATCAGACGATCAGACCGGACTGTACGGTAGTGTTACTGGTTGGATTCACTGGAGTGTGAGCGGGCTTGCTCGTCGATCTTCAGATCGCTCAATACCCAGGTGGCCGTTACGTTTAGCAGACCGCTTGCGTCTTGTGGGTGTTTGATATGATCATCATCTGCTGCCGGCGTATTGACGAGTCTTTAGAGTCCTACACAGAGGTTTCCTGGCTCAAGCGAAACGAAATAGGAGCGCATATGAGATATGTGCGGGACCGAGAATAATACCAGTATGTGATACTGTATTCGATTCTCGCGATTTGTAACATTGATCGGTTATATGCGTTATAGCCGGGTTATCGAATCAAGTGTTGATTCGGTAAATTGTTACTATTGATATTAGTCGGTTATATGCGATATGACCGGGTCGTTAAATCAAGTGTTGATTTAATGATTTAATGTATAATTATATATTTGATATATTACTTTACATTAACTAATATAGGTTCACTTTAAATGGATTTTCTCACTTGATGTGCATGATGTATATGTGATATACTTTTGTGCACTTGTATGTATCATATTTGATGATGCATGTTTATATGGTTAAGTATAAAAAATAAAACCATGGTTAAGTAGATAATTAGGGTTTTGTTTTAATCACTCATTTATTTATCCATTCCTTTTTATTTAAATAATTTTATGAAAATAAAATGGTTTTCTTTTTGTCATGAAGCTTGATGAAGCTTCATGAAGGTTTGACTCAAAGACCATTTTGTCTTCATGCTAATCCCTAACTATTCCCACTTACCATGGTTTGCTCTCTACACTTAACCTTAGTTTGATTATGATAAGTATTGTTTTTCTTTTCATTTTAAAATAGACTTATCATAATTCTAGCTCATCTTCTTCTTCTTCTTCAAGTTTGAAACCTTGAGGCCATCAATGGCAACTTGAGCTTGAGAGTGAGAAATCCAATTCTAAAGAGAACCCACCTCCTATTTCTTCATCCTCTACCTCTTGCCAAGTAGTAGAGTGTGTTTTCTTCACAAGTTTCATCACTTTGTGAAGTGGGAGCTTGATCTAGCGATGCCTCGACGTAGATCATCTTCGGCATCGTCGTCGATGACCAAGCCCGTTCATTCTCCGATGAAGCCGACGCTAGAGCCCGGGGTTCGACTTGGACAGCGAGGAGACTTCGTTGCGGAGCCGTGGAGGTGGATATCCGGATCTACAAAGGTTGTAATTTTCATATTCTAGTAGTTAAGTGTTAACTAGTTTACTTTTCGCCTAGATTTCTAGCAACGATCCGTTAACTAGGGTTTCTCGGCACCATAATTTTGTAAAATGGCATGGTTGATGCCTTGTGAGACCTCTATTGTGTGCCTAGGAACCCTACATAGACAGGATTCGTCTCTCCCGGTATTGGGGGTTGATATCGCGCTGTGTCTAGGAGAGCCATTACACAAAGTCCCTGACCAGGGCAAGCGAGATATACTAGTAGGTTTCCAGTGATATCTCAGGGTGTTCTGGGCTACACTCCGACATGACTTGTACCGCTATTAGGGGACTGACGTTTACCGCCCCCTAGGCCCGCCATGCGATACTCTTAGACGAACAGACCGGACTGTACGGAGATTGTCACATACAGGCTCAGTAGGAGTTCGGATGGGTTTACCTCATCGGCCTTCTTATCGACATCTACCTGGGGACCGTTACGTACAGATAGTGCCGCTTGCGGTCTGTGGTTAAACCCACTGCCAGCGTAGTGTCGAGTCTTTAGAGTCCCACATAGAGAGTTTTCCTGCACTGAGCGATAGGTGTAGAGGCCGTATGGTTTTATGGAAAGGCTACGATCACTCACGTGCACTTGTGTGCGTATGTTGTTCGGGCAGGCAATACTAGTGGGCTTTGGTTTAAGCCGGATCCTAGTATTGCACAGATGAATTTGTTTTGTCTTCTATACATTCGCATTATACGGAATGCGGATGCGGGTGTGTATGCACAGTTGTGAGGAGCGAAGAGGAAGGTGGTGCCTCATTAGGGTTTTGACAGTTGATTCGGTCGAAACCAAAATGAGGCGGACTCATTAGGGTTTTGGCAGTTCGTTTGGTCAAAACCATTATGAGCCGGGGACATTATTTACTAATCTTTTTAGTGATTATTAAGTGATGGCTAATTGCTTTGACCATTTGACCATACTTGACTTTGTTGACCATTTGACCAAAGTTGACTTGGACCTTCATGAGAGGTCTAGAGTTTTCTTTGGTTTTCTTTTTCTTTTTATTCTTTGGGTTATGATAATGGTCAAGTCAATTGATGCCATCAACTTAATCTTGAAAAGATTAGTAATGATGATAGGTGTGTATTATTGCAACCATGGTTCATTCTCTCTACACAATAATTCATTTCTCATTTCTCTTTCTCTCTCTTGAAAAGAAATGAGAGAGCTCCATGGTTGTTCTCCTTCTTCTTCCTCCTCTTGATTATTCCTTTGATCTCATGTGTTGAGAGAAAAAGGATCCAAATAGACAAACACTTTCATCTATCTCTTCTACACATCCTAGGACATCAAGACTAGCGATCTTGTTTCCCTAGTTACCTCGGCTCGAGGTGGAGCTCGGAGTACATCTCTCGGGTGGATCGTCTTTGACTCAAGAAGGCCGCGGAGGTGATCAAGATCCGGATCGACCCTCGGAGCGTGGATGGACGAGCCGAACAGCGGAGTGAAGACCCGAAGGACCGGTGTCGTGAGGTATAATCTCTATAACATAGTAGATAGAACCTCAAGTAGTTTGCTAGTTTGTAGTTTAGCAAAGATCCTTCTTCTAGTCCATGTTGCCTTTGCACTAAAAAATCGTTTTTTACCGTTTCCGCCTCCCCGTAAGAACCGGGGTGAGCAACGTGGACTTACAGTGGTATCAGAGCCTAGCTAAACACAAACAAGCTTATTAGCAAAGTATTTAGAATTTCGATCGGAAAAAAATCGCGAAACACGTCCGTAAAAATCAACTTTCTGCCGATTTTCAGATCTGTTCAAAAAATAATTTAACATACATGAAAAATCGGCTCAGGGTTTAAAAAAGACACCCACCAAAAACGATCCACTGACTCGGTCAAAGCGCCGCGGTTCCGCGGCAAGAACATGCTTCTTGCCGCGGATCCGCGGCCGAGTTGACTCAGCCGTGGACCGTTTTTGCTGCAGTGTACTTAGTTGGAGGTTTTGGGATTTTTAGTATATTTTATTTCTGCCCAGAAATTCCAGAAAAAAAATTTGTGTTTGGGGTGGTTATAAATCCGTATTTTGATCGAAATTCCGTAGACTTTGGCTAATGGATATTATCTATGATGTGATATATGTATTGAACGTCTGCTAATTGCTATACGTCGATTAGTGGGGGTTATACATATCTGTGATCTGTAATGTTGATGGTATGTGTATATGAACTCGTTGGATTGTCACGGATGAATAGCCGGGTGGATGTGAGATGAGAGTTTCTTTTTCTTTCATTCATGTAATATTTGTAAATTGATGTAATATTATTTGTTTGGTCGCACATCCGGGATGAGGTAGTAGCCGTCATTGTATAATTTCTTTTTACTGTTTTTGCTCCTACGATAGACCCAAGGTGGGGTGCACAAACTACCGGGTATCTCGAAGTGCCGAGTGGCCTACTCACGTTGTTGAGGGAGGTTGCTTCGCTTCGGGTACTTGGCGGGTAGTTTGCCGCACCCATAGGGGTCTAGGGTGGGGTTTGGTTATTCATCGCGACCGTGTAATTCGTCTTTCGTTGCAGGCTCGAACGAAACGCGGATTCCTAGTATATCCAAAGTGTTCATCTGTGATCTGGAATGGCTATCATTGCATCTGATGAATGTATATATCTATATATGATATCTATTTAGGCGTTGCTTATGTTTTGCATCCGCGCTAGTCCAGCCCCCGCTCTGTCGTTAGTTAAGTAACCTAACGGGTGATGACGGGACCCCGTGGCGAATGCGGATGGCATAAGCGTACGTCATATTTTCTTTGTTTTCTGTAATGGTAGGATTAAATGATGGGACGCATTGGAATTAATACAAGAAAATAAACCAAGTAAAAGTCGTTGGAACAATTTCAAAACCACTCGGTTTCTTTTCAAAAACAACTTTTAAACGCGGAGCTTAAACCACTCCTTTTAAAAGCTATCCAGGTTCCTTCGATTATATCAAGTTCACTACGTTCACGGTTTCGCCAAAACCATTCGTAGCCCTCCGTCATTTCAGTTAAATAGTCAGTAGTATTCAAGCTATGTATTTTGACCTTCGCCAAGGCATAGTGATTGGTAGCTGCTGAATATTTATCTGTAGCATAGATAGATGCGTTGGTTTGGGACAGTCGTACTACTATTTTGGCCTTCGTCAAGGGTATGTATGGGTGGGTTCAAATTAACCTGGATAATGACGGGTAGAACTTGACATGTGACTTATGATATGTTGGCCTTCGTCAAGGTCATAAGAGCATGGGGCAAAAATCCACATCGGGAGTTTCTAAAGAAACTGAAACTTGCTAGTGCTGCATACCATTTGGAGTGTGATGATTCTGGTAGGATTCCTTCAGTTTTATCACGCGATGATATTTGGATCCCGATCCTACTGTGAGTATATGCTACTCCTCGGGAACTTTCTCGCTTAACGATCAATGCTATAAACCAAGTAGGTGTCTAGAAAGGTGTTAACGGGGCTACGCCCACAGGGAAAAGAGGTTACTTAATTAAGGAACTTCGCGAAAGCGTTGGAAAACCTCCCTCGAAGTACCGACACCAGCCTGGCTGAACGGTTAAGCAAGTATTGTACGGTGAGATTGATCCCGACTAATTCTTCCTTTATGGTTTGAGGAGGGATTCGAGAGACAGTGGGAGCCATCCTATTTAGATAAATTAAAAACCAATCTAAACTTGCAAGAGCATCATGCTAAAGTGTTTTCTTCTCTCTCTCTCTTAATTGCAGCGACCCAGTGACCAGACATAGGTTACATCTAGATAATAAAATGACTGAATCTGACTGTTATGACTGGCAAAGGTCTGTCCAGATGTCCATTGCCCATAACAAGTTGAGACACCTCTTGACTGATCCAACCCCTGCCGTTTCAGGTCCAGTTTCCCCTGTCACGGATATACATATCCGCAAGACATCGGAAAAAGACTGTGCGAAAGCCAAGTGCCTCGTGTTAGCCTCAGTTGATGGTGCATACCAGAGGCAGTACGAGAAGATAGACTTAGTTTCTATCTTTCTCCATAACAAAGATTTATATGGAGAGCAATCTCGTATCGCAAGATATGAGACCTCGAACGAATTGCTTCCAGCGAGGTTGGCTATCGGGTCATCTGTAAGGGGCAACGTCCTTACAGAGACCAACTATTTTGAGCTCACGGACCTGAAGACCACGTTGAAGAACGGGTCAGATACTGACTTGATTCTACAGTCTCTACCTTCTACCCTGAAAGAAACCAGGGAAGTAAAAGGAAAGGAAAGGGCAGAAGTTTCGGGACTGGATGCAGTAAAAGAGGGACGTTCCTATTGTTACAGGAATGAACATTGGCAGAAGTATTGCAGGGCTAGCATAGCCAGTAGCCAGGATTCGAAGCATGTTGTGGCTTCGGCTTCGGGTGTGTTTGTGATAGAGAACGTTATGTCAGTTAACCCTACCTCCTGGGTATTGGATACCGGATCAGGATCTCATATCTGTAATTCGTTACAGGCTCTGAGAAACCGTAGGGTTATCAGGATAGGTGATATGACTCTCAGGGTTGCTAACGGAATGAGCATGTACGCTGAATCCGTAGGGGAGTATCATCTTGGACTGACAACTGGGCAGATATTGATTCTGCGTGACTGTTTTTATGTACCAGGTGCGACTTGTAATATCATATCTGTATCTTTACTTTCTAAGGAAGGATATGATTTTACTTTTGTAAGCGATGTGGTCAACATCCACCTAAATCAAGTTCTGATTGGGTCAGGTACATTGAAAAACGAGATATACGTATTAAATCAAGCTCAGATTTTCAGCGTCCAGAACACACTTACAAGAAAGTCTCCGGAATTAAATCAGGCTTTCTTATGGCATTGTAGACTGGGTCACATTAATGAGATACGGTTAACAAAGTTACATAAAGAAGGATACTTGGATCCGTTCGAGTACCAGTCTTATGCCACTTGTGAATCTTGTCTCATGGGAAAGATGACAAAGACTCCGTTCACTGGACACGGGGAAAGAGCAAGCGAGCTCTTGGGACTCATACACAGTGATGTGTGTGGTCCAATGTCTATACATGCGCGAAGTGGTTATTCATACTTCATTACTTTCACAGATTATTTCTCTAGGTATGGACATGTCTTCTTGATGAAGCATAAATCCGAGGCCTTTGAGAAATTTCGGGAATACAAGAATGAAGTTGAAAAACAAACAGGCAAAAGTATCAAGACACTGAGATCTGATTGAGGTGGTGAATACTTGAGTGCCGAGTTTCTGGGCTACATAAAAGAGAATGGAATTCTCTCTCAGCTTACTCCTCCATACACACCACAACACAACAGTGTATCGGAAAGGCGGAATCGAACCCTATTGGATATGGTTCGTTCCATGATGAGTAAGGCTGAGTTACCGCGATCTTTCTGGGGTTATGCACTAGAATCAGCTGCATATCTTTTGAACAAGGTTCCCTTCAAGACCGTGCCTACCACACTATATCAGATGTGGTGTGGGAAGAAACCCCATCTTCAATATCTGAAGATATGGGGATGTCCAGCTTTTGTAAAAAAGCAGCATGCGGACAAGCTCGAGGCACGCTCAGTACTGTGTAAGTTTGTGGGATACCCAAAGAACTCCGGGGGGTATTTTTTCTATTACGCAGAGAAACAAAAGGTTTTTGTTTCTCGTCATGCCCACTTTCTGGAACATCAGTTTTTAGAAAAAGGTGAAAGTGGGAGTGTAGTAGAACTGGAAGAAATTCCAGAACCACAAGCTATTACTAAAAGCTTGGAAGAACCAGAAGGTTCAGGAGAACCGGACATCCCAGCGCCACTCTGCAGGAGTAGTAGGCAGTCTCATCCGCCCGAGAGATACTACGGTTTTCTCATAGACGGGGATAGAGAGGATTGCACCATTGACTATGGTGAGCCTACTAGCTTCCAGTAAGCCATTCAGAGCGGTGACTCGGTAAAATGGCTGGATGCAATGCGGACCGAGATGGAGTCCATGTACACCAACAAAGTTTGGACTTTGGACTTTGCTCCAGAAGGGGTAAAACCCGTAGGCTGCAAATGGATCTTCAGAAAGAAGATTGGTGTAGATGGGCAGGTTGAAACCTATAAAGCTAGACTTGTAGCAAAGGGTTTTCGTCAAAGACATGGTTTGGACTATGACGAGACCTTTTCTCCAGTAGCTATGCTCAAATCCATTCGGATCCTTCTTGCCATTGCTGCCTTCCACGATTATGAGATCTGGCAGATGGACGTAAAGACGGCTTTCCTAAATGGAAATTTGGAAGAGTGCGTCTATATGGATCAGCCGGAGGGATTCATTCAAAGTGGGAGCAGCGGTAAAGTGTGCAAGTTGCTCAAGTCCATCTATGGACTGAAGCAGGCATCGCGGAGTTGGAACATCTGCTTCGATGATACTGTCAAAGAATTCGACTTTATCAAAAACCCAGATGAACCATGCATTTACAGCAAGATTGTAGGGAGAACTGTGCTATTCCTCGTCTTGTACGTGGATGACATTCTCCTAATAGGAAATGATATTCCTATGCTACAGTCAGTCAAAGGATTCTTGTCACAGAGGTTCTCCATGAAGGACCTGGGCGATGCCAACTATATTCTGGGGATCCAGATCTATCGTGATAGATCTAAGAGGATGTTGGGACTTTCACAGTCGAGGTACATAGACACCATACTAAAACAATTCAGTATGAAAGATTCCAAGCGCGGTAATCTACCGGCTTGTCACGGAATCACCCTCTCCAAAGAGATGTCTCCCAAGACTGATTTGGAAAGGGCTCGCATGTCATCTATACCCTACGCATCTGCGGTAGGCTCTATAATGTATGCGATGTTATGTACCAGACCAGATGCAGCATACGCATTGAGCGTTGTAAGCCGGTATCAGTCGGACCCAGGGGAGAAACACTGGATAGCATTAAAGAACATTCTCAAGTACCTGAGAAGGACTAAGGATATGTTCTTGGTGTATGGCGGAAAAGACCTCCAGATCGAGGCATTTGATGACTCCAGCTTCCAGAGTGACAAGGATGACTCCAAGTCCATGTCGGGTTATGTCTTTACCCTCAATGGAGGGGCGGTTTGCTGGAAGAGTTCCAAGCAGGAAACCGTTGCTGACTCAACTATGGAAGCGGAGTACATAGCTGCATGCGATGCCGCAAAGGAAGCTGTCTGGATGAAAAAGTTCCTCACGGAACTTCAGGTGGTTCCTACCATTGTTGATCCAATACCGCTGTATTGTGACAACAACGGAGCTATAGCTTTAGCGAAGAAACACAGGTCCCATCAGAAGTCCAGGCACATTTTGAGGCGGTACCACCTGATCAGGGAGATCGCTGATCGCCGGGAGATCGAGGTGAAAAGAGTTAATTCAGAAGATAACACTGCATATCCATTCACGAAGGCCATTCCCCAGACTCAGTTCGAGCGGCTGATCGAGATGATAGGTCTTCGATACGCCAGTACATGGCCCTAGTGCAAGTGGGAGATTGCTAGTGTATATGCCCTAGAGGCCATTACTGTATCATACTAGTTTGTATATTACTTAATGGAAGATTGGGATATTCACAGTTGTATAGACAATCTTGCTCAAAATGGTAGTATGCTACTTGGTTTATTTCTACTTTAATATGTGCTGTGTTTCTTTTAGCATATCGCTTATACATATTAGTAGAGCCCTTAGGATTTTTGCTTGATTACAAGCGTTGTGATGGCAGTCACACTTGTGGGGGCTGGGTAATCTATAAGCACATCCTTATACAGGTCCCTAGTCGCAGGATTATCGAGACAGGGCATCGATACTCCGGAGTAGACTAGCGTATGCGCTTCTCATCCCAGCAGGGGAGATGGTCTGTCCCACAGCCATCAGTACGTCGTACTGGAGATAGTATGCGGGTGCTCGTTAGGTTACGAGTATACTGGACAGGACTCGTCGGGAACTGTTGGTTGGTATTATACCTATCGTCAGTTATCAGTTCCCAGGTGACATGAGTACAGCTTAGTCCGTTGACTTGACACTGTCACTTCGCCTCGAGTGTGTTCCCACTGTTCTTTGATTACTACCCTACCACGGCTCAAAGGAGTCGTGCAAACAGGTAGTAATTGGGTGCAGTCCCGAAGCACTTGGAGGCAGTGACGGTTAGACAGGATTCGTCTCTGCCGGTATTGGGGGTTGATATCGCGCTGTGTCTAGGAGAGCCATTACACAAAGTCCCTGGCCAGGGCAAGCGAGATATACTAGTAGGTTTCCAGTGATATCTCAGGGTGGTCTGGGCTACACTCCGACACGACTTGTACCGCTATTAGGGGACTGACGTTTACCGCCCCCTAGGCCCGCCATGCGATACTCTTAGACGAAAAGACCGGACTGTATGGAGATTGTCACATACAAGCTCAGTAGGAGTTTGGATGGGTTTACCTCATCGGCCTTCTTATCGACATCTACCTGGGGACCGTTACGTACAGCTAGTGCCGCTTGCGGTCTGTGGTTAAACCCACTGCCAGCGTAGTGTCGAGTCTTTAGAGTCCCACATAGAGAGTTTTCCTGCACTGAGCGATAGGTGTAGAGGCCGTATGGTTTTACGGCAAGGCTACGATCACTCACGTGCACTTGTGTGCGTATGCTGTTCAGGCAGGCAATACTAGTGGGTTTTGGTTTAAGCCGGATCCTAGTATTGCACGGATGGATTTGTTTTGTCTTCTGTGCATTCGCATTCTACGGAATGCGGATGCGGGTGTGTTTGCATAGTTGTGAGGAGCGAAGAGGAAGGTGGTGCCTCATTAGGGTTTTGACAGTTGATTCGGTCGAAACCAAAATGAGGCGGACTCATTAGGGTTTTGGCAGTTCGTTTGGTCAAAACCATTATGAGCCGGGGACATTATTTACTAATCTTTTTAGTGATTATTAAGTGATGGCTAATTGCTTTGACCATTTGACCATACTTGACTTTGTTGACCATTTGACCAAAGTTGACTTGGACCTTCATGAGAGGTCTAGAGTTTTCTTTGGTTTTCTTTTTCTTTTTATTCTTTGGGTTATGATAATGGTCAAGTCAATTGATGCCATCAACTTAATCTTGAAAAGATTAGTAAAGATGATAGGGGTGTATTATTGCAACCATGGTTCATTCTCTCTACACAATAATTCATTTCTCATTTCTCTTTCTTTCTCTTGAAAAGAAATGAGAGAGCTCCATGGTTGTTCTCCTTCTTCTTCCTCCTCTTGATTATTCCTTTGATCTCATGTGTTGAGAGAAAAAGGATCCAAATAGACAAACACTTCCATCTATCTCTTCTACACATCCTAGGACATCAAGACTAGCGATCTTGTTGCCCTAGTTACCTTGGCTCGAGGTGGAGCTCGGAGTACATCTCTCGGGTGGATCGTCTTTGACTCAAGAAGGCCGCGGAGGTGATCAAGATCCGGATCGACCCTCGGAGCGTGGATGGACGAGCCGGACAGCGGAGTGAAGACCCGAAGGACCGGTGTCGTGAGGTATAATCTCTATGACATAGTAGATAGAACCTCAAGTAGTTTGCTAGTTTGTAGCTTAGAAAAGATCCTTCTTTTAGTCCATGTTGCCTTTGCACTAAAAAATCGTTTTTTACCGTTTTCGCCTCCCCGTAAGAACCGGGGTGAGCAACGTGGACTTACAATGTTAACATATCGAAATCCGTAAAACCCCGACTTGCTGCCCTGCACATTAGCTTCTCCGTCCTTTTTAAAAGTGCCTTCAAAAATTATTTAAAGAAGTGCAAAAGTCTACTGGCATGACCACAGGACAACACCCCAAACACGAGACCCTTTCGCCGGAATTTGGCCGAGCAGTAGGCTCAAAATTCTGAGGAGGCCGGTTTTCTTGGGGCTTCAGGGCTTCGTTTTTGGGGTGTTATCCGGTCTCTGGAATCTCTGTGCAGTGGTATTGTTTATTTAGCCAAATTTGGATATAGTTTTATGAGTTTGTTTGTGGCTATTCGGGGGTTATTTCGAAGTCGATATGTTTTAATATTGTTTAAAATTTTCAGTACATTACATTTCTATCTGCGACCGTGAATGTCATTTGATCGGTAAATCTTGTCTAATCTCTATAGTCCTTTTAGACGGATTCGCGAACGTGACATTCACGTTGATGTTCTGTGTTGTGTTATGATGTTGCGGATTCGTCGTGGTGGATAGCCTGGGTGCAGTGGTAGTGCAGTTTGGTTTTATTTGTACATTTGATATTGCAGGGCGAGCGTCCGACATGTGGACTGTCGTCACTGCCTGTTTGTATATTATTCTTTTGGGGCACGACTGGGTTGAGGTCGATGTACCCGTTGTATATATTTTCTTTTCTGTACTGGGATTACCCCGCGGTGGGATGCACGGATGGCCGGGTTCTAGAGGGAAACGGGCCCGCATCTCATGGCGTTGATACGAAGGGGGTTTCACTCTAGAATTGGCGGGCTATTCGCCGCACTCGTAGGAGGTATAGGTTGACCCAAGGAGGGGTGCTCAAGTTACCGGATTCCGTGAAGTGCTGGGTGGTCCATTCACTTTGATGAAGGGGGCTGCCTCGCTTCAGGTTTTGGCGGGTAACTTGCCGCACTCGTAGGTGTAAGTCGATGTACTACACCCCAGTTCTTGTGGGGAGGCGGAATTTTCAAAAACAATCAAGTTTGGTGAACAAACATCGACTAACAACAAGAATCGAAGCTAAACGATAACTAACCAAACATAAAGTTGTTCTTAACTACTATGCTTAGGGATTATACCTAATGAAAACGGTCCTTCGTCTTTACGATCTCCTTGTACTCCTCGGCCTTCTCTAGGTAGTAGACGATCCACCCGAGAGCAAAACTCCAAGCTAAACCTCTAAGCTTGAGGCAACTAACCTTCTTGGATTGCTAATCAAAGAAGCTAGGTGTAATATAGAGATGGTTATGGATTGATTAGTCTTACTAATCCTAGATCTCAACACATGAGGGTGAGGATTAGTCTTTTGAAGAGAGAGAGCTTGAGGAGAGAGAAGGTGAGAATGAATCTAATGAGAATAGTAAATCTATCATAATATATATGAACCTTTAATATTCATCCATAAAAGAAAACTAAAATGATGAATAATGAAGTTTCATAAATATCTAGTGGTGATTCATAACCATGACTCATTAAGCATTTATCATGCATTAATGATATGCATGAATCACCCTCATGACTCACTAAACTCATTTAATGCAAATGACACCTAAACCTCCTTAGTCATCACTTCTAGAAGCTTCTCGAGTAATTACGAGAACGCCCCTCCGATCCGTAAAAATACGGAAAAACTTTAGACTGTAAAAATCCAATAACTGGATACCAGTAACTGGCTTAAACCAAAGCCGACTGGTAAAAACTGTCCGAAAGTCGTACGCGCGTAAACGCACGTATGCGTCCGAACTCTTTGTCGCAAAACCCTGCAACCTCTATATCGTTTCGCCTGGAGTAGGAAACTCTCTGTGTGGGACTCTAGAGACTCGACTACTACGCTGGCAGTGGGTTTAACCACAGACCGCAAGCGGCACTAGCTGTACGTAACGGTCCCCAGGTAGTTGTCGATAAGAAGGCCGATGAGTATACCCATCCGAACTCCTACTGAGTCTGATGTGACAATCTCCATACAGTCCGGTCCGTTCGTCCAAGACTATCGCATATCGGGCCTAGGGGGGCGGCAAGCGTCAGTCCCCTAATAGCGGTATAAGTCGTGTCGGAGGGAAGCCCATTACACCCTGAGAAACTACTGGAACCTACCAGCAAATCTCGCTTGCCCTGGCCAGGGACTTTGCGTAATGGCTCTCTGACACAGCACGATATCTACTCCCAATACCGGGAGGGACGAATCCTATCTAACCGCCACTGCCTCCAAGTGCTCGGGACTGCACCCAACTGCTACCTGTTTGCACGACTCCTTTGAGCCGTGGTAGGGTAGCAATCTAAGAACAGTGGGACACACTCGAGGCGAAGTAGCAGTGTCAAGTCTGCGGACTACGCTGTACTCATGTCACCTGGGAACTGTTCACTGACGACTGGTATCAAACCAACCAACAGTTCCCTGTGAGTCCTGTCCGGTGTACCCATAACCTAACGAGCACCTGTATACTATCTCCAGTACGACGTACTGATGGCTGTGGGACAGACCATCTCCCCAACTGGGATGAGAAGCGTACACACTAGTCTACTCCGGAGTATCGATGCTCTGTCTCGATAATCCAACGACCAGGGACCTGAATAAGGATGTGCTTGTAGACTACCCAGCCCCCACTAGTGTGACTGCCATCACAACGCTGGTAGACAAGCAAGATCCTAAGAGCTCTATCAATACGTATACTCACATATTAAGATAGAAAAACCAAGTAGCATACTACCATGTTTAGCAAGACTGTTATATACATGTGAATATCCCAAGCTTCCATTAAGTAATATACAAGCTAGTATGATACAGTAATGGCCTTCTAAGGCATAAACACTAACAATCTCCCACTTGCACTAGGGCCATGTACTGGCATATCGCAGACCAATGATCTCGAGCAGCCTCTCGAACTGAATCTGAGGAAGGGCCTTCGTGAATGGATCAGCAATGTTCTCTTCTGAAGCAACTCTCCGAACCTCGATCTCCTGACGATCAATGATCTCCCTGATCAGGTGATACCGCCTCAAGATGTGTCTGGACTTCTGATGGGACCTTGGTTCCTTCGCTAAAGCTATAGCTCCGTTGTTGTCGCAATACAGAGGTATTGGATCAACTATGGTAGGAACCACCTGAAGTTCTGTTAGGAACTTCTTCATCCAGACTGCTTCTTTTGCGGCATCGCAAGCAGCTATATACTCCGCTTCCATCGTCGAGTCAGCAACGGTGTCCTGCTTGGAGCTCTTCCAGCACACCGCCCCTCCATTGAGGGTAAAGACATAACCCGACATGGACTTGGAATCGTCCTTATCACTCTGGAAGCCGGAATCAGCAAAGGCCTCCAACCTGAGGTCTTTTCCGCCGTAAACCAAGAACATCTCCTTAGTCCTCCTCAGGTACTTGAGAATGTTCTTTACTGCTATCCAGTGCTTCTCCCCTGGGTCTGACTGATACCGGCTTACCACGCTCAGTGCGTAAGCTACATCTGGTCTGGTACACAACATCGCATACATTATAGAGCCTACCGCAGAAGCGTAGGGTATAATAGACATGCGTTCCCTTTCCAAATCAGTCTTGGGAGACATCTCTTTGGAGAGGGTGATTCCGTGACAAGCCGGTAGATTACCGCGCTTTGAATCTTCCATACTGAATCTTTTCAGTACAGTGTCGATATACCTGGACTGTGAAAGTCCCAACATCCTCTTGGATCTATCACGATAGATCCGGATCCCCAGAATGTAAGAGGCATCACCCAGGTCTTTCATGGAGAACCTGTGTGATAAGAATCCTTTGACAGATTGTAGCATAGGAATGTCATTTCCTATCAATAGAATGTCATCCACGTACAAGACGAGGAATACGACACTTCTGGCCACAACTTTACTATATATGCACGGTTCATCTGGATTTTTGATAAAGTCATATTCTTTGACTGTCTCATCAAAACAGATGTTCCAACTCCGCGATGCCTGCTTTAGTCCATAAATGGACTTAAGCAACTTGCATACTTTCCCGCTGCTTCCACTCTGATTGAAACCCTCTGGCTGATCCATATAGACGCTCTCTTCTAAATTTCCATTCAGAAAAGCCGTCTTTACGTCCATCTGCCAGATTTCATAATCATGGAAGGCAGCAATAGCAAGAAGGACCCGAATGGATTTGAGCATAGCCACTGGAGAAAAGGTTTCGTCATAGTCCAAACCAGGTCTTTGACGAAAACCCTTTGCAACAAGTCTAGCCTTATAGGTTTCCACCTGTCCATCTACACCAATCTTTTTCTTGAAGATCCATTTGCATCCTATGGGTTTTACCCCATCTGGAGCAAAGTCCAAAGTCCATACTTTGTTGGTGTACATGGACTCCATCTCGGTCCGCATTGCATCTAGCCATCGTACCGAGTCGCCGCTCTGGAGGGCCTGCTGGAAGTCAGTAGGTTCATCATCATCTATGATGCAATCCTCTCTATCCCCGTCAATGAGAAAACCGTAGTATCTCTCAGGCGGATGAGACGGCCTACTACTCCTGCGGAGGGGTGCGGGAATGTTCTGTTCTTCTTGAACCTCTGGTTCTACCAAACTTTCAGCAGTAGTTTGTGGTTCTGGAATTTCTTCCAGTTCTATTTCGCTCCCACTTATTTCCTTTTCTAAAAACTGATTTTCCAGAAAATGGGCATTACGAGAAACAAAAACCTTTTGTTCCTCTGCGTAATAGAAATAATATCCCTTGGAGTTCTTTGGATATCCCACAAACATACATTTTACTGATCGTGCCTCGAGCTTGTCCACATGCTGCTTTTTAACAAAAGCTGGACATCCCCAAATCTTCATATGCTGAAGATGGGGTTTCTTCCCAGTCCACATCTGATATGGAGTGGTAGGCACAGTCTTGGTAGGAGCTCTGTTCAGAAGATATGCCGCTGATTCAAGCGCATAACCCCAGAAAGATCGCGGTAACTCAGTATTACTCATCATGGATCGTACCATATCCAATAGGGTTCGATTCCGTCTCTCCGATACACCGTTGTGCTGTGGAGTGTATGGAGGAGTAAGCTGAGAGAGAATTCCTTTCTCTTTTAGGTAACCTAGGAACTCGGCACTTAAGTATTCTCCACCTCGATCAGATCTTAGTGTCTTAATACTTTTGCCTGTTTGGTTTTCCGCTTCACTCTTGAATTCCAGGAATTTCTCAAAGGCCTCTGATTTATGCTTCATTAAGAAAACATATCCATACCTAGAGAAATCATCTGTAAAAGTAATGAAGTAGGAATAACCACCTCTTGCATGTGTAGACATTGGACCGCATACATCGCTGTGTATGAGTCCTAAGAGTTCGCTCGCTCTTACTCCTTGTCCAGTGAATGGAGTCTTTGTCATCTTTCCTTTGAGACAAGATTGACAAGTGTCATAAGTTTGATATTCGAACGTGTCCAAATATCCTTCTCTATGCAACTTAGTCAACCTTCTCTCATTGATGTGACCCAGTCTACAATGCCATAAGAAAGCTTTATTTAAATCTGGAGACTTTCTTTTTAGTGTGTTCTGGACATTGAAAATTTGGAGTTGGTTTAACACATATATGCCGTTATTTAGAGTACCGGACCCAATCAAACCATGATTAAGGTGGATGTTGACAACATCTCTCACAAACGTGAAATCATAACCTTTATTTGATAACAAGGAAACTGATATGATATTACACGTTAAGCTGGGTACAAAATAACAGTTATGTAAAACCAAAATGTGTCCACTCGTCAATCCTAGGTGATAATCCCCGACGGACGCAGCTCCCACGCTAGCTCCGTTAGCAACCCTGAGGATCATATCACCTTCCTTCAGCACTCTACGGTTTCTCAGTGCCTGCAATGAATTGCAAATATGAGATCCTGATCCGGTATCCAATACCCAGGAAGTAGAGTTGATCGACAGACAATTCTCAATTACAAACACACCTGAAGTCGAAGCCACAGCTTGCTTCGGTTCCTGGTTCTTGGCGTTCCACGCCTTGCAATCCTTCTTCCAGTGCCCTTTCCTGTGACAATGGAAGCACTCATCCAGGCCAACTACCGGTGCTGTAAACTTTTTCTTTCCCTTCTTTCCCACCTTACTAACACCTCCTCTAGGTCTGGGTGCGGCCTTCTTCTTCCTTCCTTTGGCCCTAGCCTTGGACCCGGAAGAAGATGAACCGCCAACAAACATAGCGGGTGTTTCCCTTGCCTTCTGCAAGGTGCCCTCTGCACTCCTTAACATGTTTAGGAGTTCCGCAAGTTCAACTTCTTTTCCTTGAAGATTGAAGTTGAGGATAAACTGGGCGTAGGTGGGAGGAAGGGACTGGAGAACAAGGTCTGTATAGAGCTCATTATCCAAAGTCGTCCCAAGGTCCGCGAGCTCTTCAATATAGCCGATCATCTGTAGGACATGTTCACCTACTGATGACCCGACAGCCAACCTCGCTCGAAACAATTTCTTAGAGGTCTCGTATCTTGCTATACGAGATTGCTCTCCATAAAGTTCCTTTGTATGGAGAAATATGCCATCTAGGGACATATCCTCGTGCCTCCTCTGATGTTCATTGTTCATCGAGGCAAGCACGATGCACTTGGCTCTCGCGCAATCTAAATCCCAGGTTTTGCGGATTTCCTTATCCGCATTGCTGGATTTGGGACCAAGGACAGCAGGTGCTGTAGCGGTGAGGACGTACCCCAGTTTGTCATAGGTCAAAGCCATCTTGACATTCCGCAGCCAATCTTTATAGTTTGGCCCCGTCAGTATATTTTTCTCTAAAAGTAACTTAAGTCCAGTCATTTTCAGGGTCGCTGCAATTAGGAGAGAGAGAAGAAAACTCTTTAGCATGATGCTCTTGCAAGTTTAGAGTGGTTTTTAGTTTATCTAAACTGGATGGCTCCCACTGTTTCTCGAATCCTTCCTCAAACCATAAAAGAAGAATTGGCCAAGACTATTCTCACCGTACAATACTTGCTTAACCGTTCAGCCAGGCCGGTGTCGATACTTCGAGGGAGGTTTTCCAACGCTTTCGCGAAGTTCCTTAATTAAATAACCTCTTTTCTCTGGGGGCGTAACCCCGCTGACACTTTTCTGGACACCTACTAGGTTTATAGCATTGATCGTTAAGCGACGAATATCCTGATAAGTAGCATATACTCACAGTAGGATCGGGATCCAAATATCATCGTATGATAATGTTGAAGGAATCCTACCAACATTCATCAAACTCCAAATGGTATGCATCTCTTTGCAAATTTCAGTTTCTTTAGAAATTCCCGATATAAGTTTTTGCCCCATGCTCTTATGACCTTGGCTTTGGTCAAAATGTCATAAGTCACATGTCAAGTTCTACCCGTCATTATCTTGTCAATTTGAACCCATCCGTATATACCCCTGACTTTGGTCAAATGATAATACGACTGTCCCAAATTAACTCATCTATCTTATGCAACAAATGAAAACCCAGTAGCTACCAAACACTATGCCTTGACTTTGGCCAAAATGCATAGCTTGAATACTACTGAATACCCAAATGAAACGACGGAGGGCTACGACTGGTTTTGGCGAAACCATAAACGTAGTGAACTTGATATAACCGAAGGAACCTGATAGCTTTTAAAAGGAGTGGTTAAAGCTCCGCATTTAAAAATATCTGTTTTAAAAATAACCGAGTGGTTTCTTTTAAATTGTTCCAACGATTGAAACTTTGGTTTGTTTTACTTTGCATTATAGATAATGCGTCCCATCATTAACCTATCATTGCAGAAAACAACGAAAATATAACGTCCTCTTATGCCATCCGCATTCGCCACGGGGTCCCGTCATCACCCGTTAGGTTACTTAACTAACGACAGAGCGGGGGCTGGGCTAGCGCGGGTGTAAAACATAAGTGACGTCTAAATAGCTATAATAAATATAGATATTTTACATTCGTCTGACGCAATGATATTCATTCCAGAACACAGATAAACAATATTGGATTTGCAAGCAATCTGTATTTCTTTTGAGCCTGCAAGAAAAGACAGATTACACAGTTGTGATGAATAGCCGTTTACCCCACCCTCGACCCCTACGAGTACGGCAAACTACCCACCCGGCAGTCTGTGTACCCCACCTTGGGTCAGTCCTAGGAGCAAAAACAGTAAAAAGAAATAATACAACGGTGGCTACAACCGCAACCTGGAAGTGCCCCGCGAAAATAATATTACAACAAATTACATTTACAACAAATGAATTAACCAATAACCCATTGCGAAACCCCGGCTATACACCACAACAGTCCAATACAGTTTATATGCACAAACAGATATAACCATTTCAGAAATGTGCAACCCCCTGCCAACCGACATACTAGCAGTTGGGGGAGGTTTACGAACACATTAAACAATCACAGATATAATCCAATACGCAAATACTGTACAATTCGATCGAATAAACAACATCAATATTGCTCCAAAATCTGCTCTGTTAAACAGTAACCTGAGCAATAATTAAATATTCCAGAAAACACTAAATATCACAGGGGACCCACACAAAAAATTTGGGATCATGACTCGGCAACTCGGCGGCGGAACCGCGGCGGATCGGTGGGATCCGCCGCGCTTCCGCGGCGCTTTAGCCGAGTCATGGGCCCAATTTTCTTGGGTGTTCTCCTGGACCCATGTCAAGCTTTCTGAACATCCCTGAAAAATTTTAGGACATCATTTTGGATTCGACAGAAACTGATTTTTATTAGGGTTTTCCGGCTTCGTTTTTCCGTTCGAAATTCGTACAAATTTGCAACTAGGTTATTTATTGTTTAGCGAGGCTCTGATACCACTGTAAGTCGATGTACTACACCCCAGTTCTTGTGGGGAGGCGGAATTTTCAAAAACAATCAAGTTTGGTGAACAAACATCGACTAACAACAAGAATCGAAGCTAAACGATAACTAACCAAACATAAAGTTGTTCTTAACTACTATGCTTAGGGATTATACCTAATGAAAACGGTCCTTCGTCTTTACGATCTCCTTGTACTCCTCGGCCTTCTCTAGGTAGTAGACGATCCACCCGAGAGCAAAACTCCAAGCTAAACCTCTAAGCTTGAGGCAACTAACCTTCTTGGATTGCTAATCAAAGAAGCTAGGTGTAATATAGAGATGGTTATGGATTGATTAGTCTTACTAATCCTAGATCTCAACACATGAGGGTGAGGATTAGTCTTTTGAAGAGAGAGAGCTTGAGGAGAGAGAAGGTGAGAATGAATCTAATGAGAATAGTAAATCTATCATAATATATATGAACCTTTAATATTCATCCATAAAAGAAAACTAAAATGATGAATAATGAAGTTTCATAAATATCTAGTGGTGATTCATAACCATGACTCATTAAGCATTTATCATGCATTAATGATATGCATGAATCACCCTCATGACTCACTAAACTCATTTAATGCAAATGACACCTAAACCTCCTTAGTCATCACTTCTAGAAGCTTCTCGAGTAATTACGAGAACGCCCCTCCGATCCGTAAAAATACGGAAAAACTTTAGACTGTAAAAATCCAATAACCGGATACCAGTAACTGGCTTAAACCAAAGCCGACTGGTAAAAACTGTCCGAAAGTCGTACGCGCGTAAACGCACGTATGCGTCCGAACTCTTTGTCGCAAAACCCTGCAACCTCTATATCGTTTCGCCTGGAGTAGGAAACTCTCTGTGTGGGACTCTAGAGACTCGACTACTACGCTGGCAGTGGGTTTAACCACAGACCGCAAGCGGCACTAGCTGTACGTAACGGTCCCCAGGTAGTTGTCGATAAGAAGGCCGATGAGTATACCCATCCGAACTCCTACTGAGTCTGATGTGACAATCTCCATACAGTCCGGTCCGTTCGTCCAAGACTATCGCATATCGGGCCTAGGGGGGCGGCAAGCGTCAGTCCCCTAATAGCGGTATAAGTCGTGTCGGAGGGAAGCCCATTACACCCTGAGAAACTACTGGAACCTACCAGCAAATCTCGCTTGCCCTGGCCAGGGACTTTGCGTAATGGCTCTCTGACACAGCACGATATCTACTCCCAATACCGGGAGGGACGAATCCTGTCTAACCGCCACTGCCTCCAAGTGCTCGGGACTGCACCCAACTGCTACCTGTTTGCACGACTCCTTTGAGCCGTGGTAGGGTAGCAATCTAAGAACAGTGGGACACACTCGAGGCGAAGTAGCAGTGTCAAGTCTGCGGACTACGCTGTACTCATGTCACCTGGGAACTGTTCACTGACGACTGGTATCAAACCAACCAACAGTTCCCTGTGAGTCCTGTCCGGTGTACCCATAACCTAACGAGCACCTGTATACTATCTCCAGTACGACGTACTGATGGCTGTGGGACAGACCATCTCCCCAACTGGGATGAGAAGCGTACACACTAGTCTACTCCGGAGTATCGATGCTCTGTCTCGATAATCCAACGACCAGGGACCTGAATAAGGATGTGCTTGTAGACTACCCAGCCCCCACTAGTGTGACTGCCATCACAACGCTGGTAGACAAGCAAGATCCTAAGAGCTCTATCAATACGTATACTCACATATTAAGATAGAAAAACCAAGTAGCATACTACCATGTTTAGCAAGACTGTTATATACATGTGAATATCCCAAGCTTCCATTAAGTAATATACAAGCTAGTATGATACAGTAATGGCCTTCTAGGGCATAAACACTAACAGTAGGGGTCTAGGATTTCATTGCACATGCCATCCACACGACCAGGGAAACGTCGGGTTTTTCAGTTGTGGCTCAAAGGAAACCCGGGGCTCCCAGATTATCTGTATTGTTCTGTGATGCTTATTACCTTTCTGTGATGTTGCATTTATCATGCCTGGGACGATTGTTATATATATTTATATATACTAGTAGATGTTGTATATGTTTTGCACCCGCGCTAGCCCAGTCCCCGCTCTATCGTTAGTTAAGTAACCTAACGGGTGATGACGGGACCCAGTGGCGAATGCGGATGGCATATACGTACATTTTATTTTCGTTCTTTTCTGGTGTGATTAATTGATGGGACTGTGTTGATTCTTATCAATGCAAGGAAAACAAACCTATATATCTGATGTTGTTGGAACCATGTTTTTAAAAACTGACATTACAGACGTACGCTTTTGCTTTGTATCGTGGTATTCAGTTTGGAATATCCTGTACCTCATTCGACGAGGCAAGGGCCGAGATCCCTTCATCGGGAGTGACCCTTTGGGCAGAAGTTTGCGTCAACGTAATAACTTCACTATAGTCGATTACTTTTTACTTTGCATCGTGGTATTCAGTTTGGAATATGCTGCACCTCATTCGACGAGGAAAGAGCCGATATCCCTTCACCGGGAGTGACCTCTTTAGCAAAAGTTTTCGCCACTATATATTTATAAAACCACTTGGATTCCTTCAACGATATCAAGTTCATTACGTTAAAGGTTTTTCGCCAAAAACCAGCCGTAGCCCTCCGTCATTTCAGAAAAGCAGCGCCTAGTATCCGTGCTATGTTTGTTGGCTTCCGTCAAGGCATAGTGTGCGGTAGCTATGTGTTACTTTTCTGTAGCATGGATATGCATTAATCTAGGACAGTCGTGCAGCCTTGTTGGCATCCGTCAAGGGTGAGTACGGGTGGGTCTAGATTAATCAGGACAATGACGGGTAGAACTTGACTTGCAACTTATGATTTGTTGGCATCCGTCAAGGTCATAAGCAGCTTGAGGTAAAAATCATATCGGGAGTTTCAAACATACAGGAAACTTGCCAGGCATGCGCATACCTTCTGGAGTATGGTGACTTGAGTGGCTTCCATCAAGTTATCATGCGATGATAGTTGGATCCCGATTCCCACTGATGAGTTGGTTTACTCCTCGGGTGATTCCGACTAATTCTTTTTTCAGGTTTGGAGGAGAATTTGAGGATACAGTGGGAGACATTCAGGTTAGAGTGCACGCAGAGTGTTTCTTTTCTCTCTCTCTCTCTCTCTCTGGCATCGACCATGGCCCGACCCTAGACTATGACTCAGTGACCAAGTTAACCGAACTTTCTTAAAAACACTGGCTTTTGGATTGTCCAAGTTACATACATCATTGCCACTCCTTCTTTTACCCTTTGCCTTTCTCCAGAACACCCAGTATCATTATGGATATCCACTTCTATTGGATAAAACCATCGTATGGTTATATACGAACTCAAAGGAACTTTTTCGGGGATGGTTTCTGGTTCTGGAGAAAATGAATAGGACTATTCAGTTGTCTTTTCCTTTTACCTTCTCACAGGTTGTGAGGGCTCCTAGGATTAGGAGACCGTACACCTATTACGCTTATTGGATAGTCTTCTTCCAAATCATAGGTAGGTGCCGAACGGTAGAGAATGAAGAAAACCAATTAGCCTAATTGTGGTATATAGAAGGTAATAAGTAAAGACAAATATAGGGATCAGAAAGAGGGCAAAGTAAAATGTGACTTCTATTCACGACCAAACCAAGTCTTTCATCGCCACTCCTACTTCACCTTTGTATTTCTCCAGAACACTCCGTATCACTACGAACATCCAATTCCATTGGATAAATCCATCGTATGGTTATATACGTACTCGAAGGAACATTTTCGAGGATGGATTCTGGTTCAGGAGAAATTGGAATAAGGTTTATTCAGTTGTCTTTTATCTTTACCTTCTCTCAGGTTATGAGCACTCCAAGGATTAGGAGAGTATACCTATTACGCTTATTGGATAGTCTTCTTCCAAACCATAGGCTGGTGTCGAACGGTAGGGAAGAAAGAAAACCATTTAAGCCTAACGAAGGTGTACAGAAGGTGACGACTAAAGACAAATAAAGGGATTTGGAGAGATGGCAAGGAAAGATATGGTTTCAGTCATGAATCCGGATAATGGAAGAGGCATTACTAGGAATACCAGGATACCCTTATAAAACATTTTAATGTTTCAGTTTCACTATGCGTTGTTAATTGAAAACTGATTTCCCAATTAGGTCTTTACTCCAGGGTATGTATTTACCAGGTTTGATCCTCACATCTGTATGGTTTTACAGATGATGAGTGGGAATAAGTTATTAGGAGTTAGGTTATCATCCTCATTATATCGGAATTCGTTGTAATTGGTGATAATTGAGAAAATCGCCTGGGTTGTTTGCCGGACGGCAAGTATTTGGTTTTGAATATCCGTTGTTATGCACCAATTTCAAACTGATATATCTGTACGTTTATTTTTATAAAGTGAGATATAGCCTTTTGAAATTATATCCATGATATTTACCTATATCAGTTGATGGTTAGGTAAGGAGCATTCAACAGCGGTGTAAGTCTTCATAACTATAGTACAGTTTTCAACCTACGACGCACAGGGTTTGAGTTATTAAACTCAGGGGACTTGTACAAAGTATTGTATATTGCCCAGCGTCCATGAGGACAAAGGGCTTGGTCCTCATACTATATTCTGTTTACTTGTGACTTCTCAAGTTTTGGACAAGTGTTTCGTAGAAATACAAGGTCCAAGTTTGAGAAGTTATAGGTACAAGAATAAAGTAGAGAACCAGGTGTCGCAAGTATCGGGATTCTTCAACGTGGTCGAAGATGTAGATACTTGTATGAGGTATTCAGTTGATAGTAATGGTTTTGAGAAACTTGTTTCTTTTTTCAGGTTACTCATAATTGGATGTACTCCTAAGTTGAGTAATGTTGATCGGCCTCTCTCCATTTAGTTTACATGCACTGGAGACAGCTGCATGATTTGAATCTGGTTCCAATTAAATTAGTGCTTTTGTTTCTATATTAGATATATATAGAATCAATTTATATCTTAACGATGTTAAGGTATAGGGAGTCGTCCGGCTGATGCTTGAAACCAGAATCCGGATAAACTCAAGGCACGTTTTAGTAATGGTTGTTTGTGGGTTATCCCGGGTTTTGACGAGGGTTAACTTTCTACCATCTGGAAGATCAATAGTGATATTGTTCTTGACTCGCCACAGTTTTAGTAAAATGGACCTTTTCAGAAAAACAGAAGTGGGAGTATGGTAGAACTGGAAGAGATTCCAGAACCGCAAACGATTACCGGAAATTTAATATGACCTAAAGATTCAATCTGGATGGATATTCCATTCGCCTCTCCGCAGATATGGTGGGTAACCTCAGGCACCCGGGAGGCACTTCGGTAGCCTCAAGGACGGTGCCAGGGAGGTTCTTGTTTACCCAGACTTGACACTACTGTTGTTCCAGACTATGAGACCCGGTAGGAGGATAAGTATAACGTCGTTCTACACTAGTTTTAGAAGTGCACGTGTATATGACTCTGCCAGAGGGTTTTCGTAGTCAGTAGGAGCAGTGGAAGCGTAGTGGACAAGTGGCTTATGTCTATTTATAGACTAAAGCAGATATAGCGGAGATAGATCATCTAATTTTTGATGTGACAGTCATAGGCTTTGACTTTATCAGAATAGGCGATGGATCTATTAAGAAGGTAGTAGGGTGTGATGTCCTGGTATTTGGATGACATACACAAAGTAGGAAGTGAAATTCCCATACTACGATCGGTTATACTTTGGTTGTCACACGGTGTTTTCTCCACATAGGTTATGGATATAATGTCAGGCATTCTGGTAACTAGATCTATGGTTTTAGATCTAGATTTGGGAAGTGTCCCAATCTGGGTACTTAGACAGTATTCTAAAGGTGTTTTAGAATGGACGACTCCTGGCATGGTGGTGTACCTGCAGGTGATGGAGTCACCCTCTCTAAAGGTGTCTTACAGACTGAAGGGGAGAGAGATGTGCATGATTGGCATATCACTTGCTTAAGCAATTGAGTCAATCATGACATGTCAAGTACCACACCAGATGTTGTTTTTGCACTAGATACAATAAGTTGATATATTAATCCAATCCTGGAGAAAAACGAATGGAAGCAGTTAATGAACATAAGTGGATGTTCTAGGGATTTGATAACGGCAGCCTCCTTCTGGAAACGGTTATCATTTCAGGCTTCCAAGGTGACCTGGATGACAGAGTGACTATCAGAGTTATAGTTTTCTCTCTGACGAGGGACAGTATGTTGGACAGGTAGTCCAAGCAGATACTGAGGAAGGTATGGTGACGTATACTGATTGAGTTCGGTAGACGATACAGTCTAAGAAGTTTGCTGGATTTGGAGTTTATTTGTGAACTGGGTCCCATCAGATATCCAGAAATATTCTAAGACGGGTATTGCTCATTTCGGGAGATAGTTTTCTCCGCGAAGTTGAGATAAAGAGAGACACAGAAAGAAATACTGGAGCGGATCCACTCACTGTGGCTATTTATAGAACGCAATATTTTTACAAACAAGGTTTGTGAAACTGATTAGTAGAGGAGTTGGGTGTTCGGTATCACACAGGCTGTGAGTATGCGACATCGCTGTAACCCTTCGAAAATCGTTTAGGCAGTTTTTCGGTAATCGGCAAATTTTTCGGCTTTTTCCGTAAAAAGTCAAAATTGATATTTTTCATTGTAGACCTAATTATACAAAATTTAAATAAGATATTACTATAATTTTGTCACTAAAATGTCATTTATAATTATCTAGTTAAATAAAAAAAAAATTCGTAATTAATTATTTTTTTATTATTTTAAGCCTTTTTAAATACATTTAATTAGAGATAAATACAAATTTAATTAGGTAAATTTCTTAATTAGGAGTCTTTATAAGCTAAAATATGGTGTTAATAAAATTATATCATGTCTTGCAAACTTTTAGATTTTTGGTGGGAAAATTATGAAAAAATGGCTTAAAAGGGGGGTTTTTTTGGAAAAAATTGAAATGAAAAGCATTAAATGATATCTTATGATGTTTGTTTGACCTAGAAACTTCTCAAAAAATCCACAAACCCCCTCCTCAAGCTCAGGCCGAGCCTCCCCTCCTTCAGCCCTCATTTTTTTCCATTTTCTTTCTTCAAAAATCCATGAAAAAGTGCACAAAATCCACAAAAAATGCACATTTTTCTTCTCTAATTCAAATCAAAACCCTAGGCCACCTCTTTCCCACCCTAAATTGTTTCAAAACATGATGAAAGGAGGCTTCTTGGAGACTTGATCAAGCTAGGGTTCAAGCTTGAGAGGTGAAAATTCTAAACTAGTTGCAAATTGGTAGTTTGTTTATGCTAAATTAGATGTTTAAAGTATTAATTTAGTGTAAATCCTTGTTCATGAAAAATCAAGAGAAGGTTTTGGATTTTTATAAATTAGGATTTGTAGCATAATGGTTGGATTATGTTAGGGATGGTTGTCTAATTGATTAGAATGGTTAATGGTGAAATTATATGCTTACTAAATCGACAAATTTCAATGTTTGTATCAAATCGGCTAGAACTTCGCTTACTAGATTTTTGTAGAAAATAGAATGCGGTCAATTTGCGTTAGGTTAGCAATATTATTAGCTTCGTATAGGATTATTAGAATGCGCGAACGCGGGGTTTCGTCTAGTCGGGTGGTAGTTTGTCGATTTCCCCGAAATGACGATTTTTGTTAAAGGATTGCGATTTTCGTGCGTTTTTCCGCGCACCGAGTGCATGCTATGATTATTTTGTGAGCGTCGATATTTGTATAATGTGACTTGCATCGTTTAGGGTTATGTAATCTTATGCTTGATGTTGTGCAAATTTAGGATCGATCGGGGAAACTTCGGATACGGCGCGAAAAGGCAAGGCGGTGGCCGGATCGGATTAGCGGGGATTTCAGGTGAGTAGATGTATTCATCTATGGGGGAATCGTCTGGATGGCGTGAGGCGCCCCCCCCCCTAGTTAGGATTACCCTACTTTATGCAAGATTTATATTGTTAGATAGCTTACCCCTTTATGTACATTGCATACCCTCACAGCTAACCGTATGCTAGATTGCATGGACATTCATCTTCATATATGTGATATCACTTCGTAGGACACGAACACCATTACCATTGGCATCTGTTGCACGCGCACTATTCATGTGACACACACGCCTTTGGTAATTGACATGCCACGTGCACGATAGAACCTGTTTATCTTAATATCATCACCTGCATTCATACTTGATATATGAAACTGCATCGCATGCACATATCTCGCATCGTCATCATATTCACATAGAACTCTAGCCAAAATTTACATCATACACATTGATATCATAGACATTCGTCATATATATAACATGTGGACATTATGATTTTCTTGAAGATTTCAGTTTTTGCTGCGATTTCTGGATTTTTGGGGAAAACCGCAAGAATTTAACAAAAGCTTATATTTATCATTTTTAAAACAAAGTTGCGGTTTTCTCGTGATGTATGTGTCGTCCACCATGAGTTTTCATGTTTTTTGTTGGATTTCGAGACCCGATTCGAGGAGTGGATGAACCGTCTCGGGTACATGGTGGGCCCGGTATGGTACCCCGGGGCAAGAAGATCGAGTTGTAGACGATGAGCCTGGCAGGGGAAGACTACCTACCGGTGATGTCTGGCGCGGCGGATATCCGGAGGATACCGACCGTTGTCGTGAGATTTATGATATGGGCCGATCCGGACTGACGGAGCCCGACATTGAGACAGATATGATTCCTATTTGGTGTCGATGCTTGACACGGGTTTTCTGAGGATTTCTTGATGATATTTAGCTATTATGCAGACATTCGTTTTCTAAAAGTTAAGAATGCAGTAACATTAACATTTAAAACACTTAAAGAGTTAGAAAAGATATTGCATACATGTGCATGCATACTAGAGTTATTATATCACATATGGACATGCATGTTGTGGTGCATTGCGTGCATTCTTACGATTGCCTTATTAGATGTTATATTTACTCACGAGCTGGCAACTCACCCCCGTTGTGCCACAGTGTCTTGCAGGTCGGACCCGTCAGTCTTGTAGCGGCGGGCTATCTTGTCATCAGTTCCTTTTGCTCAGACTCGCGACATCGCCCGTAGGTGGGTTGCGAGTATACTTTATTTCTTTTTGCTTTATCATTGTATCTAGTACTCTCCATCTACCACTTGTATTGTATATGCGACCTAGTGATGAGACTAAGAGATTTGTATATTTGTGGTTTCTTTTGGGTCGAGCTCACTTGAGCCGACGTGTGTTTTCTGGTATTTGCATCTCTTTTATGCTCTTTTTCTTGATATTACTATTATATTGCATGTGGTTGTGATCCGCCTTGGGCGAAGAGCTAGCTCCCGCTTGGGGATGCCATTTTTATAATTACAGGTTTATTATTTTGTTGTACCCATTTTGGGGGATAGAAAATACAGGGGAGACTTTGCCGAAATTTTCGGGAATTCTTGATGTTTTAAAAAGGGATTCTATGCAACTTAATTGATTTCAAAACCGTTTTCATTTAAGGTTTTCCTTCACTCTCTTTGATTTTGGGTTAGATTTCTGGGCTTTGGCTGACTTAGGTTACGGTACGCCTTTAGACGTCTCGTAATCTAAGTGCCAGTCACGTTACGTACTTTTGGGTCGTGACAAAGTTGGTATCAGAGCGTAGGTTTTACCTTTCTGAGTGTAGGACGACCTTGGTAGATGGAGTAGGTGACTTAAGCAGAGTGGCGTAGCGTGGGTATGATCCGCGGCATACTTACGATACGGTACTCCGCCTAAGTGACCTTAGGACATAATTGCTTGTATTTCCTTTCTTGATTCCTTGCATTCCTTGATTCAATTGCAATGATCTTATCAGTCCTGTTTCTTATTCCAGCTTCGATGCCGCCAAAGACTACGAGAGCTCAGCGGGCTGCCGCTAGGGATGAGATTCGAGCGGGCTCGTCTGAGGCGAGGATCGAGCGGGAGGATACGCCTACCCCTCAGGGTCATACTGATCCGCCTTATCCTGACCGTATTGCCAGATTAGAGGCCGGCATGCAAGAGTTGCGGCAGATGATGGAATCTTTAGTTGAGTCCAGCCGGGCACAGAGATCCGAGGACGTTCCTTCCACCGCACAGACCACGATTGTACCTGCTGCACAGATGGTCACTCCTGCTGCTACTACAGAGACTATCCCTGTTTCACTACAGGAGTTCATGAGATTGAGACCTCCAGCTTTTACCGGTACAGATGCGACAGAGGATCCACAGGCATTTCTTGATAGGATGGCTCGGATTTATCGTTCGTTGAGGTGTTCTGATGATAGATTGGCGGAATTTGCGAGTTTTCGTCTGGAGGGTCTTGCCCAGACATGGTACGACTCAGTAGAGAGAGGCCGAGCTGCAGGTCTTCCTTCTATGACCTGGGATGAGTTTACATCTGCATTTCTTGCCCGTTTTCTTCCGGAGAGTGTCCGAGATGCTCGAGCCCGTAGTTTTGAGTCTTTGCGCAAGACTCCTGGGATGACAGTATCGGAGTATGATATACAGTTTACCCAGTTGTCTCGATATGCTCCGTACCTAGTCGACACGGAAGAGAAGAGAATAAAGAGGTTTGTGCGAGGGCTTGATACACAGCTATTCCTTGCCATCGGCACCCAGCATTTTGACACATACGCAGCCGCGATGGATGCAGCCTTACTATTGGAGGAGCGTATTGCTGAGACTCCGGTCGTTTCTGGGCCGAAGAGGATCCGTACTGATACGCCAGCTCAGCGGCAGATGGGCAGACACCGCGATAGATTATTTCAGGGAGATGGCGGAGGCAGAGGATTGAAACGAGGTCAGTTATTTGGCTCATATCCACAGACCCAGCAGTCGTCTCCAGGATGTTTTCGGTGTGGGAGTCAGTACCACCGTATCAGAGACTGTACCATGGGACGTCCGGGCACGGCGACAGTCCCGCATGTGACTTTACCACCCTCACCACCTTCTCAGAGAGCTTTACTTCCTACTCCTGATGATGCTTCACGCCAGCCAGATGCTTCTAGAGGCCGTGGGCGTGGCGGTCCGGTTCAGAGAGGTCGAGGCGACAGAGGCAGAGGCAAAGGCCGAGGTAGAGCCAGAGGACAGCCAGCTATTAGCGGTGGACAGGCCCGAGTGTTCGCGTTGACTCCTCAGGATGCACAGGCATCCAATGCCGTCGTGACAGGTACTCTGCCAGTATGTTCTTTTGATGCACGGGTATTATTTGATCCAGGCTCCACACATTCCTATGTTTCCACGTATTTTGCACCGAGGTTGGGCCGAGAGTCTTCTCCGTTAGATCAGCCGCTTGTCGTTATTACCCCGGTAGGCGAGTCTTTTGTTGCCCGTTTTGTATATCGATCGTGTTCCGTTCGTATCGGGGAGAGAGATTCTTCAGTAGATTTGATTCTCCTCGATACGCTAGACTTTGACGTTCTTCTTGGTATGGACTGGCTAGCCACCTGTTATGCATCCGTGGACTGCCGTGAAAAGGAAGTCAGATTCAGTTTTCCTGGTGAGCCGGTTCTTATTATTCAGGGAGATCGTAGCGCTACCCTTCCCAGCTTGATTTCATCTCTTCGCGCTGGTCAGCTCTTAAGAAAAGGGTGTCAGGGATTCTTAGCCTATGTTTGTGATACTAGCTCCACAGAGGTTCCGTTGGACCAGGTCCCTGTTGTGAGAGAGTTTCCTGATGTATTCCCTGATGAGCTGCCTGGTCTGCTACCAGAGCGCGAGATTGAGTTCTGTATTGACTTGATCCCTGGCACGGGGCCTATTTCTATACCTCCTTATCGGATGGCCCCGGCGGAGCTGAGAGAGCTAAAGGATCAGTTACAGGACTTGCTGGACAAAGGGCTTATCCGACCGAGTGTGTCACCTTGGGATGCTCCCGTCTTGTTTGTTAAGAAGAAGGACGGAAGTATGCGTTTATGCATTGATTATCGTCAGCTGAACCGGGTTACTGTGCGGAACAGGTATCCCCTACCCCGCATTGATGACTTATTTGATCAGCTCCAGGGTGCAGGGTTCTTCTCGAAGGTTGATTTACAATCAGGTTATCACCAGTTGCGGGTTCGGAAGGAGGATATTCCGAAGACCGCCTTCCGTACTCGTTATGGTCATTATGAGTTCTTGGTGATGTCGTTCGGGCTCACCAATGCCCCTGCAGCTTTTATGGATTTGATGAACCGCGTATTCAGGCCGTATCTCGATCAGTTCATCATTGTGTTCATTGACGACATTTTGGTTTATTCTCGGAGCCGGGAGGAGCATGAGCAGCACTTACGTATCACATTGCAGACTTTGAGGGAGCATCAGCTGTTCGCCAAATTTTCCAAGTGTGCATTCTGGTTAGACAGTGTCGACTTCTTGGGTCATGTGGTGATGAGAGATGGTATTTGCGTGGACCCGAAGAAGATCGAGGCAGTTCAGCGTTGGCCTAGACCAGTATCGGTTACAGAGGTTCGCAGTTTTCTAGGTCTGGCCGGCTATTATCGACGTTTCGTCCAGGATTTCTCCCGCATTGCTGCACCGTTGACCGGGTTGACCCGGAAGGGGGTTCCTTTTGATTGGACCCCGGCATGTGAGGATAGCTTCCAGCAGTTGAAGACTCGTCTGACTACTGCACCAGTGTTAGCATTGCCTTCAGGATCAGGCGGGTTCGTCGTATATTGTGATGCTTCTCGAGTAGGGCTGGGATGTGTATTGATGCAGCACGACAGAGTTATCGCGTATGCTTCTCGGCAGCTGAGGAAACACGAGCAGAACTACCCCACCCATGATTTAGAGATGGCTGCAGTGGTGTTTGCACTCAAGATCTGGAGACATTACCTATACGGTGAGTCGTGCCAGATATTCACTGACCACAAAAGTTTGAAATATATCTTCCAGCAGCGAGATTTGAACTTGAGGCAGCGCCGTTGGATGGAGTTGGTGAAGGATTATGACTGCGAGATTTTATACCATCCGGGCAAGGCGAATGTGGTGGCTGATGCTTTGAGTAGGAGGCCCGGAAGTAGCTTATCTTGTTTGAGCGCAGTACAGATGCAGTCGACGGCGGATTGGCAGGCGTTATGTGATAGCAGAGTGCAGTTCGAGTTCACTCCTACAGGGGACAGCTAGCCCATTTCAGAGCACGCCCACAGTTACTTGACCGTATCCGTGAGGCACAGTCCTGCGATGCCCGTATTTTAGAGATTATTGAGCAGATTCGGCAGGGCAGAGTTTCTGAGTTCATGATTGATGATCAGGGGATACTTCGATTTGGGACTCGACTGTGTGTGCCAGATTCAGAGGGACTGAGGCGTGATATTCTCGAGGAGGCACATAGATCAGTATACAGTGTTCACCCAGGTTCCACCAAGATGTACCGTGATTTGAGAGAGGTTTACTGGTGGGACGAGATGAAGAAGGATATTACAGACTTTGTGTCGAGATGCCTGACTTGTCAGCAAGTCAAGGCCGAGCACCAGAGGCCAGCCGGCGAGTTACAGCCTTTGCCCATCCCTGAGTGGAAGTGGGAGCAGGTCTCCATGGACTTCGTTGTCGGTCTACCCAGGACTAGTCGAGGGTGCGACTCTATTTGGGTGATTGTGGATCGACTGACGAAAGCGGCTCACTTCCTTCCGGTGAAGACCACTTTTGGATTTTCTCAGTACGCCCAGGTTTATATTGATGAGATAGTGTGACTGCATGGTGTTCCGACTTGCATCGTGTCCGACCGTGGCACCCAGTTTACCAGCCGATTGTGGCAGAAACTACAGGAAGCTTTGGGCACCCGATTGAGTTTTAGCACAGCCTTTCATCCTCAGACTGACGGTCAGTCGGAGCGTACGATTCAGACTCTTGAGGACATGCTCAGAGCTTGTGTTTTGGATTTCGGTGGTAGCTGGGATCGTCATTTGCCTTTGATCGAGTTTTCCTACAATAATAGCTTCCAGGAGACGATTCAGATGGCACCTTTCGAGGCTTTATATGGGAGGAGATGTCGATCGCCGGTATGTTGGACAGAGCTCAGGGAGAGCAGTATTTTGGGGCCGCAGATCGTACAGGAGACGACCGAGAAGATACAGCTGATTCGAGACAGGATGAGAGCGGCACAGAGTAGGCAGAAATCATATGCTGACAGGCGCCGTCGCCGACTCGAGTTCGCTGTTGGCGATCATGTTTTCCTGAAGGTCTCTCCGATGAAGGGTGTGATGAGATTTGGGCGGAAAGGGAAACTGAGCCCTAAATATGTTGGTCCTTTCGAGATTCTAGAGCGTGTTGGTCCAGTCGCTTATCGGTTAGCTCTTCCGCCCAGCTTCCCTGATGTTCACCCCGTATTCCATGTCTCGATGCTCCGCAAGTACCTTCATGATCCCTCCCAGGCGATTCAGCACCAGACGATCCAGCTAGAGCGTGACCTTTCTTTCACCGAGCAGCCGGTTGTCATCTTGGATCGGCAGGTGAAGAAATTGAGGTCGAAGGTCATACCGTCCGTCAAGGTCCTTTGGCGTGGCCCGAACAGCGAGGAGGTCACCTGGGAGACCGAGGTCGAGATGAGGAAGAGATATCCCCATCTTTTTGAAGGTACGCGTAGTTAAATTTTAAATTCGGGGACCGAATTTCTTTAAGGGGGGAAGATTGTAACCCTTCGAAAATCGTTTAGGCAGTTTTTCGGTAATCGGCAAATTTTTCGGCTTTTTCCGTAAAAAGTCAAAATTGATATTTTTCATTGTAGACCTAATTATACAAAATTTAAATAAGATATTACTATAATTTTGTCACTAAAATTTCATTTATAATTATCTAGTTAAATAAAAAAAAATTTCGTAATTAATTATTTTTTTATTATTTTAAGCCTTTTTAAATACATTTAATTAGGGATAAATACAAATTTAATTAGGTAAATTTCTTAATTAGGAGTCTTTATAAGCTAAAATATGGTGTTAATAAAATTATATCATGTCTTGCAAACTTTTAGATTTTTGGTGGGAAAATTATGAAAAAATGGCTTGAAAAGGGGGTTTTTTTGGAAAAAATTGAAATGAAAAGCATTAAATGATATCTTATGATATTTGTTTGACCTAGAAACTTCTCAAAAAATCCACAAACCCCCTCCTCAAGCTCAGGCCGAGCCTCCCCTCCTTCAGCCCTCATTTTTTTCCATTTTCTTTCTTCAAAAATCCATGAAAAAGTGCACAAAATCCACAAAAAATGCACATTTTTCTTCTCTAATTCAAATCAAAACCCTAGGCCACCTCTTTCCCACCCTAAATTGTTTCAAAACATGATGAAAGGAGGCTTCTTGGAGACTTGATCAAGCTAGGGTTCAAGCTTGAGAGGTGAAAATTCTAAACTAGTTGCAAATTGGTAGTTTGTTTATGCTAAATTAGATGTTTAAAGTATTAATTTAGTGTAAATCCTTGTTCATGAAAAATCAAGAGAAGGTTTTGGATTTTTATAAATTAGGATTTGTAGCATAATGGTTGGATTATGTTAGGGATGGTTGTCTAATTGATTAGAATGGTTAATGGTGAAATTATATGCTTACTAAATCGACAAATTTCAATGTTTGTATCAAATCGGCTAGAACTTCGCTTACTAGATTTTTGTAGAAAATAGAATGCGGTCAATTTGCGTTAGGTTAGCAATATTATTAGCTTCGTATAGGATTATTAGAATGCACGAACGCGTGGTTTCGTCTAGTCGGGTGGTAGTTTGTCGATTTCCCCGAAATGACGATTTTTGTTAAAGGATTGCGATTTTCGTGCGTTTTTCCGCGCACCGAGTGCATGCTATGATTATTTTGTGAGCGTCGATATTTGTATAATGTGACTTGCATCGTTTAGGGTTATGTAATCTTATGCTTGATGTTGTGCAAATTTAGGATCGATCGGGGAAACTTCGGATACGGCGCGAAAAGGCAAGGCGGTGGCCGAATCGGATTAGCGGGGATTTCAGGTGAGTAGATGTATTCATCTATGGGGGAATCGTCTGGATGGCGCGAGGCGCCCCCCTTAGTTAGGATTACCCTACTTTATGCAAGATTTATATTGTTAGATAGCTTACCCCTTTATGTACATTGCATACCCTCACAGCTAACCGTATGCTAGATTGCATGGACATTCATCTTCATATATGCGATATCACTTCGTAGGACACGAACACCATTACCATTGGCATCTGTTGCACGCGCACTATTCATGTGACACACACGCCTTTGGTAATTGACATGCCACGTGCACGATAGAACCTGTTTATCTTAATATCATCACCTGCATTCATACTTGATATATGAAACTGCATCGCATGCACATATCTCGCATCGTCATCATATTCACATAGAACTCTAGCTAAAATTTACATCATACACATTGATATCATAGACATTCGTCATATTTATAACATGTGGACATTATGATTTTCTTGAAGATTTCAGTTTTTGCTGCGATTTCTGGATTTTTGGGGAAAACCGCAAGAATTTAACAAAAGCTTATATTTATCATTTTTAAAACAAAGTTGCGGTTTTCTCGTGATGTATGTGTCGTCCACCATGAGTTTTCATGTTTTTTGTTGGATTTCGAGACCCGATTCGAGGAGTGGATGAACCTTCTCGGGTACATGGTGGGCCCGGTATGGTACCCCGAGGCAAGAAGATCGAGTTGTAGACGATGAGCCTGGCAGGGGAAGACTACCTACCGGTGATGTCTGGCGCGGCGGATATTCGGAGGATACCGACCGTTGTCGTGAGATTTATGATATGGGCCGATCCGGACTGACGGAGCCCGACATTGAGACAGATATGATTCCTATTTGGTGTCGATGCTTGACACGGGTTTTCTGAGGATTTCTTGATGATATTTAGCTATTATGCAGACATTCGTTTTCTAAAAGTTAAGAATGCAGTAACATTAACATTTAAAACACTTAAAGAGTTAGAAAAGATATTGCATACATGTGCATGCATACTAGAGTTATTATATCACATATGGACATGCATGTTATGGTGCATTGCGTGCATTCTTACGATTGCCTTATTAGATGTTATATTTACTCACGAGCTGGCAACTCACCCCCGTTGTGCCACAGTGTCTTGCAGGTCGGACCCGTCAGTCTTGTAGCGGCGGGTTATCTTGTCATCAGTTCCTTTTGCTCAGACTCGCGACATCGCCCGTAGGTGGGTTGCGAGTATACTTTATTTCTTTTTGCTTTATCATTGTATCTAGTATTCTCCATCTACCACTTGTATTGTATATGCGACCTAGTGATGAGACTGAGAGATTTGTATATTTGTGGTTTCTTTTGGGTCGAGCTCACTTGAGCCGACGTGTGTTTTCTGGTATTTGCATCTCTTTTATGCTCTTTTTCTTGATATTACTATTATATTGCATGTGGTTGTGATCCGCCTTGGGCGAAGAGCTAGCTCCCGTTTGGGGATGCCATTTTTATAATTACAGGTTTATTATTTTGTTGTACCCATTTTGGGGGATAGAAAATACAGGGGAGATTTTGCCGAAATTTTCGAGAATTCTTGATGTTTTAAAAAGGGATTCTATGCAACTTAATTGATTTCAAAACCGTTTTCATTTAAGGTTTTCCTTCACTCTCTTTGATTTTGGGTTAGATTTCTGGGCTTTGGCTGACTTAGGTTACGGTACGCCTTTAGACGTCTCGTAATCTAAGTGCCAGTCACGTTCCGTACTTTTGGGTCGTGACAATCGCAATAATTAGCCTTAAGTGCAAGTGGAAGATTGTTGGCTATAGTGCTCTCAAGACAATTATCGTAGTCGCAGGCACACGTGATTATGATAATTGAGGTAGGACCTATACCGATAAAACAGTTTTACTCAAAATGATAGTATGCTATCTGGTTTGTCTTTATCATCATGTATATGTTGATAGAGTCGATAGGATTCTTGCTTGACTACCAGCATTGTGATGGCGATCACATACGTGGGAGCTGGGGGTCTCTAAGCACATCCTTAAATGTCCCTAGTCGTGGGAGTATCGAGACTGGGTATCGATACTCCAGTGTAGACTGGTGTATACTTATTTAGACCCTAACGAGGGGCGGTGGCCGGTCTCACAAGCCATTGGTGTCGGTTGTTCATCTAAGATAGTATACAGGTGCTCATTGAGTTATGAGTACACTGGACGGACTCGCCGGGAATATGCTAGTTGGTATTATACCTATAGTCAGATAACAGTTCCCTGGTGACATGTATACAGGTTAGTCTGTCGACCTGAGATCGTCATTTGTCTCGTGTGAGTTCCCACTGTGCTTTGATTACTACCCTACCACGGCTCAATGGAGTCGTGCAAACAGGTTTTAGTTGGGTACAGTCCCGAGCCACATGGAGGCAGTGAGCGGATCGTCGGGGATTCGTCTCTCCCGGTATTAGGGGCTGATGTCGCGCAGTGCACGGGTGGCCATCACTAGAAATCCTCGGCCGGGGTATGTGAGAATTACCGATCCAGGATCGATAGTTTCTCAGTTAGTGATGGGTTTCATACCGACACGAATTATCGCGTTGTTAGGGGTCTGACTTTATCCACCCCCCTAGACTCGATATGCGATACTCTTAGACGAACAGACCGGACTGTACGAATATTGTCACTGACAGGCTCAGTAGGGGTTTGGATGAGTATGCTCGTCGGCCTTCTTTTCGCTCAATACCTGGGTAGCCGTTACGTACAGCTAGTGCTGCTGACGTGCTTGTGGTTAAACCCACTGCCAGCGTATTGACGAGTCTTTAGAGTCCCATACAGAGGGTTTTCACGGTTCAGGCGATATGGTGTAGGTGACGTATATTGATACATACAGGTGTCCGATTAAATATATGCACGGACCGCACAGATTTTAATCGGACGGTTGATAATACCAGTGGCTTAGGATTAAGCCTGATTGTTAAATCAAGTTTTGATTTAATAATTTACATATGTATTTATATATATGTATTCTAGTATTATTTCTCACTATTTATTTTCTCTCTTTGGCTATTCGTATTTTCGTACGAATACGCGTATGTGTATTTCGATACATGTACCGGGAAGCATTCCGTATTTATGCGGAATGACTTCTAGAAGATACCACCTCATTATTGATTTTCTTTAGAAAATCATTTTTTTTAGATGAGGTGGAAAATGTGACATGGCATGGGTATGGGTTTTGGTAAAAGTATGGTTTTTCTCATGTAGAGATTGGTATGGTGTATTTGTATAATAAAAATTGGGAATGGCATTTTTGTGGGGGCATGAGAGGAAGGGGACGACCACTTCTTTGTGTCTTGCTTGCTCATTTTTTGTTGGTTCATTTTTGGTGCTCTCTCACTCTCATGCTCACCCAAAAACACTTAGCCAATTTTGCTCATGCCACTAGTTTAGCTCACCTCTTCTTCATCTTCTATTGTTGTTCACTTGAGTTTATGGCTAAGAGAAAAATAATAGTGACAGAATCCTACACCTCAACTCTTCACCACTAGCAATCTTGGAGAGTCGGTTGGTCCGCTTGGCGAACCTGGAGCTTGTGCCGTTTCCCTCGGGTGGATCATCGGAGATGAAGGAAGACCGGCGACCAAAGTCGATCCGCATCACTAGGAGCTTGGAAATGGTTGAAGACCCGAAAGACTTGGTTCATTAGATATAACCATTCTATCTCTTTTGTTATCTTGCTAGTTTTACGGTTAATGGTTTCGATCTTGTTAATCGGGTAATGGTAGCGCCGGGTTTTTAGAAATTTTTGTTCCGCATTTGGCCACGGTTGGATGGCCGGGGCGTTTCCATAACCCTTCAATATGGACCGTAATAAAATAACTATTTATTGGTTTTTCCATAATTTTGAAACCTTTTGGATTTTAAAAATAAAGCAAGTTTAGAAACTGGACCTAGAAACAATTTCCTTGATAAGGAATATAGCACTCATATTTGCATTAAATGTTTTTATTAAAGATCTTTGTTTAAATAGAGTTTAGAGAACAAGACTTCATCCAGCTCTAGCTCCCACTTATTGTGGGAGTGAAGAACACGATAATCGTTAACTTTGAACATTTATGGACCATGCAACCGCAGCCGGTGGGGGCATCATCGGGTCATGTCTAGGGTTCGACATCTGCTCTTGATAGTCGTTAACTTGCGCATTTATGGATCTTCTTGCAATTGGAGTAGGTGGGGGGATCATTGGGTCATGTCTAGGGTTTGGTTGTGGCTCTAAATAGTCATTAACTTGCATGTTCATGAATCTTCTAGCGCTCAGAGCACCTGGAGGGCCCGGTGTCGGCCTTGGATCTGAATAGTCGTTAACCTGCATCTTCATTGATTTTTTCGCGGTTGGAGCACTTGGTGACGGGATGTTCAGGTCATGTCTAAGGTTTGGTTGTGGCTCTAAATAGTCATTAACCTGCATGTTCATGAATCTTCTAGTGCTCAGAGCACCTGGAGGGCCCGGTGTCGGCCTTGGATCTGAATAGTCGTTAACCTGCATCTTCATTGATTTTTCCGCTGTTGGAGCACTTGGTGACGGGATGTTCAGGTCATGTCTAGGGTTTGGTTGTGGCTCTAGATAGTCATTAACTTGCACATTCACGGACCTTCTTGTGATCGGAGCACTTGGAGGATCATTTGGATCATTTGGTGGGTGTGTATGCACTCCTGCATAGTCATTAATAACATGCATCTTCATGAACCCTCCTGCATTTTTCTTTTGATAGTGAGATTTCTCCTATTTCATTCCAAAATTCTGATTCTTTAAAACTTGTATTTAGCATGTGTGATACATATATATGTTAAAAATTAAACATGGAAGAAGATTCTGAGGTTGTAGATTCGTATGGTTAAAAACAAACAAAATTTAAATGTTTATTAGGGTAAATTGTGAAAACATCCTAAGCATTTTTTTCTGTTGTCAAAACCCTCCCGGTCTCAAAAGGTTAATTAAAACCCCCTAAAAAACTTGTTAGTTGTCAAGAAACCCGTTCCTATGATATCTAGTAGTTTCCCACTATATCTAGTTTCTTGCGATATCTAAGCAGTAGCCATCAATATTTAACCAGTTGCTTGTGATATCTAAACCATTTCATATGTTATCTAAATAGTTTATATGTATTGGTTGGATATAGCATGCTACTATATAGATACTAAAAATTTCTAAGGGGTTTTTGACTACTGTTTCGAGGCCGGAGTTTTTAACAGCGGAAAAAAGTGCTTGGGGGTAAATTGTCAAAAAAAACCCAAGCACTTTTTTCTATTGTCAAAAAACACCCGATCTCGAAACGGTAGCCAAAACCTCCCTAAAAAAAATTTTAGTTGTCAAAAAATCTCTTACATGTGATTTCTAGTAGTTTCTTACTGTATCTGGTTTCCAGCGATATCTAAGCAATAATCAGCGATATCTAAGCAGTTGCATGTGATATCTAAACTGTTTTCTGCGATATGAACTAGTTAGATATAGCTGGCTACTATATGTAGATACCGCAGAAAAATTCTGAGGGGGGTTTTGACTATTGCTTTGGGACCAGAGAGTTTTGACAGCGGAAAAAAACACTTGGCTTTTTTTTGTTGACAATTTACCCTATTTATTTTAATTTATGAGGATTTTTTCTGCTTTATTTCATAATTTCGCATGCCACCGCTAAGAATCAAATTGAAATTTCAATATGAGACCTCTGTCATTCTAAGCTATAACGGTAAAATTGAACAATTTGAAAAGAATTAGGATCGTCATAAGCATATTTTTTTTAAGGAAGAGGTGAACACCTAATCTGTATCCACGTTTATACCGATTAAATTATAAGAGAGACCCGCTTATAACATCCGGTTAGGGGCGAAGATCGGATTGTTTCTTGAAGGAGCTTATACCTATTCAACCATTCTCATGGATCTTTTAAAACAATGTTTTCAAAAGAAATTGTAATTTTAAAAATGAAATAATAAATATAAAATACATATTGAAATTGCAAATAAGAGAGGCCATATCTTAGTAATAGTACCCTAGGTGAATAACCAAAAATAAAAACAGAAGGGTTATATGATATAGCTAACATAATTACAGAAGACCAAAAAATATATTTGAAATGGAGCCACGAGTCAAAGGAGAGAGAGTAAATACGGTCATTAACAAGTTTTTTTAATTTTTAATTTTTTTTTTGAATAACAGGCCGTACCAACAAGGTTCAAATCATAGACCTCTAGCTCAACAACAAAGAGGCTTTATCACTAGTTTATAATGGCACAGAGCGGTAGCAAATTGTGTGACCTCTTTCAAGCTTGTCTCATTTAATATATTTTAGCTTATAATATATTTTGAGTAGGCCTTTCCTATCTCATCTTATATGCTAATACAAACTTGGATTGGTTAAAAGAATCTTTAGCAATTCAGAGTACTAATTTTAGGGTTTCCTCTTTTTCCCTTATCTTTATTCATATGTACTTCCTTATTTAGGCCTATTTATACGAGGCCTAAGAACAAAAGAAAACTATTGCGGTCTGTGTTTAAAATTTTTTGGTGTTTTTTTATAATTTGATTTTATTTGGTTAAAATGTTATTTCCTAAGAATTTCCCATTATTAAAATAATCAAGTAAATTTTTTCCTCGTTATTTAATCTTTGATAAATGTTGATGATTGAAATTTTCTACAAAGATATATGTACCTAAATAACAAAAAAGTTCAAAATTTAAAATGTTCATGATTGATTTTTTTGGCTAAAAGGTTATTTCCTAAGAATTACAAGTTATTAAAAACAATCAAGTAAATTTTTTCCTTATTTTTTATTTTAATCTTTGAAAAATGTTCATGAATGAAATGTATCTAAATAACAAAAATGTTCAAAATTAAAAAATTTCATGATTAAGTTTTATGGCAAACAATAATTGATAAGAATTTGGAAAAATAAAAAAAGGGAGAAACAATAATATATTAATCTAAATAATGAAAATGAATAAAAATATCATATACTTTTTTCAAACTTAATGAAAACAAGATTGTTTTAAAAAAAATGTTACTTTACATTTGTGGATAGAAATTATACTTACTTCAAAGTTAATGTTAATGTTTAACAAATTAAATAACCATCGTTATTTAAAAATTTAAAAGGAAATGAATTCATGGAAAAAGTTTTTAATTTTTTTTACCTAAAGAATTGACATAATTTATTATTTGAATTGGTTATAGCCACGATGCATAGGATAAATTTGATGTTTGTATGTGTAAATTATAAATCAAAGAACATCAAAACATGTTATTTAATAGATATAATTTATTGTTTTTGGTATATACTAACAAGTCATCGGTTTTTATTAGATGCTTCTCATTTTGCACCTTGTTAAATGTACCACAAAAGAGAGATAGAGAGGGAGGAGGGGGGGGGGGGCTAGAGAGAGAAACAATGAGAGAAATGGGGAGACATACACCCTTTATTTTTTAGAGTTGGAAGCACCCAAGAATTACCTACGAGTCATGAAGTATATAGTACATATGTTAAAATAACACTGAAGACTTTTCGTATTTAAGTGAAAGTTAGCCTTTATCCGGCCTTGAAATGTTATACTGTTATACTAAGATCAGAGTTTGACATTTTGACATATGATATTTCTTATAAATAAAAAAAATCAAATACCATCTTGATATCTAAATAAAGAGATAGACTAATAGAAAATTACAAATTAATGCACAAGAAAACTGTGTCTAAATTAGATTAAGATTAGAAAACTATCGATGGCATTAATAAATACAAATATTTTCTTTCGATGTTAATACTTCTAGGCTAAGTTGTACGTAAATAGCCAAGATTTCACCGATTTCATAGATAAAAACCTAAGTTTCTATGAGTTTCACATAAATGCCTATCTTTGACTCGAGAGTTTAAAAAAAATGAAACTAACAGTAATTGCAAAATAACCGTTATAACACTTTCATATATCACACGTAGGTAGTTAAGTGGGAGTAAAAAGTTAGGTATTCATTTGCTACTCACAGAAACTTAGGTATTTATCTGTAAAACCGTTGAAAACTTAGGTATTTACATACAATCAAACCATACTTCTATATGCCTAATTTTACATAATACTTTGTATACACACACGCATTTTTTTGTCACGAATTGTTAAACAATTATATATCTAGAACGATACGAAAATATTGGTTTTGGTTAGTAATTATGTTATTTTGCAATCCACGCACAAGGAGTATTTCTATATTTTTCCTTCATAAAGTAATAAAGTTGCAAGAATTTTTTTTAGTTTTACAATTTACACAAAATTATTTTGGTTTTAGAGTAAATAATTATTTTGTTCTGCAAGCTTGTGCGTTATGCGCAGAGTTGCAATCTAGTTTCCTCAATAAAGCTTAGTCTGTCGTTCATTTTGTCTCGCTCATAAGTTCAAGTCGTACTACTTATCTAAACGATCGGGCTTATTATTGTGGATGGAGTTCGGCTAGTTAACGAACGAATCAAACTAGAGCCAGCTCTTAGCAAACCGATCCAAACCTGCTTGAAATTCAATTTTAGCAAGAGTTCATATATCTACATCTACATTAAGAAGTATTTTCTTTGTCTTTCTGGATACCACCCATTTGGAAATCAAACCGGTTATCTCTAACTTTGGAAAAGAAACTTTACCGCAAGAAACTACTTTGGATAACATTACAAAGTGTGAGAGGAGTTAAGAGGATATATCAATCATATAATGGTTGCCCAAAAAACAAAGTGATGGAGAGAGATGAGATATTCTTGCATACATAGAGTATGAAGTATATACATGGGGTGGAATTGATAAGATTGCAGGGGTTTATAAGGGGCTCATAAATTAATTATGAGGGATGAAGTTGAAAAAATCATAAAAAACATTAGTCGGTTTGTAAGTAATTATCTTTTGTAAGCCATTTTCGCCCTGATAAATTTTTTAACAATGATTAGTTACAATTTATGTAAAGATTTCCTCTTTTTTTTTGCATGAAACATGATATTACAAAATTTATCAGGAAAGAGACATCTTTTATATAAAACAATTGTTTATATAAAAATGATTATGTTTATAAGAAATTTATTTTTCAAAGTTGAAAAGTTTTGGTAAAGGACAAGACAACACAATGTACCTGAATCAACCATGGAATTCGTGCTGCTAGCAATGGCGACGACCAGAAAGAAGAAAAACCATCTGACTCTAAGCGAAAGAAAACTTGAAGCCATCTCTTTTAGCTTCAGTTAACAATTTCTTTCAGAAAAATTTGTTGTGGACAAGCTAAATCTGATTAATATTTATAGGGAGTGTTAGACAATTGTTTGCATCCATATACAAATCATATACATGATCCATTTTCTCATAATTATATAGCATATATTGTAAAGACATGCACCAAATCTATGATGCGCATATTCACAAAATCATCTACCAGATATGATTTTGTGAATATGCGCATCATAGAGATTTGGTGCATGTCTTTACAATATATGATACATAATTATGAGAAAAGGGATTAATATTTATAGGGAGTGTTAGACAATTGTTTGCATCCATATACAATTCATATATATGATCCATTTCTCATAATTATGTAGCATATATTGTAAAGACATGCACCAAATCTAGGATGCCTATACTCACAAAATCATATCAATATTCACAAAATCATTTACCAGATATGATTTTGTGAATATGCGCATCATAGATTTGGTGCATGTCTTTACAATATATGATACATAATTATGAGAAAACGGATTAATATTTATAGGGAGTGTTAGACAATTGTTTGCATCCATATACAATTCATATACATGATCCATTTTCTCATAATTATGTAGCATATATTATAAAGACATGCATGCGTATATTCACAAATCATCTACTAGATATGATTTTGTGAATATGCGCATCAAGCATTTGGTGCATGTCTTTACAATATATGATACATAATTATGAGAAAACGGATCATGTATATGAACTGTATATGGATGCAAATAATTGTCTAGCTAAGACTCCCTATAAATATTTATCAGATTTAGCTTGTCGACAACAAATTTTTCTGAAAGAAACTGTTAGCTGAATTTATGAGCCCCTTATAAACCCCTGCAATATTATCAATTCCACCCCCATATATATACTTCATACTCTATCTATGTATTCATGAATATCTCATCTCTCTCCATCACTTTATTTTCTGGGCAACCATTATATGATTGATCTATCCTCTTAACTCCTCTCACACTTTGTAATGTTACCCAAAGTAGTTTCTTGCGGTAAAGTTTCTTTTCCAAAGTTAGAGATGTTTGATATCCAAATGGATCATATCGAGAAAGACAAAAGAAAATACTTCTTAATGTAGATGTGGATATATATATGAACTCTTGCTAATTGAATTTCAAGTAGGTTTGGATCGATTTGCTAAGAGATGGCTCAAGTTTGATTAGTTCGTTAACTAGTCGAACTCCATCAACAATAAGCTCGTTTAGATAAGGAGTACGACTTGAACTTATGAGCTAGAAAAAATGAACGACAGACTAAGATTTATTGAGGAAATTAGATTCCAACCCAGCGCGTAACGCACAAGCTTGCGGAATAAAATAATTACTTACTCTAGAACCAATATATTTTTATGTAAATTGTAAAACTAAAAAAAGTTCTTTCAACATTATTACTTTATGTAGAAAAAATATAGAAATACTCTTTGGGCATTAGGATTTCAAAATAACATAATTACTTATGTTGAAGTTAGAGTAATTCGAATGTTTCTGTTAGTAGTTTGTTAGTAGTCAAGTTGAATAAATCTCCTAGGTAGGTTTGTTAGTAGTTTGTTAGTAGTCAAGTTGAATAAATCTCTTAGACAGATTATGTGCCGATAGAAGTAGTTAAACAGTTGAGATTTTCTAGGCTAAGAATTTGCTCTGCTTTCAAGTCATGTTTAGCTTGTAATGCCTATTTAAAGGCTTTGTTTTTACTCTAATAAAGATCATCTGCAGAATCACTTTTGCTTTCAATTTTTCATTATTGCTCTGTCAAAATCTCCAACAAAAGTGGTATCAGAGCCAGGTTCTTTCAGAACTGGGAATTTTTCTTTGATTGCTTCACTCGCAAACATGGCTGCCAACACCGGTGTCAGTACTTCACAGCCACAAATTCCGCTGTTCAAAGGAGATTCATATGAATTTTGGAGCATCAAAATGAAGACACTGTTTCGATCTCAAGATCTATGGGATTATGTCGAAACAGGATATGAAGAAAATAAAGAAGACGAGACTCGCAACAAAGTGCATCTAAAACGGAATGCCAAAGCTCTCTTCTTCATCCAGCAGGCAGTGGATGAGTCGATTTTTTCCAAGATAGCCGCAGCTACCACGGCCAAGCAAGCGTGGGCCACGCTCAAGACTGAATATCAGGGTTCCTCCAAGGTAATAAGGGTAAAATTGCAATCCTTAAGGCATGATTTTGAAATTTCTTCCATGAAAAATAACGAATTTGTGCAAGATTTTCTGGCAAGAGTTTCGTCGGTTGTAGGGCAAATGAGATCCTACGGAGATCAGATATCAGACGAAACAGTCGTTGCCAAGGTTCTAAGAAGTCTGCCATCCAAGTTCGATCATGTGGTGACTGCAATCGAAGAATCTAAGGACCTATCCACCTTCTCGTTTGATGAACTGATGGGATCACTTCAAGCTCATGAGACGCGAATCAACCGATCTAATGGGAAGGAAGAAGAAATAACCTTTCAGGCCAAGGGGGAGTCTGAATCCTCAAATCAATATGGAAGAGGAAGAGGTCGAGAAGGCCATAGAGGCAGGGGCCGAGGCAGAAACAATATTTTCAAGTGCTCATAATGTAATAAATTTGGGCACTCTGATAGGTATTGTTGTTCCAAACCAGAAGAGGCAAATTATGCTGAAGAAAAGGAAGATAATTTCATGTTTATGACAGCAACAACAACAAAAAGGAAGAATGACATCTGGTACAATGATAGCGACTGCTCTCATCATATGACCGGAGATCGCTCCAAATTCAAAGAGCTCGATGAGACTGTCAAATCACAAGTACGGCTTGGAGATGATAAACAACTACAGATTAAAGGCAAGAGCATAGCTGAGATCTCAGTAGGTAACCAGAAAATTTTTATTAAGGATGTTCATTTTGTTCCATTTTCAGCACACAACTTGCTGAGCGTTGGACAATTGAATGAATCTGGATACATGGTGGTATTTGATGATTTTAAATGCACGGTGAAACACAAAATCACGGGTAAAATTCTTGCTTGTGCTCGTATGTCATCAAATCGTATGTATGCTCTTGATTTTGCTGAAATAACAGAAAGAGCCATGGTGAGCAAGACTCTTGCGGAAAACGAGCAATGGCATCAGCGATATGGCCTTCTAAGCATTAAAGGTGTCACGACCCGAAAGAGCACGTGACTGGCCCTTGAACCATATGAAGTCTATAGGACCCCATCTGATCCAAGTAAGCTAAAAGCCCAGCAATCTAAAACCATTTAAAGAGTAAATATGAAAAACTGGTTTTGAAAAGTAAAGAAATCATGTTTCGAAAATCAAAGATTTTAAATAACTAAGCCGAATGTGTATTTTTAAAATGTGTAACCTTTCCTGAAAATTTCGGCAGAGTTTCCTTTGTAAAAACTGGCCCCGAACGGGGTACAACAAGAATAATATAAGAAATGATAAAAGGCATCCCCAAGCGGGAGCTAGCTCTTCGTCAATCGACGGTCACAACCACGCAAGCAATAATAATATACAACGCCAAAGGGCGAGGATCAAAATCCAAAAAGAAACTCAAACAGCCAGAAAACCGTAATACTACAAGCGCGACTCTAAGGTCGAAATAATACAACACTGTTTTCTAAGTCTGAAACAATATACACGTTTTGGTTGATGGGATTACTAGATACAATGAATAATACAGGAGCAATGGCGGTTCTGATACAAAAGAACCCACCTACCAACGCAAGTCACCCATATGGAAGCAGTGTGCCAGAAATGCCGCTATGGAATCTGTACGGCAAAAACCTGCAAGGACTGTGGCACAACGGGGGTGAGTTGCTAACTCGTGAATAGAAAATATCTACAAGTAAAGATCGAATGCATGACCTATCCTAGATCAATACGATCAGATATATAAACCTCAATATGAATAAGTCTGAAACATGCTAAACTGGCAATGTAATCTCTATACATGAGTGTAATGCCAAGTGCTCGTGCCAGTGCCTCAGGTAATAACATATCATAAATGTGAGGTACAATTAATGAAATCAATCTGCATGTACGTGGATCCCGTCCACTCGTCACTCAATGACAAAACCATCATGCATGTAAATATCATCAGCATATGCATGGAAATATGATGATATAAACCACCTGTGTCCCTCGCGACACGTCAAAATCATGGAACCGGAGTGCTCAGCATCGGCACTCGAAAACATCATGAAAACTGTGCCCAGCATCGGCACGTAAATCCTCATATATCGGGCTCCGTCAGTCCGGATCGGCCCACAGGCTCTGTCTGCGGTATCGGCCCTCGGCCCCGGCAGTACGCCCATATCCATCTATCGACTCTGGTCAGTATCCTCCGGATAACCGCCAGGTCCAACAAAATCACCGGTAGGTACTCGCCACCCTGCCAAGCTCATCGTCTACTCCACGAAAAACATTTCTTGCCCCGGGGAACCATACCGGGTCCACCATGTACCCGCAATCGGCCTCATCCGCCTCCTCGAATCGGGTTTCACATGTCGCTCTCAGCACCGAGAAAACATATGGTGGACGCACTGAAATATCATATCACGGGTAACCGGGTTTTTAAAACAATTACATACCCTCTTTGAAACACCCACGGTTCCCAAAACCAGAAATATCATGGAAACAACATATCTCAATGCGTATAATCAGAAAGCAGCATGTATGCGACATATAGCAGAAAGGTAAGCATATCAATATGTCATGCAGGGGTCATATCCTGAATGCAACAGTACTACAGTGTAGTGACATGGCAATTATCGATGATGAAGTGTGTCAGCCGGCAAACAAGTGTACGTGGAACATACGCATCATCGATAATTGTGCTGGTGTCCTAGCAGCATGACTGAAATATATCAACAATATAAGCGATGCAATGCAAACAGCATGAATGTGCGGAATCGAGTAATCAACGCAACAGTAGAGAACCTGCCTCAAAAGATATATCATGCAACCTTGCCTTTTGAAATAAGACGAATCAGGGCTTTTGGTAAAATAAGGGCTAAGGTGTTTTAAGAAAAGATGCCCCTTTTGAAAATATCCGTATAAACCCTTTTTCCTATCTTTAAAATATCCCTGATTCGTTAGTTTTGAAATAGGTATGACTCGGGTCTAGTCTAACGCCTACTATGCGAACTACGAACCCACAATCAAGTCAATAGAGAGGGGTATGGAAACCACCTAAATCTGAGTCGATATCACACTATCTCATCACATGACAGGTATTACTACCATCATATCACATCTCCAATACGAACTCTGTCATGTCGCCAAATCTCACGGCCTCAATCGAATCCCATCGACTTATCTCAATCCCACGTATCATCCTCAAAACCCGTATATGAACACATAGTCCCATACCCATGTGTAGATATACACACCATCATATGCGCACAGATAAATGAAAGAATGTATGCAAGTATGTGTGTATGTGTGAGTGTGGGTGCAACCACTACTCTAGGGTTTCGCACTATACTCAACCAATACATCCTTATCACCAATAATCCGTTATTACCATCAATAATCCTAAACAACACATAATAAATATATGTGTGTATACGTATTCGTATATATCACCACGGACATGCGGGGGTGCTATACGCCATCCACCCGACTTCTCCCCGTAGATATAATCTACTCACCTTGCTTCTCATGTGTCGGTGCCGATGTCGCCATCTTCATCTTCTTTACCTCAACATCTCGTAGGGTACCTACAAGTATATCACAACGCTAAAGCACATGAAAACCACATCGGAAACCAAAATAGCACACGCTACCCGCGTAGGTAAAAACCTATCGACTCGTATGTAAACATGTTCAATATCCACTTGTCGTTGACGTCCAAACGCCACCCGACAGGAATGAATCACCAAATACCAAAATCCATGCTAAATCAAGTCGTAAACCATGCACCAACATAGGAAAATCAACCCAGATTTTACCGTAGAAGGAATCAGTCAAAACAAGACATACCCAGGGTCAAGAATAGAGGAAATGGGGCCATGCACAAAAATCGAGGCAATTCCCTCCTGCTCTGGCCGCAATTTGCGGCCAGAAGGAATAATTGGCGGCCTCACCTTGGAGTTGGTGGCTAGGGTTTGGTGTGGTGGTTCTATGGTGCCTGCACATCTCACTGTCAACTCAGTTTTATTTTTGGGGTCTCGGGGTGATAGCAGATTCCACAAAACACTTCCAGATTTACTGTTTTCCCCGATATCGATTCCGTAATCCCGTATTCTGGTTTCAAGTTCAAGTTTGGGTCCAAATTAGCATCACACAAGGGATTCTAAGGTCACCACAATCCTCAATTCCATCTTTGATTTCAGTTTTACCCTAAACCCTAATTTGAATTCTCCAAAGTCCACAAAACGACACAATATCGATATGAAACTAGAATAGATGCACAAGGAAATGAAATACAACTCTAATAGGTGCAGAAATTATCTCCTTTGGCAACTCAAGAAAATTCTTGAGTTGCTCAAAGTCCTCCAAATCCAATCTTGCTAGGTTCAAAGTGTAGCTAGTGAGCTTGGGAGTAAGTTTTGTGAAGTGGGAATGGGGTTTTGGCTTTGTTTTCATGGTGGATCTAGGGTTTTTGTGAAGAGGGTGAGAGAGGGAGAGAGAGCAGCAGCAGCTCAACAAGGGGAGGGAGAGGAGAGAGAATGAGAACGGGAAAATGATGGGGTATGGTTCAAAAAGGTGAAGGTTGACTTGGTCCCTTTCTCTCTCTCATCATACTACTTTTTTCTTTTCTTTTCTTTTCCTTCTCACTCCAATAGTGAACCCAAAAGAACCATGGCAAAAAAAATGTAACACAAGTGTAACAAGTGTGGAAAATGATATGTGCACATTTTTGCACAAAAATACTAAAAATCCAATTAGCGATTCTTAATCGCGATTAGCACTAAATTAGCATATAACTAATTTTAAAAACTTTAAAATGGCATAATTCCATAAAATACCTTATTTTAGAATTTTCCATAATTTTTCCCCATTTATTTGTATTTAATTATACCAGAATATTAAAATATTTATTAAAATAATATTAAATTATAAAAATTCCTAAAAATCATATTTTATTATTTTGAAAACGTTACAATCTACCCCCCTTAAAGAAATTCGGTCCCCGAATTTAAAATTTAAACCCCCAAATACTAAAATATTGCAATACAAATTCCAAGTCATCGGGGCTCCGAAATCGTCTATACATAAAACATCATAGCGCAATGCATGCGCATGAGTACTGAGCAGATAACTCAAAAGCAACACTCCATCAAGCATCCCGCAATTATCGGAGTCATGGTAAAGACACAAATGTCAAATCCAATACAAAACCAATATGATATAGATCAGAACTATACATGTAGACATCCAATCTATACATGTAAATAGCTGATGTAAATTCATGCCAAATCTTTTTAAGTCGCTGTGCGATGCGCGTAACACTGCACAGTGGCGGACATTTTTCACAAGAAAATAACTATATATGTATATATATACATCCTTTGTTTAATAGGTACGTTCCGCCGTTTTGAAAACAATTTAGAAGGGTTTCCTTGTTTTTAAACGTTTCGTGTCATATCGGACACGTAGGTATATATATACCGAGACTATAGCTCGCTCTTTGGAAATCCCTTCGAACTATCAATGCATGCAAAATATATCCAGATACTGTCCTCTGACTAGTCCTGCTCGGTACAAAACGAATATCAAATATCATAGAAATGTACTGCTCCAAAAGGAATAAATCCCAAAAATGCACATAACATCACCCTGTGCGTCTGGTGCGCACAGAAATTAAAATCCATATATGTGCCATACAGGTGCACAAAACAACATCTAGGTGCAACGGGTGTGCACGAAACATCTGTCATAGGCAACGTGTGTGCCTGACAGCCCAAACATGTGCATCTGACATGCACGAAGAATCTCGATTTAGTGCATCTGGTGTGCCCCAAAATCGTATCTAAAAACATGCGCCCAACATGCGCGAAAATCCAAATCGGTGCATCCATCGTGCACGAATGAAAATCTAAACCCTGCGCACTCAACATGCACGGAATCACAAAATCCAATAGCAACGCCGAACATGCGTAAGTCCAGTCAAAAGCACGGAGTGCAAGAATCCACATCAATATCACAATCAAAATCGACATACCGAAAGGCATCAAATCGAAGTCAGGTGCAACCGAAATGCACAAAATATAAGTCCGGTGCAACAAAGGCACGAAATATAAATCTGATGCGATAAACGCAAGAAACATAAAACTGGTGCGACAAACGCACGAAGTATAGAACTGGTGCATCCCATGCACAAATACCAGCAATAACTCAAATGCGTAAGCAGCAACACTAAGTGTACCCAGATATAAAGAAAATCATAAACGTGTGCAACTGCGTGCACAAAACACATATCAATACACTACAAGCACATATAAGCTATACCGAGTGCAAAAATCAAATCGTGTGCGTAACATATGCACAACATCAAATCAACCGTATGAAATCTATAAAGTCATAAGCAGGTGCAGCCAAGGCACGAAACGATAAACAACGCGGCTTAATCAAAATCAGGTGTACCGCGATGGAAAACTCACAACCGCGTGCATCAGCGTGCACAAATCAAAACACTAAAAGTACATGAAACTATGCTGGAAGCGTAAATCAAATCACCGGCATAAAATAGGCATGAAATCGCAATCAACACCTCAAGAGTAATAACTATGTGCAAGGTATAAATACTCAGGAGGTGCAACCATGGTGCACAAAATCAAATATCATGGAACTCAGTCATCAAGACTAAATCATGCGAATAAATCGTCCAAAATACCGAAATCCAAAGCGACGGATACGTGATAGTCAAATCACAAAATCACAAATCATAATTACCGTCGTCGGTATATCCTTCTTCAGGGTCGAGAAGGTACCGATACATCCGGTGCTAGCGGCGCAAGATATCTACTTGCCTCTTGCTCACGGCTGGCGTCCTCTGCCTCTGGTTCCTGATCTTCCCTGTAGATTACCAATCTCGCAATCCATCGGCTCATCGGCCCGGTCAGGTGTGCTGACAGGAACGATTCCGTTCTGGCACTTCCCTAGTCATCTCCCGGTCAATCCTCACGACCGCTCGTAAAGCAGCACATCTCTGGCGCCGACCTCGGGTCCTCTAAATACCCATCACACATCCGATCCTGGGTGCAACTCTTATTGCAGCAGTGTACTGGAAGGAATCCTACTCAAGGTCTCTTCTGATCTTGCCTAAGCCAAACCGTAAGGAGGATGGTACTCTGGCGTAATCTTTCCTCGCTTTCTGAACATCTGCACCCTTAGTACAACATCTCCTCGGAAGCTGGTCGCATCCCTGCGCCTCTGTATGCATGTCCGACCTTTACTCTTAACGGGGTGTAGTAACAGCTCGTCTGCCTCTCGCACGAACTTCTTGTCCCGCTTGTCTGTATCATCGACCATTCGACGTCGCGTCCCTATCTGCGCACTGCAATGTCCTCGGCTACGGTCCATCCGAAGTCTCTAACACGGACTCGAAATCACGAACTCAGTATCTTCATCACTCAGTAGAAGATATCTAGCCGAACACGTCCTCAGCGTGCATATCACATCTCTGATGTCAGCGGAGTGGAATGCCATCTCGTCGAAATCTCGTGCGAACTCTTTACTCCACCTTGCTCCAATATCGACTGATTCGGACTCATCTCATCGTGGCTACATAGACTGCGCTCCAACGGCTAAGCTCGTATCTGGAGTCTCCCAAGCCATGTCCCATCACACGATATCCGAAAGATGTCGAACCATCCGATCGACTTGTCAGAACCTCACAATCCCCCAAGAGCTCAATATCTCGGGTACAGTTTAATAGTATCGAGTACATACCACAGCATCGGTGGTCCAGCCGTAGAAGGGCAAACCCAAGCCTCACTAATGGCGCCGAGGAACTGCCGCAAACCCTAAGGTTCAAAGGCTTTCACACGGTCATTATGTCGAGTTAGGGTTTCATTCTTCTAGAGGGTCCATAGAATCGCTTGCATGTCTTTCCGAATACTTTAAACTTGGAAAATGGGTTCCTGACATTCGATCGTCTCAATCGACTCTCAACGAATCTGCGTGAAGTCGCCTCTAGCTGTAATCAACCTATCTGATGACCTCGCATCGGGGTAAGCGAACGAACCACATGTCCTAGTCATTAATCCTCGGTGACTAGCGACTCACTATCATATATCTAAGTATATGCTCATGCTGCAGTAGCTCCAATCATCTGGGCGATATCTCATCATTCGCAGCAACAACTGGCTCATTCGTCGGTATGCTAAGCAGCGCCTCAACCATCATGAATAAGCGATATATCAACAGTCATCACATCCTGGCTGGCCTCTATCAGTGGCTCAATCCTCTGGTGCCGATCAGCACACCCGGGAAATCTCGCAACAGCGATCTGTCAAACGCTCATGGCACGAAAACACAAAATACGAAGCCTCAATGCAACCGTATGTCTCTGGAATCACACCCCGGTCAGCCCTCGTCCCCGACGAGCTCATGCTGACACAACTCGAGCCATAGCTCACTCTGCCCGTGCAATCGCGGCAGCAAGATCATAACCAGTATCGATGAAGGTAGATCATAGGAAGGAATATAATACGGTGCAAGGAAATGTACAACCTAAGGTTTCTTAAGCAGAGTGGCATGTCGTAAGTATGCCACGGAACATACCCACGGTACGTCACTCTACTTTAGTCACCTATTCCATCAACCAAGGGTCATCCTACGCGACGAAAGTTCGGGTCTAATACCCCCTCGACTAAGTCTAAGTTCCGTAAGGTCAAGCCTAAGTTCCGTATATATATAACGCCCTAGGCTCCACATAGTCAAACTTAGACTCGAACCAAGGTCAACCTAGCGCTCTGATACCAACTTTGTCACGACCCGAAAGAGCACGTGACTGGCCCTTAAACCATATGAAGTCTATAGGACCCCATCTGATCCAAGTAAGCCAAAAGCCCAGCAATCTAAAACCATTTAAAGAGTAAATAAGGAAAACTGGTTTTGAAAAGTAAAGAAATCATGTTTCGAAAATAAAAGTTTTTAAATAACTAAGCCGAATGTGTATTTTTAAAATGTGTAACCTTTCCTGAAAATTTCGGCAGAGTTTCCTTTGTAAAAACCGGCCCCGAACGGGGTACAACAAGAATAATATAAGAAATGATAAAAGGCATCCCCAAGCGGGAGCTAGCTCTTCGTCAATCGACGGTCACAACCACGCAAGCAATAATAATATACAACGCCAAAGGGCGAGGATCAAAATCCAAAAAGAAACTCAAACAGCCAGAAAGCCGTAATACTACAAGCGCGACTCTAAGGTCGAAATAATACAACACTGTTTTCTAAGTCTGAAACAATATACAAGTTTTGGTTGATGGGATTACTAGATACAATGAATAATACAGGAGCAATGGCGGTTCTGATACAAAAGAACCCACCTACCAACGCAAGTCACCCATATGGAAGCAGTGTGCCAGAAATGCCGCTATGGAATCTATACGGCAAAAACCTGCAAGGACTGTGGCACAACGGGGGTGAGTTGCCAACTCATGAATAGAAAATATCTACAAGCAGAGATCGAATGCATGACCCATCCTAGGTCAATACGATCAGATATATAAACCTCAATATGAAAAAGTCTGAAACATGCTAAACTGGCAATGTAATCTCTATACATGAGTGTAATGCCAAGTGCTCGTGCCAGTGCCTCAGGTAATAGCATATCATAAATATGAGGTACAATCAATGAAATCAATCTGCATGTACATGGATCCCGTCCACTCGTCATCCAATGACAAAACCATCATGCATGTAAATATCATCAGCATATGCATGGAAATATGATGATATAAACCACCTGTGTCCCTCGCGACACGTCAAAATCATGGAACCGGAGTGCCCGGCATCGGCACTCGAAAACATCATGAAAACTGTGCCCAGCATCGGCACGTAAATCCTCATATATCGGGCTCCATCAGTCCGGATCGGCCCACATGCTCTGTCTGTGGTATCGGCCCTCGGCCCCGGCAGTACGCCCATATCCATCTATCGACTCTGATCAGTATCCTCCGGATAACCGCCAGGTCCAACAAAATCACAGGTAGGTACTCGCCACCCTGCCAGGCTCATCGTCTACTCCACGAAAAACATTTCTTGCCCCGGGGAACCATACCGGGTCCACCATGTACCCGCAATCGGCCTCATCCGCCTCATCGAATCGGGTTTCACATGTCGCTCTCAGCACCGAGAAAACATATGGTGGACGCACTGAAATATCATATCACGGGTAACCGGGTTTTTAAAACAATTACATACCCTCTTTGAAACACCCATGGTTCCCAAAACCAGAAATATCATGGAAACAGCATATCTCAATGCGTATAATCAGAAAGCAGCATGTATGCGACATATAGCAGAAATGTAAGCATATCAATATGTCATGCATATCCTGAATGCAACAGTACTACAGTGTAGTGACATGGCAATTATCGATGATGAAGTGTGTGAGCCGGCAAACAAGTGTACGTGGAACATACGCATCATCGATAATTGTGCTGGTGTCCTAGCAGCATGACTGAAATATATCAACAATATAAGCGATGCAATGCAAACAGCATGAATGTGCGGAATCGAGTAATCAACGCAACAGTAGAGAACCTGCCTCAAAAGATATATCATGCAACCTTGCCTTTTGAAATAAGACGAATCAGGGCTTTTGGTAAAATAAGGGCTACGGTGTTTTAAGAAAAGATGCCCCTTTTGAAAATATCCGTATAAACCCTTTTTCCTATCTTTAAAATATTCCTGATTCGTTAGTTTTGAAATAGGTATGACTCGGGTCTAGTCTAACGCCTACTATGCGAACTACGAACCCACAATCAAGTCAATAGAGAGGGGTATGGAAACCACCTAAATCTGAGTCGATATCACACTATCTCATCACATGACAGGTATTACTACCATCATATCACATCTCCAATACGAACTCTGTCATGTCGCCAAATCTCACGGCCTCAATCGAATCTCATCGACTCATCTCAATCCCACATATCATCCTCAAAACCCGTATATGAACACATAGTCCCATACCCATGTGTAGATATACACACCATCATATGCGCACAGATAAATGAAAGAATGTATTCAAGTATATGTGTATGTGTGAGTGTGGGTGCAACCACTACTCTAGGGTTTCGCACTATACTCAACCAATACATCCTTATCACCAATAATCCATTATTACCATCAATAATCCTAAACAACACATAATAAATATATGTGTGTATACGTATTCGTATACATCACCACGGACATGCGGGGGTGCTATACGCCATCCACCCGACTTCTCCCCGTAGATATAATCTACTCACCTTGTTTCTCATGTGTCGGTGCCGGTGTCGCCATCTTCATCTTCTTTGCCTCAACATCTCGTAGGGTACCTACAAGTATATCACAACGCTAAAGCACATGAAAACCACATCGGAAACCAAAATAGCACACGCTACCCGCATTGGTAAAAACCTATCGACTCGCATGTAAACACGTTCAATATCCACTTGTCGTTGACGTCCAAACGCCACCCGACAGGAATGAATCACCAAATACCAAATCCATGCTAAATCAAGTCGTAAACCATGCACCAACATAGGAAAATCAACCCAGATTTTACCCTAGAAGGAATCAGTCAAAACTAGACATACCCAGGGTCAAGAATAGAGGAAATGGGGCCATGCACAAAAATCGAGGCAATTCCCTCCTGCTCTGGCCGCAATTTGCGGCCAGAAGGGAATAATTGGCGGCCTCACCTTGGAGTTGGTGGCTAGGGTTTGGTGTGGTGGTTCTATGGTGCCTGCACATCTCACTGTCAACTCAGTTTTATTTTTGGGGTCTCGGGGTGATAGCAGATTCCACAAAACACTTCCAGATTTGCTGTTTTCCCCGATATCGATTCCGTAATTCCGTATTCTGGTTTCAAGTTCAGGTTTGGGTCCAAATTAGCATCACACAAGGGATTCTAAGGTCACCACAATCCTCAATTCCATCTTTGATTTCAGTTTTACCCTAAACCCTAATTTGAATTCTCCAAAGTCCACAAAACGACACAATATCGATATGAAACTAGAATAGATGCACAAGGAAATGAAATACTACTCTAATAGGTGCAGAAATTACCTCCTTTGGCAACTCAAGAAAATTCTTGAGTTGCTCAAAGTCCTCCAAATCCAATCTTGCTAGGTTCAAAGTGTAGCTAGTGAGCTTGGGAGTAAGTTTTGTGAAGTGGGAATGGGGTTTTGGCTTTGTTTTCATGGTGGATCTAGGATTTTTGTGAAGAGGGTGAGAGGGGGAGAAAGAGCAGCAGCAGCTCAACAAGGGGAGGGAGAGGAGAGAGAATGAGAAGGGGAAAATGATGGGGTATGGTTCAAAAAGGTGAAGGTTGACTTGGTCCCTTTCTCTCTCTCATCATACTACTTTTTCCTTTTCTTTTCTTTTCCTTCTCACTCCAATAGTGAACCCAAAAGAACCATGGCAAAAGAAATGTAACACAAGTGTAACAAGTGTGGAAAATGATATGTGCACATTTTTGCACAAAAATGCTAAAAATCCAATTAGCGATTCTTAATCGTGATTAGCACTAAATTAGCATATAACTAATCTTAAAAACTTTAAAATGGCATAATTCCATAAAATACCTTATTTTAGAATTTTCCATAATTTTTCCCCATTTATTTGTATTTAATTATACCAGAATATTAAAATATTCATTAAAATAATATTAAATTATAAAAATTCCCAAAAATCATATTTTATTATTTTGAAAACGTTACAAAAGGACTGCAGCTGCTAAAGAACAAGAAAATGGTGAATGATCTTCCTGTCATTAAGTCATTAGAGAAAGTCTGCGAAGGGTGCATGATTGGAAAGCAAGCAAAACAATTTTTTCCGATAGGAAAATCAAAGAGAGCTGAAGATATTCTCGAGCTCATCCATGCCGATCTGTGTGGTCCCATGAGAACAGAATCATTAGCTGGCAGTAAGTACTTTCTCCTATTTATTGATGATTTTAGTAGAATGAGCTGGGTATATTTCTTGAAGCACAAATCAGAAAGCTTCGAGTGCTTCAAGAAGTTCAATGCACTTGTGGAAAAACAAAGTGGGAAAGTTGTAAAAATACTCCGTACCGATCGTGGAGGTGAATTTACCTCAAAAGATTTCGATGCCTTCTGCGATGAACAAGGAATAAGAAGGCAGCTCACAGCACCGTATACTCCCGAATAGAACGGCGTGGCTGAACGCAAGAATCGGACGGTTGTGGAAATGGTTCGATCGATGTTGAAACAGAATGGAATACCAAATTCTTTTTGGGCTGAAGGAGTTGCAGCAGCTGTTCATATTCTCAACATCTCACCGACCAAAGCAGTATGGAACCAAACTCCGTATGAAGCATGGAGCGGAAGTAAACCCTCCGTAAGTCATCTTCGAGTGTTCGGGTGCATATGTTATGTCTTGCTTACAACAGGACGACATAAACAAGATGGGAAATCACAAAAGCATGTGTTTATTGGTTATTGCACTAAATCAAAGGCTTACCGAGTATATGATCCTTTGAGTAAAAAGATTACTGTTAGTTGCAATGTTGTATTTGACGAACAGGCCAGTTGGGATTGGGAAGCCAAAGACAACAGCCAAATCCCTCACGTTCAGACTGAAGAAGAACAAAGTGCCCTTGAACAAGTCGAGCCCGAAAATGATGGTTCGGAAGGTTCACAGTCTTCAACTCCGGAGAAATCAAGCTCAGTCTCAACATCTGAAGAATCTTCGCCGAAAGAGTCAGCTCAGCTACGTAGAAGTGAGCGGGGGAGAGTTCCTTGACGTCGGTTTGAGATTGAGGGGAACACAACTTCAGCACTGGTTCTATTTGCTGGAGACCCAATCACTATGGAAGAAGCCATGGAAAGAAAAGAATGGAGACTTGCAATGAGAGAAGAACTGTCAGCAGTTTAAAGAAATCAAACGTGGGAGTTGGTCGATCTTCCAGAAGGTAAAAATGTTATTAGTTTAAAATGGATCTTCAAGACAAAGTATTTGGCAGATGGAAGTGTTAAGAAACACAAAGCTAGGCTGGTGGTTAGAGGTTTCACGCAGCAACAAGGAATCGACTACGAAGAAACATTCTCTCCGGTGGCTCGTTTTGAAACCGTGAAGATAATCTTGGCGGTAGCAGCCCAAAAGCAATGAAAATTTTTTCAATTCGATGTTAAATCCGCATTTCTAAATGGAGATTTAAAGGAGGAGGTCTATGTAAGTCAGCCACCAGGTTTCGAAAGCAAGACAGAGGAAGACAAGGTACTTCGGTTGCGGAAAGCTCTCTACGGGCTCAAGCAAGCACCACGTGCTTGGTACAGTAAGATCGACGATTTCTTCCTCAAGAATGGGTTTGAAAGGAGCCTTCACGAACCAACTCTCTATGTAAAGAATCAAGGTACGAATGACTTACTCATAGTAAGTCTTTACGTAGATGATATAATCTATACTAGCTCGTCCTTACAGCTTATACATGAATTTCAAGCATCAATGAAAAAGATGTTTGAGATGACTGATTTAGGAGAGTTACAATATTTTTTGGGGCTGGAAATCATTCAAACTCAGAAAGGGATATTCATGTCACAGAGGAAATATGTGGATGACACATTGAAGAAATTTAATATGCAAGGATGCAAGCCTGTTGCGACACCAATGAATATAAATGAGAAATTGAGTTCGGATGATAGTACGAGATTGACAGATGCAAGACTCTACAGAAGTTTGGTTGGAAGACTAATTTATCTTACTCATTCTCGATCTGATGTAGCTTATTCTGTTGGTGTCTTATCTCGTTTTATGCACAGTCCAACAAGCCATCATTTTGGAGCGGCCAAGAGAGTTCTCCGCTACTTGGCAGGAACTAAAGGTTATGGTATTTGGTTTTGCAAGACTGATGACTTCAGCCTAAAAGGTTTCACCGACAGCGACTGGGCCGGTTTTGTGGAAGATAGGAGAAGCACATCCGGCAATTGTTTCGTCCTAGGTACTGCAGCCATATCCTGGAGTTCGAAGAAACAAGCCTCAGTGGCTTTATCTTCGACAGAGGTCGAGTATGTGGCAGCTGCTGCAGCAAGTTGTCAAGCAGTCTGGTTAAGGAGGATTCTAAGCGACTTGGGGCAAGAACAGATCAAAGCTACTAGTATGAAATGTGATAACAAGTCAGCAGTGATGTTAGCAAAGAATCCGGTACACCACAGCAGGACGAAACACATCGAAATCAAGTATCATTTTATAAGGGAGCTGATTGCTAAAGAAGAAATTCAGTTGGATAACCGTGGAACCAATGAACAGATTGCAGACTTATTAACCAAGAGTTTGCCACAAGCAAAACACGAAGAGTTCAGTACACAATTGGGAGTTTCAACTTTCGAATAAAGGGGAAGTGTTGAAGTTAGAGTAATTCGAATGTTTCTGTTAGTAGTTTGTTAGTAGTTTGTTAGTAGTCAAGTTGAATAAATCTCCTAGGAAGGTTTGTTAGTAGTTTGTTAGTAGTCAAGTTGAATAAATCTCTTAGGCAGATTATGTGCCGATGGAAGTAGTTAAACAGTTGAGATTTTCTAGGCTAAGAATTTGCTCTGCTTTCAAGTCATGTTTAGCTTGTAATGCCTATTTAAAGGTTTTGTTTTTACTCTAATAAAGATCATCTGCAGAATCACTTTTGCTTCCAATTTTTCATTATTGCTCTGTCAAAATCTCCAACAACTTACTCTAAAACCAACATTTTTGTATCATTCTAGTTATATAATTGTTTCACAATCCGTGACAAAAAAATGTTTGTGTATACAAAGCATTATGTAAAATTAGGCACAAAGAAGTATGGTTTGATTGTATGTAAATACCTAAGGTTTCAACGTTTTGACAGATAAATAACTAAGTTTCTGTGAGTAGCAGATAAATACCTAACTTTTCTGGGTACTGGATTTTGTGCACACCAGGATGCACTTGATAGAGATTTATATTCGTGCATGTTGGATGCACTTGATTGAGAATTATATTCGTGCATGTTGGATGTACTTGGTTGGGATTTTCACTCGTGCATATTAGTTGCACTGGGTTGAGTTTTTCTTGCACTATAGATACATTGGATATTGTTGTCATGCACATCCGTTGCACTGGAAAGATACTTTCGTGCATACCCGTTGCACCTAGTTTTGCTCGTGTACATTCATAGCACTTGCGTTTGGTTTTGATTTCCGTGCGCACCAGACACACGTGATTTTTGGATATGCCTTTTGAGGCTGATTTTGCTCTTGAGCACTTTGTTTTCATGATGGGCACTTTATTATGTAGTAGCCGAACATGACTGATCAGAGGACAGTACCTGAGTACTTTGCATGCATTAAAAGTTTAACAAGAGGTTTTAAAAGAGGAGCTATAGTCTCTCTATTCTTACGTGTCCGCGAGTGACACGAATGTTTACAAAGCAAAATCTTTTGGGATATTTTAAAAATATGACAAAACGTATATTTTGGCAAAAGATATATGAACACACATTTATTACTTCATAAATGGATGTCCGTCACTTTTTCCGTGAGTTACGCATCACACAGTGATTCAGGAAAGATTTTGCATATGCTTTATTCAGTTTAAGAGCTTTTTCAAGGATGCATACTATATATGTATTATAATATATGATTAGTGCATATGGGATTTCGGTAGTGGATTTTGAGTTCTGTATCTCCATTGTGACTCCGATGATATGCGTGCAAGTCCGATGATTTGCATGACGCTTGACGGAGTTCGGTTTTGAGTTTCGTACTCTTTTTCCGGCGCACATGATGCGCTGTGGTATTTCTGTATCTTCCGTGATTTTGAAGCCCCGTGAAAGATCGAGCTAATTATTGAAATGTTTTAGTATTTGGGGGTTTAAATTTTAAATTCGGGGACCGAATTTATTTAAGGTGGGAAGATTGTAACATTTCAGAAAAATATAAAATATTATTTTTGGAATTTAATATTAAAATAATATATTTCGCGAAAACTACCGATTTGCGAAATGGAGTTTTCGTAAAATGGTATAAATATATACCAATATTTGTGAAATAATTTGGAGATTAAAATGATTTATTTATTTAAAAATATAATTATTGGAATTGTGAGCATTGGTTTTTGGCCATATTTCTTGTGTTGCTTTTTCTTTCACGCTTGCAAATTTCATGGCCAAAATTGGTGTGCATGGGTTAATTCTTGTGCATGCATTTGTGAGCTTATCAGTGAGATGGCATGGGTCAATTTCGTGGCCATGTCTTTGGCTTGGGGGAGTGGGTAAGATTTCAATTGCATTTATTGTCTTTTGTTTTGGTCTAGATATTTACATGAGATATTATTTGTGAAGGATATTTTGTGATGGTTTGGGGAGGTGGCAGTGGATATTTGGGTGATGGTTTTGAGTGTGATGTGCATTCATCGGTGAAGGAATTGATTTTCTTGCGTTGCATTAATTTATTCCTCACACACTTCATCAACAGAATATTTCCATAGAGCATTTTTGCCAATGCCTTGGCCGAGCCTCCCATTTTCACAAGAAAATATTATTTAGCCTCACACTTGCTCACATTACACTTGGCAACTTCAATTTACCTCCACCCAAATACTTGGGTGCCTTGAGGCAAAATATTCACACACTTTCTCTATTTCGTTTTGGGTATCTAGGCTAGCAAACTGGATGCCCGAATTGCCTCGGTTTTGAGGCGGGAGCCGTATAAAGAATTCTCGACGTGCGTCCTCTTTGACGAGCGTGACTGGAGAGCGAAGTTCGTCGAGGCAGCCGCAACATGCTAAGGACAGAGATTGAAGACTGAAGGACATGGATTGATCAGTATAATCTCTTAAACCACTTTACAGTTTACTAGTATAGGGTTAATGGTTCGATCCGGGTTTTAGGGTTACATTAGCGCCAAGTTTGAAGGTTTTTGTTCCACATTTGGCCACGGAATGATGGCCGGGGCGCTGGCGTAGACTTAAAGTTGTACATGAACAACGAGAGTTGTTTGGTCGTTTTTGCATGGGTAGGCTATAGGTTCTAACCTATGAGCGCACCGTGTTCCGTATCGGTTTTCCGGACTTGGTTTTCATAACGTAGCGATATGTGTTGATTTGTAGGTACATTCGCGTGGATTCCGAGACGACGAAGCACATCGACTATGCCTGGACGAGGAGTTCCACAGGTGAGTAGATTTATATCTACGGGGGAATTCGGGTGGATGGCGTATAGCAGCCCCGCAAATTATGAATGGAAACCGATATTATGAATGGAAACCTCTATATATATATATATATATATATATATATATATATATATATATATATAGGGGAAACCTACATTTGAAAACTATAGATGTGGTTAAAAGATAGTTAGAGGTGATATTAATGATTGGATATATATATATATATATATATATATATATATATATATATATATATATATATATATATATATATATATATATATCGAGATATGAGATGAAAGCTATAGGGAAATAACTCTTGGACATAATATGGTAGAAATGATGTCTCAAATTGATATAAGGATATGAAAAGTGAATGTGAATCACAATATATATAGATATGTAGTTGCACGAAATTAAGTATGAGATTTAGAGTAGTATGACATGAGATTCATATGATGTAATGTATATGTAAAATGACTTGATGTGAGAGATTGATGCGATGAAAAGAGTATACGATGAGATATGATGATTTGGTTGATATGTCGTTATATGGATGCGAGTCGATAAGAGATAGGTGATACTTTGCCGGTTCCCTGATACGAGATTGATACGGATGTGACCTGAGAGATATGTATATATATAGATGGATAATGATGTGCATAGTGAGTGATATGCCGTACGAGACTTAGATCCGTACCCCCGTTGTTGTATAGGTTGATAGAATCCCTAATTGTTTAATTCCGCCGTACGATGGATTACAGCACACGATGAATTTATCTGATGATTGATCCATACCCTTAACTAGATGATGTTGTATGATGGTTTGTACCGTACGTAATGCTGTGAGGCTGGATGCCGATTGATAGATTCACCGACTTGGATATATATTGTAGACACGTATACCTTGTAGCGTTTCACTTACGATGTACTTTATGCTACGCTCATGTTATTCGCATTGCATTGCATATACCTGTGCTAGTACACCTACACCGTTATCGATGATGCGTGTGTTACACTTACACAGATTGCCGGTTCACACACTTTCATCATCGATAATTGCTATGTCACTCACACAATAGAACTGCTACATCATGCTATGATATACTTGCTTTGTTCACATCATTATACTATGTTGCATGACATATACCCTGCTATAGCTGCACATACACCTATGTGGTATTGTATCATTATTAACATTTAGACGTTGATTCTTATGCTATTGCGCATATGAAATGCATCATGCTTACATACTTACATGTATATACACACATCTTGCTAGAGCTACATGTACGCCTTTATATGATGTTGCATTTGATTTTGGAGGAATTGGGAACCGCATGATATATTTTAAAACTGGATTCATTTAAAAGAGTGGTTTTCCCTTAATATGCTTATAATATTGTTTTATGTTGCATACATAAGTTTTCATGTGATTTATGGATTTGAGAACCGTGGGGGTATTTCAAGAAATTTATGTATTGTTTGAAAAGCCGGTTTCTCTTGATATGATATTTCAGTGCGTCCACCATGAGTTTTCTCGGTTCTGTGTGTTAGAAACTCGATTTGAGGAGCGTTAAGCACCGTCTGCGGATACATGGTGAACCCGGTATGGTTTCCCGGGGTAAGAGGTGATTTTTGTGGTATAGACGATGAGCCTGGCAGGAAGGATAGTACCTACCGGTGATAGCATTTGGACTCGGCAGTTATCCGGAGGATACCGACCGGAGTCATGAGATGATACGGGCCGATCCGGACTGACGGAGCCCGTGGGCCGATCCGGACTGACGGAGCCCGAGATATTGATGAGGACTGATCTGGACTGACGGAGCCTGAGATATGAGGATTTATGTGTCGATACTGGACACGGGTTTCATGATGTTTTGAGTGTCGGTGTTGGACACTCAGGTTCCATGATTTGATGTGTCATTGATGGACACACGTTCTTGATATCCTCATATATTTACATGCACATGCTTTCATGATGTTTCGAGTGGACGAGATCCACATGCATACAGGCATTGATTTTATTGTTGGATGATATCCACATGCATACAGGCATTGATTATATTGTTGGATGATGTCCACATGCATACATGCATTGATTTTATTGTTGCTTTGATTTTATTGTTGGATGATATCCACATGCATACAGGCATTTATTTTATTGTTGGATGATATCCACATGCATACAGGCATTGATTATATTGTTGGATGATATCCACATGCATACAGGCATTGATTATTGTTGGCATATATGCAGATACGGTAACCCTTGATATCATAGTATTACCTTTATGATATAGTTGGCATAGGAATCTTTGTTTATTTCGATTTCTACCTGATAATGTTTTCTTCTCACGAGTTGGCAACTCACCCCCGTTGTACCACAGTTCTTGCAGATTGACCGCATGGATCAGTAGCGGCATCACTGGCACACAGCTTGCTTTCGGGTGATTTGCTTTGGTAGGTGGTACATGTTTGATCGTACCCCTCTTGTATTATTATTCTTATGTATCTAGTCAACTCCATCAATCAGAAACTAGTATTTGTATAGTAGTAAGACTTGTAGTTGCGAGACTTGAACGATGAGTTATATGTTCGCTTGGTGGGTTTGGTGTCTTGCTTTACATTATTCCTTGTGTTGATCTTCGCCGTTGGGCGTCGTATACATATTTATGCTTGTGGTGGTTATTGTTAGTTGTATGTATGCCCTAGAGGCCAGTATTGTACAGATGTTGTATATTATATTGGATGCTTGGACATATATAGAGATGACTTTCTTGCTCGATATGATAGTATGCTATCTGGTTACTCTTTATCTTAACATGTACACTAGTCTCTTTGAACTGTCTTATAGTTACATGTTGGTAAAGCCCTTAGGATGTGTACTTGACTACCTGGACTATGATGCAGATCATACTAGTGGGGACATGGTAGTCCATAAGTACATCCTTCAAGGTCCCTAGTCGTAGGTGTATCGAGACGGGGCATCGATATACCAGAGTAGACTAGCGTATACGCTTCTCGACCCATGAGATGGGCGATGGATGATCCCATATCCATTGGTGTTTGACATCAGAGATGGTATACGGGTGCTCAGTGGAGACTGGGTACACTGGACGGACTCGCTGAGAACTCCCAGATGGTATTATACCTCACGTCAGATGGCAGTTCTCAGGTGACACTTGTACAGGTTAGTCTGTAGACCCGAGATCGTCATAGAGTCTTGTGTGATTCCCACTGTGCTTTGATCTCCACCTTACCACGTCCATGAGGGCGTGCAAAACGGTGGTCTTTGGGTACAGTCCCGAGTCACATGGAGGCAATGAGCGATAGGAGGGGTTTCGTCTCTCCCGGTATTGGGAGTTGATGTTGCGCAGTGCTCGATTGGCCGTAGCAGGGAAGTCCCTGGCCAGGGCTGATCAGAGATTTGCTGGTAAGTGTTACCAGTAGTTTCTCGACCCGTTATGAGCCTCACATCGGCGCGACTTATCGGGTTATTGGGGTCTGACGTTTACCACCCCTAGACTTGATATGCGACATATCAGACGAAGAGACCGGACTGTACGGTAAGTGTTACTGGTCGGATTCGCAGGAGAGTGAGCGGGCTAGCTCGTCGATCTTCTGATCGCTCAATACCCGGGTGGCCGTTACGTTTAGCAGACCGCTTGCGGCTTGTGGGTGCATGATATGATCATCATCTGCTACCGGCGTATTGACGAGTCTTTAGAGTCCTACACAGAGGTTTCCTGGCTCAAGCGAAACGAAATAGGAGCGCATATGAGATATGTGCGGGACCGAGAATAATGCGTGTATGTGATACCGTATTTGATTCTCGCGATTAATGTTTCGATTGGTTGTATATGATATAACCTATTTATCGAATCGAAGATCGATTCGATAAGTCGATACATTGAATACTAGTCGGTTATGTGCGACATGACCGGATCATTGAATCAAGTGTTAATTTAATGATTTAATGTATAATTATATATTTGATATATTACTTTGCATTAACTAGTATTGGTTCACTTTAAACGGATTTTTCTCACTTGATTTACACATTGTATATGTGATATACTTTTGTGCAAATATATGTATCATGTTTGATGATGCATGTAGTTTTGGCTTTGTGTAAAGAATGCAACCATGGTTATGAGAGTGGTTAGGGTTTAAGTTTTATTCTCTTATTATTAAATCCATTTATTATTTATTAAATAGATTTATGGAAACAAATGGGTTTCATTTTATCATGAAGTGTGGTGAAGCTTCATGAAGCTTTTAGTAATGATGCCATTTTGTCTCCTTGCTTAAACCTAACCACTCCCACTAACCATGGTCAATTCTCTACACTTGACCATGGTTAGAAGATGATAAGAATTCCTTTATTATTCATTTTAGAAATAACTTATCATAAGAATTCTATCATCTTCTTCTTCTTCTCAAAGTGAGAAACCTTGATGTCATTAATGGCAACTTGTGATCTAGAGTGAGAAATCCAAATCTAAAGTGAACCCATCTCCTATTTCTTCATCCTCTACCTCTTGCCAAGTGGTTTTGGGTGTTTTCTTCATAAGTTTTACAAGTTTGTGAAGTCGGAGCTTGAACTAGTGCAACCTCGACGTAGATCGTCTTTGACACGAAGCCGACGACCTTGCTCGCCCGATTTTCCGATGAAGCCGACGTGTGAGTCGAGGATTCATGATGGACAGCGAGAGCATGACCAAGTGGAGCTAAGGAGGTGGAAATCCGGATCTACAAAGGTTGTAGCTTCTCACTTCTAGTTATTTGTTAACTAGTTTTATCATTTCGCCTAAACATCTAGTCTAAGATCCGTAGTCTAGGGTTTCTCGGCACCAAAATTTTTAAAGTGGCATGTTCGATGCCTTGTGAGACCTTACTAGAGTGCCTAGGAACCTTTCAATGGTATCAGAGCCTAGCTAGAGCCTTAGGCGAAGTCTAGACGGAATTTGAAGTCCGAACGAACCCGAAAACCCTAACCTAACATGCTCTCTGTCCAGATTTTAAAATCGTGGATTTTTCCAGATTAAAAGTTTCCAAAAAATTCAGCAGGGAATATAGTGAATTACTATGAAACACGAGCTGCTAAATCAACTACAGAGGCGCGGAACCGCGGCCCCCACCATAGGAAGCGCGGCGGTTCCGCGGCCACTGTGCTGATTTACAGCAAGTGGTTTGCACAGTAATCCATGTAATTTAGTGCTGAGTCTTCTGGGAATGTTTAATAGTCATTCAAGAGTTGAATTTTCTGGGGTTGTTTTGGGGATTCGGTATTTCGATCGGATTATCAAATTTCGTCTTTCGTGTTTTTCCGGATAATTTATAGAATATGTTAAAAGGTTCGACCGGATATAAATACCCAATTTTTCCCTTGTCGGGAAATTTCTAAGTGTTGGATTTTTCCGTAGTTTAACGATGTTCTAAGTAGTGCAAGTAACGCGATGGACCCTCTAGAAGACAACAAACCTTAACTCGATTATATGACCGTCTTGAACTGCCCTTTGAACCTTCGGGTTTGGGGCAGTACGGCGTGCCACATGTGAGGCGTTGGCTTGACCCTTCTACGGCTGGACCGTCGGTACTGAGGCACGAACTGAATATTGTTAGACTTATTTCATGTGTTGGACTGTATCGGGAAAACTTGGGTATTCGACTGTTCGATCGGAAAGTTTAACATTATCTGTTTATCTGGAATGTGATACAATAATTGGAATTCACAAACAGTTATGAGATAACTGGATGAATGTTATAAATTTAGCAGTTTAGTCCCATATGATATTGAAAAGAGTTTTCGATAATGAGACTAAAATGCGGGATTTATATCTGTTAGGCATGTGATGTCTAAAAAGGTTGCGGATTCCAATTGTTGTAGTTTTACACTTTCTTTTCTGTGACCGTAAGTGTAGTATGTTCATATCGCCGGTTTCGTTGCTATACGTCAACGACAATTGGGTTATGCATACTTACTTACGTTGATGACATGTGATGTTATGTGTTGCTGGATATGTTATATTGGATCGTCGTATTAGAATAGCCGGGGGTTTTTATGTGAGATGAGTGTTTTTCATTTTCATTCATGTAAAAACTTGTATGTAATATTCTTTTATTTGGGGAACTTCCAGGTAGCGGAAGTTGTCACCCTTTGTATATTATTTACTTTTCCGTATTAGGATAGACCCAAGGAGGGGAGCACAAGTAACCGGGTTCTGGGGTCCAGTGGGGACCAACTCGAGGAGTCGAGTCCGGGTCTCCTAACCCTAGAATTGGCAGGGTTGCTTGCCGCTCTCGTAGGGGTTTAGGGGTGTGGGATTGGCTATTCGTTACGACCGTGGAATCCGTGTTTTATACTGGCTCGTATTGAAAACACGGACGTCCTAGTATATCCAATATTTCATATGATTATTCTGCTGCGATATCTGTGATGCGATTCTGTGATGGATTTAGTATATGATATATATGATATATTATATAGACGTTACTTATGTTTTACACCCGCGCTAGCCCTGCCCTGCTCTGTCATTAGTTACCTAACCTAACGGTGCACGAGGGGATATCGAGGCGAATGCGGATGGCATAAGTGTACGTCATATCTATCTGTGATGTTTAGGTATTTAAATGATGGGACTTCATTAATGTGATTAATGAAAGATAAAGAAACCTAAGATGTTGTAGAATCGAATTTTAAAATAAAAAGGGTAGCTACAGTTTTTGCTTTGCACAGCGGTATATATGATATACCCCGCACCTCATTCGACGAGGAAAGGACCGAGATCCCTTCACCGGGAGTGACTCCTTTAGCAATAACTGGCAGATGCTACAGACTCGGTTTGCTTTTGACTGCTTTTAAGAGTTTTTGCTTTGCACATCGATATATATGATATATCCCGCACCTCATTCGACGAGGAAAGGACCGAGATCCCTTCGCCGGGAGTGACTCCTTTAGCAAAATTAGAAAAGCCTCAAAATCACTCCATTTCAAAACATCATTTGATTCTACAACGATATCAAGTTCATTACGCTCATGGTTTTTATGAAAAACCTGCGTAGCCCTCCGTCATTTCAGATAAGTAGTAGTTAGTATTCGTGCTGCGTTTGTTGGCCTTTGTCAAGGCGCAGTGTGCGGTAGCTAACTGGTGCTTATCTGCTTGTGCATATGATGCAGATTGGATTAGGGTAGTCGTGCGACCTTGTTGGCCTTTGTCAAGGGCCGTGCGGGTGGGTTTATTTCGATCAAGAAATGACGGGTTGAACTTGACTAGCATCCTATGGTTTGTTGGCCTTTGTCAAGGTCATAGGAGGTTAGGGGCAAAATATTATCGGGAATTTCAAGTGTTGAAATTTGCAATGAGATTGCATACCTTCTATGAGATAGTTGGATCCCGATACCCGCTGCGAGTAAGAGTTACTCCTGGGAGAGTTTTACACATTACAATTAGCCGATCAAGTAGGTGTCTAGAAAGGTGTTAACGAGGTTACGCCTCTGGGAAAACGAGGTTTACATTAATTAGGTTCGTGCGAAAGCACGGGGGACCTCCCTCAAAGTACCGACACTGGCCTGGCTGAAAGATTGGCGAACTTGTAGTGTGTAATTAATCCCGGCTAGTCTTTCCTTTTAGGGTTTGGAGGAAGATTTGATAAAAAGCAGTGGGAGCCATCCTGATTAGATAAGATAATAACCAATCTGATCTTGCACGAGCATACGCTAAAGTGTTTTCTTCTCTCTCTCTCCAGGTAGCGACCAGTTCATGCCTTAATCAAGATAATAATATGGATGTATTGACCGAACCCGCATGTTATACTGTGCTGGGGAACGTTGGTTCCGTTCTTTCCTATAAGAGTTATAGGAATGAACAGGATATAGGGGAATACCAGGATTCACATGCCACCCGAATGAAGAAAGTACATGTTGATGCATTTTCTTCGGGTGTGTTCGTTACTGAGAACTGTTTCTCTATTTGCTCTACTCCTGGGTATTGGATACCGGGTCGGGATCCCATATATGTAATCAGTTACATGGGCTAAGGAAAGGTAGAGAACTTGGAGAAGGTGATAAAGACATTAGAGTTGGAAATGGTGCAATTGTTGCAGCTAAGACTGTCGGGGAATATCACCTTGCATTACCAACTGGTAATACATTGGTTCTGAACGAATGCTATTACATGCCGAACCTGATATGCAACATTATATCGGTTTCTTTATTAAGTAAAGAGGGATATAATTTTGTATTACAGGATAATGTTATGAACATTTTCCGTAACCAAAAGTTGGTTGGATCAGGCACGTTGTGCAATGGCATTTATGTTCTAAATCAATCAACGGTTCTGAGCATAACAAACACACACAAGAGGAAGAGTTCTGAACTCAACGAATCCTTCTTGTGGCATTGTAGACTGGGTCACATCAATGCGACACGACTAGCTAAGTTGCATAAAGATGGATATTTAAATCCGTTTGAATTTTCATCTTATGACACTTGCCAGTCATGTCTCAAAGGCAAGATGACCAAAACTCCGTTCACGGGACACGGAGAAAGAGTTACCGAACTCTTGGGACTTATACATAGTGATGTATGCGGTCCCATGTCTACACATGCCAGGGATGGTTCTTCATACTTCATTACATTCACTGACGATCTCTCTAGATTCGGATATGTGTTCTAATGAAGCACAAATCAGAAGCTTTTGAGAAATTTAGAGAATATAAACAAGAAGTTGAGAACCAAACCGGAAAAAGTATTAAAATCCTACGATCTGATCGAGGAGGAGAATACTTAAGCAATGAATTCCTGGACTTCCTAAAAGAGAATGCGATTCTCTCTCAGCTGACTCCTCCATATACACCACAGCACAACGGTGTATCAGAACGAAGGAACCGCACCCTATTAGATATGGTGCGCTCTATGATGAGCACAGCTGAGTTGCCTATTTCCTTCTGGGGTTATGCGCTGGAGACAGCAGCATACCTATTGAATCAAGTTCCATCTAAATCTGTACCTACCACACCATATGAGATATGGAGTGGGAAGAGACCATGTCTTAAACGAGTTAAGATATGGGGTTGCCCGGCCTATGTCAAAAGACAAAATCCGGACAAACTCGAGGCACGGTCAGTTCTATGTAAGTTTGTGGGATATCCCAAACATTCACATGGATATCTTTTCTACCATACAGAGGAACAAAAAGTGTTTGTTTCTCGACATGCCACCTTTTTGGAAAAGGAATTTCTTGCAAAAGAAATTAGTGGCGGTGAGGTAGAACTGGAAGAAATTCCGGCTACACAAACTCAAACTGAAGATTTAGTGGAACCAGAGGATTCAGTAGCTCCCGACGAACCTCAGCCTCTCCACCGATCTAGTAGGGTTCCTCGCCAACCTGAGAGATACTACGGTTTTCTCATGGATGGTGGGAGCGAGGATTGCATCATGGAGGATGATGACCCAACTAGCTTCGAGCAGGCCATCACGAGTGGGGACTCAGTGAAATGGCTGGATGCTATGCGGTCTGAGATGGATTCCATGTACACCAACAAAGTATGGACTTTGGAAGTTGCTCCTGAAGGGGTAAAACCCATTGGGAGCAAGTGGATCTTCAAGAAGAAACTTGGTGTAGATGGGAAAGTGGAGACTTTCAAAGCTAGACTTGTAGCAAAGGGTTTTCGTCAAAGACCAGGTGTGGACTATGACGAGACCTTTTCTCCAGTGGCTATGCTTAAATCCATCCGGATCATGCTTGCCATCGCTGCATATTATGATTACGAAATCTGGCAAATGGATGTTAAGACCGCCTTTCTAAACGGTGATTTAGAAGAGTGCGTGTACATGACTCAGCCAGAGGGCTTCGTAGACAGTGGGAGCAGCGAGAAGGTGTGCAAGCTGCTTAAATCCATTTATGGATTAAAGCAAGCATCGCGGAGTTGGAACATCTGCTTTGACGTCGTTATCAAAGAGTTTGATTTCGTAAAAAATCCAGATGAACCTTGTATCTACAGGAAGGTGGCAGAGAGTAAGGTTGTCTTTCTCGTATTGTACGTGGACTACATACTCTTGATAGGAAATGATATTCCTATGCTGCAATCGGTCAAGCTCTTCTTATCACAAAGATTCTCAATGAAAGATCTTGGTGATGCCTCCTGCATATTGGGAATAAGGATCTATAGAGATAGATCCAAACGGATTTTGGGATTGTCCCAATCCAGGTACATTGACACCATACTAAAGAGGTTTAGTATGGAAGAGTCCAAGCGTGGGAACTTACCCACGATCTCTGGAGTCACTCTCTCCAAAGAGATGTCTCCCAAGACTGATTTGGAGAGAGCTCGCATGCAAGGGATACCCAATGCTTCGGCAGTAGGCTCTATCATGTATGCGATGCTATGTACCAGACCCGATGTAGCATACTCACTAAGTATAGTGAGCAGGTATCAAGCTGATCCTGGAGAGAGTCACTGGACAGCTGTGAAGAGCATTCTCAAGTACTTGCGAAGGACTAGAGATATGTTCTTGGTGTATGGTAACGGAGAACTCCAAGTGGAGTCCTTTATCGATTCGAGCTTCCAGAGTGATAAGGACGACTCTAAGTCGCAGTCGGGTTTTGTCTTTACCCTTTACGGAGGGGCGGTTAGCTGGAAGAGTTCCAAGCAGGAAACCGTGGCAGACTCGACGATGGAGGCTGAATACATCGCTGCCAACGATGCTGCCAAAGAGGCTGTTTGGAACAAGAAGTTCATTACTGAACTTGGAGTGGTTCCATCCATTGAGCATCCAATACCTTTGTATTGCGATAACAATGGAGCGGTGGCTTTGGCCAAGGAACCCAGGTCCCATCAGCGATCCAGGCATATTCTGAGGCGGTATCACCTGATCCGGGAGATAGTTGATCGCCGGGAGATCGAGGTCAGAAGGGTAGACACGAAGAATAACACGGCGGATCCACTCACGAAGGCCATTCCCCAGACACAGTTTGAGAGACTCTTCGGGATGCTCGGTATGCGATACTACAGCAGCTGGCCCTAGTGCAAGTGGGAGATTGTTAGTTGTATGTATGCCGTAGAGGCCAGTATTGTACAGATGTTGTATATTATATTGGATGCTTGGACATATATAGAGATGACTTTCTTGCTCCATATGATAGTATGCTATCTGGTTACTCTTTATCTTAACATGTACACTAGTCTCTTTGAACTGTCTTATAGTTACATGTTGGTAAAGCCCTTAGGATGTGTACTTGACTACCTGGACTATGATGTAGATCATACTAGTGGGGACATGGTAGTCCATAAGTACATCCTTCAAGGTCCCTAGTCGTGGGTGTATCGAGACGGGGCATCGATATACCAGAGTAGACTAGCGTATACGCTTCTCGACCCATGAGATGGGCGATGGATGATCCCATATCCATTGGTGTTTGACATCAGAGATGGTATACGGGTGCTCAGTGGAGACTGGGTACACTGGACGGACTCGCTGAGAACTCCCAGATGGTATTATACCTCACGTCAGATGGTAGTTCTCAGGTGACACTTGTACAGGTTAGTCTGTAGACCCGAGATCGTCATAGAGTCTTGTGTGATTCCCACTGTGCTTTGATCTCCACCTTACCACGTCCATGAGGGCGTGCAAAACGGTGGTCTTTGGGTACAGTCCCGAGTCACATGGAGGCAATGAGCGATAGGAGGGGTTTCGTCTCTCCCGGTATTGGGAGTTGATGTTGCGCAGTGCTCGATTGGCCGTAGCAGGGAAGTCCCTGGCCAGGGCTGATCAGAGATTTGCTGGTAAGTGTTACCAGTAGTTTCTCGACCCGTTATGAGCCTCACATTGGTGCGACTTATCGGGTTATTGGGGTCTGACGTTTACCACCCCTAGACTTGATATGCGACATATCAGACAAAGAGACCGGACTGTACGGTAAGTGTTACTGGTCGGATTTGCAGGAGAGTGAGTGGGCTAGCTCGTCGATCTTCTGATCGCTCAATACCCGGGTGGCCGTTACGTTTAGCAGACCGCTTGTGGCTTGTGGGTGCATGATATGATCATCATCTGCTACCGGCGTATTGACGAGTCTTTAGAGTCCTACACAGAGGTTTCCTGGCTCAAGCGAAACGAAATAGGAGCGCATATGAGATATGTGCGGGACCGAGAATAATGCGTGTATGTGATACCGTATTTGATTCTCGCGATTAATGTTTCGATTGGTTGTATATGATATAACCTATTTATCGAATCGAAGATCGATTCGATAAGTCGATACATTGAATACTAGTCGGTTATGTGCGACATGACCGGATCATTGAATCAAGTGTTGATTTAATGATTTAATGTATAATTATATATTTGATATATTACTTTGCATTAACTAGTATTGGTTCACTTTAAACGGATTTTTCTCACTTGATTTACACATTGTATATGTGATATACTTTTGTGCAAATATATGTATCATGTTTGATGATGCATGTAGTTTTGGCTTTGTGTAAAGAATGCAACCATGGTTATGAGAGTGGTTAGGGTTTAAGTTTTATTCTCTTATTATTAAATCCATTTATTATTTATTAAATAGATTTATGGAAACAAAAGGGTTTCATTTTATCATGAAGTGTGGTGAAGCTTCATGAAGCTTTTAGTAATGATGCCATTTTGTCTCCTTGCTTAAACCTAACCACTCCCACTAACCATGGTCAATTCTCTACACTTGACCATGGTTAGAAGATGATAAGAATTCCTTTATTATTCATTTTAGAAATAACTTATCATAAGAATTCTATCATCTTCTTCTTCTTCTCAAAGTGAGAAACCTTGATGCCATTAATGGCAACTTGTGATCTAGAGTGAGAAATCCAAATCTAAAGTGAACCCATCTCCTATTTCTTCATCCTCTACCTCTTGCCAAGTGGTTTTGGGTGTTTTCTTCACAAGTTTTACAAGTTTGTGAATTCGGAGCTTGAACTAGTGCAACCTCGACGTAGATCGTCTTTGACACGAAGCCGACGACCTTGCTCGCCGGATTTTCCGATGAAGCCGACGTGTGAGTCGAGGATTCATGATGGACAGTGAGAGCATGACCAAGTGGAGCTAAGGTGGTGGAAATCCGGATCTACAAAGGTTGTAGCTTCTCACTTCTAGTTATTTGTTAACTAGTTTTATCATTTCGCCTAAACATCTAGTCTAAGATCCGTAGTCTAGGGTTTCTCGGCACCAAAATTTTTGAAGTGGCATGTTCGATGCCTTGTGAGACCTTACTAGAGTGCCTAGGAACCTTTCAGTTATTTCCGTCGTTGGGCGTGATTTGCTCCCATTTTGGGATGCTTTATTTATTTTCTATATTTGTACCCATTTCAGGGCTAGTTTTTACAAAGGAGGTGCTGCCGAAATTTTTAAGAAAATAAATTTAAGTTTAAAGATTTTTACTTGAGTTTCCCGAAGGTTTTTAACAATGTTTCTTCACTTATTCCTTTTGGTGGTTTAGATTGCTGGGCTTCGGCTTACTTAAGTTACGTTACGCCTATAGACGTTGCGTGATTTAAGTGCCGGTCACGAGCTAATATTTCGGGTTGTGACACTCTAGGGCATACGTACAACTAACAAAGGAAATATATGGTTACTATCATGAATCTGGATGGTGGAAGAGGCATTACTAGGAATACCCGGTTACCCCTTCGAAACATTTTCATATTTCATTTATACCGTGCAGTGTTAATTGAAAACTGTTTTCTTAATTAGATTCTAACTCCAAGGTATGTTTTTACTAGACTTGATTTTCATATCTGTATGGCGTTACCGATGATGAGTGAGAGTAAGATATTGGGAATTGGGTGATTAGATCCTCAATATATAAGAATTCTTTGTAATTGGTGATATTTGAGGAAATCTCCTGGGTTTTTTCTAACGAAATTTTTTTGGTTTTGAATATCCGTCGTTATGCACCAATTTCAAACTGATATATCTGTACGTCTATTTTATAAAGTGAGATATAACCTTTTGAAATTATGTCTATGATATTTACCTATATCAGTTGATGGTTAGGTAAGGAGCATTCAACAACGGTGTAATTTTTCTTAACCATAGTATAATTTTTCAACCTACGACGAACAAGGTTTGAGTTATTAAACTCAGTGGACTTATACAATGTATTTTATGTTGTCCGATGTCCGTTAGGACAAAAGGGTTGGTACTCATACTATATTCTATTTACTCGTGACTTCTCTAGTTTAGACACGTATTTTGTTGAAATACAAGGTCCAATTTTAAGAAGTTATAAGTATAAGAATAAGGTAGAGAACCATATGTTGCAAGTATCAGGATTTTTCAAGGTGATCGAAAATGTAGATACTTGTGTTTGGTATTCCGTTGTAAATAATAGTTTTGAGAACTTGCTTCTTTTTCAAGTTACTCATACGTGGATGTATTCCTGGATCAGTAATGTTGTATGGCCTTCTTCCATTTAGTTGATATACACTGGAAATAGCTGCATGATTATTGAATCTGGTTCCAATTAAACTAGTGCCTTTGTTTCTATATTAGATATAGAATAGATTCATATCTTAACGATGTTAAGGTATATGGAGTAGTCTGGCTGATGCTTAAAACCAGAATCTGGACAAACTCATGGCACGTTTCAGTAATGGCAGTTTGTGGGTTATCCCGGGCTTTGACGAGGATTAATTTTCTGCCATTTGGAAGATCAATAGTTATATTGTTCTTGACTCGCCACAGCTTTAGTAAAATGGATTCTTTTCAGAAAACATTAGTGGGAGTATGGTAGAACTGGAAATGATTTCAGAACCACAAACGATTACTGAAAATTTAATAGAACCCGAGGATTCAATTGGTTTCGACAATCCATTAGCCACTCCACAGATTTGGTGGGTAACCTCAGGCACCCGAGAGTTACTTCGGTTTCCTTAAAAGACGGTGACATGGAGGTTTTTTGATTACCCAAACTTGCCACTACTGCTATTCTAGACTATGAGATCTGGCAGGAGGATGAGTATAGCGTCGTTCTAAACTAGTTTTAGAAGTGCACGCGTATATGACTCTGCCAGAGGGTTGTTGTATTCAGTTGGAGCAACGGAAGTATGGTGGGTAACTAGCTTATGTCTATTTATAGACTAAAGCAAGTATATCGGAGATAGATCATCTAGTTTTGATGTGACAGTTATAGAGTTTGATTTCATCAGAATAACAGATGGACCTTGTAAGAAGATAGTAGGGAGAGATGTCCTGGTATTTGGTTGACATGCTCTTGATAGGAAGTGATCTTCCTATACTACGATTGGTTATACCGTGGTTGTCATAAGGATTTTCTCATCATAGGATCTGGATAAAATATCAGGGATTCTGGTGACTAGATCTATGGTTTTAGATCTAGATTTGGGAAGTGTCCCAATTCGGATACTTGACACTATTCTAAAGTGTTTTAGAATGGATGACTCCTGGCGTGGTGGTGTACCCGCAGGTGATGGAGTCACCCTCTCTAAAGAGATGTCTTCTAAACTGATGAGGAGAGAGATTTGCATGATTGGCATATCACATGCTTAGGCAATTGAGTCAATCATGAGATGTTAAGTACTACACCAGATATTGCTTTTCCACTGGCTGCAATAAGCATATATATATTAATCCAATCCTGGAGAAACATTAGGGAGCAGTTATAAACATAAGTGGATTTTCTTGGTATATGGTAACGGCAGCCTCCTTCAGGAGGCGGTTATCATTTCAGGCTTCCAAGATGACTTGGATGACAGAGTGATTGTCAAAGCTATAGTTTTCCCTCTTTTTGAGGGGCAGTATATTGGACATGTGGACCAAACGGATACTGTGGAAGGTATGGCGTAGGATACTGATTAAATTCAGTGGATGATACAGTCTAAGAAGTTTGTTGGATTTGGAGTTTATTTGTGAAATGGGTCCCATATGATATCCAAACAAATTCTAAGACAGGTATTGCTCATTTCGGGAGATAGTCTTTCTCCGTGAAGTTGAGAAATAGAGAGATAAAGATAAAACATTGCAGCGGATCCACTCACTGAGACTATTTCTCAAACGCAATAGTTTCATAAACGGGCTTTGCGAGAGTGATTAGTAGAGAAGTTGGGTGTTCGGTATCACACGGGCTGTGAGTATGCGACACCTCAATAATTATCCTTAAGTGCAAGTGGGAGATTGTTGGCTATAGTGACCTCAAGGAAGTTATTATAATCGCAGGCAGATGATTATGATGATTGAGGGATGCCCTATACGGATAGAACAGTCTTACTGAAAATGATAGTATGCTATCTAGTTTTTCTTTATCATCATGTACATGCATTATGTGGTATTACAGATGACTATTACATGTTGATAGCGCTCATAAGATTCTTTCCTGACTACCAACATTATGATGTCGATCATATACGTAGGAGCTGGGTGGTCTAGAAGCACATTCTTAAATGTCCCTAACCGAAGGAGTATCGAGACTAGGCATCGATGCTCCGCAGTAGACTAGTGTATACTTATCGAGACCCCGACGAGGGGCGGTGGCCGTTCTCAAAAACCAGTGGTGTCTGTTTGTCACCTAAGATAGTATAATGTGCTAATTTGGTTATGAGTACACCAGACGGACTCGCCGGGAACATGCTAGTTGGTATTATACCTATTGTCAAATAGCAGTTTCCAGGTGACATGTGTACAGGTTAGTCTGTCGACCTGAGATCATCATTTTTATCGTGTGAGTTCCCATTGTGTTTTGATTACTACCCTACCACGGCTCAAAGAAGACGTGCAAACAAGTTTTAGTTAGGTACATTCCCGAGCAACATGGAGGCAGTGAGTGGATCGTCCGGAATTCATCTCTCCTGGTATTGGCGGTTGATGTCGCGTAGTGCATGGGTGGCCATCACAAGAAATCCTTGGCCAAGGTGGACGAGAATTACTGATTTAGATTAGTAGTTTCTCAGTTGGTGATGGGCTTCATACCGACACGAAATATCGCGTTATTAGGGGTCTGACTTTATCCACCCCCTATACTCGATATGAGATACTCTTGTTGGAGTTTCTTAGCACAAACACTAGGTTTTAGCAAGCATCGAGTATGCAAATTTAAAAAATCTAGAGTGCTAAAGAACACAAACCTAGAATCGAACTAGAAAATTAGGGTTTTATAAAGCATGTAAACAAACTTTACACTATATGAACAAGGAATACAACCTTAGTAGACCAGTCTTTCACTTCTAAAGCTCCGTGTAGTACTCCCTTAGCTCCAATTAGTGGTCCCTGAACTCTTCAACTAGGAGAAAGGAATGAGCTTACTTAAGGATCTTCGAGGCCGAATATGATCTACGTCGAAGAATCTCTAACTCAAGCTATCTCTTCACTAATTGAAGAATTAGTGAAGTAAACTGTTAGTGGATGTTGCACACCTTCACAACAATTATGAGGAGGCGGAAGTGGTAAACAATAATTTTTCTTGCATGCAACACCCACATAACCCAAGATTAATGCTTAAACCCTAACTAACAAAAACCATCAAGAGATCTAATCTACTATAATAGTATTTATACCTAATGGAACCAATCCTTTGGGTCTTCACTTGGTTGTGACTCCTAGGCTTCTTGTGGTTACAATAAGCTCGATCTCCGGCCACCTCAAGATCCAAGACGATCCACTCGAGAGCTATCGAACAAGTTACAATCACTTCACAAGAGTTCAACTTAGAGATCAAGTTTGCTAGAAGTGATCACTAAGATGATGTAGAGATTAAGTATTGGATTATGATTTTTGGTTTAAGCTTTTGATTCACAACTCATGTGAGCTTAAAGCAAAGAGGAGAAGGAAGGAGAGAAATGAAGAGAGAGAATGTGAGAGTGATAATGAAAAGTTCAAGCATGGAAAGATATCATATGGCACAAAATGAAATAATTGAAGCATGTAATAAAAAATTGCACCATGCTTCAATAGTAACTCCAAATGAATAAAATATGAAAGAAGCCATTCCTTCATCCATGCTTAGACTTTCCTAAATTCCACCTTATTTATTTATTTTCACAAAATAAATATCCATTTATGAGGTGTCTCCTTCTAGAAGGTATTGTTGTAACAATTACAATAATACCCCTCTACCGTATACTGTATAAGTATACCCGTATCCGAATTCCGAAAAATACGAATACAAATAATCCAATAATATAATATTGGCATGCGGCTTAAACCAAAGCCTACCGGTATTAACATTCCGATCATTATTCCTTTAACGATTACACTAACATGATCGAAACCCTGCCGTAACAACTTACAGCCTCTACATCTTTCGCATGAATCAGGGAACTCTCTGTGTAGGACTCTAAAGACTCGACAGTACGCTGGCAGTGGGTTTAACCATAAGCATTTTAGTGGCACTATCTGTGCGTAACGACTACCCAGGTACATGACGAAAAAGAGGTGGCCGATGAGCGAACTCATCCTAACCCTAATGAGCCTGTTAGCAACACTTACCGTAGAGTCCGGTCTCTTCGTCTAATATGTCGCATATGAAGTCTAGGGGTGGTAAAAGTCAGACCCCAGAAAATTTATAAGGCATACTGATTTACGGCCCATAACGGTTAGAGAAACTACTGATAACTCTTATCAGTAAATCTCGAGAACCCTGGCCAGGGATTTGCTGTTATGGACGATCAAGCATAGCGCGACATCAACTCCCTATACTGGGAGAGAAGAAACCCCTCCTATCACTCACTGCCTCCATGCGATTCGGGACTGTACCTAAAATTCACTTGTTTGCATGACTCAGTAGAGCCGTGGTAGGGAGGAAATCAAAGCACAGTGGGAATCACATAAGACACTATGACGATCTCGGGTCTACAGACTAACGTGTACAAGTGTCACCAGAGAACTGCTATCTTACAATAGGTATATATACCATCTAGGAGTTCTCGGCGAGTCCTGTTCGGTGTACCCATTCTCCAATGAGCACCTGTGTACAATTTTAGATGTCAAACACCAATTGTTGTGGGATCAACCATTGCCCCCAGGGTCAAGAAACGTACACACTAGTCTACTCTGGTAATATCGATGCCCTGTCTCGATATACTCTCGACTAGGAACAACTAAAGGATATGCTTATAGACTGCCTAGGCCCCACTAGTATGATCTACATCATAATCCCGGTAGTCAAGCATAATCCTAAGGGCTTCATCAACATGTATATAAAGATATGAAATACAACACATCGTACGTTAAGATGAAGATAAACCAGATAGCATAATATCATTTCGAGCAAAGATTGTTTCTGTACATATACATGCCTAGCATCTTATACAATACAGGCCTCTATGGCATACATATCTAACATAAACAAGCTATACTAAATAGCTAGTTTGGTATAAATTGATGAAGTAGGAATTTTGCTCACTTTAGAATTATTTTTCTCTCTTTCTTTTTCACCTCACTCAAAAGATAGAGAGCAAAGAAGGAGATGAAGAATATGAACAAGTGATGAAACTTTGGGTGAGAAAATATCTCATAGATATTTATAGAGAGTTAACCATGGCTAAAGATAATGGTTGGGTTAATAAATATCTAGAGTAAAACAAAATTAGTGGACTAAGTCAAGGCTTCTACATGCTTCCACAAGCATCTTAAGCCATGGAATTGTCCACCTAATTTTGATTTATCCCTTAATTATTAATCACCCAAATTATCTTTAGTTTGGTATGATTCTCATACACCCATGTCTAATGTATCATCTAGCATGACACATAAATAAATACATTTATATATATCTCATATATATTTGTATTTATTTGTAGAAACAAATTCTTAAGTGAGCTAATTTTAGTTAATATATATATTAATATATCAAATATATAATTATATATTAAATTATTAAATCAACACTTGATTTAATAATCCGGTTATATCACATAAAATCGACTAATATCATTTATATGTATATCAAATATACATACAAATTATTGAATCAACACTTGATTCAATAATCCGGTTATATCGCATATAACCTATATCGCGAGATTAGAATATTGTATCACATACATGTATTAATCTCGGTCCCGCACATATCACATATGTGCCCTAGTTCATTTCGCTTGAGCTAGGAAACCTCTGTGTAGGACTCTAAAGACTCGTCAATACGCCAGCAGTAAGTAATGATCATATCAGTCACCCACAATCCGTCAGCGATACTAGCTGGATGTAACGTCTACCCAGGTATTGAGCGATCAGAAGATCAACAAGCAAGCTTTTCCAAACTCCCGTGAATCTAGTAAGTAACAGTACCGTATAGTCTGGTCTCTTCGTCTGATATGTCGCATATCGAGTCTGGGGGTGGTAAACGTCAGACCCTAATAACTTGATAAGTCATGCCGATGTGAGACTCATAACGGGTTAAGAAACTACTGATAAAACTTACTAGTAAATCTCATCATCATCCCTGGCCAGGGACTTCCTGTTATAGCCAATCGAGCATAGCGCAACATCAACCCCCAATACCGGAGGCGAAACCCCTCCAATCTCTCTTTGCCTCCATGTGACTTAGGACTGTACCCAAAATCTTCCTGTTTGCACGCTCTCTTGAGCGTGCTAGGGAGGAAACCAAAGCACAGCGGGAATCGCACAAGACTCTTTAACGATCTCGGGTCTACAGACTAACCTGTACCAGTGTCACCAGAAAACTGCTATTTGACGATAGGTATAATACCATCTAAGAGTTCTCGGCGAGTCCTGTTCGGTGTGTCCATACTCCAATGAGCGCCTGTGTATAATTTTTGATGTCAAACACCAATGGCTGTGGGATCAACCATCACCCCATACAGGGTCAAGAAATGTACGCACTAGTCTACTATGGAATATCGATGCCTTGTCACGATACTCTCTCGATTAGGAACAATTAAAGGATGAACTTATGGACTATCCTGGCCCCACTAGTATGATCTGCATCATAGTACTGGTAGTCAAGTACACATCCTAAGGGCTTTATCAACATGTAACAGAGAGACAATATAATGATACAAGTATACATGTTAAGATAAAGAGCAACCAGATAGAATACTATCATGTCGAGAAAGAAAGTCCTCTCTATATATGTCCAAGCATCCACTATAATATACAATCATGTACAATAATGGCCTCTAGGGCATACATATAACTAATAATCTCCAACTTGCACTAAAGCCAATAGATATAGTCTCTCATACCCAACATCCCAAATGTATCTCAAGTGGCCTTCATGAGTAGATCCGCTGTGTTATTCTTCATGTCAACACTCCCGACCTCGATCTCCCGGAGATCAACTATCCCCCTGATTAGGTGATACCGTCTAAGAATATGTCTGGATCACTGATGGGACAGGGGTTCCTAGGCCAAAGCCACAGCTCCATTGTTATCACAATACACAAGTATTGGATGCTTAATTGTAGAATCCTCACCAAGTTCATCTCATGAACTTATTCATCCAGAAAGCCTCTTTGGCAGCATCGTTGGTAGCGATGTATTCAACCTTCATCGTCGAGTCTGCTACGGTATCTAGCTTGGAACTTTTCCAACATACCGTCTCTCTACTGAGGGTAAAAACAAAATCCGAGACCGACATACAGTCGTCCTTATCACTCTGGAAGCTCGAATCGGTAAAGGACTCGACATGGAGTTCACCGTTACTATACACCAAGAATAATTCTTTAGTCCTTCTCAAGTACTTAAGAATGTTCTTCACAGCTGTCCAGTGTTGTTCCCTAGGATCTGATTGACACCTACTAACTACACCTAGTGAGTTTGATACATCCTCTTAGATCTATAGATCATAATCCCTGGATGTAGGAGGCATCACCCAGTTCTTTCATGGAGAAACTGTGATAAGAAGAGCTTGACCAAGTGTAGCATAGGAACATCGTTTCCTATCAAGGGTATGTCATCCACATACAATACGAGGAAGACAACCTTACTCTCTACAACCTTCTTGTATATACAAGGTTCATTTACGTTTTTAATGAAGTCAAACTCTTTGACTGCCACATCAAAATAGATGTTCCAACTCCACGATGCCTGCTTTAATCCGTATATTGATTTAAGCAGCTTGCACACCTTTCCGCTGCTCCCACTATCTACGAAGCCCTCTGGCAGTGTCATGTACATGCTCTCTTCTAAATCGCCATTTAGAAAAGCTGGCTTGACATCTATTTGCCATATTTCGTAGTCATGGTATGCAGCGATGGCAAGTAGGATCCGGATGGACTTAAGCATAGTCATTGGAGAAAAGGTTTCATCATAATCCGCACCTGGTCGTTGACGAAAACCTTTTGCTACAAGTCTACCTTTGAACGTCTCAACTTTTCCATCTACAACAAGTTTCTTTCTCAAAGATCCACTTGCTCTTGATGGGTTTTACCCCTTCAGGAGAAACTTCCAAAGTCCATACTTTGTTGGTGTATATGGATTCCATCTCAGATCACATTGCATCCAGCCATTTCATAGAGTCCCCACTCGTGATGGCCTGCTCGAAGCTAGTTGGGTCATCATCTTCCATGATGCAATCCTCAGTCCCACCGTCAATGAGAAAACCATATTATCTCCCAGGTGGTTGAGGAACCCTACTACATCTGCGGAGTAGCTGGGGTTCGTTGGGGACTATCGAATCCTCCGGTTCTACCAAATCATCAGCTGTAGTTTGTGTAGCTGGAACTTCTTCTAGTTCTACCACATAACCACTAATTTCTTTCATAAAAATTTCTTTTCTAAAAAAGTGGCATTCCGAGAAACAAACACCTTTTTCTCCTCAGTGTGGTAGAAGATATACCCTCGCGAATGCTTAGGATATCCTACAAACTTGCACAGATGAGACCTTGTCTCGAGCTTGTCCGGATTTTTTTTAACATAGGACGGACAACCCCATATTTTAACTCATTTAAGAGATGGTCTCTTCACATTCCATATCTCATATGGAGTGGTAGGCACTGATTTGGTTGGAACTCTATTCAATAGGTATGCGGCTGTCTCAAGCGCATAACCCCAAAAGGAAATAGGCAACTCAGCAGTACTCATCATAGAGCGCACCATATCTAATAGGGTGCAATTCCTCCGCTCCAATACACCGTAGTGCTGTGGTGTATACGGAGGAGTAAGCTGAGAGAGAATCCCATTCTCTTTTAAATAATCCAAGAACTCCATGCTCAAGTATTCTCCTCCCCGATCAGATCGAAGGATTTTAATACTTCTACCCATTTGGTTCTCTACATCGCACTTATATTCCTTGAATTTCTCAAAAGCTTCAGATTTGGGTTTCAATAGGAACACATGTTCTAATCTTAAGAGATCATCGGTGAATGTGAAAAAGTACGCAGAACCATTTCTGGCATGTGTAGACATAGGACCTCATACATCACTATATATCAGTCCCAAGAGTTCAGTAGCTCTTTCTCCGTGTCCAGTAAACGGAGTTTTGGTCATTTTGCCTTTGAGACATGACTGGAAAGTTTCATAAGATGTAAATTCAAACTGATTCAAATATCTATCTTTATGTAATTTAGCTAGTCGAGTCGCATTGATATGACCTAGTCTACAATGCCACAAGAAGGATTTGTTCATTTATGAACTTTTCCACTTGTGTGTGTTCTATATGTTAATAACTGTATTTTGGTTCAGAATGTATAAACCGTTACATAACACACCAAACCCAATCAACACCTAATTTAGGAAAATGTTCATAACATTTTTCTCTACTACAAAGTTATATCCTTCTTTATCTAATAAAGAAATTGATATTAAATTGCACATCATAGATGGTACGTAATAACAGTCGTTCAAGCTCAATGTATTCCCATTTTTTAATAGAATGTGATATTTACCAACTGCTTTGGTTGCAACATTTGCCCCATTTCCTACTTTTAGAGAATGATCACCTTTTCCCAGTTCTCTACCTCTCTTATACCCCTGTAACATATTACATGTGTGAGATCCTGTTCTCGGTAACGAACACGCCCGAGAAAGATACATCAACATTCTCATTCCTCGTTCGGGTCGCATGGGAATCCGGATATTCCCGTATTTCCTGCTCAGACTTATAACAGTTATAAGGTAGAGCGGAACCAACGTTCCCTAGCTCAGTATAATAAGCGGGTTCAGTCAATACATCCATATTATTATCTTGATTAAGGCGTGTCATGGTCGCTACCTGGAGAGAGAGAGAGAAGAAAACACTTTAGCGTATGCTCTTGCAAAATTAGATTGGTTATTATTTTATCTAATCAGGATGGCTCCCACTATTTTTATCAAATCTTCGTTCAAACTCTTAAAGGTAAGACTAGCCGGGATTAATTACACCCTACAAGTTCACCAATCGTTCAGCCAGGCAGGTATTGGTACTCCGTGTTAGTTGTATGTATGCTTTAGAGGCCATTATTGTACATATGATGTATATTATAGTGGATGCTTGGACATATATAGAAAGTACTTTCTTTCTCGACATTATAGTATGTTATCTGGTTGCTGTTTATCTTAACATGTATACTTGTCTCTTGATACCGTCTCATGGTTACATGTTGGTAAAGCCCTTAGGATGTGTACTTGATTACCCGGATTATGATACAGATCATACTAGTGGTGCCATGGTAGTCCATAAGTTCATCCTTTAATGTTCCTAGTCGTGGGTGTATCGAGACAGGGCATCGATATACCAGAGTATACTAGCGTATACTCTTCTCGACCCATGAGATGGGCGATGGATGATCCCATATCCATTGGTGTTTGACATATGGGTGCTCAGTGGAGACTGGGTACACTGGACGGACTCACCAAGAACTCCTAGATGGTATGCTACCTGACATCAGATAGCAGTTCTCTGGTGACACTGGTACATGCTAGTCTGTAAATCCGAGTTCGTCATAGAGTCTTGTGTGATTCCTACTATGCTTTGATTTCCACCTTACTACGTTCAAGAGAACGTACAAAACAATGGTTTTTGGGTACAGTCCCGAATCACATGGAGGCAATGAGCAATAGGAGGGGATTTTGTCTCTTCCGGTATTGGGGGTAGAGGTCGTGCTGTGCTCGATTGGCTATAACTGGAAGTCCCTGGCCAGGGCTGATTTGGAGATTTACTGGTAAGTGTTATCAGTAGTTTCTCGACCCATTATGAGCCTCGTATCGGCATGACTTATCGAGTTATTGGGGTCTGACGTTTACCACCCCTAGACCGGATATGCGACATCTAAGACGAAGAGACCGGACTGTACGGTAGTGTTACTGACAGGATTTACAGGAGCTAGAGCGAGCTTGCTTGTTGATCTTCTGATCGCTCAATACCCGGGTAGCCGTTACGTCCAGCTAGTACCGCTGACGGCTTAGGGGGTGCTTGATATGATCATCACATACTACCACCGTATTGACGAGTCTTTAGAGTCCTACACAGAGGTTTTACTGGCTCAAGAAAAACAAAGTAGGAGCACATATGTGATATGTGTGGGACCGAGATTAATACGAGTATGATATGTCGTATTCTATTCTCGCGATATTTGTATCAGTCAGTTATATGTGATATAGCCGGGTTATCGAATCAAGTGTTGATTCGATAAGTTGATAAATATAATATTAGTCGGTTATATGAAATATAGTCGGATTATTAAATCAAGTGTTGATTTGATAATTTAGCGTATAATTGTATATGTGATATACTAGTTTACATTAACTAATATTAGCTCACTTAAGCATTTATTTTTCTCACATGTGCACACTTAATATATATGTGATATATATTAATTGTGTTTTATTTATGTGTCATGGTTGATGATACATGCAACATGGGTGTATGAGACTTACACCATGATAAAGATAGTGTAGCGTTTATTTATTTATAGTAATTCAATTATTAGTTAGAAATTTGTCACATGGCATGAAGCTTTGGGAAGCTTGGAGATCCATTGACTTAGTCCACTAGTTTTGTCTTACACTAAATATTTGTTAACCCAACCATTATCTAAACTCATGGTTAAGTCTCTACATGAGTGATATTAGATATTTTCTCACCCGTGGTTGCCATTCACTCTCACAACATTATCTCTCTTCATCTTCTTCAAGCTCAAGAGCTCTCTAGTTTTTGTGCAAGTGAGAAATAATAGTGAGAAAAAGAATTCTAAAGTGAGAAAAAATCCTACATCATCATCCTCTAATAGATTAGCACTTTAGTATAGGGTTTTACCTTCACTAATCCCTCATTAGTGAAGTAGTAGCTTGGGTTAGTGTCTCCTCGATGTAGATCATCTTCGGCCTCGAAGACTTCATGCAAGCTCGTTCCTTTCACCATGTGAAGCCATGCTAGAGTCCGGAAGATCTCTACTTGGAGGGAAGGCACTACTATACGGAGCTATTGAACTGAAGGACCGGTCTACAAAGGTTGTATTCCTAGTTCACTTAGTTGTAAAGTAGTTTACAGTATGTTTCGTATGATTCTTTAGTTAAACATCCTAGCTTAGAGTTTTTTAGCATGACAAAAATTTGAAAATGGCATGGACGATGCCTCCCGAAACCTTGTTGTCGTGCATGGGAGCCCTAAACTCCTAGAGAGTCTCCCCATGCTTTCGCATGGAACAAATTAAATAACCTCGTTTCCGCAGGAGCATAACCCCGTTAACATCTTTATTAGAAAACTACTGGATTAGCTAATTGTAAAGTGCAAAACTCTTCTACGAGTAACTCTTACTCGCGGTGGGTATCGGGATCCAACTATCTCATAGAAGGTATGCAATCTCATTGCAAATTTCAACACTTGAAATTCCCAATATTGTTTTTGCCCCTAGCTTCCTATGACCTTGACGCAGGCCAACAAACCATAGGCCGCTAGTCAAGTTCAACCTGTACATTTCGTGATTGAATTAAACCCACCCGCATGACCTTTGACGCAGGCCAACAAAGTCGCACAACTATCCTAATCCAATCGCATCACATGCTGCAGATAAGCACTAATTAGCTACCGTACACTACGCCTTGACGCAGGCCAACAAACGTAGCATGGATACTAAATAATACTTATCTGAAATGACGGAGGGCTACGTTGGTTTTTAAAAAACCTTTAGCGTAGTGAACTTGATATCGTTGTAGAATCGAGTAATTTGAAAAAGAGTGATTTAAGCTCCGCTTTTAAAATCATGTGTTTTCAAGATAAACTGAATGGGTGTAGCATCTGCTAGCTTTTGCTAAAGAGGTCATTCTCGGTGAAGGGATCTCGGATCTTTTCTCATCAAACGAGGTGGTGGATATTCATCAAGGAATACCGCTATGCAAAGTAAGAACTAGAGCTACCCTTTTGAAAATTTGATTCTACAACATTTTTAGGTTTCTTTCCTTTCATTAATCTCATTAATGAAGTCCCATCATTTATTTTTCCTAAACATCACAGAAGAAACGAAAATACAACGTAAGCTTATGCCATCCGCATTCGCCACGGGGTCCCGTCATGCACCGTTAGGTTACTTAACTAACGACAGAGTGGGGGCAGGGCAAGCACGGATGCAAAACATAAGCAACGTTTATTATATATCATATATATAATATAAAGCATTCGTCTCACGCAGTTATATGATCTCATCACAGAATATTGCAACAGAAGTCAACATATTAAATATAGGATATTCTAGGAGGTCTGTGTTTTAAATCAAGTCAGTAAAAAACACGGATTCCACGATCGTGATGAATAGCCAAACCCACATCCTTAGACCCCAACGAGAGCTGCAAGCAACCCTACCAATTCTAGAGTTAGGAGACCCGATCTCGACTCCTCGAGATGGTCTCCCACTGGACTCTAGAAACCGGTTACTTATGCTCCTCGCCTTGGGTCTATCTTAATGCAGAAAAGTAAATAATATACATCAATAGTGACATCATCCTCAACCCAAAAGTGTCCCAATAAAAGAATATTACATACAATTTTTTACATAAATGAAAATGAAAAAATCTCATCTCACGCAAAAAACCCCGGCTATTCGAACACGACGATCCAATATAACATATCACATCAACACATAACATCGCATGTCATCAACGTAAGTAAATATGCGTATCCCAATTGTCGTTGACGTATAGCAACGAAACCGGTGATACACCACATATTACACTTACGGTCATAGAAAAGAAATGAAAACTACAATAATTAGATTCCGCAACATCCTTACACATCATAAACCCGAAATATCATATACTTCGGATTTCATCCCTAACCGTATAAATTCCTTAGACATCATAAATCCGGAATATCACATATTCCGAATTTCATGCTTAACAATATAAACCCGGCATTTTAGTCTCAAATTGAAAACACTTTTCAATAACCAGTCAGGCAATTCAACAAGATTCCTGACAACTGATCGAATGCTCGTCGAAAACATTAGTAGACGGCCGCACCCCCGATGCCGTCGATGAAGCGCACTTAGGCGGAACACCGTAACCGCAAGCACCCGAGCGGATGCTTTTGGAAACGGGGTTCTCCTACAGTCACTTAGTTGGGGTGATGAGGCGTGGCTGTCTATGTTACCCGATGAGTGTTCGCGTACTATACGTGATTGCGACGGAGTTTTAATCCGAATCAAAACCCCGCGGCAACCGATCAAAAGAGACTAAATTGCTAGATTCACAAAATTCTAATTAGTTTTCACAAAAATAATTATTGTGGATTCCAAATATTGTATCACAAATCTCAGATATCTAGACGATGTTAAACATTTTGATCGATTTATCAAACACCCACAATTCCCAGGGACCTCAACACTTGAGTCTCACTTAAAAATACCCAGAATGTGCCTGATTGATTCTAAAAATTCAAGACTGTGTAGTGTGTATCAACTCAAATGATCCCCGATAACGGTTTCATTTGATCGATAAGAGTTTCTCGTTGTGTCGGTATGAAAATTGAATAAAGTTCACAATCAAAGAATTATATTTGACCGCAATCAACTACGGTGTCGGTTGTAGATTGTAAGTGAGTGCGGATCGTCCACAGGGATTGTGCGATTCGTTTCTATATTTAATTTGTTTGAATTGAAAAGTTAATCGAAAAGAAAAGAAAACATGATTCAAGATTTTATCGATTGATTCAGGTGTCACTAGTCTAATCAAGAATCAAGAAAATGATAAACAATCGAGAATCGGGTTTCGATGATATTTCCAACCAAAATGTCAAGAATCTAAATGAGGCTCGCAGGAATCGATCGGATCTATAGACGTGATGTAATCTCAAGATATCGTGTTCTTGTCCTTCGAAGAATTGATACTAGATCGATGATGATCAACGAGAGTTAGGGCGTTCTCGTGAAACTAGGGTTTCATCATTTAACCCTTGTTCTTTCGTCGATATCATTCATATTCTAGCCTCTAGCAATTTCAAGAAACGATCGTAACTCCCCAATTTCGAGCGATATCAATCAAGAAAGCATCGCAACGAAACTGGGTCGTCGATTCTTGAACTTGCTAGGGTTTACAAAATTCGTAGGAATCAAGAATCATTTTCAGATATATTACATCATCATTCTATTGATCGTCTCGACTCCTCAACGAGCGGAGTATTACTCAAACATCATAACAAGAACTACAACTAGAAATTGAGATCGAATCATGATGCAAGAATTTAAAGAAAACAAGATAAAAGAATATCACATTTTATTTATATCAACAATTTGATTACAGTCGCTCAAGAACTACAAAAGGAAGAACTAAATTGTCGATCTGGCGTCGCTTTTCTCCGTGAGTCGTGGATCGGCATGGACCACTTGCTCTGTTGAAGATCGGCTCCGCTCATAAAAGGTTGAAGGGCTTCTTGCTTGATGTGGTACTCGGGATCTTGGCTTTTGATTGGAATTAGGGTTAGGGTTTCACACAAGTCTTCTCACTAGACTTGTGGAAGAAGAAGATGAAGAAAGAGGAAAGAGATAGAATGGCTCTAAATTGATACTAGATTGGCTTATAGATTGGATCCAAGTATCTCCTCTTTAACCCTAGGTTTAGGCTTCTATGTATAGACTTCCCAAACCCTAGGTCTAGGTTTGAAATTACAATTCCCTCCAAAAGTTTGTTGAGGAGCTTCTAGAATTAGTTTGTTAGGAGCTAGCTTAGGTTTTAAGCTATGATTAATTAAGCTTAGAAACCCTAGTTTGCTGATCTGGCAGAAGTCTCTGGAGTCTTCTGGAACTTGAAGTACATTTCTGAACTGTAGGAGCTGAGGTAAGAATTCTGCAGCAAAATTGGATGGATGACGTGTTAGTTATATGTATGTCCTAGAGGCCATTACTGTACATTGGATGTATATTGTAGTGGATGCTAGGACATATATAGGAATGACTTTCTTGCTCGACATGATAGTACGCTATCTGGTTGCTCTTTATCTCAACATGTATACTTTCTGTCTCTCTGATTACATGTTGATAAAGCCCTTAGGATGTGTACTCGACTTTCAAGACTATGATGCAGATCATACTAGTGGGGCCTGGGTAGTCAGTGAGTACATCCTTCATTGTTCCTAGTCGTGGGAATATCGAGACGGGGCATCGATATTCCAGAGTAGACTAGCGTATATCTTCTTGACCCATGCGATGGGCGATGGATGATCCCATATCCATTGGTGTTTGACATCGAAGATGGTATGCGGGTGCTCAGTGGAGACTGGGTACACTGAACGGACTCGCCGAGAACTCCCAGATGGTATTATACCTCACGTCAGATGGCAGTTCTCTGGTGACACTGGTACAGCTTAGTCTGTTGACCCGAGATCGTCATAGAGTCTTGTGTGTCTCCTACTGTGCTTTGATTTCCACCCTACCACGGCTCTACTGAGTCGTGCAAACAGGTGGTTTTTGGGTACAGTCCCGATTCACATGGAGGCAATGAGCGATAGGAGGGGATTCGTCTCTCCCGGTATTGGGGGTTGATGTTGCGCAATGCACGACTGGCCATAACAGGAAATCCCTGGCCAGGGTTGCTGTGATACACTGGTAAGAGTTATCAGTAGTTTCACGAATGTTATGGACCTCAAGTCGGCATGACTTATCGAGCTATTGGGGTCTGACGTTTACCACCCCTAGGCGAGATATGCGACATATCAGACGAACAGATCGGACTGTACGGTAAGTGTTACCGGTCGGATTCACAGGAGTGTGAGCGGGCTTGCTCGTCGATCTTCTGATCGCTCAATACCCGGGTGGCCGTTACGTTTAGCAGACCGCATGCGGCTTGTGGGTGTTTGATATGATCATCATCTGCTGCCGGCGTATTGACGAGTCTTTAGAGTCCTACACTGAGGTTTCCTGGCTCAAGCGAAACGAAATAGGAGCGCATATGAGATATGTGCAGGACCGAGAATGATACCAGTATGTGATACTGTATTTGATTCTCGCGATTTGTGACATTGATCGGTTATATACGATATAGCCGGGTTATCGGATCAAGTGTTGATTCGATAAGTTGTTACTGTTGATATTAGTCGGTTATATGCGATATGACCGGATCATTAAATCAGATGTTGATTTAATGATTAAAAGCATGATTATATATTTGATATATTACTTTGCACTAACTAGTATTGGTTCACTTTAAACGGATTTTCTCACTTGGATTGTACACATTGTATATGTGATATACTTTTGTACACATGATTGTATCATGTTTGATGATACATGTTTGCTAGGGTTTTTGTGTAAAGATCTAACCATGGTTAAATGATTATGACTAGGGTTTTGTTTTATTCACTTATTTATTTATCCATTTCATTTTGGAAATAAATAGAAAAGAGAAAAGAATGGTGGCTTTATTTGTTGTTTACTTGAAGCTTCATGAAGCTTTGACCTTGACCACCATTCTTATCTCATCCTTAACCCTAACCATTCCTTTAACCTTGGTCAATTCTCTACACATAACCATAGTTAGAATTATGATAAGTTTTGTTTTTCTATTCTTTTTTAATTAACTCATGATAACATAATTCTTCTTCTTCTTCCTTTCTTCACTTGAAGAAAGCAAGCTCCATCAATGGTGATTGATGGAAATGAGTGAGAAATCCAATTCTAAAGTCTACCCACTTCCTATTTCTTCATCCTCTACCTCTTGCCAAGTAGTAGAGTGTGTTTTCTTCACAAGTTTCTTGACTTGGTGAAGTCGGAGCTTGATTTAGCGATGCCTCGACGTAGATCATCTTCGGCATGGACATCGACGACCTAGCTTGCCCATTCTCCGACGAAGCCGACGCTAGAGCCCGGGAACTCATATGGACAGTGAGGGGACTTCGTTGTGGAGCTATGGAGGTGGAGCACCGGATCTACAAAGGTTGTATTTCCGTATTCTTTATAGTTAAGTTTTTAACTAGTTATCTTTTCGCCTAAAATCTAGCCGACGATCCGTAGTCCGGTCTATCGGCACCCGTAAAATTTTATATTGGCATGTTCGATGCCTTGTGAGACCTCCTTAGGGTGCCTAGGAACCCTTCACTGGTATCAGAGCCTAGCTAGAGCCTTAGGCGAAGTCCAGACGGAGTTTGAAGTCCGAACGAACCCGAAAACCCATTTCTAACATGCTCTCTGTCCTTTTTTGAAAATTGTGGATTTTTCGATATTAAAAATATGCAGAAAAACATGCAGGAATATTTAAGAGTTACTGTGAAGTCGTATGCCCTAATTCCATCAATGAGCCGCGGATCCGCGGCACGAGCATGGCTCGTGCGGCGTTTCCGCGGCAGTTTTGTCGTTTTGTGTATTTTGTTTTTCACAGTAATTCTCAGATTTCTGTGCAGGTTTTCCTGTGATTTTTTAAACTTTATTCAAGAGTTGAATTTTCTGGAGTTGTTTAGGGGATTCGGTGTTTCGATCGGATTATCAAATTTTTGTCTGTGTGACTTTCCGGATAAATTTTAGAATATGTTAAAAATTTCGACCGGATATAAATACCCAACTTTTCCCCTGTCGGGAAATTTCCAAGTGTTGGATTTTTCCGTAGTTTAACGACGTTCTAAGTAGTGCAAGTAACGCGATGGACCCTCTAGAAGACAACAAACCTTAACTCGATTATGTGACCGTCTTGAACTTCCCTTTGAACCTTCGGGTTTGGGGCAGTACGGCGTGCCACATGTGAGGCGTTGGCTTGACCCTTCTACGGCTGGACCGTTGGTACTGAGGCATGAACTGAATGTTGTTAGACTTATTTCTTGTGTTGATCTGTATCGGGAAAACTTGGGTGTTTGACCGTTCGATCGAAAAGTTTAACATTTTCTGTTTATCTGGAATGGGATACAATAATTGGAATTCACAAGTAGTTATGTGATAACTGAATGAATGTTATAAACATAGCAGTTTAGTCTCACTTGATCGGTTACCACGGAATTTTGATGTGATCAAAAGTCCGTCGCAATCACGTAGCGTACGCGGATACTCGCCGGGTAAACTTAATAGACAGCCTCACCCCACAGCCCCGACCAAGTGACTGCCGGAGAACCCCGTCGCCGAAAGCATCCGTCCGGGTGCTCACGGAAGCGGTGTTCCGCCTTGGTGCACTTCGTCGACGGTATCGGGGGTGCGGCCGCCTACTGAAGTTTGCGACGAGCATTCGATCAGGATATCGGGAATCCTGTTGAATTGCCCGACTTCATATTGAAAAGAGTTTTCGATTTTGAGACTAAAATGCGCGGTTTATAATTGTTAGGCATGCGATGTCTAAGTAATTCATTTGGTCAGGCATGCGATGTCTGAGGTGGTTGCGGATTCCAACTGTTGTAGTTTTACACTTTCTTTTCTGTGACCGTAAGTGTAATATGTGATATCGCCGGTTTCGTTGCTATATGTCAACGACAATTGGGATGCGCTTATTTACTTACGTTGATGACATGTGATGTTATGTGTTGCTGGATATGTTATATTGGATCGTCGTGTTTGAATAGCCGGGGGTTTTTATGTGAGATGAGTGTTTTTCATTTTCATTCATGTAAAAACTTGTATGTAATATTCTTTTATTGGGGCGCTTCCAGGTTGCGGAAGATGTCACCGTTGATGTATATTATTTACTTTTCTGCACTAGGATAGACCCAAGGAGGGGAGCGCAAGTAACCGGGTTCTGGGGTCCAGTGGGAGACCAACTCAAGGAGTCGAGTCCGGGTCTCCTAACCCTAGAATTGGTAGGGTTGCTTGCCGCTCTCGTAGGGGTCTTGGGGTATGGGATTGGCTATTCATCACGACCGTGGAATCCGTGTTTTATACTGGCTCGTATTGAAAACACGGACGTCCTAGTATATCCAATATTTCATATATTTCTTCTGCTGTGCTTTATCTGTGATGTGATCATGCGATGTTCTGTGCTCTGTTCAGATAGATGTAGTATATAGTATATATGATATATTATATAGACGTTACTTATGTTTTACACCCGCGCTAGCCCTGCCCTGCTCTGCCGTTAGTTACCTAACCTAACGGTGCACGAGGGGACATCGAGGCGAATGCGGATGGCATAAGTGTACGTCATATTTATCTGTGATGTTTAGGTAATTTAAATGATGGGATATTCATTAATGAGATTAATGAAAGAAAATAAACGTAATAGATGTTGTGGAATCGAATTTCAAAATAAAACAGGTAGCTACAGTTCTTACTTTGCATCGTGGTGTTCCTTGTAGAACATCCTGCACCTTATTCGATAGGGAAAGGACCGAGATCCCTTCACCGGGAGTGACTCCTTTAGCAATAACTGGCAGATACTACGACCCTCGGTTTGTCATTTGATCGCTTCTATAGTTTCCACTTTGCACAGTGATATATATGATATATCCCGCACCTCATTCGACGAGGAAAGGGCCGGCGATCCCTTCACCCAGAGTGACCCCTTTAGCAAAACTAGAAAAGCTTCGAAAAGCATTCCATTTAAAAACCGTTTGATTCCGCAACGAGATCAAGTTCAAAGCGTTAAAGGTTTTCACAAATACCATTCGCAACCCTCTGTCATTTTAGGAAGTAGAGTACTTAGTATTCGTGCTGTGTTTGTTGACCATAGTCAAGGCACAGTGTACGGTAGCTAAGTGATGTCTTCCTACACCGCATATGATGCGATTAGTTAGGACAGTCATGTGGCTTTGTTGACCTTAGCCAAGGGTCATGTGGGTGGGTCTAATTAATCACGAAATGACGGGTAGAACTTGACTAGTACCTATGATTTGTTGACCTTAGCCAAGGTCATAGGTGCTAGGGGTAAAAACCTTTATCGGGAGTTTCAAGTGTTGAAATTTGCAATGAGATTGCATACCTTCTATATGATAGTTGGATCCCGATACCCACTGCGAGTAATTGTTACTCCTGAGAGAGTTTTGCACTCTGCAATTAGCCGATCAAGTAGGTGTCTAGAAAGTTGTCAACGGGGTTACGCCTCTGGAAAAATGAGGTTAACTGTAATTAGGTCCGTGCGAAAGCACGGGGAACCTTCCTCAAAGTACCGACACTGGCCTGGCTGAAAGATTGGCGAACTTGTAGAGTGTAATTAATCCCGGCTAGTCTTTCCTTTTAGGGTTTGAAGGAAGATTTGATAAAAACAGTGGGAGCCATCCTGATTAGATAAAATATATAACCAATCTGATCTTGCAAGAGCGCACGCAGAGTGTTTTCTTCTCTCTCTCTTTAGGTAGCGACCATATCACGCCTTAATCAAGATAATAATATGGATGAATTGACCGAACCCGCTTGTTGTACTGAGCTGGGGAACGTTGGTCCCGCTCCAACTTATAATTGTTATAAGACAGAGCAGGAAATTGGGGAATACCAGATTTCCCGTGCCGCCCAAACGAAGAGAGTGCATGCTGATGCATCATCTTCGGGTGTGTTCATTATACAGAACTGTTTCTCAGTATCCTCCGCATCCTTGGTATGTGATACCGGATCAGGATCCCAGATATGTAAGATATTACATAGGGCTACAAAAGGGTAGAAAAACTGAGAATGGGTGATAAGTTTCATGAGACAGAAAACGGGGTAAGTGTTGCAGCCAAGTCTGTCGGTCACTGTCACCTTGTATTGTAATACATTGATTCTGAACGAATGTTATTAGATACCGAACCTGATATACAAAATCATATCAGTCTCTTTATCAGTAAAGAAATGATAAAATTTTGTATTGTTGGATAATGTTTTGAACATTTCCTATATCAAAAGTTGATCGGTTCAGGCATGTTATCTAAAAGCATTGAAGTTCTAAATCAAACTACAGTTCCTAGTATACAGAACACACACAAGAAGAAGAGTTCAGAAATGAACGAATCCTTCTTGAGGCATTATAGACTAGGTCACATCAATGCGACCCGACTGGCTGAAGTTACATTTTAGATGCATATTTAAATCAGTTTGAATTTACATCTTGTGAAACTTTCCAGTCATGTCACAAAGATTAGATGACCATAGCTCTGTTTATTAGAAACAGAGAAAGAGTTAGTAAACTCTTGGGACTGATACATGATGATGTATGTAAAGTCTCCTGTCTACACATGCCAGGATTGGTTCTTTATACTTCATTATATTCTCTGATAATCTCTCAAGATTCAGTCATATGTTCCTGTTGAAACATAAGTCCGAACCTTTTGAGGTATTCACAGAATATAAGTTAGAAGTAGAGAACCAATAACCGGGTATAAGTATTATGTCCTATGATGAGATCAGGGAGGAGAATACTTGTGCATGGCATTCCTGGACCATTCTAAAGAAGAATGAGATTCTCTCTCCGTACTACTCCTCTGAATACACCACAGCACAACGGTGTATCATGGCGGAGCAATTGCACAATATTAGATATGGTGTGCTCTATGATGAGTATTACTGAGTTACCTATTTCCTTTTGGGGTTATGCACTTGAGAAGCTGCATACCTATTGAATTAGGTTCGAATCAAATCAGTGCCTACCACTCCATATAAGATATGGTGCGGGAAGATCCTATCTCTTAAGTAAGTTAAGATTTGGGGTTGTCCGGCCTATGTTTAAAGCAAAATCCGGACAAGATCGAGGCAGGATCAGTTCTGTAGAACTGGAAAGGTTCCAGCTATACAAAACTGCAGTTGATGATTTGACAGAACCATAAGATTCTATAGTTCCCGACGAACTTCAGCCTCTCCGCCGATCTAGTAGGGTTCCTCATCCGCCTGAGAGATACCTCGGTTTCTCGATGACAGTGGGAGCAAGGATTGCATCATGAGATGATGACCCAACCAGTTTCGAGCAGGCCATCGAGAGTAGGGACTCTGTAAGAATGGCTGGATGCTTAGTGATCTGAGATGGAATCCTTATACACCAACAAAGTATGGACTTTGGTTGCTATATCTGAAGGGTTAAATCCCCATCAGGAGCAAGTATATCTTGAGAAGATTACTTGGTGTAGATGGAAAAGTTGAGACTTTCAAAGCTAGACTTGTTAAAGGTTTTCGTCATTGACCAGGCGTGGATAATGATGAAACCTTTTTCGAGTAGTTATGCTTAAGTCTATCCAGATCCTACTTACCACGGCTACATACCATGACTACGATATCTGGCGGTTGGGTGCCATGACTGTTTTTCTAAATACTGATTTAGAAGAGAACGTCTGTAAGAACACAGCCAGAGGGCTTCGTAAACAGTGGGAGCAGCGGAAACGTGTGCAGGTTGCTTTACATAATGAAGCAGGCATCACGGAGTTGGAACGTCTGTTTTGATGTGATAGTCAAAGTGTTTGACTTCATCAAAATGGTAGACGAACCTTGTATTTACAAAAGTGTAGTAGAGAGTAAGGTGGTCATCTTCGTATTGTACGTAGACAACATACTCTTGATAGGAAAAGAGTTTCCTATACTACGATCGGTCAATCTCCTATTATCACTAGGATTCTCCAAATAGGATAAAGATGATACCTCCTAAATCCTGAGATTTGGACCTATGAGATAGATCTAAAGGGATATTAGGGTTCTCACTAGGTATAGTGAGATTGTATCAATCGATCCTGGGGAGAATTACTGGAAGTGTTCCAGGGTGATAAAGACGACTGAATGTCAGTCACAGGCATTGTCTTTACCCTTAGTAAAGGGACGGTATGTTGGAAAAGTTCCAAGCTAGATACCGTGGCAAACTAGACGATAAAGGCTGGTAACATCGCTATTAAAGATACTACCAAAGAGGCAGTTTGGGTGTATATTGGTTCATAAGATGAACTAGGTTCCTGCCATTGTATGACAATGGAAGTGTGGCTTTGGCCCTGGAACCCTGGTCCCATCAGTGACCCAGACATATTCTGAGGCAGCATCACCTGATCATGGAGATAGTTGATCTCCAGGGTGATCGAGGTTAGGAGAGTAGACTCAGAGGACAGCACGGCGGATCCACTCACGAAGGCCTTTTTCCCAAAGAGAGACTTTTAGGGGATGGTTGAGTATATGATACTGCAACCGCTGCTACAGATGGCCCTAGTGCAAGTGGGAGATTGTTAGTTATATGTATGCCCTAGAGGCCATTACTGTACATTGGATGTATATTGTAGTGGATGCTAGGACATATATAGGAATGACTTTCTTGCTCGACATGATAGTACGCTATCTGGTTGCTCTTTATCTCAACATGTATACTTTCTGTCTCTCTGATTACATGTTGATAAAGCCCTTAGGATGTGTACTCGACTTTCAGGACTATGATGCAGATCATACTAGTGGGGCCTGGGTAGTCAGTGAGTACATCCTTCATTGTTCCTAGTCGTGGGAATATCGAGACGGGGAATCGATATTCCAGAGTAGACTAGCGTATATCTTCTTGACCCATGCGATGGGCGATGGATGATCCCATATCCATTGGTGTTTGACATCGAAGATGGTATGCGGGTGCTCAGTGGAGACTGGGTACACTGAACAGACTCGCCGAGAACTCCCAGATGGTATTATACTTCATGTCAGATGGCAGTTCTCTGGTGACACTGGTACAGCTTAGTCTGTTGACCCGAGATCGTCATAGAGTCTTGTGTGTCTCCCACTGTGCTTTGATTTCCACCCTACCACGGCTCTACTGAGTCGTGCAAACAGGTGGTTTTTGGGTACAGTCCCGATTCACATGGAGGCAATGAGCGATAGGAGGGGATTCGTCTTTCCCGGTATTGGGGGTTGTTGTTGCGCAATGCACGACTGGCCATAACAGGAAATCCATGGCCAGGGTTGCTGTGATATACTGGTAAGAGTTATCAGTAGTTTCACGAATGTTATGGACCTCAAGTCGGCATGACTTATCGAGCTATTGGGGTCTGACGTTTACCACCCCTAGGCGAGATATGCGACATATCAGACGAACAGATCGGACTGTACGGTAAGTGTTACCGGTCGGATTCACAGGAGTGTGAGCGGGCTTGCTCGTCGATCTTCTGATCGCTCAATACCCGGGTGGCCGTTACGTTTAGCAGACCGCTTGCGGCTTGTGGGTGTTTGATATGATCATCATCTGCTGCCGGCGTATTGACGAGTCTTTAGAGTCCTACACTGAGGTTTCCTGGCTCAAGCGAAACGAAATAGGAGCGCATATGAGATATGTGCGGGACCGAGAATGATACCAGTATGTGATACTGTATTTGATTCTCGCGATTTGTGACATTGATCGGTTATATACGATATAGCCGGGTTATCGGATCAAGTGTTGATTCGATAAGTTGTTACTGTTGATATTAGTCGGTTATATGCGATATGACCGGATCATTAAATCAAATGTTGATTTAATGATTAAATGCATGATTATATATTTGATAAATTACTTTGCACTAACTAGTATTGGTTCACTTTAAACGGATTTTCTCACTTGGATTGTACACATTGTATATGTGATATACTTTTGTACACATGATTGTATCATGTTTGATGATACATGTTTGCTAGGGTTTTTGTGTAAAGATCAAACCATGGTTAAATGATTATGACTAGGGTTTTGTTTTATTCACTTATTTATTTATCCATTTCATTTTGGAAATAAATAGAAAAGAGAAAAGAATGGTGGCTTTATTTGTTGTTTACTTGAAGCTTCATGAAGCTTTGACCTTGACCACCATTCTTATCTCATCCTTAACCCTAACCATTCCTTTAACCTTGGTCAATTCTCTACACATAACCATAGTTAGAATTATGATAAGTTTTGTTTTTCTATTCTTTTTTTAATTAACTCATGATAACATAATTCTTCTTCTTCTTCCTTTCTTCACTTGAAGAAAGCAAGCTCCATCAATGGTGATTGATAGAAATGAGTGAGAAATCCAATTCTAAAGTCTACCCACTTCCTATTTCTTCATCCTCTACCTCTTGCCAAGTAGTAGAGTGTGTTTTCTTCACAAGTTTCTTGACTTGGTGAAGTCGGAGCTTGATTTAGCGATGCCTCGACGTAGATCATCTTCGGCATGGACATCGACGACCTAGCTTGCCCATTCTCCGACGAAGCCGACGCTAGAGCCCGGGAACTCATATGGACAGCGAGGGGACTTCGTTGCGGAGCTATGGAGGTGGAGCACCGGATCTACAAAGGTTGTATTTCCGTATTCTTTATAGTTAAGTTGTTAACTAGTTATCTTTTCGCCTAAAATCTAGCCGACGATCCGTAGTCGGGTCTCTCGGCACCCGTAAAATTTTATATTGGCATGTTTGATGCCTTGTGAGACCTCCTTAGGGTGCCTAGGAACCCTTCACGACGTGGCAAGGCCGCCGCGGAACCGCGGCGCAAGCCGGCTCCGGCCGCGGTTCCGCGGCCATGTTGGCTCCTTGGGGCTTGGGCTCTTTGCAGTGGTCTTGGTTTGACACTTAGGACTTTCTTTGATATATTGATTTTTGTTTTGCCTTTTGGATTGCTACCAGAACTGAAATCATTGAGTTGGCATAATGTTTGATCAGCGCCATGTAAATTTTTGGCTTTACTTCTGGGTTTTCCTGCATAGATCTCAAAACAAGTGTTGCGCAATATAGGGATGATGCGATGCCATGAAATGCGGTCAATTTCCTTTATAGTGCCGGTTTTAGAGTCTAATACATGCAATCTGATATTTAACGACTGATTTGCTAATATGTGAAATATGAGAACCGTACACTTCTAAATGAATGCAAATGATAGGGAAATTGCCGGTTAAAAGATGCAGTATTTTCGACTGATCAAATTCCCCCAAACTTAATTTCGATCGTCTCGAGCGAACTGTTTTATTAAAAAGAGAAGGAGAACATAAAGAAATAGAAAAAACTAACTAGCACACTTTCGTAGGCAACACGATTGCACTGAGCACGTGCAACAAGCCTTTAAACCTCTAGGTGTCCCTAATAGGAGGAGTGTTGTCTCCTAAGGGTTTTCAGCGGATTGCACCCACAAAATCCAATAATAAAAGGAAGATCATAAATACTACATTTAAAGAAAAGAATCGTAGAAGAAAAGACTTGAAAATTAGGGTTTCCAACTAAGCTAGCTTTTCGGTTGTTATGAGCCCTATCTTAATGGTCATGAAAAGATGTCAGAAATCACGTCCTCCCTCAATAAAACATCGTCTTATTCTTCATTCCTATCTTTCTTCCAAACATCGATCATATAACCCTGCGTGTGTGTAAAGACATCCCTACACCCGGAGAATTCAATTCAAGCTATCATACTCTTGCCTATCAGCCTCAGTACTTTTTAATTAATGAATATTTAGATGAGATTGCTCACACACTTTCATGCGACCGTTAATACTTTTTGAGGTACTAACCGACCGATTACTCCTGTGCTTGCTTACTTGGTGTATTTTCCTCGTCTTGCACCACCTCAGGCATAGCAGTGACTCCCAGACCAGTTGGCCTTAGGGCACTAGGTGAAGAGGCACCCTCGCTATACAATTTTTATTGCCCTTGGTGATAACAAAACCAGTGTCCATTTTTCTCACCATTTTATATTTTCTTCATATTATTTTTTTTATTTCCTTCATACTTTTGGCTTTAAGACAAGAGCATTTCAAGGTATCCTCTACTATCCCAGGCTTCAAGACGTGTGTAAGTGCGAATAGCAGGGTATCAACGTTCAAAATGTTTGGCTTCCAGAATAGAAACTATTTTTCAGACTTAATTTTATCCTCAGATTAGTGACGTCCTTCATCTTACTAACCTTTGGGACAACGGCTCATAACTACTTATTACTAGTTCGTATAAGAAAACTTCTAATTTTCTTAGTTTTCTTAAATTTTTCTAATCTCATGGATGTAATTTTTCACTATCTAAACTTTTATTATCTTATTTATGTACAAAAATGTTTTAAATGTTAAAAATGTTTATATTTTGAAAATTTTAAATTTTTATGGATTTTGAAATTTTTTTAAATTTTTATAAGTTTTAAAAGAAATGTTTTATGCTTATGCAAATGATATGCAAATGATGCAAAAATAAGAACAAACCTCCCCCAAACTTGTTTTCAACAGTGTCCTCACTGTTGCCAACCGCTATACCTACAAAAACTTGTAAGCCTGGGGGGAGTTATTAGTGGGGGCAAAATATATAAGTGAAGAACTTCCCCCAAACATATTCTTTTCACCCACCTTCATTCAAAAAAATAATGCAGTGATATACAGGATATGAAGGTGAGACGGAGGAATTTTAATCCAAATAAACTGGCTCCTGTAAGAACAGGAGCTCCTCCGTGGGGTCAGTGGAAAAATACGGCTTTAGTCTATGTCCATTCACTTTGAAAAAGGTGCCGTTTTTAACATTTTCTACTTCTACTGCCCCGTGCGGGTATACAGACTGCACAATAAAAGGTCCCTTCCATCGAGATCGGAGTTTACCCGTGTGAAGGTGTAATCGTGAATCATAAAGAAGGACTTGTTGACCAGGTGAAAATGTTTTTCTCAAAATGTTTTTATCATGAAAGACCTTAGTCCTATTCTTTATGATTACAGCATTATCATAAGCTTCATCGCGGAGTTCGCTTAGCTCATTTAGTTGCAGCTTCCGAAAGTTGCAAGCTTGGTTTAGATCAAAATTAATTTCCTTAATAGCCCACAATGCTTTATGCTCTATCTCGACGGGTAAATGACAAGCTTTCCCAAACACTATCCTATATGGAGACATCCCTAGGTCGGTTTTATATGCAGTTCTGAATGCCCAAAGAGCATCCGTCAGTTAGGTCGACCGGTCTTTTCTATTTTTAGCAACAGTCTTCTCCAGGATAAGTTTGATTTTTCTGTTTGAGATTTCAGCCTGCCCGCTTGTTTGGGGATGATAGGGTGTAGAAAGTCGGTGGTTGATTTAGTATTTCCGCATCAGAGTCTCAAAAGACCTGTTGCAGAAATGTGTCCCATTATCGCTAATAATAGCGCGTGGGTGTCCAAATCGCGAAAAGATATTCTCTTTTAAGAACTTAATGACAACTTTCTTGTCATTAGTGCGACATGGAATGGCTTCTACCCACTTTGAGACATAATCAACCGCCGGCAGTATGTACAAATTCCCAAAGGAGTTGGGAAAAGGACCCATAAAATCAATACCCCAAATATCGAATATTTCAACAACCAGAATGGGTTGCTGAGGCATTTCATTCCTCTGGGAGATTCTACCCGTGTACTGACATTGTGTACAGGTTTTGCAATATTCAAATGCGTCCTTGAATAAGGTCGGCCAATAAAATCCACATTGCAAAACCTTCTCCGCCGTCTTTTTAGGACCAAAGTGACCCCCACAGGCTTGATCATGACAAAAAGAAAGAACACTCTTGAACTCTTCTTTCGGGACACACCGGCGGATGATCTGATCAGGACAATATTTAAACAAATATGGATCGTCCCAGTAAAAGTGTTTTACTTGGGATAACAAGCGGTATTTGTCCTGTTTTGACCAATCGCTAGGTATAAGTCCCGTGACAAGATAGTTCATAATATCCCTGAACCATGGTTCATTGGATACGCTCAAGAGCTGTTCGTCAGGGAACGAGTCATTGATCGGCAGGGTCACAGGGGAAGAAGAGATGCGTGAAAGATGGTCAGCTACTACGTTTTCACATCCTTTCTTATCTTTGATAACAAGATCAAATTCTTGTAACAGAAGGATCCAACGTATTAGTCGACCTTTTGCATCTTTCTTCGCCAGAAGATGTTTTAAAGCGGAATGGTCAGTATACACAACTATAGGTGAGCCAATTAAGTAAAGCCTGAATTTTTCTAATGCAAATTCAACCGCTAAGAGTTCTTTTTCTGTGGTTGTATAATTGATTTGAGTATCATTCAGGGTCTTACTTGCATAGTATATCACGTGTGGCATCTTTTCGATGTGCTATCCTAAGACTGCACCTACTGGAAAATCAGATGCGTCACACATCAGCTCAAAGGGGTAGTCCCAGTTTGGTGATGATAAAACGGAGGCTGAAGTGAGTGAGTGTTTAAGTGAGTCGAAAGCTTTCTCACAGTCCGAGTCAAAATGGAAGGTCGTATCCTTGGCCAGGAGAAGAGTTAAAGGTCTAGCAATTTTGCTAAAGTCCTTAATGAATCTTCTATAAAAGCCCGCATGGACAAGGAAAGATCGAATATCTTTGACGCTTTTGGGATGAGGGAGGTTTTGAATGACATCTATCTTAGCTCTGTCAACCTCAATGCCTTTATGTGAAATGACATGTCCAAGAACAATTCCTTCTTGGACCATAAAATGGCATTTTTCCCAGTTCAAAGTCAAGTTCTTCTCTTTGCAACGAGTAAGAACAGCGTCAAGATTCGCTAGGCAATCGGAAAAAGAGTCTCCAAAAATCGAGAAATCGTCCATAAAGATCTCCAGAAAATTCTCTACCATATCAGAGAATATCCCCATCATACACCGCTGAAAGGTAGCGGGAGCATTGCATAACCCAAAAGGCATGCGACTGTAAGAAAAGGTACCAAAAGGACAAGTAAAAGTGGTTTTATCTTGATCCTTTTTGGTGATGGGGACCTAATTATAGCCTGAGTATCCGTCCATAAAACAATAATACTCTCGTCCCGCTAAGCGTTCCAGCATTTGATCAATGAATGGTAGAGGAAAGTGGTCTTTCCTCGTGGCAGCATTGAGTTTTCTATAATCGATACATACACGCCACCCAGTTTGGGCGCGTGTCTGAATCAACTCATTTGCCTCATTGGTTATAACAGTGATGCCGGATTTCTTAGGAACGACATGTATAGGACTTACCCATTGGCTATCGGAGATGGGGTATATAATACCATTATCTAAGCATTTGACGATCTCTTTCATTACTGCTTCCTTCATGACGGGATTCAACCGTCTTTGTGGTTCTCGGGTTGGTCTGGCATCATCCATCACATGTATATGATGTTCAACTATCAAGGGACTAATCCCTTTGATGTCCGCCATACTCCAACTAAACGCCTCTTTGTTAGATCTTAATATCGATAAAAGTGCATTCTCTTGCTCTAATGCTAGAGAAGTGGAAATTATAACCGGTAAAGACTCATTCTCACCTAAATAAGCATATTTAAGATGAGAAGGTAAAATTTTGAGATCTAATTCAGGCGGAGAAATGATAGAAGGAGGGATCATTGAGTGATTTTTGGATTTACAAAGAAGCTCAGAGCCTGTGAAAGATACAGACTCGGGTGGAGAAAAGTCAGGAGTGCAGGACTCAAGTGTAGAAAAAGTGTCCTCACTAAGATCTTGTGTGAAATCAAACTGAGATGTGGTAATGTCGTCGAGATCAGTAAAGCATAGTTCCTCAGCTCCACAACTATTGGGAGCGATCTCATGGACAGAGCACACATCTAAAATATGAGCAGTGGGTTCTGATGGCTGACTTCCAACTTTGTAGATATTTAGTTCAATGGTCATATTTCCAAATGATAAGTTCATTGAACCGTTTCTACAGTTTATAACAGCGTTGGAAGTGGTAAGGAAAGGACGACCCAGAATCACCGGAATTTGGCCCCGGGGGTTTGCTACAGGCTGTGTGTCAAGCACAATGAAGTCTACAGGGAAAACAAATTCCCCGACCTTTATCAACACGTCCTCTAGTTCACCCCTTGGTTTGGTGATTGAACGGTCTGCCATCTGGAGAGTGCAGTGAGCAGGTTTCAGCTCTCCAATCCCTAATTGCTCATATACAGAATATGGAAGGAGGTTAACACTTGCGCCAAGGTCTAAAAGAGCACGATTTATGTTTTTACCCCCAATAGAAATTGATATTGTAGGACATCCTGGGTCATTTCGTTTCTTTGGTAGCTGGGGAATAAAAGCAGTGCTAATATTATTAGACATAAAGACCTTCTTCGGCACTTGAGTCTTCCTCTTCCTAGTGCACAAGTCCTTAAGAATTTTCGCATAAGCGGGGACTTGTTGAATCGCATCGAGGAGAGGGATGTTGATGTTAACCTGTTTGAACATTTCCATAATTTTCTCCATATGAGGACTCGTTCTATTACCCCTTAACCGGTTCGGGTAAGGAGCTTTCGCAATAAGCGTCGGGTCCATCATAGGAGAAGGAAGAGGGGGTAGACGAGATCCCAAAAGAGGTTTGGGGACCGTCTGTGGAGAACTATAAGGGTTGGGCCGAGGTGTCGAGCCTAGTGGGAAATGGAGAATAGGCTCTCGAGAAGGTGGTGTGGTAGAAGAAGAAAGATCAAAATTAGAAGTGTGTGTGTGAGGAAAGATCTCAGCTGGGGTGTTGATATGATTTTCAATATCATCAATTCCTTCCCCGACATGATTGTTCAGCACTCTTTCCGATCTCAACGTTGTGACGGCATTTACATTGTAATGCCCAGGATTCTGTAGGGGTTGAGAGGGAAGTTTCCCTTTTTCTCTCACACTCATTTCGGCTTTAAGGCGTGCTATTTCAGCTTCCATCGATCTGATATTCTCAGCTTGGGACGCTAAGTTTTTCTTTATCTCACTGACGGAAGATCTAACCTCAGTCGAAACCTCTATGAAATTTGATAAAAGTGATTTCATGGTTTGAGTGAATTGAGAGAATTCGTCAGAACAGGACAACTGTATAGGATAAGACTGTGCAGGAGTGTTGACCTGGTTTTGGAAATTTTGTGACTGGTAGGGGTGCTGAGTGATTTGAAGTGGTTGCTGTTGTGGTGGAAGAGCCCTTTGAAAATTATTTTGGCTTGGAACCGTGTTTTGAGATTGTTGTTGGTTCCAAGCAAAATTCGGGTGATTCCTCCAACCCTGATTGTACGTGGAAGAATATGGATCGTTTCTAGGTCTTTGAAATGCGGCATTAGAATGCTCGTGACCTTGAAACGCAGAGTTTAATGGACATTCTTCCGTTAAATGAGACGGATCAGAACAACACCCACAAACAGTTTTGGGGAGCGACATTGGGTTTAGGGAGGCTGCTGTAAATTTGTGTTCCATAGCGTCGAGCTTCTTTTGCATTGCTGCCATCTCAGCTCGAACACCTATGGACACATCTATTTGGTGTACGCCACCCCTATTCAATGGTTGGGTTCCACTCTCCCACTGTAGTGATTTTTCAGAGAACTCTTCTAAAAACTTCCAAGCTTCCCCATCATCCTTGGTCATAAAAGTACCTTGACACATGTTTTCAAGGCTCTGTTTAGTGTTTGGGTTAATGCCCTCATAGATGATTCGGTAAAGATCCCATCTCGGGATGCCGTGATGAGGACACTGAACCAATAGATCCTTGAAACGTTCAAAGCATTTTGAAAATGGTTCAGTAGGGAGCTGGGCAAATTGATTCAGTTCGCTACGGATTCGAGCTGTCTTTTGTATTGGGTAAAATTTCTTAAGGAATGCCGCTACAAATTCTTCCCAATTCGTAATAGAGTGTACGGTAGTGTTATATAGCCACTTCTCGGCTATATCGCACAAAGTAAATGGAAGAAATCGTAGACGCATAGCATCCACTGAAAGTTGTGACGTACCCATCATTGCGCATACGTTTTCAAATTTGGTAATGAAAACGTAAGCGTCTTCAGTCTCGAGTCCGTGGAATTTGGGTAAAAGGTTGATTTATTTGGGTTTAATCTCAAAGTTATCCCTATTGGCTAGTGGTGTGGATAAGCAGGTCGAAAGAGGACCTCGCAATGGATAGCACCTCTCCTGGAGAGAGATGCGGGGTGGATTCTGCGCACCAACGGACGGCGGCAGAGTAGTGGTAAAGAAGTTCGATGGAGACGGATCCATCGATGTGGGTGTGGTAGTGGGTAAAGAAGAAATAAATGGAGAAATATCGACTTCGGAGTCGATAAAGGGTACGCGGACTAAACGGGCACTAGAATCCCGTGTCCAGCCTATCTTGTACTAAAAAGGGTTAGTACAAGTGGCAGCGTTGACTTATAATTAAGGGTAATGAATGAATGCGTTGTTTGCTTTGAAAAAGGACGGATTTTTTGAAAAAAAAATGATGCGACACAACAAATGCAGCACACAAAACCCTAGAATCTAGTGGTCACCTAGGTCCGGCTCTAGACCGCTCCTAACTGCCAGAAGACAAGTCGCAGGATAGAATCCTCCACTGCCTCTTTGTCTCCCTGTGGCCAGGTAAGTGCCAGGTAAGTGGAATGGTACTCCACTACGTAAGTAGTGGGCCTAATTAATAACCAGTAGCCTTCGACACACTTGCCTTAGACACCACAAGAAAACGCGGATAAGCAATGAATTACCCACGGCCTTCTTCTGTCCTAAGTGAGCGCGACGGTCCTTAGAGTCATCTCTAGATATTTTTTAGTTAATGTGGGTCAATGCGGATGCAAGTTTTGCGATTTTCGGGGCCTAGGAAAGGTAATGAACTCCCCACCTAATTTGGATTTGTCCGTGCCCCTTAATATCCGTATTTAGAATGCAAACAACCAAGAAATAAAACACACACAAAATTAATTTTGCAATTTTCGAGCTGCGATTATTTGCAAAGAATCCTGCAGGAATTTGTTAGTTGGAGCTAAAAAGAGGAGAGAGAAGAAGGTAAGAAAGTACCCGAGAGAAGAATTTCACAGAGAAGCCTCCAAGATGCCGCGGTTCTGCCGCATATGGGTGCTTAGACCGCGGAATCACGGTTGGGTAGTGAGATCTCTGCATAAAAATTCAGCAGGGAGCTTCTGTAGACTCCCTCAGCTCTCTGGTATATCCCAAATTTTTTTCCAATTTCCCAGCAAGCTCCAGATCTCCTTGCAAAGAACCACAACAAATTGTTTAGGGTTTGCACGAATTTTGATTACAAAAATTATAATGGAATAAATCTTTCAATTCAAACTTTAATATGAAACGAATTAGCGTGTAATCCCCGGCAACGGCGCCATTTGATTGATTCTAAAAATTCAAGGCTGTGTAGTGTGTATCAACTCAAATGATCCCCGATAACGGTTTCATTTGATCGATAAGAGTTTCTCGTTGTGTCGGTATGAAAATTGAATAAAATTCACAATCAAAGAATTATATTTGACCGCAATCAACTACGGTGTCGGTTGTAGATTGTAAGTGAGTGCGGATCGTCCACAGGGATTGTGCGATTCGTTTCTATATTTAATTTGTTTGAATTGAAAAATTAATCGAAAAGAAAAGAAAACATGATTCAAGATTTTATCGATTGATTCAGGTGTCACTAGTCTAATCAAGAATCAAGAAAATGATAAACAATCGAGAATCGGGTTTCGATGATATTTCCAACCAAAATGTCAAGAATCTAAATGAGGCTCGCAGGAATCGATCGGATCTATAGACGTGATGTAATCTCAAGATATCGTGTTCTTGTCCTTCGAAGAATTGATACTAGATCGATGATGATCAACGAGAGTTAGGGCTTTCTCGTGAAACTAGGGTTTCATCATTTAACCCTTGTTCTTTCGTCGATATCATTCACATTCTAGCCTCTAACAATTTCAAGAAACGATCGTAACTCCCTAATTTCGAGCGATATCAATCAAGAAAGCATCGCAACGAAACTGGCTCGTCGATTCTTGAACTTGCTAGGGTTTACAAAACTCGTAGGAATCAAGAATCGTTTTCAGATATATTACATCATCATTCTATTGATCGTCTCGACTCCTCGACGAGCGGAGTATTACTCAAACATCACAACAAGAACTACAACTAGAAATTGAGATCGAATCATGATGCAAGAATTTAAAGAAAACAAGATAAAAGAATATCACCTTTTATTTATATCAACAATTTGATTACAGTCGCTCAAGAACTACAAGAGGAAGAACTAAATTGTCGATCTGGCGTCGCTTTTCTCCGTGAGTCGTGGATCGGCTTGGACCACTTGCTCTGTTAAAGATCGGCTCCGCTCATAAAAGGTTGAAGGGCTTCTTGCTTGATGTGGTACTCGGGATCTTGGCTTTTGATTGGAATTAGGGTTAGGGTTTCACACAAGTCTTCTCACTAGACTTGTGGAAGAAGAAGATGAAGAAAGAGGAAAGAGATAGAATGGCTCTAAATTGATACTAGATTGGCTTATAGATTGGATCCAAGTATCTCCTCTTTAGCCCAAGGTTTAGGCTTCTATTTATAGACTTCCCAAACCCTAGGTCTAGGTTTGAAATTACAATTCCCTCCAAAAGTTTGTTGAGGAGCTTCTAGAATTAGTTTGTTAGGAGCTAGCTTAGGTTTTAAGCTAGGATTAATTAAGCTTAGAAACCCTAGTTTGCTGATCTGGCAGAAGTCTCTGGAGTCTTCTGGAACTTGAAGTACATTTCTGAACTGTAGGAGCTGAGGTAAGAATTCTGCAGCAAAATTGGATGGATGACGTGGCAAGGCCGCCGCGGAACCACGGCTCAAGCCGGCTCCGGCCGCGGTTCCGCGGCCATGTTGGCTCCTTGGGGCTTGGGCTCTTTGCAGTGGTCTTGGTTTGACACTTGGGACTTTCTTTGATATATTGAGTTTTGTTTTGCCTTTTGGATTGCTACCAGAACTGAAATCATTGAGTTGGCGTAATGTTTGATCAGCGCCATGTAAATTTTTGGCTTTACTTCTGGGTTTTCCTGCATAGATCTCAAAACAAGTGTTGCGCAATATAGGGATGATGCGATGCCATGAAATGCAGTCAATTTCCTTTATAGTGCCGGTTTTAGATTCTAATACATGCAATCTGATATTTAACGACTGATTTGCTAATATGTGAAATATGAGAACCGTACACTTCTAAATGAATGCAAATGATAGGGAAATTGCCGGTTAAAAGATGCAGTATTTTCGACTGATCAGTGCCACAAGTATCTATGGATCAGCACATCGGCACAGTCCCTGCCTTACCAACTGCGCCGCGAAACCGCGGCTAAACGCATGGTTTGGCTGCGGTTGCGCGGCCGTTTGGTCGAGTTGTGTGCTCGTTTTTCTTGGAGATCCATAGAAAACCCTGCTCAATTTTTTGCATATTTTTAATTTCAAAAATTCCAACTTTTGAAAAAATTTCCAGAAACCCGGATTTTAGGGTTTAGAAAAGTCGATCGAACACTATAACTCGCCTAGACCACTTTTAATGCTCTAGCTTGTCTCTGATACCATGTTGGAGTTTCTTACACGACCACTAGGTTTTAGCATGTATCGAGTATGCAAATTTAAAAAATCTAGAGTGCTAAGAAATAAAAACCTAGAATCGAACTAGAAAATTAGGGTTTTGTAAAGCACGTAAACAAACTTTACACTAAGTGAACAGGGAATACAACCATTGTAGACCAGTCCTTCACTTCTAAAGCTCCGTGTAGTAGTCCCTTAGCTCCAAGTAGTGGTCCCCAAACTCTTCTTAGGCTCCACTAGGCGAAAGGAACGAGCTTTCTTAAGGATCTTCGAGGCCGAAGATGATCTACGTCGATGAATGTAACGTTTTGAAAATCGTTTTGGTGAAATTTCGGAAAATCGGTAAAATAAGGGGGTTTTCTGTAAAAAGTTAAAATACAAATATCTTTGTTATAAAATTAAATATACATATTCTAGTTATGTAATTTCTAGTATTTGGTGTTTATTGAGCCACTGGTGAAATTTCAAATTTTCTGAAATTTTTTCCGAAATTAATTATTTTAATATTATTTTAAGCCGTCACTAATACATTTAATTAGGGAAAATTACAAATTGGAATGGGTTGAAACAAATTTTGTGCATCATAACAAATTAAACAAAATTTTAACACGTTGTTTTTGAAATGAAATGAAGTTGTTAATCGGTTTTAGGAAATATTGAAGAAAAAGGCTTTTTTGGTGAAATTAGTGTAAGTGGAAGTGGGGTATAACATTTATCATTGTTTCTCACCCAAACAAAACCCACACCCATCCCCAAAATTTTTGGGCTGAGCCTATGCTGCCCCCTCCATCTCACACTTCTAGTTGGTTTGAAAAGAAAACAAAAGAAGAAAAGGAAATGATAGAATAAAAGAATATATAAGTATGGGCTTTGACCTTGGGTTTATTTGACTTTGACATTTTCTCTCCCCACACCCACACCCACACTCCCATTTCCCCCCTCTCAGCCGAAAATTCCAGCAGCCCCCTTTCCTTTGTTCTCCTTCATTTCTTGCAAAACCCCAAAGTATTTTCATCAAAATCCAAATCAAAAACCCCATAAACTCCAAATCCAATCTCTACCCATTATTACTTTGCCCAAGCTAGCATGGATCTTAGAGAAAATTTGGCATTTTGGAGGTCTAGTTTCATGTTGATCTCAAGATGGCTTGGAGGTATAAAATCTTGACCTTTTTGTTAAATTGTGGGTTATTGCTTTAATCTAACTTAATTAGGAAATGAATTGTGGTTCTAATTGAAAGATGTAGGTTTTCAAGAGAAGGATTAGATTATAGTTAGGGTTTTTGTCGTGTGATTATGGTTGCAAAGTGGAATTCATCATTTTGTGATATGTGAAACATAATCAAATTGTTATTTTGCAAATTGTTATATGTAAATTGTCCTAATTATGTTTGTTTTGCAAAATAGTTTTTTTGTAATTAATATTAAGAGTGAGATTAAAATCTAGTTAATGGTTGTGTGGCTTAGTTAATATGTTTTAATGAGAATTATGGCCACTAGAATTTTTAAAATATTTAAAGTTGATTAAAACACCAAGTTTTGAGCTAAAATGGAAAATTGTGCTAATTTTGTTAACTAGGTTTTGTAAATGTATATATTTTGAGGAGAATAAATTATTGGAATGGTTTATATGACTTGGTTATGATACTGAGATATTGTGGCCGCTAGATTTGTTTAAACGCCGAGTTTTGTACTAAAACGGGTAATTTTGCTTGCTAGATTTTCGGAAAAATAGCTTTTAAAGTGAGTTTGAGGTTTTTGTGAATTTTAACCTATTTTATGTTATAATTAGTGCTTGTGATTTTGCAAATGAGTGTGTTTGGATTTTTCTCGATGGTTTGGCGTTTGTACGCCGACGTCGAGGGTTTTTGGGTTGATTTGTGAAAGCGACCATAGGTTTTGACCTATGTGGGATTCGTGTGTCGTTTTGGTCATGAGTCGGATTTTAATGCGATACGGTGCATTATGATATGTAGGTACCCCATGTGGACTTTGAGATGACAAGCAAGCGCGTGGCGACGTCGGCACCGGCGAACGAGGACCAGGTGAGTAGATTTATATCTACGGGGAGAAGTCGGGTGGATGGCGTATAGCACCCCCGCAGTTCGTGGTGATGTATACGAATACGTATACACACATATATATTGATTATATATTGTTGAGTTTATTGATGATAAATATGGACTTTAGGTGTGATTGGATAGGTTTAGTGTTGCGAGACCCTATAGTAGAGGTTGCACCACATTTACACACACACCCATACTTGCATCCATTCTTCTTTCATATGTGCTTATATGGGGTTATATTGTTATGTGTTCACATGGGTATGGGACTATGTGTTCACATACTGGATTTGAGGATAGTATTTGTGAATTGAGATGAGTCGATAAGATTTGATTGAGACCGCGAGAACGGTGATATGGCAGGATTCGTACTTGAGATACGTCCTGATGTTATAGCGGATCTTTGGATGACGATGCCATGTAAATAGTGATATATATATATATATATAAAATGGTTAACATGTGATCGTGATATGAGATATGATATGATATGATAAGATATTTATAATGGGTCTCTTTAGGCAATGTATACCTCTTTGTGATATATGACGATGATATCGGTTTGTTTGAGGCTGTAGATCAGCAGTTAGGTCATGATCTTATTGATGATATTAGTAGTGTACTAGACTTAGGTCAGTACCCCAGATGATGATCTTGATAAAGAGGATACCAGATGAACAGTGTGATGAGTATGATATTGACCCGTACCCAGATTTGGGGATGCCGTACGACGGATTTACGTACGAGCTATATACTGATGATTGATCCGCACTCTTGACTTGGGATGTCTAATTATAGATATGGTATCGGATATGATATTATCGAGGCGGGATCACCGACTAATATATATACAGGTATGTATATGTATCGACTCAGATGTTAGGCGGTTTCTTTACCTGTAGTTCAGCTTGTTAGTTCAGCCGTATAGTTTAGTGTAGTTGTTAGACTAGATTAGACTCCTACCTATTTCAAAACTAACGGATCGTGGGTATTTTAAAATACAGGTCAAGGGATTCTACGGATATTTTAAAGACGTATCTTTTCTTAAAAACACCGTAGCCCTTATTTTCAAAACACCGCGATTCGTGTTATTTCAAAAGGCACTATTGTAGGACTTATATTAGGGTAATGCAGATTAGTTATCATTGTGTCTAGTATTCAGCTCCTGCACATTATTGCTGTTGCTCCGCATCGCATACTTATTGTGATTCATATTCCATTATTGATATCATGTTGTTAGGACACCAGCACCATTACCGATGATGCGTATGTACCACGTACACTTACTTGCCGGCTCACACACATCTTCATCGGTAATTGCCATGCCACGTACACTTAGAGAATAGTATTGCTTGATTTAGCTTGTTCGCTAGTAGTTTTGACATGATATTAGTGTACTTGCCTTATATACCAGCTTAGATATTGTAGTCATTACTTGTCACTTCATGCATACTGTTATTCATTGTTATGCCGCATTCATGGATTCTCATGCCTATATTCATGGTTTTACGTGCTATTGATGATTTGGATTCGGACTTCCATGAGATATCTGGATTTGGGAACCGTGGGTATTTCAAAAGAGAATATGTAATTGTTTTAAAAACCCGGTTACCCTTGATATGATATTTCAGTGCGTCCACCATGTGTTTTCTCAATGCTGAGAGCGACATGTGAGACCCGAGTTTGAGGAGTGGAGGAACCGTTTCGGGTACATGGTGGGCCCGGTAAGGTACCCCGGGGCAAGAAGCGCGTGGTGATGACGATGTGAGCCTGGCAGGGGGAGACTACCTACCGGTGATTTTACCCGACGCGTCGGATAATCGGAAGATACCGTCGTAGTCTTGAGATGGATGGTAGGGGCCGATCTGGACTGATGGCGCCCTAGATATTAAGATTGAGACATTGAGATTTCGAGATATTGAGGTACTGAGATTTGATGATACAGGCCAGTCCGGATAGCCGGAGCCTGAGATTTTGAGACATCGAGATTTATGTTTGTGTCGATGCTAGACACTGTTTATACTGATTTCATTTATGATACCTCATTTTAAAAATACAAAGGAAATCTCACCATTATGAAAGCAGTCTCTTTATTACATGTATTCTGTTTTCATGCATTCATACATCATCCATATGATATATTGTTACCTGAGGCACTGACACGGGCATATGTGATTACGCTTGGGTTAGATATTTACCCTAGCCATTGTTATAGGCTGCTGGTTATATTTGAGGATATATATATTGATCGTATGACCTAGGATTGCATCATACATGCGATTCCTGTTCGTAGATGTATTCTATTCATGAGTTGGCAACTCACCCCCGTTGTGCCACAGTTTCTTGCAGGTTTTGCCGTACAGGTTTCATTACGGCTTTGCTGGCACTGCTTCTTTTCGGGTAACTTGTTAGTAGGTGGGTTTTATTTGCATCGTACCCATCATTGTACCTTTTATATTATTATTCTGTTGTATCTAGAAGTTCCATCAACCAAACATGTATTTATTGAGATAGAGACCAGTGTTGTTTATTCTTTCGACCTTAGAGTCGCGCGTTGTATTTCTATGGATTTCTTGCTGTTTTGAGTTTCCTTTTGAGTTTTGATCCTCACCCTTGGCGTTGTATATTATATTGCTTGTGTGGTTGTGACCGTCGATTGACGAAGAGCTAGCTCCCGGTTGGGGATGCCTTTTTATTGATTTCGTATACTATTCATGTTGTATCCCGTTTGGGGGCCAGTATTTACAAAGGAGACTCTGCTGAAATTTTCAGAAAATACTTGATGTTTTTAAAACGCATAATTCGGCTTATGCTATTAAAACTACTTGTTTTAAATTGGTTTTTCCTTCACTCTACTCCTTTTCTTGGTTTGGATTTCTAGGTTTTCGGCTTACTTAGATTACGTACGCCTCGAGACGTTTCGTAGTCTAAGTGCCGGTCATATTCCGTACTTTTGGGCCGTGACAATGAATCTCTAATTCAACCTACCTCTTCACTAATTGAAGAATTAGTGAAGTAAACAACCTATACTAAATGGCTAGTTTGGTATAGATTGATAAAGTAGGAATTTTGTTCACTTAAGAATTATTTCTCTCTCTTTCTTTTTCACCTCACTCAAAAGCTAGAGAGCAAAGAAGGAGATGAAGAAGATGAACAAGTGATGAAACCTTGGGTGAGAAAATATCTCATAGATATTTGTAGAGAGTTAACCATGGCTAAAGATAATGGTTGTGATAATAAATATCTGGAGTAAAACAAAATTAGTGGACTAAATCAAGGCTTCTACATGTTTCCACAAACATCTTAAGTCATGGCATTTTTCACCTAATTTTTATTTATCCCTTAATTATTAATCACCCAAATTATCTTTAGTTTGGTATGAGTCTCATACACCCATGTCCAATATATCATCTAGCATGACACATAAATAAATACATTAATATATATCTCATATATATTTATATGTATTTGTAGAAAACAAATTCTTTAGTGAGCTAATATTAGTTAATATATATTAATATATCAAATATATAATTATATATTAAATTATTAAATCAACACTTATTTTAATAATCCGGCTATATCACATACAACCGACTAATATCATTTATATGTATATCAAATATACATATAACAAATTTTTGAATCAACGCTTGATTCAATAATCTGGTTATATCACATATAACCTATATCGCGAGATTAGAATACAGTATCACATACACGTATTAATCTCGGTCCCGCACATATCACATATGTGCCCTACTTCATTTCGCTTCAGCTAGAAAACCTCTGTACAGGACTCTAAAAACTCGTCAATACGCCATCAGTAGGTAATGATCATATCAGTCACCCACAAGCCGTCAGCGGTACTAGCTGGACGTAACGGGTACCCAAGTATTGAACGATCAGAAGATCAACAAGCAAGCTTGTCCAAACTTCCATGAATCCAGTAAGTAACATTACCGTACAGTCCGGTTTCTTCGTCTGATATGTCGCATATCGAGTCTAGGGGTGGTAAACGTCAGATCCCAATAACTTGATAAGTCATGCCGATGTGAGGCTCATAACGGGTGAAGAAACTACTCATAACACTTACCAGTAAATCTCATCATCAGCCTTGGCCAGGGACTTCCTGTTATAGCCAATCGAGCATAGCGCAACATCAACCCAAATACCGGGAGAGACGAAACCCCTCCTATCGCTCATTGCCTCCATGTGACTCGGGACTGTACCCAAAATCCACATGTTTGCACGCTCTCTTAAGCGTGGTAGGGAGGAAATCAAAGCACAATGGGAATCACACAAGATACTATGACGATTTCGGGTCTACAGACTAACCTGTTCCAGTGTCACCAGAGAACTTCTATGTGACGATAGGTATAATACCATCTAGGAGTTTTCGGCGAGTCCTGTTCGGTGTAACCATTCTCCAATGAGCACCTGTGTACAATCTTTGATGTCAAACACCAATGGCTGTGGGATCAACCATTGCCCCATATAGGGTCAAGAAACGTACACACTAGTCTACTCTAGAATATCGATGCCCTGTCTTGATACTCCCTCGACTAGGAACAATTAAAGGATGAACTTGTAGACTACCCTGGCCCCACTAGTATAATCTGCATCATAGTCCTGGTAGTCAAGTACACATCTTAAGGGATTTTTCAACATATAACGGAGAGACAGTATAATGATACAAGTGTATATGTTAAGATAAAGAGCAACTAGATAGCATGCTATCATGTCGATCAAGAAAGTCCTCTCTATATATATCCAAGCATCTACTATAATATACAATCATATACAATAATGGCTTCCAGGGCATACATATAACTAACAACTCTTAGACGAACAGACCGGACTGTACGGAGATTTTCACGGATAGGCGGTGAATGATTGGTCCAACGGCGGCTCCGGCTCAGTAGGGGTACGGAAGAGTTTGCTCGTCGGCCTTACTTTCGCTCAATACCTGGGTAGCCGTTACATACAGCTAGTGCTGCTGACGTGCTTCTGGTTAAATATACTGCCAGCGTATTGACGAGTCTTTAGAGTCCCACACAGAAGGTTTCCCTGCTTTGGGAGAAACGATGTAGAGGTCGTATGTTTTTACGGCAGGGTTCGATCACATATGTATACTTATGCACGGATGATGTCCGGGCAGATAATACTAGTGGGCTTTGATTTTAGCCGGATTCTCGTATTATATTGTTGGATTATTTTCATTTCTTTGTATTAGTATTTTTCGGAATACGGATACAGGTATGTATATACGGTGATGGGTATTCTTGTAATTTATTACAAGGGTGCTTCTAGAAGAAGACACCTCATTTGTTTATAACCATTTTGATTAATAGGTTAATGAGGTGGAGGGATGAGTTGTTCTTTGCATTAAATGAAGCATGGCTTTATGGTGACTCATTTGGTGACCCATGGAGTGACTCATGGTTGCATTATTGTAGCATGCTTGATTTATTTGTGTTGTGAGATATTTTGGTATGCTTGAGAATTATTGTTCACAACACTTAGCCATTCTTCTTGATAGAATGCTCATGGATTCACACAACACTCCCATCCTCTCTAGCTTCCTTCTTCTACCTCTACCGTAAAAGTCTCATGTGTTGAGAAACCTAAGTTGTTATGAGACAATCAATCCATCATTAGACTCTATATCCTCTAAGCTATTTAGTTTAGCGAACTAGGTACCCTAGTTACCACAGTATTAAGGTTGGATCTCGAACTACAAATCCTCAGGTGGATCATCTTAGATGGAGGGAGACCGGAGGCCAAAATCGATCCATGATGCCTTAAGGAGCTTATGAAGATGGTAGAAGACCGAAGGACACAGATCATTCGGTATAACACTTCTATCATTATAGTTTAGCCCTAGTAGTTAGCTAGTATAGGTTTATGGTTCGATCTCGGTGGGTTTCGTTAGCGCCAAGTTTTTAAGCACCAGTTTTTGTTCCACACCGGCCGCATTAGATGGTAAGGGCGCTGACGTAACCCAACATATGCGTTCCTATGTCTACACATGCCAGAAATGGTTCCTCATACTTCATTATATTCACCGATGATCACTCAAGATTCTAACATGTGTTTCTGTTGAAACACAAATCTGAACCTTTTGAGAAATTTAATGAATATAAGAGCGAAGTAGAGAACCATACGGGTAAAAGTATTAAAATCCTTTGATCTGATCGAGGAGGTGAATACTTAAGCACGAAATTTCGAGATTATCTAAAAGAGAATGGGATACTCTCTCAGCTTACTCCTCCATATACATCACAACACAATGGTGTATCGGAGAGGAGGAATCGCACCCTATTAGATATGGTGCGCTCTATGATGAGTGTTACTGAATTACTTATTTCCTTCTGGGGATTTGCGCTTGAAAAAGCTGCTTATATATCGAATAGGGTTCCTACCAAGTCTGTGCCTACCACTCCATATGAGATATGGAAGGGAAAGAGACCATGTCTTAATTTCATTAAGATATGGGGTTGTCCAGCTTATGTCAAAAAGAAAAATCCGGACAAACTCGAGACAAGCTCTGTTTTATGTAAGTTTGTTAGATATCCCAAACATTCGTGAGGGCATATCTTCTACCACACCAAAGAACATAAGGTGTTTGTTGCTCAACACGCTACTTTTTTGGAAAATGAATTTCTTGCAAAAAAAATTAGTGGGAGCACGATAGAGCTGGAAGAAGTTCCAGATACTCAAACTACAACTGATAATTTGGTAGAATCGGAGGATTCAATAGTCCCAGACGAACCTCAGCTACTCCGCAGATTTAGTAGGGTTTCTCACCCACCTCAGAGATACTACGGTTTACTCATAGATGGTGGGAGCAAGGATTGCATCATAGAAGATGATGACTCAACTAGTTTCGAGCAGGCCATCACAAGTGGGGACTCTATAAAATGACTGGATGATATGCGATCTGAGATGGAATCTATGTACACCAACAAAGTATGGAATTTGGAAGTTTCTCCGGAAGGGATAAAACCCATTGGGAGCAAGTGGATCTTCAAAATAAAAATTGGTGTAGATGGAAAGGTTGGGACCTTCAAAGCTAGACTTGTAGCAAAAGGTTTTCGTCACTGACCAGGTATTGACTATGATGAGACCTTTTCTCCAGTGGCTATGCTTAAGTCTATCAGGATCCTACTTGCCATTGCTTCATACCATGGCTATGAAATCTGGCAGATGGACATCAAGACCACTTTTCTAAATGGTGATTTAGAAGAGAGCGTGTATATGACACAGCCAGAGGGAGCAGCGGAAAGGTGTGCAAGCTGCTTAAGTCAATCTACGGATTAAAGCAGGCGTCGCGGAGCTGGAACATCTGTTTTGATCTAGCAGTCAAAGAGTTTGATTTCATCAAAAACGTAGATGAACCCTGCATATATAAAAAGGTAGTAGAGAGTAAGGTCGTATTCCTCGTATTGTACATGGATGATATACTCTTGATAGGAAATGAAATTCCTATGCTGCACTCGGTCAAACTCTTCCTATCACGAAAGTTCTCCATGAAAGATCTGAGTGATGCCTCCTACAACCTGGTGTAAAATTTCTGAAATATAAAATATTATTTTTGGAAATTTAATATTAAAATAATAGATTTCGTGAAAACTACCCGATTTGCAAAATTGGGATTTTCGTAAAGTGGTATAAGTGTATACTAATATTTGAAATTTATCGGAGAATAAAATGATTTATTTATTTTAATGATATTTATCAGATTTTTGGCAAATCCGTATTTTTACCTTTTTTCCGCGACTTGTGAACATGTCATGTGCATGTGTGCATGTGTTGTATTTGTGTTAAGTGTTAAGTTTTGTGAAGTTGTGAGAAATAAAACAAAAGAGAAAAGAAAAGAACAGAAATGCAAGGAGAGTGTGAATGGAATATGGATTGATGCTTTGGACAAATTAGATATTTTGGGAGAGAGTGAGTGTAGGGGAGATATTTGTGAGGAGAGTGAGCCTAAGGGTTAAACTTGGCTGCCCATTTCCTTCCTCCTCCATTATTTCCTCAACTCAATTGCTTCATACTCTTTCACCTCACTACCCCTATGCCACATCTCCAAATACTTGCCAAAACCTTATGCCTCTTTCACTAAAAACATGCACACATCCATTCTAAACCCTTAGAACCTTCCAAGTTTAGATTTTGAAGACTTGGGCAACTCAAGAAAGTTCTTTGGTTGCAAATAAGGTAATCCATACACTTTAGTTTAGTTTTTGGTGTTATATATCGTATTTTAGTTTAGAATTGGAGTTAATTAGGATATCGATTTTAGAATATTATAAGTTGATGTCAAGTGGCCAATTGAGATGTAGGGAGTGTTTACAAGACCTTAGAGAGTGTTCTATTGACCTGGAATTGAGTTTGAAACCCGATAGAAGAAGTTAGAATTGTTCCGTGTCGGTTTTGTGAAACCTTAAGGCCTACAGGGAATCTGAGATGACCTGGGAAGTTTATGAAAATAACAAACAATTCCAGAGACCTATTTAAGACACTAGGAGACCACCCTGAGAAGGCGGACACAAACGGAGCAGAACGGGCCGAGCTCGCCGGACTTTTGATGTATGTGGTCGGCCCCTTGGTGGTGTTTGGTGCTGGAATTGGTCCAGTAGCTCATATACTTCATATACAACACCCTATACTTGTTTGTTTTGTTCCTATTGACCTGAACCAAAATCTGGGAGCTATTGTGAGTGGTTTTGGTTATGTTTTCCGTATTTTGGAATTCTTGGTTTTAGTATTTGATATTGGATTAGGTCGTTGGATGTTTGTACGTCGACGACGAGAGTTGTTGGTTGGTTTGCATGCGTAGGCTATAGGTTCTAACCTATGAGCGTGCCGCGTGCCGTATTTGGATTTCAGAACTTGATGATTGATAGCTTTGCGATTTCGTATTGATTGTAGGTACCTTCGCGTGGATTCCAAGACGATGAAGCGCATCGACTATGGCTAAGCAAGGAGTTTAGCAGGTGAGCAGGGGAAGTCGGGTGAATGGCGTATAGCACCCCTGTAAACATTGATATAGAAGATCGTTGATTATTATATCCTAATAAATGATATGCGACGGACATAATTATAGGATTTAATAATGATAATATGATAAAAGTTGACACTAATGAATATAGTAACATATGAGAGTATGAAATGAAAAGTGAATCATGATAGGTACAAATTGAAAGAGAACGAGTATACGATGTGATATGATGACTGAGTATGATATGTCGTTATATGGATGCGAGTCGATATGAGATAGTCGATACCTTTGTCAGTCCACGATATGAGATTGATACGGATGTTACCTGGGATATAGGTATATAGACATGTATAATGTTGTGAATCTTGAGTGATATGCCGTACGATGGATTATACTGTACGTGATGTTGTGAGGCTGGAAGCCGATTGATAGATTCACCGACTCGGATATATTGTAGACACGTATACCTTGTAGCGTTTCGCTTACGATGTACCTTATGCTACGCTCATGATATTCGTATTTCATTACATATACCTGTGCTAGTACACCTACACTATTATCGATGATGCGTATGTTACACCTACCCAGATTGGCTGGCTCACACACCTTCATCATCAATAATTGCTATGCCACTACACAGTAGAATTGCTACATCATGCTATGATATACTTGCTATGCTCACATCACTATGCTATGTTGCATGATATACTTGCTATGTTCATATCACTGTTCCACGTTGCATGATATATGGATATGCTTACATTCTGTTATATGTCGCATACATCATGCTTTATGATTTTACGCATTGAGATATGTTGTTTTCATGAGATTCTGGATTTGAGAACTGTGGTTATGTTTCAAAGGAAGTATGTATTGTTTTAAAAACCTGGTTTCTTTTGATATGATATTTCAGTGCATCCACCATGTGTTTTCTCGGTTCTGAGATTGATATGTGAGACCCGAGGCGAGGAGTGGAAGAGGCCATTTGCGGGTACATGGTGGACCCGGTATGGTATCCCGGGGCAAGAAAGGCATGTCGACGGATTAGCCGATGAGCCTGGCAGGGGAGGTGCACTACCTACCGGTGATAGTATTTGGACTCGGCGGATATCTAGAGAATACCGACCGGAGTTATGAGATGAGATAGGCCGATTCATACCGCCGGAGCCCGCAGGCCGATCCCGCAGATAGAGCCTATGGTTTTTATTGCGAGTGTCGATGTTGGACGCTCAGGTTTCATGAGACTTAGAGATTTGAGGGCCGATCTAAGGATTTGGTGTCTGAGGTATGAGGATTTACATGTCGATGTTGGACACGGGTTTCATGATGTTTCTAGTGTCAATGTTGGACCCTCAGGTTCCATGATTTTGATGTGTCACGAGGGGCACACGTTGATTTATATCCTCATATTTACTTGCATATGCTTTCATGATATTTACATGCATGATGTTATTGTGTCATTGGTTGACACGTAGATGAGATCCACATGCATACAGGCATTTGATTATATGGTTGGATGATATTGTTGGATATATGTATGCCCTAGAACCCATTATATGATAGTGGATGTATTTTTACATGTATATATATACAGAGGACTTTCTTGCTCGACATGATAGTATGCTATCTGGTTACTCTTTATCTGACATGTTTACTTGATCATGCTTTTATTCATTTGTACATGTTGATAAAGGCCTGAGGATATTTGCTTGACTACTGTGATTATGATGGAGATCATACTAGTGGGACATGTGTAGTTTATAAGAATATCCTGAAATGTCCCTAGTCTTGGGTGTATCGTGACGGGGCATCGATATTCCAGAGTATACTAGCGTATACGATACTAGACCCATTAGATGGGCGATGGATGTTCCCACATCCATTGATGTTTGACATCAAGATCGTATGCGGGTGCTTAGTGGAGACTGGGTACACTGGACAGACTCGCCGAGAACTCCTATATGGTATTATATCTATCATCGGATAGCAGTTCTCAGGTGGCACTGGTATATGTTAGTCTGTAGACCCGAGATCGCCATAGAGTCTCATGTGTTCTCCTACTGTGCTTTGATTTCCATCCTACCACGGCTCCGCTGAGTCGTGCAAACAGGTGGCTTTTGGGTACAGTCCCGAGACATGTGGAGGCAATGAGCAATAGGAGGGGTTTCATCTCTCCCGGTATTGGGTGTTGATATTGCGATGTACTCGATTGGCTATATTAGTATATCCCTGGCCAGGGCTGTTGAGATTTACTGATAAGTGTTATCAGGAGTTTCTCGGTCTGATTATAGGCCATACATCGGCATGACTTATTGAGTTATTAGGGTCGATGATGCCATCCCTAGACATAATATGCAGCATAACTGATGAAGAGACCGGACTGTACGGTAGTGTTACCAGTTGGCTCGACGGAAGTTTTGACAGGTTCGCTTGTTTTCTTCTGATCGCTCAATACCCGGGTGGCCGTTACGTTTAGCTGACCTCTTGCGGCTTGGGGTACTTGATATGATCATCACCCACTGCCGGCGTATTGACGAGTCTTAGAGTCCTACAGAGGAGTTTCCTAGCTCAGGAGAAACGATGTGGTGTGCATATGAGATATGCGTGAGGTCCCGATTAAATGCGAGTATGTGATACCGTATATTAATCGGGCGTTTTACTATTGGTCAGGTCATATGTAATATGACCGGTTTGTTAAATCAAGTGTTGATTTAACATTGACTTTATAGCTCACTTTATTTAAACCCTTTTCTTTATTGTATGCATGCATGTATGCATATGTTTATGTTGATGCACATGTTGATGTGCATGCACACATACATGCATACACTTGTGTGTATCATGGTTGTTGATACACTAGTGGTGGAAATGCAAGACTCACATGGAAGTATTTATCTTTATATTTATTTTTGAGTTAAAGGAAAATAGAATTAATTCATGGTTGATATTTATCCTTCATCCTTCACTTAACCTTGAATTAACCATGAGTTAATTTTCTATGGCTCTCCTTTTCTCCAAAGTAAATATCTAGATATTTATTAACCCATGATTTGGGATGAGAGTGGAAATTATATATAATTTCTATTCTCATTTTTATTCATTATCATGATCATAACTTGAGCTCTTGAGTTGCCATCATCTTCTTCCTCCTCTCTCTTGCTCTCTAGACTTGGTTAGTGAGTGAGATAGTGATAAAGTTAGGGTTTTGAAGTGAGAAAACAAACCACATTATTATTCTACACTAGTCTAGCCAATTAGTTTAGAGTGTTAGCTCCATCTTCATCTTTTGATCAAGTGGAGCTTGGAGCTTGGACATAGAGGACTCCGGGTGGATCATCGTGGACTCGGAAGATCACAAGCAAGCCCGTTCCAACTCTCAAGTTGCCAAGGAGTCAAGCAAAGAGAACTACAAAGGTTGTATTCTCTTTACTTAGTGTTATATTACTTGTAGTATGTGATACTACTTCATATGTTACTTTAAATTTCTAGTTTGATCCTAGGTTAGTTTTCTTAGCACCCTAAAAATCAAACTGTAGCATGTTTGATGCATTACAAACCCTTACGAGGTGCTAGGTAAACCCAACAGTGGTATCAGAGCCAAGCTAGAGCATTAGAGTAACCTAGACGGCGTTAAAACACTTCGAACGAACATCGATTGCCCGAAAATACCTCTCTGGAAATTTTTCAAAATGTTGGAATTTTTCACATTAAAAATATTCAGAAAATCATGCAGGTAATTCTATCGACTCTCTAGAAGAGCGATACCCTAACTCGATTAAACGACCGCGGAACCGTGGCAGAAATCTGCTTTTGGCGGCGGTTCCGCAGCGCCGTTTGTGAGGCTCGGGTCGGCCTTTCTACAGTTGGTCCATAGATACTGTGGCATGCTTCTGGGTAATTTTAATTCTGTTCAAGTGTTGAGCTTCTCTGTAGATTTTTGAGTCATTGATCGATCGATCAAATGGTTTAACATCGCCTAGTTTATTAGCATATGTTGACATGAGATGTTATATGTTGCTGTGATATGATGTATAGGATCGTCGTGATGAATGGCCGGGGTTTTTATGTGATATGAGAGTTTTTTTTCCATTCATGTAAAATTCATTTGTATGTAATAATCTTTTTTTGGGGCACATCCGGGTTGAGGATGATGTTTCCTTTGATGTATATTATTTACTTTTCCGCATTAGGATAGACCCAAGGTGGGGAGCACAAGTGACCGGGTTCTAGAGTCTAGTGGGAGGCCATCTCGAGGAGTCGAGACCGGGTCTCCTAACTCTAGAATTGGTAGGGTCGCTTGCCGCTCTCGTAGGGGTCTAGGGTGTGGGGTTGGCTATTTTTATCGTTGGCTAAATATAAAATACGGAATTCCTAGTATATCCTATATTTTCATGTATGTGCTTCTGCTGTTTATATTTTGTGATGTGATCGCTTAATATATCTGAGACGAATGCAATATTATATATGAGATATATAGTAGGTGTTGCTTATGTTTTGCACCCGCGCTAGTCCCGTCCCGGTATGCCGTTAGTTAAGTAACCTAACGGTGCATAACGGAACATTGTGGCAAATGCGGATGGCATAAGCGTACGTTGTATTTTCGTTTCTTTTCTGTGTTTGGCTTAAGGACTTAAATGATGGGACTATATTAATATGATTAATGTAAGGAAAAATAAACTAAAAAAGATGTTGTAGAATCGAATTTAAAACCCTTTCGGCTTTTGACGAAAAATATACATTTCAAAATTGCAGAGCTCAAGCCACTCCTTTTGAATAACCATTTGATTCTATAACTATATCAAGTTCAAAGCGTTAAAGGTTTTCTTAAAAACCATCCGAAACCCTCCGTCATTTTAGAATGTAGAGTACTTAGTATTCGTGCTACGTATGTTGATTATAGTCAAGGCGTAGTGTACGGTAGCTAAGTGATGTCTTCCTACAAAGCATATGATGTGATAAATTAGGACATTCATGTGATTATGTTGATTATAGTCAAGGGTCATATGGGTGGGTCTAATTAATCAAGAAATGACGGGTAGAACTTGACTAGTGCTCATGATATGTTGATTATAGTCAAGGTCATAAGTACTAGGGTAAAAACCATATCGGGAGTTTCAAGAGTTGGAATTTGCAATGAGATTGCATGCCTTCTCTATGATGGTTGGATCCCGATCCCACTGTGAGCAAGAGTTGCTCCCAGGAGAGCTTTGCACTTTACAATTAGCTAACCCATTAGGTGTCTAGAAAGGTGTTAACGAGACTACGCCTCTGGGAAAATGAGGTTTACTTTAATTAGGTCTGTGCAAAAAAACGGGGAACCTCCCTCAAGTACCGACACTGGCCTGGCTGAACAGTTAGCGAAGTTGTAGAATGTAATTAATCCTGTCTAGTTTTCCTTTTATGGTTTGAAGGGAAATTTGATAAAAGCAGTGGGAGACATCGATTAGATAAGATAATACCCAATCTGATCTTTGCAAGTGCTTTCGCTGAGTGAATTCTTTTCTCTCTCTTAATGGCAGATACCAATGACAGGACTCAAGCTTCTACTAGATAAAAATAAACTGAATGGGACCAATTATAAAGACCGGCTGAGGAAAATTAACATAGCCTTGACTTATGATAAGGTATCATATGTCCTCACGGCTCCAGCCCCACCCGTCCCAGGTCCTAAATCTTCGGCTGCGGATAGGGAAGTCCGCAAGACATGAGACGCTGACTGTGCCATGGCCAAATGTCTCGCGCTTGCATCGATGAATAACACGCATCAAAAGCAGCACGAGAAGATAGATGTTCAATTCATCTTTCTCCATATAAAAGAGTTGTATGGGGAGCAATCTTGTGTCCTACGATACGAAGCATCTAGAAAGTTGTTTCAGATGCAGATGGCTCCTGGCACACCAATAGGTGACCACGTTCTGAAGATGATAGCTCTTATAGAAGAGCTTGAGGACCTCGGATGGTCAATGGACAGCGAACAATATACTGATATCATTCTGCAGTCTCCCCTCCACCTTTGCTCAGTTTGTAGTTAACTTCAACATGCACAACATGGAGAAGTCACTACCTGAACTCCTTAATATGTTGAGGAGTGCAGAGAGCACGCTGAAATCAATGAAGACTCTTGCTTTGATTGCTGGGCCATCTTCCTCCTCTCACTCGAAGGCCAAAGCCAAGGGAAAGATGAAGAAGAAACCCGCCAAATCTAGAGGTGGAGTTAAAAAGGTTAAGGGGAAAGGCAATTACACGACTGGGGAATCGGAGAATAGGGAATTTTATCACTGGCACAAATTGGGACATTGGAAGCGCAACTACACTTAGTACTTGGATCTCAAAAGGAAGAAGCATGGTGATGCTTCCGCTTCAGGTGTGTTTGTGACAGAAAACTGTTTTTCTATAAACTCTGCTTCCTGGGTATTAGATACCGGTTCAGGTTCTCACATTTGCAATTCCATGCAAGGGCTGAGAAATAGCAAAGTTTTGAAGACAGGTGACCATACTCTCCGGGTTGTAAATGGTTCCAATGTACATGCGGTTTCAGTGGGAGAGTATCACCTGGGGTTGCCGTCATGGTGTATATTAGTTTTGAACCTATGTTATTATGTACCTAGTATGCTTTGTAATATAATATCCGTTTCTTTGTTAGACAATGAAGGATATAATTTTGTATTGCAGAACATTGTTATGAATATTAACTTGAATCAAATTTTGGTTGGGTATGGTACACTTAATAACGGGATATACGTCCTAAATCAGCACACAGTTTTCAGCATAAAACACACTGATAAAAGAAAATTTTCAGAAATAAATGAAGCTTTTCTTTGGCACTGTAGACTTGGTCATATTAACGAAACAAGACTAAACAAGTTACATAAAGATGGATATTTAAAACCCTTTGAATATAAATCTTATGCGACTTTCCAGTCTTGTATCATGGGTAAGATGACCAAAACTCCGTTTACAGGACACGGAGAAAGAGTTACTGAGCTCTTAGGCCTCATACATAGTGATGTATGCGGGCTAATGTCTACACAGGCTAGAGGCGGTTTTTCTTACTTCATAACTTTTACTGATGATTTCTCAAGGTTCGGTCATGTGTTTTTACTAAAACATAAGTCTGAATCTTTCGAGAAATTCACTGAGTACAAACTTGAAGTAGAAAAACAAACCGGCTTGAGTATCAAAATACTTCGATCAGATTGAGGTGGGGAGTATCTCAGTACAGAATTTGCAGACTTTATAAAAGAGAATGGGATTCTCTTTCAGCTCACTCCTCCCTACACACCACAGCACAACGGTGTGTTAGAGCGGAGGAATCGGACCCTATTTGATATGGTTCATTCCATGATGAGTGATGCTGAGTTACCTGTCTCATTTTGGGGGCATGCATTGGAGACTGTAGCGTTTCTATTGAACATGGTTCCAACCAAAGCTGTGTCTACCACACCATATGAGATATGGTATGGGAAGAGACCATCTCTTAAGCGATTTAAGATTTGGGGTTATCCGCTTATGTCAAAAAGCAAAATCCGGACAAACTCGAGACACAGTCAGTCATGTGTAAGTTTGTGGGATATTCAAAGAATTCTTATGGATATCTTTTCTACCACAAGGAGGAACAAAAGGTGTTTGTTTCTCGGAATGACACATTTTTAGAAAATGATTTTTTTACAAATACTGATGGCAATGTGGTAGATATAGAAGAGGTTCTATATACACAAGTTATAAATGACGACCTGGTTGAACCAGCTATTGCAACAGAAACTAATGAACCTCAGCCACTTCATAGATCTGGTAGGACTTTTCGCCCACCGGAGAGATACTACGGTTTTCTTATTAATGGTGATAGAGAAGATTGCATCATGGATGATGATGATCCTACCAGTTTTATCAGCAAGCTATCATGAGTGGAGACCCTGTGAAGTGGCTGGATGCCATGAGATCTAAAATGGAGTCTATGTACACCAACAAACTGTGGACTTTGGACGTTGTACCCTCTAGGGTAAAACCCATAGGGTGCAAATGGATCTTTAAAAGAAAAATTGGTATAGATGGGCAGGTAGAGACCTATAAAGCAAGACTTGTGGCGAAAGGATTTCGTTGAAGACCGGGTCTAGACTATGAAGAAACTTTTACTCCCGTAGCCATGCTTAAATCCATTCGGATCATACTTGCTATTACTGCTCACTACGACTATGAAATCTGGCGGATGGACGTTAAAACTGCTTTTCTAAATGGTTATTTAGAAGAGTGTGTTTTTATGGATCAGCCAGAGGGCTTCATTGACAGTGGGAGCAGCGGGAAAGAATGTAGATTACTTAAATCCATTTATGGATTAAAGAAGGCATCACGGAGTTGGAACATCTGTTTTGATGATGTTATCAAAGAATTAGATTTCATCAAAAATCCAGATGAACCTTGTGTTTATAAGAAGGTTGTAGGAAAAGCTGTCACATTCCTCGTATTGTACGTGGATGACATTCTTCTGATAGGAAATGACATTCCGATGCTACAGTCGGTCAAATCATTCTTATCGCAAAGGTTCTCCATGAAAGACCTGGGTGATGCCACATACATATTGGGCATTCGGATCTATAGGGATAGATCCAAGAGGTTATTGGGATTGTCCCAAACTAGGTACATCAACACCATCCTAAAGAGATTTAGTATGGAAGACTCCAAGCGGGGTGCCTTACCCACTTGCCATGGAGTCACTCTCTCCAAGGACTTTTGCCCAAAGACTGATGAAGAGAGAGCTCACATGAGCATTATACCCTACGCTTCTGCCGTAGGATCTATAATGTATGCGATGTTGTGTACACACCATGATGTAGCTTATGCACTAGGTGTAGTAAGCATGTATCAATCCAACCCAGGGAAGAATCACTGGACAGCTGTGAAGAACATTCTTAAGTACTTGCGAAGGACTAAAGAATTGTTCTTGGTGTATGGTAACAGAGATCTCCAAATGGAGGCCTTTACCGATTCGAGCTTCCAAAGTGATAAGGAAGACAGAAAATCTATCTCTGGGTTTGTATTTACCCTCAATGGAGAGGAGGTGAGTTGGAAGAGTTCTAAACAGGATACCGTTGCAGACTCTACGATGGAAGCTGAGTACATTGCTGCAAATGATGTCCCAAAAGAAGCTGTATGGATGAGGAAGTTCATCTCGGAGCTAGGAGTAGTTCCAACCATTATTGATCCAATACCATTGTATTGTGATAATAATGGGGCTATGGTATTGGTCAAGGAGTCCAGGTCCCATCAGCAGTCCAGACACATCCTGAGGCGATATCATTTGATCTGGGAGATAGTTGATCGTCGTGAGATCGAGATTCAGAGAGTAGATACAAAGAGTAACACTGCGGATCCACTCACCAAGGCCCTCCCTCAGCCGCAGCATGAGCGACTTTTTGAGATGTTCGGTATGAGATACGCCAATAACTGGCCTTAGTGCAAGTGGGAGATTGTTGGATATATGTATGCCCTAGAGGCCATTATATGATAGTGGATGTATTTATACATGTATATATATACAGAGGACATTCTTGCTCGACATGATAGTATGCTATCTGGTTACTCTTTATCTGACATGTTCACTTGATCATGCTTTTATTCATTTGTACATGTTGATAAAGCCCTGAGGATATTTTCTTGACTACTGTGATTATGATGGAGATCAAACTAGTGGGACATGTGTAGTTTATAAGCATATCCTGAAATGTCCCTAGTCATGGGTGTATCGAGATGGGGCATCGATATACCAGAGTAGACTAGCGAATATGATACTAGACCCATTAGATGGGCGATGGATGTTCCCACATCCATTGATGTTTGACATCAAGATCGTATGCGGGTGCTCAGTGGAGACCGGGTACACTGGACGGACTCGCCGAGAACTCTTATATAGTATTATATCTATCGTCGGATAGCATTTCTCAGGTGGCACTGGTACAGGTTAGCCTGTAGACCCGAGGTCGTCATAGAGTCTCATGTGTTCTCCCACTGTGCTTTGATTTCCACCCTACCACGGTTCCGCTGAGTTGTGCAAACAGGTGGATTTTGGTACAGTCCCGAGACATGTGGAGGAAATGAGCGATAGAAGGGGTTTCATCTCTCCCGGTATTGGTGTTGATGCTGCGCTGTGCTCGATTGGCTATATCAGTAAGTCCCTGGTCAGGGCTGTTGAGATTTACTGATAAGTGTTATCAGTATTCGACGATGCCATCCCTAGACTTAATATGCTACATATCTGACGAAGAGACCGGACTGTACGTTAGTGTTACCAGTTGGCTCGACGGGAGTTTTCACAGGTTCGCTTGTTTTCTTCTGATCGCTCAATACCAGGGTGGCCGTTACGTTTAGCTGACCTCTTGCGGCTTGGGGGTGCTTGATATGATCATCACCCACTGCCGGCGTATTGACGAGTCTTAAAGTCCCACAGAGGAGTTTCATAGCCCAGGCGAAACGATGTGGTGTGCATATGAGATATGCATAGGAACCCGATTAAATGCGAGTATGTGATACCGTATATTAATCGGGCGTTTTACTATTGGTCGGGTCGTATGTAATATGTCCGGTTTGTTAAATCAAGTGTTGATTTAACATTGACTTTATAGCTCACTTTATCACATGGAAGTATTTATCTTTATATTTATTTTTGAGTTAAAGGAAATTAATTTATGGTTGATATTTATCCTTCATCCTTCACTTAACCTTGAATTAACCATGAGTTAATTTTCTATGGCTCTTCTTTCTCCAAAGTAAATATCTAGATATTTATTAACCCATGGTTTGGGATGAGAGTGAAAATTATATATAATTTCTATTCTCATTTTTATTCATTATCATTATCATAACTTGAGCTCTTGAGTTGCCATCATCTTCTTCCTCCTCTCTCTTGCTCTCTAGACTTGGTTAGTGAGTGAGATAGTGATAAAGTTAGGGTTTTGAAGTGAGAAAACAAACCACATCATCATTCTACACTAGTCTAGACAATTAGTTTAGAGTGTTAGCTCCATCTTCATCTTTTGATCAAGTGGAGCATGGAGCTTGGACATAGAGGACTCCGGGTGGATCGTCATGGACTCGGAAGATCACAAGCTAGCCCGTTCCAACTCTCAAGTTGTCAATGAGTCAAGAAAAGAGAACTACAAAAGTTGTATTCTCTCTACTTAGTGTTATATTACATGTAGTATGTGATACTACTTCATATGTTACTTTAAATTTCTAGTTTGATCCTAGGTTAGTTTGCTTAGCGCCCTAAAAATTAAATTGTAGCATGTTTGATGCATTACAAACCCTTGTGAGGTGCTAGGTAAACACAACAAATATCCACTTGCTGATAGGCATGATTATGTTGTTGGCACATATGCAGATACGGTCACCCTAAATATCATAGTATTACCTTTATGATATAGTTGATCTAGGAATCGTTGTTTATTTCGATTTCTACCTGATGATGTTTTCTACTCACGAGTTGGAAACTCACCCCCGTTGTGCCACAGTTCTTGCAGGTTGACCGCTTGGATCAGTAACAACATCGCTGGCACACAACTGTATTTGGGTGATTTGCTTTGCTAGGTGGTACATGTTGGATCGTGCCACTCTCCTATTATTATTCCTGTTGTATCTAGTTAACTCCATTAATAAGAAACTAATATTTGTATAAGTAGTAAGACTTAGAAAGACTTGTAGTTGCGAGACTTGAGCGATAGGTTATATGTTCGCTTGGTGGGTTTGATGTCTTGCTTTACTGTATCCCTTGTGTTGATCTTCGTCGTTGGGCGTCGTATACTTATATTCTGTCTTGCGTGGTTGTGACCCCGCCGATTGGCGAAGCTAGCTCCCGCTTGGGGATGCCTATATATTGTTGTATATCTGTTTTGGATCAAAATATTCGAGGGAGGTGCTGCCCGAAAATTTAAAAAGGATTAGATGTAACATTTCAGAAAATATAAATATTATTTTTGGAATTTAATATTAAAATAATATTTTTCCCGAAAACTGCCGATTTGCAAAATTGGGGTTTTCGAAAAAGGGTATAAATATATACCAATAATTGTGAAATAATTTTGAATTAAAATGATTTATTAATTTAAAAATATATTTAAAGGATTTGGCATTTTTAAAATTTATTATATGCGGTTTGGATAAAAACCCGATTAGTGCACTACTAATCGTGATTAAGCCAAATCCGTGTTTATACAGTTTTCCATGGCCAGTGCTCCATGTCATGAATTGTTTTGATTATATGTTATTTCTTATGTTGTTTTGGGGTATTATGTGAGTTGGTTTGTTTTAAATAAAAAGGAAAAGAAAATGAGAAGGGTAGAAGGGTAATATTTGAGAGAGGGTGGTGAGAATAAGAGAGGAGAGAGAGGGGCTGCCTCATTTTACCTCCCCCATCATTTTCTTCTTCATCTTTTCCTCCCTTCTCTCCACCTTCACCCCATGATATCATCTCAAAATATTGATCCAAACCCTAAACCCTTTTCACTAAAATTGATCCCCTCTACACCCTCTACACATTGGACCAAGAAAAGTGGGATTTGGACAATATTGGCAAACTAGGGTTTTTCTTGAGTTTCCCAAATGAGGTAATTTCTCCACAATTAGTCTTGTATTTTATTTACTTTAGTATCTTTGCATGTTTAGAAGCGCTATTGTGATATTTAGTGAGGTTAGAAAATTCCCAGTTAGGGTTTGAGGGAGTTGTGAGTTGTGATAGTGAAATTGAGGTTAGTAGAGGCCTTGCAACCCCTGTAGTGATTGTTTACTGGACTAAACCTGAGATTAAAACCCCGGAACACGAACTTAGAAACCCCGACATCGGAATATTGTGAGAATTATGAGGGTATTTGGGAATCTGCTATAACCCGGGTGACCTGAAAAATATTTAGCGAAGCCAGAGAGTCATGCAAGAAACCTAGAAGCTAACCCCAAAACCCGAGACCATATGCTCATGTTTAGGCCGCCATTTTAATCATTTGGGCCGTAATTTGCGGCCATGGTACTCCAAAATTGATTCGTGCTTGGTCCATGGCTTCATTTTAGTCAAATTAGACCTACCCCATATGCAGAATTGCTTAATTTCACCTGGAACAAAATCTGGGAGTGTTTTATTGTGTTGCTGCTCGGGCTTTGTGGCTATTTATGTTGTGGATATTAGTATTTGTGTTTTGACTCGATGGTGTGACGTTTGCACGTCAATCTCGATGGTTGTTTGGCTATTCTTGCATGTGTAGACCATAGGTTTTAACCTATGTGTGATACGCGTGCCGTTTTGGTTTTCGTGCACGATTTCGGTTTACGATGCTATATGTGATATGTAGGTACCTCCACATGGAGTTCAAGATGACGAGGATGAGTGTGGCGTTATAGACTTCAGCAAGCGAGGATTAAGGTGACTAGATTTATATCTACGGGGGAAGTCGGGTGGATGGCGTATAGCACCCCCGCAATATCATAAGAAATGGTATGATGTGATATAGATTTACTTAGATGTGTTATTGAGAGATATGAACACTTAGCAAGGAAAGCATTAAGAGATTATGGGTTAGTGTTAGCGAGAACAGAAGAAAGGATTTAGTTGGTTTCTTAGTCGTGAACCCTAAAGTAAGGTTGTACACATACATATACACACACGGGATATGATTTTGGGTGTATACGTTATATGTATATATATATGTGTGTGTGTGTGTGTGTGTGTGTGTGTGTGTGGATGTGTAGGTGATTAATATATATATATATATATATATATATATATATATATATATATATATATATATATATATATATATATAGACACACACACATACACGTATACACGGATGTTGAGGATAGTATATGATATTTGGAGGCGAGTCGATATGATCGGGCATGATGCTGTGAGTTGTGATATGTGTTTGGGTCATGATATGAGATGAAGCTGGATATTATAGTGGATCGTTGGGTGATGTGATTTTATCTACACGAAGAAATATGTATGATGATATTGGTATTAGTATTGTACTAGACTTAGATCAGTGCCCCTGTCACGATATGTGATGATAAGGATATCAGATGAGTAATGAGATAAATATAATATTTGGCCCGTATCCAGATTTGGGATGCCGTACGATAGATTTACCGTACGAGATATGATTATGATGTCAGATTCGCACTCTTGACTCGAGGATTTCATATATATATATATATATATATATTGTATCGTACGTGATACTATTGAGGCGAGATCACCGACTACTAGATATATATATAGATCGACTCTGACTTAGGTGTATTTCCTTACCCTTTTGACTGGGTTCGAGTCATACTTGTTTTCAAAAGTTGAGAATTGTGAGCATTTTAAATACCAAACTGTATGACTCGTATATTGGGTAAGTATATTTTTTCAGTGTTGCTGTTACTACATCACTTTCTGTATATTCATGATGTTTCATCGCATTGCATGCTTGTACATATGTTATCTGTAATTATCATGAAACTCTGCTGTCAGGACACCAGCACCATTACCGATGATGCGTATGTTCCGCGTACACCTGCTTGCCGGCTCACACACATTATCATCGGTAATTGCCATGTCACGTACACTTTAGCAAATACTATTCATTGACATAGCTTGCTAGATGATAGTTGCTATATGTTATAGCTTTTATATGCTAGTTTAATTATTGCATAATATCAGATGCATCCATATATTCATTGGTTATGAAGTATTATGGAGATTTATGCCGGTTTTCATTGTTATTGATATGGTGACTTGATGATTTCGGATTATTCTTGATATTTTCTGGATTTGGAAACTGCATGTGAAAGTTTTGTAAACTGATGAATTATTTTAATGGGAAAAATGCGGTTTTCCTGGATATGTTGAGTATTGTCCACCATGATGTTTTCTAGGTTCTGAGATGTTTTCGAGACCCGATTCGAGGAGTTGGATGAACCGTATCGGGTACATGGTGGGCCCGGTATGGTATCCCGGGACAAGAAGCTCGAGTTGTAGACGATGAGGCCGGCAGGGGCAGACTGCCTACCGGTGATTTTACCTGGCACGGCGGATATCCGGAGGATACCTTTCGTGGTCGTGTGATTGATGATATGGGCCGATCCGGACTGATGGAGCCCGAGGTATTGAGATATTGAGACTTGAGACACTGAGATATTGAGATTTGATGATACAGACCAGTCCGGATAGCCGGAGCCTGAGATATTGAGATACTGAGATTTATGTTTTGTGTCGATACTTGACACTGATTTCTCTGTTGATTTCATGATGTATTCTGTTTCCATTCGTCATGCATTCATACATCATATATCTGATATGTTGCTATTTGAGGTACTGACACGAGCATGTAGTATTACACTTATACCTAGATGGACCAGGATATTTATTTGAGGATATTACTTGATATGACCTAGGATAGCGTCATGCATGCGATTTCTACTCGTAGATGTTTTCTACTCACGAGTTGGAAACTCACCCCCGTTGTGCCACAGTTCCTTACAGGTTTTGCCGTACAGGTTTCGTTGCGGCTTTGGTGGCACACTGTTTCTTCCGGGTGATTGCTTTGTTAGGTGGGTTCTTTGGCATCAGGACCACCATTGTATATTTGTTATTTCAGTTGTATCTAGTAAAACTCTATCAACCAGACTTGTATATTGTTAGAGATAAATAACCAGTGTATATTCTTTTGACCTTAGAGTCGCGCGGTGTATTATTATGGTTTTCCTCTGGTTTTCTTGATGATCTTGGATTTTTATCCTGAGTTTGATCCTCGCCGTTCGGCGTTGTATATTATACTGCATTGTGTGGTTTTGTCCGCCGGTTGGCGAAGAGCTAGCTCCCTCTTGGGGATGCCTTTATTCATTATATATGTTTATCAGGTTTGTACCCGTTTGGGTCGGTTTTTACAAAGGAAACTCTGCCGAAATTTTCAAAACAGACTTGAGATTTTAAAAATGCATACTTCGGTTAATGTTGTCAAACTTCTTGCTTTAAAATTGGTTTTTCCTTCACTCTACTGCTTTACTTGGTTTGGATTTCTGGATTTTGGCTTACTTAGATTACGTACGCCTCGAGACGTTTCGTAGTTTAAGTGCCGGTCAAGTTCCGTACTTTTCGGGTCATGACGAAGTTGGTATCAGAGTGTTAGGTTTTACCTCCTGAGTGTGGGATGACCCTTCGTTGATAGGGTAGGTGACTCAAGAAGACTGGCGTACCGTGTGTATGTTCCGCGGCATACTTATGATACGATACTCCGCTTAAGAAGCCTTAGGATGTACATTTCCTTGCACAGTATTATATTCATTCCTATGATCTAGCCTCATCAGTACCAGTTTATGGTTTTGTTACCACGGTTGTACGGGCACAGAGAGCTACGGCTAGAGTTGCGGTCAGCACGAGCTCGTCACGGACGAGAACTGACCAGGGCGTGATTCCAAGGACATACGATTGCATAGACGTATCGTTTATTTGCATTTTTGCGCCATTAGCATTGATGGATCGCTGTTACGAGATTTCTCGGACGTGTAGATCTGCACCAGAGGATTGGGCCACTGATAGAGGCCAGCCAGAATGCGATGACCGTTAATGCACCGTATTTTGATGATTTAAGCACTGTTCAGTGTGCGGACGAATGAGCCAGTTGTTACTGCGAATGAGGAGATATCGCCCCGGATGTTTGCAGCTAATGCCGCATGAGTTATACTTTGAGATATGATAGAAGATCGCTAGTCACCAGAGATGAAAGACTTGAACATATGATTCATCGCTTACCCCGATGCGAGGTCATCATATTGATTGATTCCAGCTAGAGACGACTTCACGCTGATATGTTGAGAGTCGATATAGACGATCGAATGTCAGGAACCCATTTTCCAAGTTTAAAGTGTTTGGAAAACAATGCAAGTAATTCTACAATTCTACGGATCCTCTAGAAGAATGAAACCCTAACTCGATATAATGACCATAGAACGCCGGTGAACCTTAGGGTTTGCGGCAGTTCAGCGGTGCCATCAGTGAGGCTTGGGTTTGCCTTTCTACGGTTGGTCCATAGGTGCTGTGGCATATATTCGATACTATTAAACTGTACCCAAGATGTTGAGCTCTTAGGGGATTATGGAACCTTGACGAATCGATCGAAAAGTTCGACATCATTCGGATATCATGTGATGGGATATATTGCTTAGGAGACTCCAGATACGAGTATATCTGTTGGAGCGCAGTCCATGCAGCCACGAGGATACGAGTCTGAATCAGTCGACATTGGAGGAAAGTGGAGTAAGAGGTTCATACGAGATCGTGACGAGAGGACGTTCCACTCCGCTGACATCAGAGATGTGATACGCAAGCAGAGGCGTTGACTATGGGTATATCTTCTAGGAGGAGTCGTGATGAGTATGTAGCCGTTCCGGAACAAGAAATAGATATAGTAAAGATGATGAATTCCGGGCAGTTCGGCAGAAACGAGATTGGGGAGAGACCTTGACAGTACCTTTCTGGAAATACTATACGAGAAGACTTGGACCCAGGATCAGTCATATTGCACACGCCCAGAAGGCCAGAGTTCAGCATCGTTGACGAGACATGTTATGGGTGACCATAAGAGTTGGCCAGAGATCTTTAGAGGACGTACCAGAGCGACTACTTCCATTATCGTTTCCATATTGGACCATTGAGCCGGGGAGCTATGTACTTAGCAATTCGCAGTGAGAGACGAGAGCCTAAGGGCACCAGACGACAGGCCATGATCAGGAGGCAAGTAGATATCTTGCTCTGCTAGCATTGGATGTACCGACCCCTTCTCGACTTTGAAGGAAGGACATATCAACGACAGTATTTACGATTGGTGATTTATTTCATGATTGAGTTTTGATGACCGAGTTTCATGAAATTTGCTTTTGTGCAACTTGGTTTCACCTACTGGGTATTTACGTTTTTGTGCATAGTTATTGCACTTGAGATATGTTTTTATACACCGTCGTGTTGATTTATGATTTATGCGTATTTATTGCACTTGATGTTGATTTTGAGCCTTGGTTGCACATGTTTGTGATTTCTTGGATTTCATACAGATGATTTGATTTTTGTGCAGGTGGTATGCACTCGATTTGGTTTTTGCACTCGGTATAGCTTACATGTGCTTGTAGTACGTGGATACGTGTTTTGTGCACACAGTTGCACGCGTTTATGATTTTATACACCTTGGCACACTCGGTGTTGCTTTTTATACGCATTTGAGTTATTGATGCATTTCCGTGCACTTGTTGTACCCGATTTGTATTTTGTGCAGTTGTTGCACTAGGTTTTTAAGCTGTGTATTGTTGCACCATTTTGTTTTTCGTGCACTAGATGCACCGGATTCTTATTTCGAGCATTTGTTGCACCAGCTAGGTATTTTGTGCATTGGTTGCATCGGACATATACTCCGTACCTTGGTTGCACCCAATATATGTCTTGACCATTTGTGTTACCAGATTTATGTTTTGTGCGCGCGTCTGCACTTGATGTTCGTTTTCATGCATATTACTGCACTAGATACTTTTTATAGACCGACGCGCTTGGATTGGATATTGCGCATGTTCGGCGCTTGATATTGGATTTCATGATTTCATGCATGATGGATGCACTTGATTTGGATTCTTGCGCATGTTTGGGCGCTTGATGCGATTTTGGTGCACACCAGATGCACTAAATCGAGATTCTTCGTGCATATCAGATGCACTAAATCAAGATTCTTCGTGCATATCAGATGCACCTGATATTGCTGTCAGGCACACCCGTTGCCCTTGGCAGATGTTTCGTGCACACCCAATGCACTTAGATGATGTTTCTGTGCACATGTATGGCACATTCATGGGTTTCGATTTCCGTGCGCACCAGACGCACGTAGCATTCATATGCACCTTTTGGGATTGATTTCTTATGGAGCAGTACGTTTTTATAATATTTGCTATTTGTTTTCGTACTGAGTAGGACTAGTCAGAGGATAGTACCTGGATATATTATGCATGCATTGAGAGTTATCGAAGAGATTTCCAAATAGGGAGGTATATTCTCAGTATTTACCTACGTGTCTGATATGACACGAAACGTTTAAAACAAGGGAACCCTTCTAAATAATTTTCAAAACGGCGGGACGTAAATATTAAATAAAGGATATATATATATATATGTATAGTTATTTTCTTATATTAGACGTCTGCCACTGTGCAGTGATATGCGCATTGCACAGCGACTTAAAAGGGGTTTGGCATGCATTTCCTTCAGATATTTACATGTATAGTTATGATGTTTACTTGCATTGTTGATTTATATCATGTTGGTTTTGTTTTGGGCTTTGACATTGGTGTTTTTGCCATAACTCCGATGATTGTGGGATGCTTGACGGAGTTTTAATTTTGATTTATCTGCTCATTGTTCATGCGCATGCATTGCGCTACGATGCGTCTTATGTATTGATGATTTCGGAGCCCCAACGACTTGGACTTTTTACTGAAATGTTTTAGTATTTGAGGGGTTTAAATTTAAATTCGGGGACCGAATTTCTTTAAGGGGGGAATATTGTAACATTTCAGAAAATATAAAATATTATTTTTGGAATTTAATATTAAAATAATATTTTCCCCGAAAACTGCTGATTTGCGAAATTGGGGTTTTCGAAAAAGGGTATAAATATATACCAATAATTGTGAAATAATTAGGAATTAAAATGATTTATTCATTTAAAAATATATTTAAAGGATTTGGCATTTTTAAAATTTATTATATGCAGTTTGGATAAAAACCCGATTAGTGCACTGCTAATCGTGATTAAGCCAAATCCGTGTTTATACAGTTTTCCATGGCCATTGCACCATGTCATGAATTATTTTGATTACATGTTATTTCTTATGTAGTTTTGGGGTATTGTGTGAGTTGGTTTGTTTTAAATAAAAAGGAAAAGAAAATGACAAGGGTAATATTTGAGAGAGGGGGGTGAGAATAAGAGAGGAGAGAGAGGGGCTGCCTCATTTTACGTCCCCCATCATTTTCTTATTGTTACTCCCTTCTCTCCACCTTCACCCCATGATATCATCTCAAAATATTGATCCAAACCCTAAACCCTTTTCACTAAAATTGATCCTCTCTACACTCTCTACACATTGAACCAAGAAAAGTGGGATTTGGACAACATTGGGAAACTAGGGTTTTTCTTGAGTTTCCCAAATGAAGTAATTTCTCCACAATTAGTCTTGTATTTAATTTACATTAGTATCCTTGTATGTTTAGAAGCGATATTGTGATGTTTAGTGAGGTTAGAAAATTCCTAGTTAGGGTTTGAGGGAGTTGTGAGTTGTGATAGTGAAATTAAGGTTAGTAGAGGCCTTGCAACCCCTGTAGTGACTGTTTACTGGACTAAACCTGAGATTAAAACTCCGGAACATGAACTTAGAAACCCCGACATCGGAATATTGTGAGAATTATGAGGGTATTTGGGAATCTGCTATAACCCGGGTGACCTGAAAAATATTTTGCGAAGCCAGAGAGTCATGCAGGAAACCTAGAAGCTAACCCTAAAACCCAAGACCATATGCTCATGTTTAGGCAGCCATTTTAATCATTTGGGCCGCAATTTGTGGCCTTGGTACTCCAAAATTGATTCGTGCTTGGTCCATTGCTTCATTTTAGTCAAATTAGACCTACCCCATATGCAGAATTGCTTAATTTCACCTGGAACAAAATCTGGGAGTGTTTTCTTGTGTTGCTGCCTGTGCTTTGTGGCTATTTATGTTTTGGATATTAGTATTTGTATTTTGACTCGATGGTGTGACGTTTGCACGTCAATTTCGAGGGTTGTTTGGCCATTCTTGCATGTGTAGACCATAGGTTTTAACCTATGTGTGATACGCGTGCCGTTTTGGTTTTCGTGCACGATTTCGGTTTACGATACTATATGTGAAATGTAGGTACCCCCACATGGACTTCGAGATGACAAGGATGAGCGTGGCGTCATAGACTTCAGCAAGCGAGGATTAAGGTGAGTAGATTTATATCTACGGGGGAAGTCGGGTGGATGGCGTATAGCATCCCCGCAATGTCGTAAGAAACGGTATGATGTGATATAGATTTACTTAGATGTGTTATTGAGAGATATGAACACTTAGCAAGGAAAGCATTAGGAGATTATGGGTTAGTGTTAGCGAGAACAGAAGAAAGGATTTAGTTGGTTTCTTAGTCGTGAACCCTAAAGTAAGGTTGTACATATACATATACACACACGGGATACGGTTTTGGGTGTATACGTCATATTTATATATATGTATATATGGATGTGTTGGTGCTTATATATATGCATACACGTATACACGGATGTTGAGGATAGTATATGATATTTGGAGGCGAGTCGATATGATCGGGCATGATGCCGTGAGTTGTGATATGTGTTTGGGTCATGATATGAGATACTGCCAGATATTATAGTGGATCGTTGGGTGATGTGATTTTATTCACAAGAGGACATATGTATGATGATATTGGTATTAGTATTGTACTAGACTTAGATCAGTACCCCTGTCACAATATGTGATGATAAGGATATCAGATGAGTAATGAGATAAATATGATATTTGGCCCGTATCCAGATTTGGGATGCCGTATGATAGATTTACCGTACGAGATATGATTATGATGTTAGATCCGCACTCTTGACTCGAGGATGTCATATATATATATATATATATATATATATATATATATATATATATATATATAGTATCGTACGTGATACTATTGAGGCGAGATCACCGACTACTAGATATATATATAGATCGACTTAGACTTAGGTGGATTTCCTTACCCTTTTGACTGGGCTCGAGTCATACTTGTTTTCAAAAGTTGAGAATTATGAGCATTTTAAATACCAAACTGTATGACTCGTATATTGGGTAGGTATATTTTTTTAGTGTTGCTGTTACTACATCAATTTCTGTATATTCATGATGTTTCATCGCAATGCATGCTTGTACATATGTTATCTGTAATTATCATGAAACCCTGCTGTCAGGACACCAACACCATTACCGATGATGCGTATGTTCCATGTACACCTGTTTGCCGGCTCACACACATCATCATCGGTAATTGCCATGTCACATACACTTTAGCAAATACTATTCATTGACATAGCTTGCTAGTTGATAGTTGCTATATGTTATAGCTTTCATATGCTAGTTTAATTATTGCATGATATCATATGCATCCATATATTCATTAGTTATGCAGTATTATTGAGATTTATGCCAGTTTTCATTGTTATTTATATGGTGCTTGATGATTTCGGATTATTCTTGATATTTTCTGGTTTTGGAAACCGCATGTGAAAGTTTTGTAAACTGATGAATTATTTTAAAGGGAAAATGTGGTTTTCCTTGATATGTTGGGTATTGTCCATCATGATGTTTTCTCGGTTCTGAGATGTTTTCAAGACCCGATTCGAGGAGTTGGATGAACCGTCTCGGGTACATGGTGGGCCCGGTATGGTACCCCGGGGCAAGAAGCTCGAATTGTAGACGATGAGCCCGGCAGGGGAAGACTGCCTACCGGTGATTTTACCTGGCGCGACGGATATCCGGAGGATACCGTTTGTGGTCGTGTGATTGATGATATGGGCCGATCCGGACTGATAGAGCCCGAGGTATTGAGATATTGAGACTTGAGACACTGAGATATTGAGATTCGATGATACAGGCCAGTCCGGATAGCCGGAGCCTGAGATATTGAGATTTATGTTTTGTGTCGATGCTTTTCACTGACTTCTCTGTTGATTTGATGATGTATTCTGTTTCCATTCGTCATGCATTCATACATCATATATCTGATATGTTTCTATCTATGGTACTGACACGAGCATGTAGTATTACACTTATACCTAGATGGACCAGGATATTTATTTGAGAATATTATTTGATATGACCTAGGATAGCGTCATGCATGTGATTTCTACACGTAGATGTTTTCTACTCACGAGTTGGCAACTCACCCCTGTTGTGCCACTGTTCCTTGCAGGTTTTGCCGTACAGGTTTCGTTGCGTCTTTGCTGGCATATTGTTCCTTCTGGGTGATTTATTTGGTAGGTGGGTTCTTTTGCATCAGGACTACCATTGTATATTTATTATTTCAGTTGTATCTAGTAAAACTCCATCAACCAGACTTGTATATTGTTAGAGATAGATGACCAGTGTATATTCTTTCGACCTTAGAGTCGCGCGCTGTATTATTATGGTTTTTCTCTGGTTTTCTTGATGATCTTGGATTTTTATCCTGAGTTTGATCCTCGCCGTTCGGCGTTGTATATTATACTGCATTGTGTGGTTTTGTCCGCCGGTTGGCAAAGAGCTAGATCCCGCTTCGGGATGCCTTTATTCATTATATATGCTTTATCAAGTTTGTACCCGTTTGGGGTCAGTTTTTACAAAGGAAACTCTGCCGAAATTTTCAGAAAAGACTTGAGATTTTAAAAATGCATACTTCGGCTAATGTTGTCAAACTTCTTGCTTTAAAATTGGTTTTTCCTTCACTCTACTGCTTTACTTGGTTTGGATTTCTGTGTTTTGGCTTACTTAGATTACGTACGCCTCTGAGACGTTTCGTAGTTTAAGTGTCGGTCATGTTCCGTACTTGTCGGGTCGTGACATTAGATTTCTGGGTTTCGGCTTACTTAATTTACGTTGAGCCTTTAGACGTTGCTTGATTTAAGTGCCGGTCACGAACTAAATTCGGGTCATGTCAAAGTTGGTATCAAAGCCAGGTTTAACCTTAGTTCGAGTTTAGGTTTGACTCTGTGGAGTCTGGTGCGTAATCTATTTCGGAACCTAGGCTTGACCTTACGGAACTTAGACTTGAACGGGGGGGGGGGGGGAGAGGGTATTAGACCCGAACTTTCGTTACATAGACTGAACCTGATTGATGGAGTAGGTAGCTTGAGTACAGTGATGTATCGTACATATGTTCCGCGGTATATTTACGATATGATACTCCACTTAAGTGACCTTAGGATGTACATATCTTGAGACTGGTGATTCTCTTCATTCCCTTGATTATACATCCATTTGAGATCCTTGAATCTATTCATTTCCATGATCATACTCTCACTGATTCCATTCCTCCTTATGATCATGCATTCATTATGGATCTGTTGATTCATTTCATCCCTTTGATCTATTTTCGTCGATACATGATTGAGGTTCCTGTCACCATGGTTTAAGCACAGTTTGAGCTGCTGCTAGTGATACGGTCAGGGCGAGCTCGTCGTGGACGAGGACTGACCATTGTATTTTCTGTTGACATGGGAATGTATCGATGTAATGTTGTGTTGTGACCTCTCGTTTGAGACGAGTGTGCGGTTTTGTACCGGATAATCGGGCCATTGTTAGAGGCTGCCTGTTGTGAGAGGACTGTTGATGTACAACGTACCTCAGAGATTGTGATGTCATCTACCGTGCATACAAATGACCCAGCTGTTGCTGAGATTGAGGTGATGTCGCTTCCAGAGCTTACGAGCTGAGATCGCTGGAGCTTTCAGGCAGAGATGCGACAGGAGATAGCTAGTCTATCTTGAGTTGAGATACAAAGTGATTCGTCAGATTTGATGCTCCGACGCAGGCCCAGTTGAGTTGAAGATTTCCAGTGTGGAGAGTCTTACTCAGATCTAGAGTAGATCGATCCAGAGATGACGTTGTTCGTCGGATGTCCCGATGTGAGATCGGTAAGCTGACCAGTTTTAGGTAGAAGGACCTCACCCAGATGTGTTGTGAGTTGATCGAGAATTGAAGAGTATTGAGTATTCCTCCGATGGTTGGGACGGTCTCCCGAGGACGTGTTCGGCTAGAGATCTTCTATAGAGTGATGAAGATACCAAGTTTATAATTTCAAGTCTGTGCGAGAGACTCCGGATTGACTGTAGCCGAGAACCATTGCAGTACGCAGATAGCATGACATGATGTCGAACTGGACGATAATAAGGACGAGTGGAACAAGAGGTTCGTGCGTGATGCCGACGAGCTGTTGTTACTCCCCGTCGAGATTAAAGATCGGATATGTATACAGAGGCATTGGGATACGGCCAGTTCCCGAGGAAATGTTGTGCTGAGAACGCAGATGTCCAGAAAGCGAGAAAAGATTTGTAAGAGTACCGGCCTCCGTATAGTTCGGCAAAGGCGAGATCGGAAGAGACCTTGAGTAGGTTCCTTCCAGGACACTGCTGCGATAAGTTTTGCACCGTGGATCAGTGGTGTCACGTGTATTCAGAGGGCCAAAGGCCAACGCCAGTGATGTGCTGCTTTACGAGTGATCATACTAATTGGCCGAAAGATGACCAGAGGAGTGTCAGAGCGGAATCGTTTCCGTTAGCACACCTGACCGGGACGATGAGACGATAGATTGCGAAATTGGTAATCCGCAGAGAAATGAGGACCAAGAGACAGAGGACGCTAGACCGTGGGCAGGAGGCAAGCGGATGTTCTTGCTCTGCCAGTTTTGGGCGCACCGACATTTTTTCGACATTGTAGGAGGTGTACCTCAATGTCATTTGTTGCGATTTGCGTTTGTGATCCGAGTATCACACTTATATCGCATGGATTTGAGTTTCATGATACGTTTTTTATGCACCTACTGGGTATTTACATTTCGTGCACAGTTATTGCACTTGATATACGTTTTACACACCGTCGTGTTGGTCTATGATTTGTGCATATTTATTGCACTTGATATCAGTTTTGTGCCTTGGCTGCACGTGGTTATGATTTCGTGGATTTCGTACGGTTGATTTGATTTTGTGCATGTTGTATGCACTCGATTTGATTTTGGCACTCGGTATAGCTCACATATGCTTGCAGTGCATTGATTCCTGTTTTATGCACGCAGTTGCACACGTTTATGATTTTTATACACCTTGGTATACTCAGCGTTGATTTTATACGCATTTGAGTTATTGATGGGTTTCCGTGCATTTGTTGCACAGGATTGGGTATTTCGTGCACTGGATTTGGTTTTTCGTGCACTGGATGCACCCGATTTGTATTTTGTGCATTTGTTGCACCAGATTCGTATTTCGTGCATTTGTTGCACTAGATTGTTATTTCGTGCATTGGTTGCACCAGATTTATACTCTGTGCCTTGGTTGCCCCAATTTATGTCTTGAGCATTTTTGTTACCAGATGTTTTACGGACCTGACGCGCTTGGGTCGGATTTTTGCGTATATTAGGCACTGGGTACTGGATTTTTTGCGCATCGGATGCACTTGAGTGAGATTTTATTCGTGCATGCTGGATGCACTTGACTTAGGTTTTATTCGTGCATGAAGGATGCACTTGATTTGGATTTTTTCGCATGTTGGGCGCATGATGTGAGATGTTATTTTGTGCACACCGGATGCACTCGATTGGGATTTTCTTTCGTGCATGATAGTTGCACTGGATTGAGATTTTCGTGTACTGTGGATGCACTAAATGTTGTTGTCGTGCACACCTGTTGCACTGGAAAGATATTTTCGTACACACCGTTGCACTTAGTTTTGCTTTTGTGCATATTGTATCACTTGTATTGGATTTGATTTCCGTGCGCACCAGACATACGTGATTATTGGATACGCTTTTTGGGGCTGATTTTGCTCTTGAGCACTTTTTTTTCATGATGGGTACTATATTATGTAGTAGCCGAACATGACTAATCCAAGGACAGTACCTGAGTACTTTGCATGCATAAAAAGTTTAACAAGAGGTTTTCGGAAAGGAGCTATAGTCTCGCTATTTCTTACGTGTCCGTGAGCGACACGAACGTTTACAAGAGAAAAACCTTTTGGGATATTTTAAAACGGCGGAACGTATATTTGAGCATCCGTCACTTGTACCGTGAGCTATGCATAGCACGGCGATTTGAGAAAGATTTGGCATGAGTTATTTAGTTTTTAAAATGGGTTTTCAAGGATGCGTACTATATATGTATTATAGTATTTGATTAGTGCATATGGGATTTCGGTAGTAGATTTCGAGATGTATCTCCATTGTGACTCCGATGATATTCATGCAATCCGATAATTTGCATGACGCTTGAAGGAGTTCAGTTTTGAGTTTCGTACTCATTTTCAAGGGCACAGGATGAGCTGTGGTATTTCTGTATCTTCCGTGATTTCGGAGCCCCATTGATTTGAGCTGATTATTGAAATGTTTTAATATGTGGGGAGTTAAATTTAAATTCGGGGATCGAATTTATTTAAGGGTGAAGATTGTAACATTTCAGAAATATAAAATATTATTTTTGGAAATTTAATATTAAAATAATATATTTCGCGAAAACTACCCGATTTGCGAAATTGGGATTTTCGTAAAGTGGTATAACTGCATACCAATATTTGGTAATTTATCGGAGAATAAAATGATTTATTTATTTTAATGATATTTATCGGATTTTTGGCAAATCCATATTTTTACCTTTTTCCACGACTTGTGAACATGTCATGTGCATGTGCTGTGTTTGTGTTAAGTGTTGAGTTTTGTGAAGTTGTGAGAAAGAAAACAGAAAAGAAAAGAAAAGAAAAGAAATGCAAAGAGAGTGTGAATGGAATATGGATTGATGCTTTGGACAAATTAGATATTTTGGGAAAGAGTGAGTGTAAGGGAGATATTTGTGAGGAGAGTGAGCCTAAGGGTTATACTTGGCTGCCCATTTCCTTCCTCCTCCATTATTTCCTCAACCCAATTGCTTCATACTCTTTCACCACACTACCCCCATGCCACATCTCCAAATACTTGCCAAAACCTTATGCCTCTTTCACTAAAAACATGCACACACCCATTCTAAACCCTTAGAACCATCCAAGTTTGGATTTTGAAGACTTGGGCAACTCAAGAAAGTTCTTTGGCTGCAAATAAGGTAATCCATACACTTTAGTTTAGTTTTTGGTGTTATATATCGTATTTTAGTTTAGAATTGGAGTTAATTAGGATATCAATTTTAGAATATTATAAGTTGCTGTCAAGTGGCCAATTGAGATGTAGGGAGTGTTTACAAGACCTTAGAGAGTGTTATATTGACCTGGAATTGAGTTTGGAACCCGATACACGAAGTTAGAATTGTTCCGTGTCGGTTTTGTGAAACCTTAAGGCCTACAGAGAATCTGGGATGACCTGGGAAGTTTATAAGAAAAACAAACAATTCCAGAGACCTATTTAAGACACTAGGAGACCACCCTGAGAAGACGGACCCAAACGGAGCAGAACGGGCCGAGCTCGCCGGATTTTTGATGTATGTGGCCGACCCCTTGGTGGTGTTTGGTGCTAGAATTAGTCCAGTAGCTTATATACATCATATACAACACCCTATACTTGTTTGTTTTGTTCCTATTGACCTGAACCAAAATCTGGGAGCTATTGTGAGTGGTTTTGGTTATGTTTTCCGTATTTTGGAATTCTTGGTTTTAGTATTTGATATTGCATTGGGTCGTTGGATGTTTGTACGTCGACGACGAGGGTTGCTGGTTGGTTTGCATGCGTAGGCTATAGGTTCAAACCTATGAGCGTGCCGCGTGCCGTATTTGGATTTCGGAACTTGATAATTAATAGCTTTGCGATTTCGTATTGATTGTAGGTACCTTTGCGTGGATTCCAAGACGACGAAGTGCATCGACTATGGCTAAGGAAGGAGTTTAGCAGGTGAGTAGATTTATATCTACGAAGGAAGTCGGGTGGATGGCGTATAGTACCCCCGCAAACATTGATATGGAAGATCGTTGATTATTATATCCTGATAAATGGTATGCGATGGACATGATTTAAAGGATTTAATAACGATAATATGATAAAAGTTGACACTAATGAACATAGTAACATATGAAAGTATAAAATGAGAAGTGAATCATGATAGGTACAAATTGAAAGAGAACGAGTATACGATGTGATATGATGACTTAGTGTGATATGTTATTACATGGATGTGAGTTGATATGAGATAGTTGATACCTTTGTCGGTCCACGATATGAGATTGATACTGATGTGACCTGGGATATAGGTATATAGACATGTATAATGTTGTGAATCTTGAATGATATGCCGTACGATGGATTATACCGTACGTGATGTTGTGAGGCTGGAGGCCGATTGATAGATTCACTGACTCGGATATATTGTAGACACGTATACCTTGTAGCGTTTCGCTTACGATGTACCTTATGCTACGCTCATGATATTCGTATTTCATTACATATACCTGTGCTAGTACACCTACACCATTATCGATGATGCGTATGTTACACCTACACAGATTGGCCGGCTCACACACCTTCATCATCGATAATTGCTATGTCACTACATAGTAGAATTGCTACATCATGCCATGATATACTTGCTATGCTCACATCACTATGCTATGTTGCATGATATACTTGCTATGCTCACATCACTATACTATGTTGCATGATATACTTTCAATGTTCATATCATTGTTCCACGTTGCATGATATACAGATATGCTTACATTCTATTATATGTCGCATACATCATGCTTTATGATTTTACGCATTGAGATATGCTCTTTTCACGAGATTCTGGATTTGAGAACCGTGGTTATGTTTCAAAGGACGTATGTATTGTTTTAAAAACCCGGTTTCTCTTGATATGATATTTCAGTGCGTCCACCATGTATTTTCTCGGTTCTGAGATTGATATGTGAGACCCGAGGCGAGGAGTGGACGAGGCCGTTTGTGGGTACATGGTGGACCCGGTATGGTACCCCAGGGCAATAAAGGTATATCGATAGATTAGCCGATAAGCCTGGCAGGGGAGTACACTGCCTATCGGTGATAGTATTTGGACTCGGCGGATATCTGGAGAATACCGACCGGAGATATGAGATGAGATAGGCCGATTCGTACTGCCGGAGCCCACGGGCCGATCCCGCAGACGAAGCCTATGGTTTCATGATGTTGCGAGTGTCGATGTTGGACGCTTAGGTTCCATGAGACTTACATATTTGAGGGCCGATCTGAGAATGCGGTGCCTGAGGTATGAGGATTTACGCATCGATGTTGTACACGGGTTTCATAATGTTTCGAGTGGCAATGTTGGACACTCAGGTTCCATTATTTTGATGTGTCGCGAGGGGCAAACGTTGATTTATATCCTTATATTTACTTGCATATGCTTTCATTATATTTACATGCATGATGTTGTTGTGTCATTGGTTGACACGTAGATGAGATCCACATGCATACATGCATTTGATTATATGGTTGGATGATATCCACCTGCTGATAGGCATGATTATGTTGTTGGCGCATAAGCAGATACGGTCACCCTAGATATCATAGTATTACCTTTATGATATAGTTGACCTAGCAATCGTTGTTTATTTCGATTTCTACTTGATGATCTTTTCTACTCACGAGTTAGCAACTCACCCCCGTTGTGCCACAGTTCTTGCAGGTTGACCGCTTGGATCAGTAGCAGCATCGTTGGCACACAGCTGTATTCGGGCGATCTTCTTTGGTAGGTGGTATATGATGGATCATGTCACTCTTGTATTATTATTCCTGTTGTATCTAGTTAACTCCATCAATCAGAAACTAGTATTTGTATAGGTAGTAAGACTTAGCAAGAATTGTAGTTGCGAGACTTGAGAGATGTGTTATATGTTCGCTTGGTGGGTTTGATTTCTTTCTTTACTGTATGCCTTGTGTTGATCTTCGCCGTTGGGCGTCGTATACTTATATTCTGTCTTGCGTGGTTGTGACCCCGCCGATTAGCGAAGAGCTAGCTCCCACTTGGGGATGCCTATATATTGTTGTATATCTATTTTGGATCAAAATATTCGAGGGAGGTGCTGCCCGAAAATTTAAAAAGGTTTAGATTTCTGGGTTCCGGCTTACTTAATTTACGTTGCGCCTTTAGACGTTGCGTGATTTAAGTGCCGGTCACGAACTAAATTCGGGCCGTGACACTTGGGGATAAAGATCTATAGGGATAGATCAAAAAAGATGTTGGGATTGTTCCAATCTAGGTACATAGACACCATACTAAAGAGGTTTAGTATGGAAGATTCAATGCGTGGTAATTTACCCGCTTGTTCAGGAATCACTCTCTCCAAAGAGATGTCTCCCAAGATTGATTTGGAAAGGGCTCGCATGAACTTGATACCTTATACTTCTGCAATTGGTTCTATCATGTACGCGATGTTATGCACCATACCGGATGGAACTTACTGTCAGCCCCCACTTCCCGGTATACAGGGAAGGAGACATGTCGGTCCACGACGTATTTACTCAGAAGTAAACACATTAAGCGTAAATAAGCAATATAAGTGAATAACATAAAAATAACAAGAGATGTAATAAAACAACTTTTTATTGATAACGATTCTTTACATACAACTGAAAAGTAAAGTACAATGAAAGAAAGTGATACCTAAACAATGGCATATGAACTGAAAGAAAAGTAAGTACACGTAGGAACTAAAACTCTGGCTCCAGTGTAAACTGCTCCAAATCGTCCTGGCTAGGCTCGATCTTCTGAGAGTCGGGTCCTCCTGACAACATTCCAAAGATAGAAGAGAATGAATGTCTCCAGCGAACTAGCGCTCGGTAAGTCCCAAAAGATAGAATGTAATAGACAAGTAAAGAGAATAGAACTGGTAAATTATCTGTTTGTTATAATAACGTAGTTGTTTGTAGCTTGGTACAGAAGGCATCGGTGTATATGAGAGGAGTATAACTTATCCCGTGGACTATGGTAACCCATAGTACAAGGCCCCGTCGACAAAACCACGGGACAACGGCACGGATGTTCATGTAGTGTCTTTTAGTGACCATCTCATTCTTCTTCTAACACATTCAATACCAGTCTACCCCGTTAAACCCCGTAATGTATATTGTATTGATTTATAGTTATCAGACTTTCCGAGACCATGGTATAAGTTGTTCATGTAAACTGATCAGGATGTAAATGGATAGTCATATAGTCAAGTTCAAGATATAGCCATGGTTCGGTCAAGTTAAGTCATGTTTCATGTTCGTATTGTTCAGTATTCTTGTTCAAGTATTCATGTTTGGTATATTGGATTTATGTTGCATTAGAGTTATGATTGGATTCATGTTTGGATTGTATTCAGATTAGACTGAGACTCAGATTGAGTCGCACACTTAAACATATTTGGATCCAGAATTAGATTTTGGTGTTATTGGTAACTGCTGCACATGGACAGCAGGATTGTGTCTTTTTCCAAGACAATTACCATTGATAACCCTGTTTTAGTTTTCTACCTTAAATAGGCAAGCACACACTTTCTCCGGATCCCTGAGCCTCAAGAGAATTGGTCCCGCTTAAACCTATATTTACTAGAGTCCTTAATGTAAATTTAATATAACTTGAGGGGGTTTTATGAAAAATATTTTAAATATACTTTCAAAATAAACCTCAAGTATTTATTTATGTTATTTAGGTTTTTCATGGATGTAAATTTTATAGAATGAGGTATGTTAGTGAATATAAATATAACTTGAATAGTTCAAGATATTTTAGTGTAAAGTTAGACTTATATTGATTCTTGATGGTAGTTTCATGAAACCTGTCATTCTTTTATATGCTAGAAAACATAGAATTTTTATTATATATTAAAAATATATGATTTGATAATATTTATATAATTATTAAAAATTAATTTTTATTATTAAATAGAAATTCTCATTTTTCTTAAAAATTGTATTAAAATTCCATCGAGATCATATGCTCCGTTAGGAGGTCTGCATCTCACTTTACTAGCCCGTGGGTGTGCGATAATCCGTACCATCCAATAATGGGTTCCCCGAAATGGGTTGTAGAGACATAATCGCAAGGAATTTAAATAATACTATTTACAAGAAAACGGGTTTTTATAGTTCGAGATATTTTATTGAAAAGTCGTATTTTGTCTCAAGATATTGGTTTCAAGAGAATCGTGCTATGTCAAGATGTGTGTATGTGAGAGGTAATTCATTACCTCGTGATGTTTTCTAAAGGTATGCTAAACAAAAGTATTAAAAGATGTCGTATATAAACTTCATGGTATGTAACTATAGAATCTTAAATAAAGTTGTTTGACATAGAGTTTTAAAGTGAAACTTTTTTCAAAACATTAGTTAATGATTAACAAGCAAAGTATAGTGATATGGATGAGTGGTTATTAAGAAAAAATTGTAGTTTTCAAACTTTTAGAAACAAAAGCCGGTATAACTCCACTTATCGACATGTTTTGAAAAGAGATCATTTTAAGGTAGGAAGAGAGGAAAAGAGATGGGACTTGCTTGCTAGAATACTAGAGGAGATGTATAGAAAGAAATTGGTAGCTTCGTGGAGTCGCGGTGTCGCCGGAAGTGCCTCAAATCCTCGCCGTAAATGGAACTAGGGCTAACTCCACTTGTACTTTTCTTTGACTTAAAATTTTTGAGAATTTTTGACAAGATATTTCAGAATGAAGAGGGCTAGGGTATGGGGTTGTATTTATAGGGTAAAATTAGGATTTTGGAATCGAAGAGTGAATTAAAAATGCATTAAAAATAGGATTAAATGGTGAATTTAAACTCTTTGGATAAATGCAGGAAAAACAAACAGAACAGGGGTAGTGGGATAGGCCAAGGATGTTGTGTGCAAAGCATGGGGGAGTATTACCTATGGATGGCCGGCGTCCCCGGGCCTTGGGTAGTTCTCACCTGTTCGATGGGGTCGTTGGGTGCTGGAATTTGAGCCACGTGTCATAGTCTGTACATATAACATTGTGCATATGTTTGTTTTATCTGAATTTTCATTTTTACGTGTATTGCACGTGTAAACTTTTGAGCTTCCAAATTGTTTAAAAGAAAAATCAGTAAAAATAATATGTGGCTGAGGGATTTGAACACAGGGGCTACGTCACAGTAGTGCATGGCTTTACCAGTGAGTTACAAGTGGCTTCTTGCTATTCTTAAGCAAGTATAATTTTTAAATTGTGCTCAAGTTTGCATACTCCTTTCTGTACTTTAAGAAGAAAAATTTTGTATAGAAAATTCAGGGTCGTTACATTCTACCCTTCTTATAAAAATTTCGTCCTCAAAATTTATAGAAGGAAGTTGTAAAAGATTCAAGAAAATTTGATGACAGTGGTGGTGAAAAAGAACTACTGAAAGTGCATGAAAAATATGTTTGAAAGAACGAAAGAATGCAAGGGTTTTGAAAAGGCTGAACAGATGAGAAGGTATATAAGTTAACAAAGATAATATGGTGCGTAAAACTAAATTAAGAAGAAAGTGAATCACTCAAGTAGAGTACCGCATTGTAATTATGCTGCAGTTCGTAGTTACAATCAAATAACTCCATTTAAATCACCCAAATCCTACCGTCAGAGTCAAGGTGATAAGGTTTAAGAAAAAATCAAAAATCAAAGAAAGATCAAGGGTTTGTAGTTTCGTGTTATGTCGAGACAACAAAAGATTCAAAGGAATGCAATCATGTTGCAGGCGTTACAGTCTACCCTCCTTAAAAGAAATACGACTGCAAAATTCTCTCAAGTTGCGACATGAAGCATGGTGGCGCTCCAGTTTTGAACAGTGCAAGTGTAGGAATAGTGACTTAAGTCGTGTGGGGTTGGTTTTAGATACAAGAAAAAATATAGAGGTATACAAGGATTTGAAAAGATGAAAGGATTGGGAATTACCAGTGATAACTTGGTTGGTGATTTTGGCTTCTCCAACCAGTATCGTGGATGTCTGTCCTCCTGGCACTTTTCTCTGTGCATGCTGGTATATTTCGGACTGACGAAGTAAAGGTGGTCCTCGTGAAGGTGGTGCAGGAGCTGGGGTGAGACGATATGGGCAAGTTCCGAAGGCGTGAGTGGATGCGCCACAAGCTAAGCATGGGCCATTCGCACACCTACAGTCCTTTAGTTCATGTCCGAGTTTCTTAAAATAATAGCAAGTCTTTGCTGGCGGTGTCTTTTCCTTCTTTTTGATATAACCATGAGCTGCCCTCAAAGCGGCCTTAGTACGAACCGGTCCTTGGTGAAGGAGAGCAACCTGCTCCTGCTGTCCCACAACTAGACTTTTGGTTGTTTCAAGAAATGCCATTGATCTTATCAGTAAGTCCTCAACGGTAATAAGTAGTAGTGTAGGTGGTGGAGTGTTGTTGTTCACGTTGGTACTCATGTTGTTGGAAGGATCCATAACCTTGAAAGAAAATGAAGGGTTAGGATAGATTCAAGGAATTGAAATAAAGAATGTATAGTTGCTGATTCTTATAATTCTTGTGTTATATTGCTTAGGTTTCCATGCAGAACTAACCTGCATGGTAAAAATTCATGCAGAACTAACCTGCATGGTAAGACTTTATGCAGAACTGACCTGCATGGGCTGCCAACAAAACCTGTCACGCCCGCTTTCCGGTGTTCAGGGAAGGAGACGTAGCGGGCTGCGACGTATTTACTCAGATGTAAACACGTTAAGTGTAAATAAGCAATATAAGTGAATAACACAAGAATAACAAGAGATGTAATAAAACAAAAAGTTTTTTTTGACAACCATTCTTTATATACAACTGAAAAGTAAAGTACAATGAAAGAAAGCGATGCCTAAACAATGGCATATGAACTGAAAGAAAAGTAATTACAAGTAGGAACTAGAACTCTGGCTACCCTGTAACTGCTCCAAATCGTCCTGGTTGGGCTCGATCTCCTGAGAGTCGGGTCCTCCTGACAACATTTCAAAGATAGAAGAGAAGGAATCTCCTTTCTGTAGTTTCAGTTTCAATCTTGCCAAAAGATAGAATGGAATAGACAAGTAAAGAGAATAGAACTGGTAAATTATCTGTTCATTTTACTAACGTAGTTGTTTGTAGCTTGGTACAGAAGGTATCAGTGTATAAGAGAGGAGTCCAACTTATCCCGTGGACTATGGTAACCCGTAGTACAAGGCCCCGTCGACAAAACCATGGGACAACGACACGGATGTTCATGTAGTGTCTTTTAGTGACCATCCCGTTCCACTTCTAAAACATTCCGTACCAGTCTACCCCGTTAAACCCCGTAATGTATATTGTATTGATTTGTAGTTATCAAACTTGTCGAGACCATGATATAATTTGTTCATGTAAACTGATCAGGATGTAAACGGATAGTCATGTAGTCAAGTTCAAGATATAGCCATGGTTCGGTCAAGTCAAGTCATGTTTCATGTTCGTATTGTTCGGTATTCATGTTCAAGTGTTCATGTTTGGTATATTGGATTCATGTTGCATTAGAGTTATGATTGGACTCATGTTTGGATTGTATTTAGATTAGACTAAGACTCAGATTGAGCCAGAAACTTAAAAAGATTTGGATCCTGAATTAGATTTTGGAGTTATTGGTAACTGCTTCATATGGATGACAGGATTTGTGTCCTTTTCTAAGACAATTACCATTGATAACCCCGTTTTAGTTTTCTACCTTAAATAGGCAAGCACCGACTTTCTCCGGCTCCCTGAGGCTCAAGAGAATTGGTCCCGCTTAAACCTATATTTACTAGGGTCCTTAATGTAAATTTAATATAACTTAAGGGGGTTTTAGGAAAAATATTTTAAATATAGTTTCAAAATAAACCTCAAGTATTTATTTATGTTATTTAGGATTTTCATGGATGTAAATTTTATAGAATCAGGTATGTTAGTGTTAGTGTATATGCCCTAGAGGCCATTACTGTATCATACTAGTTTGTATATTACTTAATGGAAGCTTAGGATATTCACAATTGTGTAGACAATCTTACTCAAAATGGTAGTATGCTACTTGGTTTGTTTCTACATTAATGTGTACATGTGTTTCTTTTAGTATATCACCTATACACATTAGTGGAGCCCTTAGGATCTTTGCTTGATTACCAGCGTTGTGATAGCAGTCACACTCGTAGGGGCTGGGTAATCCATAAGCACATCCTTATTCAGGTCCCTAGTCGTAGGACTATCTGTAGCGTCTTGAAAAGTCGTTTTGGTGTTTTCCCGAAAATCGGTGAAAGTTCGGTATTTTTCCGTAAATCGTCTTTTTTGTTATTTTGCAGTTTAGGACTAATTATACCTAATTTGGATAGGTAATTACTAGTTTTTAGTAGCTAATGAGTTACTTATTAATTTCTGGTCATTTAAAATTTTTCCCTATTTTTCAATTTAATATTATTTTAAGCCGGTAAGAAAATACATTAAATTAGCGAAAAATACAAATTTAAATGGGCTAATTTTAAGCTTTAAAATCATGTTAATTAAAATCTAGTTGTAATATTATTTTTTAGTATTTTATTCCAAGTTTTAACTAATTTTTATTATGGAAAACGAAATTTATTTATTTTGAGCTAAAACTTGCAATTTTTGACTTGTGGGGGGTCTTTTTGCATAAAATTTTTTTGTGCAACCTCTCACAATTTCCTCACCTCTCATGGGCCGAGCCCACTACAGAATTTTTCTCCCTCCTCTATTATTTTCTTCAACTCTTTTGTTGGGTGGAAATAGATTCAAGTTTAGGATTAAAATATATTAATTTGAGGGGGTGTTTTTGGCATGGAAATTTCTATGTAATCTACCACTCATCCTCACTCACTCATCTTTGACCGAGCCACCTGCAGGAAGACCCCCTCCAATTTTCCTTCAACTCATTTGAATGAAGAGTGATGTGTTGAATAAATTATATTAATTTAGGTATGGGCTTTGTGGAGGCATGGGATGGTTTGACTTGGAGAAAAATCTTGTGCACCCACACCATTCTCTCCCCATTCCTCACTGCTGCCGAAAACTGCAGCCACCTCCCCCTCCATTTTTTCCACCTCTTTTCATCTCCAAAAAAATCCCCAAATTTGCTTCAAAAATCCAATTTATACCTCACAATTTTAAGCTCATTTCTTCATCCTTTCTCCTTAGCCAATCTTGCATGAATCTAGGAGCAAGGAGACCCTTTTGAGGAGGCAATCATATGCTAGATCCCTAAAAATTTGAGGTATAATCTTTACCCAATTAATACTTGTGGTTAATTTCCTTAAGCTAAATTGACTTAGTGTTAATTTTAGTGCTAATTTTAAATCTAGGTTTTTCAAGAGAATGGTTTGAGTTAAACTAGGGTTTTAGAAACTATTAGTAGGTTAATTAATTCTATTTAGCTATCTAGTTGTTTTGCTAACCTAATCTAAGAGGTTAACTTGCTAATTGGGCTATAAACTAGTGTTAATTTAGGGTTTTTCATGTATAGTTTGGATTAAGATTGCTTGTTATGAAATTCTAGAAAGGGTTTGTTTATGGAAAATGTGTTTTGAAGCATGGTAAATGGGTTAAATTGAGTGTTGTGGCTAGCTAGTTGTGTGGATTGTCGGATTGTGCGATGATGTGAGCACTTTATCGCAAATACGCGATGTTTGCACGAATTTGGAATTTTTAGTGCTTACTAGGTTTTTATAAAAATATTGCGATGAATTATTTGCGATATCTTGATGATATTTTTGGCATATCCTATGACATTTAGGATGTGTGAGTGAGGTTTTTTTGAGTGATCGGGTTTTAGCTTTGCCGGGCGACCAAATCGACGATTTTAGTTAGTTTTTGCGATTTTCGCGTGTGTTCCGCGCACCTTGTGCACGTTGTACCTAGCTTGTGAACGTTAGTATTTTCGTTTGGGATTTGCGTCATTCTTGATATGTAACCCTATGTTTGTATTGATATAAATTCCAGGTTCGGTCGCGGAGACGTCAGACGCGGCACGAAAGGGGAAAGCGATGATTGGACGTGGCTAGCTAGGGATTCCGGTGAGTAGATTTAACATCTACGGGGGACTATCGTTTGGATGGCGCAAGTCTCCCGATAGTTTAAGTAGTTAAGATTTTAGTGATATTAGTTACTACATCCATACCTATTTGACCTACATATGCGAACCCATTCTATAGGACACCTGCACCATTGCCAGGGTTTTTATATGCAGCACGAGCACTATTCATGCTTACACACACGCCCTGGTAATTGCCATGCCACCACACTAGATAACCTATAATTTGAAACCTTTTTACTATAATTGATGCTTAAACCTGTGCTATTGCCTTTAATTCCTTCAAATGAAATCGTAAGATTGCTAATCATGTGCATGTACTCATCATGTTATTTGCTCATGCCTAGTCTATCAATCATACATCGCAACTTGATTATTGATACCATATGCATTCATTATCATTGGCATATGCATTTATGAGGATTTCTTGAGATTTTGTGATATTTCTGGATTTCGGGGGAAAGCCGCAAATTTCTAAACTTATTACATTTTTTTTAAATATGTTAATTGCGGTTTTCTAGTGATGTAAGTGTCGTCCACCATGAGTTTGCTGTGGTTTTCGAGACCCGTTTCGAGGAGTTGGATGAACCGTCTCGGGTACATGGTGGGCCCGGTAAGGTACCCCGGGGCAAGAAGCTCGTGTTGCTGACGATGAGCCTGGCAGGGGACGGATTACCTACCGGTGACTGTTTGGCACGGCGGATATCCAGAGGATACCGACCGTGGCCGCGAGATGATGAGATATTAATATTGAGATGGGTCAGCCGGATGGCTGAGGCCAGAGATACTATGACATGGATATATGAGATTTGTGATAGTTTTGAGATGTCGTTGCTGGACACAGGTTCTTGTTGATTCTATTGGTATTGTGCTGGTATTTCAAAAGAGATTCCTAAAGGAAAAACATGATTCTTATACTTACACATTCAGATCATGAGTTGATTCACATTGCATTCATACCTGCTAGTATATTCATATTGCATACATACCGGCTATTATGTCCTGCCATACCTGTATTATAGATGCTAGGATGGTTGTGTGCATACTTGCGATAGCCTCTATAGATGTTATTTATTACTCACGAGTTGGCAACTCACCCCCGTTGTGCCACAGTCTTTTGCAGGTCCGCTCCGTCAGCACAGTAGCGGCGGGCGCACCGCTTCTTTTGCCTCTCTTGCCAGGACTCGAGGTTTTTGCTCGTAGGTGGGTTGTATTATTATTTTATACCATCTTGTATATTCTTTGTATCTAGAGTACTCCATCTACTGTATCTACCAGTATTGTTGTATATTGACCTTGAGATGAGACTGTGAGATTTGTGAACTTTTTATGCTGTATTTTGGGGTCGAGCTCACTTGAGTCGACATGCGGTTTTTCTTATGCTTCTTTATGATTATTTTGCATGTTGTTGTTTTATATTGCGTGGGATTTGTGACCGCCTTGTGGTGAAGAGCTAGCTCCCGCTTGGGGATGCCTTATTTGTTGGATTTATATATATTCTTGTTGTACCCATTTGGGGGCCAGTATTTACAAAGGAGACTCTGCCGAAATTTTCAAAAAAATTGATATTGTTTTAAAAAAGGTTTGATATGACTTATTTGATAAACTCGCTTTCAATTGATTGTTTTTTCTTCACTCTTTTGCTTATTTGGTTTTGGTTTCTGGGCTTTGGCTTACTTATTTTACGGACGTCTTAGGACGTTTCATAAATTTAAGTGCCAGTCACGTTCCGTACCCTGCGGGTCGTGACAAAGTTGGTATCAGAGCGATAGGTTTTACCTTTTTGAGTGTAGGATGGCCCTTGGTAGATGGAGTAAGTGACTTAAGCAGGGTAACGTAGCGTGTGTATGTCCGCGGCATACTTGCGATACGGTACTCCGCCTAAGTGGCTTTAGGATATACTTGCTTGAAAATTCCTTCTTCAATTCCGTGTATCCTATTGCACTGTTCTTATCATCCTGTTCTTGTAACAGCCACTATTCCACCGAAGGCTACGAGAGCACAGAGGGCTGCCGCCCGAGACGAGATTCGAGCTGGCTCGTCTGAGACTAGGACTGAGCAGGGTGGTATGCCTATGCCGCAGGGACAGACTGATCCACCTTCCCCAGGCCGTATGGATAGGCTTGAGACTGGTATGGAGGAGTTGCGACAGATGATGGGGAGTATGCAGGAGCTACGTCAGATGGTAGGATCCGTAGTTGCAGCCAGTCGTACACCGAGGCCGGATGACGCACCTACTACATCCCAGACTACTATGATACCTGCTCCTACTACTACCGCCGTGACCATCCCGGTTTCACTACAGGATTTCATAAGGCTGAGACCTCCAGTATTCACCAGCACCGAGGCAGCGGAGGACCCACAGACGTTCCTTGACAGTTTAGCCAGGATCTGCCGTTCGCTGAGATGTTCGGATGATCGATGGGTGGAGCTTGCGAGTTTCCGTCTAGAGGGTCTCGCGCATATATGGTGGGAGTCAGTCTTGAGAGGTCGAGCTGCAGGTCTACCGCCTATGACTTGGGCCGAGTTTACAGCGGTCTTTCTAGCTCGTTTCCTCCCAGAGAGCGTTCGTGACGCCAGAGCTCGTAGCTTCGAGGCCTTGGTCAAGACACCTGGGATGACGGTGTCTGAGTATGACGTTCAGTTTACACAGTTGTCCCGATATGCCCCGTACCTGGCAGATACCGAAGCGAAAAGGGTGAAGAGGTTCGTACAGGGACTTGATGCCCAGCTATATCTCGCCATTGGCGCCCGGCACTACGACACTTATTCAGCTGCTATAGATACGGCATTACGGATGGAGGCACGCATATCACAGACTTCGGCCGTTTCTGGGCCGAAGAGGATTTGCACCGAGGTGCCGTCTCAGAGGCAGCGTGCCAGATTCTTTCCGAGGGATGGGCCCGGCAGAGGATTTGGACGGGGTCAGTTATATGGTTCATATCTCCAGGGACAGCAGCCGTCGCCAGGGTGTTTTGGGTGCGGGAGTCCGCACCATCTTGTCAGAGACTGTCCGGCGAGACGACAGGGAGCGGCGACCGTTCCGCATGTGACCCTACCACCATCACCACCCCCTCCTCAGAGAGCCCTACTTCTTACCACAGGCGATGCTCCACGCCAGTTAGGTGCACCCAGAGGCCGTGGACGCGGCGGTCCTATTCAGAGAGGACGAGGAGGCAGAGGCCGAGGTCGAGGTCAGCCCGCTATCGGTGGAGGACAAGCCCGAGTATTTGCTTTGACACCGCAGGATGCGCAGGCATCCAACGCCGTTGTGACAGGTACCTTGCCAGTTTGTTCTTTCGACGCACGAGTATTGTTCGACCCAGGTTCCACACATTCGTACGTCTCTGCACACTTTGCACCGATGTTGGGCCGTGAGTCATCGTCGTTAGATCAGCCGCTTGTTGTTATTACCCCGGTAGGCGAGTCGTTTGTCGCCCGTTTTGTGTTTCGATTGTGTTCCGTTCGTATCGGGAAGAGGGATTCATCAGTTGATTTGATTCTCCTCGATATGTTGGACTTTGATGTGCTTCTGGGCATGGATTGGCTAGCCACTTGTTATGCTTTAGTGGACTGCCGTGAGAAAGCAGTCAGATTTAGCTTTCCGGGAGAGCCAGTCCTTGTTATTCAGGGAGACCGCAGCGTCACCCTTCCCAGCTTGATTTCGTCTCTTCGCGCTGGTCAGCTCTTGCGGAAGGGATGTCAGGGATTCTTAGCGTATATTTGTGATACTCGAGCTGCAGAGGTTCCGTTGGACCGGGTCCCGGTTGTTTGTGAGTTCCCTGATGTTTTCCCTGATGAGCTGCCTGGGCTACCACCTGAGCGCGACGTTGAGTTCTGCATCGATTTGATTCCCGACTCGGGGCCTATTTCTATACCGCCTTATCGGATGGCCCCGGCAGAGCTTCGAGAGCTGAAGGATCAGTTGCAGGATTTGTTAGATAAGGGGCTTATTCGACCTAGTGTTTCTCCGTGGTGTGCTCCGGTCCTGTTTGTCAAGAAGAAGGATGGAAGTTTGTGCTTATGTATCGACTACTGCCAGCTGAACAAGGTTACCGTGCGGAACAGATATCCGTTGCCACGCATTGATGATTTGTTCGACCAGCTTCAGGATGCGGGGTATTTTTCGAGGATCGACTTGCGATCAGGATACCATCAGCTGCGAGATCGACAGGAGGATATACCGAGGATAGCTTTCCGCACGCGCTACGGCCACTATGAGTTTTTGGTGATGTCGTTTGAACTCACCAACGCCCCAGCAGCATTCATGGATTTGATGAACCGTACGTTCAGGCCGTATCTTGACTTGTTCATCATCGTGTTTATCGACGATATCTTGGTGTACTCCCGGAGCATAGAGGAGCACGAGCAGCACTTGCGGATTACGTTACAGACTCTGAGGGAGCACCAGCTGTTCGCAAAGTTCTCTAAGTGTGCATTCTGGCTGGACAGCGTCGGATTCTTAGGTCACGTGATTACGAGAGACGGCATATGTGTGGACCCGAAGAAGATTGAGGCTGTTCAGCAGTGGCCTCGACCTACATCGGTTACTGAGATCCGTAGTTTTCTAGGCCTGGCGGGCTACTACAGGCGTTTTGTTCAGGACTTCTCCCGTATAGCTGCACCTTTGACCGGTTTGACCCGGAAGGGAGTTCCTTTCGTTTGGACAGAGGAGTGCGAGCGCAGTTTTCAGCAGCTACGGACTTGTTTGACTACGGCGCCGGTATTATCTTTGCCTTCGGGATCAGGTGGATTTATGGTCTACTGTGATGCTTCGCGAGTGGGGTTAGGATGCGTATTGATGCAGCATGGCCGGGTGATCGCCTATGCTTCTCGGTAGTTGAAGAAGCATGAACAGAACTACCCCACTCACGATTTGGAGATGGCTGCAGTGGTCTTTGCACTGAAGATTTGGCGACATTACCTATATGGCGAGTCGTGCCAAATATTCACAGACCACAAGAGCATAAAATACATATTTCAGCAGCGAGACCTGAACCTCAGACAGCATCGTTGGATGGAGTTGATGAAAGACTACGACTGTGAGATCTTATATCACCCAGGCAAGGCGAATGTAGTGGCAGATGCTTTGAGCAGGAGGCCCGAGGGTAGTCTATCCCATTTGCGCGCAGTGCAGAGGCAGTCGTCAGCAGATTGGAAGATTTTATGCGACAGCCGAGTTGAGTTCGAGTTCACTCAGACAGGGGGACAGCTCGCGCATGTTCGTGCACGCCCACATTTGCTTGACCATATATATGAGGCACAGCGCAGAGACGACCGTTGCTCAGAGATCATAGCACAGATGGGACAAGGCAGATTTTCCGAGTTCGTGATTGATGATCAGGGGATTTTACGATATGGATCTAGACTGTGCGTACCAGATGCTGATGGATTGCGGCGCGGCATTCTTTAGGAGGCACACCGATCAGTGTATAGTGTCCACCCCGGTTCCACCAAGATGTACCATGATATGAGAGAGACCTACTGGTGGGACGGGATGAAGAGGGACATTGCGGAGTTTGTATCAAGATGCCTGACTTGTCAGCAAGTCAAGGCCGAGCACCAGAGGCCCGCAGGAGAGCTACAGCCGTTACCCATTCCAGAGTGGAAATGGGAGCAAATTTCGATGGATTTCGTTGTGGGTCTACCCAGGACCAGTCGAGGGTACGAATCCATCTGGATGATCGTAGATCCATTGACGAAAGCGGCTCACTTCCTGCCAGTGAAGACCACTTTCAGCTTCGCTCAGTATGCCCAGCTTTACATCGACGAGATCGTGCGGTTGCATGGTGTACCAACTTGTATCGTGTCAGATCGAGGCACCCAGTTCACCAGCCGACTTTGGCAGAGACTTCAGGAGGCTTTGGGCACTCGTTTGAGCTTCAGCACAGCGTTTCATCCGCAGACCGACGGACAGTCAGAGCGGACCATTCAAACTATCGAGGACATGCTCAGAGCGTTGTTTTAGACTTCGGCGGTAGCTGGGATCGTCATTTACCGTTAGTAGGGTTCTCCTACAACAACAGCTTCCAGGATACCATTCAGATGGCACCTTTCGAGGCATTGTATGGGAGGAGATGCAGATCGCCTGTCTGTTGGACCGAGCTCAGCAAGAGCCGTATTTTGGGGCCGCAGCTTGTTGAGGAGACGACAATGAAGATACAGTTGATTCGAGACCGGATGAGAGCAGCTCAGAGCAGGCAGAAATCATATGCAGACAGACGCCGTCGCAAACTAGAGTTCGTAGTTGGCGATCATGTTTTATTGAGGGTCTCTCCGATGAAGGGCGTGATGCGATTTGGGCGAAAAGGAAAGCTTAGTCCCAGATTTGTGGGTCCCTTCGAGATTCTCGAGCGTGTCGGCGCAGTTGCATATCGTTTGGCTCTTCCACCCAGCTTTCCCGATGTTCACCTCGTCTTCCTTGTTTCGATGCTCCGCAAGTACCTTCACGACCCTTCGCATGCGATTCAGTACCCGACAGTCCAGCTAGAGCGCGACCTTTCTTTTGCAGAGCAGCCGGTGGTCATCCTAGATCGATAGGTGAAGAAATAGAGATCGAAAGTTATACCGACCATCAAGGTCTTTTGGCGTGGCCCGAGCAGCGAGAAGGTTACCTGGGAGACCGAAGACGAGATGAGGAAGAAATATCCCCATCTCTTTGAAGGAACGCGTAGTTATATTTTTAAATTCGGGGACCGAATTTCTTTAAGGGGGGAAGATTGTAGCGCCTTGAAAAGTCGTTTTGGTGTTTTCCCGAAAATCGGTGAAAATTCGGTATTTTTCCGTAAATCGTCTTTTTTGTTATTTTGCAGTTTAGGACTAATTATACCTAATTTGGATAGGTAATTACTAGTTTTTAGTAGCTAATGAGTTACTTATTAATTTCTGGTCATTTAAAATTTTTTCCCTATTTTTCAATTTTTAATATTATTTTAAGCCGGTAAGAAAATACATTAAATTAGCGAAAAATACAAATTTAAATGGGCTAATTTTAAGCTTTAAAATCATGTTAATTAAAATCTAGTTGTAATATATTTTTTTTAGTATTTTATTTCAAGTTTTAACTAATTTTTATTATGGAAAACGAAATTTATTTATTTTGAGCTAAAACTTGCAATTTTTGACTTGTGGGGGGTCTTTTTGCATAAAATTTTTTTGTGCAACCTCTCACAATTTCCTCGCCTCTCTTGGGCCGAGCCCACTACAGAATTTTTCTCCCTCCTCTATTATTTTCTTCAACTCTTTTGTTGGGTGGAAATAGATTCAAGTTTAGGATTAAAATATATTAATTTGAGGGGGTGTTTTTGGCATGGAAATTTCTATGTAATCTACCACTCATCCTCACTCACTCATCTTTGACCGAGCCACCTGCAGGAAGACCCCCTCCAATTTTCCTTCAACTCATTTGAATGAAGAGTTATGTGTTGAATAAATTATATTAATTTAGGTATGGGCTTTGTGGAGGCATGGGATGGTTTGACTTGGAGAAAAATCTTGTGCACCCACACCATTCTCTCCCCATTCCTCACTGCTGCCGAAAACTGCAGCCACCTCCCCCTCCATTTTTTTCCATCTCTTTTCATCTCCAAAAAAATCCCCAAATTTGCTTCAAAAATCCAATTTAAACCTTACAATTTTAAGCCCATTTCTTCATCCTTTCTCCTTAGCCAATCTTGCATGAATCTAGGAGCAAGGAGACCCTTTTGAGGAGGCAATCATATGCTAGATCCCTAAAAATTTAAGGTATAATCTTTACCCAATTAATACTTGTGGTTAATTTCCTTAAGCTAAATTGACTTAGTGTTAATTTTAGTGCTAATTTTAAATCTAGGTTTTTCAAGAGAATGGTTTGAGTTAAACTAGGGTTTTAGAAACTATTAGTAGGTTAATTAATTCTATTTAGCTATCTAGTTGTTTTGCTAACCTAATCTAAGAGGTTAACTTGCTAATTGGGCTATAAACTAGTGTTAATTTAGGGTTTTTCATGTATAGTTTGGATTAAGATTGCTAGTTATGAAATTCTAGAAAGGGTTTGTTTATGGAAAATGTGTTTTGAAGCAAGGTAAATGGGTTAAATTGAGTGTTGTGGCTAGCTAGTTGTGTGGATTGTAGGATTGTGCGATGATGTGAGCACTTTATCGCAAATACGCGATGTTTGTACGAATTTGGAATTTTTAGTGCTTACTAGGTTTTTATAAAAATATTGCGATGAATTATTTGCGATATCTTGATGATATTTTTGGCATATCCTATGACATTTAGGATGTGTGAGTGCGGTTTTTTTGAGTGATCGGGTTTTAGCTTTGCCGGGCGACCAAATCGACGATTTTAGTTAGTTTTTGCGATTTTCGCGTGTGTTCCGCGCACCTTATGCACGTTGTACCTAGCTTGTGAACGTTAGTATTTTTGTTTGGGATTTGCGTCGTTCTTGATATGTAACCCTATGTTTGTATTGATGTAAATTCCAGGTTCGGTCGCGGAGACGTCAGACGCGGCACGAAAGGGGAAAGCGGTGATTGGACGTGGCTAGCTAGGGATTCCGGTAAGTAGATTTAACATCTACGGGGGACTATCGTTTCGATGGCGCAAGTCTCCCGAGAGTTTAAGTAGTTAAGATTTTAGTGATATTAGTTACTACATCCATACCTATTTGACCTACATATGCGAACCCATTCTATAGGATACCTGCACCATTGCCAGGGTTTTTATATGCAGCACGAGCACTATTCATGCTTACACACACGCCCTGGTAATTTCCATGCCACCACACTAGATAACCTATAATTTGAAACCTTTTTACTATAATTGATGCTTAAACCTGTGCTATTGTCTTTAATTCCTTCAAATGAAATCGTAAGATTGCTAATCATGTGCATGTACTCATCATGTTATTTGCTCATGCCTAGTCTATCAATCATACATCGCAACTTGATTATTGATACCATATGCATTCATTATCATTGGCATATGCATTTATGAGGATTTCTTGAGATTTTGTGATATTTCTGGATTTTGGGGGAAAGCCGCAAATTTCTAAACTTATTACATTTTTTTTAAATATGTAAATTGCGGTTTTCTAGTGATGTAAGTGTCGTCCACCATGAGTTTGCTGTAGTTTTCGAGACCCGTTTCGAGGAGTTGGATGAACCGTCTCGGGTACATGGTGGGCCCGGTAAGGTACCCCGGGGCAAGAAGCTCGTGTTGCTGACGATGAGCTTGGCAGGGGACGGATTACCTACCGGTGACTGTTTGGCACGGCGGATATCCAGAGGATACCGACCGTGGCCGCGAGATGATGAGATATTGATATTGAGATGGGTCAGCCGGATGGCTGAGGCCAGAGATACTATGACATGGATATATGAGATTTGTGATAGTTTTGAGGTGTCGTTGCTGAACACAGGTTCTTGTTGATTCTATTGGTATTGTGCTGGTATTTCAAAAGAGATTCCTAAAGGAAAAACATGATTCTTATACTTACACATTCAGATCATGAGTTGATTTACATTGCATTCATACCTGCTAGTATATTCATATTGCATACATACCTGCTATTATGTCCTGCCATACCTGTATTATAGATGCTAGGATGCTTGTGTGCATACTTGCGATAGCCTCTATAGATGTTATTTATTACTCACGAGTTGGCAACTCACCCCCGTTGTGCCACAGTCTTTTGCAGGTCCGCTCCGTCAGCACAGTAGCGGCGGGCGCACCGCTTCTTTTGCCTCTCTTGCCAGGACTCGAGTTTTTGCTCGTAGGTGGGTTGTATTATTATTTTGTACCATCTTGTATATTCTTTGTATCTAGAGTACTCCATCTACTGTATCTACCAGTATTGTTGTATATTGACTTAGAGATGAGACTGTGAGATTTGTGAACTTTTTATGCTGTATTTTGGGGTCGAGCTCACTTGATTCGACATGCGGTTTTTCTTATGCTTCTTTATGATTATTTTGCATGTTGTTGTTTTATATTGCGTGGGATTTGTGACCGCCTTGTGGCGAAGAGCTAGCTTCCGCTTGGGGATGCCTTATTTGTTGGATTTATATATATATTCTTGTTGTACCCATTTTGGGGGCCAGTATTTACAAAGGAGACTCTGCCGAAATTTTCGAAAAAAGTGATATTGTTTTAAAAAAGGTTTGATATGACTTATTTGATAAACTCGCTTTCAATTGATTGGTTTTCCTTCACTCTTTTGCTTATTTGGTTTTGGTTTCTGGGCTTTGGCTTACTTATTTTACGGACGTCTTAGGACGTTTCATAAACTTAAGTGCCAGTCACGTTCCGTACCCTGCGGGTCGTGACACTATAGAGACAGGGCATCGATACTCCGGAGTAGACTAGCGTATGCGCTTCTTATCCCAGCATGGGAGGCGGTCTGTCCCACAGCCTTTAGTACGTTGTACTTGAGATAGTATGCGGGTGCTCGTTAGGATATGAGTACACTGGACAGGACTTGTCGGGAACTGTTGGTTGGTACTATACCTATCATCATTTATCAGTTCCCAGGTGACATGAATACAGCATAGTCCGCTGACTTGACACTGTCACTTCGCCTCGAGTGTGTTCCCACTGTACTTTGATTACTACCCTACCATGGCTCAAAGGAGTCGTGCAAACAGGTAGTAGTTGGGTGCAGTCCCGAAGCACTTGGAGGCACTGACGGTTAGACAGGATTCGTCTCTCCCGGTATTGGGGGTTGATATCGCGCTGTGTCTAGGAGAGCCATTACACAAAGTCCATGGCCAGGGAAAGCGAGATATACTGGTAGGTTTCCAGTGTTATCTCAGGATGTTCTGGGCTACACTCCGACACGACTTGTACCGCTACTAAGGGACTGACGTTTACCGCCCCCTAGGCCCGCCATGCGATATTCTCAGACGAACAGACCGGAATGTACGCAGATTGTCACATTCAGGCTCAGTAGGAGTTCAAATGGGTTTCACCTCGCCCGTCTTCTTATCGGCATCTACCTGGGGGCCGTTACGCACAGCTAGTGCCGCTTGCGGTCTGTGGTTAAACCCACTGCCAGCGTAGTGTCGGGTCTTTAGAGTCCCACACAGAGAGCTATTCGCTTTTAGGCAAAAGAGTAGAGGTCGCATGGTTTTGCGACAGGGTTCGGTCACATCCGTGCACTTGTGCACGTTTAGTGTCCGGGCAGTTATCACTAGCAGGCTTTGGTTTAAGCCAGATCCTAGTGTATACGCACAGCTAGTGCCGCTTGCGGTCTGTGGTTAAACCCACTGCCAGCGTAGTGTCGGGTCTTTAGAGTCCCACACAGAGAGCTATTCGCTTTTAGGCAAAAGAGTAGAGGTCGCATGGTTTTGCGACAGGGTTCGGTCACATCCGTGCACTTGTGCACGTTTAGTGTCCGGGCAATTATCACTAGCGGGCTTTGGTTTAAGCCAGATCCTAGTGTACGTTTTGGGATTGGTTTTATCTCGTTTGTATTCGTGTTCCTCGGAACACGGATGCGGGTGTGTATGCACGGTTGACGGAGATACAGAGGCAGAGAATTCTCATTAGGGTTGTTGACTGTTGACTTTTGCTAAACCCTAATGAGAATAAGAAATATGATTAATGATAATATTAATTAAGTATTATTGTGCCATGGTTGGGTTGAAAGGTTGACTTTGTTGACTTGTTGACTTAGTTGACTGGTTGACTAGGTTGGACTTGTTGACCATCATCATTACAATGGCTATCATTTCATGGCAAAGACTTTTGCTTGCTTGTTATACTTTACAAAATGAGTGCATGAAATGATATTGCCATTTGATATGATATGAACCATCATATAATACTCAATTATTATTATTTGTTATGATTATTTTGGATTATGAGAGCAAGGGTGAAAAAAGTCTTGCTCATTCTATCATTCTTATTCTCTCTCATCCTCAAGCTCTCCATCTTCCTCTTGCTCTCTCTCTAGCTCAAGAAAACTCCCTCTCATTAGTTGAGAACCATTTCCTTAGAGATAAAACCCAAAACACTTCTCTACTCATCCTAGTATACAAGGTCTAGCAAACCAAGTGTTCTAGTTTCCTCTAGATTGAGGTTGGAGCCAAAGGTAGAATCTTTCAGGTGGATCCATCTTCGGCACAAGGAGACGACGAGGAGAGAACCATACGGCCACCACAAGGAGTCGAAGAGAAGGAGTTCAAGTTAAGGTATAACCTCCTAACCGAGTAGGTAAAACTCCTAGTTAGGTTGTTAGATAGTTGTTTAACAAAGATCTGTATTTTGAGTCCATGTTACCCCAAAGAAAAATCGTTTTTCACCATTTCCGTAACCCCAAAGAACCGGAGACGGGTAACGTGGACTTCCAGTTAGCGAATATTAATATAACTTGAATAGTTCAAGATATTTTAATGTAAAGTTAGACTTGTATTGATTCTTGATGGTATTTTCATGAAACTTGTCATTCTTTTATATTCTAGAAAACATTAAATTTTTATTATATATTAAAAATACATGATTTGATAATATTTATATAATTATTAAAAATTAATTTTTATTATTAAATTGAAATTCTCGTTTTTCTTAAATATTGTATTAAAATTCCATCGAGATCGTATGCTCTATGAGGAGGTCTGCATCTCGCCCAACTAGCGTGTGGATGAATGATAATCCGCACCATCCAATAGCGGGTTCCCCAAAATGGGTTGTAGAGGCATAATCGCAAGGAATTTAAATAATACTATTTACAAGAAAACGAGTTTTTATTGTTTGAGGTATTTTATTGAAAAGTCGCATTTTGTCACAAGATACTGATTTCAAGAGAATCGTGCTATGTCCAGATGTGTGTATGTGAGAGGTAGGTCATTACCTCGTGAGGTTTTCTAAAGGTATGCTAAACAAAAGTATTAAAAGATGTCGTATGTAAACATCATGGTATTTAACTATAAAATCATAAATAAAGTTGTTTTACATAGAGTTTTAAAGTGAAACTTGTTTCAAAACATTAGTTAATGATTAACAAGCAAAGTATAGTGATATGGATGAGTGGTTATTAAGAAAAAATTATAGTTTTCAAGGTTTTAGAAACAAAAGCCGGTATAACTCCACTTACCGACATGTTTTGAAAAGATATCAATTTATGGTAGGAAGAGAGGAAAAGAGATAAGACTTACTTGCTAGAAAATTAGAGGAGAGGTATAGGAAGAAATTGGTAGCTTCGTGGAGTTAGGGGGTCGCCGGAAGTGCCTCGAATCCTCGCCGTAAATGGAACTAGGGCTAACTCCACTTGTACTCTTCTTTGACTAAGAAAATATAACAACTCCATTTTTAATGTACAAAGAATTAATTTAAATTCAATATTTACTTGGAGTATTTATTGCGGCTGATATCTCTTTAAGTATTTATTTCACTCCATAATTACAAGAAGGAGCTTGTAGCTCAATGGTAATACCTTGCACTGCTGAACCAAGCCACCAGAGTTCAAATCCCATGCCCCACATTATTTTTGTATTTATTTTGTTTTAATTTTTTTTTGGAAGTCAACGGTCAAAAGGCCATAACTCACAAAATATGTAATGGACAATAAAAAGTAAATATACCAAATTGTACCCCCGAAGAATCCCCGGCCATTGGACACCCGACTCTGCCCGATTCGGCCGACTCGGTCCGGCGCCGCCTGCCGGACTTGGCCGGACGACCGAGTCACCAACAGAGAAAAGTTGGGTCTTGAAGTGGTCAACCTTCCTGCACATTTATTATACCTGGATCGGTTTTAAATTGCCCAATAAATCCCTTTTACTCCTATGTTTAATGAATTTTTAATGATTTTATATATATTTTTATATTTTTTATTGAAAACCCTAGCCTAACCCTATATAAGCCCCCATACCATCTACCCTCTCATCCTACATTCCTAAGTCCACTCTCTAAAAATTTCAAAAGAACTTGGTAAGTTAGAAAACGAGCGAAAGGCAAAGCGCTGACGAAATCGACGGCGAAATTCCGACGATCGTGCTAGGACCTCTCAACGAAGTTTCGACGCACCGACAAACCCTCTACCTTCCTCTCACTCTCTAACGTTGTACAAACCCGTAAGTTTCCCTTTTCTACCTTTCTTTTCTTCCATTAAAATACGACTTTTCAAACCCGACGGAAATCAGAACAAACCGATTTCCGATTCTGTTTTCTATCAAATCTCACTTATCACCAATTCCATAATTCTTAAACATATTCATGTTGACTACTAATCACATAACAACTAATTTGGATAAAGTTTCTCACATGAAATGATAACTTTTGGAATATATCGTATTCATTCACTTAAATACCACCATGTTTAGTTTATCACATTTAACCTCTTAACCTTGCTAAACCTTAAAGTAGTTCACGAGGTAATGACCTGCCTCCTCACACACTCATATGTAATTATAACACGCTACCTTGAAAACTTAAAATATGATAAAACAAGATTTTACATTAAAATACCATTTTCTTTATAAACCTTTTCTAAAAGTTCTAAGTTATATACAATTTTAAAACAATATCTTTAATAGGAAAATACGATATGTCGTGGACATCGATCGTTTATCTAAACCTGACTTTATGGTGTCTAGGCTAGGCAAGTGAGAAAAGGTAATTTTAAAAGGCCCGTCTCACGATTCGTGAGCGGATCCCTCCTTTTCTCATTTTGTACTTACCTGGCCACAATTGGCGGTGAAGAGACGATTTGAGGTTTCTAATGACTTATCGTTTATATCATTTAGAAATAGGTTAGTTGGCTTAGGAAACCCTAGAATCTGAAATACGGAAATTTACACCCTTTTACAAATAAATACCTTATCTTTATAAAACCGTTTTCTAAATGATTAGTATTTATAAAATCTTTGCAATGCGCCACTACAACCCACATTTGGGGAACCCGTTAGGGATTGTACGGTTTATCATGCACCCTCGGGCTTAGTAGTGCGATATTCAGACCTACGCAAGGAGCATTCGGTCTCGAAAGGTTTAAAATACGACATTTAAGAAAAATGTGATTTTGAAAAATAAAATATTTATTAAAAATTATTCTTGTATAAACATATGTATATTTATCATTTAAACACCTGTTTTATTATAAGATAAAGTTTTCACTTTTCCTAAAAAATTATAAGATTAAAAGTTACATTAAAATACCATGAATTTCAAACAAATCAATATTATAAATTAATACCTTTATTTATGTAATTAGGATATTTTCATTAGAAATAAGACAAAATAGAATCACACTCATTATAACTATAAAGACGAATAATAAATACTTGAGGTGTATCTTGAAAACAATGCAAAAGTATTTTTACATAAAAATCCCTCAAGTTTTATAAATTACAATAAGGACCCTAACCATTATTAAACTTCGACTTACATTTCTTTTGGTCTGACTCGGGTTTGAGTCTGATTATTTCTGACTTGAATATGATTCAAGTCAATCTATATTCTTTAATATTCCAACTCAATATGAACACAAGAATCCCAGAATCCAGTTAACAATCTATACAACTTGACTGAATCAAACCATGGATATACATCCATTATTCCGTTATTCCATTTACCTGATTATGGAGTTACAATCTGTTTACCGATATCATGGTTTTAGTCAGTCATTCAACTTACGCAATACAATACAACAATACTATCAAAACACTACGGGGTTTAAGGGGTAGATTGGTACGGAAGGTGTTAAAGGTGGCACGAGGTGGTCAGATTAAGACACCTAACCTATATTCCGTTGCTGTTGTACCGTGGCTTAACGGTTCCTTGTACATTCCGTTTGCCCTGGTCTCTAGCATATAGAGACCCCTCTCGTATACACTGGCATCCTTCTGTACCAAGCTACAAACAACAGCGTTAACACAATATTCTACAATTTCTTTAAAAGATATCCTCTTATTCTGTTTTTTTTTCCTAATTCTTCTTTATCTTTGGGACTTACCGAGCGACCTGTTCGCTGACGACATTCTATTTCTTTCTTCTTTGAATGTCGTTAGGTGTTTTGGACCCAGCAGAGATCGAGCCCACCGGTGAGGACTTGGAGCAGTTTCACGAAGACCCTGAGCTCTAGACACTGTACCTTGTTCTATTCAGTATTTTTATTTCCTGTTTTGCCACTGTTTAGGCATCGCTTTTCATTCCAGTTGTATTTACTTTTCATGCATTGTACAAAAGAATGTTATTAATAAAGTTGCTGTTATTTCTATATCTCTTATCTCTTGTGATTTACTTTATATTGCTTAGATACGCTTAGCGTATGTACTTCTAAGTATATACGTAGCGGACCTCGTCGCGTCTACTTCGCCGTAAACGGAAAGCGGGACGTGACAGGTTTTGTTGGTGGCCCAATGCAGGTCAGAGCTGTATGAATCCCTGTCATGCAGTTCTGGTCTGCGTGAACAACCTAAGCAATATAACAAAAGAACCAGTAACTAAAACATTCTTTATAATTCATGTTTCTTGAATCATACAAATTTCTATTCCTTGAATCTTATCTTTTCATTTATTTGAATCTGTCCTAACCCAAATTTTTCTTCAAGGTTATGGATTCCCCGAACAACACCAGCACCAATGTCAACAACACACCTCCAGCACTACCTCTCGCACCAGCTGTTCCTGCACTACCCACCGAGCAAACAGTGCTACTTGAGGCAATTCGCAGCCTTCTTGAGGGACAGCAACAACTACTGAACCTTCCTGAAACCGACGCACCGGGAGTAAAGCAATTCAGGGCTTTACATCCCAAGCAGTTCTCTGGTAAAGGAAGCCCTCTTGAAGTTGAAGAATGGGCACAAAGTACCGAAGACGATCTGGCAGCAGCTCAAGTGCCAGACCTAGCGTGGGTCCGTGTGGCGAAACTACAGCTCACGGATAATGCTCGCAACTGGTGGAAGGTGGAAGAAAGCCGTCTGGTACAGCCGATTGAATGGAAGACTTTTCGCGAAAAGTTCGACGCGAAATACTTCCCTGTGACTGCCAGGTTTGCAATGGAGCAGCAGTTCATTCATCTACAACAGGGTTCAATGTGGGAAAAATCAGTAGATAAGTACGACGCTGAATTCACCATGTTAAGCCTGTAAGATATGTCATAATAGTTCAATTTTAAATCTCACATACTACACAGCTAACACAATCTTTAAACAGATTCGCGGCACACTTGATACCGACGGACGAGATCAAAGCCCGTCGCTTTCAACAAGGACTGGACACGGAGATTCAGGCTGCTCTAGCCACGGGAAAATTTTTGACTCATGAGGATGCTCTGGAAGCTGCCCGCAGTTATGAGGCAGTGATAAAAGCAAGTGGCAGACCTCAGTCTGCAGGAGTCAAACACCCTGTCAACCATATGGCAGGTGGAGCCTCGTCCAGGCCACCTTTCATGCCAAGGCGACCCGGAGTACCAACACATCGTCCCAGCCCAGCCTTTTGCACCTACTGCAAGAGAACTGGATATATGATAAAGGACTGCCGTAGAGCCAACCGCCTTTGCTTAGTCTGCGGCTCAGCTACTCATGATATTGGGTCTTGTCCCCAAAGACAGAACCCAGTTGCTGCACCCAGGCCAGCAATTACTTATCCGCAGCGACCAGCTCTTCAGGCACCTGCTCCCAGACCTGCACCACCTGCACCACCCAGAGGACCGCAAGCTGCACCACCTCCTCGTCAGTTCCATCAAACTCAAAGGAATGTTCCGAGGAATGCTCCTCAGGCCAGGAGGAATGTACCAAGGCGCCAGGCTTTCACGATGTCCGTGGAAGAAGCTGAGGCCACTGGCCAAGTCATCACTGGTAAACTTTTCTTTTCAAACTTTGCTTTTCTATTCTGCTACTTAGTTACATATTTTCTATACCTAAAACAAATCCCACATACCTTAGGTACAATCTTAGTATCCTCAATCCCTGCACATGCATTGTTTGATACTGGAGCATCATACTGCTTTATGTCGCAACGGTTTGTCCGAACCCATGCGATTCCAGTCTCACCGCTTGTATCCAGCTGGAATGTCAGTTCAGGAAATGGCGTTCTAAAGGAAACTATGGGATACAGCTTGTGTCCAGTCGTCTTCTGCAGTCGAGAGTTTTATGCTGACTTCAAAGTACTGGACATACCGAACTTTGATGTGGTTCTAGGAATGGATTGGCTTGGAACTTTTTATGCTACCATCGACTGTCGTAAAAGAAGGGTAGTATTCGAGATCCCAGACCATCCGGTTTTCTATTTCAAAAGCGGAGACCGTACACTGGAGCCAAGTACCTACAAAGCAAAGCCAAGAGAAGCAGTAGTTGCAGCAGCTCAAGCAGAGGAAGAATCAAGACCAGATGTGGTTCGAGAGTTCGACGATGTATTTCCTGACGATATATCAGGTTTGCCTCCCGATCGAGCTCTTGAATTCAGTATTGATTTAGTACCAGGAGCACAATCGGTGATCAAAGAACCCTATTGTTTAAGTTCGGAAGGTTTGAAGGAAGTCCGATCACAGTTGGACGAATTACTGGCGAAAGGATGGATTCGTCCCAGCACTTCAAGTTGGGGATCACCTGTACTACTTGTGAAGAAGAAGGAAGGTTCATACAGAATGTGTATCGATTACAGAGCCTTGAACGAAGTCACTATAAAGAACAAGTATCCACTCCCGCGCATCGATGATTTATTCGATCAGCTAAGTGGATCTTGTGTTTTCTCAAAATTAGATCTTCGTTCAGGTTATCATCAAGTAAAGGTCAAGGAAGCTGATATTCACAAAACAGCTTTCAGAACTCGCTATGGACATTACGAATTTTTAGTGATGCCATTTGGAGTGACCAACGCACCCGCAATATTCATGAACCTTATGAATCAAGTTTTCGGGAATATCTAGACAGGTTTGTTGTCATCTTCATCGACGACATCCTGGTATATTCTAAGAGTCGGAAAGAACATACAGAAAATCTACGAATTATCCTGGAAACTCTTCGACAACATCAGCTTTATGCCAAGTACAGCAAGTGCGAGTTTTGGTTAAAGCAAGTTGGTTTTCTTGGAAATATCGTATCAGGAGAAGGAATCTCTGTGGATCCAGCGAAAGTTTCGGCAGTTAGCGAATGGCCTACACCAAAGTCAGTGAAGGATATTCGGAGTTTCTTGGGTTTAGCTGGATATTACAGAAGGTTTATTGAAGGCTTTTCAAAGATAGCAACGACCTGACCAAGCTCACACGTAAAGATGAAGAATTTGTGTGGTCAGAAGCATGCGAACAAGATTTCGTAGAACTCAAGTCAAGGTTGACATCTGCACCTATTCTCGTCATACCGGATCAATCTGGAGGATTCGAAGTGCATTGCGATGCATCCGGTAAGGGATTAGGATGTGTTTTACATCAGCATGGTAAGGTTGTGGCTTATGCTTCAAGACAGCTAAAGATTCATGAGCGCAATTATCCGACGCATGATCTGGAGTTAGCAGCCGTCATCTTTGCTCTCAAGATTTGGCATCATTACCTACTTGGTGAACGAGTGAACATCTACACAGATCATAAGAGCTTAAAGTACGTGTTTACTCAGAAGGAGTTGAATATGCGGCAGAGAAGATGGTTAGAACTCATGGCAGACTTTGACACCAACTTGCAATATCATCCAGGGAAGGTGAATGTAGTACCTGATGCTCTTAGTCGCCAACCATTATCGATTAATCTCACCGCTCAATGGAAGATTCAACAAGACTTGCATCAGATGGAGATTGAAGTAGTCATGCCAGGTAATGCTTCAAGTTTGATGAATTTACAAGTTCAATCAACCATTGTCAATCAGATCAAAGCAGCTCAAGTCAGCGATGCTAAGTTGCAAAAGATCATAGAACAAGTGGAGAATGGACTCAGAACAGACTTCATCATCCATGAAGATGGATCTTTGAGATACGGCAGCAGATTGTGTGTACCAAAAGGTCCTGTTCGGGAAGAGTTAATGAAAGAAGCTCACAGCTCTCCCTACTCAGTACATCCTGGAGGTACCAAAATGTACAAAGATCTACATCAGAATTATTGGTGGCATGGAATGAAGCGTGAAGTAGCCAGAAGCGTCGTTAAATGCTTGGTGTGTCAGCAAATAAAGGCTGAACATCACAGGACTGCTGGATTACTTCAACCATTACCAATCCAAGGATGGAAGTGGCAACACATCACGATGGACTTTGTGACTGCTCTTCCTCGCAGCACAAGGGGTAACGATGCCATATGGGTCATTGTGGACCGACTCACAAAGTCGGCTCACTTCATCCCATTTCGAGTTGGCCAATCAACTGAGACACTAGCAAAGAAGTACATAGAGGTAATAATCTAATTTAGATTTAAAACTCTTCATAATGTACTATCTCTGATACCCATGAACTCATACAGGAAATTGTGAGACTTCATGGAGTACCGGTCTGCATTGTCTCCGATCGTGACACCAGATTCCGATCGCAATTTTGGCAGAGTCTGCAAGCAAGCTTGGGAGCAAGTCTGAACTTCAGCACGGCTTATCATCCACAAACAGATGGACAGTCAGAACGAACTATCCAGATCTTGGAGGATATGCTTAGAGCGTGTATGCTAGACTTCAAGGGATCGTGGGAAGATCACCTACATCTTGTGGAGTTTTCGTACAACAACAGCTACCAAGCAAGCATAGGAATGGCACCTTTTGCAGCATTGTATGGAAGGAAGTGTCGATCGCTATTAAGTTGGGATGGCATCAGAGATAGGGAACTTCTTGGACCAGAGATGATAGTAGCAACCATTGATGTGGTTCGTACTATCAGGGAAAGGATGCACATAGCCCAAGATCGACAGAAGCACTGAGCTGATGCAAAGAGATGACACTTGGAGTTCCAGCCAGGAGATCACGTATTCATGAAGATATCTCCGAACCGCGGAGTGATCCGATTTGGAAGACGGGGTAAGCTAAGTCCGAGATATATTGGACCGTTCGACATACTCGAACGAGTCAGTGAAGTGGCATACCGCTTAGCGCTTCCACCTTCATTAGATGGAGTGCATAATGTGTTCCATATATCCCAACTTAGAAAGTATGTGAGTGACCCCATCCATGTTCTCGATCATTCCGAGCTCACTATACAGCCCGACTTGTCTTGTGAGAAACAGCCCGTGAAGATCCTGGACAGGAAAGTGAAGACGCTTCGGAACAAGGAAGTTAACCTGGTTCGAGTGATGTGGAGGAAAGACACTCCAGGAGAGTCCACTTTGGAAAGGGAGGATGAAATGCGTACTAGATATCCACACCTCTTTGTAAACTAGTTCTCAAATAAAAGTTATAAATTTCGTGGACGAAATTTTTGTAAGGAGGGTAGACTGTAACAACTCCATTTTTAATGTACAAAGAATTGATTTAAATTCAATGTATACTTGGAGTATTTATTGCGGCTGATATCTCTTTAAGTATTTTTTTCACTCCATAATTACAAGAAGGAGCTTGTAGCTAAATGGTAATACCTTGCACTGCTGAACCAAGCCACCAGAGTTCAAATCCCATACCCCACATTATTTTTGTATTTATTTTGTTTTAATTTTTTTTTGGAAGTCAACGGTCAAAAGGCCATAACTCACAAAATATGTAATGGACAACAAAAAGTAAATATACCAAATTGTACCCCCGAAGAATCCCCGGCCATTGGACCCCTGACTCGGCCCGACTCGGCGCCGCCGGCCGGCGACTCGGCCGACTCGGTCCGGCGCCGCCTGCCGGACTTGGCCGGACGACCGAGTCACCAACAAAGAAAAGTTGGGTCTTGAAGTGGTCAACCTTCCTGCACATTTATTATACCTGGATCGGTTTTAAATTGCCCAATAAATCCCTTTTACTCCTATGTTTAATAAATTTTAATGATTTTATATATATTTATATATTTTTTATTGAAAACCCTAGCCTAACCCTATATAAACCCCCATACCATCTACCCTCTCATCCTACATTCCTAAGTCCACTCTCTAAAAATTTCAAGAGAACTTGGTACGTTAGAAAACGAGCGAAAGGCGAAGCGCTGACGAAATCGACGGCGAAATTCCGACGATCGTGCTAGGACCTCTCAACGACGTTTCGACATACTGACAAAAACGTTGTCCAAACCCGTAAGTTTCCCTTTTCATACTTTTCTTTTCTTCCATTAAAATACGACTTTTCAAACCCGACGGAAATCGGAATAAACCGATTTCCGATTCGGTTTTCTATCAAATCTCACTTATCACCAATTCCATAATTCTTAAACATATTCATGTTGACTACTAATCACATAACAACTAATTTGGATAAAGTTTTCACATGAAATGATAACTTTTGCAATATATCGTATTCATTCACTTAAATACCACCATGTTTAGTTTATCACATTTAACCTCTTAACCTTGCTAAACCTTAAAGTAGTTCACGAGGTAATGACCTATCTCCTCACACACTCATATGTAATTATAACACGCTACCTTGAAAACTTAAAATACGATAAAACAAGATTTTACATTAAAATACCATTTTCTTTATAAACCTTTTCTAAAAGTTCTAAGTTATATACAATTTTAAAACAATATCTTTAATAGGAAAATACGATATGTCGTGGACATCGATCGTTTATTTAAACCTGACTTTATGGTGTCTAGGCTAGGCAAGTGAGAAAAGGTAATTTTAAAAGGCCCGTCTCACGATTCGTGAGCAGATCCCTCCTTTTCTCATTTTGTACTTACCTGGCCACAATTGGCGGTGAAGAGGCGATTTGAGGTTTCTAATGACTTATCGTTTAGACCATTTAGAAATAGGTTAGTTGGCTTAGGAAACTCTAGAATCTAAAATACGGAAATTTACACCCTTTTATAAATAAATACCTTATCTTTATAAAACCGTTTTCTAAATGATTAGTATTTATAAAATCTTTGCAAAGCGCCACTACAACCCACATTTGGGAACCCGTTTGGGATTGTACGGTTTATCGTGCACCCTCGGGCTTAGTAGTGCGAGATTCAGACCTCCGCAAGGAGCATTCGGTCTCGAAAGGTTTAAAATACGACATCTAAGAAAAATGTGATTTTGAAAAATAAAATATTTATTAAAAATTATTCTTGTATAAACATATGTATATTTATCATTTAAACACCTGTTTTATTATAAGATAAAGTTTTCACTTTTCCTAAAAAATTACAAGATTAAAAGTTACATTAAAATACCATGAATTTCAAATAAATCAATATTATAAATTAATACCTTTATTTATGTAATTAGGATATTTTCATTAGAAATAAGACAAAATAGAATCACATTTATTATAACTATAAAGACGAATAATAAATACTTGAGGTGTATCTTGAAAACTATGCAAAAGTATTTTTACATAAAACCCCCTCAAGTTTTATAAATTACAATAAGGACCCTAACCATTATAGAACTTCGACTTACATTTCTTTTGGTCTGACTCGGGTTTGAGTCTGATTATTTCTGACTTGAATATGATTCAATTCAATCTATATTCTTTAATATTCCAACTCAATATGAACACATGAATCCCAGAATCCAGTTAACAATCTATACAACTTGACTGAATCAAACCATGGATATACATCCATTATTCCGTTATTCCATTTACCTGATTATGGAGTTACAATCTGTTTACCGATATCATGGTTTTGGTCAGTCATCCAACTTACGCAATACAATACAACAATACTATCAAAACACTACGGGGTTTAAGGGGTAGATTGGTACGGAAAGTGTTAAAGGTGGCACGAGGTGGTCAGATTAAGACACCTAACCTATATTCCGTTGCTGTTGTACCGTGGCTTAACGGTTCCTTATACATTCCGTTTGCCCTGGTCTCTAGCATATAGAGACCCCTCTCGTATACACTGGCATCCTTCTGTACCAAGCTACAAACAACAGCATTAACATAATATTCTACAATTTCTTTAAAAGATATCCTCTTATTCTGTTTTTTTTCCTAATTCTTCTTTATCTTTGGGACTTACCGAGCGACCTGTTCGCTGACGACATTCTATTTCTTTCTTTTTTGAATGTCGTTAGGTGTTTTGGACCCAGCAGAGATCGAGCCCACCGGTAAAGACTTGGAGCAGTTTCACGAAGACCCTGAGCTCTAGACACTGTACCTTGTTCTATTCAGTATTTTTATTTCCTGTTATGCCACTGTTTAGGCATCGCTTTTCATTCCAGTTGTATTTACTTTTCATGCATTGTACAAAAGAATGTTATTAATAAAGTTGCTGTTATTTCTATATCTCTTGTCTCTTGTGATTTACTTTATATTGCTTAGACACGCTTAGCGTATGTACTTCTAAGTATATACGTAGCGGACCTCGTCGCGTCTACTTCGCCGTACATGGGAAGCGGGGCGTGACAGAAAATTTTGAAAATTTTTGACAAGAAATTTCAGAATGAAGGTGGCTAGGGTATGGGGTTATATTTTTAGGGTAAAATTAGGGTTTTGGAATTGAAGAGTGAATTAAAAATGCATTAAAAATAGGATTGAAGGGTGAATTTAAACTCTTTGGATAAATTCATGAAAAACAAACAGTACAGGGGTAGTGGGGTAGGCCAAGGTTGTTGTGTGCAAAGCATGGGGGAGTATTACCTATGGATGGCCGGCGTCGCCGGACCTTGGACCGTTCTTGCCGGTTCGATGGGGGCGTTGGGTGCCGGGATTTGAGCCACGTGTCCTAGTCTGTACATATAACATTGTGTAATGTTTTTTTATATGACTTTTCATTTTTACATTATTGCACGTGTAAACTTTTAGGCTTCCAAAAAGTTTAAAAGAAAAATTAGTAAAAATAATATGTGGCTGGGGGGATTTGAACACAAGAGCTACGTCACAGTAGTGCAAGGCTTTACCAGTGAGCTACAAGTGGCTTCTTGCTGTTCTTAAGAAAGAATAACTTTTAAATTATGCTTAGACTTGCAAACTCCTTTCTGTCTTTTAAGAAGAAAAATTTTGTACAGAAAATTCAGGGTCGTTACACTTACACACTTTATGTGGTAAGTAGGTATCAATCAGACCCATGGGAGAAGCACTGGATAGTTGTGAAGAACATTCTCAAATACTTGCGAAGGACTAAAGAGATGTTCTTGGTGTATGGTAATGGAGAACTCCAAGTGCAGTCCTTTACCGATTCGAGCTACCAGAGTGATAAGGATGACATCAAATCTGTCTCGGGCTTTGTCTTCACCCGCAATGGAGGGGAGGTATGTAGGAAGAGTTCCAAGTAAGATACCATTGCAGACTCGACGATGGAGGCTGAATACATCGCTGTTAACGATGCTGCCAAAGAAGCTGTCTGGATGAAGAAGTTCATTATTGAACTTGGAATGGTTCCATCCATTGTAGATCCAATATGTTTGTATTGTAATAACAATGGAGTTGTGGTTTTGGCCATGGAATCCTGGTTCCATCAGCGATCCAGACATATTCTGAGGCAGTATCACCTGATCCGGGAGATAGTTGATTGCCGTAAGATTGAAGTCAGGAGAGTAGACACGAAGGACAACATGGAGGATCCACTTATGAAGGCCCTTCCCCAGACATAGTTCAAGAGACTTTTTGGGATGTTGGGTATGCGATACTACACCAACTGGCCTTAGTGCAAGTGGGAGATTGTTAGGAATATGTATGCCTTAGAGGCCATTATTGTATATTACAGTGGATGCTTGGACATATATATAGGGGACTTTCTTGCTCAACATGATAGTATGCTATCTGGTTGCTCTTTATCTTAACATGTGCACTTAATTTAGTTTTGTTAGTTGTATGAATGCCCTAGAGGCCATTATTTTACATGATTGTATATTATAATAGATGCTTGGACATATATAGGGAGGACTCTCTTGCTCGACATGATAGTAAGCTATCTGGTTACTCTTTATCTTAACATGTATACATGTACTGTCTCTCTGTTACATGTTGATAAAGCCCTTAGGAAATGGACTTGAATACCAGGATTATGATGCAGATCATAATAGTGGGGCCAGGGTAGTACACAAGTTCATCCTTTAATTGTTCCTAGTCGAGGGAGTATCGAGACGGGGCATCGATATTCCAGAGTAGACTAGTGTGTACGATTCGTGACCCTGTATGGGGCGATGGCTGATCCCACAACCATTGGTGTTTGACATCAGAGAATGTGCACCGGTGCTCATTGGAGAATGGGTACACTGAACAATACTCGCCGAGAACTCCTAGATGGTATTATACCTAACATCAGATAGTAGTTCTCTGGTGACACTGGTACAAATTAGTCTGTAGACCCGAGATCGTCATAGAGTCTTGTGTGATTCCCACTATACTTTGATTTCCACCTTACCATATTCAAGAGAGCGTGCAAAACGGTGGTTTTTGGGTACAGTCCCGAGTCATATAGAGGCAATGAGCGATAGGAGGGGTTTCGCCTCTCTCGGTATTGGGGGTTGAAGTTGCGCTGTGCTCGATTTGCCATAACAGGAAGTCCCTGGCCAGGGCGGAAACTGAGATTTACTGGTAAGTGTTATCAGTAGTTTCTCGACCCGTTATGAGCCTCACATCGGCACGACTTATCAAGTTATTGGGGTCTGACGTTTACCACCCCTAGACTCGATATGCGATATATCTGACGAAAAGACCGGACTGTACGATAATGTTACTTATTGGATTCATGGGCGTATGAACAAGCTTGCTTGTTGATCTTCTGATCGCTCAATACCCGGGTAGCCGTTACGTCCAACTAGTACCGCTAATGGCTTGTGGGTAACTGATATGATCATTACCTACTTTCAGCGTATTGACGAGTCTTTAGAGTCCTACACAGAGGTTTCCTAACTCATGTGAAACGAAGTAGGGCACATATGTGATATGTGCAGAACCGGGATTGATACGCCTATGTGATACCGTATTCTAATCTCGCGATATAGGTTATATGCGATATAACCGGATTATTGAATCAAGTGTTGATTCAATAATTTATTAAATGATATTAGTCGGTTGTATGCGATACAGCCGGGTTATTAAATAAAGTGTTGATTTAATAATTTAATATATAATTATATATTTAATATATTAATATATATTAACTAATATTAGCTCACTTAAGAATTTCTTTTCTACTTATACATTTAATATATATATATATGTGATATATGTTAATTTATTTATTTTTTGTCATGCTTGATGATACATTGCACATGGGTGTATGAGACTCATACCATACTTAAGATAATTAGGGTGATTATTTATTTAGGGAATAAACAAAATTAGGTGGAAAATGACATGGTTTGGATGCTTGTAGAAGCATGTAGAAACCTTCACTTAGTCCACTAATTTTGTTTTATTCTAGATATTTATTAACCTAACCATTATCTTTAGCCTTGGTTAAGTTTCTACATAAGTTTATATGAGATTTTTCTCACACATGGTTCATACTTGATCACTTCTTCATCTCCTTCATTGCTCTCTAGCTCTCAAGTGAGAAGAAAAAGAAAAAGAGAAAATTAATTCTAAAGTGAGAAAAATTCCTACTTCTTCAATCTATACCAAACTAGCCATTTAGTATAGCTTGTTTGCTTCACTACTCCATCAATTAGTGAAGAGGTAGCTTGAGTTAGCGATTCTTCGACGTAAATCATCTTCGGCCTCGAAGATCTTTGAGCAAGCTCGTTCCTTTCGCCTAGTGGAGACTAAGGAGAGTCTGTGACACCACAACTTGGAGCAAAGGGACTACTACACGGAGGTTTAGAAGTGAAGGACCGGTCTACAAAGGTTGCATTCCTATATCACTTAGTGTAAAAGTTGTTTACATGCTATTATAACCCTAATTCTATAGTTAGATCCTTGGTTCGGGCTTACTCGGCACCATAAAATTTTAAAATAGCATACTTGATGCTTGCCGAAAACCGTCGGGGATGCTAAGCGAACCCAGCAGTGGTATCAGAGCCATGCTAGAGCATTATGAGTTGTCTAGGCGAAGTTAAAGTGTTCGATCGACTTTTCGAAAACCCGAAAACCCACTCTCTGGAAAAATTTCAAAAGTTGGAATTTTTCTAATTAAAAATATTCAGAAAATTGTGCAGGGTTTTCTATGGACTCACAAGAAAAACGACGGCCCAACTCGATTAAACGACCGTGGAAGCGCGGCCGATGCATGCCTTTGGCGGTGGTTCCGCGGCGCCATTGGTGGGGCAGGGAGCGTGCCTTATTGTGTAGGTCCGTAGGAGCTTTGGTCATTGTCTGGATATTTTTAACTATGACTCAAGTGTTGAGGTCTCTAGGAATTTTGGGTGTTTGATAAATCGATCGAAATGTTTAAATTGTCTAGATATCTGTGATTTGTGATACAATAATCCACAATAATTAGTTTTGTGAAAACTAATTAGTACTTTGCTAATCTAACAATTTAGTCTCTTTTGATCGGTTGCCGCGGGTTTTTGATTCGGATCAAAACTCCGTCGCAATAATGTATAGTACGCGAACACTCGATGGGTAACACTACTAGATAGCCACGCCCCATAGCCCCGACCAAGTGGCTATAGGAGAACCCCGTAACCAAAAGCATCCGTTCGGATGCTCACGGCCGCGGTGTTCCGCCTAAGTGCACTTCGTCGACGACATCGGGGGTACGGCCGTCAACTAATGTTTCCGACGAGCATTCGATCAACGGTCGGGAATCTTGTTGAATTTCCCGACTAGATATTGAAAAGTGTTTTCAATTTGAGACTAAAATGCCGGGTTTATAATGTTAGACAAGAAATTCGGAATATGTGATATTCCGGGTTTATGATGTCTAAGGAATTCAGACGGTTAGGCGTGAAATCCTAAGTATGTGATATTTCGGGTTTATGATGTCTAAGGATGTTGCGGATTCCAATTGTTGTATTTTTCACTTTCTTATCTGCGACCGTAAGTGTAATATGTGGAGTATCGCCAGTTTCGTTGCTATACGTCAACGACAATTGGGATACGCATATTTACTTACATTGATGACATGTGATGTTATGTGCTGTTGTGATATGTTATATTGGATCGTCGTGTTTGAATAGTCGGGGAGTTTTTGCGTGAGATGGGAGTGTTTCATTTTCATTCATGTAAAAACTTGTATGTAATATTCTTTTATTGGGACACTTCCGGGTTGAGGATGATGTCACCATTGATGTATATTATTTACTTTTCGGCATTAGGATAGACCCAAGGCGGGGAGCACAAGTAACCGGGTTCTAGAGTCCACTGGAGACCATCTTGAGGAGTCGAGACCGGGTCTCCTAACCTTAGAATTGGTAGGGTTGCTTGCTACTCTCATAGGGGTCTAGGGATGTGGGTTTGGATATTCATCGCGACCGTAGAATCCGTGTTTTTTTATAGGCTTAATTTAAAACACGGAGCTCCTAGTATATCCAATATTTCATATGTTGATTTCTGCTGCAATGTTCTGTGATGAGATCATATAACTGCATGAGATGAATGCTTTATATTATATATATGATATATAATAAACGTTGATTATGTTTTGCATCCGCGCTAGTCCTGCCCCCGCTCTGCCGTTACTTATCTAACCTAACAGCGCATGACGGGACCCCATGGGGAATGCGGATGGCATAAGCGTACGTTGTATTTTTGTTTATTTATCTGTGATGCTTAGGAAGCATAAATGATGGGACTTTATTAATGAGATTAATGAAAAGGAAAGAAACCTAATGATTTTGTAGAATCAAATTTTCAAAACGGGTGGCTCTAGTTTTTGCTTTGCATAGTGGTATTCCTTGATGAATATCCAGCACCTCATTCGATGAGGAAGAGCCGAGATCCCTTCACCGGGAGTGACCTCTTTAGAAAAAGCTAGCATATGTTACAACCCACTCGGTTTTGTCATTTGATTGCTTCTCTAGTTTTTGCTTTGCATAGTGGTATTCCTTGATGAATATCCAGCACCTCATTCGATGAGGAAAGAGTCAGGATCCCTTCACCGGGAGTGACCTCTTTAGCGAAACTAGCAAAAGCCTCAAAAACACTCCATTTCAAAATCACTCGATTCTACAACGATATCAAGTTCATTACGCAGAAGGTTTTCTTAAAAACCTGACGTAGCCCTCCGTCATTTCAGATAAGTGCTATTTAGTATTCGTGCTACATTTGTTGACCATAGCCAAGGCGTAGTGTACGGTAGCTAATTAGTTCTTATCTGCAACCATATGATGCGATTGAGTTAGGGTAGTCGTACGGCTTTGTAGATATAGCCAAGGGTCGTACGAGCGGGTTTAATTCAATCCGGAAATGACGGGTTGAACTTGGCTAGCGCTTATGATTTGTTGACCATAGCTAAGGTCATAAGTTGCTGGGGGAAAAATATTATTGGGAATTTTAAGTGTTGAAATTTGCAATGAGATTGCATACCTTCTATAAGATAGTTGGATCCCGATACCCACTGTGAGTAAGAGTTACTCTTGGGAGACTTTTACAATTTACAATTAGCTAAACCAGTAGGTGTCTAGAAATGTGTTAACAGGGTTATGCCTATGGGAAAATGAGGTTTATTCTAATTAGTTCTGTGCGAAAGCACGGGGAACCTCCTTCTAAGTACCGACACTGGCCTGGCTGAAAGATTGTCGGACTTGTAGGGTGTAATTAATTCCGGCTAGTCTTGACTTTTAGGTTTTGAAAGAAGATTTGATAAAAACAGTGGAAGCCATCCTGATTAGATAAGATAATAACCAATCTAATTTTGCAAGAGCGGACGCAGTGTTTTCATCTCTCTCTCTCCAGTTAGCGACTGTGACATGCTTTAATCAAGATAATAATATTGATATATTGACCGAACTCGCTTGTTATACTGAGCTTGGGAACGTTGGTTCCGCTCTATCGTATAATTGTTATAATTCCGAGCAGGAAATAGGGGAACATCCGGATTCCCACACAACCCGAACGAAGAATGAGCATGTTGATGCATCTTCTTCGGGTGTGTTCGTTACCGAGAACTATTTCTCAGTACACTCTACGTCCTGGGTATTAGATACCGGATCGGGACCCCACATTTGTAATATGTTATATGAGCTAAAGAAAGGTAGAGAACTGGGAAAAGGTGATCATTCTCTAAAGGTAGGGAATGGTGCAAATGTTACAGCAAAAGCAGTTGGTGAATAACACCTTGTATTACCAAATGGGAATACATTGATCTTGAACGACTGTTATTATGTACCCTCTATGATATGCAATTTAATATCAGTTTATTTATTAGATAATGAAGGATATAACTTTATAGTAGAGAATAATGTTATGAACATTGTCCTAAATCAAGTGTTGATTGGGTTTGGTACGTTATGTAACGGTTTATACGTTCTGAATCAAAACACAGTTCTTAACGTACAGAACACACACAAGAGGAAGAGTTCAGAAATGAACGAATCCTTCTTGTAGCATTGTAGACTAGGTGATATCAACGCGACACGACTAGCTAAGTTATATAAGGATGGATATTTGAATCCGTTCGAATTTACATCATATGAAACTTGCCAGTTGATTAGTTCAAAAAGAATAATAGGTATATAGTAGTAACCACAATCAATAACGGTATCGCGTGTAGCGAGCGTTAGTGAGCACGGGTCGTCCTCTGGGATTCGAAGAATTCGTAAATTCATGCTTTAGTTCAGTCGAAAGAACTAGTAAAGAAATTCAAGAAATTGTTTAAGATTTGGTTGAAGTAATAATTTCAAGAAATTCAAGAAATCGTTTTCAAGAAAGGAAATCCAGAAAATATCAAGATCTAATTATCAAGAAAATATGAAGAAGGCTTATAGGATTCGATCGGATTTAGTAGCCATGGATGACTAATAAAGGTAACTCATCTTTTCTATTGACAGTTTAACGCTAGATTGATGGCGATAAATGCGGATTAGGGTTTTTTGGAAGAAACTAGGGTTTCTTCACTATAGTCCCTTGTCTTTTCATTGATCCCATTCATTTTCTAGCCCTTCACAACAAGATCGTCAATCTTATCTTACATTGTGGTCAAGATAATCAATAATTTGATATCGCACCCAATGAGGATGTTAACGATGCTTTTGCGAAGGTTTTTAAACTTCATAACACTAAAGAAAAGTATAGAATTCTGTCATCCATCGATCTACCCTAATCCTACGAATCCTAGCAAGCGGAGATTTACTCGCGCATCCTAAAAATAGAAGAATGATTAGAAAAAGAACTCAAAATGCGGAATTTTAAAAGAAAGAGAAAGTGAAACCAATTCACACCTTTATTATTCAACTTCAAATTATAACTTCTTCAATCCGAGATTACAAGAAGAATTGCTCTCGATCACTCCCTTGAAGAGGTAATTTTTCCGTCGATCTTTACGTTGCTCGATCACCTTGAGTCTTGGACCTATCATGGATTGCGTGCTCGATGATGAAGATCGGCTTCATATAAAGGATCTTTTGTTGAATCGCTTGATGAACTTCTCGATGATTCGTGATTTTGGAGCTTGGATTTGATATTGGCTCTTTTCTTGATTTGATTTGATGAATGAATTTGGGGAAAATTAGGAACTAATTGGGAACTAATTGGTAACCCTTTCAATGTAGTCTTAGGTCCTTTATATAGTCCTTAATCAAGCTTCCCCAACAAGCTAGGTTGTTATAGAGAAGTTTATAGAACAAGGTTGTTACAAAGAGGCTTCCCCAACAAGCTAGGTCGTTGAGAAGAAGTTTCCAGAGAGTTCCCGACTCCGAAGCCCACGACTCGGCCGTGGATCCGCGGAAACTCGGCCTGACTCGGCCTCGGTTCCGCGGCCGATTGGTGAGATTGTTGTTTCAAAATTCTGTGGTCTTCTGGTGTTGATCTCTGGGTATTTAGGTCATATCTGGAATCTTCTTATCTCTTCTGAATTTCTGCCAGTATTTGATTCTTCGACTTTCCTGTATTTTATCGGCAGATTCTTGATTCCCGATATCTGACCTGCGCTAATCTTGCACAAGATCTCAATGAAGAATGTGAGATACAAAATATTATGCGTAAAAATATTAAACATACAATTTCCTTTATAATGTTGATTATAATGTATAACACATGGTAATTGATATTTTGCAGATGAACTTCTAATATGTGTTATATTTCTATCAAATACCTTTAGATGATTAGAAAAAGTAAGGAAATTATCATGTTAAAAACGCAATAATTTTGACTGAACAAATTCCCCCAAACTTGACTTTGATCATCCCAAGCAAACTTTTTATTTATTCAATAGAAGGAGAAAAAAGAAAAACTAACTAGCACATTTTCATAGGCAACACGATTGCACTGAGCACGTGCAACAAGCCTTTAAACCTCTAAGTGTCCCTAGTAGGAGGAGTGTTGTCTCCTGAGGGTTTTCAGTGGATTGCACCCCCAAAATCCTATAATAAAATAAAGACTGTAACAGTTACATATAAAAATAAGAATTATAAAATAAAGAACTTGAAAATCAGAGTTTTTAACTACACTAGCTTTTCGGTTGTCATAAGCCCTATCTTAATAGTCATGAAAAGATGTTAGAAATCATATCATCCCTCAATAAAACATCGCCTTTATTCTTCATCCCTACCTTTCTTCCAAACACCGATCATATACCCCTACGTGTGTGTAAAACACATCGCTACACTCGGAGAATTCAATTCAAACTATCATACTCTTATCTATCTACCTCAGTACTTTTTTAGTCGGTGAATATTTTAGATGGAATTGCTCACACATTCTTCATGCGACCGTTAATACTTCTTGAGGTACTAACCGACCGATTACTAAATGTGCTCACTTATTAGGCGTAATTAGCAATTTCCTCGCCTTGCTACACCTAAGGCTTAGCAGTGACTCCCAAACCAGTTGGTCTAAGGCACTAGGTGATGAAGCACCCTCGCTATATTTTTTTTATGCTGCCTTGGTGATTACAAAACCAGTGTCCATTTTTCTTCACCATTTTATACATTTATGCTTCATTTAAATTTATTTTCTTCATACTTTGGCTTTTAGACAAGAGCATTTCAAGGTATCCTCTACAATCCCGAGTTTCAAGACGTGTGTAAGTACATATTGTAGGGTATCAATATTCAAATGTAGGGCTTCAAGATTAGGAACTATTTTTCAGACTTATTTTTATCCTCAGATTAGTGACTTCCTTCATCTTATTTAACTCTTGGGACAACGGCTCATAACTACTTATTACTAGTTTCGTTTTAGAAAAAATTTAACTTTCTTGGTTTTCTTAAACTTTTCCAATCTTTTAAATGTAATTTTTCACTTTCTAACCTTTCATTATAAAAGATTTTTTTTTGTGCTTATGCAAAGTGTAATGCAAAGTGATGCGTAAATAAGCACAAACCTCCCCCAAAACTGTTTACACCAGTGTCCTCACTGCTGTCATCTTTTAAATCTCAAAAACCAGTTGACTTGGGAGGAAAAGTTATTAACGGGAACAAGAATAAATGAAAGTGAAAATCTCCCCCAAACTAATTTTTAATCATATGGATATTTAGTTAGGTCATTTTTAACTCACCTCCATTTTTATGATGAGACAATATTATCGAGACATGGAGGTGATGCGGAGGAAATTTAGTTAAGATAAAGCGGCTCCTGTAAGAACAGGAGCTCTTCCGTGGTGTCAGTGGAAAAATACGGTTTTAATCTATGCCCATTCACTTTAAAAATATAACCGTTTTTAATATTTTCAACTTCAATTGCCCCATGCGGGTATACATACTGCACCACAAATGGTCCTTTCCAACGAGATTTTAGCTTACCCGCATGAAGATGGAGACGGGAATCGTAAAGAAGGACTTGTTGTCCTCGGATGAAATTTTTTCTCAAAATATTTTTATCGTGAAATATCTTAGTCCGGTTCTTTACTATAACCGCATTATCGTAAGCTTCATCCCAGAGTTCACTTAACTCATTTAATTGTAGCTTCCGAAAGTTGCAGGCTTGATTTAAATCGAAGTTGAGTTCTTTAATAGCCCATATTGCTTTATGTTCGATCTCGACAGGAAGGTGGCAAGCCTTTCCAAACACTAGATGGTAAGGAGACATACCAAGATTAGTCTTATACGCGGTACGGAATGCCCAAAGAGCATCCTTTAATTTGGTTGACCAATCTTTACGGTTTTTAGAAACTGTCTTCTAGAAAAAAAATTTGATTTGCCTATTTGAAATCTCATCTTGACCGCTCGTTTGGGGATGATAGGGCGTAGAAAGTTTATGGTTGATTGAATATTTCCGCATCAAAGTCTCGAAAGACCGATTACAGAAATGTGTCCCATTGTCGCTAATTATAGCGCGAGGGTGTCCAAATCACGAAAAGATATTTTCTTTAAGGAACTTAATAACAACCTTGTTGTCATTAGTGCGACATGGTATTGCTTCTACCCATTTTGAGACGTAATCAACCGCTAACAAGATATATAAATTCCCAAAAGAGTTGGGAAAAGGGCCCATAAAATCAATACCCCAAACATCAAAAATTTCCACAACCAAGATAGGTTGGAATGGCATCTCATTTTTTCGAAAAATCCGACCCGTGTGTTGACACCGTGGACAAGTTTTGCAATGATTAAATGCATCTTTGAATAATGTAGGCCGGTAAAAACCACATTGCAAAACTTTTTCCGTCTTCTTACGTGGACCATAGTGACCACCACATGCCTGATCATGACAGAAAAACAAAAAACTCTTGAATTCATCATTAGGAACACATCTGTGAATGATTTGGTCAAGACAATACTTAAACAAATAAGGTTCATCCCAGTAAAAATGTTTTACTTGGGATAGAAATAGATGATTGTCTTGTTTAGACCATTCGCCGGGAATAAGTCATGTTGCTAGATAATTCACGATATCTACAAACCAAAGTTCGCAGGATACGGTCAAGAGCTGTTCGTCAGGAAAAGCGTCGTTTATTGGCAGGGTCACAGTAGGCGAAGAAGAAATGCATGAAAGATGGTCAGCTACTACGTTTTCACATCCTCTTTTATCTCGTATAACAAGATCGAATTCTTGTAATAACAGGATCCAACGTATTAATCTATCCTTAACATCTTTCTTAGATAAAAGATGTTTTAGGGTGGATTGATCAGTGTAAACTACAATTGGTGAGCCAATCAAGTAAGGCTTGAATTTTTCTAATGCAAATACAACTGCCAAGAGTTCTTTCTCGGTGGTTGTATAATTAATTTAGGCATCATTCAAGGTCTTACTCACATAATAAATTGCATGTGGCATCTTATCAATGTGTTGTCCTAAGATTGCACCAACAGCAAAATCTGATGCATCACACATAAGCTCAAACGGGTGGTTCCAATCAGGAGATGATAGAATGGGGGCTATAATGAAAGATCTTTTAAGTGATTCAAAAGAAGCCTCACTATCCGAATCGAAGTGAAATGTAGTATCCTTGGCCAAGAGAAGAGTTAAAGGTCTAGCAATTTTGCTAAAATCCTTAATGAATCTCCTATAAAATTCTGCATGACCAAGAAAAGATCGTATATCTTTAACGCATTCGGGATGATGAAGGTTATGGATGACATCTATTTTAGCTTTGTCTGCCTCAATACCTTTTCGTGAAATGACATGTCCAAGCACGATACCTTCTTGGACCATGAAATGGCATTTTTCCCAATTCAAAGTTAAGTTCTTATCCTTACAGCAGGTAAGAACTGCGTCAAGATGAAGTAGGCAATCCTCAAATGAGTCCCAAAATATATAGAAATCATCCATGAAAATCTCCAGAAAATTCTCGACCATGTCTGAGAATATCCCCATCATACACCGCTGAAATGTAGCGGGAGCATTGCATAACCCAAAGGGCATGCGTCTATAAGCAAAGGTACCGAAAGGACAAGTAAATATTGTTTTATCTTGATCCTTTTCGGAGATAGGGACTTGGTTATAGCCAGAGTATCCGTCCATGAAACAATAATATTCATGTCTAGCTAATCGTTCCAACATCTGGTCAATGAAAGGTAGAGGGAAATGATCTTTCCTCATTGTAGCATTGAGTTTCCTATAATCAATACATACACGCCACCCAATTTGGGTGTGTTTTTGGATCAACTCATTAGCCTCATTAGTTATGACCGTGATGCCAAACTTTTTAGGGACCACATGAATAGGGCTTATCCATTGGCTATCAGAGATTGGGTAAATTATACCACTATCTAAGCAATAGACGATTTCTTTCTTTACCGCCTCCTTCATGAAGGGATTTAACCGTCTTTGTTGGTCTCGGGTTGGTTTGGTTTCATCCATCAAATGTATATGATGTACAAAAATCAAAGGACTAATCCCTTTGATGTCTGCCATTGTCCAACCAAATACTTGCCGATTTGATCTCAAGACCGTCAAAAGAGCGTCCTCTTGCTCTAAAGCTAGAGAAGCGGATATGATCACGAGCAAAAACTCATTCTCACCTAAATATGCATATTTAAGATGATAAGGTAATAGTTTCAGATCTAATGTCGGTCGAGAAACAATAGAAGGTGGGGTAAGGGAATGATATTTGGATTCCCTAAGAAGTTCATAACCTGCATAGGATATTGATTCGGAATGTGCTACTGACTTTTGTGATGAGTCAAAAGGTTCAAACTCAGGGTTGGACTCATCAAAAGTGTCCTCACTATAATAATGTGCTAGATCAAACAATGATGTACTAATGTCGTCGAGATCATTATAGCAAAGTTCATCAACCTTGCAGCTTTCAGGAGCTATCTCGTGGACAGAACATACATCAAGTAAATGAGCAGAAAGTCCATATGGTTGACTTCCTAGCTTGTAAATGTTAAGCTCAATTGTCATTTTCCCAAAGGTTAGGTTCATAGAACCGTTACGACAATTTATGACAGTATTGGAAGTGGCTTAAAAGGGTCGACTGAGAATCACCGGAATTTGGTTCTGTGCGTTCGCTACAGGTTGTATATCTAGAACAATAAAGTCCACAGGGAATATAAATTCCCCGACTTTTATCAACACATCCTCAAACTCACCCCTAGGTTTGGTGATAAATCGATCTGCCATCTGGAGAGTGCAGTGGACATGTTTCAACTCTCCAATATCTAACTGCTCGTAGACAGAGTAAGGAAGCAGGTTAACACTAGCGCCAAGGTCGAGTAGAGCACGATTAATATTTTTAACCCCAATAGAAATAGATATTGTAGGACAGCCAGGGTCCTTACGTTTCTTTGGTAATTACTGGGTAAAAACTGTGCTAACATTACTCATCATGAACACTTTTTTCGGCACTTGAGTTCTTCTCTTCCTAGTGCACAAGTCCTTAAGTATTTTCGCATAAGCCGGAACTTGTTGGATATCATCTAGGAGAGGGATATTTATGTTAACCATTTTAAACATTTCCATAATCTTCTCCATTTGTGCATTAGATTTGTTGTCCCTCAACCTATTTGGATAAGAAGCTTTATCAATAATAGTTGGGTCCAATATTTGTAGAGAAGTTCGTGTGGGTAGAACGGATCCCAAAATTGGAGTGGGGATCGTTTCAGGTTGACTCAATGAGGTGGGTGGAAGGTTCGAGCCTTGGGGAAAATGGAGAATAGGCTTGGAAGAAGATGAACTAGGGTCAGAAGTGGAAGTGGAAGTCGAGTTGTCATTGATTGATTCATCATTATCAACCTCTTCACCGACTTGGTTATTCAGCACTCTTCCAGATCTCAACGTGGTAATGGCATTCACATTATGATATTGTGAGCGGTCAGGATTCGGTAAGAGTTGAGATGGAAGTTTCCCTTTCTCTCTAGCACTCATTACGGCATTTAATTGTGCAATTTATGCTTCTATCGATTTTATACTCTCACCGTGGGAGACGGAGACTTTCTTTATGGTATCGATAGAAGACCTTATATTAGCCGACATTTGCATGGAATGTTTCATAAACAAATCCAAGGTTCGTTCAAGTGAAAAGGAGTTTTCGGTGCCGGCCGTTTGGAAAGAATTATTATAAGGTGCAGAATTGTTGGCAGGATTTTGAAAAGTTTGTGTTTGAAAGGGGTGCTGATTTTGAACCCTTTGAAAGTTATTTTGGTTTGGAACCGTATTTTGAGTTTGGTGTTGATTCCAAGCAAAATTAGGTTGATTCCTCCAACCTTGATTATATGTGGAAGAATAAGGATCATTTCTAGGTCGTTGCTAAAAAGCAGCATTAGTATGCTCTTGACCTTGAAACGGAGAATTCAAAGAACATTCTTTCGTCAGATATGATGGATCAGAACAACATCCACACACGATTTTAAGGAGCGTCACCTGGTTTAGGGAGGCTAATAAAAATTTGTTTTCCATAGCTTCGAGTTTCTTTTGCATTGCTGCCATTTCCGATTTTATGGCAATGGAAACATCAAATTGATGGATACCAACCCTAGATGATGGACTAAAGCTTTCTTATTGCAAAGTGTTTTTAGCAAAATCTTCCAAAAATTTCCAAGCTTCACCATCGTCTTTAGACATGAAATTGCCTTGACACATGGTTTCAAGCATCTGTTTTGTCATTGGATTAATGTCATCATATATAATTTGACACAGATCCCAACTATGGATTCCGTGATGAGGACATTGGACAAGTAGATCCTTGAACCGTTCAAAGCATTTCCAAAATGGTTCATTGGGATGCTAGGAAAACTGGTTGATTTCACTCCTAACACGGTCGGTCTTATAATTGGGATAAAATTTCTTAAGGAATGCTATAACGAATTCATCCCAATTGGAAATAGAGTGTGCGGGTGTGTTATAAAGCCACTTTCGGGTAAATCGTACAAAGTAAACGGGAGAAGATGTAAACGCATAGCATCCACAGAAAGTTATGAAGTGCCCATCATTGCACATACGTTTTCGAATTTGGTGATAAAAACGTATGCGTCTTCAGACTCTAGACCGTGAAATTTAGGCAAAAGAATAATATAGTATGGTTTGATTTCAAAATTATCCCCATTGGCTGGTGGAATAGAAAGATAAGTAGAAAAAGGACTACGTATAGGGTAGCATCTCTCTTGGAGAGATATACGTGGTAGACTCTGCGCACCTGCGGGTGGCGAAAGAGTGGTGTTATTAAAATTCGATGGAGAACCGTCCATCTCGGTGGATGTTGTGGGTGGTGAGGAAAAAGAAGATAAAGAAATACCGACTTCGGAGTCGATAGAAGAAACGCGGACAATACGGGCACTAGAATCCCGTGTCCAGCCGAGCATACACTAAGCGGATTTAGCGCAAGTGGCAGCGTATGCGTAAATTAAAAGAAAGGAAAGGTTTGTTTTTGAAAAAGACGGATTTAGAAAAATCACAAAAAATGCACAATAAACCCTAGATCTAAGGTCACCTAGGTCAAGTCAGTAGACCGCTCCTAGATTTCCAGAAGACAAATCGCAGGATCAATCCTCTACTACCTCTTTATCCCTCTTGTGGTCAGGTAAGTGGGAGATATCCGCTATGTAAATAGCGGGCCTAATTAAGTAACCACTTGCCTTAGACACACTTGTCTAGACACTACAAAAGAAATGCGGATAAGCAGTAGATTACCTACGACTTTCCTCTACCATAATTGAGCGCGACAGTCCTTAGAGTCTTAGTCTAGATATTTTTTAATTAATGAAGGGTGATGCAGATGCTAGTTTTGTGATTTGAGGGGCTTAGGAAGGGTAATAAAATCCCCACATAGTCTGAATTTGGTCTTTACCCCTTAATTTTCCATTTTACAATATGCAAAAACAACCAATATCAAAACACGCAAAAAGAAAAAAAAATTAAGCTGCGATTTTTTGCAAAGAATCCTGCAGAAAAAATGTTATTGGACTTTCCAGAGGAGAGAGAAGAAGATAGAAAATATACCACAGAGAGTTGAAACCATAATTCTTCAAGAACACTGAGGTTCTGCCGCCAATTCCTGCTTCTTGCCCCGGTTCCATGGTCAACTACACTGTTCTTTGAACAGTTTTTGTTTCTGATGCTCCCTTGCTCCTATGGTCTTGATGAAATTCTCTGACTCTTTATCTCCCTGCTACAGTGATCTCAGATCTCCTTGCAAAATTCACACACTAATCGTTAAGTACACGATGCGTTCTTGATTTAAATTTTGATAGAATAATAATATTTCAACCCAAGTAGCAAGAAAGAACAAATTACTCACGTATCCCCGGCAACGGAGCCATTTGATTAGTTCAAAAAGAATAATAGGTATGTAGTAGTAACCGCAATCAATAACGGTAACGCATGTAGCGAGCGTTAGTGAGCACGGGTCGTCCTCTGGGATTCGAGGAATTCGTAAATTCTTACTTTAGTTGAGTCAAAAGAACTAGTAAAGAAATTCAAGAAATTGTTTAAGATTTGGTTGAAGTAATAATTTCAAGAAATTCAAGAAATCATTTTCAAGAAAGGAAATCCAGAAAATATCAAGATCTAATTATCAAGAAAATATGAAGAAGGCTTGCAGGATTTGATCGGATTTAGTAGCCATGGAAGAATAATAAAGTTAACTAATCTTTTTTATCGACAGTTTAATGCTAGATTGATGACGATAAATGCGGATTAGGTTTTTTTGGAAGAAACTAGGGTTTCTTCACTATAGTCCCTTGTCTTTTCATTGATCCCATTCATTTTCTAGCCCTTCACAACAAGATCGTCAATCTTATCTCACATTATGGTCAAGATAATCAATAATTTGATATCTTACCCAATGAGGATGCTAACGATGCTTTTGCGAAGGTTTGTAAACTTCATAATACTAAATAAAAGTAAAGAATTCTGTCATCCATCGATCTACCCTAATCCTACGAATTCTAGAAAGCGGAGATTTACTCGCGCATCCTTAAAATAGAAGAATGATTAGAAAAAGAACTCAAAATGCGGAATTTTAAGAGAAAGCGAAAGTGAAACTAATTATCACCTTTATTACTCAACTTCAAATTACAACTTCTTCAATCCGAGATTACAAGAAGAATTACTCTCGATCACTCCCTTGAAGAGGTAATTTTTCCGTCGATCTTTACGTTGCTCGATCACCGTGAGTCTTGGACCTGTCGTGGATCGCGTGCTCGAAGATGAAGATCGGCTTCGTATAAAGGATCTTTTGTTGAATCGCTTGATGAACTTCTCAATGATTCTTGATTTTGGATCTTGGATTTTATGTTAGCTCTTTTCTTGATTTAATTTGATGAATGAATTTGGGGAAAATTAGGAACTAATTGGGAACTAATTGGCAACCCTTTCAATGTAGTCTTAGGCCCTTTATATAGCCCTTAATCAAGCTTCCCCAACAAGTTAGGTTGTTATAGAGAAGTTTCCAGAACAAGATTGTTACATAGAGGCTTCCCCAACAAGTTAGTCGTTGAGAAGAAGTTTCCAGAGAGTTCCCGACTCCGAAGCCCACGACGCGGCCGCGGATCCGTAGCAACTCGGCCTGACTCGGCCGCGGTTCCGCGGCCGATTGTTAAGATTGTTGCTTCAAAATTCTATGGTCTTTTGGTGTTGATATCTGGGTATTTAGGTGATATCTGTAATTTTTTTATTTCTTCTGAATTTCTGCCAGTATTTGATTCTTCGACTTTCCTGTATTTTATCGGCAGATTCCTGATTTCCGATATCTGACATGAGCTAATCTTGCACAAGATCTCAATGAAGAATGTGAGATACAAAATATTATGCGTAAAAATATTAAACATACAATTTCCTTCATAATGTTGATTGTAATGTATAACACATGGTAATTGATATTTTGCAAATGAACTTCTAATATGTGTTATCAAATACCTTTAGATGATTAGAAAAAGTAAGGAAATTGTCATGGTAAAAATGCAACAATTTCGACTGAACAAATTCCCTCAAACTTGACTTTGATCATCCCGAGCAAACTTTTTATTTATTCAAGAGAAGGAGAAAAAAGAAAAACTAACTAGCACATTTGTGTAGGCAACACGATTGCACTGAGCATGTGCAACAAGCCTTTAAACTTCTAGGTGTCCCTAGTAGGAGGAGTGTTGTCTCCTGAGATTTTTCAGTGAATTGCACCCACAAAATCCTATAATAAATAAAAGACTGTGAAAGTTACATATAAAGATAAGAATTATAAAAGAAAGAACTTGAAAATCAAAGTTTTCAACTACACTAGCTTTTCGGTTGTCATGAGCCCTATCTTAATAGTCATGAAAAGATGTTAGAAATCACATCATCCCTCAATAAAACATCGCCTTTATTCTTTATCCCTACCTTTCATCCAAACACCGATCATATACCCCTACATGTGTGTAAAAGATATCCTTACACTCGGAGAATTCAATTCAAGCTATCATACTCTTGTCCATCTACCTCAGTACTTTTTTAGTTGGTGAATATTTTAGATGGAATTGCTCACACATTCTTCATGCGACCGTTAATACTTCTTGAGGTACTAACCGACTGATTACTAAATGTACTCACTTATTATGCGTAATTAGCATTTTCCTCGTCTTGCTACACCTAAGGCTTAGCAGTGACTCCCAAACCAGTTGGTCTAAGGCACTAGGTGATGAAGCACCCTCGCTATATTTTTTTATACTGCCTTGGTGATTATAGAACCAGTGTTCATTTTTCTTCACCATTTTATACTTTTATGCTTCATTTAAATTTATTTTCTTCATACTTTGGCTTTTAAACAAGAGCATTTCAAGGTATCCTCTACTATCCCGTGTTTCAACACGTGTGTAAGTGAGTATAGTAGGGGATCAACGTTCAAATGTTTGGCTTTAAGAATAGGAACTATTTTTCAGACTTATTTTTATCCTCGGATTAGTGACTTCTTTCATCTTACTAACCCTTGGGACAACGGCTCATAGCTATTTATTATTAGTTTCATTTTAGAAAACATCTAACTTTCTTGGTTTTCTTAAACTTTTCCAATCTTTTAAATGTAATTTTTCACTTTCTAACCTTTCATTATAAATGTAATTTTTTTTCTTATGCAAAGTGTAATGCAAAGTAATGCGTAAATAAGCACAAATCTCCCCCAAACCTGTTTACAGCAGTGTCCTCACTGTTGTCATCTTTTAAATCTCAAAATCCTGTAGACTTGGAAGGAAAAGTTATTAACGGGGTCAAGAATAAATGAAAGTGAATATTTCCCCCAAACTAATTTTTGATCATATGGATATTCAGTTAGGTCCTTTTTAACTCACCTTCATTCTTATGATGAGACAATATTATCGAGACATGGAGGTGAGGCGGAGGAAATTTAGTTAAGATAAAGCGGCTGCTGTAAAAACAGGAGCTCCTCCGTTGGGTCAGTGGAAAAATACGGTTTTAATCTATGCCCATTCACTTTGAATATATAACCGTTTTTAATATTTTCAACTTCAATTGCCCCATGCGGGTATACATACCGCACCATAAATGGTCCTTTCCAACGAGATTTTAGCTTACCCAGATGAAAATGGAGACGGGAATCGTAAAGAAATACTTGTTGTCCTGGGATGAAAGTTTTTCTCAAAATATTTTTATCGTGAAATACCTTAGTTCGGTTCTTTACTATAACCGCATTATCGTAAGCTTCATCGCGGAGTTCGCTTAGCTCATTTAACTCCAGATTCCGAAAGTTGCAGGCTTGATTTAAATCGAAGTTAAGTTCTTTAATGGCCTACATTGCTTTATGTTCGATCTCGACAGGAAGGTAGCAAGCATTTACAAACACTAGACGGTAAGGAGACATACCAAGATCAGTCTTATACACGGTACGGAATGCCCAAAGAGTATCTGTTAATTTGGTTGACCAATCTTTATGGTTTTGAGAAACTGTCTTCTCCAAAAAAAAATTGATTTGCCTATTGGAAATCTCATCTTGACCTCTCGTTTGGGGATGATAGGGCGTAGAAAGTTTTTGGTTGATTGAATATTTCCGCATCAAAGTCTCGAAAGACCGATTACAGAAATGTGTCCCATTGTCGCTAATTATAGCGCGAAGGTTTCCAAATCACGAAAAGATATTTTCTTTAAGGAACTTAATAACAAACTTGTTGTCATTAGTGCAACATGGTATTGCTTCTACCCATTTTGAGACGTAATCAACCGCTAACAAGATATATAAATTCCCAAAAGAGTTGGGAAAATGACCCATAAAATCAATACTCCAAACATCAAAAATTTCCACAACCAAGATAGGTTGGAGTGGCATCTCATTTTTTCGATAAATCCGACCTGTGTATTGACACCGTGGACAAGTTTTGCAATGATCAAATGCAACTTGAATAATGTAGGCCAGTAAAAACCACATTGCAAAACTTTCTCCGTCGTTTTACGTGGACCAAAGTGACCACCACATGTCTGACCATGACAGAAAGACAAAACACTCATGAATTCATCATTAGGGACACATCTTCGAATGATTTGGTCAGGACAATACTTAAACAAATAAGGTTCATCACAGTAAAAATGTTTTACTCGAGATAGAAATAGATGATTGTCTTGTTTAGACCATTCGCTGGGAATAAGTCATGTTGCTAGATAATTCATAATATCTACGAACCAAGGTTCACAGGATACGTTCAAGAGCTGTTCGTCAGGAAAAGCGTCGTTTATTGGCAAGGTCACAGTAGGCGAAGAGATGGTCAGCTACTACGTTTTCACATCCTCTTTTATCTCGTATGACAAGATCGAATTCTTGTAATAACAGGATCCAACGTATTAACCTGGCCTTAGCATCCTTCTTAGATAAAAGATGTTTTAGGGCGGAGTGATCGGTGTAAACCACAATTGGTGAGCCAATCAAGTAATGCCTGAATTTTTCTAATGCAAATACAACTGCCAAGAGTTCTTCCTCGGTGGTTGTATAATTAATTTCGACATCATTCAAGGTCTTACTCGCATAATAAATTGCATGTGGCAACTTATCAATGTATTGTCCTAAGACTGCACCATCAGCAAAATCTCATGCATCGCACATAAGCTCAAACGGGTGGTTCCAATCAGGAAACGATAGAACGGGGGCTATAGAGAGAGATCTTTTAAGTGATTCAAAAGCAGCCTCACAATCCGAATCGAAGTGAAATGTAGTATACTTGGCCAAGAGAAGAGTTAAAGGTCTAGCAATTTTGCTAAAATCCTTAATGAATCTCCTATAAAATCCTGCATGACCAAGAAAAGGTCGTATATCTTTAACACATTTGGGATGAGGAAGGTTATGGATGGCATCTATTTTAGCTCTGTCTACCTCAATGCCTTTTCGTGAAATGACATGTCCATGCACGATACCTTCTTGGACAATGAAATGGCATTTTTCCCAATTCAAAATTAAGTTCTTATCCTTACAGCGGGTAAGAACTGTGTCAAGATGAAGTAGGCAATCCCCAAATGAGTTTCCAAATATAGAGAAATCGTCCATGAAAATCTCCAGAAAATTCTCGACCATGTCTGAGAATATCCCCATCATGCACCGCTGAAATGTAGCGGGGGCATTACATAACCCAAAGGGCATGCGTTTATAAGCAAAGGTACCGAAAGGACAAGTAAATGTTGTTTTATGTTGATCCTTTTTGGCGATAAGGACCTGGTTATAGCCAGAGTACCTGTCCATGAAACAATAATATTCATGTCCAGCTAATCGTTCCAACATCTGGTTAATGAAAGGTAGAGGAAAGTGATCTTTCCACGTTGTAGCATTGAGTTTCTTATAATCAATACATACACGCCACCCAGTTTGGGTGCGTATTTAGATCAACTCATTAGCCTCATTAGTTATGACCGTGATGCCGGAATTTTTAAGGACCACATGAATAGGGCTTACCCATTGGCTATCAGAGATTGTGTAAATTATACCACTATCTAAGCACTTGATGATTTTTTCTTTACCGCCTCCTTCATGACGGGATTTAACCGTCTTTATGGGACTCGAGTTGGTTTGGCTTCATCCATCAAATGTATATGATGTTCAACAATCAAGGGACTAATCCCTTTGATATCTGTCATTGTCCAACCAAATTCTTACCAATTTGATCTCAAGACCGTCAAAAGAGCGTTCTTTTTCTCAAAAGCAAGAGAAGAGGATATGATCACAGGCAAAGTTCATTCTCAGCTAAATATGCATATTTAAGATGAGAAGGTAATAGTTTGAGATCTAATGTCGGTGGAGAAACAATAGAATATGGGGTAAGGGAATGATATTCGGATTCCCTAAGAAGTTCATAACATGCATAGGATATTGACTCGGAATGTGCTACTGACTTTTATGATGATTCAAAAGGTTCAAACTCAGGGTTGGACTCGTCAAAAGTGTCCTCGCTATAATAATGTGGTAGATCAAACAATGATGTACTAATGTCATCGAGATCATTATAGCAAAGTTTATCAACCTTGCAGCTTTCGGGAACTATCTCGTGGACAGAACAGATATCAAGTAAATGAGCAAAAGGTTCAGATGGTTGACTTCCTAGCTTGTAAATGTTAAGCTCAATTGTCATTTTCCCAAACGTTAGGTTCATAGAACCGTTACGACAATTTATGATAGCATTGGAAGTGGCTAAGAAGGGTCGATCGAGAATCACCGGAATTTGGTTCTGTGGATTCGCTACAGGTTGTGTATCCTGAATAATAAAGTGCACAGAGAATATAAATTCCCCGACTTTTATCAACACATCCTCAAGCTCACCCCTGGGTTTGGTGATAGATCGATCTGCCACCTGGAGAGTGTAGTGGACAGGTTTCAACTCTCTAATACCTAACTGCTCGTAGACAGAGTAAGAAGCAGGTTAACACTAGCGCCAAGATAGAGTAGAGCACGATTAATATTTTTACCCCCAATAGAAATAGAGATTATAGGACAGCCAAGGTCCTTACGTTTCTTTGGTAATTGCTGGATAAACGTTGTGCTAACATTACTCGTCATGAACACTTTTTTCGGCACTTGAGTTCTTCTCTTCCTAGTGCACAAGTCCTTAAGTATTTTCGCATAAGCCGGAACCTGTTGGATAGCATCTAGGAGAGGGATATTTATGTTAACCTATTTAAACATTTCCATAATCTTCTCCATTTGTGCAATAGGTTTGTTAGCCCTCAACTTATTTGGATAGGGAGCTTTATCAATAATAGTTGGGTCCAACATTTGTGGAGAAGTTCGTGTGGGTTGAACGGATCCCAAAATTGGAGTGAGGATTATTTCATGTTGACTCAATGAGGTGGGCGGAGGGTTCGAGTCTTGCGGAAAATGGAGAATAGGCTCGGAAGAAGATGAACTAGGGTCAGAAGTGGAAGCGGAAGCCTGGGTTTCATTGTTTGATTCATCATTATCAACCTGTTCACCGACTTGGTTATTCAGCACTCTTCCAGATCTAACGTGGTAATGGCATTCACATTATGATATTGTGAGTGGCCAGGATTCGGTAAGGGTTGAGATGGAAGTTTTCTTTTCTCTCTAGCACTCATTGCGGCATTTAATTGTGCAATTTGTGCATCTATCGACGAACCTCGGACTCTTCGCAGATCTAGAAGGGTTCCTTATCTGCCTGAGAGATACTATGGTTTTCTCAATGATACTGGGAGCGAGGATTGCATCATGGAAGATGATGACCCAACTAGTTTCGAGCAGGCCATCATAAGTGGAGACTCTGTGAAATGACTGGATGCAATGCGATCTAAGATGGAATCCATATACACCAACAAAGTATGGACTTTGGTAGTTGCACCTGAAGGGGTAAAATTCATCGGGAGCACGTGGATATTAAGAAGATTCTTGGTGAAATGTTGAGACATTCAAAACTAGACTTGTAGCAAAAGGTTTTCGTCAACCACCAAGTGTGGACTATGATGAAACATTTTTGTCCAGTGGCTATACTTAAGTCCATCCGGATCCTACTTTCCATTTCTGCATACCATGACTACGAAATCTGGCAGATGGACGTCAAGACCGCTTTTCTAAATAGTGATTTAGAAGAGAGCGTGTACATGATACTGCCCGAGGGCTTCGTAGACAGTAGGATCAGCGGAAAGGTGTGCAAGTTGCTTAAATCAATTTATAGATTAAAGCAGGCATCGCGGAGTTGGAACATCTGTTTTGATGTGGCAGTCAAAGAGTTTGACTTCATCAAAAAGGTATACATTGTATATACAAGAAGGTTGTAGAGAGTAAGGTTGTCTTCCTTGTATTGTACGTGGATGACATACTCTTGATAGTAAATAATGTTCCCATTCTACACTTGGTCAAGCTCTTCTTATCACTATGGTTCTCCATGAAGGATTTGGGTGATGCCTCTTATATTCTGGGAGAATTACTGGACAGCTGTGAAGAACATTCTTTAGTACTTGAGAAGCACTAAAGAAATGTTATTGGTGTATGGTAACGGTGAACTCCATGTCGAGTCTTTTATTGATTCGAGCGTCTAGAGTGATAAGGTCAACTGTAAGACAGTCACGGGTTTTGTCTTTACCCTTAATGGAGGGACGGTATGTTGGAAGAGTTCTAAGCTATATACTGTAGCAGACTCTTCGATGACGGGTGAATACATCGCTACCAACGATGCTACCAAAGAGGCTGTCTTGAAGAAGATGTTCATGAGATGAACTTGGTGAGGTTCCTGTAAGGTTCTTAAGCACTAGAACAATGTCCTACAAGGCATCAAACATGCCGTATTTAAAATTTTCAAGTGGCAAAAACCTAAACAAGGATCTTTACTAGAGAATTAGGGTTAGAAACAAAAAGTAAACTACTTTACTTCTAAGTGATATGGATTACATCCTTTGTAGTCCATTCCTTCTCTTCATAAGCTCTGAGTTGAGCTCCCTTCGCTGCGATCATCAAGCTCCCGGACTCTATAGAGGCTCTATGAGGTGAATAAGACATCCTTGTTTGAAGACTTCACAATCCAAGATGATCTACCTTGATGAATCACAAACCCAAATTCTCACTTCACTAATGAGGTATTAGTGAAGCAAACACCCTAATCTTAGAGGCTAGAATAGATGAGGATGATGAAGTAGGAATTTTGCTCTCTTTAGTTTTCTTTTTCTCTTAATCATTCATCACAAATTAAAAAGCTAGAAAGCTTTTGTGAGGAGGAAGAAGAAGATCAAGTGTGATGAATGGAAATGAATTATTGTGTGAGGTTAGAAAAAATGAAACCAAAGGTTAAGCATGGCATGCTTAACCCTTGTAGAGACTTAACCATGAGTTAGGGTTAGGGTTGGGTTAATAAATATCTTAGAAATATCCAAAGGGGTGGACTTAGTCAAGCATCATGAAGCTTCTTCAAAACTCATCTATGACTTAATCCATACAATTTGAATTACCAAAATAAATATAAATCCAACCATAAACCCTAGCATGGTTTAATCTCACAAACCCTAGTTGCATTTGTAACCTAGCATGTTACAATATTATATATCACATATATAATATTTAATGTAACAAAAGAAAATAATACAATTAACATATATCACATATATATCAATGTATCATCTGTTAGTGTATATGCCCTAGAGGCCATTACTGTATCATACTAGTTTGTATATTACTTAATGGAAGCTTGGGATATTCACCTTGTATAAACAATCTTGCTCAATATAGTAGTATGCTACTTGGTTTGTTTCTACTTCTATGTGTACTTGTGTTTATTTCAGTATATCACTTATACGCATTAGTGGAGCCCTTAGGATCTTTGCTTGATTACCAGCGTTGTGATGGCAGTCACACTAGTGGGGGCTGGGTAATCTATAAGCACATCCTTATACAGGTCCCTAGTCGCAGGACTATCGAGACAGGGCATCGATACTCCGGAGTAGACTAGCGTATGCGCTTCTCATCCCAGTGTGGGAGATGGTCTGTCCCACAGCCATCAGTACGTCGTACTAGAGATAGTATACGGGTGCTCGTTAGGTTACGAGTACACTGGACAGGACTCGTCGGGAACTGACAGGTTGGTATTATACCTATCGTCAGTCATCAGTTCCCAGGTGACATGAGTACAGCTTAGTCCGCTGACTTGACACTAGCACTTCGCCTCGAGTGTGTTCCCACTGCACTTTGATCACTACCCTACCACGGCTCAAAGGAGTCGTGCAAACAGGTGGTGGTTGGGTGCAGTCCCGAAGCACTTGGAGGCAGTGCCGGTTAGACAGGATTCGTCTCTCCCGGTATTGGGGGTTGATATCGCGCTGTGTCTAGGAGAGCCATTACACGAGTAGTCCCTGGCCAGGGCAAGCGAGATATACTGGTAGGTTCCAGTGTTATCTCAGGGTGTTTTGGGCTTCACTCCGACACGACTTGTACCGCTATTGGGGGACTGACGTTTTACCGCCCCCTAGGCCCGACATGCGATGTATCAGACGAACAGACCGGACTGTACGGAGACTGTCACATTCAGACTCAGTAGGAGTACAGATGGGGTTTCACCTCGTCAGCCTTCTTGTCGGCATCTACCTGGGGACCGTTACGCACAGCTAGTGCCGCTTGCGGTCTGTGGTTAAACCCACTGCCAGCGTAGTGTCGAGTCTTTAGAGTCCCACACAGAGGGTATTCGCCTCTGGGCAAAACAGAGTAGAGGTCGCATGGTTTTGCGACAGGGTTAGTTCTCCTCCGCGCACTTGTGCACTTTTGGAGTCCGGACGGATATTGCCAGCAGGCTCTGGTTTGAGCCGGATACCGGTATATGTTTTGGGGGTTGCTTTTATATCTCGGTATTCTTGTTTCTCGGAACGAGAATGCAGGTGTGTATGCACAGTTGCTTGAGGCGGAGGATGAGATTTTTCATTAGGGTTTCGGAACGGGTGCGTATGCACAGTTGACAGTTATCTTTTTCCAAACCCTAATGGATTTATGAATTATCTATTAATAATAGTAATTAAATGAGAATTATGTTATGGTTGATTTTTGTTGACTTATTGACCTTGGTTGACTTGTTGACCATTGACCACCATCATGCTTTGAAAGATCCTCCTTGATTCATGCTTACACTTCATTTAAAGAAGCATGATAGTGGTCATTCTAAATTACCATCAACTATTCTTATTTTGAATTATTATTATTTAGATAATTCTTTTCTTTTGGCATTATGGTTGCAAGAAAGAAAAACCTAGCTCATTATCTCATTTAGCTTCTCTCTCCTCTCTTCATCTTCTTCTCCCTCAAGCTCAAGGTGATTCCTTCTCATGTGTTGAGAATCATTCACCTTGAAAAGAAAACAACCCCTAGACACTCTCTACTCTCCCTAGGGTTCAATGTTTAGCAAACCGGAAACCCTAGTTCACTCAAAGATCGAGGAAGAGCCCAAAGGTAGAACCTTCGAGGTGGATCCATCTTCGACGGAAGAAGGCTACAAGGCAAGAACCATCAACCTCTACAAGGTTTGAAGAAGAAGGAGTTCAAGTTTAGGTATAACCTTCATCCGAGTAGCTAAAACTCTTTAGCTTGTATGCTAGTTTAGTTTAGACCCGATCCCGACCTAGTGTAGTCCATGTTGCCTCTTGCGATAAAAATTTGTTTTTATACCGTTTCCGCCTCCCCGTAAGAACCGGGGGTCGTAATATGGACTTACAGTGGTATCAGAGCCAGGTTAAACTTAAACTAGCTTGGTAGTGAAGTGTAACGAAGTTCGGAACCGAAAAAATCGCAAAACCGGAAAAACAAAACCCTAAGTTTCTGTTGAAATTTTTTCTGCTCTAAATGAAAAACTTTATACTTGTAAATTCGGCTCAGGGTTTTGTGTGAACACCCAAGAAAAACGATACAGTGATTCGTCCAAACCGCCGCCCTTCCGCCGCACGAGGTGGGTATTTGCCGCGGAAGCGCCGCGCTTTGTCTTCTTCTATGCATCGTTTTTCGTGCAGTGTGTTTGTGTGTTGGTTTTGGGATTTTTAAAATATATTATATGTGCCCAGATTTTCCAGAACTGAAATTTGCTTTTGGGGTCCTATAATTCCGTATTTTTTTCCGAACTTCACTGCACTTTGACTATGATGGTTATATCTGTGATGCTTGCATGTATTGAACGTCGGCTAATCGCTATAAGACGATTAGTCGGGGTTATACATGATCTGTGTTTGATATTGGAATGTGTATATGAATGTGTTGGACTGTCGCGGGTGAATAGCCGGGGTGGATGTGAGATGAGCTTTTGTTTTTCTTTCATTCATTGTAAATGTAAATTGATGTAATAATTATTATTTGTTTGGCCGCACAACCGGGTCGGGGTTGTAGCCGTCATTGTATAATTCTTTTTACTGTTTTTGCTCCTAGGATAGACCCATGGAGGGGTGCACAAACTGCCGGGTACTTGGCGGGTAGTTTGCCGCACCCGTAGGGGTCTTGGGTGGGGTATTGGCTATTCACCGCGACCGTGTTATCCGCTTTTCGTTTCAGGCTCGAAAGGATTGCGGATTGCTAGTATATCCAATGTATTCATCTGTGATCTGTAATGTCTATCATTGCTTTCTATTTAGGCGTTGCTTATGTTTTACAGCCGCGCTAGCCCAGCCCCCGCTCTGTCGTTAGTTAAGTAACCTAACGAGTGATGACGGGACCCCGTGGCGAATGCGAATGGCATAAGCGTACGTCATATTTTGGTTGTTTTCTGCAATGGTAGGATTTAATTGATGGGACGCATTAAAAGTACTAATGCAAGAATATCACGCATTAAAAGAACTAATGCAAGATAATAAACCAAGCTAAAGTCGTTGGAACACTTTCGAAAAACCACTCGGTTCTTTTCAAAACTAACTTTTAAATGCGGAGCTTGAGCCACTCTTTCTAAAAGCTATCTCGTTCCATCGATTATATCAAGTTCACTACGTTCACGGTTTCGCCAAAACCATTCGTAACCCTCCGTCGTTTCACATGAATAGTCAATAGTATTCAAGCTGTGTTTGTTGGCCAAAGTCAAGGCATAGTGATTGGTAGCTATTGGGTATTCATGTGCAGCATAGATAGATGCGTTGGTTTGGAACAGTCGTACTGCCTTGTTGGCCAAAGTCAAGGGTAGATACGGGTGGATTCAAATTAACCTGGAGAACGACGGGTAGAACTTGACATGTGACTTATGATTTGTTGGCCAAAGTCAAGGTCATAAGAGCATGGGGCAAAAATCCACATCGGGAGTTTCATAAGTACTGAAACTTGCTAGATTTGCATACCATTTGGAGTGTGGTGATTCTGGTAGGATTCCTTCAGTTTCGTCACGCGATGATATTTGGATCCCGATCCTACTGTGAGTATATGCTACTCCTCGGGAAATTTCTCATTAGACGATCAATGCTATAAACCTAGTAGGTGCCTAGAAAAGTGTTAGCGGGGCTACGCCCCCAGGGAAAAGAGGTTATTTAATTAAGGAACTTCGCGAAAGCGTTGGAAAACCTCCCTCGAAGTACCGACACTAGCCTGGCTGAACGGTTAAGCAAGTATTGCACGGTGGGATTGATCCCGGCTAATTCTTCCTTTGTGGTTTGAGGAGGGATTCGAGAGACAGTGGGAGCCATCCTGTTTAGACAATTTAAAAACCATTCTAAACTTGCAAGAGCATCGTGCTAAAGTGTTCCTTCTCTCCCCCCTGCAGCGACCAAAATCGAAATGACTGGACTTAAGTTACTTCTAGATAAAAACATATTGACAGGGCCAAACTACAAAGATTGGCTCAGGAATGTCAAGTTGGCAATCACTTACGACAAGCTGGGGTATCTTCTTACCACCAAAGCTCCCCCCGTCCCAGGTCCCACCTCCAGCGTCGCGGATAAGGAAATCCGTAAGACTTGGGAGATTGACAGCGCGAAGGCCAGGTGCCTCGTACTTGCCTCGATGGACAACGATCATCAGAGGAGGCACGAGAATATGGATTTGGAATCCATATTTCTTCATACAAAAGAACTGTATGGAGAGCAGTCTCGTATCGCAAGATACGAAGTGTCGAAGAAGTTGTTTTCGACAAAGTTGGCCGTCGGATCATCGGTAGCGGACCACGTGCTTAAGATGATTGGCTACACTGAGGAGCTCGCAGAACTTGGGACCACGTTGGACAGTGAACTCTATACGGATATAATTCTCCAGTCCCTTCCATCCACTTACGCCCAGTTCATACTGAATTTCAACTTGCAAGAAAAGGAAGTTGAACTTTCAGAACTCCTCAACATGCTGAGGAGCGCAGAGGGCACCCTACAGAAGGGTAGGGAAACACCCGCTTTGTTTGTAGGAGGATCTTCTTCCTCTAGGTCCAAGACGAAAGCCAAGGGAAAGAGGAGGAAAGCCCCCGCCAAACCAAGAGGCGGTGTTAGTAAAGTGGGTACGAAGGGAAAAGAATTGGCAACAAAGATTGCGGGGAAGCTTGTGGGTAAAGAAGAATGCTTCTTTTGTCATAAGAGTGGACACTGGAAGAAAGATTGCAGGGCTTGGAAGGCCAAGACACAGGAACTGAAGCAGGTTGCGGCTTCAGCTTCAGGTGTGTATGTTATTGAAAACTGTCTTTCTATAAACTCTACTTCCTGGGTATTGGATACCGGATCATGATCTCATATCTGTAATTCATTGCAGGCGTTGAGAAATCGTAGGTTTTTGAAGGAAGGTGACATGACCCTCAGAGTTGCAAACGGAGCTAGCATGGATGCTAAAGCCGTGGGGGACTATCACCTGGGAATGTCAGATGGGCATGTTTTGGTTTTGCGTAATTGCTTTTTTGTACCCAACGCAACTTGTAATATCATTTCTGTATCTTTGGTTTCTAAAGAAGGTTATGAATTTGCGTTTGTAAGTAATGTTGTAAACATTCACCTTAATCAAGTTCTGATTGGGTCAGGTACACTGAGCAATGGTATATACGTATTGAACCAACCACAGATTTTCAATGTCCAGAATACACACAAAAGAAAGTCTCCAGATATCAATCAGGCTTTCTTATGGCATTGTAGACTGGGTCACATCAATGAGACACGGTTGACTAAGTTACATAAAGAAGGATACTTGGATCCGTTCGAGTATCAGTCTTATGCCACTTGTGAATCTTGTCTCATGGGAAAGATGACAAAGACTCCGTTCACTACACGCGGAGAAAGAGCGAGCGAGCTCTTGGGACTCGTATACAGCGACGTGTGCGGTCCAATGTCTACACATGCGCGAAGCGGTTACTCTTACTTCATTACTTTTACGGATGATTTCTCAAGGTACGGTTATGTCTTCTTAATGAAACATAAGTCCGAGGCCTTTGAAAAATTCCAGGAATATAAGAATGAAGTAGAGAAACAGACCGGCAAAAGTATCAAGATTCTAAGATCGGATCGAGGTGGAGAATACTTAAGTGCCGAGTTCCTGAATTATTTAAAAGAGAACGGAATTCTCTCTCGGCTTACTCCTCCATACACTCCGCAACACAACGGTGTATCGGAGAGACGGAACCGAACCCTATTGGATATGGTACGGTCCATGATGAGCAACGCTGAGTTACCGCGATCATTCTGGGGGTATGCGCTAGAATCAGCTGCGTACCTTTTGAACCGAGTTCCTACTAAGACTGTGCCTACCACACCATATGAAATGTGGAGTGGGAAGAGACCCTATCTTAAGCACATTAAGACATGGGGATGTCCAGCTTTTGTTAAAAAGCAGCATGCGGACAAGCTCGAGGCATGCTCAGTACAGTGTAAGTTCGTGGGATATCCAAAGAATTCCAAGGGATATTTCTTCTACTGTGAAGAGGAACAAAAAGTTCTTGTTTCTCGTCATGCCTACTTCTTGGAAACTGAGTTTTTGGAAAACCAGATAAGTGGGAGCACATTAGAACTGGAAGAAATTCCAGAACCACGAGCTATTACTGAAAGCTTGGAGGAACCAGAGGGTTCAAAAGAACAGGACATTCCTACGCCGCTCCGCAGGAGTAGTAGGCAGTCTCATCCGCCCGAGAGATACTACGGTTTTCTCATAGACGGGGATCGAGAGGATTGCATCATAGATTATGATGAGCCTACTAGCTTCCAGCAGGCCGTTCAGAGCGTTGACTCGGTAAAATGGCTGGATGCAATGCGGACCGAAATGGAGTCCATGTACACCAACAAAGTATGGACGTTGGACATTGCTCCAGACGGGGTAAAACCCATAGGATGCAAGTGGATCTTCAAAAGGAAGATTGGTGTAGATGGACAGGTTGAGACCTATAAAGCTAGACTTGTAGCAAAGGGTTTCCGTCAAAGACCTGGCTTGGACTATGACGAAACCTTTTCTCCAGTGGCTATGCTGAAATCCATTCGGATCCTTCTTGCCATTGCTGCCTTCCACGATTATGAGATTTGGCAGATGGACGTAAAGACCGCTTTTCTAAATGGAAATTTAGAGGAGTGTGTCTATATGGATCAGCTAGAGGGTTTCATTCAGAGTGGGAGCAGCGGAAAGGTGTGCAAGTTGCTTAAGTCCATCTATGGACTAAAGCAGGCATCGCGGAGTTGGAACATCTGTTTTGATGAGACGGTCAAGGAATTTGGCTTTATCAAAAATCCAGATGAACCATGCATCTATAGTAGATTTGTAGCGAGAACTGTAGTATTCCTCGTTTTATACGTGGATGACATTCTCTTAGTAGGAAATGACATTCCTATGCTACAATCTGTCAAGGGGTTCTTGTCACACAGGTTCTCCATGAAAGACCTGGGTGATGCCTCATACATCCTGGGGATCCGGATCCATCGTGATAGATCCAAGAGGATATTAGGACTTTCTCAGTCCAGGTACATCGACACCATAGTGAAGAGATTCAGTATGGAAGATTCCAAGCGCGGTAACCTACCGGCTTGTCACGGGATCACCCTCTCTAAAGAGATGTCTCCCAAGACTGATTTGGAGAGGGATCGCATGTCTATTATACCCTACGCTTCTGCGGTAGGCTCTATAATGTATGCGATGTTGTGTACCAGACTGGATGTAGCTTATGCACTGAGTGTGGTAAGCCGGTATCAGTCAAACCCTGGGGAGAAACACTGGATAGCGGTAAAGAACATTCTCAAGTACCTGAGAAGGACTAAGGAGATGTTCTTGGTGTATGGCGGAAAAGACCTCCAGATCGAGGCCTTTGCTGACTCCAGCTTCCAGAGTGACAAGGATGATTCCAAGTCCATGTCGGGTTTTGTCTTTACCCTCAATGGAGGGGCGGTGTGTTGGAAGAGCTCCAAACAGGAAACCGTTGCAGACTCGACTATGGAAGCGGAATACATTGCTGCATCTGATGCCGCAAAAGAAGCTGTCTGGATAAGGAAGTTCTTAAAAGAACTTCAGGTGGTTCCGTCCATTGTTGACCCAATACCTCTGTATTGCGACAACAATGGGGCTATAGCTTTAGCAAAGGAACCTAGGTCCCATCAGAGATCCAGGCACATCTTGAGGCGGTATCACCTGATCAGGGAGATCGTGGATCGCAAGGAGATCGAGGTTCGGAGGGTTGCTTCAGAAGAGAACACTGCAGATCCATTCACCAAGGCCCTACCCCAGACTCAGTTCGAGCGGCTGATCGAGATGATAGGTCTTCGATACGCCAGTACATGGCCTTAGTGCAAATGGGAGATTGTTAGTGTATATGCCCTAGAGGCCATTACTGTATCATACTAGTTTGTATATTACTTAATGGAAGCTTGGGATATTCACCTTGTATAAACAATCTTGCTCAATATAGTAGTATGCTACTTGGTTTGTTTCTACTTCTATGTGTACTTGTGTTTATTTCAGTATATCACTTATACGCATTAGTGGAGCCCTTAGGATCTTTGCTTGATTACCAGCATTGTGATGGCAGTCACACTAGTGGCGGCTGGGTAATCTATAAGCACATCCTTATACAGGTCCCTAGTCGCAGGACTATCGAGACAGGGCATCGATACTCCGGAGTAGACTAGCGTATGCGCTTCTCATCCCAGTGTGGGAGATGGTCTGTCCCACAGCCATCAGTACGTCGTACTAGAGATAGTATACGGGTGCTCGTTAGGTTACGAGTACACTGGACAGGACTCGTCGGGAACTGACAGGTTGGTATTATACCTATCGTCAGTCATTAGTTCCCAGGTGACATGAGTACAGCTTAGTACGCTGACTTGACACTAGCACTTCGCCTCGAGTGTGTTCCCACTGCACTTTGATCACTACCCTACCACGGCTCAAAGGAGTCGTGCAAACAGGTGGTGGTTGGGTGCAGTCCCGAAGCACTTGGAGGCAGTGCCGGTTAGACAGGATTCGTCTCTCCCGGTATTGGGGGTTGATATCGCGCTGTGTCTAGGAGAGCCATTACACGAGTAGTCCCTGGCCAGGGCAAGCGAGATATACTGGTAGGTTCCAGTGTTATCTCAGGGTGTTTTGGGCTTCACTCCGACACGACTTGTACCGCTATTGGGGGACTGACGTTTTACCGCCCCCTAGGCCCGACATGCGATGTATCAGACGAACAGACCGGACTGTACGGAGACTGTCACATTCAGACTCAGTAGGAGTACAGATGGGGTTTCACCTCGTCAGCCTTCTTGTCGGCATCTACCTGGGGACCGTTACGCACAGCTAGTGCCGCTTGCGGTCTGTGGTTAAACCCACTGCCAGCGTAGTGTCGAGTCTTTAGAGTCCCACACAGAGGGTATTCGCCTCTGGGCAAAACAGAGTAGAGGTCGCATGGTTTTGCGACAGGGTTCGTTCTCCTCCGCGCACTTGTGCACTTTTGGAGTCCGGACGGATATTGCCAGCAGGCTCTGGTTTGAGCCGGATACCGGTATATGTTTTGGGGGTTGCTTTTATATCTCGGTATTCTTGTTTCTCGGAACGAGAATGCAGGTGTGTATGCACAGTTGCTTGAGGCGGAGGATGAGATTTTTCATTAGGGTTTCGGAACGGGTGCGTATGCACAGTTGACAGTTATCTTTTTCCAAACCCTAATGGATTTATGAATTATCTATTAATAATAGTAATTAAATGAGAATTATGTTATGGTTGATTTTTGTTGACTTATTGACCTTGGTTGACTTGTTGACCATTGACCACCATCATGCTTTGAAAGATCCTCCTTGATTCATGCTTGCACTTCATTTAAAGAAGCATGATAGTGGTCATTCTAAATTACCATCAACTATTCTTATTTTGAATTATTATCATTTAGATAATTCTTTTCTTTTGGCATTATGGTTGCAAGAAAGAAAAACCTAGCTCATTATCTCATTTAGCTTCTCTCTCCTCTCTTCATCTTCTTCTCCCTCAAGCTCAAGGTGATTCCTTCTCATGTGTTGAGAATCATTCACCTTGAAAAGAAAACAACCCCTAGACACTCTCTACTCTCCCTAGGGTTCAAGGTTTAGCAAACCGGAAACCCTAGTTCACTCAAAGATCGAGGAAGAGCCCAAAGGTAGAACCTTCGAGGTGGATCCATCTTCGACGGAAGAAGGCTACAAGGCAAGAACCATCAACCTCTACAAGGTTTGAAGAAGAAGGAGTTCAAGTTTAGGTATAACCTTCATCCGAGTAGCTAAAACTCTTTAGCTTGTATGCTAGTTTAGTTTAGACCCGATCCCGACCTAGTGTAGTCCATGTTGCCTCTTGCGATAAAAATTTGTTTTTATACCGTTTCCGCCTCCCCGTAAGAACCGGGGGTCGCAATATGGACTTACATCATCAAGTGAGAAAAAGAATCATTTAAGTGAGCTTATATTAGTTAATGTAATGTAATATATCACATATATAATTATACATTAAATTATTAAATCAACACTTGATTTAATAACCCGGCTATATTACATATAACCAACTAATATAAAATTTATCTTTTTAACGAATCAATACTTGATCCGATAACCCGGCTATATCACATATACCCGGCCGATATCATATATCGCGAGAATAGAATACGATATCTTATATCATATTAATCCCGATCCTGCACATATCACATATGTGCTCCTACTCCGTTTCTCCTGAGCCCGGAAACCTCTGTGTAGGACTCTAAAGTCTCGTCAATACGCCGACAGTAGGTGATGATCATATCAAACACGCACAAGTTGCAAGCGATCAACTAAACGTAACAGCCACCCAGGTATTGAGCGATCAGAAGATCAACAAGCAAGCCTGTACACACACCTGTGAATCCAATCAGTAACACTACCGTACAGTCCGGTCTCTTTATCTGGTATGTCGCATATCCAGTTTAGGGGTGGTAAAATGTCAGACCCCAGAAACCGATAAGTTGTGTCCATGTGAGGCTCATAACGGGTCGAGAAACTACTGATAACACATACCATTAGCACTCCATATCAGCCCTGGCCAGGGACTTCCAGTTATAGCCAATCGAACACAGCGCAACATCAACCCCCAATACCGGGAGAGACGAAACCCCTCCTATCGCTCATTGCCTCCATGTGATTCGGGACTGTACCCAAAAGCCACCATTTTGCACGTTCTCTTGAACGTGGTAAGGTGGAAATCAAAGCACAGTGGGAATCACACAAGACTCTATGACGATCTCGGGTCTACAGACTAACTTATACCAGTGTCACCAGAGAACTGCTACCTGACGATAGGTATAATACCATCTAGAAGTTGTCGGCGAGTCCGTTCAGTGTACCCTGACTCCACTGAGCACCCGTACACCATCTTCGATGTCAAACAGCAATGGATATGGGATCATCCATCGCCCATCATATGGGTCAAGATGCATATACGCTAGTCTACTATGGAGTATCGATGCCCTGTCTCGATACACCCTCGACTAGGAACAGTTATAGGATGTACTCGTTGATTACCCTGGCACGACTAGTATGATCTGCATCATAGTCCTAGTAGTCAAGTACATATCCCAAGGGATTTATCAACATGTGAGAGTAAGAAAGTAAACCAATACATGTCAACATGTTAAGACAAAGTGAAACCAGATAACATACTATCATGTCGAGCAAGAAAGTCTTCTCTATATATATCCAAGCATCCACTATAATACATCATATGTACAACAATGGCCTCTATGGCATATACATAACTAACAATCTCCCACTTACACTATGGCCAGCTGTTGTAGTATCTCATACCCAACATCCCGAAGAGTCTCTCAAAGTGTATCTAGGGTATGGCCTTCGTGAGTGGATCCGCAGTGTTGTCCTTCGTGTTAACTCTCCTGACCTCGATCTCTCGGCGATCAACTATCTCCCAGATCATATGATACCGTCTAAGAATATGTCTGGATCTCTGATGGGATCTGGGTTCCTTGGCCAAAGCCACAGCTCCATTGTTATCACAATACAAAGGTATTGGATGCTCAATGGACAGAACCACTCCAAGTTCAATTATGAACTTCTTTATCTAGACAGCCTCTTTGGCAGCATCGTTGGCAGCGATGTATTCAGCCTCCATCGTTGAGTCTGCCACGGTTTCCTATTTGGAACTCTTCCAACACACCGCCCCTCCATTGAGGGTAAAGACAAATCCCGAGTGCGACTTAGAGTCGTCCTTATCACTTTGGATGCTCAAATCGGTAAAGGACTCCACCTGAAGTTCTCCGTTACCATACACCAAGAACATCTCCTTAGTCCTTCTCAAGTACTTGAGAATGTTCTTCACAGCTGTCCAGTGATTCTCTCCTGGATCTGCTTGATACCTACTCACTACACTTAGTGAGTATGTTACATCGGGTCTGGTACATAGCATCGCGTACATGATAGAGCCTACTGCCGAAGCATAGGGTATCCCTTGAATGCGAGCTCTCTCCAAATCAGTCTTGGGAGACATCTCTTTGGAGTGAGTGAGTCCAGAGATCGTGGTTAAATTCCTGCACTTGAATTCTTCCATACTAAACCTCTTTTGTATGGTGTCAATGTACCTGGATTGGGACAATCCCAGTATCCTTTTAGATCTATCTCTATAGATCTTAATTCCCAAAATGCAGGAGGCAACTCCTAGATCTTTCATTGAGAAACTATGTGATCAGAAGAGCTTGACCGAGTACAGCATAGGAACATCATTTCCTATCAAGAGTATGTCATCCACGTACAATACGAGGAAGACAACCTTACTCTCTGCAATCTTCTTGTAGATACAAGGTTCATCTACGTTCTTGATGAAGTCAAACTCTTTGACTACCACATCAAAGCAGATGTTCTAACTCCGTGATGCCTGCTTTAACCCGTGGATGGATTTAAGCAGCTTGCACACCTTTCCGATGCTCCCAATGTCTACGAAGTCCTCTGGCTGAGTCATGTACACGCACTCCTCTAAATCACCATTTAGAAAGGCGGTCTTAACATCCATTTGCCAGATTTCGTAGTCATGGTATGCAGCAATGGAAAATAGGATCCGGATGGACTTAAGCATAGCTACAGGAGAAAAGGTTTCGTCATAATCCATACCTGGACGTTGACGAAAAACCCTTTGCAACAAGCCTAGCTTTGAAAGTCTCAACTTTTCCATCTACACCAAGTTTCTTCTTAAAGATCCATTTGCTCCCAATGGGTTTTACCCCTTCAGGAGCAACTTCCAAAGTCTATACTTTGTTAGTGTACATGGATTCCATCTCAGATCGCATTGCATCCAGCCATTTCACAGAGTTCCCTCTCGTGATGGCCTGCTCGTAGCTAGTCGGGTCATCACCATCCATGATGCAATCCTTACTCCCACCGTCAATGAGAAAACCGTAGTATCTCTTAGGTGGATGAGGAACCCTACTAGATCGGCGGAGAGGCTGGGGTACGTTGGGAGCTATCGAATCCTCTGGTTCCACTAAATCGTCAGTTGTAACCTGTGTTGCTGAAACTTCTTCCAGTTCTACCTCATTGCTACTATCTTATTTCATAAGAAAACCCTTTTCTAAGAAGGTGGCATGTCGAGAAACATACACTTTTTGTTCCTCGAAGTGGTAGAAGATATACCCTTGCGAATGCTTGGGATATCCAATAAACTTGCACAGAATTGACCTTGCCTCGAGCTTGTCCGGATTTTGTGTTTTCATATATGCCAGACAACCCCATATTTTAACATAATTAAGATATGGTCTCTTTCCTTTCCATATCTCATATGGAGTGGTAGGAACAGATTTGGTAGGAACCATATTCAATAGGTCTGCAGCTGTCTCCAGTGCATATCCCCAAAAGGAAATAGGTAACTCAGCAGTGCTCATCATAGAGCGCACCATATCTAATAGGGTGTGATTCCTCCGTTCCGATACACCGTTGTGCCGTGGTGTATAAGTAGGAGTAAGATAAGAGAGAATCCCATTCTCTTTTAAATAATCCAGGAACTCATTGCTCAAGTATTCTCCTCCTCGATCAGATCGAAGGATCTTGATACTTTTACCCGTTTGGTTCTCTACTTCGTGTTTATATTCTTTGAATTTCTCAAAATCTTCGGACTTATGTTTCAACAGGAACACATGTTCGTATCTTGAGAGATCATCAGTGAATGTAATGAAGTATGAGGAACCATTCCTGTCATGTGTAGACATAGGACCACATACATCATTATGTATCAGTCCTAAGAGTTCTGTAGCTCTTTCTCCATGTCCACTAAACGGAGTTTTGATCATCTTGCCTTTGAGACATGACTGGCAAGTATCATAAGATGAAAATTCGAACGGATTCAAATATCCATCCTTATGTAACTTAGATAGTCATGCCGCATTGATATGACCTAGTCTACAATGCCACAAGAAGGATTCGTTCATTTCTGAATTCTTCCTCTTGTGTGTGTTCTGTACATTAAGAACTGTGGTTTGATTTTGGACGTATATGCCATTATTTAGCGAGCCTAATCCAATCAACTTTTGATTCAGGAGGATATTCATAACATTATCCTCTAATAAAAAACTATATCCTTCTTTACTTAATAAAGAAACCGATATAATATTGCATATCAGGGTCGGAATGTAATAGCATTCGTTCAGAATCAATGTATTACCATTTGGAAATACAAGGTGATATTCGCCAACTACTTTGGCTGCAACATTTACACCATTCGCTACTCTCACGGAATGATCACCCTCTCCCAGTTCTCTACCTCTCCGTAGCCCATGTAACACATTACATATGTGGGATCCCGATCCAGTATTTAATACCCAGGACGTAGAGTGAACTGAGAAACAGTTCTCGATAACAAATACACCGGAAAAAGATGCATCAACATGCTTATTCTTCGTTTTGGCGGCGTGAGAATCCAGATATGTCACTATTCCCTGCTCAATCTTATAACATTTATAAGAAAGAACGGGACCAACGTTCCCTTGCTCAGTATAATAAGCGGGTTCGGTCAATACATCCATATTATTATCTTGATTAAGACCTGACATGGTTGCTACCTGGAGAGAGAGAGAAGAAAACACTTTAGCGTACGCTCTTGCAAGATCAGATTAGTTATTATCTTTTCTAATCAGGATGGCTCCCACTGGTTTTATCAAATATTCCTTAAAACCCTAAAAGGTAAGACTAGCCGGGATTAATTACACCTTACAAGTTCGCCAATCTTTCAGCCAGGTCAGTGTTGGTACTTTGAGGGAGGTTCCCCGTGCTCTCGCACGGACCTAATTAAAATAAACCTCGTTTTTCCAGAAACATAACCCGGTTAACACTTTTCTAGACACCTACTTGATTGCCTAATTTTCATGTGTAAAACTCTCCCAGGAGTAACTCTTACTCGCAGTGGGTATCGGGATCCAACTATCTAATAGAAGGTATGCATTCTCATTGCAAATCTCAACACTTGAAATTCCCGATAATTCTTTTACCTCTAGCGTGCTATGACCTTGACGCATACCAAACAACCCATAGTCCGCTAGTCAAGTTCAACTCGTGCATTTCCTGATTGAATTAAACCCATCCGTACGACCCTTGATGCATGCCAAACAACGCCGTATGAATACCCTAATACAATTGCATCTCATGCTACAGATCAGTACTAATCAGCTACCGTACACTACGCCTTGACGCATGCCAAACTACCGTAGCACGAATACTAAATAATACTTATCTGAAATGACGGAGGGCTATGCCGGTTTTTTATGAAAACCATGAGCGTAATAAACTTGATATCGTTGTAGAAACAAGTGATTTTGAAAAGGAGTTTTTTAGGCTTTCTCTAGTTTTGCTAAAGAGGTCACTCCCGGTGAAGGGATCTCGGCTCTTTCTTTATCGAATAAGGTGCAGGATATTTCACGAATACCACTATGCAAAGAAAGAACTATAGAAGCAATCAAAAACAAAACCGAGTAAGTTGTAGCATCTGCAAGTTTCGCTAAAGAGGTCGCTCCCGGTGAAGGGATCTCGGCTCTTTCCTTATCGAATAAGGTGTTAGATATTCTACAAGGAATACCGCTATGCAAAGCAAAACTAGAGCTACCCTTTTTTTTTATAAATTTGATTCTACAACATCTTTTAGGTTATTTTTCTTTCATTAATCTTATTAATGAAGTCCCATCATTTAAGCTTCCTAAGCATCACCGAAGAAACGAAAATACAACGTACGCTTATGCCATCCGCATTCGCCACAGTGTCCCGTTATGCACCGTTAGGTTACTTAACTAACGGCATAATGAGACGGGACTAGCACGGGTGTAAAACATAAGCAACGTTTATTATATATCATATATACAATAATAAATCATTCGTCTCACGCATATAATATGATCACATCACATAATATTAGCAGCAGAAGATAACATATGAAATATTGGATATACTAGAAGGTCCGTGTTTTATTTTGAGCCTGTATAAAACACGGATTCCACGGTCGCGATGAATAGCCAAACCCAAAATCCCTAGACCCCTACGAGAGCGGCAAGTAACCCTCCCAATTCTAGTGTTAGGAGACCCGGTCTCGACTTCTCGAGATGGCCTAACAATGTAAAGCTCGCATTTAGGTCTCACCAATGAATCCCTAGAACCCGGTTACTTGTGCTCCCCACCTTGGGTCTATCCTAATGCGGAAAAGTAAATAATATAAAATGGTGACATCATCCTCAACCCGGAAGTGCCCCAATAAAAGAATATTACATACATTGAATTTTACAAGAATGAAAATAAAAACCTCATCTCCCATAAAACCCTCGGCTATTCAAATCATGACGATCCAATATAACATATCACAGCAACACATAGCATCACATGTCATCAACGTAAGTAAATATGTGTATCCCAATTGTCGTTGATCTATAGCAGCAAAACTGGCGAAACTACACATATTACACTTACGGTCGCAGAAAAGAAAAATTAAAAACTACAACAATTGGAATCGTAAGTGCCCTTAGACAACACAAACCCGGGATATCACATATCCAAGATTTCATGCCTAACAATGTAAAGCTCGCATTTAGGTCTCACCCATGAAAACACTTTTTCAAAATAAGTCGGATAATTCAGCAAGATTTCCGATTACAACCGAGACCGAAATGTTAGATTTACACGCAACAAATAAATTTGTAGATTCCAATTATTGTATCACATTTCAGAAAGCTAGACGACGTTAAACAATTCGATCGAATCAACGAATTCCCAAAATTCCCAGAGAGCTCAACACTTAAGCACTATTAAAAACTCCTAGAATCATTCTCCAGTACCAATGGACCAACCGTTGAAGTGCCGTCCTTTTCCTACTTAGTGGCGCCGCGGAACCGCCGCCAAAACCATTGTTTGACCGCGGTTCCACGGTCACTAAAGCGAGTTAGGGACTCATTCTTCAAGAGGGTCCATAGAATTACCTGCATGATTTTCTGAATATTTTTAATATGAAAATTTTCAACTTTTGAAAAAATTTCCACAAAGTGGGAAAATTTGGTTATTCGGAGTTCGTTCGGACTTTTAATTTCGCCTACGCAATGCCTAATGCTCTAGCTAGGATCTGATTCCACTGTAAGGTTCTTAGGAACTAGAACAAGGTTCTACAAGGCATCAAACATGCCGTATTTAAAATTTTTAAGTGCCAAACAACCTAAGCAAGGATCTTTACTAGAGAATTAGGGTTACAAACAAAAAGTAATCTACTTTACTTCTAAATGATAGGGATTAAAACCTTTGTAGTCCGTTCCTTCGCTTCATAAGCTCCGAGTTGAGGTCCCTTCGCTGCGATCATCAAGCTCCAGGACTCTATAGAGATTCCATGAGGTGAATGAGACATCTTTGCATGAAGACTTCACAATCCAAGATGATCTACCTTAAGGAATCACAAACCAAGCTCTCACTTCACTAATGAGGTATTAGTGAAGCAAACACCCCAATCTTAGTGGCTAGAATAGATGAGAATGATGAAGTAGGAATTTTTCTCTCTTTAGTTTTCTTTTTCTCTTAATCATTCATCACAAAATAAAAAGCTAGAAAGCGTTTGTGAGGAGGAAGAAGAAGATCAAGTGTGATGAATGAAAATGAACTATTATGCGAGGTTAGAAAAAATGCAACCAAGGGTTAAGCATGCCATGCTTAACCCTTGTAAAGACTTAACCATGAGTTAGGGTTAGGGTTGGGTTAATAAATATCTTAGAAATATCCAAAGGGGTGGAAGTAGTCAAAGCATCATGAAGCTTCTTCAAAACTCATCCATGACTTAATCCATAAAATTTGAATTACCAAAATAAATATAAATCCAACCATAAACCCAAGCATGGTTTAATCTCACAAACCCTAGTTGCATTTGTAATCTAGCATGTTACAATATTATATATCACATATATAATATTTAATGTAACAAAAGAAAATAATACAATTAACATATATCACATATATATCAATGTATCATCAAGTGAGAAAAAGAATCATTTAAGTGAGCTTATATTAGTTAATATAATGTAATATATCACATATATAATTATACAATAAATTGTTAAATCAACACTTGATTTAATAACCCGGCTATATTACATATAACCGACTAATATAATATTTATCTTTTTATCGAATCAACACTTGATCCGATAACCTTGCTATATCACATATACCCGGCCGATATCACATATCGCGAGAATAGAATACGGTATCTTATATCGTATTAATCTCGGTCCCGCACATATCACATATGTGCTCCTACTCCGTTTCGCCTGAGCCCTGAAATCTCTGTGTAGGACTCTAAAGACTCGTCAATACGCCGGCAATAAGTGATGGTCATATCAAACACGCACAAGATGCAAGCGGTCAGCTAAACATAGCAGCCACCCGGGTATTGAGCGATCAGAAGATCAACACGCAAGCATGTACACACTCTTGTGAATCCAATCAGTAACACTACCGTACAGTCTGGTCTCTTCGTCTGATATATCGCATATCCAGTCTAGGGGTGGTAAAACGTCAGACCCCAGTAACCGATAAGTCGTGTCGATGTGAGGCTCATAACGGGTCGACAAACTACTGATAACACTTACCAGTAGCAATCCATATCAGCCCTGGCCAGGGAATTCCAGTTATAGCCAATCGAACACAGCGTAACATCAACCCCCAATACTGGTAGAGACGAAACCCTTCCTATCGCTCATTTCCTCCATGTGATTCGGGACTGTACCCAAAAGCCACCATTTTGCACGTTCTCTTGAACGTAGTAAGGTGGAAATCAAAGCACAGTGGGAATCACACAAGGCTCTATGACGATCTCGGGTCTACAGACTACCAGTGTCACCAGAGAACTGCTACCTGACGATAGGTATAATACCATCTAGGAGTTCTCGGTGAGTCCGTTCAGTGTACCCAGTCTCCACTGAGCACCGTACACCATCTTCGATGTTAAACACCAATGGATATGGGATCATCCATCGCCCATCATATGGGTCAAGATGCGTATACGCTAGTCTACTCTGGAGTATCGATGCCCTGTCTCGATACACTCTCGACTAGGAACAATTATAGGATGTACTCGTTGACTACCCTGGCCCTACTAGTATGATCTGCATCATAGTCCTAGTAGTCAAGTACATATCCCAAGGGCTTTATCAACATGTGAGAGTAGGACAGTAAACCAATACATGTCAACATGTTAAGACAAAGTGAAACTAGATATCATACTATCATGTTGAGCAAGAAAGTCCTCTCTATATATATCCAAGCATCCACTATAATATACAACATATGTACAACAATGGCCTCTAGGGAATATATTTAACTAACAGTTCCTACCATTGTGATGACAATGGAACTATGGCTTTAGCCTAGGAACCCTGGTCCCATCAGTGATCCAGGCATATTCTTAGGCAGTATCAACTGATCAAGAAGATGGTTGATCTCCGGGATATTTGAGACGAAGAATAACACGGTGAATCCACTCACGAAGGCCTTTCCCTAGAGAGACTTTAGGGAATGTTGGGTAAGAGATACTACAACAACTGGCCTTAGTGCAAGTGGGAGATTATTAGTTCAAGTATGCCCTAGAGGCCATTATTGTACATGATTGTATATTATGGTGGATGATTGGACATATAGGGAGGACTCTCTTGCTCGACATGATAGTATGTTATATGGTTCCTCTTTATATTAACATGTATACTTTTTACCGTTAATCTGTTACATGTTGATAAAGCCCTTAGGATGTGGACTTGACTACCAGGATTATGATGGAGATCATATAATGGGGCCAGGGTAGTCCACAAGTTCATCCTTTAATTGTTCCTAGTCGAGAGAGTATCAAGACAGGGCATCGATATTCCAGAGTAGACTAGTGTGTACGATTCATGACCCTGTTTGGGGCGATGGTTGATCCCACAACCATTGGTGTTTGAAATCAGAGAATGTGCACAGGTGCTCATTAGAGAATGGGTACACAGAACAGGACTTGCCGAGAACTCCTAGATGGTATTATACCTAACGTCAGATAGCAGTTCTTTGGTGACACTGGTACATGTTAGTCTTTAGACCCGAGATCGTCATAGAGTCTTGTGTGATTCCCACTGTGCTTTGATTTCCACCTTACCACGTTCAAGAGAGCATGCAAAACGGTGGTTTTTGGGTACAATCCCGAGTGACATGTAGGCAATGAGCGATAGGAGGGGTTTCATCTCTCCCGGTATCGGGGGTTGATGTTGCGCTGGACTCGATTAGCCATAACAGGAAGTCCCTGGCCAGGGCGAAAACTGAGATTTACTGGTAAGTGTTTGTTGGATATAGTACCCTCAATGTCAATTATTGGATCGCAGGCACGTGATTGCAATGATTGAGGAGGACTTATGCCAGTAGGACAGTCTTACTCGAGATGATAGTATGCTATCTGGTTTGTCTTTATCAATCGTGTACATGTTCAGGTGACTGATTACATATTACACGTTGATAGAGCCCTTAGGATCTTGCTTGACTACCAACAGTATGAGGGCGATCATATACGTGAGAGTTGGGTAGTCCATAAGCACATCCTTAATAGTGGTCCCTAGTCGTGGGAGTTTCGAGACAGGGCATCGATACTCCGGAGTAGACTAGTGTATACATTCGAGACCCCGACGAGGGGCGGTGGCCGGTCTCATAAGCCACTGGTGTCAGTTGGATCACCTAATATGTATACAGGTGCTCATTGGTTTATGAGTACACCGGACAGGACTCGCCGGGAACCTGCTAGTTGGTATTATACATATCGTCAGATAGCAGTTCCCTGATGACATGTGTACAGGTTAGTTCATCGATCTGAGGTCGTCATTTGTCTCGTGTGAGTTCCCACTGTGCTTTGATTTGTACCCTACCACGGCTCAAAGGAGTCGTGCAAACAGGTAGTTTTTGGGTACAGTCCCGAGCCACATGGAGGCACGTGAGCGGATCGGCAGGGGATTCGTCTCTCCCGGTATTGGGGGTGGAGATCACGCTGTGTCTAGGAAAGCTATTACACCAAGTCCTTGGCCAAGGCAGGTGAGAATTACTGGTAGGTACTCCGGTAGTTTCTCAGGGTGTTCAGGGCTTGTCTCCGACACGACTTATACCGCTATTGGGGGTCTGACGTTACTAGCCCCCTACGCCGGATTTGCGATACTCATAGACGAACGGACCGGACTGTATATACATTGTCACTGTTAGGCTCAATAGGGTTTATGGATGAGTTCGCTCATCATCCTCCCTTGAGGTCAGTGCATGGGCAGCCGTTACGCACAGCTAGTGCCGCTGACGGCTTGCGGTTAAACCCATTGTCAGGGTACTGACGAGTCATTAGAGTCCCCCACAAATAGTTTCCCAAGTTCGGGCGAAACGTTGTAGAGGCCGTATGGTTTTATGGCAGGGTTCGGAAAATACACGTGCGTTTACGCACGTGTCATATTTCGGGCAGATAATACTGGTGGGCTTTGGTTTAAGCCGGATCCATGTATTATACTTTGTAGATATAATATCTTTGTCTCAGTTGCATTTGTATTCAGTCGTAATACAAATGCGGGTATATTTATACAGTTACGGGGTTATCCTGAAATCCGTTTCGGGATCGCTTTTGGAAGTTGCCAGTTTCCTGTTTTCTATCATCCGTATTAAACATTCGGTTTAATGCGGATTTATCTTTTCTTCTTTTGGGTGAGTCATGAGGTGAGTCATGAGTGTGGAAGGTTCTAGAAGAGGTGACTAGGTTAGTGACTCATTATTTGCATTAAATGAATGGATGACTAGGTTTAGTGAGTCATTCATTTCATTAATGTGTTTTGTTATGCCTTGGATATTTTCTTTTTGATATTTTCCTTTATGGTCACCATTCTTGCTCCTACACTCACCCCCCCACCTCTATATGTGGTCGGCCCCTCCCCTCCTCTTCATTCACTGACTTGGTTAAAAAAGATGATAGATTTTTGTTCACGAAAATTTGTATGCTCATTTCTAATTTACCCGATTCCAAAAGGCAACTTCATTAACCGTTCATCCATTGCTTTGGACGAAGCGAGACAAAGTGTTCTACTCATTCTCTACATCAATCTTGGTCATCTCTTTTAACAAACTTGATGACCGAGTTGCCTCGGGTCAGAGGCGGGATCCCGTTTAAAGATCTGATGACGTGGTGCCACCTGGACGAGCAGATCGGAGATCGACGAGATCGGAGCAGCCGCAACAGGAGCGTGGGATGATGGTTAAAGAACGAAGGACTCGGATCATTCGGTATAACCTTTCTACCCTCTTTACAGTTTATTAGTTTAGCGTTAATGGCAGATCCGGGTTATAGTATGCGATAGCGCCAGTTATAAAAGTTTTTGTTCCGCATTTGGCGTCAGTTTGACGGCCGGGGCGCTACCGTAGACTTACATGGTATCAGAGCCTTGCCATTAAGCTTTACTAACTTGTGCTAACGCGTTTAAAACATCGATCGAACGGATTTTCGAAAATCGCAAATTTCATGTGTAAAGTTTCTGTCGATTTTAAATCTGGTCTAAAAATCATTTTGACTATACCAGAAAATTAAGCAGGCTTTTTAAAGAACACTGGAGAAAAACGACCAACTGATCCGACCGTACGGCCGCGGATCCGCCGCCAAAGCCATGCTTTAGCCGCGGAAACGTGGCCGTCTTGGTGAATCAGATGGTAGTTTTCCTTCTGGGGCTTCTACATGGAATATTGTGGTTTCTGGAATATATCTTTTGGGCCCAGTTTTTGTTACTGTACAGCAGATGTACGTGGGGCCCACTTCGGGAAATTTTGTCGATCGAAATTTAAACGTGCTAGTTTACAGTACTTACATTATATCTCAGACCGGGAATGTCATTTGAGCGGTAAATTGCGTCTAATTGCTATAGTCCTTTTAGACGGATTTGCGAACGTGACATTCGCGTTGATGTTCTGTGTTGTGCTGTGATGTTGCGGATTTGTCGTGGTGGATAGCAGTATGCAATGGTAGTGCAGTTTGAGTTTATTTGTACATTTGATATTGCAGGGCGAGCGACCAACATGTGGACTGCCGTCATTGCCTGTTTGTATAATATTATTTTGGGGCACGACCGGATTGAAGTCGATGTACCCGTTGTACATATTTTTCATTTCTGTACTAAGTTTTACCCCGCAACGGAGTGCACGGATAGCCGGGTTCTGGGGGGCCGCATCTCATGGCTTTGAGAGGCAGAGGGGACTCACTCTAGAATTGGCAGACTATTCGCCGCACTCGTAGGGGGTACAGGTTGACCCAAGGTGGGGTGCTCAAGTTACCGGATTCCGTGAAGTGCCGGGAGGTCCATTCACTATGCTGTAGGGGGATGCCTCGCTTCAGGTTTTGGCGGGTAACTTGCCGCACCCGTAGGGGTCTTAGTTTCATTGCACAGGCTATCCACACGACCAGGGGAACGTCGGGTTTCAGCAGCGGCTCTGCGAAACCCGGGGATCCCAGATTATCTGTATTGTTCTGTGATGCTTATTACTTTTCTGTAATGTTGCATATTATCACGCTTGGAGCGATTATTGTATATTGGTATATATACTAGTAGATGTTGTATATGTTTTACACCCGCGCTAGTTCAGTCCCCGCTCTGTCGTTAGTAAAGTAACCTAACGGGTAATGACGGGACCCATTGGCGAATGCGGATGGCATATACGTATATTTTATTTTCATTCTTTTCTGGTGTGATTAATTAAAGGGACTGCGTTGATTCTGATCAATGCAAAAGAAAACAAACCTGTTTGGATGTTGTTGGAACAGTTTTAAAAAGTGTTATTACAAAGACGTTTTCTTTTGTTTTGCACAGTGGTATTCGGTTGGAATATCCTGCACCTCATTCCACGAGGAAAGAGCCGAGATACCTTCACCGGGAGTGACCTCTTTAGCAAAGGTTTTCGCCACTATATTTTTATAAAATGCTATCAAGTTCCTTCAACGAGATCAAGTTCATTACGTTAAAGGTTTTTTGCCAAAAACCAGCCGTAGCCCTCCGTCATTTCTTATGGATGGTCAGTAGTATTCAAGCTATGTTTGTTGGCCTTCGTCAAGGCATAGTGTTTGGTAGCTGCTGGGGTATTCATTTGTTGCATAGATAGATGAGTTGGTTTGGGACAGTATTATTACCGTGTTGGCCTTCGTTAAGGGTAAATACGGGTGGGTTCAAATTAACAAGATAATGACGGGCAGAACTTGACATGTGACTTATGATTTGTTGGCCTTCGTTAAGGTCATAAGAACATGGGGTAAAAATCATATCGGGAGTTTCTAAAGAAACTGAAACTTCCCAGGCATGCGCATACCTTCTGGAGTGTGATAACGTGAGTGGATTCCGTCACGTTATCATGCGATGAGAGTTGGATCCCGATTCCCACTGATGAGTTGGTTTACTCTTCGGGTGATCCCGATTGATTCTTCTTTCAGATTTGGAGGAAAATTTGACAGTAAAGTGGGAGGTTTCCGAATTAGATAAAGTGATAACCATTCTGATCTAGGTTAGAGTGCACGCAGAGTGTTTCTTTTCTCTCTCTCTTTGGCAGCGACCTTTGACCGACCCTAGACTATGACTCAGGGACTAAGTTGACCGAACCTTCTTAAATTACTGGCTTTTGGATTGTCTGAGTTGCATAAGTCATTGCCACTCCTTCTTCTACCCTTTGCATTTCTCAGAACACCTCGTATTACTACGGACATCCACTTCCATTGGATAGATCCATCGTATGGTTATATACGAACTCGAAGGGACTTCTTTGATGATGGATCCAGGTTCAGGAGAAATAGAATTGGTTTATTCAGTTGTCTTTTATTATCACCTTCTCTCTGGTTGCGAGGGCTCCTTGGTTTAGGAGAGTACACCTATTACGCTTATTGGATAGTCTTCTTCCAAACCATAGGCAGGTGCCGAAAGGTAGGGAATGAAGAAAACCAATTAGCCTAAGTAGGGTGTACAGACGGTAATATGTAAAGACAAAATAAAGGTATTAGAAAGAGGGCAAAGTAAATTGCGACTGTTATCATTCACGATTCAACCGCGTACTTCATCACCACTCCTATTTCACCTTTAAAAGAATAAGGTATTATTCAGTTGTCTTTTGTCATCACCTTCTCTCAAGATGTGAGTACTCCTAGGTTCAGGAGGGTACACCTATTATGCTTATTGGATAGTCTTCTTCCAAACCATAGGCTGGTGCCGAACGGTAGGGAAGGAAGAAAACCATTTAGCCTAACGATGGTGTACAGAAGGTAACGACTAAAGACAAATAAAGGGATTTGGAGAGATGGCAAAAAAATATACGGTTACAGTCATGAATTGGATTATGGAAGAGGCATTACTATGAATACCAGGATACCCCTACGAAACATTTTCATGTTTCAGTGCATTGTTAATGGAAAACTGTTTTCCCGATTAGATACTTACTCCAGGGTATATATTTACCAGGTTTCATTCTCACATCTGTATGATTTTACAGATGATGAGTGGGAGGAAGTTATTGGGAATTAGGTGATCATCCTCATTATATCTCAATTCGTTGTAATTGGTGATATTTGAGGAAGTCGCCTGGGTTATTGTTGGCAGGCATGTATTTGGTTTTGAGTATCCATTGTTGTGCCCCAATTTCAAAATGATATATCTGTACGTTTATTTTAATAAAGTGAGATATAACTTTTTGATATTATGTCGATGACATTTACCTATATCAGTTGGCGATTGGGTAAGGAGAATTGAACAACGGAGTAGTTCTTAACCATAAGTACAGTTTTCAACCTACGAAGCACAGGTTTTGAGTTATTCAAACTCAACGGACTTATACAGAGTATTGTATGTTGTCCAGTGTCCATCTGGAAAAAGGGGTAGGTCCTCGTACTATGTTTTGTTTACTTACGACTTCTCTAGTTTTTAGACAAGTGTTTCGTAGAAATACAAGGTCTAAGTTTTGAGAAGTTGTGGGTATAAGAATAAAGTAGAGAACCAGATGTCGCAAGTATCGGGATTCTTCAAAGAGATCGAAGATGTAGATTCTTGTGATTGGTATTCAGATGATAGTAATGGTTTTGAGAAACTTGTTTCTCTTTCAGGTTACTCATAATTGGATGGATTCCTAAGTTGAGTAATCCTGATTAGCCTCTCTCCATTAAAGTTGATATGCACTGGAGACAGCTGCATGATTAGAATCTTGTTCCAATTAAATAAGTGCCAAAGTTTCTATATTGGATATAGAATGGTTCATATCCTAACGATGTTAAGGTACGGGGAGTTGTCCGGCTTATGCTTAAAACCAGACTCTGGATAACTCAGGGCACGTTTCTGTAATGGTTGTTTGTGGGTTGGCCCAGGCTATGACGAGGGTTGACTTTCTACCATCTGGAAGATCAATAGTGATTTTGTTCTTAACTCGCCACAGTTTTAGTAAAATGGATTTTTTCTGAAAACAGTAGTGGGAGTATGGTAGAACTGGAAGTGATTCCAGAACCGCAAACGATTACGGAAAATTTAATAGGACCTAAAGATTCAATCAGGTTTGACATTCCAATAGCCACTCCGCAGATATGGTGGGTAACCTCAGACACCCGAGAGGTACTCCGGTAGCCTTAAGGACGGTGACAGGGAGGTTCTTATCTACCTAGACTTGACACTACTGTTGTTCTAGGCTATGAGACCCGGCAGGAGGATAAGTATAGCGTCGTTCTAAACTAGCTTTAGAAGTGCATGTATATATTATTCTGCCAGAGGGTTGTTATGGTCAGTGGGAGCAGCAGAAGCATATTGGGCAAGTAGCTTATGTCTATTTATAGACTTGAGCAGTTATAGCGGAGAAAGTTCATCTAATTTTGATGTGACGGTCATGGGTTTGACTTCAACAGAATAGGGGATGGATCTGTTAAGGAGGTAGTAGGGTGTGATGTCCCAGTATTATGGATGTCATACACAGAGTAGGAAGTAAAATTCCTATACTACGATCGGTTGTACTGTGGTCGTCACACAGTTGTTTCTCCAGACAGGATATGGATATAATATCAGACATTCTGGTTTCTAGATCTATGGTTTTAGATCTAGATTTGGGTAGTTTCCCAATGTAGGTTCTTTGAAAGTATTCTAATAGTTTTTAGAATAGATGACTCCTGGCATGGTGGTGTACCTGCAGGTGATGGAGTCACCCTCTCTAAAGGTGTCTTATAGACTAAAGGGGAGAGGGCTGTGCATGATTGGCAGATCACTTGCTTAGGAAATTGAGTCAATCGTGAGATGTCAAGTACCACACCAGATGTTGTTTTTGCACTAGATGCAATAATTTTGTATTAATCCAATCCTGGAGAAACATAAGGAAGCAGTTTTAGAACATAAGTTAATGTTCTACGGATTTTATGACGGCAGCCTCCTTCCGAGACGGTTATCATTCCATGCTTCAAAGGTGACATGGATGACAGAGAGATTGTTAGAGTTATAGTTTTCCCTCTGACGAAGGGGGCAGTATTATGGACAGGTGGTCCAAGAGGATACTGTGGGAGGCATGGTGCTGGATACTGATTATGTTCAGTTATCGATACAGTCTAAGAAGTTTGGATTTGGAGTTCATTTATGAACTAGGTCCCATCAGATATCTAAACATATTCTAAGACAGGTATTACTCAATTCGGGAGATGGCTTTCTCCGCGAACTTGAGATTAAGAGAGACATAGAAAGAAACATCAGGGTTGATCCACTCACTGAGGCTATTTCTCGAACACAAGAGTTTTACAAACGGGCTTTGTGAAACTGATTAGTAGAGGAGTTGGATGTTCGGTATCACACGGGCTGTGAGTATGCGACATCATAACAATTAGCCTTAAGTGCAAGTGGGAGATTGTTGGATATAGTGCCCTCAAAGTCAATTATTGGACCGCAGGCACGTGATTGCAATGATTGAGGAGGACCTATGCCGGTAGGACAGTCTTACTCGAGATGATAGTATGCTATCTGGTTTGCCTTTATCAGTCATGTACATGTTCAGGTGACTGATTATATGTTACACGTTGATAGAGCCCTTAGGATCTTGCTTGACTACCAACAGTATGAGGGCGATCATATACGTGAGAGTTGGGTAGTCCATAAGCACATCCTTAATAGTGGTCCCTAGTCGTGGGAGTTTCGAGACAGGGCATCGATAATCCGGAGTAGACTAGTGTATACAGTCGAGACCCCGACGAGGGGCGGTGGCCGGTCTCACAAGCCACTGGTGTCAGTTGGATCACCTAAGATGTATACAGGTGCTCATTGGGTTATGAGTACACCGGACAGGACTCGCCGAGAACCTGCTAGTTGGTATTATACATATCGTCAGATAGCAGTTCTCTGGTGACATGTGTACAGGTTAGTTCAACGACCTGAGGTCGTCATTTGTCTCGTGTGAGTTCCCACTGTGCTTTGATTTGTACCCTACCACGGCTCAAAGGAGTCATGCAAACAGGTAGTTTTTGGATACAGTCCCGAGCCACATGGAGGCACGTGAGCGGATCGGCAGGGGATTCGTCTCTCCCGGTATTGGGGATGGAGATCGCGCTGTGTCTAGGAAAGCCATTACACCAAGTCTAAGATGGAGGTGTAGAGGTCAAAAGGATTGGTGATGGTTTCACTCGAAATGGACCCTTCACAATCAGGTAAATCAAACACTACAAAGTCGCACAACTCATTAAACGTTCTATCTTCAACTGGTGAATCATTTGGGACACTTGATAGAAACTCAAAACCGGACTTGTAGGATTCAATTAGGGATGGGTAGGTTTGATTTGGAAGGGTGCACAGCTCACTCTCTCCACTCAAATTCTCAATCTTTCCAACCTCCTCATCATACATTGGAAAATTTGGAGCTAGTTGGAAACTAGCTACCGGGTCACTAGGTTGTATAAGGACGGCCATGGACACATTCAAATCCATCATCTGTTGGCATGTAGCTACCCTAAAGTCTTCCAACGACTGTTTCAGACTAGACATGGGTTGTGAAGGAGTTTCAGTAAAATATTCAAAGTTGTTTGGATACTGGAAACTCCCAAATGGCTGTGTAGAAGCAATGTCTAGGGAAGGTGCAAAAGTCATGTAGGACTGGTAGAAATTGAATGGTTGGATAGCAGTAGGATCAACATTTGGATAAGAAGGTGAATGGAATTGTTGATCCAAAGAATTCGCAGTGGTGAAAGGAGTGAAAGATCGGTTACGAGATTGTTCAATACGTTCAGCAAGAGACATAGGTTTTGGGGTTACAACTGGACTCTCAAAAGGGGTATCAATATGAGAAGTGGTAAATGTTTGAAACGGTTGATATGAAGTAGATTGCTGAGTCTAATTGTTTGTCCTAGACGCGTCTAATCGATCTTTCAAAGAGATTTTTGGCATGGAGGGATCGTTCGAAGTTCATCCAAAGCAAGAACTGTATGAAGTTATGTCTGGTTGTTGGTATCAAAGTTCGGCAAGAGATTTGTGAGGTGGGGTACTCATGTTTGGAAGAGTGAAAAGGTAGGAAGGGAGGGAAGTGGTATATTTTTTTTAAATTTTTTTTACAAAAAAAAAATTGTTTGCTATTAGAGTTTTAAAAATTGTTTGTTTGAAATAATACGGAATTATGGGACTAAACTTTTTACAATGACAATCACAATATGCACAAACACACCTAGAGCTAGGGTCTTCAAAGTCCACTAAACTGCTCCTAACTGTTCTAAAGTGACAAGTTGTGAGATAACCCTCAAATCGTCTCTTCACTGCCAATTGTGGTCAGGTAGGTACAAATGAAGAAAGGAGGGTTCCGCTCATGAATCACCGTGAGACGGGCCTTTTAAAATTACCTTTCTCGCTTGTCTAGTCTAGACACCACAAAATCAAGTTTAGATAAACGATTGAATGCCCACAACCTTTCTCTGTCCTATTGAGCACGACAGTCCTTAGTTGGCTAAGTCTAGATATTTTTTAATTAAGTTTAAGGGTGATGCGTATGCTTTTAGTGATTTTTGGGGTCTTAGGAAGGGTGATGAAATCCCCACCCAATCTTAATTGGTGTTATAGCCCCTTAAAATCCGTATTATTTATGCAAAATAGTAACAAACAAAAATCTTAAAATACTTTCTAAATTTTATTTTGTGGCTGCGCAAAGAATCCTACATAAAAACAGTTTATTGGAGAGGGGAAGAGAATTTGAGCAAAGAATGCTGCAGAAAAATATGGTTCAGTGGAGTTCAGAGGAGGGGAGAAGAGAAATGAGATACTTACAGAGAATATTGGGCCGCTGACGTCACCCTTTGACCGCGGTTCCGCGGTCAAACTTGCGCTTATGCCGCTGTTCCGCGGCAGTTCAGAAGGTTGACTACTTCAACTTCGTTCCCTGTGCTGCGTTTGTTCTCCTCTTCCTGTTTAGAGCCCATGAATCTTGATTTGGTCACTGAGTTTGCTCCAGAACTGAACTATATCTTCTTCCTATCCTGCACACTTGCACAAAAACTAATCAAAGATTACAAGATGATTTGTTTTTGTTTTTATATTTTTCAATTTTTATATTTTTTAATTTTTTTAATTAACCCGAAATTTCACAAAGAAATAAACTATCATCTCCCCGGCAACGGCGCCATTTGATTGTTAAGTTTATCTATGCGTATTCTTAATTTTTAATTACCGCAATCAAGACGGGTTCGCATGGTAGCTAGCCGGTTGAGTATGGGTCAATCCACAGGGAGATGAAATCTTTTTCTTTATATTTTAACGAGTTAAATCCAAAAGATTTTGAGTTTTGTTTTAAGATCTACTAATGAGATAAAAGATGATAAAGAACTTGCTAGGGTTAGGATTATGTTAGTTCGGGTTAGGAATTTCTCACTTCCTTCAAAGCCCTTCTTGATATCGGTGTTAAGGTAATAGGGAACAACAGGAATTAGCACGACTAGGAAGGAACTTACAAGTATAAGCTAGGCTTTCCATAGTTAGTTTCTTACTTTTATCCTTGTCCGTCCGTTCTTGGCTCTTAGCCCCAACCTCCGGTTAATTCAACCACAACCGGTCTAACTAGGGAATCACCGCTATCATGTAGGATAGGGTGCCGTAGTGAGCGGATTGTGGTTCAATTAACGGGAGTCCGAATTAAGATGTTGGGCAAAGAAAAGAGTGAGAGAGATTTCCTTCTCTCAAACTTTCCTTCTCCTGCCCTAACAAGTAAGAGATTACTCACCCATTAAAAGGAATAAAACAAAAAAGAAGGTAGAAAAAAATGAGGTTAAGAAGAAATTACAACTAGCTATTTGAGACCTCACCTTGGCAAGGATCTTACTCAAGCATCATCGTTGTTTAAAGATAAAGAAAAATAGAAGAAGAAAAACAATAAAGAAAGCAAAAATAACAACAGCTAAATTAGCGAATAAAAATTACGATTAATAAAAAAGACAAGCAAGGAAAATAAAAGAACTCCCTTTTTTTATTAATCAATGCTCATAAACTCACTTACAATTTTTCATAGAGAAAGATAAACTACGGAATTAAATCCTAAAATCTAAACTAAAGAAAAGCACCTAAGAAAGGCACCGTAAGAAAGGCACACTCTATTTTGTCTTTAAGCTCTGCTATTTATAGGCATACATTCTGAAACCCTAGGTACACATTCTGAGCTAAACACGATATTACAAAACTACCCCAAGAGAGCCGAGTCAACGCTGCTTCAACTGCCACCGACACTGTTCAGACGCGGCCGCGGAACCACAGCAGAAGTGCCTATTTAGCCGCGGTTCCGCGACCATTTGGTAGAATTGGGGGACCATCTTTTCAGGACTTCTCCATGTTGTTGTTCTTTTATGTTTTATACACTTGGTTTCTCAGAATCTCTTCAGTTTTCTTCAAAATTTTCAAAAGTGGACTTTTGTTTATTGAGCTCCGCGTTGTAGTCTTGGATCTTGTGCTGCCCTTGTGCTTTGTGCAGTGAAGTGACCAATGATTTGCCATTTTGTCCCTTGAAATAGTAAGCGGCATTTGTACAGATAGTGCACGGAGATCGGTATTCATCTGTTGTTGGTCGTAGTCCAGCATTTGTTGCGACTTTTCATGAATTTCACTGTAAAGAGCTGAGAACCTGTAAGCTGCAATTATTCAGCAAACATGGATTAAAAGTACTTACCTATATGCAATGTGATTAAGAATGGGCGGTATAAAAATGCAAAATTCTGATATGAACACTAGTATACTGTGCTGTATCGATGCCCGTTCTTGATACTCCTACGACTAGGAACATTTGAAGGATGTACTTGCCGACTACCTCTGCCCCACTAGTATGATCTGCATCATAATCCTGATAGTCAAGTACTCATCCTATGGGCTTTATCAACATGTAATAGAGAGACAATAAGTGTACATGTTAAGATAAAGTGCAACCAGATAGCATACTATCATGTCGAGCAAGAATGTCCTCCCTATATATGTCCAAGCATCTACTACAATATACATTACATGTACAGTAATGGCCTCTAGGGCATACATATAATTAACAATCTCCCACTTGCACTAAGGCCATTTGTTGCAGTATCTCATACTCAATGTCCTATAGAAGTCTCTCTAGAGTAAGGCCTTTATGAGTGGATACGCTGTGTTATCCTTCGTTTCTACTCTCCCGACCTCGATCCCTTGGAGATCAGCCATCTCCCTGATCAGGTGATACTTGCCTCAGAATATGTCTGGATCGCTGATGGGACCGGTGTTCCTAGGCCTAAGCCACAACTCCATTGTTGTCATAATAACAGTTATTGGACGCTCAATGGTAGGAACCATGTTCATCTCATGAACAAGAAATGCCCAGACAGCCACTTTTGCAGCATCGTTGGTAGCGATTTATCCAGCCTTTATCGTCTAGTATGCCACGGTATCTAGCTTGTAACTCTTCAAACATATCGTCCCTCCACTGAGGGTAAAGAAAAAGCCTGTGACTGACTTCCAGTCGACCTTATCACTCTGGAAGCTCAAACCAAGAACATTCTTTTAGTGCTTCTCAAGTACTTAAGAATGTCCTCCACAGCTGTCCAGTGATTCTCCTAAGATCCGATTGATTCCTGATCACTACACCTAGTGAGTCATCTACATCTGGTCTGGTACATAAAATCGCACACATGATAAAGCCTACTGCCGAAGCATAGGGTATCCCTTGCATACGAGCTCTTTCCAAATCAGTCTTGGAAGACATCTTTTTGGAGAGAGTGATTCCTGAGGTAGTGGGCGAACCACCACGCTTAGAATTCTCCATACTAAACCCCTTTAGTATGGTGTTAATGTACCTGGATTTGGGACACTCCCAACATCCATATAGATCTATCACCATAGATCATAAACTACAAGATGTAGTAGGTATCATCCAGATCTTCCATGGAGAATCCTCGTTATAAGAGGAGCTTAACCGAGTGTAGCATAAGAAACCATTTCCTATCAAGAGTATGTCATCTATGTACAATACATGGAAGACAACCTTACTATCTACAACCTTCTTGTATATACAAGGTTCATCTACCTTTTTGATGAAGTCGAATTCTTTGATTGCCACATCAAAACAGATGTTCCTACTCTGCGATGCGCGCATTGATCCTGATGGACTTAAGCCTAGCTTTGAAAGTCTCAGCTTTTCCACCTACACCAAGAATATTCTCAAGATCCATTTGCTCCCAATGGGTTTACCCCTTCAGGTGCAACATTCAAAGTCATACTTTGTTGGTGTACATGGATTCCATCTTTGATCGCATAGCATCCAGCCATTTCACAGAGTCCCCACTCGTGATGGCCTGCCTGAACCTGGTTGGGCCATCATCTACCATGATGCAATCCTCGCTCCCACTGTCACCGAGAAGTCTGTAGTATCTCTCAAGTGGATGAAGAACCCTACCAGATTCGCGGAGAGGTTGAGGTTCGTTGGAGTCTATTGAATCTTTTGGTTTCACCAAATCATCAGCTGTTAGTTTGTCTAGCTGGAACTCTTTCTAGTTCTACCTTATGACCACAAATTTCTTCATAAGAAATTCCTTTTCTAAAATGTGGCATGCTGAGAAAGAGAACACATTTTGCTCCTCAGTGTGGTAGAAGATATTCCCTTGCGAGTGTTTAGGATATCCTACAAACTTACAGAAGCGACCTTGCCTCGAGCTTGTCCGGATTTTTGCTTTCCAACATAGGCCGGACAACCCCATATCATAACTCGTTTAAGACATGGTCTCCTCCCATTCCATATCTCATATGGTGTGGTAGGCACTGATTTGGACGGAACCCCATTCAATAGGTATGCAGCTTCTCAAGTGTATAACTCCAAAAGGAAATAGGTAACTCAGCAGTACTCATCATAGAGCTCACCATATCTCATAGGGCGCGGTACCTCCGCCCCGATACACCGTCGTGCTGTGGTGTATACGAAGGAGAAAGCTAAGAGAGAATCTCATTCTCCTTTTAGAATCTCAAGGAACTCCATGCGCAAGTATTCGCTTCCTCGATCACATCGAAGGACTTAATATTTTTACCCGTCTAGTTCTCAACTTCAAGCTTATATTCCTTGAATTTCTCAAAAGTTTCAGACTCGTGTTTCAATAGGAACACATATCAGAACCTTGAGAGATGGTCGATGAATGTAATAAAGTACAAAGAACCAATCCTGGCATTTGTAGACATAGGACCGTATACATCATCATGTATCTGTCCCAAGAGTTCAATAACTCTTTCTCTGTTTCCAGTAAACGGAGTATTGGTCATTTTACCTTTGAGACAAGACTGGCAAGTAGCATAAGATGAAAAATTTGAACAGATTCTCATATTCATCCTTGTGTAACTTAGCTGGTCATGTCGCATTGATATGAACTAGTCTACAATGCCACAAGAATGATTCGTTCATTTCTGAACTACTCCTCTTGTGTGTTCTAGATATTTTGAACCGTGGTTTGATTTAGAACATATATGCTATTATATAACGTGCCTGATCGAATCAACTCTTGATTTAGGAAAATGTTCACAACATTATCCTCCAATACAGAATTATATCCATCTTTAACTTAATAAAGAAACTGATGTAATGTTGTATATCAGGTTCGGTATCTAATAACATTTGTTCAGAATCAATGTATTAATACAAAGTGATATTTTCCAACTGATTTGGCTGCAACACTTGCATCATTCTCTACACTTAGAGACATATCATCCATTACCAGTTCTTTACCTATCTGTAGCCCATGTAACATATTACATATGTGGGATCCTGATCCGGTATCACATACCCATGATGTAGAGGATACTGAAAAACAGATCTCGGTAATGAACACACATGAAGAAGATGTATCAACATGCACTTTCTTCAATTGGGTGGCATGGGAATCCGGATATTCCTATATATCCTGCTCGGACTTATAACAATTATAAGATAGAGCAGAATCAACGTTCCCTAGCTCGGTATAATAAGTAGGTTCGATCAATGCATCCATATTATTATTTTGATTAAGGCGTGACATGGTCGCTACCAGGAGAGAGAGAGAGAAGAAAACACCCTGCGTGCGCTCTTGCAAGATAAGATTGGTTATTATTTTATCTAATGAGGATGGCTCTCACTGTTTTTATCAAATCTTCCTTCAAACCCTAAAAGGTAAGACTAGCCGGGATTAATTACACCCTACAAGTTCGCTAATCTTTCGGCCAGGCCAGTGTCGGTACTTTGAGGAAGGTTCCCCGTGATTTCGCATGGACCAAATTAAAATAAACCTCATTTTCCCAGGGGCGTAATCCCGTTAACACTTTTCTAGACACCTGCTTAATCGGCTAATTGTAATGTGCAAAACTCTCCCAAGAGTAACTCTTACTCGTAGTGGGTATCGGGATCCAACTATCTCATAGAAGGTATGCAATCTCATTGTAAATTTCAACACTTGAAATTCCCGATAATATTTTACCCCTAACGTCCTATGACCTTGACGGAGGTCAACAAACCATAGGCTGCTAGTCAAGTTCAACCCGTCATTTCCTGATTGAATTAAACCCACCCGCACGACCCTTGACGGAGGTGAACAAAGCCGTACGACTACCCTAATCCAATCGCATCGTATGCTGCAGATAAGCACTAATCAGCTACCGCACACTACGCCTTGACGGAGGTAAACAAACGCAACACGAATACTAAATACTACTTATCTGAAATTACGGAGGGCTACGACAGGTTTTTAAGAAACCCCTTTGCGTAATGAACTTGATATCGTTGTATAATCGAGTGATTTTGGAAAGGAGTGTTTTCGAGGCTTTTAGTAGTTTTGCTAAAGAGGTCACTCCCGGTGAAGGGATCTCGTCTCTTTCCTTATCGAATAAGGTGCAGGATATTTCACAAATACCAATATGCAAAGAAAAAACTATAGAAGCAATCAAAAGACAAACCGTGTGGGTTGTAGCATCTGCCAGTTTTGCTAGAGAGGTCACTCCCGGTGAAGGGATCTCGGCTCTTTCCTTATTGAATAAGGTGCTGGATATTCTACAAGGAATACCGCTATGCAAAGCAAGAATTAGAGCAACCAGTTTTTAATACAAGATTCTGCAACATCTTTAGGTTTCTTTTATTTCATTAATCTCATTAATGAAGTCCCATCAAATTATGCTTCCCAAGCATCAAAAAAGAAACGAAAGTATCAATATTTACTATATATCATCATATATATAATATAAGCATTCGTCTCAACATATAAAATGATCACATCACAGAATATCAGCAGCAGAAGAATCACATATGAAATATTCGATATACTAGGAATTCCGTGTTTTAAATTAAGCCAGTATAAAACACGGATTCCACGGTCGCGATGAATAGCCAAACCCACATCCCTAGACCCCTATAAGAGCGGCAAGCAACCCTACCAATTCTAGAGTTAGGAGACCTGGTCTCGACTCCTCGAGATGGTCTCCTACTGGGCCCTAGAACCCGGTTACTTGTGCTCCTCTCCTTGTGTCTATCCTAATGCGAAAAAGTAAATAATATACATCAATGGTGACATCATCCTCAACCCGGAAGTGCTCCAATAAAAGAATATTACATACAAGCTTTTACATGAATGAAAATGAAAAACTCTCATCTCACATAAAAACCCCTGGCTATTAAGAACACGACGATCCAATATAACATATCACAGCAACACATAACATCACATGTCATCAACGTAAGTAAATATGCATATCCCAATTGTCGTCGACGTATAGCAACGAAACCGGCGATACACCACATATTACACTTACGGTCGCAGAAAAGAAAATGAAAATCTACAACAATTGGAATCCGCAACCACCTTAGACATCATAAACCCAATGTATCACATACTTTGGATTTCATGCCCAATTAAATGAATCCTCAGACATCACATGCCTAACAATTATAAACCCCGCATTTTAGTCTCGATATTGAAAACACTTTCCAATAACCTGTCAGGTAATTCAACAAGATTCCTGATAACCTGATCGAATACTCGTCGGAAACTTTAGTAGACGGCCGCACCCCCGATGCCGTCGACGAAGTGTACTAAGGCGGAACACCGCTGCCGCGAGCACTCGAACAGATGCTTTTGGTGACGGGGTTCTCCTACAGTCACTTGGTCGGGGCTATGGGGCATGGCTATCTAGTGAGGTTACCCGGCGAGTATCCGCATACACTACGTAATTGCGACGGACTTTTGATCAACATCAAAATCCCGTGGCAACCGATCAGATAAGACTAACTTGTTAGATTTATAAAATTCAAACCCGGAACCCAGTTACTTGTGCTCCCTGCCTTAGGTCTATCCTAATGCGGAAAAGTAAATAATATACATCAATGGTGACATCATCCTCAACCCGGAAGTGCCCCAATAAAAGAATATTACATACATGCTTTTACATGAATGAAAATGAAAAACACTTATCTCACATAAAAAAACCCGGCTATTCAAAACACGACGATCCAATATAACATATCACACCAACACATAACATCACATGTCATCAACATAAGTAAATATGCGTATCCCAATTGTCGTTGACGTATAGCAACGAAACCGGCGATACACCACTTATTACACTTACGGTCGCAGAAAAGAAACTGAAAAACTACAACAATTGGAATCTGCAACCACCTTAGACATCATAAACCCAATGTATCACATACTTTGGATTTCATGCCCAACCAAATGAATTACTTATACATCACATGCCTAACAATTATAAACCCCGCATTTTAGTCTCGATATTGAAAACACTTTCCAATAACCTGCCGGGTAATTCAACAAGATTCGAGATAACCTGATCGAATGCCCGTCGGAAACTTTATTATACGGCCGCACCCCCGATGCCGTCGACGAAGTGCACTAAGACGGAACACCGCGGCTGCGAGCACCCGAACGGATGCATTTAGCGACGGGGTTCTTCTACAGTCACTTGGTCGGGGATATAGGGCATAGCTATCTAGTAAGGTTACCTGGCGAGTATCCACGTACACTACGTAATTGCGACGGACTTTTGATCATCATCAAAATTTCGTGCCAACCAATCAAATGAGACTAAACTGCTAGATTTATAAAATTCAAACCAGTTATCACATAACTAATTTTGTGGATTCCAAATATTGTATCACAATCACAGATAGCTAGACGATGTTAAACTTTTCGATCGAATAAACAAACATCCAAACTTTCCCAAAGAGCTCAACACTTGAGCGTAGTTCAAAAAGTAACCAGAACATGCCACAACTCCTATGAACCAACCGTAGAAGGGCCGACCCATACCTCACTCATGTCGCCGCAGAACAGCCGCAAACCCTAGGGTATGACCGCAGTTCCGCGATCCAAAAAGTCAAGTTTGGGTATCGTTCTTCTAGAGGGTCCACAGAAACGCTTGCATGATTTTCTGAAGATTTTAAACCTTGAAAAAATCCAACTCTTGGAAAATTTCCAGCGAGGAAAAATATGAATTATTGATATCCGTTCGAAATTTTTAACGTCGTCTAAATAATTAGAATAGATGTTAGAATTACGATTACGAAACACTCCGAATTTCTTTTGTAGAAAGTTAACATCACATGCAAATTTAGCAAATACTAGCAACACCTGAAACACCAAAACCCAGAGACTGGAACACCATGAAAATTTGAACCCTGAACACCATCAAAAAACCGAGGTGGCCGGTTTTAGAGGTGATGTGGCCGGCCACTTTGAGGCCAAATTGCTTCAAATTTTCACAGTGTACATGTTATATCTCATACAACATTCTGCAGTTGCTAAAAAAAATTTTGACACCTTTAAAAATTCCATAGAAACTAGATTTTATATCGGGTGTTCCGGAGTTGTTTTGGTTTCATAATTCTAACAAACATCGTTTAAATCTCTAGCATGGCTCTGATACCACTGCAGGATTCCGTAGCACGGCAGCAAGGTTTCGGGAGGTATTGTTCATGCCGTTTTCAAAAAATTTTCGTTATAAACAACCCTAACCAAACAATACAACATGTAAACAACTTTTCAAACAAGTGAATGAGGAAGACAACCATTGTAGACCGGTCCTTCACTTCTAAAGCTCCGTGTAGTAGTCCCTTCACTCCAAGTAGTGAACACCCGAACTCTAGTAAGGGTTCACATGAAGAAATGAACAAGCCTGCTCGATGTCTTCGAGGCCGAAGATAATCTACGTCGAGGAGACTCAAGCTCATGCTACCTCTTCACTAATATGTGAATTATTGAAGCAAACATCCTAAACTAAATGGCTAATAGTATAGAATGATGAAGTAGGAATTTGTCTCTCTTTAAATTTCTTTTTCTTACAATATTTCATCACTTAGAAAAAAGCTAGCAAGCTTTTTCTCATGAGGAAGAAGATGAAGTGAATGTTAGTTATATGTATACCCTAGAGGCCATTATTGTACATGATATGTATATTAAAATGGATGCTTAGACATATATAGGGAGGACTTTCTTGCTCGACATGATAGTATGCTATCTAGTTGCTCTTTGTCTTAACATGTTGACTTGTATAAGTGATGTCGTCTTGCGCTCACATGTTGACAAAGCCCTTAGGATGTGTACTTGACTATCAGGACTATGATGGAGATCATACTAGTGGGGCCAAGGGTAGTCTACAAGTACACCCTATAATTGTTAACTTTAATATATATTATATTAATATAATTATTATATAATATAATATTAAATTATATATTTATAATAATTTATTAATATATATATATAAATAATTTTTATAATTATATTATAATATAATAATATAATAATTAATTATTTATTATAATATATTATAAATAATTTATATTTAAATAATATATAATATTATAATAAAATTAAATATAATTATATATTATAATAATTTTATTAAATATATTAATTAATAATATATATATTATTTATATTTTTAATTTTATATAATAAATATTTATAAATATAATATATTAATATAATTGTTCTGCAAAAAGGTGGTTTTTGGGTACAGTCCCGAGTCATATGGAGGCAATGAGTGATAGGAGGGGATTCGTCTCTCCCGGTATTGAGAGTTGATGTTGCGCTATGCTCGATTAGCCATAACAGGAAATCCCTGGCCAGGGTTGCTGAGATTTACTGGTAAGTGTTATCAGTAGTTTCTTGAACCGTTATGGACTTTGCATCGGCATGACTTATCGGGCTAATTGGGTCTGACGATTACCACCCCAGACTGCGATATGCGACATATCTGACGAAGAGACCGGACTGTACGGTAGTGTTACTGATTGGATTCGCAGGAGTATGAGCAGGCTTGCTTGTTGATCATATGATCGCTCAATACCCGGGTGGCCATTACATTTAGCAGACCGCTTGCAGCTTGTGGGTGTTTGATATGATCATCACCTACTGCCGGCGTATTGACGAGTCTTTAGAATCCTGCACAGAGGTTTCCTGGTTCATGCGAAACGAAGTAGGAGCACATATGTGATATTTGCGGGAACGAGATTAATGCGCGTATGTGATACCGCATTCTATTCTCGTGATATGTGATATCGGTCGGTTATATGTGATATAGCCGAGTTATCGGATCAAATGTTGATTCGATAAGTTGTTACATTATGATATTAGTCGGTTGTATGTGATATAGCCGGATTATTAAATCAAGTGTTGATTTGATAATTTAATGTATAATTATATATGTGATATATTAATTTACATTAACTAATATTAGCTCACTTAACATTTCTTTTTCTCACTAGTGTACACTTGGTATATATGCGATATATATTAATGTACATTTTAACATGTCATGCTTGATTCCATATGTGACATGGGTGTATGAGACTTACACAATGCTAATAATAATGGAATGGTTTTATTTATTTAAAGTTAATCAAAATTAATGGTAATTAGTCACATGGTTCAAGCTTGTAGAAGCTTGTGGAACCATTGACCAAGTCCACTCATTTTATTTTACTTGAAGATATTTATTAACCCAACCATTATTGTTAACCCATGGTTTATTCTCTACAAGGGTTACTGTATGACACTAACTCATCCATGGTTGCTATTCTCACCTCATGAGTTCATTCTCATTCTTCACTGAGCTTCTTCTTCCTCATGAGAAAGTTCACTAGTTTTTCTCAAGGTAAGAAAATATTGTGAGAAAAAGAAAACTAAATAGAGCATATTTCCTACTTCATCATCCTCTACTATTAGCCATTTAGTTTAGAGTGTTTGCTTCACTAATTCACATATTAGTGAAGAGGTAGCATGAGCTTGAGTCACCTCGACGTAGATCATTGTTCATACCATAATATTGTATTATTATATTCTCCAGTCCTAGTTATTTTACAAATAAACAGGTGCTTTTGACCCATGTCTGCTACATAATTGCAGGTTACAGGTTCTCGGAATAAAAATAGTGAAATGATGAAAATACGATGCAAAAGTGAGACTTCGACCAACAAACAGAGGATCTTGATCATGCCTACAATTTGAAGACTAAACGAAGGACAACAAACAATTGCACAAAGAACAAAGGCAGTGCAAGGTTCAAGAGTTTGTCACGAAGCAAGCGGTAAAAGCCCACGACTTTATTCACTGTGGAGATCTGGAAGAGAACCAAAAGCCTATCTGAGAAAACACCTGAAGAAAAACCAAGTAAAATGAAACCAGAACCAAGCCCAGAAGATACAGCCCACAAGCCTCTAACTTGGCCGCGGAACCGCGGCCAAACCTGGCCTTTGGCCGCGGATCCGCGGCCATTAAGAGCCCGTGTCGGTGGATTTTCTTGAGGCGGCTGTGGAGCGTTGACTATGTCTTTTTCTTAGAGGTATTTTTGTAAAAACAGATATGTGAGTCAATTGTAACCCTAGGGTTTCTATGATCTATAAATAGAAGCCCTAATACCTCTTTTGAGGTATGCCTCCTTTCATTAATAAAATTCAGATTTCTTTTGGAGAGCATCGATGCCTCTTTTCATTTCATCTATTCAGATCTGACAAGTCTTGTGTAAATGTTTGGAGAGAGTCATCTGTAAAGTAAGTAGTTTTATTTAAATTGCCCTAGTATAGATTTAATTCCTTGCCCTAGTTAGATAGATAGAATGTTCTTCAATTCCCTAATGAGCGAGTAGTCTCCTCGCTTGTTAGGGTTAGCTTTGGGGAAGGCTTTTGAGAGATGAGATCTCTCATCCCTTTCTTGCCCATCACATATAATCAATATGACTCCATGCATACATGCATACACCGCTCCCTACGGCACCCTATCCCACGAGGTAGCAGTGATACCGTAGTATAATGGCCCGGTTGAGCGTGTTTTCCATAGAGGTTAGGGTAAGGATTGATAAAGGAAGGACAAGAACCTAGAGGAAGAAACATCTTCCCGAATGGTTCTAATCCCCTTTATTAATAATTACCATAACACCTCATAGATCTTAATTTGGGTATAGAAAGCGGTGAGATTTATTTACATTTCCAAACCTACCCTAAACCTAACCATAGAAAGTTTTAGATCTAAATAGATTTAGTCTTTAGATTTAATCAATAAGATCCGACACCCATCAGAATTAACTCGTAAGATCGATTAGGAAATTCACAACATCCCTGTAGACCGACCCGTACTCACCGGCTAGCTACCAAGCGACGCCATTCTTGATTGCAGTTTAGAAATATTTATAACATACTAATCAATCATCTTCGGCCTCGAAGACTTCATGCAAGCTTGTTCATTTCTCCAAGGGAACCTATACTAGAGTTCGGAAGATCACTACTCGCAGCGAAGGGACTACTACACGGAGCTTTAGAAGTGAAGGACCGGTCTATAAAGATTGTATTCCTCATTCACTTTAGATGTAAAATTGTTTGCATTGCTAGTTCGTCTAAATTTCTAGTTAAGATTCTAGTTTAGGGTTCTTTAATATGGCAAAAATTTGAAAACGGCATGGACGATGCCTCCCGAAACCTTGTTGCCGTGCTACGGAACCCTACAGTGCTATCAGAGCCAAGCTAGGGATTTAAACGATCTTTGTTAGATTACGAAACCGAAACTGCTCCAAAACTTGAAACACTAAATCTGGTTTCTGTAGATTTTTTAAAGATGTCAAAAATTTTTAGCAACTGCAGAATGTTGTATGTGATATAACATAAACACTGTGAAAATTTGAAGCAAATTGGCTGCCACATCACTTCTAAAACCGAGCTCCTTGGCCCACTTGGGGAATTTTGACTTCAAATTTTCATGGTGTTCCAGTCTCTGGGTTTTGGTGTTTCAGGTGTTGCTAGTTTTTGCTAAGTTTGCATGTGATGTTAACTTTCTGCAAAGGCAACTCGGAGTTTTTCGTAGTCGTAATTCTAACATGTATTCGACTTATTTAGACGACGTTAAAAAGTTCGAACGGATATCAATAACCCATATTTTCCTTCGCTGGAAATTTTCTAAGAGTTTGATTTTTTCCGTGTTTAAAATCTTCAGAAAATCATGCAAGCGATTCTGTGGACCCTCTAGAAGAACGATACACAAACTCGACTTTTTGGATCGTAGAACCGTAGTAATACCCTGCGGAAGTTCCTTGGCGACATGAGTGAGGCATGGATCGGCCCTTCAACGGATGGTTCATAGGAGCCGTGGCATGTTCTGGGTACTTTTTGAACTCCGCTCAAGTGTTGAGCTCTTTGGGAAAGTTTAGGTGTTTGTTTATTCGATCGAAAAGTTTAACATCGTCTAGCTATTTGTGATTGTGATACAATATTTGGAATCCACAAAATTAGTTATGTGATAACTAGTTTGAATTTTATAAATCTAGCAAGTTAGTCTTGTTTGATCGGTTGCCACGGGATTTTGATGTTGATCAAAAGTCCATCGCAATTACGTAGTGTATGCGGATACTCGCCGGATAACCTCACTAGATAGCCATGCCCCATAGCCCCGACCAAGTGACTATAGGAGAATCCCGTCGCCAAAAGCATCCGTTCGGGTGCTCGCGGCAGCGGTGTTCCACCTTAGTACACTTCGTCGACGGAATCGGGGGTGCGGCCGTCTACTAAAGTTTTCGACGAGTATTCGATCAGGTTATCGGGAATCTTGTTGAATTACCTGACAGGTTATTGGAAAGTGTTTTCAATATCGAAACTAAAATGCGGGGTTTATAATTGTTAGGCATGTGATGTCTAAGGAATTCATTTAATTGGGCATGAAATCCAAAGTATGTGATACATTGGGTTTATGAGGTCTAAGGTGGTTGCGGATTCTAATTGTTGTAGATTTTCACTTTCTTTTCTGCGATCGTAAGTGTAATATGTGGTGTATCGCTGGTTTCGTTGCTATACGTCGACGACAATTGGGATACGCATATTTACTTACGTTGATGACATGTGATGTTATGTGTTGATGTGATATTTTATATTGGATCGTCGTGTTCTGAATAGCCAGGGGTTTTTATGTGTGATGAGAGTTTTTCATTTTCATTCATGTAAAAGCTTGTATGTAATATTCTTTTATTGGAGCACTTCCGGGTTGAGGATGATGTCACCATTGATGTATATTATTTACTTTTTCGCATTAGGATATACCCAAGGAGGGGAGCATAAGTAACAGGGTTCTAGGGCCCAGTAGGAGACCATCTCGAGGAGTCGAGAGCAGGTCTCCTAACTCTAGAATTGGTAGGGTTGCTTGCCGCTCTCGTAGGGGTCTAGGGATGTGGGTTTGGCTATTCATCGCGACCGTAGAATCCGTGTTTTGTACTGGCTTAATTTAAAGCACGGAATTCCTAATATATCCAATATTTCATATGTGATTCTTCTGCTACTGATATTCTGTGATATGATCACTTGATATTCTGAGACGAATGCCTATATTATATATATGATATATAATAACTATTGATGCTTTTTTTTCTTCTGTGATGCTTGTGAAGCATAATTTGATGGGACTTCATTAATGAGATTAATGAAATAAAAGAAACATAAAGATGTTGCAGAATCTTGTTTTAAAAACGGGTAGCTCTAGTTCTTGCTTTACATAGCGGTATTCCTTTTAGAATATCCAGCACCTTATTCGATAAGGAAAGAGCCGAGATCCCTTCGCCGGGAGTGACCACTTTAGCGAAACTAACAGATGCTACAACCCACACGGTTTGTGTTTTGATTGCTTTTATAGTTTTTGCTTTGCATAGTGGTATTTATGAAATATCCTGCACCTTATTCGATAAGGAAAGAGCCGAGATCTCTTCACCGGGAGTGACCTCTTTTGCAAAACTAGTAAAACCCTCAAAAACACTCCTTTTCAAAATCACTCGATTCTATAAAGATATCAAGTTCATTACGCAAAAGGATTTCTTAAAAACCTGTCGTAGCCCTCCGTCATTTCAGATAAGTAATTCTTAGAATTCGTGCTGCGTTTGTTGACCTTAGCCAAAGTGTAGTGTGCAGTAGCTAATTAGTACTTATCTGCAAGCATATGATGCGATTGAGTTAGGGTAGTCGTACGGTTTTATTGACCTTAGCCAAGGGTCATACGGGTGGGTTTAATTCAATTAAGAAATGACGGGTTGAACTTGGATAGCGCTTATGATTTGTTGACCTTAACCAAGGTCATGAGTTGCTAGGGGAAAAATATTATCGGGAATTTCAAGTGTTGAAATTTTCAATGAGATTGCATACCTTCTATGAGATAGTTGGATCCCGATACCCACTGCGTGTAAGAGTTACTCCTGAGAGAGTTTTACACATTACAATTACCCAACCAAGTAGGTGTCTAGAAAGGTGTTAACGGGGTTACCCCCTTGGGAAAACGAGATTTATTTTAATTAGGTCCGTGCGAAAGCACGGGGAACCTCCGTCAAAGTGCCGACACTGGCCTGGCCGAAAGATTGGCGAACTTGTAGGGTGTAGTTAATCCCGGCTAGTCTTACCTTTTAGGGTTTGAAGGAAGATTTGATAAAAACAGCAGGAGCCATCCTGATTAGATAAAATATTAACCAATCTAATCCTGCTAGAGCGCACGCAGGGTGTTTTCTTCTCTCTCTCTCCGGGTAGTGACCATGTCACGCTTTAATCAAGATAATAATACGGATGCATTGATAGAACCTGCTTATTATACTGAGATGGGGAACGTTGATTCCGCTCTATCTTATAATTGTTATAAGTCCGAACAGGAAATAGGGGAATATCCGGATTTCCATGCCACCCATTTGAGGAATAAGCATGTTGATGCGTATTTTTTGGGTGTGTTCATTACCAAGAACTGTTTCTCAGTGTCCTCTACGTCCTAGGTATGAGATACCAGATTAGGACCCCACATATGTAATTTGTTACATAGGCTATAAAAAGGTAGAGAACTGGGAAAAGGTGATATGTCTCTAACTAATAGAGAATGGTACAATTGTTGCAGCCAAGTCAATTGGCAAATATCACCTTGTATTAATACATTGATTCTGAACAAATGTTATTAGATACCGAACCTAATATACAACATTACATCAGTTTTTTTATTAAGTTCAAGAAGGATATAATTCTGTATTGGAGGATAATGTTGTGAACATTTTCCTGATTCAAGAGTTGATTGGATCAGGCACGTTATGTAATGGCATATACGTTCTAAATCAAATCACAGTTCAAAATATACTGAACATACACAAGAGGAGTAGTTCAGAAATGAACGAATCCTTCTTGTGGCATTGTAGACTAGATCATATCAATGCGACACGACCGGCTAAGTTACATAAAGATGAATATTAGAATCTGTTCAAATTTTCATCTTATCATACTTGCCAGTCTTGTCTCAAAGATAAAGTGACCAATACTCCGTTTACAGGAAACAGAAAAGGAGTTACTGTACTTTTGGGAGAGATACATGATGATGTATACGGTCCTATGTCTACAAATGCCAAGGTTGGTTCTTAGTACTTCATTATATTCACTGATCATCTCTTAGGATTCAGACATATGTTCCTATTGAAACATAAGTCTGAAACTTTTGAGAAATTAAAGGAATATAAACTTGAAGATTGAGAACCAAATGGGTAGAAGTATTAAAGTCCTACGATGTGATTGAGGAGGAGAATACTTGGGCATGGAGTTCCTGGATTTTCTAAACGGAGAATGTGATTCTCTCTCAGCTTACTTCTTCGTATACACCACAGCACAACGGTGTATCTGGGGGGAGGTATCGCCCCTATAAGATATGGCGCGCTCTATGATGAGTACTGCTGAGTTGCCTGTTTCCTTTTGGGGTTATGCACTTGAGAAGTTGCATACCTATTGAATGGGGTTCAATCCAAATCAGTGGCCACCACTCCATATGAGATACGGTATGGGAAGAGACCATGTCTTAAACTTGTTAAGATATGGGGTTGTCTGGCCTATGTTGAAAAGCAAAATCCGGACAAGCTCGAGGCAAGGTCATGCTGTATAAATTTGTTAGAATATCCCAAACATTAGCGAGGGAATATCTTCTACCAAACTGAGAAGCAAAAGGTGTTTTGTTTCTCAGCATGCCACTTTTTTTAGAAAAAGGAATTTCTTATAAAGAAATTTATGGTCATGAGGTAGAACTGGAAGAGTTCCAGCTAGACAAACTAACAGCTAATGATTTGGTGAAACCAAAGGATTCAATAGTCTCCAACGAATCTCAGCCTCTCCGCGAATCTGGTAGGTTCCTCATCCGCTTGAGAGATACTACGGTCTTCTCGGTGACATTGGGAGCGAGGATTGCATCATGGTAGATGATGGCCCAACTAAGTTCAGGCAGGCCATCACGAGTGGGGACTCTGTGAAATAGATGGATGCTATGCGATCAAAGATGAAATCTATGTACACCAACAAAGTATGACTTTGAATGTTGCACCTGAAGAGGTAAAACCCATTGGGAGCATATGGATCTTGAGAAGATTCTTGGTGTAGATGGAAAAGTTGAGACATTCAGAGCTATGCTTAAGTCCATCAGGATTAAAGCAGGCATCGCGGAGTTGGAACAACTGTTTTGATATAGAAATCAAAGTGTTTGACTTCATCAAAAAGAGAACCTTGTATATACAAGAAGGTTGTAGAGATTGAGGTTGTCTTACACGTATTATACGTAGATGACATACTCTTGATAGAAAATGGTTTCCTATGCTGCACTCGGTCAAGCTCCTCTTATCACGAAGATTCTTCTAGGAAGATCTAGATGATACCTACTATATCTTATGGATTATGATCTATGGTGATAAATCTAAGTGGATATTGGGAGTGTCCCAAATCCAGGTACATTAACACCAAACTAAAGGGGTTTAGTATGGAGGATTCTAAGCGTGGTGGTTCGCCTACTTACTCATGAATCACTCTCTCCAAAAAGATGTCTTCCAAGACTTATTTGGAGAGAGCCCGTGTGCAAGGGATACCCTATGCTTCGGCAGTAGGCTCTATCATGTATACGATGTTATGTACCAGACCAGATGTAGATGACTCACTAGGTGTAGTGATCAGGAATCAATTGGATCTTGGGACAGTCACTGGAAAGCTATGGAGGACATTTTTAAGTACTTGAGATGCACTAAAAGAAAATTCTTGGTTCCAGCTTCCAGAGTGATAAGTTCGACTGAAAGTCAGTCACAGACATTGTCTTTACCCTCAGTAGAGGGACGGTATGTTGGAAGAGTTCCAAGCTAGATACCGTGGAAAACTAGATGATAAAGGCTAAATATATCGCTACCAACGATGCTGCCAAAGAGGTTGTCTGGACATTACTTGTTCATGAGATGAACAAGGTTCCTACCATTGAGCGTCCAATAACTGTTATTGCGACTACAATGGAGTTGTGGGTTTGGCCTAGGAACACCGGTCCCATCAGCGATCTAGATATATTCTGAAGCTAGTATCACCCCACAGAGAGATAGTTGATCTCCAACGGATCGAGGTCAGGAGAGTTGATACAAAGAACAACACGGCGGATCCACTCACCAAGGCCTGCTTCCCCAAATACTATTTGAGAGATTTTAGGATGGTTGAGTATGGGATACTACAACCACTGCTATATTCTTGGGTATTGGGTACTAAAACAGATGGCCTTAGTGCAAGTGGGAGATTGTTAGTTATATGTATGCCCAGAGGCCATTCTTGTACATGAGATGTATATTATAATGGATGCTTGGACATATATAGGGAGGACATTCTTGCTCGACATGATAATATACTATCTGGTTGATCTTTGTCTTAACATGTTGACTTGTATAAGTGATGCTGTCTTGCTCTCACATGTTGACAAAGCCCTTAGGATGTGTACTTGACTACCAAGACTATGATGGAGATCATACTAGTGGGGCCAAGGGTAGTCCACAAGTACACCCTATAATTGTTCCTAGTCGTGGGAGTATCGAGACAGGGCATCGATACTCCAGAGTAGACTAGCGTATACGCTTCATGACCCATATGATGGGCAATGGATGATCTCATGTCCATTGGTGTTTGACATCACAGAAGGTATACGGCTGCTCAGTAGAGACTGGGTACGCTGAACGGACTCGCCGAGAACTCCTAGATGGTATTATACCTATCGTCAGATAGCAGTTCTCTGGTGAAACTGGTACAGGTTAGTCTGTCGACCCGAGATCGTCATAGAGTCTTGTGTGATTCCAACCGTGCTTTGATTTCCACTATACCACGGTCAATAGATCGTACAAAAAGGTGGTTTTTAGGTACAGTCCCGAGTCACATGGAGGCAATGAGCGATAGGAGGGGATTCATCTTTCCCGGTATTGGGAGTTGATGTTGTGCTATGCTCGATTGGCCATAATAGGAAATCCCTGGCCAGGGTTGCTGAGATTTACTGGTAAGTGTTATCAGTAGTTTATCGAACCGTTATGGACCTTGCATCGGCATGACTTATCAGACTATTGGGGTCTGACGACTACCACCCCAGGCTGTGATATGCGACATATCTGACAAAGAGATCGGACTATACGGTAGTGTTACTGATTGGATTCGCAGGAGTATGAGTAGGCTTGCTTGTTGATCTTCTGATCGCTCAATACTCGGATGGCCGTTACGTTTAGCAGACCGTTTGCAGCTTATGGGTGTTTGATATGATCATCACCTACTTCCGGCGTATTGACGAGTCTTTAGAATCTTACACGGGGGTTTCCTGGTTCATGCGAAACGAAGTAGGAGCACATATGTAATATTTGCGGGACCGAGATTAATGCGCGTATGTGATACCGCATTCTATTCTCGCAATATGTGATATCGGTCGGTTATATGTGATATAGTCGAGTTATCGGATCAAGTGTTGATTCGATAAGTTGTTACATTATGATATTAGTCGGTTGTATGTTATATAGCCGGATTATTAAATCAAGTGTTGATTTGATAATTTAATGTATAATTATATATGTGATATATTAATTTACATTAACTAATATTATCTCACTTAACATTTCTTTTTCTCACTAGTGTACACTTGGCATATATGTGATATATATTAATGTACATTTTAATGTGTCATGCTTGATGCCACATATGACATGGGTGTATGAGACTTCACCATGCTAATAATAATGGAATGGTTTTATTTATTTAAAGTTAATCAAAATTAATGGTAATTATTCTCATGGTTCAAGCTTGTAGATGCTTGTGGAACCATTCACCAAGTCCACTCATTTTGTTTTACTTGAAGATGTTTATTAACCCAACCATTATTGTTAACCGATGGTTTATTCTCTACATGGGTTAGTGTATGACACTAACTCACCCATGGTTGCTATTCTCACCTCATGAGTTCATTCTCATTCTTCACTCGAGCTTCTTTTTCCTCATGAGAAAGCTCACTAGCTTTTCTCAAGGTGAGAACATATTGTGAGAAAAAGAAAACTAAAGAGAGCCCATTTCCTACTTCATCATTCTCTACTATTAGCCATTTAGTTTAGGGTGTTTTCTTCACTAATTCACATATTAATGAAGAGGTAGCATAAGCTTGAGTCTTCTCGACGTAGATCATCTTCCGTCTCGAAGACTTCATGCAAGCTTGTTCATTTCTCCAAGGGAACCCATACTAGAGTTCGGGAGATCACTACTCGCAGCGAAGAGACTACTACATGGAGCTTTAGAAGTGAAGGATATATCTACAGTTGTTGTATTCCTCATTCTCTTTAGATGTAAAGTTGTTTGCATTGCTAATTCGTCTAAATTTCTAGTTAAGATTCTAGGTTAGGGTTCTTTAGTACGACAAAAATTTGAGAACGGCATGGACGATGCCTCCCGAAACCTTGCTGCCGCGCTACGGAACACTACTTTGATGATGAAAGAATAAACTCATGAAGTGAGAATAACAACCATGGGTGAGTTAGTGTCATACACTAACTCATGTAGAGAGTTAACCATGGTAAGGATAATGTTTAGGTCAATAAATATCTTTAGCAAAATAAAAATAGTGGACTTAGTCAATGGTTATCCACAAGCTTTCTCAAATCTTTTACCATGACAAATTCCACCATTTTAGAATTACTTTGATAAATAAAAACCCTAGGATTATCCTAACTATAGTGTAAGTCTCATACACCCATGTAACATGTATCATCAAGCATGACACAATATTAGTTAATGTTAGTTAATACATAAAATATATAATTATACATTAAATTATCAAATCAACATATTGATTTAATAATCCGGCTATATCACATACAACCGACTAATATCATATGAATCAACTTATCGAATCAACACTTGATCCGATAACCCGGCTATATCACATATAATCGACCGATATCACATATCGCGAGAATAGAATGCGGTATCACATACGCGCATTAATCTCGGTCCAGCACATATCACATATGTGCTCCTACTTCGTTTCGCATGAACCAGGAAACCTCTGTGTAGGACTCTAAAAACTCGTCAATACGCCGGCAGTAGGTGATGATCATATCAAACACCCACAAGCCGCAAACGGTCTTCTAAACGTAACGGCCACCCGAGTATTGAGAGATGAGAAGATCAAAAAGCAAGCCTACTCATACTCCTGCAAATCCAATCAGTAACACTATCGTACAGTCCGGTCACTTCGTCTGATATGTCGCATATCGCAGCCGGGGGCTGGTATAACATCAGAACCCAATAACCTGATAAGTCATGCCGATGCAAGGTCTATAACGGTTCGAGAAACTACTGATAACACTTACAAGCAGATCTCAGCAATCCTGGCTAGGGATTTCCTTTTATGGCCAATCGAGTATAGAACAACATCAACCCCCAATACCGGGAGAGACAGATCCTCTCCTATCGCTCATTGCCTCCATATGACTCCGGACTCTACCCAAAAACCTCCTTTTTGCACGATCTCTTGACCGTGCTATGGTGGAAATCAAAGCATAGTGGGAATCACACAGGACTCTATGACGATCTCGGGTCGACAGACTAACCTGTACCAGTGTCACCAGAGAACTGCTATCTGACGATAAGTATAATACCATCTAGGAGTTCTTGGCGAGTGCGTTCAGTGTACCCAGTCTCCACCGAACATCCATATACCTTCTTTGATGTCAATCACCAATGGATATGGGATCGTCCATTGCCCATCACATGGGTTGAGAAGCGCATACACTAGTCTACTCTGGAGTATTGATGTCCTGTATCGATACTCCCACGACTAAGAACATTTGAAGGATGTACTTGCCGACTACCTATGCCCTACTAGTATGATCTGCATCATAATCCTGGAAGTAAAGTACTCATCCTAAAGGCTTTATCAACATGTAATAGAGAAACAATAAGTGTACATGTTAAGATAAAGTGCAACCAGATAGCATACTATCATGTCGAGCAAGAAAGTCCTCCCTATATATGTCCAAGCATCCACTACAATATACATCACATGTACAGTAATGGCCTATAGGGCATACATATAACTAACAGTTACGTCCAGCTAGTATCGTTGACGGCTTGTGGATAACTGATATAATCATTACCTACTTACGACGTATTGACGAGTCTTTAGAGTCCTACACAGAGGTTTCCTAGCTCATGAGAAAAGAAGTAGGGCACATATGTGATATGTGCGGGACCGAGATTGATACGTGTATGTGATACCGTATTCTAATCTCGTGATATAGGTTATATGCGATATAACCGGATTATTGAATTAAGGGTTGATTCAATAATTTATTAAATGATATTAGTCGGTTGTATGCGATACAGCCAGGTTATTAAATCAAGTGTTGATTTAATAATTTAAAATATAATTATATATTTGATATATTAATATATATTAACTAATATTAGATCACTTATGAAATTCGGTTCTACTTATACATTTAATATATATGTGATATATGGTAATGTATTTATTTTGTGTCATGCTTGATGATACATTGCACATGGGTGTATGAGACTCATACCATACTTAAGATAATTAGGGTGATTATTTATTTAAGGAATACACAAAATTAGGTGGAAAATGGCATGGTTTGGATGCTTGTAGAAGCATGTGGAAATCTTCACTTAGTCCACTAATTTTGTTTTACTCTCGATATTTATTAACCTAACCATTATCTTTAGCCTTGGTTAAGTCTCTACATGAGTTTATATGAGATATTTTCTCACCCATGGTTCATACTTGATCACTTCTTCATCACTTTCATTGCTCTCTAGCTCTCAAGTGAGAAGAAAAAGAAAAAGAGAAAATTAATTCTAATGTGAGCAAAATTCCTACTTCATCAATCTATACCAAACTAGCCATTTAGAATAGGTTGTTTGCTTCACTAATTCATCAATTAGTGAAGAGGTAGCTTGATTTAGAGATTCTTCGACGTATATCATCTTCGGCTTCGAAGATCTTTGAGCAAGCTCGTTCCTTTCGTCTAGTGGAGCCTAAGGAGAGTCCGGGACACCACAACTTGGAGCAAAGGTACTACTACACGGAGCATTAGAAGTGAAGGACCTGTCTAAAAAGGTTGTATTCCTATATCACTTAGTGTAAAAGTTGTTTACATGTAACGTTTCAAAATAATAAGATATGATTTTTAGGAATTTTTATAATTTAATATTATTTTAATGAATATTTTAATATTCTGGTATAATTAAATACAAATAAATGAGGAAAAATTATGGAAAATTCTAAAATAGGGTATTTTATGGAATTATGCCATTTTAAAGTTTTTAAGATTAGTTATATCCTAATTTAGTGCTAATCGCGATTAAAAATCGCTAATTGGATTTTTAGCATTTTTGTGTAAAAATGTGCACATATCATTTTCCACACTTGTTACACTTGTTACATGTTTTGGGTGCATGGTTGCTTAGGGTTCACCATGGTGGGAAAAGAAAGGAAAAGAATAGAAAAGAAAAGAAAAGAAAGAAAAAGTATGTATGATGATGAGAGAGAGAGAGAGTAGTTGCTTTTGACTTTTGACCCTTTCCTCCATCATTTCTATCTCATTTTCTCTCCCCTCTTCAAACAAGAGTTGCTGCTGCTCTTGCTCCTGCTCCCTCATCTCCCTTCCCTTCACTTCATAGATCCCTCTCATTTCCCTCACCAAAACCCCATTTCCACTTCACAAAACTTGCTCCCAAGCTCACTAGCTACACATTGAACCTAGCAAGATTGGATTTGGACGACTTTGAGCAACTCAAGAATTTTCTTGAGTTGCCAAAGGACGTAATTTCTGCACCCTCAAGTAGTATTTCAATTTCCTTGTGCATCAATTCTAGTTTCATATCGATATTGTGTCGTTTTGTGGAGTTTGGAGAATTCAAATTAGGGTTTAGGGTTAGACCTAAAATCAAAGTGAAAATGAGGCTTGTTGTGACCTTAGAACCCCTTGTGTGATGTTAAATTGGACCAAACCTGAAGCTAGAACACAGAATACGGATTTAAGGAATCGATATCGGGGAAAACTGTGAATCTGTGATCGTATTTAAGAATCTGCTATCACCCCGAGACCCTAAAAATAAAACTGAGTTGACAGTGAGATGTGCAGGCACCATGGAACCACCACACTAAACCCTAGACCCCAACTCATTTCCTTGGCCGCAGATTTAATCCCCCTGGCCGCAATTTGCAGCCAGAGCAGGGGTTCTGGTGCTCGTTTTGGTTCTGTAGCCTTATACCCTGTAGACTTGACCCTGGGTATGTCTAGTTTTGACTGATTCCAGTTAGGGTAAAATCTGGGTTGATTTGCTTGAGTTGGCGTATGATTTATGACTTGTTTTAGCATGGATTTTGGTATTTGGTGATTCGTTTCTGTCAGGTGGCATTTGGACGTCAACGACAAGTGGATATTGATCGTGTTTACATGCGAGACGATAGGTTTTTACCTATGCGAGTAGCGTGTGCTGTTTTGGTTTCCGATGTGATTTTCATGTGCTTTAGCGTCGTGATATACTTATAGGTACCCTCCATGATGTTGAGGCGAAGAAGATGAAGATGGCGACATCGGCATCGGCACACGAGAAACAAGGTGAGTAGATTTATATCTACGGGGAGAAGTCGGGTGGATGGCGTGTAGCACCCTCGCAGTCCGTGGTGATGTATAAGAATACGTATACACACATATATTTATAATGTGTTGTTAGGATTATTGATGGTGATAATGGAATTATTGATGATAAGGATGTATTGGTTAGTAGTGCGAAACCCTAGAGTAGTGGGTGCACTCACACATATACATACACATACACATATACTTGCATACATTCTTTCTTTTATCTGTGCGCATATGGAGGTGTGTATATCTACACATGGGTATGGGACTATGTGTTCATATACGGGATTTGAGGATGATACGTGGGATTAAGATGAGTCGATGAGATTTGTTTTGAGGCCGTGAGATCGGCGATATGACAGAGTTCGCATTTGAGATGTGAGGTGATGGTAGTGATACCTGTTAGGTGATGAGATAATGTGTATATTGACTCAGATTTAGGTGGTTTCATACCCCTCCCGATTGACTTGATAGTTGGGTCCGTAGTTCGCATAGTAGGCGTTAAACTAGACCCGAGTCATACCTATTTCAAAACTAACGAATCGGGGATATTTTAAAGATAGGCAAAAGGGATTCTACGGATATTTTCAAACGACACATCTTTTCATAAAACACCGTAGCCCTTATTTTACCAAAAACCCTGATTCCTCTTATTTCAAAATGGCAAGGCTGCATGATATATTTATTGAGATAGATTCTTTACTGTTGCGTTGATTATTCGATTCCGCATATTCATACTATTTGCATTGCATTGCTTGTGTTTATTGATATATATTACAGTTATCCTGCTAGGACACCAGCACCATTATCGATGATGCGTATGTTCCACGTACACTGTTTGCCGGCTCACACACTTCATCATCGATAATTGCCATGTCACTACACTGTAGTACTGTTGCATTCAGGATATGATTCTTGCAGGACAGACTGATGTGTTTACATTTCTTTTACATGTCACATACATCATGCTTTCTGATTATACGCATTGAGATATGTTGTTTCCATGATATTTCTGGTTTTGGGAACCGTGGGAACCGTGGGTGTTTCAAAAGGGAATATGTAACAGTTTTAAAACCCGGTTACACTTAATATGATATTTCAGTGCGTCCACCATGTGTTTTCTCGGTGCTATGAGCGACATGTGAAACCCGACTCGAGGAGGCAGATGAGGCCGATTGCGGGTACATGGTGGACCCGGTATGGTTCCCCGGGGCAAGAAATGTTTTTCGTGGAGTAGATGATGAGCCTAGCAGGGTGGCGAGTACCTATCGGAGATTGGTTGGACCTGGCGGTTATCCGGAGGATACTGACCAGAGTCGATAGATGGATATGGTCGTACTGCAGGGGCCGGGGGCCGATTCCGCACAGAGCCCGTGGGCTGATCCAGACTGGCGGAGCCCGATATATGAGGATTTACGTGCCGATGCTGGGCACAGTTTTCATGATGTTTTCGAGTGTCGATGCTGGGCACTCCGGTTCCATGATTTTGACGTGTCGCGAGGGACACAGGTGGTTTATATCCTCATATTTCCATGCATATGCTGATGATATTTACATGCATGATGGTTATTATCATTGGGTGACGAGTGGACGGGATCCACGAACATGCAGATTGATTTCATTGATTATACCTCACATTTATGATATGCTATTACCTGAGGCACTGGCACGAGCACTTGGCACTACACTCATGTATAAAGATTACATTGCCAGTTTAGCATGCTTCAGACTGTTCATATTGAGGTTTATATATATCTGATCGTATTGACCTAGGATGGGTCATACATTCGATCTCTGCTTGTAGATATTTTCTATTCACGAGTTGGCAACTCACCCCCGTTGTGCCACAGTCCTTGCAGGTTTTGCCGTACAGATTCCATAGCGGCATTGCTGGCACACTGCTTCCATACTGGTGACTTTCTTGGGTAGGTGGGTTCTTTTGTATCAGAACCACCATTGTTCCTGTATTATTCATTGTATCTAGAATTCCATCAACCAAAACTGGTATATTGTTTCAGACTTAGAGACAGTGATGTATTATTTCGACCTTAGAGTCGCGCTTGTAGTATTATGGTTTTCTGGCTATTTTGAGTTTCTTTTTGAGTTTTGATCCTCGCCCTTTGGCGTTGTATATTATTATTGCTTGCGTGGTTGTGACCGTCGATTGACGAAGAGCTAGCTCCCGTTTGGGGTTGCCTTTTATCATTTCATATATATTATTCTTGTTGTACCCCGTTTGGGGCTAGTTTTTACAAAGGAAACTCTGCCGAAATTTTCAGAAAAGACTACACATTTTTAAAATGCATTTCGGTTTAGTTATTTGAAAACGTTGATTTCAAACATGCTTTCTTTACTTATTAAAAACCGGTTTCTTTATTTACTCTTTAAATGGTTTTAGATTTCTGGGCTTTTGGCTTACTTGGATCAGATAGAGTCCTATAGACTTCATAGGATTTAAGGGCAAGTCACGTGCTCTTTCGGGTCATGACAAAGTTGGTATCAGAGCGCTAGGTTGACCTTGGTTCGAGTCTAAGTTTGACTATGTGGAGCCTAGGGCGTTATATATATACCGAACTTAGGCTTGACCTTACGGAACCTAGACTTAGTCGAGGGGGTATTATACCCGAACTTTCGTCGCATAGGATGACCCTTGGTTGATGGAATAGATAGCTTGAGTAGAGTGACGTACCGTACGTATGTTCCACGGCATATTACGACACGCCACTCCGCTTAAGAAACCTTAGGATGTACATTTCCTTGCACAGTATTATATTCATTCCTATGATCTATCCTCATCGATACTGGTTATGGTTTTGCTGACGCGATTGCACGGGCAGAGTGAGCTACGGCTCGAGTTGCGTCAGCATGACCTCGTCGTGGACGAGGACTGACGAGGGAGTGATTCCAGAGACACACGATTGCAAATTGAGGAGTCGTCTTATTGTGTTTTCGCGCCATGAGCGTTGGATTGATCGCTTTTACGAGATTTCTCGGGCGTACCGATCGGTACCAGAGGACTGAGCCATTGATAGAGGCCAGCCAGGATGCGATGACCATTGATATATCGCTTATCTAGGACGATTGAGGCGCTGTTCAGCGTACGGATGAATGAGCTAGTTGTTGCTGCGAATGATGAGATATCGCACAGATGATTGGAGCTACTGCAGCATGAGCATATACTTAGAGATATGTTGATGAGTCGCTAGTCACCGAGGATGAATGACTAGGACATGTGGTTCGTTCGCTTACCCCGATACGAGGTCGCCAGATAGATTGATTCCGGCTAGAGGCGACTTCACGCAGATTCGTTGAGAGTCGATTGAGACGATCGAATGTCAGGAACCCATTTTCCAAGTTTAAAGTATTCGGAAAGACATGCAAGCGATTCTATGGACCCTCTAGAAGAATGAAACCCTAACTCGAAATAATGACCGTGTGAAAGCCTTTGAACCTTAGGGTTTGCGGCAGTTCCGCGGCACCATTAGTGAGGCTTGGGTTTGCCCTTCTACGACTGGACCACCGATACTGTGGTATGTACTCGATACTATTAAACTGTACCCGAGATGTTGAGCTCTTGGGGGATTGTGAGGTTCTGACGAGTCGATCGGATGGTTCGACATCTTTCGGATATTGTGATGGGACACTGCTTGGGAGACTCCAGATACGAGCATAGCCGTTGGAGCGCAGTCTGTATAGCCACGATGAGATGAGTCCAGTTCAGTCGATAGTGAAGCATAGTGGAGTAAAGAGTTCGCATGAAATTTCGACGAGATGACGTTTTACTCCGCTGACATCAGAGATGCGATATGCACGCTGAGGACATGTTCGGCTAAATATCTTCTACGGAGTGATGAAGATACCGAGTTCGTGATTTCGAGTCCGTGTGAGGGACTTCGGATGGACCGTAGCCGAGGGCATTGCAGTGCGCAGATAGAGACGCGGCGTCGAAATGGTCGATGATACAGACAAGCGGGACAAGAAGTTCGTGCAAGATGCAGACGAGCTGTTACTACACCCCGTTAAGATTAAAGGTCGGATATGCATACAAAGGCGCAGGGATGCGACCACCTTCCGAGTAGATGTTGTACTAAGGACACAGATGTCCAGAGAGTGAGAAAAGATTACGCCAGAGTACCAGCCTCCGTACAGTTTGGCTTAGGCGAGATCAGAAGAGACCTTGAGCAGGATTCCTTCCAGTACACTGTTGTAATAAGATTTGCACCATGAGCTGAAGTGTGATGTGCATTCAGAGGACCTGAGGTCGGCGCCAGAGATGTGCTGCTTTACGAGCGGTCGTGGGGATTGACCGAGAGATGACCAGAAAAGTACCATAACGGAATCGTTCCGGTTAGCACACCTGACCGGGCCGATGAGCCGATGGATTTGCAAGATTAGTAATCCACAGGGAAGATAAGGAACCAGAGGCAGAGGACGCCAGCCGCGAGCAAGAGGCAAGTAGATATCTTGCGCTGCTAGCATTGGATGTACCGGCACCTTCTCGACTTTGAAGAAGGATATACCGACGGCGGTATTTATGAATTGTGATTTTGTGATTTGACTATCACGTATCCGTCACATTGGATTTCGGTATTTTCGGCGATCTATTTGCATGATTTAGTCTTGATGACTGAGTTCCATGGTATTTGTTTTCTTGCACCATGGTTGCACCTACTGGGTATTTATACCCAGCGCATAGTTATTACTCTTGAGGTATTGATTGTGATTTCATGCCTATTTTTTATGCCGGTGATTTGATTTACGCTTCCAGCATAGTTTTCATGTACTTTTAGTGTTTTGATTTGATTTGTGCACGCTAATGCATGCGGTTATGAGATTTTCCATCGCGATACACCTGATTTTGATTAAGCCACATTGTATATATTTCATGCCTTGGCTGCACCTGCTTATGACTTCATGGATTTCATACGGTTGATTTGATGTTGTGCATAAGTTACGCACACGATTTAATTTTTGCACTCGGTATAGCTTATATGTACTTGTAGTGCATTGATTTGTGTTTTGTGCACGCAGTTGCACACGTTTATGATTTCCTTTATACCTGGGTACACTTGGTGTTGCTGCTTACGCATTTGAGTTATTGCTTAGTATTTGTGCATGGGATGCACCAGTTCTATACTTCGTGCGTTTGTCGCACCAGTTTTATTTTTGTTACGTTATCGCATCAGATTTATATTTCGTGCCTTTGTTGCACAGGATTTATACTTTGTGCACTATGGTTGCACCTGACTTCAATTTGATGTCATTCGACATGTCGATTTTGACCCTGATATTGATGATTTATTCTTACACTCCATGCTTTGATTAGACTTACGCATGTTCGGCGTTGCTATTAGATTTTGTGATTCCGTGCATGTTGAGTGCGCAAGGTTTAGATTTTCATTCGTGCACGATGGATGCACCGATTTGGATTTTCGCGCATGTTGGGCGCAGGTTTTGAGATACGATTTTGGTGCACACCAGATGCACTAAATCGAGATTCTTCGTGCATGTCAGATGCACCTGATTTGGTCGTCAGGCACACACGCTGCCTATGACAGATACTTCGTGCACACCCGTTGCACCTAGATGTTGTTTTGTGCACCTGTATTGCACATATATGGATTTTGATTTCCGTGCGCACCAGACGCACAGGGTGGTGTTATGTGCATTTTGAGATTTATTCCTTTTGGAGCAGTACATTTTTATGATATTGGATATTTGTTTTCATACTGAGCAGGACTAGTCAGAGGACAGTACCTGGATATATTTTGCATGCATTGATAGTTATCGAAGGGATTTCCAAGAGCGAGCTATGGTCTCGGTATATATATACCTACGTGTCCGATACGACACGAAACGTTTTAAAAACAAGGAAACCTTTCTAAATTGTTTTCAAAACGGTGGAACTTACCTATTAAACAAAGGATATATACGTATATAGTTATTTTCTTATGAAAAGCGTCCGCCACTGTGCAGTGTTACGTGCATCGCACGGCGATTTAAAAAGATTTGGCATGCATTTACATCAGCTATTCACATGTATAGACTGGATGTCTACATGTATAGTTCTGATCTACATCATATTGGTTTTGTATTGGATTTGACATTTGTATCTTTCCTATGACTTCGATGATTGAGGGATGCTTGACGGAGTTTGCTTTTGAGTTATCTACTCAGTGCTCATGCGCATACATTGCGCTATGATGTTTTATGTATTGATGATTTCGGAGCCCCGATGACTTGGAATTTGTATTAAAATATTTTAGTATTTGGGGGTATAAATTTAAATTCGGGGACCGAATTTCTTTAAGGGGGGTAGATTGTAACGTTTCAAAATAATAAAATATGATTTTTGGGAATTTTTATAAGTTAATATTATTTTAATGAATATTTTAATATTCTGGTATAATTAAATACAAATAAATGGGGGGAAATTATGGAAAATTCTAAAATAGGGTATTTTATGGAATTATGCCATTTAAAAATTTTTAAGATTAGTTATATGCTAATTTAGTGCTAATCGCGATTAAAAATCGCTAATTGGATTTTTAGCATTTTTGTGCAAAAATGTGCACATATCATTTTCCACACTTGTTACATGTTTTGGGTGCATGGTTGCTTAGGGTTCACCATGGTGGGAAAAGAAAGGAAAAGAAAAGAAAGAAAAAGTAAGTATGATGATGAGAGAGAGAGAGAGAGTAGTTGCTTTTGACTTTTGACCCTTTCCTCCATCATTTCCATCTCATTTTCTCTCCCCTCTTCAAACAAGAGCTGCTGCTGCTCTTGCTCCTGCTCCCTCATCTCCCTCCCCTTCACTTCATAGATCCCTCTCATTTCCCTCACCAAAACCCCATTTCCACTTCACAAAACTTGCTCCCAAGCTCACTAGCTACACATTGAACCTAGCAAAATTGGATTTGGAGGACTTTGAGCAACTCAAGAATTTTTTTGAGTTGCCAAAAGAGCTAATTTATGCACCCTCAAGTAGTATTTCAATTTCCTTGTGCATCAATTCTAGTTTCATATCGATATTGTGTTGTTTTGTGGACTTTGGAGAATTCAAGTTAGGGTTTAGGGTTAGACCTGAAATCAAAGTGAAATTGAGGCTTGTTGTGACCTTAGAACCCCTTGTGTGATGTTGAATTGGACCAAACCTGAAGCTAGAACACAAAATACGGATTTACGGAATCGATATCGGGGAAAACTGTGAGTCTGTGATCGTATTTAAGAATCTTCTATCACCCCGAGACCCCAAAAATAAAACTGAGTTGACAGCGAGATGTGCAGGCACCATGGAACCACCACACCAAACCCTAGCCCCCAACTCATTTCCTTGGCCGCAGATTTAATCCCCCTGGCCGCAATTTGCGGCCAGAGCAGGGGTTCTGGTGCTCGTTTTGGTTCTGTAGCCTTTTACCCTGTAGACTTGACCCTGGGTATGTCTAGTTTTGACTGATTCCAGTTAGGGTAAAATCTGGGTTGATTTGCTTGAGTTGGCTTATAATTTACGACTTGTTTTAGCATGGATTTTGGTATTTGGTGATTCGTTTCTGTCGGGTGGCGTTTGGACATCAACGACAAGTGGATATTGATCGTGTTTACATGCGAGACGATAGGTTTTTACCTATGCGAGTAGCGTGTGTTGTTTTGGTTTCCGATGTGATTTTCATGTGCTTTAGCGTTGTGATATACTCGTAGGTACCCTCCGTGATGTAGAGGCGAAGAAGATGAAGATGGCGACATCGGCATCGGCACACGAGAAACAAGGTGAGTAGATTTATATCTACGGGAAGAAGTCGGGTGGATGGCGTGTAGCACCCTCGCAGTCCGTGGTGATGTATACGAATACGTATACACACATATATTTATTATGTGCTGTTAGAATTATTGATGGTGATAATGGAATTATTGATGATAAGGATGTATTGGTTTAGTAGTGCAAAACCCTAGAGTAGTGGGTGCACTCACACATACACATACACATATATTTGCATACATTCTTTCTTTTTATCTGTGCGCATATGGAGGTGTGTATATCTACACATGGGTATGGGACTATGTGTTCATATACGGGATTTGAGGATGATACGTGGGATTGAGATGAATCGATGAGATTTGATTTGAGGCCGTGAGATCGGCGATATGACAGAGTTCGCATTTGAGATGTGAGATGATGGTAGTGATACCTATTAGGTGATGAGATAATGTGTATATTGACTCAGATTTAGGTGCTTTCATACCCCTCCCAATTGACTTGATAGTTGGGTCCGTAGTTCGCATAGTAGGCGTTAAACTAGACCCGAGTCATACCTATTTCAAAACTAACGAATCGAGGATATTTTAAAGATAGGCAAAAGGGATTCTACGGATATTTTCAAACGACACATCTTTTCATAAAACACCGTAGCCCTTATTTTACCAAAAACCCTGATTCGTCTTATTTCGAAATGGCAAGGCTGCATGATATATTTATTGATATAGATTTTTTACTGTTGCGTTGATTATTCGATTACGCATGCTATTTGCATTGCATTGCTTGTGTTTATTGATATATATTACAGTAATGCTGCTAGGACACCAGCACCATTATCGATGATGCGTATGTTCCACGTACACTGTTTGCCGGCTCACACACTTCATCATCGATAATTGCCATAGCACTACACTGTAGTACTGTTGCATTCAGGATATGATTCTTGCAGGACAGACTGATGTGCTTACATTTCTTTTACATGTCACATACATCTTGCTTTCTGATTATAGGCATTGAGATATGTTGTTTCCATGATATTTCTGGTTTTGGGAACCGTGGGTGTTTCAAAAGGGAATATGTAACTGTTTTAAAACCCGGTTACCCTTGATATGATATTTCAGTGCGTCCACCATGTGTTTTCTCGGTGCTGAGAGCGACATGTGAAACCCGACTCGAGGAGGCGGATGAGGCCGATTGCGGATACATGGTGGACCCGGTATGGTTCCCCGGGGCAAGAAATGTTTTTCGTGGAGTAGATGATGAGCCTAGCAGGGTGGCGAGTACCTATCGGAGATTGGTTGGACCTGGCGGTTATCTGGAGGATACTGACCAGAGTCGATAGATGGATATGGTCGTACTGCAGGGGCCGGGGGCCGATTCCGCACAGAGCCCGTGGGCTCATCCAGACTGGCGGAGCCCGATATATGAGGATTTACGTGCCGATGCTGGGCACAGTTTTCATGATGTTTTCGAGTGTCGATGCTGGGCACTCCGGTTCCATGATTTTGACGTGTCGCGAGGGACACAGGTGGTTTATATCCTCATATTTCCATGCATATGCTGATGATATTTACATGCATGATGGTTATTATCATTGGGTGACGAGTGGACGGGATCCACGTACATGCAGATTGATTTCATTGATTATACCTCACATTTATGATATGCTATTACCTGAGGCACTGGCACGAGCACTTGGCACTACACTCATGTATAGAGATTATATTGCCAGTTTTGCATGCTTCAGACTGTTCATATTGAGGTTTATATATATCTGATCGTATTGACCTAGGATGGGTCATACATTCGATCTCTGCTTGTAGATATTTTCTATTCACTAGTTGGCAACTCACCCCCGTTGTGCCACAGTCCTTGCAGGTTTTGCCGTACAGATTCTATAGCGGCATTTCTGGCACACTGCTTCCATACTGATGACTTGCTTGAGTAGGTGGATCTTTTGTATCAGAACCGCCATTGTTCCTGTATTATTCATTGTATCTAGAATTCCATCAACCAAAACTTGTATATTGTTTCAGACTTAAAGACAGTGATGTATTATTTCGACCTTAGAGTCACGCTTGTAGTATTATGGTTTTTTGGCTATTTTGAGTTTCTTTTTGAGTTTTGATCCTCGCCCTTTGGCGTTGTATATTATTATTGCTTGCGTGGTTGTGACCGTCGATTAACGAAGAGCTAGCTCCCGCTTGGGGATGCCTTTTATCATTTCATATATATTATTCTTGTTGTACCCCGTTTGGGGCCAGTTTTTACAAAGGAAACTCTGCCGAAATTTTCAGAAAAGACTACACATTTTTAAAATGCATTTCGGCTTAGTTATTTGAAAACGTTGATTTCAAACATGCTTTCTTTACTTATTAAAAACCAGTTTCTTTATTTACTATTTAAATGGCTTTAGATTTCTGGGCTTTTGGCTTACTTGGATCAGATGGAGTCCTATAGACTTCATAGGATTCAAGGGCCAGTCACGTGCTCTTTCGGGTCGTGACATTACATGCTATTAGAACCCTAATTCTCAAGTTAGATCCTTGGTTCGGGCTCGCTCGTCACCCTAAAATTTTAAAATATCATACTTGATGCTTGCCGAAAACCGTCGGGGGTGCTAAGCGAACCCAGCAAGTTTACTATCTCATTGATACATGTTGATAAAGCCCATAGGATGTTGGCTTGACTACCAGGATTATGATGAAGATCATACTAGTAGGGCTTGTGTAGTCCACAAGCACATCCTTAACAGTTCCTAGTCGAGAGAGTATCGAGAAAGGGCATCGATATTCCAGAGTAGACTAGTGTGTACGTTTTTTGACCCTGTATGGGGCGATGGTTGATCTCACAGCTAGTGGTGTTTGAAATCAAAGATTGTACATAGGTGCTCATTAGAAAATGAGTACACCGAACAGGACTCGCTAAGAACTCCTGGATGGTACCATACCTATCGTCAGATAGCAGTTCTCTGGTGACACTTGTATAGGTTAGTCTGTAGACCCGAGATCATCATAGTGTCTTGTGTGGTTCCCACTGTGCTTTAATTTCCTCCCTACCACGGCTCAAATGAGTCGTGCAAACAGGTGGTTTTTGGATACATTCTCGAGTCACATGGATGCAGTTTGCGATAGGAAGGGTTTCATCTCTCCCGCTATTGGGAGTTAATGTTATGCTATACTCGATTAGCTATAACAGCAAGTCCCTGATAAAGGCTGATGAGATTTATTAATAAGTGTTATCAGTAGTTTCTTCAAAGGTTATGGGCGACACATCAACATTACTTATCGAGTCGTTGGGATCTGACGATTCCACCCCTCAGACTTGATATGCAACATATCAGACGAAGAGACCGGACTGTACAGTAAGTTTTGCTTATAGGCTCCATGGGAGTTTGGACAAGTTTTCTTGTTGATCTTCTATTTGTTCAATACCTGGATAGCCGTTATGTCCAGCTAGTACCGCTGACAGATTGTGGGTATCTGATATGATCATTACCTACTGCTTGCGTATTGACGAGTCTTTAGAGTCCCATATAGAGGTTTCCTAGCTAAAGCGAACCGAAGTAGGGCACGTATGAAGATATGTGCGGGAGCTTGATTAAATACGAGCATATGATGCCGTATTCTAATCTAACGTTTTTGATATCAACCGGGTTTTATATGATATAACCGGATTATTGAATCAAGTGTTGATTCAATGATTTGATATATATATATATATATATATATATATATATATATTTGACATTAGCCGGGTTATATATGATATAACCGGATTGTTGAATCAAGTATTAATTTAATAATTTGATATATATATATATATAAACTAATATTAAATATTAGCCGGTTATATATGATATAACCGGATTATTGAATCAAGTGTTGATTTAATGATTATACACACACACACACACAAATATATATATATATATATATATATGTGTATATTTGATATTTGCCGAGTTTTATATGATATAACTGGATTATTGAATCAAGTGTTGATTTAATAATTTGATATATATTTATATATTTGATATATATATATATATATTAACTAATATTAAACTCACTTATGATTTTCTTTTCTTTATATATATATATACATTCATATTGTATCATGGTCGAAGATATATAGAATAAGGATGTGTGAGAATCACATTTGAGTAAAGATAATGATAAACATTTATGAATTAAAGAAAAGAAGAATGAGTCATTGTTAGGGTGCTTGGAGAAGCATGGAGAAGCCATGACTCATCTTCTTTTCTTGTTTTATTCATTGAGATATTTTTCATTCTCTTGATCGCATCTCAATCTCACGGTTGATACTCTCAAGTCCAAGTTCATCTTATTTTTGCTCTCTCACTAGTTTTTTCTAGGGTTGAGAAAAAGAAAAAGAAAGAAAGATTTTTAATGAGAAAAATTCCTACTTTATCAACCTACACTACTTTAACAAATTAGTATAGGTTGTTCTCTTCTCTAATAGCTTGATTAGTGAAGTGTGAACTTGAGTGTAAGTTGCCTCAAGGTGGATCATCTTTGACGACGAAGACTTCGAGCAAGCTCGTTCCATTCCTCAAGTGAAGTCGAGGAAGAGTTCTAGGACTACTACTCGGAGCATTTGAAGTGAAGGACTAGACTACAAAAGTTGTAATTTCTCTTCACTTAGTTTAGAACTTGCTAATTTGCTTTATTATGAAACCCTAATTCTCTAGTTCGATTTTTTTTTAGTATACTTAGCCCTCTAGATTTTTAAAATTACATACTTGATTCTCATACAACCCTAGTATAGGTGCTAAGACATACTTTCAAAAGGAAAAGAAAAAGAAAAGAAAGAGGAAGAAGAAAGAGAAGGAAATAATGAATGGGTCGGGTCGGGTGTGTGGGTTTGTGCCGGGCTCGAGTTAGGGAAAGAATGGGTTAGGGTTTTAAAAAAAAAGAAAAATGGAAATAGAAAAAGGATATTGAGAAAATACTTAGGAAATTAACTTGGGATTTAAAAGGAAAATTTATTGGGACCAAAATTTAAATACAACAAGTACAATGGAACTGGGGATTTAAAATATCAAGATAGTATTTGATTTTTTTATTTGTAAGAAATATCATATGTCAAAGTGTCTCAGATCTTAGTATAACATTTCACGGCGGGATAAAGGATAACATTCACTTAAATACCAAAAGTCTTAGTATTATTTTAACATATGTACCATATACTTTTTGACTTGTTAGTATATACTAAGAACAATAAATGATATCTAATAAATAACATGTTTTGATGTTCTTCGATTTATAATTTACACATGCAAACTGAAAATGCCTTAGAGGGAGTGAATAATGTTTCCATGTGTTCTATAACAAATTTAAAAACTTAACCGTGTTAGATTAACAAGTTTCTGCGGAATAATTTAAAGAAGTTAAATAACGAAACTTGTTGTAATGATCAACAAAAAGCAGAGAAGAAAATTAGGGTAAAGAGCAATACAAGCACAAGATATTTGTTGACTAGGGTTGACCACGCTATGTAGCTAATCCCCGCCTGAGACCTCCTTCTTAGGAATTTCCACTATATACCGGTGTAAAGAACACTATCATTCTTCACTAGGATTACCCAGAGAAAACCTTTTTTCCCACTTGAATCCATGACTCAGACAGTGAGAGACTCCTCTCTCAGAGGGAAGAAAACAATTCTTCTTCAAGAATTTACAATCGTTACAATGATCCGATCTCGATACTCACTCACAATCCTATAATCTCTAAGATTAATACCAATTAGGCTTGAGAATTGTTTTGAGATATTATTGAAAGTTTAAGGATCTCGATGCTCACTCACACTCCTAAGATCACAAAGATTAATATCAATTAGGCTTAAAGATTGTTTTGAGAGATTATTGAAAGCTTACGGCATTTTAGGAAATGAGAAAGAGTATGGACTTTTAAAGCACAAGAAAAAAGGAAAATTGATTAAGCATTGTTTCATAATTAAGAAAAGTGTTTGATCTTAAGGGGTATTTATAGGAGTGAATGGGGATGCCATTTGCATAGAATTAGAACTGTCAAAAGCAGTTAATGACTGTTAGAACAATTCAAAATCGAAATGGCATAAACACCCGTTCGTTTGAAATTCAAAAATAAAAAATAATTGTCAGAAACTGCCATGTCAAATGTCTGGGGCCAGACGTCTACAGTTTAAAAATTTCTTATAGACGTTTTCCCCAGACATCTCCCTTTAAAAGCAAAAGCTGGGTTATTGAAAATTTTCTTTAGCAGACGTCCTCAGTTAAAAAAAAATCTTAAGGAGACATCTGCTGAGACCTCTCTGTAGTAGAAATGGATATTTGAAAATGGAAAATTCTTTCAGCAGATGTTTGTACCAGTCGTCTATATTTCAAAGGTTTCTTAAACAGACATTTGGGCCCGACGTCTACAGTATGATTAATTTTTGAAATCAGATAGAAAATTTGAAGAGTTTGACTCCAACGATCATGTTAGATGTCTCTAGATAAGGATGAGACATCTTAAGAATAGAATTGAGTTGGAAAATAATTCCTAAGCTTGTGATATCAAAATTGGACTCAAGGATAAAAATAAAAACTACATTTTTCGACTCAATTCTTCTTCGGTCTTCATTTCCTTGATTTGTTACATTGAGACGTTTTTGTTTCTTGATAAATCTTGCATCACGTTGTGTGCATGCGTCAAGTCTTCATGTCATATCGACAATTTGAGCATGAATCTTATTGAAGGCAATCACTGCTTGATATTGAGATATTGTGATAGCTATAATCATGATTAAGAACTTGGAAACATTGTTAGTAACATATGAATTCTTTAATATGGTTTTGTTCTAAATGATCAAAACTGAAAATCGTATTACACAAGTGTCAACAACCCCCTTTTTGATATTTAGAAAAACTTATTTTAAAGTATTCATGATATATAAAATAGTAGAAATTAGAGTTAAATGCTCCCCCTCAATTCATGCTTAATTGAAAAAAATCTTTAAACTCATATTATTGTCCCATACCACTAATACTATTTTTTAGCGTTCATCAGGTTCAAGGGAGAGGGAAAAGTGTACCAAGAAATCTTTAAAGGAAACCATATCGATCAGAGACAAGTCTCCTACATGCAGGCTCCTAAACCCAAACATCCTGAGTAAAAGTAGTTTTCCAAAATACTACATGGATTTAAAAATAAATCTCATTCTAAATTTGGGGGTAAAAACTATTTTCCCAAAAAGTAATTTTTATATGAAGTTATATGGACAAAACGCAACCCTAGGTTTTCTTATTTTTTGATTTGAGTTTTACGAATTAATAATTATGTACAACCGAAAAAAGAAAAAAAAAACATATAAACAAAATATAAGTAATTTGATTGCACCAAATACTATTGACCACACATGACGCATGCCGTAGCGCTTATAAAATATAAGAAAAGAAAATTGTTTTCTGGTCCTGGTTTTGAGAATAGACCATTTTACCACATTTTTTCAAAATTGTTAAATGAGCCCAAAACCAAGAAAATGCAAATGTTTAAGCAACAAAATATTCTAATTTAGATTATTTTTCCTTCATGATGATGCTCGTAAGTGGGAGTTCCCTAGATCATGACACGTGGTAGGAGACGTGTCCCGATGCACACGGAAACAGGGCGAAGACTACACATTATAGCCGTCCCCCGGGCTATCTTCTCGAGCATGGACCCGACCTTCGAGGATTCCCTGAAGAGTCATGTTTCGACCAATGGCTCACCTCCGAGCCCCCTGCACGCTGAGCGTCCTTAGCCCTCCCAGCTTGTCTCTGAGTTGTCACAGCGCCGAACTTCCTCGGCCTCCCGCTCCCTCCGAGCCTCCCGCCGAGCTAAGATTCCTCGGTTTTATTGGGCGACCCAGAACACAGATCACGGCCGTCTCCGCCACAGCTCCGCGAATCTCGCCAAACGTGAGATATCCGCCGCCCCACGATCCCGCGTTCCACGCCGTTGCATCCCTTCATTAACGAGCGTATCTCATCATTAATGGAGGATCCCGCCATTCTCACGGGCGCAACGCCAGGGGCGTAACGGCCGGCGATAATCTCGTGCCCGCTAGCCAATGGCTGCCGCTATATAAACCCCTCTCTCAAACGACTCAGGTAAGTCAATTTTCATCCAATAGGCCACTACTCTGCCTAAATATCTCGACTAACTTGATCGTTGGAGGGTCCACGGTGGTGTAACCACCCCGGGAATTCTTTGCAAGTAGCTCGGCTTCACACCAAACCAAACCCATTGAGATCCACATGCCTCAGGAGACAGTTCTCGAACCCAATATCATCCGTTCGCCCACACTGTCGGCAGATCGTCGAAAGACAATATCTGAAGGAGATCCAGAGCTCCATCAGTTGGCGTCGTCTGTGGGAATCGAACCCACGCCCTCCCGGTGAGTTGACGATTGTCCAAATCATGGTCGTGTCAACAGGGAGTGTGCCTGGAGCCGGCGAGATTCGACGCCTCCTGCCGGTCGAGGGGACTAGCAGCCAGCCCCGGAAGAAGAGCAAAGCAGCCGAGCCCATCATCTTCACCGACGAAGACCTCCACGGGATATCCATGCCTCACAACGACCCCATGGTGATTACAGCACGGGTCTACCGCTACAAGGTTCAAAGGATACTGGTCGACTCGGAGAGCTCGGCAGACATCCTTTTCTACGACTGCTTTTTACGTATGGGGCTCGGCCCGTCACACCTGAAGCCGACTGCCCAAATTCTGTCAGGGTTTACTAACCACTCTATCCTGGCAGAAGGAGTGGTCACCCTCCTACTTAACATCGGGAAGGCGGGCCATATGTGAACCGTACCAGTGGAGGTTCATCATCTCTAGAATTCCATCGACCTACAATATCCTCCTGGGATGCGCGACGCTAAACTTCCTTCGGGCCCAGATCTCGACCTACCACCTCGCCATCAAGTTTCCACTCGACCAAGGTATAATAGGCCGGGCCTACGGGAACCAGCAAACTGCAAAGATTTGCTTCACAACGACATCTATGCCCGAGGAACGAAGAGACGACTATGAAAGCACGGGTGAATTCTAGGAGTCATTGGATACTCGGGACGAACAAAAAGAAATCCGAAGGTCCCCAGTGGAGCCGCTAACAGAGGTACCCCTCGTCGAGAGGGATAATGAACGAACCGTGACAAATTGGGTCCACTCTTAACGGGGGCCCGGCACGACGACTTGGTCCACTCTCCTCGGAGAGAACTCAGACGTGTTCGCTTGGTATCCTGTCGACCTGCCCAGGATCGACCCTAAAATAATATCACATAAGCTCAGGGTCAACCCGACAGTCTGACCCGTCAGGCAGAAGAAACAAAGTTTCGCTCTGATAAAAAAAAGGCGATCGAGGAAGAAGTTGACAGGGTTGCTCTGCAGCCAACTTCATTCGAAACGCTGGCCTTCTCGAGAATGGCCGGAGAATGTGGTAAAGGTTAGAAAGGCGAGCGGGAAGTGGCCCATGAGCGTCGACTTCAGATATCTCAACAAGGCCTTCCCGAAAGACAACCATCCCCTCCCTCGGATAGATCAGCTCGTCGACAGTTCGGCAGGCCACAAGTTACTCAGCTTGATTGATGCTTTCTCCGGTTGCAGCCAAATCCGTATGAATCCGGCATACGAAGAGCTCACTGCATTCATAATGGACCGGGGGGTATACTGCTATAAAGTGATGCCCTTCGGCCTAAAAAAGGCTGGGGCTACATACCAACGTTTGGTCAACAGGATGTCCAAACCATAGATCGGGAGGAACATGGAGGTTTACGTCGACGACATGCTCGTTAAATCGACCTCGTCAAATGAGCATGCCAAAGATCTTGGCGAGACTTTCGACATCCTCCTCAAATACAAAATGAAGCTGAATCCCGCCAAGTGCGCGTTTGGGGTCACTAGTGGAATGTTCCTCGGATTCATGGTTACCCACCGAGGAATCGAGGCTAACCCGGAGAAAATCAGCGCCATCCTCAACATGGTCACGCCAAAGACCAACGTCGAAATCATGCGGCTCACGGGGAGAGTATACCCTCTGAGTCACTTCATATGAAGGTCCGGGGAAAAGTGCCTCCCATTCATCAAAGCCCTGAGGAAAATCCCAAGGATCGAATGGTCGGAGGAGTGTAAGATTGCTTTCGAGCAACTGAAAGTGCACCTGGCAACTCCCCCACTGCTCACCCGACCGATTGAGGGAGACGAGCTATCAATGTATCTAGCGGTGTCCGATCAGGCTGGCAGCTCGGTGCTTTTCCGAGAAGTCGAAGGAGTCCAAAAGCCGGTCTACTACGTAAGCCACGTCATTAAAGATGGGGAAACAAGGTACCCGACCATAGTAAATATCGTATTGGCGCTTATCATGACCTCAAGGAAACTACGACACTACTTCCAGGCACACACCATCCTCATTCTTACCGAGCGTCCTTTAGGGGCTATTCTTGCCTCCAATGAGTCTTTTGGTCCTTTAGGGGCTATTCTCAATTTGACATCAAGTACCGCCTAAGGCAGGCTATCAAAGCACAAGTCCTGGCCGATTTTATTGTTGAATGTACTATCCCAGCAAGGAGGCAGTGTCAGTGCCGGCCTCCGGATCTCAACCCTCGATCGAAGAGAGGCCTGAATCCGTCCCCGATTGGGTCCTTTACGTTGATGGATCATCAATCGAGGATGGCTGTGGTGCCGGCCTCATCATTCAAGGCCCGAACTAGGCAAAGATGGAGTATTTTTTGAAGCTCGGGTTCAAGGCCTCAAACAACACCACGGAGTACGAGTCCTTGCTAACTGGACTACGAATCGCCTCCGGAGTGGGGCTGAAGACGCTCCGAATCCGCAGTGACTCCGCCCTGGTCGTAGGCCAGGTGACCAGCCGTTTTGAGTCACGGGAGCCTCTGTGGTGAAATATTTAGCCGAGGTAAGAAGACTAAGAAAAGACTTTGACGAAGTTCAAGTAAAGCAGATCCCCCGGCACCTAAACGCCCAGGACGAGTGTCACGACCCGCAGGGTACGGAACGTGACTGGCACTTAAGTTTACGAAACGTCTAAAGGCGTCCGTAAAACAAGTAAGCCAAAGCCCAGAAAACAAAACCGATGAAGCAAAAGAGTGAAGAAAACCCAATCAATTGAAAGCGAGTTATCAAATAAGTCATGTAAAACACTTTTTAAAAACAATACAAATTTTCCCGAAAATTTCGGCAGAGTCTCCTTTGTAAATACTGACCCCCAAAAATGGGTACAACAAAATATATACATGAATCCACAAAATAGGGCATCCCCAAGCGGGAGCTAGCTCTTCGCCATACGGCGGTCACAAATCCCACGCAATGTAAATGACAACAAGCATAATAAAGCATGAAAAAGGTAGCATGTCGGCTCAAGTGAGCTCGACCCCAAATACAGTATAAAATCCACAAACCTCACAGTCTCATCTCTAGGTCAATATACAAATATCTGGTAGAACAGTAGATGGAGTACACTAGATACAAGAATATACAAGGTGGTACAAAAATAACATAACCCACCTATGAGCAAATCTCGAGCTCAGGCAAAAGAGACAAAAGACAAGTGCGCCCGCCGCTACTGAACTGACGGAGCGGACCTGCAAAAGGCTGTGGCACAACGGGGGTGAGTTGCCAACTCGTGAGCAAAAAATAACATCTACAAAGGCTATCGTATGCATGCACACAAGCATCCTAGCATCTAAAATACAGGTATGACTGGATGCACTAGCAGGTGTGTATATAACATCAGTGTACTAATATGTATGCAACATGAATATCTGAGGTCTCAATAGGTTTATATATAAAAATATCTTATCTCTTTTTGTTTTTTTTAAACTCTTTTAGAATGCCAGCAAATGTCAATGAATCGACGAAAATCGGTGTCCAGCAACGACACCCCAAAAGCTGTCTCAAATCTCATAATGTATCTCTGGCCTCAGCCGTCCGGCTGACCCATCTCAAATATCAATATCTCATCATCTAGCGGCCACGGTCGGTATCCTCTGGATATCCGCCGTCCCAAACAGTCACCGGTAGGTAATCCGTCCCCTGCCAGGCTCAACGTCATCACCACATTCCTCTTGCCCCGGGGTACCTTACCGGGCCCACCATGTACCCGTGCCGGTTCCTCCACTCCTCGACACGGATTTCCAAAGCCACAGCAAACTCATGGTGGACGACACTTACATCACTAGAAAACCGCAATTTACATGTTTTAAAAATATCATAAGTTTGGAAATTTTGCGGCTTTCCCCCGAAATCCAGCAATATCATAAAATCTCAAGAAATCCTCATAAGTGCATATATCAATGCTAATGAATGCGTATGATATCAATAATCAAGTTGCGATGTGTGATTAATGTATTAAGCATGAACAATGAATATGATGAAGTACATGCACATGAATAGCAATCCTAGGGTTTCATTTTAAGGAAATAACACAATTTAAGTATCAATTAGTAAAAGGTTTAATTTAAAGGTTATCTAGTGTGGTGGCATGGCAATTACCAGGGTGTGTGTGTAAACATGAATAGTGCTCGTGCTGCATATAAAAACCTGGTAATGGTGCATGTGTCCTACAATTGAGTTTGCGTATATGGGTATAACCTATCGATCTAATTGCAGCAATTATCATGCCCGTATTATTATTCTAATGTCACAAGTGATTATCCAATTTACTATTTTCCAGTTTACTAAATCTATCGGGCGACTTGCGCCATCCAGACGATCGTCCCCCGTAGATGTTAAATCTACTCACCGGGATCCCTGGCTAGCTGTGTCCAATCACTGCCTTTCCCTTTCGCGCCGCGTCTGACGTCTCCGCGACCGAACCTGGAATTTACATCAATACCAAACATAAGGTTACGTATCAAGAACGACGCAAAACCCCAACGAAACTACTAAAGTTCGCTAACTGGGTACAACGTGCACAAAGTGCGCGGACACACGCGAAAATCGCAAAAACTGCCAAAAACGCCGATTTGGGTCGCCCGGCGAAACTAAAACCCGACTACCCAAAAACCGCACTCACGCATCCTAAAAGTCGTAGGACAAGCCAACACAATCATCAAGATGCCACAATTAACTCATCACATAACTTCTATAAAAATCTAGTAAGCAGAAATTGCAATTTGATGCAAACATCGACAATATAGCGACAAGGTCAACACCACCCAACGCCAACATTCCAAACTAACCAAAAAGTTAGCCAATACACCAATTCTAAACCATTAACTAAGCTTAAAAAACCTAATTTACATAACAAAACCTTCTCTTGATTTTTATAAATAGCAAACATAACTCAAACTATATAAGAAATCCTTACTTTAACACTATAATTTAGCCTAATAAGCAAATTAACCACTTAGCTTAAGGTTAGCAAAACACTAGATAGCAATTTAGGTTTAATCAACACAAATTAGGTTTAATCAACTCACTAATCAAGCTTCAAATATCACTTTCCATACATAACCCTCTCTTGAAATTTCAAAACAACAATTCCACCCTTCTAAAATTAACTAATTTAGCAAAATTGAAAACTATATCAACAAGGTAACTATATAGATTAGTCATTAACAACTAGATTAACTATAAAATAACTTAATTTAACTATTTATGGCTTTCAAACCCTAGTTAGAATTTTCTAACAAAAATCTAAGAAAACTAGATAAAACTACACTAAATTAACACTAAACCATAAGACATAAACACTTAAACAAAGAATTTAACAAGATAGAAATTATACCTCTTGATCAATAGATCAAGCAAGAAAGTTTGCTCCAAAGAATGGCTTCCTAGCTCCAAGATTCAAGCAAGAATGGCTAAGGATAATGATAGCATAAGGATTTTCTTTGGATTTTTGGAATTAATTCATGGATTTTAATGTATTTTCTTGAAGGAAAATGAAGAAAAATGCAAAGAAAAGAGATGAGGAAGAGGGGTGCAGGTTTCGGCCAGGTAGGAGGTATGGGGGAGGGTGTGGGGTGAGTGGGAAGGTCAAGGGTCAAGTTCCAAGGTCAATGTATCATACTTTATTCAATATATTTAAAATAAATCCAAAAACAACTCCAATTTCACACAAGAAGGCAACCAAAGAAAGAGCCCAGAAATTTCTGGTCTTGGCCAAGGTTTGGGCTGTCCTAGGGTTGAGAAAAAAGATAGAGGGGTTTTACAAAAGAAATTTTATGCAAAAAGGCCCCCTACAACTCAAAAATTGCAAGTTTTAGCCCAAAATTCAATAATTTCGTTTCAATTTATAAAAATTGGTTAAAAATCAAAATAAATTACTAAAAATTCATGTTATCACTAGAATATAATTATCATAATTTTAGAGATTAAAATTAGCCCGGAAAAATTTGTATTTATCGCTTATTTAATGTATTTTCTTACCGGCTTAAAATAATATTAAAAAAAATGAAAAATAGGGAAAAATTTTTAAATGACCAAAATTTCATATTAAACTCATTAGATACTAAAAACAAGTAATTATCTATCCACTTTAAGTATAATTAGCCCTAAACTGCAAAATATCGAGAAAGACGGTTTTCGGAAAAATACCGAATTTTCACCGAATTTCAGGAAAACACCAAAACGACTTTTCAAGACGCTACAATCTTCCCCCCTTAAAGAAATTCGGTCCCCAAATTTAAAAATATAGCTACGCGTACCTTCAAAGAGATGGGGATATTTCTTCCTCATCTCGCCCTCGGTCTCCCAGGTAACCTCCTCGCTGCTCGGGCTACGCCAAAGGACCTTGACGGTTGGTATAATCTTCGACCTCAACTTCTTCACCTGCCGATCCAAGATGGCCACCGGCTGCTCTGCAAAGGAAAGGTCGCGCTCTAGCTGGACTGTCGGGTGCTGAATCGCATGCGAAGGATCGTGAAGGTACTTGCGGAGCATCGAAACATGAAAAACGGGGTGAACATCGGGAAAGCTGGGTGGAAGAGCCAAACGATATGCAACAGCGCCGACACGCTCGAGGATCTCGAAGGGACCTACGAATCTAGGGCTAAGCTTCCCCTTTCGCCCAAAACGCATCACGCCCTTCATCGGTGAGACCTTCAGAAAAACATGGTCGCCAACTGCGAACTCTAAACTGCGACGGCGCCTGTCTGCATTGGATTTCTGCCTGCTCTGAGCCGCTCTCATCCGGTCTCGGATCAACTGTATCTTCGCTGTCGTCTCCTCAACAAGCTGCGGCCCCAAAATACTGCTCTCGCTGAGCTCTGTCCAACAAACGGGCGATCTGCATCTCCTCCCATACAATGCCTCGAAAGGTGCCATCTGAATAGTATCCTGGAAGCTATTGTTGTAGGAGAACTCCACTAGAGGCAAATGACGATCCCAGCTACCACCAAAGTCTAAAACGCACGCTCTGAGCATGTCCTCGAGGGTCTGAATGGTCCGCTCTGACTGTCCATCTGTCTGCGGATGAAACGCTGTGCTGAAGCTCAAACGAGTGCCCAAAGACTCCTGAAGTCTCTGCCAAAGTCGGCTGGTGAACTGAGTGCCTCGATCTGACACGATACAAGTCGGTACGCCATGTAGTCGCACGATCTCGTCAATATAGAGCTGAGCATACTGAGCGAAGCTGAAAGTCGTCTTCACTGGAAGGAAGTGAGCCGCTTTCGTCAATCTGTCCACGATCACCCAGATGGAGTCGTACCCTCGACTGGTCCTGGGTAGACCCACAACGAAGTCCATCGAAATCTGCTCCCATTTCCACTCTGGAATGGGTAACGGCTGTAGCTCTCCTGCGGGCCTCTGGTGCTCGGCCTTGACTTGCTGACAAGTCAGGCATCTCGAAACGAACTCCGCAATGTCCCTCTTCATCCCGTCCCACCAGTAGGTCTCTCTCATATCATGGTACATCTTGGTGGAACCGGGATGGACACTATACACTGATCGGTGTGCCTCCTCGAGAATGTCGCGCCGTAATCCATCAGCATCTGGTACGCACAGTCTAGATCCATATCGTAAAATCCCCTGATCGTCAACCATGAACTCGGAAAATCTGCCCTGTCTCATCTGTGCCATGATCTCTGAGCAACGGTCGTCACTACGCTGTGCCTCATATATACGGTCAAGCAACTGTGGGCGTGCACGAACATGCGCGAGCTGTCCCCCTGTCTGAGTGAACTCGAACTCAACTCGGCTGTCGCATAACGTCTGCCAATCTGCTGACGACTGCCTCTGCACTGCGCGCAAAAAGGATAGACTACCCCCGGGCCTCCTACTCAACGCATCTGCCACCACATTCGCCTTGCCGGGGTGATATAAGATCTCGCAGTCGTAGTCTTTCACCAACTCCATCCAACGACGCTGTCTGAGGTTCAGGTCTCGCTGCTGAAATATGTACTTTAAACTCTTATGATCGGTGAATATCTGACATGACTCGCCGTAAAGGTAATGTCGCCAAATCTTCAGTGCAAAGACCACTGCAGCCATCTCCAAATCATGAGTGGGGTAGTTCTGTTCATGCTTCTTCAACTGCCGAGAAGCATAAGCGATCACCCGGCCATGCTGCATCAAAACGCATCCTAATCCCACTCGCGAAGCATCACAGTAGACAACAAATCCGCCTGATCCCGAAGGTAGAGATAATACCGGCGCCGTAGTCAAACATGTCCGCAGCTGCTGAAAACTGCGCTCGCACTCCTCTGTCCAAACGAAAGGAACTCCCTTCCGGGTCAAACTGGTCAACGGTGCAGCTATACGGGAGAAGTCCTGAACAAAACGCCTGTAGTAGCCCGCCAAGCCTAGAAAACTACGGATCTCAGTAACCGATGTAGGTCGGGGCCACTGCTGAACAGCCTCAATCTTCTTCGGGTCCACACAAATGCCGTCTCTCGTAACCACGTGACCCAAGAATCCGACGCTGTCCAGCCAGAAAGCACACTTGGAGAACTTCGCGAACAGCTGATGCTCCCTCAGAGTCTGTAACGTAATCCGCAAGTGCTGCTCGTGCTCCTCTCTGCTCCGGGAGTACACCAAGATATCGTCGATAAACACGATGATGAACAAGTCAAGATACGGCCTGAATGTACGGTTCATCAAATCCATAAATGCTGCTGGGGCGTTGGTGAGTCCGAACGACATCACCAAAAACTCGTAGTGGCCATAGCGTGTACGGAAAGCTGTCCTCGGTATATCCTCCTGTCGGACTCGCAGCTGATGGTATCCTGATCGCAAGTCGATCCTCGAAAAATACCCCGCACCCTGAAGCTGGTCGAACAAATCATCAATGCGCGGCAACGGATATCTGTTCCGAATGGTAACTTTGTTCAGCTGGCGGTAGTCGATACACAAGCGCAAACTTCCATCCTTCTTCTTGACAAACAGGACCGGAGCACCCCACGGAGAAACACTCGGTCGAATAAGCCCCTTATCTAACAAATCCTGCAACTGATCCTTCAGCTCTCGAAGCTCTGCAGGGGCCATCCGATAAGGCGGTATAGAAATAGGCCCCGAACCGGGAATCAAATCAATGCAGAACTCAACATCGCGCTCAGGCGGTAGCCCAGGTAGCTCATCAGGGAAAACATCAGGGAACTCACAAACTACCGGGACCTGGTCCAACGGAACCTCTGTAGCTCGAGTATCACAAACAAACGCTAAGAATCCCTGACATCCCTTCCGCAAGATCTGACCAGCGCGAAGAGAAGAAATTAAGCTGGGAAGGGCGACACTGCGGTCTCCCTGAATAACAAGGACTGGCTCTCCCGGAAAGCTAAATCTGACTGCCTTCTCACGGCAGTCCACCGAAGCATAACAAGTGGCTAGCCAATCCATGCCCAGAAGCACATCAAAGTCCAACATATCGAGGAGTATCAAATCAACTGATGAATCCCTCTCCCCGATACGAACGGAACACAAACGAAATACAAACCGAGCGACAAACGACTCGCCTACCGGAGTAACAACAACAAGCGGCTGGTCTAACGACGACGACTCACGGCCCAACATCGGTGCAAAGTGTGTAGAGACGTACGAATGTGTAGAACCTGGGTCGAATAATACCCGGGCGTCGAAAGAACAAACTGGCAAGGTACCTGTCACGACGGCATTGGATGCCTGCGCATCCTGCGGTGTCAAAGCAAAAACTCGGGCCTGTCCTCCACCGATAGCGGGCTGACCTCGACCTCGGCCTCTGCCTCCTCGTCCTCTCTGAACAGGACCGCCGCGTCCACGGCCTCTCGGTGCACCTAACTGGCGTGGAGCATCGCCTGGGGTAGGAAGTAGGGCTCTCTGAGGAGGGGGTGGTGATGGTGGTAGGGTCACGTGCGGAACTGTCGCTGCTGCCTGTCGTCTCACCGGGCAGTCTCTGACAAGATGGTGCAAACTCCCGCACCCAAAACATCCTGGCGACGGCTGCTGCCCCTGGGAATAAGAACCATATAACTGTCCCCGCCCAAATCCTCTGCCAGGCCTATCTCTCGGAAAGAATCTGGCGCGCTGCCTCTGAGGTGGTACATCGGTGCGCATCCTCTTCGGCCCAGAAACGGCCGAAGTCTGTGATATGCGTGCCTCCATCCGCAATGCCGTATCCCTAGCAGCTGAATAAGTGTCGTAGCGCTGGGCGCCAATGGCAAGATATAGCTGGGCATCAAGTCCCTGTACGAACCTCTTCACCATCTTCTCCTCGGTATCCACCAAATACTGAGCATATCGGGATAACTGAGTAAACTGGATGTCATACTCAGACACCGTCATCCCAGGTGTCTTGACTAAGGCCTCGAAACTGCGAGCTCTGGCGTCACGAACGCTCTCTGGAAGGAAACGGGCTAGAAAGACCGCTGTAAACTCGGCCCAAGTCATAGGCGGTAGATCTGCAGCTCGACCTCTCAAGACTGACTCCCACCATGTCTGCGCGAGACCCTCTAGTCGGAAACTCGCAAGCTCTACCCATCGATCATCCGAACATCTCAGCGAACGGCAGATCCTGGCTAAACTGTCAAGGAACGTCTGTGGGTCCTCCGCTGCCTCGGTGCCGGTGAATACTGGAGGTCTCAGCCTCATGAAATCCTGTAGTGAAACCGGAATGGCCACGGTGGTGGTAGTAGGAGCAGGTATCATGGTCGTCTGTGATGTAGTAGGTACGTCATCCGGCCTCGGTGTACGACTGGCTGCAACTAGGGATCCTACCATCTGACGCAGCTCCTGCATGCCTCCCATCATCTGTCGCAACTCCTCCATACCGGTCTCGAGCCTATCCATACGGCCTGAGGAAGGTGGATCGGTCTGTCCCAGCGGCGTAGGCATACCACCCTGCTCAGTCCTAGTCTCGGACGAGCCAGCTCGAATCTCGTCTCTGGCGGCAGCCCTCTGTGCCCTCGTAGCCTTCGGCGGCATAGTGGCTGTTACAGGAAAACGGATAGTAAGAACAGTGCAATAGGATCATAGGATACACGGAATTGAAGAAGGAATTTCTCAAGCAAGTATATCCTAAAGTCACGTAGGCGGAGTACCGTATCGTAAGTATGCCGCGGACATACGCACGCTACGTTACCCTGCTTAAGTCACTTACTCCATCTACCAAGGGTCATCCTACACTCACAAAGGTAAAACCTATCGCTCTGATACCAACTTTGTCACGACCCGCAGGGTACGGAACGTGACTGGCACTTAAGTTTACGAAACGTCTAAAGGCGTCCGTAAAACAAGTAAGCCAAAGCCCAGAAAACAAAACCGATGAAGCAAAAGAGTGAAGAAAACCCAATCAATTGAAAGCGAGTTATCAAATAAGTCATGTAAAACACTTTTTAAAAACAATACAAATTTTCCCGAAAATTTCGGCAGAGTCTCCTTTGTAAATACTGACCCCCAAAAATGGGTACAACAAAATATATACATGAATCCACAAAATAGGGCATCCCCAAGCGGGAGCTAGCTCTTCGCCATACGGCGGTCACAAATCCCACGCAATGTAAATGACAACAAGCATAATAAAGCATGAAAAAGGTAGCATGTCGGCTCAAGTGAGCTCGACCCCAAATACAGTATAAAATCCACAAACCTCACAGTCTCATCTCTAGGTCAATATACAAATATCTGGTAGAACAGTAGATGGAGTACACTAGATACAAGAATATACAAGGTGGTACAAAAATAACATAACCCACCTATGAGCAAATCTCGAGCTCAGGCAAAAGAGACAAAAGACAAGTGCGCCCGCCGCTACTGAACTGACGGAGCGGACCTGCAAAAGGCTGTGGCACAACGGGGGTGAGTTGCCAACTCGTGAGCAAAAAATAACATCTACAAAGGCTATCGTATGCATGCACACAAGCATCCTAGCATCTAAAATACAGGTATGACTGGATGCACTAGCAGGTGTGTATATAACATCAGTGTACTAATATGTATGCAACATGAATATCTGAGGTCTCAATAGGTTTATATATAAAAATATCTTATCTCTTTTTGTTTTTTTTAAACTCTTTTAGAATGCCAGCAAATGTCAATGAATCGACGAAAATCGGTGTCCAGCAACGACACCCCAAAAGCTGTCTCAAATCTCATAATGTATCTCTGGCCTCAGCCGTCCGGCTGACCCATCTCAAATATCAATATCTCATCATCTAGCGGCCACGGTCGGTATCCTCTGGATATCCGCCGTCCCAAACAGTCACCGGTAGGTAATCCGTCCCCTGCCAGGCTCAACGTCATCACCACATTCCTCTTGCCCCGGGGTACCTTACCGGGCCCACCATGTACCCGTGCCGGTTCCTCCACTCCTCGACACGGATTTCCAAAGCCACAGCAAACTCATGGTGGACGACACTTACATCACTAGAAAACCGCAATTTACATGTTTTAAAAATATCATAAGTTTGGAAATTTTGCGGCTTTCCCCCGAAATCCAGCAATATCATAAAATCTCAAGAAATCCTCATAAGTGCATATATCAATGCTAATGAATGCGTATGATATCAATAATCAAGTTGCGATGTGTGATTAATGTATTAAGCATGAACAATGAATATGATGAAGTACATGCACATGAATAGCAATCCTAGGGTTTCATTTTAAGGAAATAACACAATTTAAGTATCAATTAGTAAAAGGTTTAATTTAAAGGTTATCTAGTGTGGTGGCATGGCAATTACCAGGGTGTGTGTGTAAACATGAATAGTGCTCGTGCTGCATATAAAAACCTGGTAATGGTGCATGTGTCCTACAATTGAGTTTGCGTATATGGGTATAACCTATCGATCTAATTGCAGCAATTATCATGCCCGTATTATTATTCTAATGTCATAAGTGATTATCCAATTTACTATTTTCCAGTTTACTAAATCTATCGGGCGACTTGCGCCATCCAGACGATCGTCCCCCGTAGATGTTAAATCTACTCACCGGGATCCCTGGCTAGCTGTGTCCAATCACTGCCTTTCCCTTTCGCGCCGCGTCTGACGTCTCCGCGACCGAACCTGGAATTTACATCAATACCAAACATAAGGTTACGTATCAAGAACGACGCAAAACCCCAACGAAACTACTAAAGTTCGCTAACTGGGTACAACGTGCACAAAGTGCGCGGACACACGCGAAAATCGCAAAAACTGCCAAAAACGCCGATTTGGGTCGCCCGGCGAAACTAAAACCCGACTACCCAAAAACCGCACTCACGCATCCTAAAAGTCGTAGGACAAGCCAACACAATCATCAAGATGCCACAATTAACTCATCACATAACTTCTATAAAAATCTAGTAAGCAGAAATTGCAATTTGATGCAAACATCGACAATATAGCGACAAGGTCAACACCACCCAACGCCAACATTCCAAACTAACCAAAAAGTTAGCCAATACACCAATTCTAAACCATTAACTAAGCTTAAAAAACCTAATTTACATAACAAAACCTTCTCTTGATTTTTATAAATAGCAAACATAACTCAAACTATATAAGAAATCCTTACTTTAACACTATAATTTAGCCTAATAAGCAAATTAACCACTTAGCTTAAGGTTAGCAAAACACTAGATAGCAATTTAGGTTTAATCAACACAAATTAGGTTTAATCAACTCACTAATCAAGCTTCAAATATCACTTTCCATACATAACCCTCTCTTGAAATTTCAAAACAACAATTCCACCCTTCTAAAATTAACTAATTTAGCAAAATTGAAAACTATATCAACAAGGTAACTATATAGATTAGTCATTAACAACTAGATTAACTATAAAATAACTTAATTTAACTATTTATGGCTTTCAAACCCTAGTTAGAATTTTCTAACAAAAATCTAAGAAAACTAGATAAAACTACACTAAATTAACACTAAACCATAAGACATAAACACTTAAACAAAGAATTTAACAAGATAGAAATTATACCTCTTGATCAATAGATCAAGCAAGAAAGTTTGCTCCAAAGAATGGCTTCCTAGCTCCAAGATTCAAGCAAGAATGGCTAAGGATAATGATAGCATAAGGATTTTCTTTGGATTTTTGGAATTAATTCATGGATTTTAATGTATTTTCTTGAAGGAAAATGAAGAAAAATGCAAAGAAAAGAGATGAGGAAGAGGGGTGCAGGTTTCGGCCAGGTAGGAGGTATGGGGGAGGGTGTGGGGTGAGTGGGAAGGTCAAGGGTCAAGTTCCAAGGTCAATGTATCATACTTTATTCAATATATTTAAAATAAATCCAAAAACAACTCCAATTTCACACAAGAAGGCAACCAAAGAAAGAGCCCAGAAATTTCTGGTCTTGGCCAAGGTTTGGGCTGTCCTAGGGTTGAGAAAAAAGATAGAGGGGTTTTACAAAAGAAATTTTATGCAAAAAGGCCCCCTACAACTCAAAAATTGCAAGTTTTAGCCCAAAATTCAATAATTTCGTTTCAATTTATAAAAATTGGTTAAAAATCAAAATAAATTACTAAAAATTCATGTTATCACTAGAATATAATTATCATAATTTTAGAGATTAAAATTAGCCCGGAAAAATTTGTATTTATCGCTTATTTAATGTATTTTCTTACCGGCTTAAAATAATATTAAAAAAAATGAAAAATAGGGAAAATTTTTTAAATGACCAAAATTTCATATTAAACTCATTAGCTACTAAAAACAAGTAATTATCTATCCACTTTAAGTATAATTAGCCCTAAACTGCAAAATATCGAGAAAGACGGTTTTCGGAAAAATACCGAATTTTCACCGAATTTCAGGAAAACACCAAAACGACTTTTCAAGACGCTACAACGAGGCTCTGAGTAAACTAGCTTCCTCCTATACGGCCAACAACAAGAGAAATATCCTCTTCGAGGTCTTACCACGGCCCATCGTGGAAGATAGAGCGACAACACTTCAAGTTTATGCTGCCCAGGATGAAGACCGGGATTGGAGGAAACCCCTACTAGAATTCCTGAAGGAAGGTACGCTCCCAGAAGATCGAGGGGAAGCTCGCCGCCTCCGAGAAAAAGCCCGCCATTTCGTTTGGAGCTGTGGAAACCTCTACAAGAAATCCTTCACTCAACTTCTGCTTCGGTATGTCGACCCCCACAAGGCCGACTACGTCCTCCGTGAGGTTCATGAAGGGGTCGGCGGAGCACATCAAGGGGCCCGCACCTTAGTCCAGAAGATGCTACTCCAAGAATACTATTGGCCGACTATCCATCAGGATGCTCATAAGCTTGTCAGAAGATGCAAGAGCTGCCAACTCCATTGCAGCATACCCCGTCTTCCAGATACCGAGATAATGGCCCTGACCTCCCCATGGACGTTTGCCTTGTGGGGAATGGACATGATAGGTCAACTCCCTACTGGTATGAGCGGGCACAAATACATCCTCGTCGTGGTAGACTACTTTACGAAGTGGATCGAGGCCGTCCCCATCAGAAAACCAGACTCCGCCACGAATATCAAGTTCCTGCAGAACAACATAATATTTCGGTTTGGGATCCCGAGGTGTATCGTTACCGACCATGGGACGAATTTCGAAAACAACAAAGTTAAAGGATTCTGCAGCAAATACCATACACTGATGAAGTTTGCCGTGGTCGCGCATCCCCAGTGCAACGGGCAGGCCGAGATAGCTAACCGGGACGTCATTCGAGCTCGCCTAGAAGGACGGCAGGGCAGTTGGGTCGACGAATTACCCCAGGTTTTATGGGCCTTGCACACATCGAAGAAGACCCCCTCTGGAGAGACCCCCTTCAGCCACTGCTATGGAATCGAGGCGATGGTCCCAGCACAGATCGGGTTGCCCAGTTACAGGGTCGAGCACTTCGATGACGAAGCAAACACCTCGGCCCTCCGGACTAATTTGGACATCTTTTTGGAGAAGCGGGACCGGGCACAGATCAAAGCTGCCACTTATCAACAGCAAACTGCCCTCTACTACAACGCACGAGTCAAGCATCGTGTCTTGAAGACCGGAGATTTAGTACTAAGGCGGTGTTTGTGTGATATGCCCTAGAGGCCATTATTGTATAGTACCAGTTTGTATATTACATTTTGGAAGCTTGGGATATATACACAGATTTATAACAGCCTTGCTCAATATGGTAGTATGCTACTTGGTTTGTATCTATCTTAATATGTGTATATATTTCTTTTCATATATCGCTAATACATATTGATAGAGCCCTTAGGATCTTTGCTTGACTACCAGCGTTGTGATGGCAGTCACACTTGTGGGGGTTGGGTAGTCTACAAGCACATCCTTATGCAGGTCCCCAGTCGTAGGATTATCGAGACAGGGCATCGATACTCCAGAGTAGACTGGTGTGTACGCTTCACGTCCCAGCTGGGGAGATGGTCTGTCCCACAGCCATCAGTACGTCGTACTGGAGATAGTATGCAGGTGCTCATTAGGTTATGAGTACACTGGATAGGACTCGTCGGGAACTGTTGGTTGGTACTATACCTATCGTCAAACAACAGTTCCTAGGTGACATGAGTACAGCTTAGTCCGTTGACTTGACACTGTCACTTCGCCTCAAGTGTGTTCCCACTGCTCTTAGATTACTACCCTACCACAGCTCTATTGAGTCGTGCAAACAGGTAGTAGTTGGGTGCAGTCCCGAAGCAGTTGGAGGCAGTGACGGTTAGACAAGATTCGTATCTCCCGGTATTGGGGTTTGATATCGCGCTGTGTCTAGGAGAGCCATTACACAAAGTCCCAGGCCAGGGCAAGCGAGATTTACCGGTAGTGTTTCCAGTAGTTTCTCAGGGTGTTCTGGGCTACACTCCGACACGACTTGTACCGCTATTAGGGATCTGATGTTTACCACCCTATAGGCCCGACATGCGATACTCTTAGACGAACATACCGGACTGTATGGAGATTGTCACATTCAGGATCAGTACGAGTTCGGATGGGTTCACCTCATCGGTCTTCTTATCGGCATCTACCTGGGGATCGTTACGTACAGCTAGTACCGCTTGCGGCCTGTGGTTAAACCCACCGCCAGCGTAGTGTCGAGTCTTTAGAGTCCCACACAGAGGGTTGTTCACCTTTGGGCGAAAAGAGATAGAGGTCGTATGGTTTTGCGACAGGGTTCGTTCACATATGCGTACTTGTGCGCGTTTGGTATTCGGGCAGTTGATACTAGTGGGCTTTGGTTTAAGCCAGATCCTAGTATTTGTTTTGGGATTGGTCTAGTCTCATTGTATTCGTGTTTCTATGAAACACGGATGCGGGTATGTATGTACAGTTGACAGGGGCGGAGAGGGAGACACCTCATTAGGGTTTTGACCATTGACTTAATCAAAACCATAATGAGAAGGAGGAATATGATTAATAGTTTTAATTAAGGATAATTGTATCATAGTTAGAGTTGGATTGACCATTTGACTTGTTGACTCACATTGACTTAGATATTTTCTTTTGTTGAGCATGAGATATTTTTTGAAGCGTGCTTAGCATTAATTATGAAATGATAATGGTCAAATCAACTCACCATCACAATTTTCTTAATTATTATTATTATTATTATCATATATTTCTCATATGAGAGCTTTGTTCTCTCATTCTCATTATCTTTCTCTCTCATGGTTTGCTCTCCCTCTTCCTCTCTCAAAAAGCTTAAGTGATTCATGTGTTGAAAATCAAAGCTTTGAGACTAAACCACCAAAATACTTCTCTACTCACTCTAGGGTTCTTAGTGTAGTAAGACAAGCACTCTAGTTACTTCATTGTTGAGGTAGAAGCTCAAGGTAGAGGCCTTCGGGTGGTTCATTTTTTGACCTAGAGAAGATAACGAGGAGGAGCCATCTACACCACTCCAAGGAGCTAGCAACTAGGAGGACCACAACAAGAAGAGAAGGAGTTCAAGAACTAGGTATAACCATCTAACCTAGTAGTTAAAACTCCGTATTAGTTTGTTAATTTTCGTTTAGCAAAGATCCTTCATGGTTAGTCTATGTTTCCTTTGAGAAAAATTTGATTTTTACCTATTCCGCCTCCCCGTTAAGCACCGGGGTGGGTAACATAGACATACAGTGGTATCAAAGCCTAGCTAAACATAAAACTAACAATTCAAACGACTAGATAAACTACGAAAATGAGACGACCCAAAACATTGACGCCCAAAATCTGAGTTTCTGTCGATTTTTTAATGAACTCTGAAAAATATTTAAACATGTACAGAGTCATCTTGTAACGGTAAAAAGGCCACGAGACAAAACTGGAACATTTCCTCAAAGGAGTGGCCGGCCACATGAGCCAGAATTCCGGCCAGGCCGAATTTACCAGGGAGGAAATGGTTCGATTTTTGTAGTTGGCTTTTTGGCTTAAATCTTGGGCTTCAGGAGTTGTTTATTTTTGCCAGTTTTGACCTTGCTGAAAATTATTCACTGTGGCAAATTACGGGTGTTTCGAAGTCTCAGTTTATTGTTGTTTGATGTTTCATGTTCTGTATAATGTGTTTTAAACTTCCGCTAATTGCTATATATTGATTAATTGGGGGCTGCACATTTCTGTGATGTTTCTATTGGTTTGTGGATACGAACTTGTTGGATCGTCGCGATGAATAGCCGGGGATGTGAGATGAGGGTTTTCGTTTTTCATTCAATATAATATTTATAATTTGATGTAATATTATTTCATGGTCGCACATCCGGGTTGAGGTTGTAGCCACCATTGTATATTATTTCTTTTACTGATTTTGCTCCTAGGATAGACCCAAGGTGGGGTGCACAAACTACCGGGTACTTTGAAGTGCTGAGTGGCCTACTCACGTTGTTGAGGGAGGCTGCTTCACTTCGGGTATTTGGCGGGTAGTTTGCCTCACCCGCAGGGGTCTAGGGTGGGGTTTGGCTATTCATCGCGACCGTGTAATCTGTCTTTCGTTGCAGGCTCGAACGAAACGCGGATTCCTAGCATATCTAATGTGTTCATCTGTGATCTGGAATGACTATCATTGCGTCTGACGAATGTTTATATCTATATATGATATCTAGTAGGCATTGCTTATGTTTTGCATCCGCGCTAGTCCAGCCCCCGCTCTGTCGTTAGTTAAGTAACCTAACGGGTGATGACGGGGCCCAGTGGCGAATGCGGATGGCATAAGCGTACGTCATATTTTCGTTGTTTTCTGCAATGGTAGGATTAATTGATGGGACGCATTATATTAATGCAAAGAAAATAAACCAAAACTGAATCGTTGGAACAATTTCAAAACCACTCGGTTTTTTCAAAACAGAAAACTCTTAAAAATGCGGAGCTTAAACCACTCTTTTTAAAAGCTATCAGGTTCTTTCGATTATATCAAGTTCACTACGTTCACGGTTTCGCCAAAACCACTCATAGCTCTCTATCATTTCAGTTAAATATTCAGTAGTATTCAAGCTATGTATTTTGACCTTCGCCAAGGCATAGTGTTTGGTAGCTGCCAAATATTTATCTGTTGTATAGATAGATGCGTTGGTTTGGGATAGTCATACTAGTATTTTGGCCTTCGTCAAGGGTATGTACGGGTGGGTTCAAATTAACCTGGATAATGACTGGTAGAACTTGACATGTGACTTATGATATGTTGGCCTTCGTCAAGGTCATAAGAGCATGGGGCAAAAATCCATATCGGGAGTTTCTAAAGTAACTAAAACTTAGTAGTATTGCATACCATTTGAAGTGTGATAATTTTGGTAGGATTCCTTCAACTTTATCACACAATGATATTTAGATCCCGATCCTACTGTGAGTATATTCTACTCCTCAGGAGATTTTTTCACTTAACGATCAATATTATAATCCAAGTAGGTGTCTAGAAAGGTGTTAGCGGAGCTACGCCAACAGGGAAAAGAGCTGATTTAATTAAGGAATTTCGCGAAAGCATCGTAAAACCTACCTCGAAGTACCGACATCGGCCTGGCTGAACGGTTAAGCAAGTATTGTACGGTGAGATCAATCCCGACTAGTTCTTCTTTTATGGTTTGAGGAAGGATTTGAGAAACAGTGGGAGCCATCCTGTTTAGACAAACTAAAAACCACTCTAAACTTACAAGAGTATCATGCTAAAGTGTTTCTTCTCTCTCCTAATTGCAGCAACCATACAACATGACGGGCCTTAAGTTACTTTTAAATAAAAATATATTGACATGGCCAAACTACAAAGATTGGTTCAAGAATATCAAAATGGCAATCACTTATGACAAGTTGGAGTATCTCCTTACCACTAAGGCCCCCGCCGTCCCTGGTCCAGAATCCAGTGTCGCGGATAAGGAAATCCGTAAGACCAGGGAGATTGACAATGCGAAGGCCAAGTGCCTGTGCTCTATAGACAATGAACATCAGAGTAGACACGAGAATATGGATCATGAATCCATATTTCTCCATACTAAGGAACTATATGGAGAGCAATCCCGTATCGCAAGATACGAGACCTCGAAGAAGCTATTTTCAGCGAGGTTGGCCGTCGGATCATCTGTAGCGGAACACGTGCTTAAGATGATTGACTACATTGAGGAGCTCGCGGACCTCGGGACCACGTTAGAGAACGAGCTCTACACTGACTTGATTCTCCAGTCCCTTCCTTCCACCTACGCCCAGTTTATCCTGAATTTTAATATGCAAGGAAAAGAAGTTGAACTTTCGGAACTCCTCAACATGTTGAGGAGTGCAGAGGGCACCCTGCAGAAAGTCAGGGAAATACCCGCTTTGTTTGTTGGAGGAGCTTCCTCTTCTAGGTCCAAGGCGAAAGCCAAAGGAAAGAAGAAGAAGGCCCCTATCAAACCAAGGGGCGGTGTTAGTAAGGTGGAAGCCAAGGGAAAAGCAAAGGTAGCGGGACAGATTGTGGGGAAGGAAGAATGCTTTTATTGTCACAAGAAAGGACACTGGAAGAAAGATTGCAGGAGTTGGAAGGCCAAGAACCAGGACCCGAAGCAAGTTGTGGCTTCGGCTTCAGGTGTGTATGTTATTAAAAACTGTCTGTCAATCAACTCTAATTCCTGGGCATTGGATATCGGATCAGGATCTCATATCTGTAATTCTTTACAGGCACTGAGAAGCCGTAGGGTTTTGAAGGCGGGTGATATGACCTTCAGAGTTGCAAACGGAGCAAGCATGGATGCTGAGTCCGTAGGGGACTATCACTTAGGATGACAGATGGATATGTTTTGGTTTTACACAACTGTTATTTTGTACCCAATTCGACTTGTAATATCATATATGTATCTTCAATGTCTAAAGAAGGTTATGATTTTTCATTTGTAAGTAATGTTGTAAACATTCACCTTAATCATGTTTTGATTGGGTCGGGTACATTAAGCAACGGTATATACGTTTTAAACCAATCGCAGATTTTCAATATCCAGAATACACACAAAAGAAAGCCTCCAGAATTAAATCATGCTTTCTTATGGCATTGTAGACTGGGCCACATCAATGAGACAAGGTTAGCTAAGTTACATAAAGAAGGATATTTGGATCCTTTCAAATATCATTCTTATGCAACTTGTCAATCATGTCTCAAAGGAAAGATGACAAAGACTCCATTCACTGGACACGGAGTAAGAGCGAGCGAGCTCTTGGGACTCGTACACAGCGACGTGTGTGGTCCAATGTCTACACATGCAAGAAGTGGCTTTTCATATTTCATTACTTTTACGGATGATTTCTCTAGGTATGGACATGTCTTCTTAATGAAGCATAAATCCGAGGCCTTTGAGAAATTCCAAGAATATAAGAATGAAGTAGAAAAACAAACCGGAAAGAGTATCAAGACACTGAGATCCGATCGAGGTGGTGAATACTTAAGTGCCGAGTTCCTGGATTACCTAAAAGAGAATGGAATTCTCTCTCAGCTTACTCCTACATACACTCCACAACACAACGGTGTATCGAAAAGACAGAACCGAACCCTATTGGATATGGTACGTTCCATGATGAGTTACGATGAGTTACCGCGATCATTCTGGGGCTATACACTAGAATCAGCTGCATATATTTTAAACAAGGTTTCTACTAAGACTGTGCCTACCACACCATATCAGATGTAGAGTGGGAAGAAACCCTATCTTCAATATCTGAAGATATGGGGATGTCCAGCTTTTGTCAAAAAGCAGCATGCGGACAAACTCGAGGCATGCTCAGTACTGTGTAAGTTTGTGGGATACTCAAAGAACTCCAAGGGATATCTTTTCTATTACGCGGAGGATCAAATGGTTTTTGTTTCTCGTCATGCCCACTTTCTGGAACATCAGTTCTTAGAAAAAGAAACAAGTGGGAGCGCAATAGAACTGGAAGAAATTCCAGAACCACAAGCTATTAATGAAAGCTTGGTGGAACAAGAAGTTTCAAAAGAACAGGGCATTCCCGCACCGCTCCGCAGGAGTAGTAGGCTTTCTCATCCACCCGAGAGATACTACGGCTTTCTCATAGACGGGGATAGAGAAGATTACATCATTGATAATGATGAGCCGACTAACTTCCAGTAGGCCATTCAGAGCACTGACTCAGTAAAATGGCTAGATGCAATGCGGACCGAGATGGAGTCTATGTACACCAACAAAGTATGGACTTTGGACTTTTCTCCAGAAGGGGTAAAATCCGTAGGCTGCAAATGGATCTTCAGAAAGAAGATTGGTGTAGATGGACAGGTTGAAACCTATAAGGCTAGACTTGTTGCAAAGAGTTTTCGTCAAAGACCTGGTTTTGACTATGACGAAACCTTTTCTCCAGTGGCTATGCTCAAATCCATTTGAATCCTTCTTGCCATTGCCGCTTTCCATGATTATGAGATTTGGCAGATGGACGTAAAAACCGTTTTTCTAAATGGAAATTTAGAGGAGTGTGTCTATATAGACCAGCCAGAGGGATTCATTCAGAGTGGGAGCAGCGGAAAAGTATGCAAGTTGCTGAAGTCCATTTATGGACTGAAGCAGGCATCGGGGAGTTGGAACATCTGTTTTGATGAGACGGTCAAAGAATTTGGCTTTATTAAAAATCCAGATGAACCATGCATTTATAGTAAGATTGTAGCGCGAACTGTCGTATTCCTCATTTTATACATGGATGACATTCTCTTGATAGGAAATAACATTCCTATGCTACAATCTGTCAAAGGGTTCTTGTCACACAGATTCTCCATGAAAGACCTAGGTGATTCCTCTTACATTCTGGGGATCCAGATCTATCGTGATAGATCTAAGAGGATGTTGGGACTTTTGCAGTCCAGGTATATCGACACCATACTGAAAAGATTCAGTATGGAAGATTCAAAGCGCGGTAATTTACCGGCTTGTCACGGAATCACCCTCTCCAAAGAGATGTATCCCAAGACTGATTTGGAAAGGGATCGCATGTCTATTATACCCTACAGTTCTGCGGTAGGCTCTATAATGTATGCGATGTTGTGTACCAGACCAGATGTAGCTTATCAGTCAAACCCTAGGGAGAAGCACAGGATAGCGGTAAAGAACATTCTGAAGTACCTGAGAAGGACTAAAGAAAAGTTCTTGGTTTACGGCGGAAATGACCTCTAGATCGAGGCTTTTGCTGACTCCAGCTTCCAGAGTGACAAGGATGACTCCAAATCCATGTCAGGTTATGTCTTTAACCTCAATGGAGGGGCGGTCTGTTGGAAGAGTTCCAAACAGGAAACCGTTGCTGACTGGAAAATGGAAGCAGAGTATATCGCAGCTTCAGATGCTGTAAAAGAAGCTGTCTGGATGAGGAAGTTCTTAACAGAACTTCAGGTGGTTCCGTCCATAGTTGATCCAATACCTCTGTATTGTGACAAAAACGGGGCTATAGCTTTAGCAAAGGAACCCCGGTGCCATCAGAAGTCCAGACACATCTTGAGGCGGTATCACCTGATCAGGGAGATCGTGGAACGCCGGGAGATCAAGGATCGGAGGGTTTCTACAGAAGATAACACTGTAGATCCATTCACAAAGTCCATTCCACAGACGCAGTTCGAGAGGCTATTCGAGATGATAGGTCTGCGATATACCAGCACATGGCCTTAGTGCAAGTAGGAGATTGTTAGTGTGATATGCCCTAGAGGCCATTATTGTATAGTACCAGTTTGTATATTACATTTTGGAAGCTTAGGATAAATACACAGATTTATAACAGTCTTTCTCAAAATGGTAGTATGATACTTGGTTTGTATCTATCTTAATATGTGTATATGTTTCTTTTGATATATCGCTAATACATATTGATAGAGCCCTTAGGATCTTTACTTGACTACCAGCGTTGTGATGGCAGTCACACTTGTGGGGGTTGGGTAGTCTACAAGCACATCCTTATACAGGTTCCCAGTCGTAGGATTAACGAGACAAGGCATCGATACTCCGGAGTAGATTGGTGTGTACGCTTCTCGTCCCAGCTGGGGAGATGGTCTGTCCCACAGCCATCAGTACGTCGTACTGGAGATAGTATGCAGGTGCTCATTAGGTTATGAGTACACTAGACAGGACTCGTCGGGAACTGTTGGTTGGTACTATACCTATCGTCAGATAACAGTTCCCAGGTGACATGAGTACAGCTTAGTCCGTTGACTTGACACTGCCACTTCGCCTTAAGTGTGTTCCCGCTGCTCTTAGATTACTACCCTACCACGGCTCTATTGAGTCGTGTAAACAGGTAATAGTTGGGTGCAGTCCCGAAGCACTTGAAGGCAGTGACGGTTAGACGGGATTCGTCTCTCCCGGTATTGGGGGTTGATATCGCGCTGTGTCTAGGAGAGCCATTACACAAAGTCCCTGGCCTGGGGATCGTTACGTACAGCTAGTACCGCTTGCGGCCTATGGTTAAACCCACTGCCAGCATAGTGTCAAGTCTTTAGAGTCCCACACAGAGGGTTATTCACCTTTGGGCGAAAAGAGATAGAGGTCGTATGGTTTTGCGACAGGGTTCGTTCACATATGCGTACTTGTGCGCGTTTGGTGTTCGGGCAGTTGATACTAGTGGGCTTTGGTTTAAGCTAGATCCTAGTATTTGTTTTGGGATTGGTCTAGTCTCATTATATTCGTGTTTCTATGGAACACGGATGCGGGTATGTATGTACAGTTGACAGGGGCGGAGAGGGAGACACCTCTTTAGGGTTTTGACCATTGACTTGATCAAAACCATAATGAGAAGGAGGAATATGATTAATAGTTTTAATTAAGGATAATTGTGTCATGGTTAGAGTTGGGTTGACCATTTGACTTGTTGACTCACATTGACTTAGATATTTTCTTTTGTTGAGCATGAGATATTTTTTGAAGCATGTTTAGCATTAATTATGAAATGATAATGGTCAAATCAACTCACCATCACAATTTTCTTAATTATTATTATTATTATCATATATTTCTCATATGAGAGGTTTCTTCTCTCATTCTCTCATTATCTTTCTCTCTCATGGTTTGCTCTCCCTCTTCCTCTCTCAAAAAGCTTAAGTGTTTCATGTGTTGAAATTCAAAGCTTTGAGACTAAACCACCAAAATACTTCTCTACTCACTCTAGGGTTCTTAGTGTAGCAAGCCAAGCCCTCTAGTTACTTCATTGTTGAGGTAGAGGCTTTCGGGTGGATCGTTCTTTGACCTAGAGAAGACAACGAGGAGGAGCCATCTACACCACTCCAAGGAGCTAGCAACTAGGAGGACCACAACAAGAAGAGAAAGAGTTCAAGAACTAGGTATAACCATCTAACCTAGTAGTTAAAACTCCGTATTAGTTTGTTAGTTTTCGTTTAGCAAAGATCTTTCATGGTTAGTCTATGTTTCCTTTAAGAAAAATTTGATTTTACCTATTCCGCCTCCCCGTTAAGCACCGGGGTGGGTAACATCGACTTACAGGCGGAACGAGTTCGTTGACCATGGCAGTTGCACAAGTTTTCCCCAAAGTGGGACGACCCATTCCTTGTCTCCAAAGTATTGCCTGGCGGGGCCTATCGCTTGCAAGACGCAGCGGGTCTCAAATTTCCACGGCCCTACAATGCCGCGAAGCTCAAGTTGTAACTTTGAAAATTGTATTTATAAATATATGTTTCTTCTTTGCCAAAGCGATGTAAATTTTTCTAAGTCTTGAATTAGAAGAAATTCCTCCTATGTGTTTCCCTCTTCCTCGGTTCGAAGGCCACAGAGTTCGTTTCATGAAAATACTCAAACGCACCCAGAAGACAAAAAGGAAGCAGTAATACGTCGTAAAAAGAGAACTTTATTTATCAAAGGTATTATGGGCTCCTCAGCCTTACATGAAAATTAAAATTATGACAGAAGGGGTACGGGGTCAAGGTAGCACTGCTGGTGGTACTCCGTGGAGATCTCCGCCAGTCGAGCCCTGGCCTATTCAGCCCATTCCCGGTGATGCTGCCCACGTACCCAGGACGCCACGGAAGCACCGGGCCACCATCTACCGAGCAGGGGCCTATGATCTGCCTCTTTCAGAATCACTCCAAAATAAGGGTTAAAGATAGGTCGTTCCTATTCTTCGAGATAAGGCCGAGGACATAGATCGTACAAATCTTGTCGAGCGCCTCATCCAGCAGCTCCTTGGAGAGGGGGTTGTACAGCCCCGGGGACCTCCTCCAAATTGCGTACATCAGCAATTGGAGGAGTGACGACCGACGAGGAAGTAGACGGCCGAAGTGGTCCTCGATGCGCTGGACCATGCCCTGGTACGTCTCTTCGGAAATGGACTGGTCATACCGGTAGACATCATCGGAAGTGATGATCTCTTCAATCGTGTAGATACGCCCGGCCATCTCAGAAAAGCAATGCTGAAAAAAACCCATCTCCTTCTCTATTTATAGCCTCAACAGAATCCCCCAAGGGCCCAAATTTGCGCGCGCGTGGGCGCGAATCCTGGGATTTTCTCGGCTCTTCCAATACCGAACCGCTACGTAGCAGCCCTAATCATGGTCCAAGTGCCAAAGAGCATGTGTGCACACTTGTATGTGTTAGACCAATATTAACAAAAAGTGTGTACACGTGCATTATTTCAAAAAGAGCTCTTGGTATATCATTCGGTTTCCTGTTCTGTTTGCAGTGTCGGCTCACAGACGATATATCAGTGATTTTGAATGTGTTTCCGGTGTTTTATCACGAATACATGTAAACTGTAATTACAGAGCAGACACTGATTAATAGCACCGATATAAAGAAAAATTGATAATGAATGAGCAGTATTAAAATGCAGTTTTCTGTGATGAACAAATACCCCCAAACTTATCATTTGCTCGTCCCGAGCAAAACAAAAAATCCTATCCTCACTTTCGCTGGGAACGCGATTGCACTGAGCATGTGCAACAAGCCGTTAAACCTCTAGGTGTCCCTAGGAGGAGGAGTGTTGTCTCTTGAGGGTTTTCAGCGGATTACACCCACAAAATCCCGTCAAGCTAGTTTCATAAGTTAACATCGATTCTACTCCTACAGTTTAGTTTCTAAGTTAGAAATTCTATCATCCTAAGTTAGAAATATTCAACCCATATGTTTCATACCTCCTGTCTGTTTAATCTCAGATCATATGCGTATTTACAGTTTAGAAGGATATTGGTATTCCTGAGTTTTCCTTCTAAAGTGTGGTCTCCAATCAGGAATTTTTATCAACTTTACAGAAAACATAAGTCTTATTCTTCATTTTTATCTTTCCTCCAAAAATCGATTGTATACCCCTACGTGTGTGTAAATTTTCACTCATACACTTAAAAATTCAATTCAAGATATAGTACACTTTCCTTAATACCTAATACTACTTCTTTTCATTAATGGATAGACTGTGTTGCTTATACACCTTTCATGAGATTATTAATGCTTCTTGAGGCACTAACAGCCGATTACTGAATGTACGAGCTTTAAAGCGTAAATAGCAGTTTCCAGGTCTTGACTTTATTTATTTTTTATTTTTCTTTTTCTTTTCAAGACCGGATATATTTTTCAATGCTCTTATGGCGTTTAGCTTTAAATACTGTTTTTTCTTTCATACTAGGCTTTCAGGCAAGAGTATTTCTAGGTATCCTCTACTATCCCAAGTTTCAAGGTTCGTGTATGTGCAATTTATAAGGTATATACTTTCTAAATTTGGACTTCAGAATAGAAACTATTTTTCAGACTTAGCTTTCAGTAAAGCTTCAATACTTTCCCTTCATCTTGACTTTACTAAAGAACAGAACTCAAGATTACCTATTTCTCAAAAAAACTGTAAGGACGTATAATTACCAAGGTTGAACAGAATGAGGGTTATTTTTAGGGTTTTCAATTCCTAAGTCTTGGATTTAGTTACTTCTAATGTATCAACTAAACTTTCAAAATAAAATCTAAGTTACCCTATTAGCTAACTTGACGATAAAGTTTTTATATTTTTCGGATTTTTCTTTCAATTTTTAAGGGTTTTTTTAATATGTATGCAATGCAGAATATACACATGATGCAGTGCCCTCAATTTTTATGGTTTTTTTAATATGTATGCAATGCAAAATATAGACATGATGCAGTGCCCACCCCCAAACTTGAGTTTTACGATGTCCTCATCGTTGCCCTCGTCTCCGGTAGCTAGACTTAGACGGTGTGAGACTTTTATTAAAAGAAAAAGAAAAAACCTAAGACTAATTACAACATGTACAACTTAAAAGACTGGGTTAGTGCAGAAATTAATACCAGCCATTCAAAAATTTTGTCAATATAGTACCATGGATGGCAAAAGAATAGGTATAATAAAAAGAAAAAGAGAATATACAAAAAATGGTTAGATGTTAGTAAAGGGCATGGGTGTGTAAAAGTACGGAGCAAAAAATGTTGAAGGTGAAAATGAAGTTTTGAAGCGGTCAAATCATTGTTTTCTGAATGAATTGAATTTTCAATAAGTATGTGTTGAGTTTCGAAGTCAGGTTCGTGTAAGAACTGGAGTCCATCCGCAAAAAGTTCTGAAAAAAAAGGTTTAAAGGATGGTCCCAAAATGATCTTGACCCAAACTCACCAAGAATATCAAGTTCATCAGCAAAAATTTCCTCAAAACTCTGTATAAAAGAATAATTTCCAACACTGTCTTCCTCCCTATTATTTTTCACAATCCTACTCTCATTATTTACACTCTCTCCCAAAAAGATTTCCTCCTCATCACATTCAAAAGTGGGTAGGCTCATATCATTTAAAAAGTAGGTTCCCACACTAACGTTTCTTCCAAAACCATATCAACAGGTGATACAAAAATTGTGGGTTCCTGATCATTGATTTCTTCTAATTTATCCCAACCATACCCGTTAAATTCACAAGTTTCCTCATCTAAAATTGGAAAGCAAAAATCAGTCGGTTCAAGAAATTCCTTATCAAGTATTATTTCAGTTAAATCAATCTCTAAATCACAAGTGATAAGAGGTTCAGTAGATACCTGAAGGCTAATGATAGACTGACTTAGAGGGTTTTCTTGTCTGTCCTGGCAACACTCAGTCAATACAATCGTATCATCATCTATGAAATCAACCAAATTGATCTGATCACTTATTTCACTCGGGTGACTCCCTAGATGACAGTTGACACTATGGGGTTCCGATTGACTGTGCTCACTCCCTAGAATCCTTTCATCTAAATATTTCACTTGTTCCTCTATATTAGCCAAAGATTGGGCCTGAGCAAGAAATAATTGCTCAGACTACTGCATGAATAGGGCTAACATAGAAACTAATTGATTCTCGACCGCAGTCATCACTTCAATACCAAACTCTAAAGCGGTCAACCTAGCATCCATCTCACTATCACTCCCTAGAGATGATTCAATTGTTTGGAGGGTTTGTGATGGTGGTGATGCTAACGCAGTCATTCTGTCGACCTCTTTCTCTAAATCTTCAATCATCTGCTCAAGGTTTGAAGTGGGACTGGGTTCGGGAGTGTTAGGTGGGTGACCGTTATCAAAAATTTGGGACGGTTGGTCACCCCTTAGAAAAGGACAATTATCATGAATGTGGGAAGAATCGTGGAAATTTAAACAAATGGATTGGGACTGAGTATAAACAAAAGAATAAGAATCATGAAAAAATGAATTGTATTGTGTATCGCCCATATTAACAAGATGCACAAATGTCACAAAAATAAAGAATATCATACCCCTAGCAGTCTATGTTATGCTAAGTCAACTAGATCTGCTCAAGAACCTGATTGACGAAGTAAAAACTATATCGAGGAATAGGCTCAAGGTATACCGATCACGATGCCAAGTAAGTGCAAGAGAGAAGGGGAGGTTTTCCAACGCTTTCGCGAAGGTCCTTAATTAAATAACCCTTTCTCTTTTGGCGGTTGCGCCGTGAACACTTGCCTAGACACCTCGTGAACGATATACCGTTAAGAAAAGTTCTAAATACAGTTAACTCCTCCTAATGAGTGCGAAGTCCTTAGAGTCAAAATTCTAGTTGATTTTAAAATTTCTGGGGGTATGCAAGAATGCAGTTTTTGTGATTTGTGGGCTACGGAGAAAAGGTGATGAAATCTTTTACCATATCTTGTTTTGATCTTTGTGCCCTTAATTTTGTATTTAAAATGCAATGCGCAATCAATTAAAAGAATTTCAAGAAATCAATCACTTAAAGAAATTCTTTTTCAATTTTGTATTATGCGCTGCAAGAAATACGGTTAGTTCTCTTTACAATTGGCAGCAAAATTGTGCGAAGAATCCTGCAAAAGATAGAAAATTGGATTGCTTCGGATTCGAGCGAAGGGGTTAGGAAATACGTACCGATATGATTTGGTCTAAGAAAACCCCTTTGAATTGATCCAAGTCGTTGAATGTTCGCTTGCGCGGGTCAAACTACCCAGATTTTTGGCACTATACTTCCCTAACATCTTGAAACTGAATTTGAACCTCGCTCCGCACGATCGCTGGTCGTAATTCTGAGAAAAACTGAAATGTCGAAACAATACGATATTTAGTGTCAAAAGCGATATATCTGCCCCAATTCCCGCACACACAAAATTATGAAATTTGTATATAAAAATGGATCAAAAATAGGTCAATGAAACAAACCCCAAAAATTTGGAGCAAACAGGTGAAAACAGGACGCAATTTGTGGCCAATATTAATATTTCGGTGGCCAACTCTATGAGTTAGTGCTCCAAACTTTTACAGTGTGTTTATAGTTATATTAGAATCCTAATGTTATATGCAAAATTTCATACTTAGACTCAAAGTGACAGCAGATCAAAAAGACAGAGAACAAAAGTTAGAAAAGTTAGTTTTGAAAAAAAAATTGAGTTAGTAGTGATTGAGTTAGTATGAACCAAAAATAACAATACCTAATACTACCAACTTCCCCGGCAACGACGCCAAAAACTTGTTGGGAATTCACCCGCGCGCGCAAACGCATATGTTTTGGAAATGTGTATGTTTTAATGAAACGGAATGCGCACGCGAGATCGTTCTCGTTTTATTATTTATAACCGCAAGTGCACGGCGCGTTGTAGCGAGCCGACAAGCACGGGTCGATCCGCAGGGAATTTTGTATTGGGTATTGCAATTTAAGGTTTAAAAAATGAAGGAATGGTTTAGTTGTAACAAAAAAATAGAAAATACGAAAACAAGGAAACAAAGAAAACAAGCATATAGGTTAAGGAAGAAGTTGGCCATGGCTTTGGTTCGGAAGATTGAATCGCGACGATTCCCACAACGCTCCCTTGTTCATGAGTTGTTCGTTTCCACATTGATCCCGGCATGAAGCATGACTTGTCGAAGCGGCTGCGAGGCACAAGTCGTCAAATTCTGATATTCTCCGTAAGGTACGAAGTCACGCCCCGCTTCCCAGAGTGCGCTAAGATCGGCACGTGACAGAGCTAACCATGCTACCTGTGGCTAGGAAACGTCCCTCCACAGTCACATTACGGCTGTCTATAAGATATCAAGAACAAGAAAGTAAAATAAACTATCCAGTACATGTCCATATGCCAGAATAAATGAGTCAAGAAATAATATGCGGAAGCAATAAATTCAAGTAACAATGCCAATCTGGAAAGTATGTCCCATAATACGGGCTCACATCAGGAATGAAATTAAAACTAAACTAACTAGCTGCTAACATGATCTTCACTGCTCGGCTTGTTGGTCAAAATACTCCTGAACTGCCTGCGACAGAGATAGAGTACCTGGGCCATGCAAAACCCAGACGTCAGTGCGTCATGATATCAAACAATAATATAGGTAATCAGGATGTAACGAGATATGCAAGCAGGAATAATAAATAGTAACAAGTCAACAGGAATGTATAACAGTGAAGTATATCGGTATGTGTGACGTGCAGTGCTCAATCTAAGCTGTGCTACTGGGTTATCTATTCTAAAGTTTGTTTGAAATAAATTAATGTAATCCTCCATGTAACTCACAGAATATGTCCCGTTACCCCCGGGGACTACGGATCAGGAATCTGTGAACCAAGAGTGGTTCTGTCCCGTTACCCCTCGGGACCACGGGTCAAGATGTAAGAGTCACGAATGGCTCTGTCCCGTTACCCCGTGGGACCACGGATCAAGTAATACCATTTTAAGTTACACTTTAGTTTACACTTTTGATTTTCCCATACCCCTAAGGTTTTTGTGTTCAAGTCTGGTATTGATAATCTAGAGCTAATGCCAACACAGGATCAAGTAGGTACAGGTTTGTCTAAATAAACAACAGGATATGTCCGTGGGGACAACAGGTCAAGATTGTCGGCATTAGTAACAAGATCAGGTATCAAGTCAAACAGTGGTATATCAGGTCAGGACAGGTTGTGCACATGTGTAAAGCGGATGCTCATAATAAAACTGTAGCAAGTACGAATACACGGTAAAAGTATGGATGCACAAATATTTACTAGGGGTTACACCATGACTAAGTAGGATGCATAATATTAAGTATGGGGTGTTAAAAAAACAATAATATGTAATAATGTGGCATGGTATGCCAATAGATATAAAATTAATGGTATGGATGCACAAATATCGATTGGGGTTACATTTACAGTTCCAAGACTAAGTGGGATGCACATTATTAAGAATGGGGTGTTACTAAAGTAATAATATTAGTTAATGTGATCTATAGATACAGTTATATATATTTTAAATGATATGGATTCAAACGGGTATCCGAAAATAGTAAAACTATAAAATGGATGCATAACTAAACAATATGTAATACTATTATTCAAATGGGTGTAGTATAATGTAATATAGAATGTAGCAAGATTAACTTGCCTCGATGGATCACGAAATGGATATGTACGGCACGTCCGACGTCGGTAAAATGTCGCAACGCACGCACGGCACGCGGGACAGGTCTAAAAAATGCAAGAGGGTGATCACGCAGGTAAGGTACGTCCACTGGGTCGTCTGGAACGGCAATGTCGTCGCAACTCCGGCAATCGCTGCAATTCCAAGATTCAAGAACAAGAAAAGAAGGGAAAAAGAAAAGAAAAGAGGAAGAGGAAGAAGAAGAGGGAAGAAAGAAGCTTACTGTGGTTGTGCACTGGGGTTAGGGAGACGAGATGGTGGCGACGAGATCAACGATGCTTCGGCGATGCAATGCGCGGTGGGTATGCAGGGTGCAAGGCTGTTAGGGTTTGGGTGCAAGGCTAGTGCTCGGGTGTGCAGGCTCCTTGGTGTAGGAGGGAGAAGTGAAGAGGAGAGGGAGAGGAGAAGGAGAAGGTAATGAAGGTGGAGGCGAGAGGAGGTGATCGGCGGTGATGGAGGTGTGCAGGGTGGTGGTGGGTTCTCGGGGTTCTGTGGGTGCAGGGTGCTTGGGAAGAAGAAGAAGAAGAAGAAGGAGAAGAAGGAGATGATGAGGAGGAGGAGGAGAAGGGAATGGAGATGAGGGTTGAGGTCGAGGTCGAGGGCAGTGAGGAGTGTTGGGGTTTCGTGGAGGTTGGGGTTCTCGTGCTCAGGGTTAAATAGAAGAAGAAGAAGAAGAAGAAAAGAAAGAAGGGAGGTGAGTGTAAGGAGGAGGCGGTGATGCAAATCGAGGAGTGAACAGTGAATGCGAGAGGAGAGAGAGAGGCGCGAGAGGAGAGAGTGAGAGAGAGAGCTGCGGGGAGAGAGAGAGAGAGCTGGTGGGGTCTGCGAGAGAGAGTGGAAAGAGAAAGAGAGAGTGAAAGTGTTGTTAAAATCGTTTTAATTTTAAATTGAAAACGATTTGTCAGTTATATTAAATTTTAAACTATTATAATTTTAAATTTAATAAAGATATTATATTTAATAAAATTGGATTTTCAGGTAAATACAGATTTATTCCAAAACACACCCGGGTCAGGTCTAAAATTTCCGTTTTAAAATACGAAAAATATATGCGACGACCAAAGTTAAAAATGAATTTCCGACTAACGAAAATGCATACCCCCAAGAACGGGTGCTTGTACATGCGCGTAGCCATCCAAACATGTCCGTTTCACTGAACGGGACGAGAACAAATTGCGCGGATGCTACTACGGGGTTAGGGGTATCATGCAGGCCATGCAATGTATTTCTAAAATATTTTATGTGACTTAAAATGTTATAGTGTAAAAATGCAAATGCCAGATAAAATGCCAGTATGCAGGATGTACAAATTAGAATGAAAGTGCACGAGTCTACGTAACAAGTTAGGATAGATCATAAACATGAATCAAGACAGGTTTCAAGCAAGCAGGTCGGGTCGGATGCAAATACAGATGTCAAATATACTATTCGTACCCAAAACACAGTAAATCAGGAAAATACCATAAATAATGAAATACGTGCACTGGAATTGGTATAAATGAACTAGGGTGTTACATTATACCCAACTATAAAAATCATTTCGTCCTCGAAATTCCAAGAACAAGGAAAGATAAACAATCAAGAATCTATAAGAATAGGTGTGGAAACATCTGTCGAATCTCGTCTTATCGTTCCCATGTCGATTCTCCATGCGAGCGATTTCCCCAAGAAATAAGTACGAGAGGGATAACCTTGTTCTTAAGGACCTTTTCTCTTCGATCAACAATCGACATCGGTCGTTCCTCATAGGTCAAATCCTCTTTTACAGTTAGCTCCGAATGATCCAGCACGTGCGTTTCATCTCGAACATACTTACGGAGTTGAGATACATGAAACACGTCATGAACATTCGCGAAAGATTATGGTAACGCCAATCGATAAGCCACTTCTCCGACACGCTCCAAAATCTCGAAAGGCCCCACGAATCGAGGACTAAGCTTGCCTCGACTCCCAAAACAAATCACTCCTCTAGTCAGTAATATCTTCAAGAATACCAGATCACCAACAACGAACTCTAGAGGTCTTCTCGATGTGTCGGCCCAACTCTGCTGCCGATCTTGTGCTGCCTTCATGTGATTCCGGATAGTATCAACTTTCTCAACTGTTTGCACGATCAAATCCGGTCCCAACAATCTTCGTTCTCCAACATCGTCCCAACAAACGGGTGAACGACACTTGCAACCATACAATGCTTCGAATGGAGCCATTTGAATAGTCGCCTGAAAACTGTTGTTGTACGAAAACTCCACCAAGTGTAGATGATCCTCCCATGAACCCTTGAAGTCCAACATGCAAGCTCTCAACATGTCATCAAGAGTTTGGATCGTTCTCTCCGACTGTCCATCTGTCTGGGGATGATAAGCTGTGCTAAACTTCAATCGCGTCCCCAAACATTCCTGTAAACTCCTCCAGAAGTGCAATAAGAATCGGGTGTCACGATCGGACACGATGCTCACAGGTACTCCATGCAATCTTACAATCTCCTGCATGTACCGTTCCGCTAACGCTTCCGTTGATTGACCAACTCGAAATGGTATGAAATGAGCTGCCTTGGTCAATCGATCAACAATCACCCAAAATGCATTATTGCCCTTTGGACTCCGCGGTAAAGATGTCATGAAATCCATGGTTATATGTTTCCTTTCCATTGAGCAATCGGAAGTGGTTGCAATAAACCAGCAACCCTCTGATGTTCAGCCTTAACTTGCTGACACACCAAGCACTTCGCTACAAAGTGAGCAATCTCCCTTTTCATGCCTTCCCACCAGAAATGCTGTCGTAGATCGCGGTACAACTTCGTGCCTCCTGGATGTACGGAATATGTGGAACTGTGTTCCTCCTTCATAACTTCATCGCGAATATCTCCTTTCGGCACACACAAACGGCTACCATAACGCAAAGAACCATCTTCATGAATCAACAAGTCTGTTCGAAGTCCAGGTTCAACTTGTTCTCGAAACTTCTGAAATCTTGGATCCTGTGACTGCGCTGCTTTAATATTCTCGATCAACGACGACTGTACTTGCAGCTGCATCAACTATCCCGAAGAATGCGGTAGCACGATCTCCAACTCGAATCTCTGAAAATCTTCGATAAGCTCCTTCTATGCAGTCAACATCCGAATTGCTGGCAACCGACTAAGCGCATCCGGCACAACATTAACTTTCCCCGAATGGTACTTAAGATCAAGATCGTAGTCAGCCATCAGCTCCAACCATCTATGCTGCCTCATGTTAAGCTCTTTCTGTGTGAACACATACTTTAGGCTTTTGTGATCGGTGAATACTTCAACCCTTTCGCCTAACAAGTAGTGTCTCCAAATCTTCAAAGCGAAAATTACTACTGCTAGCTCCAAATCATGAGTTGGGTAATTCTTCTCATGGATCTTCAATTATCTCGTTGCGTAAGCTATAACCTTTCCATGTTGCATCAAAACACATCCCAAACCTTTCCCAGTAGCATCGCTATAAATCACCAATCCTCCGGAATCATCTGGTATGGTCAAAATAGGAGAGGTTATCAACCTTTGCTTCAACGTCTCAAAAGCTGACGCACAACTATCAGTCAATACAAACGGTACCTCCTTCCGTGTAAGCTTGGTCAAAGGCTCAGCCAATCGAGCAAAATTCTCCACGAACCTTCTGTAATATCCGGAAAGTCCAAGAAAACTTCTGATCTCTCCTACGTACTTCGGAATCGGCCAATCTTGTACTGCAGCAATCTTCTCAGGGTCAACTGCAATTCCATCTCCGGATACGACATGCCCCAAAAACTTCACTTCTTCATGCCAAAACTCGCACTTGCTCATCTTCGCATATAATCTTTCTTGCCGCAATGTCTGCAATGCGATCTTCAAGTGTTCTGCATTCTCTTCTATGCTCCTCGAGTAGACCAGAATATCATCAATGAACACCACTATAAACTGGTCTAAGAACGGTGAAAAGATTCGTTTCATCAAGTCCATAAATATCGCCGGTGCATTCGTGACTCCTAATGGAATCACTAAATACTCGTAATCCGAGTTCGGAACGCAGTCTTGCAAATATCCTCTGATTTAACTCGAACTTGATGATATCCGGACCGCAAATCAAGCTTCGAGAATACCCTGGCGCCACTGAGTTGCTCGAACAATTCACCAATGCGAGGGATCGGGTACTTGTTCTTAATAGTCACCCGGTTTAATTCTCGATAATCGATGCACATCCTTCTTGTGCCATCTTTCTTCTTTACTAGAAGAACTGGAGCTCCCCAAGGTGAATTGCTGCTGCGAATCCAACCCTTCTCAAGTAATTTGGTAACCTGCTTCTTAACTTCTTCCAACTCCACTGGTGCCATTGGATAGTACTCCTTTGAGGTTGGCGCTACACCAGGAACAAAATCGATTGCGAACTCCACATCTCGTTTTGGTGGTAAACCCGAGATGTCCTCAAACACGTCCATTAACTCTCAAACTACAGCTGGCGCTTCCTCCTTATCAACTTCCATTGATGAAAGAACATTGCTTGTCGGCCTAGCCCTAAACTCGACTGGCCCGACGGAACCGTTTCCTACAGTAAAGACAAACTCCGGGTGTCCGGGAATCTGGAAAATCACTTTCTTTGCCCTACAATCAATGTGAGCGTGGAAAGTGCCGAGAAAATCCATTCCTAAGATAACTTCATAACTGCCGGTATCAATCACCAAGAAATCTGCAAATAACTCCCGTCCACAAACAACAACTGAACAATCCTTACATTCTCTACTAGTTATGATCTTCCCATTCCCAGTGTGTATGTCCCAACAACTAGATAGGGTCGTGCAAGGAATCGAGTGTGCAGCAATAAGCTTGGACGACATAAAACAATGGGATGCACCAGAATCGAATAATGCTAATGTGGGAAAACCATGAAAAAGTAGGATACCTGAAACAACATCCTCTGAAGCCTTGGCCTCTTCAGCCGTCAAGGTAAATGCTCGATCTTGATTGGGTCCCTGAGTTAACTGCTTATGCCTCTAAAACTGCCTCTGCGGTGGCCTCTGAACATCATCCTTCAAGCGAAGCTTCGACGGGAAAACACTGATAGTATGATCAGCTGATCTGTAAACCAAACAAAGTCCAAGCTTCCTCCGACAATCGTTCTGCTGATGTCCGGGTAAATGGCAAAAGTCACACATCATTCTTCCTCTCTGCTCGGGTACGATGGGCTTCTTCATCGGTACTACGCCACGTCGGTTCACCGAAATACCTCTGCGTATAGGCGCTCGGTTCGACGCAAACAGCGGCTTCCGCACTACAACTTCCTGCTACTGTGTACCCCCAGTCTTCATTGATAAGCTCTGCTGCTCTCAAGCTGCTTTAAGAACTTGAGAGAAAGTGGTCAATCCCAGAGATATGATGTGCCGCTGGATTTCCACATCCAAACTGCGCATGAACCTCCTTGCCCTATCAGCATCGTTGGCAACCAAAGGTCCAGTGAATCTACTGAGCCATGTCCACTCAGCCACATGTACATCCACGGGTACGCCGTTCTGCTTCAAACCGATAAACTTTTCTTCCATTTCCTCCCTTGCAGTCTGCGGGAAGAACTTCTCCAAGAAACTCTTCGAAAAATCTGCCCAACTGATCGGCTTGGGCAAGCGGGTCTCTTCTACAAGCCACCATTCACGGGCATAGTCTACCAATTGGATGCGCACGACATCCACTCTCTTGTCCTCTGGAATTTGTGCCGCAACGAGCAAATTCTCCGTATCAACCAGCGACTACTCTGCTGGCAACGGCTGTTCCAGATTAGTGAAGACGGATGGACCAAGTCTCCTGAAATCCGCCACGGTACCCACATGTTCTACTGGTTTGGCCACAACATTGTTTACGCACTGCTGGATGGTCCGCAAACCTTCCTGAAAGGCTTCGGCTTGCTAACTAAACCAACTAGCTGCTAACATGATCTTTACTGCTCGGCTTGTTGGTCAAAATAGTCCTGAACTGCCTGCGACAGAGATAGAGGATCTGAGCCATGCAAAACCCAGACGTTAGTGCGTCATGATATCAAACAATAATATAAGCAATCAGGATGTAACGAGATATGCAGGCAGGAATCATAAATAGTAACAAGTCAACAGGAATGTATAACAGTGAAGCATATCAGTTTGTGTGACGTGCAGTACTCAATCTAAGCTGTACTACCGGGTTATCTATTTTAATGTTTGTTTGAAATCAATTAATGTAATCCTCCATGTAACTCAAAGAATATGTCCCGTTACCTTCCGGGACCACGGATCAGGAATATGTGAACCAAGAGTGGTTCTGTCCCGTTACCCCCGGGACCACGGATCAAGATGTAAGAGTCATGAATGGCTCTGTCCTGTTACCCCCCGGGACCACTGATCAAGTAATACCATTTTAAGTTACACATTAGTTTACACTTTTAATTTCCCCATACCCCCAAGGATATGTGTTCAATTCAAGTATTGAGCTAATGCCAACACAGGATCAAGTAGGTATAGGTTTGTCTAAATAGACAACAGGATATGTCCGTAGGGATAAAAGGTCAAGATTGTAGGCATTAGTAACAAGATCAGGTATCAAGTCAAACAGTGGTATATCAGGTCAGGACTGGTTGTGCACATGTGTAAAGCGGATGCTCATAACAAAACTGTAGCAAGTACGGATGCACGGTAAAAGCATGGATGCACAAATATTTACTAGGGGTTACACCATGACTAAGTAGGATGCACAATATTAAGCATGGGGTGTTAATAAAACAATAATATGTAATAATGTGACATGGTATGCGAATAGATATAAAATTAATGGTATGGATGCACAAATATCGATTGGGGTTACATTTACAGTTCCAAGATTAAGTGGGATGCACATTATTAAGAATGGGGTAATACTAAAGTAATAATATGAGTTAATGTGATCTATAGATGCAGTTATATATATTTTAAATGATATGGATTCAAATGGGTATCCGAAAACAGTAAAACTGTAAAATGGATGCATAACTAAACAATATGTAATACTATTATTCAAATGGGTGCAGTATAATGTAGTATAGCATGTAGCAAGATTAACTTGCCTCGATGGATCACGAAACGGATATGTACGACACGTATCTATGATTCAGAAAAAGGGATACAGAGCATTTTTGAAATACACGTATTTGAGCATGGAAGACCAACAAGGGAAGTTCACCCTCCCCTCATATTAGAAAGTGCCCCGCCGCTCTTCTCTTTAAGCCGATTTCGCACATCACATAACCGAAAGAGTAAGTGGTCTAGTTCTCTTCCTTTCCTCGCCCCGAGTAAGTTGGGCCTTTAGTTTAGTCGACTTCGTCCTGGTCCAGTTGCCAGATAAGTCGGAGTTCATGTAACTCAGGAAGTGGGACAAAACAAATTGAGGAAGGAAGTGGGCCGTTTGAAATCACTTCCTTATGTTAACAAAGTGAGAGCCGATCACTTGATGGAAGCACTGTCTCCTCAACTGTCTTATCCTCCAAAAACCTGAGACCTCGGGACGATTGGTGAAGTGATCGGGAGAGTTTGATACTCAATATCGACCTCGGTCAACCACGACGTCGGTAAAACATCGCAACGCACGCACGGCACTTGGGACATGTCTAAACAATGCAAGAAAGTGATCACGCAGATATGGTACGTCCACTGAGTCGTCTGGAACGGCAGTGAAGTCGCAACTCCGACGATCGCTGAAATTACAAGATTCAAGAACAAGAAAAGAAGGGAAAAAGAAAAGAAAAGAAGACGAGGAAGAATAAGAGGGAAGGAAGAAGCTTACTTTGGTTGTGCACTGGGGTTAGGGAGACAAGATGGTGGCGACGAGATCAACGGTGCTCCGGCGATGCAATGCACAGTGGGTGAGCAGGGTGCTCGGCTGTTAGGGTTTAGGTGCAAGGCTGGTGCTTGGGTGTGCAGGCTCCTTGGTGTAGGAGGGAGAAGTGCAGAGGAGAGGGAGAGGAGAAGGAGAAGGTGATGAAGGAGGAGGTGATCGGCGGCGATGGAGGTGTGCAGGGTGGTGGTGGGTTCTCGGGGTTATGTGGGTGCAGGGTGCTCGGGAAGAAGAAGAAGGAGAAGGAGAGGAGGAGGAGGAGGAGGAGAAGGGAATGGAGATGAGGGTTAAGGTCGAAGTTGAGGGCAGTGAAGAGTTTTGGGGTTTCGTGGAGGCTGGGGTTCTCGTGCTCGGGGTTAAATAGAAGAAGAAGAAGAAGAAAAGAAAGAAGGGAGGTGAGTGTAAGGAGGAGGCGATGACGCGACTCGTGGAGTGAACAGTGAATGCGAGAGGAGAGAGAAAGGAGAGAGAGAGAGAGAGAGAAAGAGAGAGAGAGCTGGTGGGGTCTGCGAGAGAGAGAGAGAGAGGAAAGAGAGAGAGAGAGTGAAAGATGCTACACACTGCGGTTTGTCTTTTGATTGCTTATATAGTTTTTGCTTTGCATAGCGGTATTTGTGAAATATCCTGCACCTTATTCGATAAGGAAAAGCCGGCAATCCCTTCACCGGGAGTAACCTCTTTAGAAAAACTAGAAAACCCTCAAAAACACTCCTTTACAAAATCACTCGATTCTACAACGATATCAAGTTCATTGAGCAAAGGGTTTTCTTAAAAAACTGTCGCAGCTCTCCGTCATTTCAGATAAGTAATAGTTAGTATTCGTACTACGTTTATTGACCTCTGTCAAGGCGTAGTGTGTGGTAGCTGATTAGTGCTTATCTGTATAAACATATGATGTGATTGATTTAGGGTAGTCGTGCGACCTTGTTGACCTCTGTCAAGGGTCGTGCGGGTGGGTTTACTTCAATCAGGAAATGACGGGTTGAACATGACTAGCAGCCTATGGTTTGTTGACCTCTGTCAAGGTCATAGGACGCTTGGGGCAAAATATTATTGGGAATTTCAAGTGTTGAAATTTGCAATGAGATTGCATACCTTCTATGAGATAGTTGGATCCCGATTCCCGCCGCGAGTAAGAGCTACTCCTGGGAGAGTTTTACACATTACAATTAGCCGATCAAGTAGGTGTCTAGAAATGTGTTAACGGGGTTATGCCCCAGGGAAAACGAGGTTTATTTTAATTAGGTACGTGCGAAAGCACGGGGAACCTCCTTCAAAGTACCGGCATTGGCCTGGCTGAAAGATTGGCGAACTTGTAGAGTGTAATTAATCCCGGCTAGTCTTTCCTTTTAGGGTTTGAAGGAAGATTTGACTAAAACGGTGGGAGACATCCTGATTAGATAAATTGATAACCAATCTAATCTTGTAAAAGCGCACGCCGAGTGTTTTCTTCTCTCTCTCCAGGTAGAGACCATATCACACCTTAATCAAGATAATAATACGGATGTATTGACCGAACCCGCTTGTTATACTGAGCTGGGGAACGTTGGTCCCGCTCCAACTTATAATTGTTATAAGAAAGAGCAGGAAATAGGGGATTACCAGAATTCCCGTGTCACCCATACGAAGAAAGTGCATGCCGATGCATCTTCTTCGGGTATGTTCATTACAGAGAACTGTTTCTCAGTTTCCTTTACGTCCTGGGTATGAGATACCGGATCAGGATCCCATATATGTAATTTGTTACATAGGCTACAGATAGGTAGAGAACTGAGAACGGGTGATAAGTTTCATGAGATAGAAACTGTGCAAGTGTTGCAGCCAAGTCTGTTGGCAGTTATCACCCAGTATTAGCAAATACATTGATTCTGAACGAATGTTATTATATACCGAACCTGATATACAACATCATATCAGTATCTTTATTAGTAAAGAAGGATATAATTTTGTATTGTTGGATAATGTTTTGAACATTTCCTATATCAAGAGTTGATCGGTTCAGGCACGTTATCTAAAAGCATAAACGTTCTAAATCAAACCACAATTCTTAGTATACAGAACACACACAAGAGGAAGAGTTCAAAAATGAACAAATCCTTCTTGAGGCATTGTAGACCAGGTCATATCAATGCGACCCGACTAGCTGAAGTTACATATAGATGAATATTTAAATTAGTTTGAATTTATATCTTGTGAAACTTTCCTGTCATGTCACAGAGATAAGATGACCACAGCTCCGTTTATTGGAAACAGAGAAAGAGTTAGTGAACTCTTGGGATTGATACATGCTAATGTATGAAGGTCCCCTGTCTACACATGCCAGGACCGGTTCTTTGTACTTTATTACATTCACTGATGATCTCTCAAGATTCAGACATATGTTCCTGTTGAAACACAAGTTCGAAACTTTTGAGATAATCACAGAATATAAGTTAGAAGTAGAGAACCAAAAACGGGTATAAGTATTATGTCCTTTGATGAGATCAAGGAGGAGAATACTAAAGCACGGGATTCCTGGACTATTCTAAAGTAGAATGAGATTCTCTCTCAGCATTACTCCTCCGTATACACCACAGCACGTCGGTGTATTGGGGCGGAGCAATCACACCCTATTTGATATGGTGCGCTCTATGATGAGTACTACTGAGTTTCCTATTTCCTTTTGGGAGTTATGCACTTGTGAAGATGCATACCTATTGAATAGGGTTCCAATCAAATCAGTTTCCTACCACTTCATATGTGATATGGAATGGGAAGAGCCCATATCTTAAGTATGTTAAAATTTGGGGTTGTCTAGCCTATGTTTAAAAGCATAATCCGGACAAGCTCGAGGCAAAGTCAGTTCTATAGAAGTTTGTTGGATATCCCAAGCATTCGCAAGGGAATATCTTCTACCTAACCGAGGAACAAAAGATGTTTTGTTTCTCAACATGCCACCTTTGTGAAAGGGAATTTCTTGTGAAGAAATTAGTGGTCATGAGGTAGAAGTGGAAGGAGTTCTAGCTATACAAACTGCAGCTGATGATTTGGTAGAATTGGAGGATTCAATAGTTTCCAACGAACCTCAACCTCTCCGCCGATCTAGTAGGGTTTCTCACCCACCTGAGAGATACTTCGGTTTCTCTATGACAGTGGGAGCGAGGATTGCATCATAAGATGATGACCCAACTTATTTTGAGCTGGCCATCAGGAGTGGGACTCTGTAAGAATGGCTGGATGCTTAGCGATCTGAGATGGAATCCTTATACACCAATAAAGTATGGACTTTAGTTGCTTTATCTGAAGGGTTAAATCCCCATCAGGAGCAAGTATATCTTGAGAAGATTACATGGTGTACATGGAAAAGTTGAGACTTTCAAAGCTATGCTTAAGTCCATCCAAATCCTACTTGCCACAGCTACATACCATGACTACGATATCTGGCGGTTGGGTGTCATGACTGCTTTTCTAAATGTTGATTTGGAAGAGAGCGTCTATAAGTACACAGCCAGAGGGCTTCGTAGACAGTGGGAGCAGCGGAAATGTGTGCAAGATGTTTTATGTGATAAAGCAGGCATCATGGAGTTGGAACGTCTGTTTTGATGTGGTAGTCAAAAAGTTTGACTTCATCAAAATGGTAGATGAACCTTGTATATACAAAAAGGTAGTAGGGAGTATGGTGGTGATCCTCGTAGAGTACGTGGATGACATACTCTTGATAGGAAAGGAGTTTCCTATGCTACGCTCGGTCAATCTCCTCTTATCATAATGATTCTCCATATAGGATCAAAGTGATACCTCCTAAATACTGGGTTTTGGATCTATGAGATAGATCTAATTGGATGTTAGGATTCTCACTAGTTGTAGTGAGATGGTATCAATCGATCCTGGTGAGAATCACTGGAAAAGTTCCAGGGTGATAAGGACGACTGAATGTCAGTCGCAGGCATTGTCTTTACCCTCAGTGGAGGGACGGTATATTGGAAGAGTTCCAAGCTAGATACCGTGACTTACTAGACGATTAAAGGCAAGATACATCGTTACCAAGGATGCTACCAAAGAGGCAGTCTGGATATATAAGTTCATGAGATGAACTTCGTTCCTACCATTATGTAACAATGGAGTTGTGGCTTACGCCAAAGAACCCCCGTCCCATCTGAAATCCAGATATAATTCTTAGGCAGCATCACCTGATCATGGAGATGGTTGATCTCCAGGGAGATCGAGGTTAGGAGAGTAGACACAGAGGACAAAAGCGCGGATCCACACACAAAGCCATTTTTCCCAGTAGAGACTTTTATGGGATGGTTGAGTATGAGATACTTCAACCACAGCTAATTGTTGGGTATGCGATACCACAACAGATGGCCCTAGTGAAAGTGGGAGATTGTTAGTTATATGTATTCCCTAGAGGCCATTACTGTACATACAATGTATATTGTAGTGGATGCTTGGACATATATAGGGAGGACTTTCTTGCTCGACATGATAGTATGCTATCTGGTTACACATTATCTTAACATGTACTCTGATTGTCTCTATGTTACATGTTGATAAAGCCCTTAGGATGAGTACTTGACTACCAGGACTATGATGTGGATCATACTAATGAGGACAGTGTAGTCGCCAAGTACATCCTTCAAATGTTCCTAGTCATGGGAGTACCGAGACAGGGCATCGATACTCCAGAGTAGACTAGCGTATGCGCTTCTTGACCCATATGATGGGCGATGGATGATCTCCTATCCATTGGTGTTTGACATCAGAGAAGGTATACAGGTGCTCAGTGGAGACTGGGTACACTGGACGGACTCGCCGAGAACTCCCAGATGGTATTATACCTCACGTAAGATGGCAGTTCTCTGTTGACACCGGTACAGGTTAGTCTGTAGACCCGAGATCGTTATAGAGTCTTGTGTGATTCCCACTGTGCTTTGATTTCTATCATACCAAGTCCAATAGGGCGTGCAAAAAGGTGGCTTTTAGGTACAATCCCGAATCACATGGAGGCAATGAGCGATAGGAGGGGATTCGTCTCTCCCGGTATAGGGAGTTGATGTTGTGCTGTGTTCGATTGGCTATAACTAGAAATCCCTGGCCAGGGTTGCTGAAATTTACTGGTAAGTGTTATCAGTAGTTTGTCGAACTGTTATAGACCTCATATCGACACGACTTATCAAGCTACTGAGGTCTGACGTTTACCACCCCTAGACGAGATATGCGACATATCAGATGGAGAGACCGGACTGTACGGGAGTGTTACTGACTGGATTCACAGGAGAATGTACAGGCTTTCTTGTTGATCTTCTGAGCGCTCAATACATGGGTGACTGTTACGTTAGCTGACCGCTTGCAGCTTGTGGGTGTTTGATATGATCATCACCTACTGCCAGCGTATTGACGATTCTTTAGCGTACTATACAGAGGTTTCTTGACTCAGGAAAAATGGAGTAGGAGCACATATATGATATGTGCGGGACCGAGTGTAAGTGCACGGCGGCGCCCCGGCCGTCAATCCGACGCCGGAATGCGGAAGCGATGATTTTCTTTAAACTTTAAAACCGGCACCACCGCGCACTATAAACTCGGATCGTGCCATTAATCTAGTCCTAGCTAATCTAGAGAAGGGGGTAAAGAGATATACCGAGCGATCTGTGTCCTTCGGTCTACTCGTCGTCGTCCCGATCTCCCCGTGGAATCTCCGGTCTCCACCACGTCGCCGGAAGGGCACCACGTCGCCGGCTTCTTTTATGGGCTCCCACCTCTGGACCGAGGCAACTCGGGCACGAAGCTGGCGAGTCGACGTACCCAAGATTTGCTGTAGAATATAGTGTAGAAAGCTATGTCTCATTTGGGGTATGGGAAGTTGCCTTTGGTGGAGGAAATGAACTAAGACTTTTTTGAGATGAAACTTTGGGATTTTTGTGAAGCCAAAAGAACAAAAATCCCACCACAAAAATATGGGCAGCCCCTCCCCTCTATGTGGTCGGCCATGGTATAGTGAAGGGAAGAGAGTGAGTGAATGAAGGAGTGCCTCACAAGAATAATGCAAGAGAGAGATCAAAATGTTATCCTGAAAAGAAATGATCACACACTCAAACCCACACTCAACCAACCATCATCATTACTCCAAAGTCAAGCAATGATCATCAACCAAAACCAATACTCCATCAACTAATCATCAACAACCATGATGAAAAGAAGAAGAAGTCAAATGAAGTCAAATGGTGGAGGAATTATCATGATACAACAATATGCGAAGACAACCCTCCAAAATGCTTATTTGCACAAATGCAAATAAGCCATCCTCCACCAATCTACAGCCAGTGAAAGATACAAAGAAATATGACTGAAACAGAAAACAAACTGGCAACTCCAAAAAACTGATCCCATAATAAATTACAGGAAAACCTCGCTACTGTATATACATACCCGCATTTGTATTCCAACCGAAATACAAATGCAATGAGACAAAATCTACACTGTACAATACTAGCATCCGGCTTAAACCAAAGCCTGCTAGTATTATCCGTCCGATCCTGATCCGTGCAATACCGCACGTATCAGATCGAACCCTGCCATATATCCATACGGCCTCTAGTACTAACCGTCCGATCCTGATCCGTGCAATACCGCACGTATCTGATCGAACCCTGCCATATCTCCATATGGCCTCTACAGCGTTTCGCCCGAAACATGAGTAACTGGTCTGTGGGGGACTATAAAGACTCGTCAATACTATGGCTGTGGATTTAACCACTAGCACGTCAGAGGTATTAGCCATACGTGACGGGCTGCCAGCTATTGACCAAAATGGACGTCGATGAGCGAACTCATCCTGGCACCCTACAGAGCCTGTCAGTGACAATATCCGTACATTCCGGTCCGTTCGTCTATGAGCATCGCATGGCGGGCCTAGGGGGTTGGTAAAAGTCAGACCCCCATAAGCAGTACAAGTCGTGTCGGAATGTTGCCCAGAACACCCTGAGATACTACTGGAATACCTACCAGTAAATCTCCTGCCTTGGCCAAGGACTTCGTGTAATGGCTCCCCTAGACACAGCGCGACCTCACCCCCAATACTGGGAGAGACGAACCCCTGAAGATCCGCTCAATGCCTCCATGTGGCTCGGGACTGTACCCAACTAAAACCTGTTTGCACTTCTCCTTTGAGCGTGGTAGGGTAGTAATCAAAGTACAGTGGAAACTCACATGAGAAAAATGACGATCTCAGGTCGATGAACTAACCTATACACATGTCACCAGGGAACTGCTATCTGACGTCAGGTATAAGACCAACTAGCATGTTCCCGGCGAGTCCTGTCCGGTGTACTCATAACCCAATGAGCACCTGTATACATCTTAGGTGAACCAACTGACACCAGTGGCTTGTGAGACCGACCATCGCCCCTCGTCGGGGTCTCGACTGTATACACTAGTCTACTCTGGAGTATCGATGCCCTGTCTCGAAACTCCCACGACTAGGGACCTTTTAAGTATGTGCTTATAGACTACCAGCTCCCACGTATTTGATCACCCTCATTCTGCTGGCAGTCAAGCAAGAATCCTAGGGGCTCTATCAACGTGCAATAGTGACCTGTCAGGTCACCTAAAGCAGTACACGATGATAAAGATAAACCAGATAGTATACTATCATCTTGAGTAAGACTGTCCTACCGGAATAGGTCCTCCCTCAATCATTGCAATCACGTGCCTCTGATCCAATAATTGACTCTGAGGGCACTATCTCCAACAATCTCCCACTTGCACTCAAGGCTAATTATTGCGATGTCGCATACTCACAGCTCGTGTGATACCGAACACCCAACTCCTCTACTAGTCAGTCTCACAAAGCTCGTTTGCGAAACTATTGCGTTCGAGAAATAGCCTCAGTGAGTGGATCCGCTTTGATGTTTCTTTCTATGTCTCTCTATATCTTAAGTTCGCGGAGAAAGCCATCTCCCAAAATGAGTAATACCTGTCTTAGAATGTGTCTGGATGTCTGATGGGACCTAGCTCATAAATGAACTCCAAATCCAAACTTCTTAGACTGTATCGTCAACTGAACTTAATCAGTATCCTGCGCCATGCCTACCTCAGTATTGCCTTGGACCACCTGTCCAAAATACCGCCCCTCGTCAGAGGGAAAACTATAACTCCGACAACCTTCCTGTCGTCCAGGTCACCTTAGAAGCCTGGAATGATAATTGTCTCCCGAATGAGGCTGTCGTTATCATATCCCTAGAACATCCACTTATGTTCTAAGACTGCTTCCGACTGTTTCTCCAGGATTGGATCAATGTCAACTTACTGCATCTAGTGCAAAAACAACATCTGGTGTGGTACTTGACATCTCATGCTTGACTCAATTGCCTAAGCAAGTGATCTGCCAATCATGCACATCCCTCTCCCTTTTAGTCTGTAAGACACCTTTAGAGAGGGTGACTCCATCACCTGCAGGTACACTACCGTGCCAGGAGTCGTCCATTCTAAATACTCTTAGAATGCTGTCTAAGTACCCTGATTGGTAAACCACCCAAATCTAGATCTAAAACCGTAGATCCAGTAACCAGAATGTCTAATATAATATCCAAGTCCCATGTGGAGAAACCACTGTGTGACGACCAAAGTATAACCGATCGTAGTATAGGAATATCACTTCCTACTCTGTGCATATCATCCAAATACCATGACATCATACCCTACTACCTTCTCAACAGATCCATCCCCTATTCTGATGAAGTCAAACCTATGATTGTCACATCAGAAATGGATGATCTATCTCCGCTATATATGCTTTAGTCTATAAATAGACATAAGCCACCTGTCCACCAATGCTTCCGCTGCTCCCACTGACTAAGACAACCTTCTGACAGAGTCATATAGATATACACTTCCAAAGCTAGTTTAGAACGACGCTATACTCATCCTCCTGCCGGGTCTCACAGTCTGGAACAACAGCAATAGCAAGTCTGGGTAAACAAGAACCTCCCTGTCACCGTCCTTGAGGCTACCGGAGTACCTCTGGGGTGCCTGAGGTTACCCACCGTATTTGCGGAGTGGCCAATGGAATGTCAAACCAGATTGAATCTTTAGGTTCCTATCAAATCTTCAGTAATCATTTGTGGTTCTGGAATTACTTCCAGTTCTACCATACTCCCACTACTGTTTTCTGAAAAAATCCATTTTTATTAAAACCGTGGCGAGTCTAGAACAATATCACTATTGATCTTCCAGATGGTAGAAAGTCAACCCTCATCATAGCCTGGGTCAACCCACAAACAGCCATTACAGAAACGTGCCTTGAGTTATCCAGAGTCTGGTTTTAAGCATAGGCCGGACAACTCCTCGTACCTTAACATCGTTAAGATATGAACTGTTCTATATCCAATATAGAACCAGAGGCACTGATTTAATTGAACCAGATTCAAATCATGCAGATGTCTCCTGTGCATGTCAACTAAATGGAAGGAGGCCGATCAGCGTTACTCAACTTAGGAATGATTCCAATTATGAGTAACCTGAAAGAGAAGAAAGTTCTCTTAATCATTACTATCAACTGAATACCATACACAAGTATCTACATCTTCGATCACATTGAATAATCCCGATACTTGCAATACCTGGTTCTCTACTTTATTCATATACCTATAACTTCTCAAAATTCGGACCTTGTGTTTCTATGAAACACCTGTCTAAAAACTAGAGAAGTCATAAGTAAACCGAATATAGTACGAGGACCATCCCCTCTGTCCTAATGGACACCGGACAACATACAATATTCTGTATAAGTCCCTTGAGTCTTATAACTCATTCACTGTGTGTCGTAGGTTGAAAACTGTACTTATGGTTAAGAAGAATTACACCGCTGTTTAATACTCCTTACCTAACCATCCACTGATATAGGTAAATATCACAGACATAATTTCAAAAAGGTATATCTCACTCTATAAAAATAGACGTACAGATATATCAATTTGAAATTGGTGCATAACAGCGGATATTCAAAACCAAATATTTGTCGTCCGGCAACCAACCCAGGTGACTTCCTCAAATATCACCGATTACAACGAATCCCGATATAATGAGGATGATCACCTAATTCCTAATAACTTACTCCCACTCATCATCTGTAAAACCATACAGATGTGAGAATCATACCTGGTAAATACATACCCGTGAGTAAGTATCTAATCGGGAAATCAGTTTTCCTTTAACAGTACACAGTGAAACTGAAACATTGAAATGTTTCGATGGGGTATTCCGGTATTCCTAGTAATGCCTCTTCCATTATCCAGATTCACAACTGTAACCGTGTAATTCTTTGCCATCTTTCCAAATCCCTTTATATGTCTTTAGTCATTACCTTCTGTACACCCCTTTAAGCCAAATGGTTTTCTTCCTTCCCTACCGTTCGGCACCAGCCTATGGTTTGGAAGAAGACTATCCAATAATCATAATGGGTGTACTGTCCTAATCCTAGGAGCACTCGCAATGCGAGAGAAGGTGAAGATAAAAGACAACCGAATAAACCTTATTCCTATTTCTCCTGAACCAGAATCCATCCCCGAACTGGAACAAGTTCCTTTCGAGTTCGTATATAACCATACGATGGAGTATCCAATAAACTGTGGATCTTCGTAGTGATACGGAGTGTTCTGGAGAAATACAAAGGTGATTTAGGATTGGCGAATAAATACTTGGTTTGGTCATGAATAGCAGTCGTAATTTACTTTGCCCTCTTACTAATCCCTTGTTATGTCTTTACTTAATACCTTCTATACACCATCGTTATGCTAATTGGTTTTTTCATTCCCCACCGTTCGGCACCAGCCTAAGGTTTGGAAGAAGACTATCCAATTTGCGTAATAGGTATACTATCTCCTAAACCAAGGAGTACTCGCAACCTGAGAGAAGGTAAAATGAAAAGACAACTGAATAGTCCTATCCGTTTTCTCCAGAACCGGAAACCATCCTCGAATAAATTCCTTCGAGTTCGTATATAACCATACGATGGTTTTGTCCAATGGAAGTGGACGTTTGTAGTAATACGGGGTGTCCTGGAGAGAAGGGTAAAAGTAGGAGTGGCAATGAGGTTTGCAACTCTGACAATCCAAAAGCCAGTGTTTAAGAAGGTTCGGTTAATTTTGGTCAATGAGTCATAGTCTTAGGGTCGGGTCATTGGTCGCTGCCAAAGAGAGAGAAAAAAGAAACACTCAGCGTGCACTCTAACCTAGATCAGAATGGTTACCAATTTATCTAATATGGAAACCTCCCACTGTACCGTCAAATTCTCCCCCAAACCTGAAAGAAGAATTAGTCGGGATCACCCGAGGAGTATACCAACTCATCAGTGGGAATCGGGATCCAACTATCTTCGCATGATAACGTGACGGAATCCGCTCACGTCATCACACTCCAGAAGGTATGCGCATATCTGGCAAGTTTCAGTTTCTTTAGAAACTCCCGATGTGATTTCTGCCCCATGCTCTTATGACCTTGACGAAGGTCAAAAAATCATAAGTCACATGTCAAGTTCTACCCGTCATTATCCAGGTTAATTTGAACCCACCCGTACAAGCCCTTGACGAAGGTCAATAAGGCTATACGACTGTCCAAAACCAACGCATCTATCTATGCAGCAGAAAGGTAACAAGCAGCTACCATTCACTATGCCTTGACGAAGGTCAACAAACATAGCATGAATTCTACGTGCTACCCGTCTGAAACGACGGAGGGCTACGAATGGTTTTTGGCGAAAAACCTTTAACGTAATGAACTTGATATCGTTGAAGGAACTGGATAGCTTTTATGAAAATATAGTGACGAAAACCTTTGCTAAAGAGGTCACTCACGGTAAAGGGATCTCGGCTCTTTCCCCGTAGAATGAGGTGCAGGATATTCCAACTGAATACCACGGTGCAAAGCAAAAGTAATCGGCTATAGTGAAGTTAATGCCCTGACGGAAACTTCTGTCCAAGGGGTCACTCCCGGTGAAGGGATCTCGGCCCTTGCCTCGTCGACTGAGGAGCAGGATATTCTAACCGAATACCACGATGCAAAACAAAAGAGAACGTACTTGCAATAACAGCTTTTTGAAAAGTGTTCCAACAACATCAGAATAGGTTTGTTTAACTTGCATTGATCCGAATCAATGAGTCCCATCAATTGATCACACCAATAAAGAACGAAAATAATGATGTACGTATATGCCATCCGCATTCGCCACTGGGTCCCGTCATTACCCGTTAGGTTACTTAACTAATGACAGAGTGGGGACTGGACTAGCGCGGATGCAAAACATATACAACATCTACTAGTATATATATCAATATATAATATTTCACTCAAGGCATGATAAAATGCAACATCACAGAAATGTAATAAGCATCACAGAACAATACAGATATCTGGGATCCCCGGATTTCACAGAGCCGCTACTGAAACCCGACGTTCCCCTGGTCGTGTGGATAGCCTGTGCAATGAAATCTTAGACCCCTACGGGCGCGGCAAGTTACCCGTTAGAACCTGAAGCGAGGCAGCCCCCTTCAGCAACGTGAATGGACCATCCAGCACTTCATGGAATCCGGTAACTTGGGCACCCCTCCTGGGTCAACCTGTACCCCCTACGAGTGCGGCGAATAGCCCGCCAATTCTAGAGTGAAGCCCCCTCCGTCTCAATGCCATGAGATGCGGGCCCGTTGCCCTCTAGAACACGGCTATCCATGCACCCCAACTTAGGGTAATCCTAGTACAGAAAGTAAAATATACATACAACGGGTACATCGACCTCGACCTGGTCGTGCCCCAAAAGAATAATATACAATCAGGCAGTGACGACAGTCCACATGTCAGACGCTCGCCCCGCAATATCAAATGTACATAATACAACCAAATCTGTACTACCATTGCATCCAGGCTATCCCCCACGACCAATCAGCAACATTACAGCACAATCACAGAACATCAACGTGAATGTCACGTTCGCAAATCCGTCTAACCGGGCTATAGCAGTTAGACAGGATTTACCGATCAAGTGACATTCACGGTCGCAGATATAATGTAAATACTGTGAACCAACATGTTTAAAATTTTCAATCGATCAAATTTACCCAAGTAGGCCCCAAGCACTACTGTAGCACTCACAGAAAATCTGGGCCCAAAAAGAATATTCCAAAACCCCTATTTTCATGTTTAAAGAGCTCTGTACAAAATTGGTGCAGTGAGGGCACTGTATTGCGGCGGAACCGCGGCCCAAAGGGGGGTTTGGCCGCGGTTCCGCGGTGGTCCTACAGTATCACTTTACCAATTTTTCACAGAAGTCTTAACTTTTCCTGCACATGCTTCTGCAACACACTGAAAAAAATTTCGACAGAAACCTGATGCCTTGAAAACGCGGATTTTGGAATTTTTGTTCGATCGGAAATGTAAACACATTAGACAAAGCTAGACTAGGTTAATGGCGAGGCTCTGATACCACTGTAAGTGCACGGTGGCTCCCCGGCCGTCAATCCGACGCCGGAATGCGGAAGCGATGATTTTCTTTAAACTTTAAAACCGGCACCACCGCGCACTATAAACCCGGATCGTGCCATTAATCTAGTCCTAAGTAATATAGAGAAGGGGGTAGAGAGATATACCGAGCGATCCGTGTCCTTCGGTCTTCTCGTCGTCGTCCCGATCTCCCCGCGGAATCTCAGGTCTCCACCACGTTGCCGGAAGGGCACCACGTCGCCGGCTTCATTTATGGGCTCCCACCTCTGGACCGAGGCAACTCGGGCACGAAGCTGGCGAGTCGACGTACCCAAGATTTTCTGTAGAATATAGTGTAGAAAGCTATGTCTCATTTGGGGTATTGGAAGTTGCATTTGGTGGAGGAAATGAACTAAGACTTTTTGGAGATGAAACTTTAGGATTTTTGTGAAGCCAAAAGACCAAAAATCCCACCACAAAAATATGGGTAGCCCCTCCCCTCTATGTGGCCGGCCATAGTATAGTGAAGAGAAGAGAGTGAGTGAATGAGGGAGAGCCTCCCAAGAATAATGCAAGAGAGAGATCAAAATGTTATCATGAAAAGAAATGATCACACACTCAAACCCACACTCAACCAACCGTCATCATTACTCCAAAGTCAAGCAATGATCATCAACCAAAACCAATACTCCATCAACTAATCATCAACAACCATGATGAAAAGAAGAAGAAGTCAAATGAAGTCAAATGGTGGAGGAATTATCATGATACAATAATATGCGAAGATAACCCTCCAAAATGCTTATTTGCACAAATGCAAATAAGCCCTACTCCACCAATCTTCAGCCAATGAAAGATACAAAGAAATATGGCTGAAACGGAAAACAAACTGGCAACTCCAAAAAACTGATCCCGTAATAAATTACAGGAAAACCCCGCTACTGTATATACATACCCGCATTTGTATTCCGACCGAAATACAAATGCAATGAGACAAAATCTACACTGTACAATACTAGCATCCGGCTTAAACCAAAGCCTGCTAGTATTATCCATCCGATCCTGATCCGTGCAATACCGCACGTATCTGATCGAACCCTGCCATATATCCATACGGCCTCTAGTATTAACCGTCCGATCCTGATCCGTGCAATACCGCACGTATCTGATCGAACCCTGCCATATCTCCAAACGGCCTCTACAGCGTTTCGCCCGAAACTTGAGTAACTGGTCTGTGGGGGACTCTAAAGACTCGTCAATACTATGGCTGTGGATTTAACCACTAGCACGTCAGAGGTATTAGCCATACGTGACGGGCTACCAGCTATTGACCAAAATGGACGTCGATGAGCGAACTCATCCTGACACCCTACTGAGCCTGTCAGTGACAATATCCGTACAATCCGGTCCGTTCGTCTATGAGCATCGCATGGCGGGCCTAGGGAGTTGGTAAAAGTCAGACCCCCAAAAGCGGTACAAGTCATGTCGGAGTGTAGCCCAGAACACCCTGAGATACTACTGGAATACCTACCAGTAAATCTCCTGCCTTAGCCAAGGACTTCGTGTAATGGCTCTCCTAGACACAGCGCGACCTCACCCCCAATACCGGGAGAGACGAACCCCTGAAGATCCGCTCACTGCCTCCATGTGGCTCGGGACTGTACCCAACTAAAACCTGTTTGCATGTCTCCTTTGAGCGTGGTAGGGTAGTAATCAAAGTACAGTGGGAACTCACACGAGACAAATGACGATCTCAGGTCGATGAACTAACATGTACATATGTCACCAGGGAACTGCTATCTGACGTCAGGTATAAGACCAACTAGCATGTTCCCGGCGAGTCCTGTCCGGTGTACTCATAACCCAATGAGCACCTGTATACATCTTAGGTGAACCAACTGACACCAGTGGCTTGTGAGATCGACCACCGCCCCTCGTCGGGGTCTCGACTGTATACACTAGTCTACTCTGGAGTATCGATGCCCTGTCTCGAAACTCCCACGACTAGGGACTATTAAGGATGTGCTTATAGACTACCAGCTCCCACGTATATGATCGCCCTCATACTGCTGGCAGTCAAGCAAGAATCCTAGAGGCTCTATCAACGTGCAATAGTGACCTGTCAGGTCACCTAAAGCAGTACACGATGATAAAGATAAACCAGATAGCATACTATCATCTTGAGTAAGATTGTCCTACCGGAATAGGTCCTCCCTCAATCATTGCAATCACGTGCCTGTGATCCAATAATTGATTCTGATTGCACTATCTCCAACACCGAGAACAATACGTGTATGTGATACCGTATTAGATTCTCGATATGAGATATCGGCCGGGTATATGTGATATAGCCGGGTCATCGGATCAAGTGTTGATTCGATGAACTGATATAGATTATATTAGTCGGATATTTATGAAATAGCTGGTCGGATCAAGTGTTGATTCGATAATTTAATGTATAATTATATATTTGATATATTAAATTACATTAACTAATATTAGCTCACTTATTGATTCATTTTCTCACCGGGTAATACATTGATATATATGTGATATATGTTAATTATATTATTATCTTTTGTTACAAATATATATTATATATGTGATATATAATATTGTAACATGATATGATTACTAATGCAACATGTTTAGTAGAAATTAAACAAGGTTAGGGTTTGAATTGGGTTAGTTCTTTCATGAACCTTCTAGATGGTTTTCTTTTGTCATGAGCTAAGATATTATGGTTGATATTTTAAGTGACTCATTCTTAACCCAACCCAAACCCTTAGCCCTAGTTAAATCTCTACATGAGTTAGCCTTGTCATAGTTGACCATGGTTGCATTTGTAATGATATAATCATTTTCATTATTCATCACAAAAGAAATCTTTATCTTCTTCCATGAGTTCATGATGGAAAAGCTTTCTAGCTTTTTCATTAGTGATAAAAATGAGTGAGTTAATGAAAATAAATGAGAGCTAAAATCCTACTTCATCATCCTAATCTATCCTAGCCATTTAGATTAGGGTGTTCACTTCGTTTAGTGAGTGAGAGCTTGTGTTAATGAAAGTTCAAGGTAGATCATCTTTGTTATCGAAGATCGGAAGAATGCTTGCATATTTCTCTTCGTAGAGCCTCTCGAGAGTCCGGAACATGATGATCGCAGCGAAGGGACCACAACACGGAGCTTATGAAGTGAAGGACCGGACTACAAAGGTTGTAATCCCAAACTCTTAGATGTTAAAGTGTTTAACATGCTTTGTTTTACCTAATCTCTAATCTAAGATCTTGGTTTAGGGTTGTTCGGCACGGCTAAATTTTAAATCGGGCATGGTTGATGCCTTATAGACCCTTATGCGTGTGCCTAGTAACCCTACAGAAATGGATATGTACGGCACATCCGACGTCGGTAAAACGTCGCAACGCACGCACGGCACGCGGGACAGGTTTAAACAATGCAAGAGGGTGATCACGCAGGTATGGTACGTCCACTGGGTCGTCTGGAACGGCAGTGACGTCGCAGCTCCGGCGATCGCTGCAATTCCAAGATTCAAGAACAAGAAAAGAAAGGAAAAAGAAAAGAAAAGAAGAAGAGGAAGAATAAGAGGGGACACTGGGGTTAGGGAGACGAGATGGTGGCGACGAGATCAACGGTAATCCGGCGATGCAATGCGCAGTGGGTGTGCAGGGTGCTCGGCTGTTAGGGTTTAGGTGCAAGGCTGGTGCTTGGGTGTGCAGGCTCCTTGGTATAAGAGGGAGAAGTGCAGAGGAGAGGGAGAGGAGAAGGAGAAAGTGATGAAGGTGGAGGCGAGAGGAGGAGGTGATCGGCGGTGATGGAGGTGTGCAGGGTGGTGGCGGGTTCTCAGGGTTCTGTGGGTGCAGGGTGCTCGGGAAGAAGAAGGAGAAGGAGAAGGAGATGACGAGGAAGAGGAGGAGAAGGGAATGGAGATGAGGGTTGAGGTCGAGGTTGAGGGCAGTGAGGAGTTTTGGGGTTTCGTGGAGGTTGGGGTTCTCGTGCTCGGGGTTAAATAGAAGAAGAAGAAGAAGAAAAGAAAGAAGGGAGGTGAGTGTAAGGAGGAGGCGGTGACGCGACTCGAGGAGTGAACAGTGAATGCGAGAGGAGAGAGAGAGGCGCGAGAGGAGAGAGACAGAGAGAGACAGAGCTGCGGGGAGAGAGAGAAAGAGAAAGAGAGAGAGAGCTGGTGGGGTCTGCGAGAGAGAGAGAGGAAAGAGAAAGAGAGAGTGAAAGAGGAGTTAAAATCGTTTTGATTTTAAATTGAAAATGATTTGTCAGTTATATTAATTTTAAACTGTAATAATTTTAAATTCAATAAAGATATTATATTTAATAAAATTGGATTTTCAGGTAAATACAGATTTATTCCAAAACACGCCCGGGTCGGGTCTAAAATTTCAGTTTTAAAATACGAAAAATATATGCGACGACCAAAGTTAAAAATGAATGTCCGGGTAACGAAAATGCATACGCCCAAGAACGGATGCACGTACGTGCGCGTAGCCATCCAAACAAGTCTGTTTCACTGAACGGGACGAGAACAAGATGCGGATGCTACCACGGGGTTAGGGGTATCATGCAGGCCATGCAATGTATTTCTAAAATATTTTATGTGACTTAAAATGTTATAGTGTAAAATTGAAAATGCCAAATAAAATGCCAGTATGCAGGATGTATAAATTAGAATGAAAGTGCACGAGTCTACGTAACAAGTCAGGATAGATCATAAACATGAATCAAGACAGGTTTCAAGCAAGCGGGTCGGGTCGGATGCAAATACTGATGTCAAATATACTATTCGCACCCAAAACACAGTAAATCAGGAAAATACCATAAATAAATAAATACGTGCACTGGAATTGGTATATATGAACTAGGGTGTTACATACGAAACTAGTCATTTTGATCACTTACCGTTTGTATGTCCGAGCTTGGGGTATCAACACTAAACACAAGGGTTAGCAAGCATACCGCAACAACAAAAACACAAACTAGTTAGTGAGAGCAAATGATATTAGTGTTGAGTTTGCTAAGTATTTGTGATGGTATATGATATATGAAACTAAGCGATTTGTCAAGTCACTTAATCACAAAATATCATATCCAAACATAGCAAACTTAACACTAAATAGATTTTAACTTAAACATTGAAATGGGAAAGGGAATGAATATGGTAAATGAGTAGGTTAGAAGTAACCATGTGTCAAAATACCATATCATATCAATACCTAAAAAATATTTAAGTTATAATCAAAAATTTAAGCATATTAAACAATCACAAGAGGAGGAGGAAGGCAAAGCCATTCATCTCACATCCTCGCCATCACCACAACCAATAAGAATTACTGACACATTACAAAGTAGAAAATGAAACACAATACAAAGAACATAAAACACAAGAACAAGAATAAGAATTTAAATAAAAGGGAAGTGCAAGTTCTTTATTAACAAAATGGAGGGCTTGAGCTACAAGGTAGATAGCAACTTCAACCTCCTTAATGGAGCACCCAAGTGAGAGCTCCAAGAGAGAAGAAGAAGAAGCTATCAAATGTTACAACTGTTTTCTCACTCCAAAAGCCTTCCTGAACTATATTTGTGATCTGATATTTATAGACAACAAAATATCAAAAGTAGCATATGCCACTGGACTTATATGACCACCAGGGACCCACATAAAGAGAATGAGCCCATTTGGCCCCAACTTGGCCGCAAATTGCGTCCAAGATGATTAAATCTGCGGCCAAGAAATGGAGAGTGAAGCCCATCATTCTTTAGTAGCCTTCTGGTCCTCTGAGCATCTCTCTGTAATTACAATTTCTTTTAATTCACACCGGAGTGTAATCTGGAGTAATGTACAGAGAGGAGATCAAGTGGGTGGGTGTGATGATCACACTTCAAATCACAACTTTATGCATTTATTGTCTATCACACCCATGCCCACTTGTGCTATGTATCATGGAAGCCCCTATCATGGTCCAAGTGCCAAAGAGCATGTGTGCACACTTGTATGTGTTGAACCAATATTAACAAAAAGTGTGTACACATGCATTATTTCAAAAAGAGCTCTTGGGATATCAGTCGGTTTCCTGTTCTGTTTGCAGTGTCGGCTCACAGACGATATATCCGTGATTTTGAATGCGTTTCCGGTGTTTTATCACGAATACCTGTAAACTGTAATTACAGAGCAGACACTGATTAATAGCACCGATATAAAGCAAAATAGATAATGAATGAGCGGTATTAAAATGCAGTTTTCTGTGATGAACAAGCAGCTTACCTGCTCGGTCCATCCTTGGCTCGTAGTTTACTACCCACCGACGCCAAGGATCAAAGCCCTCATCTAAAGGCCACCGAGCAGCTTCCCTGCTCGGTCCATCCTTAGTGGGTAACTTCTTACCCATCTACGCTAAGGATCAAAACCCTCCTCAAGAGGCCACCGAGAAGCTTCCATGCTCGGTCCATCCCTGGCTAGTAGTTTACTACCCACCGACGCTGTTGGGGTCGAAAATTACACCCTAGTTGACCAAGTCAAAGTCAAAGTCAACCCAAGTAAACGGGCCCAAGCCCAGATCAAGTGGGCCCATGCCCAAGTCGAGCCCCGTGGCCGTCCCCCCATGCCAAAATGAAATCATTTAATAAATAATTTTGATGTAATTTTTTATGCTTGAATGTAAGAAAAATGGGCATATAACCAAATTTTTGTAAAGCCCATGGCTCATGTGCAAAAGAAATGAGCATATGAGGCATGGGATGGGCAAAATCCCATTTTGTAAAGCCCAATGGGCTATATGTAAATTTGTAAGCCTATATAAGGCAACATGATAATGAAGTTTTTCCATTCTAAAATTCTAGGGTTTGTACCTCCTCCCCCTTCCTCAAGATTCTAAACCTTCTTCTTTTATTTTGAATTAAATCAAGAGTTTAACTCTTCCTTATACAAAAATAAATAAATTTTCACTATAAAACCCTTGAAGGGGAGCTCGGATCTGCCATCAATCCCTGAGAAGGATATTTTAAGTCTCACCATCCATTTTCCCCTAAGATCCAGCCAACAGAGAGGAAGAAGAAGGATGCCCATCTATAAAAATCCTATTCCGGGAGGATCCGAGGCTCAAAACAAGATCCAAAGATTTATAGGAGTTTAACTCCATTCAAGATCTGTTGGAGTTTAACTCCAAATCTATACATAATCTTTGTTAGGAGTTGAACTCCAGGAGTTGAACTCCTAACCCAGGGGCTAAGCCCATTTTCCGTTGGTGTTTCCAGCAGTCGCGTGTAGCGCACGTGACCCGCGAGCACCCAGCAGTCACGTGCCGTGCACGTGACCCGCGAGCGCCCAGCAGTCGCGTGCAGGGCACGTGACCCACGGGAGCTAAGAGTTCGCGTACGCCTCACGAGACCCGCGGGTGCTCCGCGCCCAACGGTCACGTCCTGCGCACGTGACCCGCGGGCACCCAGTGCCCACACGCCTCGCATGTGACCCGTGGGCTCTAAGTGCCCACACGCCTGGCACGTTACCCGCGAGCGCCAAACGCCCATGCGCCAGGCACGTGACCCGCGGGAGCCAAGCGCCCACGTGCCAGGAACTTAACCCGTAGGCGCCCAGCGCCCACGTGCCATGCACGCGTCTTTAAGACGCTCTTCACTCCTCATTTTCCGTGTATTCCACACTAAAAACACGTCCCCGTTAGGAAAATTTTTCTAACGGGGCGCTTCCCCACACCCCGCAAGGGGGCTGACCCCCAGCCCGCTATCCGGATAGCAGGACCCCCGAAAACTCTGCGAAGCCCCCGATATATCCAAAACCCTTTCAAAACACAGCACACGCACACTGCACACTGAGTTCGCATGACTAGTTGACCCGTCAATCGGAGGTTCCCCTCGCTCTAAAGGCAAGGGGTAATTAACGACAGCTTATTCCGCAGCAGCCGGAGATTCGGATCCCCACAATCAATAAACCCTCGCCTACCCTAGGCAGGGGGAATCTGTAGTATACCAGACAAGCGTGTACGTATTCCCATCTCAATGGGGTGACGAAAAACACCCTACAGATCCTAGCACGCCCGGTGGGACATTTCTCTCCTCCTATATTTCGGATCAAGTGTTCATGCGAGCTCAACTAATATATGTTGATTATTTATACTGAAATCATGTTGTTTTTTTTTGCACAGATCAACAAGCATCAATCTCAATCTTCGGACACAACTAAGATGTCTCCAAGGAAATACTCAGCTCTCGACACAGCTCCCATCTCCTACACGATGAAGATGGACACCAGGGCAATCCTCCCGGCAAGTCTCGGGCGACAGTGGGTAGAGCCGCTGCTACCATTTGGCTCTATTCTATTCATGCCAGCTAACACCATCCCTGCTCTTCAAGCCCCGGTGATGGATAAATTGGCCTCAAATGGGAAGGGCCAAATTTTATGGTCCAGCGGTGCCCCTGACAACTACTCAATCGGGTATCTTCTCTGAGCTCCCCGACAATCGACTCACAATGGCTTCCTGGGTAATGGATTCCCATCAAGCCCTCAAAATCAAGAAGCTAAGACAGAAAAGGATCAGATATAGAGCCAACAAAAGGGCTAGGGCTCCTGCTAGGCTGAACTTCATGAGCTTCCAAGAACAGGGTTACCCCGCAACAACAGCTGAATCGGCTGTAAAGTTCGCTAGCACTTTTGAACCACAGAAATTGGTCCAGAAGAATGCCTTGACTGCAAGAGTCAAGAAAACGGCGATCCGGGCAGCGCCACCTAAGGACCCGGTCAGACCAACAGTCTTCAGTCGCATGTCCTTTCCAGAAGAGGAAGGTCCACGACGATGGTCCGAAAGATCTGCTGACCAAAGCAGGCCAGGTGCAACATGCCTAATGCCGACCAGCCTCGGAAGCCAGTGTTCGGAGAAGGAGGAGAATCGCCTTTGAAAGAGAAGCTAGATAGGGTCTATTCCTTCAGAAGGGAAAAAGTCCATAAAATATTCAAAGATGCCCTAAGAAATGGTCTACAATTTCCGAAATCAAAAAGACCGCAAGAAGCGAGTATGACCGATGACCCCAAATATTGCCCCTATCATAGAGTGATAGGTCATGCTATTGAAGACTGCTTCGTCTTTAAAGATTGGGTCGAAAAGCGATAAAGGCAGGAGAGATAGAACTGTCTAAAAGCGTGTTAGCAAACAGTCAAGCTGCGACCGCCAATTTCATACGAATGGAGACCGAAGTCCTTCGGGAACCTGATTCTCTCAGATATCTGCCATTATCTGAAAAGAGCGGACCCCCACATCGTTAAACTGGGAACAATTGACCTCTAAGTCGTCAAACTGGGTATGTAAAAATGTGTAAATAAAAAAAATAAAAAATTTAAAGAAAAATTAATTTAGAAAATACAGAAATAGTAGGGCGACTCGCAATAAAAATCAGCGAGTAAAATAAAAATGAAAATAAACAGCCGAAATGATGGAGAAACTCGCAATAAAAATTAGCAAGTAAAATAAAAATGAAAATAACCAGCCGAAATGATGGGCAACCGCAAATGAATAGCCGAAATGATAGGGCAATCGCGACCATCGCGATAAGAAAAGCTGAAATGGTAGAGCAATCGCAGTAAAAAAATGGCGAATGATGAGTCGCTCCTGGTACCATATTCTAGTGTAGCGATGCAGACGCCAACCAAAATCCAAATCCCAAATGGCAAATGATGAGTCGCTCCTGGTACCATATTCCAGTACAGCGATGCAGACGCCAACCAAAATCCAAGTTCTTAAATAGTGAAAGATGAGTCGGCCCTGGTACCATATTCCAGTGCAGCGATGCAGACGCCAACCAAAATTTCAATTATCTGAATTGTTAGGTTACGGCAGTGCCCCGGCCATCAATCCGTGGCCAAATGCCGAAAAATACTTTTAGAAACCGGCGCTAACGGAACCCTAATTGACGGATCGTACCATTAACCCTATACTAGTACTACGTAAAGGAGTTTAGAGAGGTTATACCGATCGATCCGTGTCCTTCGGTCTTCAACCTCTGTCCCAAGCTACTCGCGGCTTCCCCGATCATGTTTGATCTCCGGTCTCCCCACATTGAAAAAGATCCACGTCGAGGGTTCGTAATACGGGCTCTCGCCTCAAAACTGAAGCAACTCGGGTATCTAGTTTGCTAACCTAGATATCCAAGATGAAGTAGAGAAAGTTTGTGAATACTTTGTCTCAATTCACCCAAGGATTCTCAACTCATGATAGGGATTGGGTGGAGGTTTAAGAAGATGCCATGAGGTGAAGAAGTGTGAAGCAAAAAGAAAAAAGCAACTAAAGAAATGTATCTGCTCTTTTCTTGAGTTATTTTGTTGTAAGCAATAAAAGAAAACTCTACCAAGAAAAATTATCTGCCACTCCCACCAAAATATCTCAACACAAACCAAAACCTAATCATGCCACCACGACACATCTCATGACACAACACCATGAGTCACCAAGTGCATACACCATGAATCAATGCTCAATGCCAAGACTTGCACTCACACATCCCACCAATTAAACATTTAAACTAAATGTTTAAAACAATAAAAGAAATGGCAACAACTAAAGTAATCTTGTAACGAAATACAAGAATACCCCTCATCCGTATATGCATACCCGCATCCGTATTCCGACTGAATACGAATACAACGAGACGAAAATAATCCAACAATATAGTACTAGGATCCGGCTTAAACCAAATCCCACTAGTATTATCCGTCCGATCATGATCCGTGCACAAGTGTACGAATATGATCGAACCCTGCCATAGAACCATACGGCCTCTACAATGTTTCGCCCGAAGCAGTGAAACACCCTGTGTGGGACTCTAAAGACTCGTCAATATGCTGGTAGTGGGTTTAACCACAAGCACGCCAGTGGCACTAGCTTTATGTAACGGCTTCCCAGGTATTGAACAAAAGGGAGGCCTACGAGCAAACACATTCTGAAACCCTACTGAGCCTGACAGTGACAATATCCGTACAGTTCGGTCCGTTCGTCTATGAGTATCGCATATCGAGTCTAGGGGGTGGATAAAGTCAGACCCCTAATAACACGACATATAGTGTCGGTATGAAACCCATCACCACCTGAGAAACTACCGATCCTAGATCCGTAATTCTCGTCTACCCCGGCCGAGGATTTCTAGTGATGGCCACCAGTGCACAACGCGACATCAACCCCCAATACCGGGAGAGACAAATCTCTTGACGATCCGCTCACTGCCTCCATGTGGCTTGGGACTGTACCCAACTAAAACCTATTTGTACGACTCCTTTGAGCCGTGGTAGGGTAGTAATCAAAGCACGGTGGGAACTCACACGAGACAAATGACGATCTCAGATCGATAGACTAACCTGTACACATGTCACCGGGGAACTACCATCTGACAATAGGTATAATACCAACCAACATATTCTTGGCGAGTCCGTCCGGTGTACTCATAGCCCAATGAGCACATGTATACATCTTAGGTGAACCAACTAACACCAATGGCTTGTTAGACCGGCCACTGCCCGTTGTCGGGGTCTCGATCAGTATACACTTGTCTACTCTTGGAGTATCGATGCACAGTCTCGAAACTCCCATGACTAGGGACACTTTAAGGATGTGCTTATAGACCACCCAACTCCTACGTATATGATCGCCATCATACTGCTACTGCTGGTAGTCAAGCATAAATCCTCAGGGCTCTATCAACATGTAATAGTGATCTGTAATGTCACCTAAAGCATGTACATGATGATAAAGACAAACCAGATAGCATACTATCATCTTGAGCAAGACTGTTCTACAGGTATAGGTCCTCCCTCAATCATTGCAATCACGTGCCTGCAATCCAATAATTGACTTTAGGGCACTATAGCCAACAATCTCCCACTTGCATTAAGGCTAATTATTGCGGTGTCACATACTCACAGCCCGTGTGATACCGAACACCCAACTTCTCTACTAATCAGTTTCACAAAGCTCGTTTGTAAAACTATTGCGTTCAAGAAATAGCCTCAGTGAGTGGATCCGCTCCAATGCTTCTTTCTATGTCTCTCTTTATCTCAAGTTCGCAGAGAAAGCCATCTCCCTAAATGAGCAATACCTGTCTTAGAATATGTCTGCATATCTGATGGGAGCCAGTTCACAAATGAACTCCAAATCCAGCAAACTTCTTAGACTGTATCGTCCACTGAATTTAATCAATATCTTACGACATGCCTTTCTTGGTATCTTCTTAGACCACCTGTCCAAACTACTGTCCCTCGTCAAGAGGGAAAACTATAACTCTGTCATCCAGGTCACCTTGGAAGCCTGGAATGATAACCGTCTCCCAAAGGAGGCTGCCGTTACCATATCCCTACAACATCCACTTATGTTCAAAAACTGCTTCCAAATGTTTCTCCAGGATTGGATTAATATATAAACTTATTGCAGCTAGTGCAAAAACAACATCTGGTGTGTTACTTGACATCTCATGATTGACTCAATTGCCTAAGCATGTGATATGCCAATCATGCACATCCCTCTCCCCTTTAGTCTGTAAGAAATCTTTAAAGAGGGTGAATCCATCACTTGCAGGTACACCACCATGCCAGGAGTCATCTAAAACACCTTTAGAATAGTGTCAAAGTACCCAGATTGGGAAACTACCCAAATCTAGATCTAAAACCATAGATCTAGTAACCAGAATGCCTGATACAATATCCAAATCCTATGTGGAGAAACAACTGTGTTACAACCACAGTATGACCAAATGTAGTATAGGTATTTCACTTCCTACAAAGTGTATGTCATCCAAATACCAGGACATCACACCCTACTACCTTCTTAACAGATCCATCTCCTATTCTGATGAAGTTAAAACCCATGACTTTCATATCAAAAATAGATGATCTTTCTCCGCTATACTTGCTTTAGTCTATAAATAGACGCAAGCTTCTTGTCCACTATGCTTCCGCTGCTCCCACTGACTACAACAACCTTCTAGCAGAGTCATATACGCGTGCGCTTCTAAATCTAGTTTAGATCAATGCTTTATTCATTCTCTTACCGGGCCTCATAGTCTAGAACAGCAGTAATGGCAAGTCTGGGTAAACAAGAACATCCATGTCACTGTCTTTGAGGATACCGAAATACCTCTCGGGAGCCTGAGGTTACCCACCATATCTGCGGAGTGGTTAATGGAATGTCAAACCCGATTGAATCTTTAGGTTCTATTAAATTTTCAGTAATCTTTTGTGGTTCTGAAATCACTTCCAGTTCTACCATACTTCTACTACTGTTTTTCTGAATAAATCCATTTTACTAAAATTGTGGCGAGTCAAGAACAATATCACTATTGATCTTCCAGATGATAGAAAGTTAACCCTCGTCATAGCCCAGGATAACCCACAAACTGCCATTACAGAAACGTGCCTTGATTTATCCAGAGTCTGGTTTTATGCATAAGCCGGACAACTCCATATACCTTAACATCGTTAAGATATGAACCATTCTATATACAATATAGAAACAGAGGCACTGATTTAATTGGAACCAGATTAAAATCATGCAGCTGTCTCCAGAACATGTCAACTAAATGGAGAGAGGCCGATCAGCATTACTTAACTAGGAGTGCATTCAAATATGAGTAATCTGAAAGAGAAGCAAGTTCTCAAAACCATTACTATCAACTGAATACCAAACACAAGTATCTACTTCTTCGATCACCTTGAAGAATCCTGATACTCGCAACATATGGTTCTCTACTATATTCTTGTACCTATAACTTCTTAAAACTTAGACCTTGTATTTCTATGAAATACTTGTCTAAAACTGGAGAAGTCACAAGTAAATAGAATATAGTACGAGTACCAACCGCTCTGTCCTAATGGACACTGGACAACATACAATACTTTGTATAAGTCCCCTGAGTTAAATAACTCATACCCTATGCGTCGTAGGTTGAAAACTGTACTATGGTTAAGAAGAATTACACCGCTGTTTAATACTCCTTACCCAATCATCAACTGATATAGGTAAATGTCATGGACATAATTTCAAAAATTTATATCTCACTTTATAAAATAAACGTACAGATATATCAGTTTGAAATTGGTGCATAACAACGGATATTCAAAACCAAATATTTGCCATCAGGCAAAACCCCAGGTGATTTTCTCAAATATCACCAATTACAACGAATTCCGATATAATGAGGATATAATCACCTAATTCCCAATAATTTACTCCCACTCATCATCTGTAAAACCATACAAATGTAAGAATCAAACCTGGTAAATACATACCCTGGAGTAAGGATCTGATTGGGAAATCAGTTTTCAATTAACAACGCATAGTGAAACTGAAACATGAAAATGTTTCGAGGGGGTAACCGGGTATTCCTAGTAATGCCTCTTCCATTAACCAGATTCATGACTGTAACCGTATATTTTCTTTCCATCTCTCCAAATCCCTTTATTTGTCTTTACTCATTACCTTCTGTACACCACCCTTAGGCTAAATGGTTTTCTTCCTTCCCTATCGTTCGGCACCAGCCTATGGTTTGGAAGAAAACTATCCAATAAGCGTAATAGGTGTACTCTCCTAATTCTAGGAGCCCACGCAACCTGAGAAAAGGTAAAGATAAAAGAAAACTGAATAATCCTTATTCTATTTCTCCTGAACCATAACCCATTCTCGAACTGGAACAAGTTCCTTCGAGTTCGTATATAACTATACGATGGATTATCTAGTAAATGCGGATCTTCGTAGTGATAGAAATTCAAAGTTGAAGTAGGAGTTGCGATGAAATACGTGGTTTCTTCATGAATGATAGCAGCCGCAATTTACTTTGCCCTCTTTCTAATCCCTTTATTTGTCTTTACTTATTACCTTCTGTACACCACACTTAGGCTAATTGGTTTTCTTTCTTTCCCACCTTTCTGCACCTGCCTATGGTTTGGAAGAAGACTATCTAATAAGTGCAATAGGTGTACCCTCTCCTAATCCTAGGAGCCCTCACAACCTGAGAGAACGTTAAAGGAAAAGACAACTGAATAGTCCTATTCAATTTCTCCAGAACCAAAAACCATTCTCGAATCTGAAACATGTTTCTTCGAGTTCGTATGTAACTATACGATGGTCATATCCAATAAATGTGGATCTTCGTAGTGATACGGAATGCTCCGAAGAAAAGCAAAGGGTAAAAGTAGGAGTGACAATGAAGTATGCAACTCTGACAATCCAGAAGACAGTGTGTTTTAAGAAGGTTCGGTTAACTTGGTTACTGAGTTATAGTCTAGGGTCGGGATATGGTCGCTGCCAAAGAGAGAGAGAAAAGAAACACTCAGCGTGCACTCTAATCTGGATCGGAATGGTTAATCACTTTATCTAATCGGGATGTCTCTCACTGTATCCTCAAATTCTCCTCCAAACCCGAAAGAAGAATTAGTCGAGATCATCTAAAATCACCCGAGGAGTAAACCAACTCATCAGTGGGAATCGGGATCAAACTATCATCGCATGATAACCTGATGGAATCCACTCAAGTTATCACACTCCAGAAGGTATGTGCATGCCTAGCAAGTTTCCTGTATGTTTGAAACTCCTGATGTGATTTCTACCCTATGCTCTTATGACCTTGACGAATGCCAACATATCATAAGTCACAAGTCAAGTTCTACCCGTCATTGTCCAGGTTAATTTGAACCCACCCGTAAATACCCTTGACGAAGGCCAACATAGTAGTACGACTGTCCCAAACTAACGCATCTATCTATGCAACAGAAAAGTAACTAGCAGCTACCATACACTATGCCATTATGAAGGCCAAAAAATATAGCATGAATACTAAATGCTACCCGTGTAAGTCTACGGTAGCGCCCCGGCCGTCGATCCGAGGCCAAAATGCGGAAACAAAAACTTTTCATAAACTTGAAACTGGCGCTATCGTATACTTTTTCCCGGATCGAACCATTAACCTATAACTAGCAATCTAGAAGAAGTTAGAAAGTATATACCGATCGATCCGTGTCCTTCGGTCTTTGGCCACCAACCCAAGCTCCTCGCGGCATCTACGATCTCCGATCTCCTCGTCGGATGGGCACCACATCAAAAAGTCTTTTTAAGGGCTCCCGCCTCTGAACCGAGGCAACTCGGACATGAAGTTTGCTAGCCGACGTGTCCAAGGTTGTAGTAGAGTAAGTGTAGAATGCTTTGTCTCGAGGGTTAATCGAAGTTGCCATTTTGGGTGGAGATGAAATGAGCAAGAGGAATTTTTGCTAATGATATGAGATCAATATTCCCACACCCAAAAGAATGAGGGGCTGCCAAAAAAATGGCTCGGCCATTGCCATGAGGAGATGGTGGTGGTGCTGAGCATAAGCATAAGTGTGGTGATAATGAGGAAAAAATGTCACACCAAAAACCTTATCAATCCATTCACAATAAATGCACAAAAGGAAGCCAAACACATCTAGAAACCTCAAGAGACTTCCACATGCTGCTGGAGCCCCGGCAACCACAGAAAAGCCCCTCCATTTATAAATCCCCACTTTTGCAAATAAGCCCCCTTCAATGGAAAAATCAGCCATGAAGGAAAGAAGGAAAAATGGCCGAAACGGAATGCAAACTGGCAACTTCAAAAACCGATCCCGTAATAAATTACAGGATAACCCCGCGACTGTATATACATACCCGCATTTGTATTCCAACCGAATACAAATACAATGAGACAAAATATACACAGTATAATACTAGGATCCGGCTTAAACCAAAGCCCGCTAGTATTATCCGTCCGAACCATGACACATGCACAAGTGCACGCGTATGTTCGAACCCTTCCATAAACCCATACGGCCTCTACAACGTTTCGCCCAAAACTTGAGAAACTGTCTGTGGAGGACTCTAAAGACTCGTCAATACTTTGGCTGTGGATTTAACCACTAACACGTCAGTGGTACTAGCTGTACGTAACGGGCGACCAGGTATTGACCAAAAGGGAGGTCGATGAGCGAACTCATCCTGACACCCTATTGAGCCTGTCAGTGACAATATCCATACAGTCCGGTCCGTTCGTCTATGAGTATCGCATGTCGGGCCTAGGGGGTTGGTAAAAGTCAGACCCCCAAAAGCGGTACAAGTCGTGTCGGAGTGTAGCCCAGAACACCCTGAGATACTACTGGAATACCTACCAGTAAATCTCCTGTCATGGCCAAGGACTTCTTGTAATGGCTCTCCTAGATATAGCGTGATCTCACCCCCAATACCGGGAGAGACGAAACCCCTGCCGATCCGCTCACTGTCTCCATGTGGCTCGGGATTGTACCCAACTAAAACCTGTTTGCACGACTCCTTTGAGCCGTGGTAGGGTAGTAATCAAAGCACAGTGGAACTCACACGAGATAAATGACGATCTCAGGTCAATGAACTAACCTGTAAACATGTCACCAAGGAACTGCTATCTGACATCAGGTATAATACCAACTAGCATGTTCCCGACGAGTCCTGTCCGGTGTACTCGTACCTCAATGAGCACCTGTATACATCTTAGGTGAACCAACTGACACCAATGGCTTGTGAGACCGGCCATCGCCCCTCGTCAGGGTCTCGACTGTATACACTAGTCTACTATAGAGTATTGATGCCCTGTCTCGAAACTCCCTCGACTAGGGACCCTTTAAGGATGTGCTTATAGACCCCTGCTCCCACATATATGATCGACATCATACTGCTGGAAGTCAAGCAAGAATCCTAAGGGCTCTATCAACGCACTATAGTGATCTGTAACATCACCTAAAGCATGTACACGATGATAAAGATAAACCAGATAGCATACTATCATCACGAGTAAGACTGTCCTACCGGCAAAGGTCCTCCCTCAATCATTGCAATCACGTGCCTGCGATCCAATAATTGACTTTGAGGGCACTATATCCAACAATCTCCCACTTGCACTCAAGGCTAATTATTGCGATGTCGCATACTCACAGCCCGTGTGATACCGAACACCCAACTCCTCTACTGATCAGTCTCACAAAGCCCGTTTGTGAAACTATTGCGTTCGAGGAATAGCCTCAGTGAGCAGATCCGCCCTGATGTTTCTTTCTGTGTCTCTCTTAATCTCTAGTTCGCGGAGAATGCCATCTCCCGAAATGAGCAATACCTGTCTTAGAATATGTCTGGATATCTGATGGGACCTAGTTCATAAATGAACTCCAAATCCAAACTTCTTAGACTGTATCGTCAACTGAACTTAATCAGTATCCTGCGCCATGCCTCCCTCAGTATCCGCTTGGACCTCCTATCCAAACAACTGACCATCGTCAGAGGGAAAACTATAACTCTGACATTCACTCTTTCATCCAGGTCACCTTGGAAGCCTGGAATGATAACTGTCTCCCGAAAGAGGCTGTCGTTATCATTTCCCCAGAACATTAACTTATGTTCTAAAACTGCTTCCGAACATTTCTCCAGGATTGGATTAATATCAACTTATTGCAACTAGTGCAAAAACAATATCTGGTATAGTACTTGACATCTTATGATTGACTCAATTGCCTAAGCAAGTGATCTGCCAATTATGCGCATCTCTCTCCCCTTTAGTCTATAAGACACCTTTAGAGAGGGTGACTCCATCACCTGCAGGTACACTACCATGCCAGGAGTCGTCCATTCTAAAATACATGTAGAATATTGTCTAAGTACCCAGATTGGGAAATTACCCAAATCTAGATCTAAAACCATAGATCTAGTAACCAGAATGTCTGATATTATATCTATATCCTATGTGGAGAAACCACTGTATGACAACCAAAGTATAACTGATCGTAGTATAGGAATATAACTTCCTACTCTATGTATGTCGTCCAAATACCAGGACATCACACCCTACTACCTTCTTAACTGATCCATCCCTTATTCTGATGAAGTCAAACCTATGACTATCACATCAAAAATAGATGATCTATCTCCGCTATATCTTCTTTAGTCCATAAATAGACATAAGCAACTTGTCCACTATGCTTCCGCTGCTCCCACTGACTACGACAACCCTCTGGCAGGGTCATATACACGTGCACTTCTAAAGCTAGTTTAGAACGACGCTATATTCATCCTCCTGCCGTGTCTCATAGCCTAGAACAACAGTAGTGTCAAGTCTGGGAAAACAAGAACCTCCCTGTCACTGTCTTTGAGCATACCGAAATACCTCTTGAGTGCCTGAGGTTACCCACCATATCTGCGGAGTGGCCAATGGAATGTCAAACCTGATTGAATCTTTAGGTTCTTATCAAATTTCCAGTAATCGTTTGTGATTCTGGAATCACTTCCAGTTCTACCATACTCCCACTACTGTTTTCTGAAAAAATCTATTTTTATCAAAACTGTGGCGAGTCTAGAACAATATCACTATTGATCTTCCAGATGGTAGAAAGTCAACCCTCGTAATAGTCCGGGTCAACCCACAAACAACCATTACAAAAACGCGCCTTGAGTTATCCAGAGTCTGGTTTTAAGCATAAGCCGGACAACTCCCCGTACCTTAACATTGTTAAGATATGAACTATTCTATATCCAATATAGAAACAGAGACTTTGATTTAATTGGAACCAGATTCAAATCACGCAGCTGTCTCCAGTGCATGTCAACTAAATGGAAGGAGACCGATCAGTGTTACTCAACTTAGGAATGCATCCAGATATGAGTAACCTGAAAGAGAAATAAGTTTCTCAAAATCATTACTATCAATTGAATACCATACACAAATATCTACATCTTCGATCACCTTGAAGAATCCTGATACTTGCAAAACCTGGTTCTCTACTTTATTCTTATACCTATAACTTCTTAAAACTTAGACCTTGCATTTCTACGAAACACGTGTCTAAGAACTAGAGAAGTCACAAGTAAACAGAATATAGTAAGAGTACCAACCCCTCTGTCCTAATGGACGCTGGACAACATACAATACTCTGTATAAGTCCCCTGAGTCTAATAACTCATTCCCTGCGTGCCATAGGTTGAAAACTGTATTTATGGTTAAGAAGAATTACACCGCAGTTTACTGCTCCTTACCTAACCATCCACTGATATAGGTAAATGTCATGGACATAATTTCAAAAAGTTATATCTCACTTTAAAAAAATAAACGTACAAATATATCAGTTTGAAATTGGTGCATAACAACAGATATTCAAAACCAAATATTTGCCGTCCGGCAAAAACCCAGGCGATTTCCTCAAATATCACCAATTACAACGAATCCCGATATAATGAGGATGATCACCCAATTCCCAATAACTTACTCCCACTCATCATCTGTAAAACCATACAGATGTGAGAATCATACCTGGTAAATACATACCCTGGAGTAAGGGCTAATTGGGAAATCAATTTTCATTTAACAATACACAGTGAAACTGAAACATGTAAATGTTTCAAAGGGGTATCCGGGTATTCCTAGTAATGCATCTTCCATTATCCAGATTCATGACTGTAACCGTATATTTCTCTACCATCTCTCCAAATCTCTTTATATGTCTTTAGTCATTACCTTCTGTACACCACCTTTAGGCCAAATGGTTTTCTTCCTTCCCTACCGTTTGGCACCAGCCTATGGTTTGGAAGAAGACTATTCAATAAGCGTAATAGGTGTACCGTTCTAATCCTAGGAGTACTTGCAACGCGAGAGAAGGTAAAGATAAAAGACAACTGAATAAACCTTATTCCTATTTCTCCTGAACCAGAATCCATCCCCGAACTGGAACAAGTTCCTTCGAATTCTTATATAACCATACGACGGATTATCCAATAAACTGTGGATCTTCGTAGTGATACGGAGTATTGGAGAAATACAAAGGTGAAGTAGGAGTGGCGATGAAATACTTGGTTTGGTCATGAATAGCAGTCGTAATTTACTTTGCCCTCTTTCTAATCCCTTTATTTGTCTTAACTTATTACCTTCTGTACACCATCGTTAAGCTAATTGGTTTTCTTTATTCCCCATCGTTCGGCACCTGCCTATGGTTTGGAAGAAGACTATCCAATTAGCGTAATAGGTGTACCGTCCTAATCCAAGGAGCACTCGCAAACTGAGAGAAAGTAAAAGGAAAAAACAACTGAATAATCATATTCATTTTCTCCAGAACCGGAAACCATCCTCGAATCTGGAACAAATTCCTTCGAGTTCGTATATAATCATACGATGGTTTTATCCAATGGAAGTGGATGTTCATAGTAATACGTGGTGTTCTGGAGAAAAGGGTAAAAGTAGGAGTGGCAATGAGGTATGCAACCCTGACAATCCAAAACCCAGTGTTTTGAGAAGGTTCGGTTAACTTGGTCACTGAGTCATAATCTAGGGTCGGGCCATGGTCGCTGCCAAAAAGAGAGAGAAAAGAAACACTCTGCATGCACTCTAACCTAGATCAGAATGGTTATTAATTTATCTAATCAGGAAACCTCCCACTGAATCCTTAAATTCTCCTCCAAACCTGAAAGAAGAATTGGTCGGGATCACCCGAGGAGTAAACCAACTCATCAGTGGGAATCGGGATCCAACCATCATCGCATGATAACGTGATGGAATCCACTCACATTATCACACTCCAGAAGGTATGCGCATGCCTGGCAAGTTTCAGTTTCTTCAGAAACTCCCGATGTGATTTTTACCCCATGCTCTTATGACCTTGATTTTGGCCAACAAATCATAAGTCACATGTCAAGTTCTACCCGTCATTATCCAGGTTAATTTGAACCCACCCGTACCTATCCTTGACTTTGGCCAACAAAGCAGTATGACCGTCCCAAACCAACGCATCTATCTATGCAACAAAAAGGTAACAAATAGCTACCATACACTATGCCTTGACTTTGGCCAACAAACATAGCATGAATACTAAGTGCTACCCGTCTGAAATGACGGAGGGCTACGAATGGTTTTTGGCGAAAAACCTTTAACATAATAAACTTGATATCGTTGAAGGAACCGGATAGATTTTTATAAAAATATAGTGTTGATAACCTTTACTAAAGAGGTCACTCCCGGTGAAGGGATCTCGGCTCTTTCCCCGTAGAATGAGTTGCAGGATATTCCAACTGAATACCATGATGCAAAGCAAAAAGTAATCGACTATAGTGAAGTTATTACCCTGACGCAAACTTCTGCCCAAGGGGTCACTCCCGGTGAAGGGATCTCGGCCCTTGCCTCGCCGACTGAGCTGCTGGATATTCACAACCGAATACCACTGTGCAAAACAAAAGAAAACGTCCTTGCAATAACAGCTTTTTGAAAAATGTTCCAACAACATCAGAATAGGTTTGTTTAGCTTGCATTGATCCGAATCAATGCAATCCCATCAATTAATTACACCACAAAAGAACGAAAATATGATGTACGTATATGCCATCCGCATTCGCCACTGGGTCCCGTCATCACCCGTTAGGTTACTTAACTAACAACAGAGCGGGGACTGGACTAGCGTGGGTGTAAAACATATACAACATCTACTAGTATATATATCAATATATAATAATCGCTCAAGGCGTGACAAATGCAACATCACAGAAATGTAATAAGTATCACAGAACAATAAGATAATCTGGGAGCCCCGAGTTTCATAGAGCCGCAACTGAAACCCGACGTTCCCCTGGTCGTGTGGATAGCCTGTCAATGAAATCTTAGACCCCTACGGGTGCGGAAAGTTACCCGCCAAAACCTGAAGTGAGGCAATCCCCTTCAACAAAGTGAATGGACCACCCAGCACTTCACGGAATCCGGTAACTTGAGCACCCCTCCTTGGGTCAAACTATACCCCTACGAGTGCGACAAATAGCCCGCCAATTCTAGAATAAAGACCCCTCCATCTCAAAGCCATGAGATGCGGGCTCGTTGCCCTCTAAAACCCGGCTGTCCGTGCACCCCACCGCGGGGTAATCCTAGTACAGAAAGTAAAATATATACAATGGGTACATCGACCTCAGCCCGGTCGTGTCCCAAAAGAATAATATACAAACAGGCAATGACGGCAGTCCACATGTCGGACGCTCGCCCCGCAATATCAAATGTACAAATATAACCAAACTGTACTACCATTGCACCAAGCTATCCACCACGACAAATCCGCAACATCACAGCACAACACAGAACATCAACGTGAATGTCACGTTCGCAAATCCGTCTAAAGGGGCTATAGCGATTAGACAAGATTTACCGATCAAATGACATTCACGGTCACAGATATAATGTAAGCACTGTGAACTAACTTATTTAAAATTTCGATCGTCAAAATTTCCCGAAGTGGGCCCCAAGTACAACTGCAGCACTCAAAATATTCTGGGCCAAAACTAAAAATTCCAGAAACCCCAATTCCAACTCAAAGACCACAATAGAAAAATTGGTGCACTGAAGCTAAAGTACCGCGGCGGAACCGCGGCCAAAACATGGGTAATACCGCGGTTTCGCGGCGCTATGGTGGAATCACACTTCCAAATTTCTACAGTGGTCTTAGAAAAGACTGTCTGATTTTCTGACGTACCCAAAATAATTTTTAGAGCACAAAAAAAATTCGACAGAAACTTAGCTTTTGAAATTGCAGTTTCGGAAATTTTTTTCGATCGATATTTTAAACAAGTTAGAACAAGCTAGTAAAGGTTAATGGCGTGGCTCTGATACCATGTAAGTCTACGGTAGCGCCCCGGCCGTCGATCCGAGGCAAAAATGCGAAAACAAAAACTTTTCATAAACTTGAAACTGGCGCTATCGTATACTTTTTCCCGGATCGAACCATTAACCTATAACTAGCAATCTAGAAGAAGTTAGAAAGGCTATATCGATCGATCCGCGTCTTTCGGTCTTTGGCCACCATCCCAAGCTCCTCGCGGCATCTACGATCTCCAGTCTCCTCGTCGAATGGGCACCACATCAAAGAGTCTTTTTACGGGCTCCCGCCTCTGAACCGAGGCAACTCGGACACGAAGTTTCCTAGCCGACGTGTCCAAGGTTGTAGTAGAGTAAGTGTAGAATGCTTTGTCTCGAGGGTTAATCGAAGTTGCCATTTTGGGTGGAGATGAAATGAGCAAGAGGAATTTTTGCTAATGATATGAGATCAATATTCCCACACCCAAAAGAATGGGGGGCTGCCAAAAAAATGGCTCGGCCATTGCCATGAGGAAATGGTGGTGGTGGTGAGCATAAGCATAAGTGTGGTGATAATGAGGAAAAAATGTCACACCAAAAACCTTATCAATCCATTCACAATAAATGCACAAAAGGAAGCCAAACACATCTAGAAACCTCAAGAGACTTCCACATGCTGCTGGAGCCCCGGCAACCACAGAAAAGCCCCTCCATTTATAAATCCCCACTTTTGCTGTAACAACCCTAACTTTACTATACACTTTTCTATACAAAATTTTTTAAATTTTTTTAAAATAATCCATAAAGGAGTATTTAACCTGAGCACGATATATATAAGTAATTATTTTTTTTTAAATAACTCAATTTTTAGTGTACATAAAATTATTTTAAAGTTAAAGTATACTTGGGGTATTTAATATTGCTGTTACCAATTTAAGTAGTTATTTTCCCACAATAATTACAAGAAGGAGCTTGTAGCTCATTGGTAACACCTTGCACTGCTGAACCAAGCCACCAGAGTTCAAATCCCATGCCCCAATTTATTTTTGTATTTATTTTGTTTTAATTTCTTTTGGAAGTCAACAGTCAAAACGCCATAACTCACAAAATTTATACTGTACACAAAAAAGTAAATATACCAAAATCTTCCCCAGAAGAACCCCCGGCCCCTGACACATTGACTCGACCCGACTCGGCGCCGCCGGCCGGCGAACCGGCCGACTCGGTCCGGCGCCGCCGGCCGGACTTGGCCGGACGGCCGAGTGGCCAACAGAGAAAATTTTGCTCTTGACCTTGTCCACCCTCCTGCATACTCTAAATGCTTGGATCGGTTACCAATTGCCAAATAAATCCCTTTTACTCCTAGGTTTAATGATTTTTTAATGATTTTATATATTTTTATATTTTTTTTTATTAAAACCCTAACCCTAGCCTAACCCTATATAAACCCCCCATACCCTCTACCCTCTCATCACTTTTTCTAAGTCCACTCTCTCAAAATCTCAAGAGAACTTGGTACTTAGAAAACGAGCGAAAGGCGAAGCGCTGACGAAATCGACGGCGAAATCTCGACGATCGTGCTAGGACCTCTCAACGACGATACGACGTACCGGCAAACCCTCTACCTTCCTCTCACTCTCTAGCGTTGTCCAAACCCGTAAGTTCCCCTTTTCTACCTTTCTTTTCTTCCATTAAAATACGACTTTTCAAACCCGACGGAAATCGGAACAACCCGATTTCCGATTCGGTTTTCTATCAAATCTCACTTATCACCAATTCCATAATGCTTAAACATCTTCATGTTGACTACTAATCACTTAAAAATTAATTTCAACAAGTTCACACATGAAATGATAGCTTTTGCAATATACCATATTTTTGCACTTAAATACCACCATGTTTAGTTTATCACATTTAACCCTTTAACATTGCTATACCTTAAAATAGATCACGAGGTAATGACCTACCTCCACACACACTCATATGCAATCATAACACGCTACCTTAAAAACTTAGAATAAGATAAAATAAGATTTTACATTAAAATACCATTTCTTAATAAAACCTTTTCTAAAAGTTCTAAGTTTTAAACAATTTTAAAACAATATCTTTTAATAGGAAAATACGATAAGTTATGGACATCGATCGTTTATCTAAACATGACTTTGTGGTGTCTAGACAAGTGTGTCTAAGGCGAGTGGTTACTTAATTAGGACCACTACTTGTAGTGGAGAGCCTCCCACTCACCTGGCACTTACCTGGCCGCAATTGGCGGTGAAGAGGCGGTTTGAGGCTTCCAATGAATTTTCGTTTAGACCATTTAGAAATAGGTTAGTTGGCTTAGGAAACCCTAGTATCTAAAATACGGAAATTTACACCTTTTACAAATAAATACCTTATCTTTATAAAAAACTGTTTTCTAAATGACTGGTATTTATTAAATCTTTGCAAAGCGCCACTACAACCCATATTTGGGGAACTCGTTAAGGATAGTACGATTTATCGTGCACCCTCGGGCTTAGTAGTGCGAGATTCAGACCTCCGCAATGAGCATTCGGTCTCGAAAGGTTTAAAATACGACATTTAAGAAAAATAAGATTTTTTGGAAAATAAAATATTTATTAAAAATTATTCTTGTATAAACATATGTATATTTATCATTTAAACACCTATTTTATTATAAGATAAAGTTTCCATCTTTTCCTAAAAAAAATAACAAGATTAAAAGTTACATTAAAATACCTTGAACTTCAAATAATCAATATTACAGATAAATACCCTTATTTATAAAACTAGGATATTTTCACTAGAAATATCACAAAATAGAATTACACTCATTATAACTATAAAGACGAATAATAAATACTTGAGGTGTATCTTGAAAACTATACAAAAGTATTCTTACATAAAAACCCCTCAAGTTTTATAAATTACAATAATGACCCTAACAATTATAGAGCTTCGAATTACATTTCTTTTAGTCTGACTGGGGTTTGAGTCTAATTATTTCTGACTTGAATATGATTCAAGTCATTCTATATTCTTTAATATTCCAACTCAATATAACACATGAATCCCAGAATCCAGTTAACAATCTATACAACCTGACTGAATCAAACCATGGATATACATCCATTATCCCGTTATTCTATTTACCTGGTTATGCAGTTATAATCTGTTTACTGATATCATGGTTTTGGTTAGTCATCCAACTTACACAATACCATACAACAATACAATCAAAACAATACGGGGTTTAAGGGGTAGATTGGTACGGAAGATGTTAAAAGTGACACGAGACGGTCAGACTTAAGATACCTAACATGACTCCAATTGCCGTTGTTCCGGGCCTTCTAACGGAACCTTGTACTCTATTTTCCGTTTGCCCTGGTCTCTAGCATATAAAGACCCCTCTCGTATACACTGGCATTCTTCTGTACCAAGCTACAAACAACAGCGTTAATACAACATTACAACAAATAGTATACAACTTTAGAAGATACCTCTTATTCTGTCTTTTTAATTCTTTCTTATCTTTGGGACTTACCGAGCGACATGTTCGCTGACGACATTCTATTTCTTTCTTCTTTGAATGTCGTCAGGTGCTTTGGACCCAGCAGAGATCGAGCCCACCGGTGAAGACTTGGATCAGTTTCACGAAGACCCCGAGCTCTAGACATTGTACCTTGTTCTATTCAGTAGTTTCATTCCTGTTATGCCATTGTTTAGGCATCGATTTTCATTCCAGTTGTATTTACTTTTCATGCATTGTACAAAAGAATGTTATTAATAAAGTTGCTGTTATATCTTTTGTCTCTTGTGATTTACTTTTATATTGCTTAGATACGCTTAGAGTATGTACTTCTAAGTATATACGTAGAGGACCTCGTCGCGTCCCCTTCGCCGTACACTGGGAAGCGGGGCATGACAGGTTTTGTTGGTGGCCCATGCAGGTCAGAGCTGTATGAATCCCTATCATCCTGTTCTGGTCTGCGTGAACAACCTAAGCAATATAACACAAGAACCAGCAACTAAAACATTCTTTACAATTCATGTTTCTTGAATCTTACAAAATTCTATTCCTTGAATCTTATCATTTCATGTATTTGAGTCTGTCCTTACCCAAATATTTCTTCAAGGTTATGGATTCCCCGAACAACACCAGCACCAACGTCAACAACACACCTCCAGCACTACCTCTCGCACCAGCTGTTCCTGCACCATCCACCGAGTAAACAGTGCTACTTGAGACGATCAGCAGCCTTCTTGAGGGACAGCAACAACTCCTGAACCGTCCTGAGATCGACGCACCATGGGTAAAGCAATTCACGGCTTTGCACCCCAAGAAGTTCTCTGGTAAAGGAAGTCCTCTTGAAGCTGAGGAATGGGCACAAAGCATAGAAGACGATCAGGCAGCAGCTCAAGTGCCAGACATCTCTTGGGTCCGTGTGGCGAAACTACAGCTCACGGATAATGCTCGCAACTGGTAGAAGGCGGAAGAAAGCCATCTGGTACAGCCTATTGAATGGAAGACTTTTCGCGAGAAGTTCGACGCGAAATACTTCTCTGTGACTGTCAGGTTAGCAATGGAGCAGAAGTTCATTCATCTACAACATGATTCAATGTGGGACAAATCAGTAGATGAATACGACGCTGAATTCACCATGCTTAGTCGATTCGCGGCACACTTGATACCGACGGACACGATCAGAGCCCGTCGCTTTCAACAAGGACTGGACACGGAGATTCAGGCTGCCCTAGCCACGGGAAAATTTCTGACACATGAGGATGCTTTGGAAGCTGCCCGCAGTTATGAAGCGGTGATAAAAGCAAGGGGCAGACCTCAATCTGCCGGTTTGAAACACCTTGCCACTCAAATGGCAGGAGGAGCCTCTCCAAGGCCATCGTTTGAACCCAGGAGATCAGAAGAAACCAATAATCAGTCAAGTCTAGATTTCTGCTACTACTGCAGAAGAAAGAGACACTTGTGGAAGGACTGTAGGCGCGCAAAAGGCTTGTGTCTAATTTGTGGCGCATCCAACCACGGAATTGGGAACTGTCCTTACAATAGCAACTCAACTCACACACCCACCAACTACCCGCAGCGGCCAGCTATCCAGACTCCTGCACCTCGTTATGCACTACCTGCTCCACCACCTGCACAGCCTACTCGCCACTTTCAACAAGCAATGAGGGACATGCCTAGAGGGCAGAGAAAGATGCCCCAAAGGCAGAATGTCCCTCCAGCTAGAAGGAATGTACCACGGCGACAGGCATTCACATTAGAAGCCGTGGAAGCCAAGACTGAAGGTCAAGATAACAGCGGTAAGCCTTTTTCACCCTTATATCGCTTTGTAATTTTTATACACAATCTATACTACAGTCACCAGACTTTCCTTGAAATTGTTACACTTTTCTTTTTCAAATTTCGAGGACGAAATCTTTTAAGGAGGGTAGAATGTAACAACCCTAACTTTCCTATACACTTTTCTATACAAAAATTTTTAAATTTTTTTAAAATAATCTATAAAGGAGTATTTTAACCTGAGCACAATATATATAAGTAATTATTTTTTTTTTAAATAACTCCATTTTTAGTGTACATAAAATTGTTTTAAAGTTAAAGTATACTTGGGGTATTTAATGTTGCTCTTACCACTTTAAGTAGTTATTTTCCCACAATAATTACAAAAAGGAGCTTGTAGCTCATTGGTAACACCATGCACTGCTGAACCAAGCCACCAGAGTTCAAATCCCATGCCCCACATTATTTTTGTATTTATTTTGTTTTAATTTCTTTTGGAAGTCAACAGTCAAAACGCCATAACTCACAAAATTTATACTGTACACAAAAAAGTAGATATACCAAAATCTTCCCCAGAAGAACCCCCGGCCCCTGACACCTTGACTCGGCCCGACTCGGCGACGCCGGCCGGCGAACCGGCCGACTCGGTTCAGCGCCGCCGGCCGGACTTGGCCGGACGGCCGAGTCGCCAACAGAGAAAAGTTGGCTCTTGACCTGGTCCACCCTCCTGCATACTCTAAATGCTTGGATCGGTTACCAATTGCCCAATAAATCCCTTTTACTCCTAGGTTTAATGATTTTTTAATGATTTTATATATTTTTTTATTAAAACCCTAACCCTAGCCTAATCCTATATAAACCCCCCATACCCTCTACCCTCTCATCAATTTTTCTAAGTCCACTCTCTCAAAATCTCAAGAGAACTTGGTACATTAGAAAACGAGCGAAAGGCGAAGCGCTGACGAAATCGACGGCGAAATCCCGACGATCGTGCTAGGACCTCTCAACGACGATTCGACGTACCGGCAAACCCTCTACCTTCCACTCACTCTCTAGCGTTTTCCAAACTTGTAAGTTCCCCTTTTCTACTTTTTTTTCTTCCATTAAAATACGACTTTTCAAACCCTACGGAAATCGGAACAACCCGATTTCCGATTCGGTTTTTTATCAAATCTCACTTATCACCAATTCCATAATGCTTAAACATCTTCATGTTGACTACTAATCACTTAAAAATTAATTTGAACAATTTTTCACACATGAAATGATAGCTTTTGCAATATACCGTATTTTTGCACTTAAATACCACCATCTTTAGTTTATCACATTTAACCCTTTAACATTGCTATACCTTAAAATAGATCACGAGATAATGACCTACCTCCACACACACTCATATATAATCATAACACGCTACCTTAAAAACATAGAATAAGATAAAATAAGATTTTACATTAAAATACCATTTCTTAATAAAACCTTTTCTAAAAGTTCTAAGTTTTAAACAATTTTAAAACAATATCTTTTAATAGGAAGATACGATAAGTTATGGACATCGATCGTTTATCTAAACCTGACTTTGTGGTGTCTAGGCAAATGTGTCTAAGGCGAGTGGTTACTTAATTAGGACCACTACTTGTAGTGGAGAGCCTCCCACTCCTGGCACTTACCTGGCCGCAATTGGCGGTGAAGAGGCGGTTTGGGGCTTCTAATGACTTGTCGTTTAGACCATTTAGAAATAGGTTAGTTGGCTTAGGAAACCCTAGAATCTAAAATACGGAAATTTACATCTTTTACAAATAAATACCTTATCTTTATAAAACCGTTTTCTAAATGACTGGTATTTATTAAATCTTTGCAAAGCGCCACTACAACCCACCTTTGGAGAACTCGTTAGGGAAAGTACGGTTTATCGTGCACCCTCGGGCTTAGTAGTGCGAGATTCAGACCTCCGCAAGGAGAATTCGGTCTCGAAAGATTTAAAATACGACATTTAAGAAAAATGAGATTTTTTGGAAAATAAAATATTTATTAAAAATTATTCTTGTATAAACATATATATATTTATCATTTAAACACCTATTTTATTATAATATAAAGTTTCCACCTTTTCCTAAAAAAAATTACAAGATTAAAAGTTACATTAAAATACCTTGAACTTCAAATAATCAATATTACAGATAAATACCCTTATTTATAAAACTAGGATATTTTCACTAGAAATATCACAAAATAGAATTACACTCATTATAACTATAAAGACGAATAATAAATACTTGAGGTGTATCTTGAAAACTATACAAAAGTATTCTTACATAAAACCCCCTCAAGTTTTATAAATTACAATAATGGCCCTAACAATTATAGAACTTCGACTTACATTTATTTTAGTCTGACTCGTGTTTGAGTCTGATTATTTCTGACTTGAATATGATTCAAGTCATTCTATATTCTTTAATATTCCAACTCAATATAACACATGAATCCCAGAATCCAGTTAACAATCTATACAACCTGACTGAATCAAACCATGGATATACATCCATTATCCCGTTATTCCATTTACCTGGTTATGCAGTTATAATTTGTTTACTGATATCATTGTTTTGGTTAGTCATCCAACTTACAAAATACCATACAACAATACAATCAAAACACTACGGGGTTTAAGGGGTAGATTGGTACGGAAGATGTTAAAAGTGGCACGAGACGGTCAGACTTAAGATACCTAACATGACTCCAATTGCCGTTGTTCCGGGCCTTCTAAAGAAGCCTTGTACTCTATTTTCCGTTTGCCCTGGTCTCTAGCATATAGAGACCCCTCTCGTATACACTGGCATTCTTCTGTACCAAGCTACAAACAACAGCGTTAATACAACATTACAACAAATAGTATACAACTTTAGAAGATACCTCTTATTCTGTCTTTCTAATTCTTCCTTATCTTTGGGACATACCGAGCGACATGTTCACTGACGACATTCTATTTCTTTCTTCTTTGAATGTCGTCAGGTGCTTTGGACCCAGCAGAGATCGAGCCTACCGGTGAAGACATGGATCAGTTTCACGAAGAACCCGAGATCTAGACATTGTACCTTGTTCTATTCAGTATTTTCATTCCTGTTATGCCATTGTTTAGGCATCGCTTTTCATTCCAGTTGTATTTACTTTTCATGCATTGTACAAAAGAATGTTATTAATAAAGTTGTTATATCTCTTGTCTCTTGTGATTTACTTTTATATTGCTTAGATACGCTTAGCGTATGTACTTTTAAGTATTTACGTAGCGTACCTCGTCGCGTCCCCTTCGCCGTACACTGGGAAGCGGGGCGTGACATTTGCAAATAAGCCCCCTTCAATGGAAAAATCTGCCATGAAGGAAAGAAGGAAAAATGGCAGAAACGGAATGCAAACTGGCAACATCAAAAAGCGATCCCGTAATAAATTAAAGGATAACCCCGCGACTGTATATACATACCCGCATTTGTATTCCAACCGAATACAAATGCAATGAGACAAAATCTTCATAGTATAATACTATGATCCGACTTAAACCAAAGCCCGCTAGTATTATCCGTCCGAACCATGACACGTGCACAAGTGCAAGCGTATGTTCGAACTCTGCCATAAACCCATACGGCCTCTACAACGTTTCTCCCGAAACTTGAGAAACTATCTGTGGGGGACTCTAAAGACTCGTCACTATTTTGGCTGTAGATTTAACCACTAGCACGTCAGTGGTACTAGTTGTACGTAACGGGCGACCAGGTATTGACCAAAAGGGAGGTCGATGAGCGAACACATCCTGACACCCTACTGAGCCTGTCAGTGAAAATATCCGTACAATCCGGTCCATTCGTCTATGAGTATCTCATGTCGGGCCTAGGGGGTTGGTAAAAGTCAGACCCCCAATAACGGTACAAGTCGTGTCGGAGTGTAGCCCAGAACACCCTGAGATACTACTGGAATACCTACCAGTAAATCTCCTGCCTTGGCCAAGGACTTCTTGTAATGGCTCTCCTAGACATAGCGCGATCTCACCCCCAATACCGGGAGAGACGAAACCCCTGCCAATCCGTTCACTATCTCCATATGGCTCGGGACTGTACCCAACTAAAACCTGTTTACACGACTCTTTTGAGTCGTGGTAGGGTAGTAATCAAAGCACAGTGGGAACTCACACGGGACAAATGACGATCTCAGGTCGATGAACTAACATGTACACATGTCACCAGGGAACTGCTATCTGACGTCAGGTATAATACCAACTAGCATGTTCCCGGCGAGTCATGTCCGGTGTACTCATAACCCAATGAACACCTGTATACATCTTAGGTGAACCAACTGACACCAATGGCTTGTAAGACCGGCCACCGCCCCTCGTCGGGGTCTCGACTGTATACACTAGTCTACTCTGGAGTATCGATGCCCTGTCTCGAAACTCCCTCGAGTAGGGACCCTTTAATTATGTGCTTATAGACCCCAGCTCCTACGTATACGATCGCCATCATACTGCTGGCAGTCAAGCAAGAATCCTAAGGGCTTTATCAACGTGCTATAGTGATCTGTAACATCACCTAAAGCATGTATACGATGATAATGATAAACCAGATAGCATATTATCATCACGAGTAGGACTGTCCTACCGGCATAGGTCCTCCCTCAATCATTGCAATCACGTGCCTGCAATCCAATAATTGACTTTGAGGGCACTATATCCAACAACCCTTGTGAAATGACGGACGGCGACGAATGATTTTTGGCGAAAAACCTTTAACGTAATGAACTTGATATCGTTGAAGGAACACCGGATAGCTTTTTATAAATATATAGTGGCGAAAACCTTTACTAAAGAAGTCACTCCCGGTGAAGGGATCTCGGCTTTTTCCTCGTCGAAAGAGGTACAGGATATTCCCACTGAATACCACGACGCAAAGAAAAAAGTAATCGACTATAGTTAAGTTATTACCCTGACGCAAACTTCTGCCCAAAAGGTCACTCCCAGTGAAGGGATCTCGGCTCTTGCCTCGTCGAATGAGGTGCTGGATATTCATAACCGAATACCACTGTGCAAAACAAAAGAAAATGTCCTTCTAATAAAAGCTTTTGAAAATTTGTTCCAACAATATCAAATAGGTCTGTTTTCCTTGCATTTATCAGAATCAACGCAGTCCCATCAATTAATCACACCACAAAAGAACGAAAATATGATGTACGTATATGCCATCCGCATTCGCCACTGGGCCCCGTCATCACCCGTTAGGTTACTTGACTAACGACAGAGCGGGAGCTGGACTAGCGCGGGTGTAAAACATATACAACATCTATTAGTATATATATAACAATATATAATAATCTTTCCAGGTATGATAAATTCAACATCACAGATAAGCAATAAGCATCAAAGAACAATCCAAATAATCTGGGAGCCCCGGGTTTCCTTTGAGCCGCAACTGAAAGCCGATGTTCCCCAGATCTTGTGAATAGCCTGTGCAATGAAAACCTAGACCCCTACGAGTGCGGCAAGTTACCCGCCAAAACTAGAAGCAAGACAGCCCCCTTCATCAAATTGAATGGCCACCTAGCACTTCATGGAATCCGGTAACTTGATCACCCCTCCTTGGGTCAACCTGTACCCCCTACGAATGCGGAGAATAGCCTGCCAATTCTAGAGTGAGGCCCCTTCCTTCTTAATTCCATGAGATGCGGACCCGTTGCCCTCCAGAATCCGGCTATCCATGCACTCCATCGCGGGGTAATCATAGTATAGAAAAGAAAATATGTATAACGGTGACATCGACCTCAACCCGGTCGTGCCCCAAACAAATAATATACAAACATGCAGTGAGGCAGTCCACATGTCGGACGCTCACCCCGCGATATCAAATGTACAAATAAAATTAAACTGTGCTAACATTGCACCCAAGCTATCCACCACGACGAATCCTAAACAACACAGAACATCAACGTGAATGTCACGTTCGCAAACCCATCTAAAAGAACTATAGCAATTAGACAAGTTGTACCGCTCTAATGACATTCACGGTCGCAGATAGTAATGCATGTACTGTAAAAATTTAAACAATGTTAGAAATATCGAGTTCGAAACACCCCAAATATCCCCAAACAACTTGATAAAACCATATCCAAACAAACTAAACCAATATTCCAGAGACTAGACCACACTCCAAAACCCAAGCCCCAACTCCAAGTTAGGACCGGCCAGGACGAAAATTTCCTCCATGTGGCCGGGAGAAAACAGGTGAAAAGGGCTCGTATTTGGTGTGTGTTCTAGTGGTCACCATAGTAGTCTTTTGTAGTTGCTTATATATTTTTAGAAGACCAAATAAAATTCTACAGAGAATGTAATACATTGGGTATTGTTTCGGAGTTGTTTCGGTTTCGATACTTTAACATCGTCTAAACAAACTAGTGTGTAGTTAATGGGTTTGCTCTGATACCATGTTGGGTTACGGCAACGCCCCGACCATCAATCCGTGGCCATATGCGGAACAAAAACTTTTAGAAACCGGCGCTAACGGAACCCTAATCGACAGATCATACCATTAACCCTATACTAGTACTACGTAAAGGAGTTTAGAAAGGTTATACCGATCGATCCGTGTCCTTCGGTCTTCAACCTCTGTCCCAAGCTCCTCGCAGCTTCCTCGATCAAATTTGATCTCTGGTCTCCCCACATCGAAGAAGATCCATGTCGAGGGTTCGTAATACGGGCTCCCGCCTCAAAACCGAAGCAACTCGGGTATCTAGTTTGCTAACCTAGATAGCCAAGATGAAGTAGAGAGAGTTTTTGAATACTTTGTCTCAATTCATCCAAGGATTCTCAACTCATGAGAGGGATTGGGTGGAGGTTAAAGAAGATGCTATGAGGTGAAGAAGTGTGAAGCAAAAAGAAAAAAGAAACTAAAGAAATGTGTTTCTCTTTTCTTGTATTGTCTTGAGTTATTTTGTTGTGAGCAATAAAAGAAAACTCTACCAAGAAAAAATATCTGCCACTCCCACCAAAATAACTAAATACAAACCAAAACCTAATCATACCACCATGACTCATCTCAAGACACAACACCATGAGACACCAAGTGCATGCACCATGAATCAATGCTCAATGCCAAGACTTGCACTCACACTTTCCACCAATTAAAAATTTAAACTAAATGTTTAAAACAATAAAAGAAATGGCAAATACTAAAGTAATCTTGTAACGGATTACAAGAATACCCCCCTCTGTATATACATACCCGCATCCGCATTCCGACTGAATACGAATACAACGAGACGAAAATACTAGGATCTGGCTTAAACCAAAGCCCACTAGTATTATCCGTCTGATCATGATCCGTGCACAAGTGCACGAATATAATCGAACCCTTCCATAAAACCATACGGCCTTTACAACGTTTCGCCCGAAGTAGTGAAACCCTCTGTGTGGGACTCTAAATACTCGTCAATACGCTGGCAGTGGGTTTAACCACAAGCACGTCAGTGGCACTAGATGTACGTAACGGCTACCCAGGTATTGAGAGAAAGGGAGGCCGATGAGCAAACTCATCCTGAAACCCTACTAAGCCTGACAGTGACGATATCTATGCAGACTGGTCCGTTCGTCTATGAGTATCGCATATCGAGTCTAGGGGGTGGATAAAGTCAGTCCCCTAATAACGCGACATATAGTGTCGGTATGAAACCCATCACCACCTGAGAAACTACCGATCCTAGATCGGTAATTCTTATCTACCCCGGCTGAGGATTTCTGGTGATGGCCACCCATGCACAACGCGACATCAACCCCCAATACCGGGAGAGACGAATCCCCTGACGATCCACTCACTGCCTCTATGTGGCTCGGGATTGTACCCAACTAAAACCTGTTTACATGACTCCTTTGAGCCATGGTAGGGTAGTAATCAAAGCACAGTGGGAACTCACAGAAGACAAATGACGATCTCAGGTCAATAGACTGACCTGTACACATGTCACCAGGGAACTGCCAACTGACAATAGGTATAATACCAACTAGCATGTTCCAGGCGAGTCCATCTGGTGTACTCATAACCCAATGAGCACCTGTATACATCTTAGGTGAACCAACTAACAATAATGGCTTGTGAGACCGGCCACCGCCCCTCGTCAGGGTCTCGAATAAAAATATACACTAGTCTACTCTTTGAGTATCGATGCCTAGTCTCGAAACTCCCACCACTGGGGACACTTTAAGGATGTGCTTATAGACCACCCAACTCCCCTGTATATGATCGCCATCATACTGCTGGTAGTCAATCATGAATCCTAAGGGCTCTATCAACATGTAATAATGATTTGTAATGTCACCTAAAGCATGTACACGATGATAAAGAAAAAGCAGATAGCATACTATCATCTTGAGCAACACTGTTCAACCGGTATAGGTCTTTCTTCAATCTTTGCAACCACGTGCCTGAGATCCAATAATTGACTTGAGAGCACTATAACCAACATGAATGTCCCAACGGTGAATGATAAGTTGCTCCTGGTACCATATTCCAGTGCAGCGATGCAGACGCCAACAAAGTCCCAAAATTCTCCCATCCCTACGGTTGGTCCCCGAACTGACTACCGTATACAATCCACGGGCTCAAATAATTCCCATCATACCCATACCCTACCGCAATCACCAGTCCAGCGGCCGGTCTCCGCCCTTGGAATTATGCTCCATTTGGGAAGACCCACTCATGTGTCCTCATGATACATGAAGAGAACAAACTTACGAGATCCTCTCGACTCGTAAGAAAACACCTACATGGGATCCTTACGACTCATGAAGGAAAAACACACTTGGGAGTCCCTACGACTCCTAAGGAGAAAGTACAAATACGAGATCCTTTCGACTCGTAGGGAGAAAATGCTTTTATGGGACCCTTACGACTCATAAAATTGAAAAGTCTTAGGTAATAGGGACCTAAACCTGTATCCTAAGCCATCGCTCACCAACAGGGAATGGCAAATGATGAATTTCTCCTAGCACTTGTGCTTCAGTATTAGCAACACTGATGTCGACCCTAACCCCGAAATTCCAAATCGATCCAAAAGACTCCTAAGTCGTTAAACTAGGAACAGATGACCCCTAAGTCGTTAAACTGGGAACGAGGGAAATTCCCTCACGGCAAATTATGATTCGCTCCTGGTACCACATTCCAGTGTAGCGATGCTGATGCCAAACCAAAACCAAAATCCCAAGTCCTCCCAGGGCAAATGATGAGTTTCTCCTGGCATTATTCCAATGCAGCAATACTGATGCTAAACAAATTCTAAATTCCTCTCAAATTCAAAAGTCCCGCCGAACAAGGCAAAAATCAAACAAATTAAACCAACCAATTCCAACATCGACCTCTGCGTCAAACAAAAAGACACTCTGTGCCGGGGAAACGTCAAGTAGAAACTCTGTGCTGGGGATACGTCAAACAGCCGACACTCTGTAACGGGAAAACGTCAAGAAGAGACTCCGTCTCGGGGACACGTCAAGCAGACACTCCATACCGGGGATACGTCAACCAGCGACACTCCGTGCCGGGGACATGTCAAAACAGACACTCCGCCTCGGGGAAACGTCTAACAGTGACACTCCGTCTCGGGGACAAGTCAACCAGCAACACTCCGCACCAAAGAAATGTTGACCAGCGACACTCCGTGCCGAGGGCACGTCAAACAGACACTCCGATTCTGGGAAACGTTCAACACAGACACTCCGTGCTGGGGACAAGTCGAACAGCGACACTCCGTGCCGGGGAAACGTCGACCAGCGACACTCCGTGCCGGGGAAACGATGAACAGCGACACTCCATGCTAGGGACAAGTCGACCATCGACACTCCGTGCCGGGGAAACGTCGACCAGCCGTGCCGGGGACAAGTCGACCAGCGACACTCCGTGCCAGGGACAAGTCGACCAGCGACACTCTGTGCCGGGGAAACGTCGAACAGCGACACTCCGTGCCGGGGATACGTCATACACCGACACTCCGTCTCGATGACACGTTAAGCATCGACCGTCCATGTCGTAAAAAGGGCAGTGCTAACTTCCCAAAAGCGGGAACCAAATCAAGTCACCTCCACGCAACATATCCATCAATTTTATGCACACGACCCATATGTGTGGTGTGCATTTATTGATGGGGGCACTTTGTTGGGGTAGAAAATTACACCCCGGTTGACCAAATCAAAGTCAAAGTCAACCCCAATTAAGCGGGCCCAAGACTAGATCAAGTGGGCCCTTACCCAAGTCGAGCCCCGCGGCCGGCCCCCATGCCAAAATGAAATCATGTAATAAATAATTTTGATGTAATTTATTATGCATGAATGTAAGAAAAATGAGCATAAAGCCAAATTTTTGTAAAGCTCATAGCTCATGTGCAAAAGAAATGATCACAAGAGGCATGGGATGGGCAAAATCCCATTTTGTAAAGCCCAAGGGGCTATATGTAAATCTGTAAGCCTATAAAAGGCAACATGATAATGAAATAAAATATAACTTTTCCATTCTAAAATTCTAGGGTTTATACCTCCTCCTCCTTCCTCAAGGTTCTAAACCTTCTTCTTTTATTTTGAATTAAATTAAGAGTTTAACTCTTCCTTTTCCAAAAATAAATAACTTTTCACCATAAAACCCTTGAAGGGGAGCTCGGATCTGCCATCAAATCCCAAAAAGAGGATATTTTAAGTCTCACCTCCCCCTTTTCCCCCAAGATCCAGCCAACAGAGAGAAAGAAGAAGGATACCCATTTATAAAAATCTCATTCAGGGAGGATCCGAGGCTCAAAAGAAGATCCAAAGATTTCTAGGAGTTTAACTCTATTCAAGATCTGTTGGTGTTTAACTCCAAATCTATACATAATCCCTGTTAGGAGTTCAACTCTAAAGCCCCTTGGGAGTTCAACTCCTAAACCCGGGGCTAAGCCTATTTTCTGCTGGTGTTTCCAGCGGTGGCGTGCCGCGCACATGACCCGCGGGCGCCCAGCGGTCGCGTAGCGCGCACATGACCCGCGGTCGCGTGCCGCATACGTGACCCACAGGCGCCCAGCGGTCGCATGCAGGACACATGACCCGCGGGCGCCCGGCACCCACGTGCCTGGCACGGGACCCGCGGGTGCCCACGTACCTACGCGCAAGGTATGGGACCCGCGGGCGCCAGGCATGTGACCCGCGGGCGCCAATCGCCCACGTGCCTTGCACGCGTCTTTAACACGCTCCTCACCCCTCATTTTCTGTGCACTCCAAACCAGAAACAGGTCCCCCGTTAGGAATTTTTCTAACGGGGTGCTGTCTCACACCCTATAAAGGGGCTGCTAGCCCCCTTGACCTCCAGCCCGCTATCTGGGTAGCGAGACCCCCGAAAACTCTACAAGGCCCCCGATATATCCAAAACAATTTCAAAACACAACACACGTACACTACTGTAACATTTTAGAATAATATAAAATATTATTTTTAGAATTTAATATTAAAAAATATATTTCGCGAAAACTATCAGAGATGATAGGTCTTCGATACGCCAGTATATGGCCCTAGTGCAAGTGGGAGATTGTTAGTGTATATGCCCTAGGGGCCATTATTGTATCATACTAGCTTGTATATTACTTAATGGAAGCTTGGGATATTCACAGTTATATTAACAGTCTTGCTAAACATGGTAGTATGCTACTTGGTTTATATTTATCTTAATATGTGTATATGTTAGCATATCGAGAATACATATTGATAGAGCCCTCAGGATCTTGCTTGACTATCAGCGTTGTGATGGTAGTCACACTAGTGGGGGCTAGGTAGTCTACAAGCACATCCTTTTTCAGGTCCTTAGTCGTAGGATTATCGAGACAAGGCATCGATACTCCGGGGTAGACTAGTGTGTACGCTTCTCATCCTAGCAGGGGAGATGGTCTGTCCCATAGCCATCAGTACGTTGTACTGGAGATAGTATACAGGTGCTCGTTGGGTTACGGCTACATCGGACAAGACTTGCAGGGAACTGTTGGTTGGTATTATACCTGTCGTCAGTTAACAGTTCCCAGGTGACATGAGTACAGCATAATCCGCAGACTTGACACTACTGCTTCGTCTCGAGTGTGTTCCCACTGTTCTTAGATTGCTACCCTACCACGGCTCAAAGGAGTCGTGCAAACTGGTAGCAGTTGGGTGCAGTCCTGAAGCACTTGGAGGCAGTGGCGGTTAGATAGGATTCGTCTCTCCCGGTATTGGGAGTTGTATCGTGCTGTATTTGGAGAGCCTTTACGCAAAGTCCCTGGCCAGGGCAAACGAGATTTACTGGTAGGATTTCTAGTAGCTTCTCAAGGTGTAATGGGCTTCGCTCCGACATGACTTATACCGCTTATAGGGGACTGACGCTTGCCGCCCCCTAGGCCCGATATGCGATAGTCATAGACAAACAGACCGGACTGTATGGAGATTGTCACATCAGGCTCAGTAGGAGTTCGGATGGGTTTCCTCATCGGCCTTCTTATCGACATCTACCTGGAGACCGTTACGTACAGCTAGTACCGCTTGCGGCCTGTGGTTAAACCCACTGCCAGCGTAGTGTCGAGTCTTTAGAGTCCCACACAAAGAGTTTCACTGCTTCAGGAGAAACGATATAGAGGTCGTTTGGTTTTACGACAGGGTTCGGACACATACGTGTTTTTACGCACGTACGATGTTCGGAAAGTTTATACTAGCAGGCTTTGGTATAAGACAGATTCTAGTATTGGATTATTGGATTTATACAGTCTCAGTATTTCCGTGTTTTCACGGATGGGAGGGGCATTCTCGTAATTAGTCGAGAAGCTTCTAGAAGATTGATGAGTTGGAGGCTTAGGTGGAATTTGCATTAAATGGATTAATGACTCATGGTGTGATTCATCCAAATGAGTTAATGAAGCATTTATTGCTTAATGACTCATGAGATGATTCACACAAGGTGAGTTAATGAAGCATGGTAGATATTATCATATGTTATTCATTTAATAATTATCATGCTTCATATATTCACAAATGAGATATTATTCATATCATTCTCACTCACACCTTCTCTCTCCTTAAGCTCTCTCTCTTCAAAGAACTAACCCTAACCTCTCATATGTTGAGATCCAAGGGTTAGAAAGACTAATAGATCCCTAATCCTCTTCTATATTCTCTAGGTTACCTTGATTAGCACTCATAGTCACCTAGTTAACTCAAGTGAGAGGTTAAAGCTTGGAGAAGTAGCTCTCGGGTGGATCTTCTATCACATCGAGGAGGCCGACGAGGGGGTGATCAACAAGAACAAGAAGGAATTGATTCATTAGGTATAATCATCTATCATAGTAGCTAATCACATCTATATAGTTGTTAGTTAGAGTTTAGCAAAGATCCGTAAAGTTAGTCAATGTTAGTTTAAACAAAATGATTGTTTTACCTATTCTGCCTCCCCTCATCATGTGGGGTGTCTAACGTTGACTTACAGTGGTATCAGAGCCTCGCTAAACCATAACTAACTTGTTAGCAAAGTCGTTAGAAATTCGATCGCAAAACGAACCCGAAAAAACATCATTTTCACAATGTTTCTTCCGATTTGAAAACGGGGTCTAAAAATTTTTCAGGGACCCTTAAAAATACAAGAAGGGAATTCTAAGAATTGTGAAGAAATTTGGTGATGTGACTCGACCATAGCGCCGCGGAACCGCCGCCGATCCAAGCGATCGGCCGCGGATCTGTGGCCAAGTTGACTCCGAGTCAACCCAAATTTCCTCAGTTATTCTTCTGTGTTGATGTTGTGTTTTCTGGGATGATTTGTTTCTGCTCAGGTTTTATGTGCACAGAGAATTTTTTGGAGTAGATTCATTTGTGTTTGCTTGATCGAAATTCTAAGATGTTTGGCTAACTTGATTATCTCTGTGTTGTGTGTAATGTGTTCGTGAACCTCCTCTGACTGCTAGTATATTGGTTAGCAGGGGGTTGCACATTTCTGTAATGGTTTTTACTGGTTTATGAATGTGGACTTGTTGGATTGTCATGAATGGATAGCCGGGGATGTGAGACGAGTGTTTCTTTCATTCAAATGTAATTTGTAAATTGTTGTAATATTCTTTTGCGGGGCACATCCGGGTTGAGGTTGTAGCTACCGTTGTATTATTTCATTTACTGTTTTCTGCTCCTAGGATAGGCCCAAGATGGGGTGCACAAACTACCGGGTACTTTGAAGTGTTTAGTGGCCTACTCGCGTTGTTGAGGGAGACCGCTTCACTTCGGGTACTTAGCGGGTAGTTTGCCGTACCCGTAGGGGTCCAGGGTGGGATTTTGGCTATTCATCACGACTGTGTAATCCGTCTTTCTTTACAGGCTCAAAAGGAATGTGGATTCATAGAAAATCCAATATGTTCATCTGTGATCTGGAATGCCTATTACTGCGTCTGACGAATGTACAACATCTATATATGATATCTATTAGTCGTCGCTTATGTTTTACACCCGCGCTAGCCCAGCCCCCGCTCTGTCGTTAGTTAAGTAACCTAACGGGTGAATGACGGGGCCCAGTGGCGAATGCGGATGGCATAAGAGAACGTTATATTTTCGTTGTTTTCTGCAATGATAGGTTAATTGATGGGACGCATTATATTAATGCAAAGAAAATAAACCAAAGTTGAATCGTTGGAACAGTTTAAAAGAAACCACTCGGTTATTTTTAAAACAGAAGATATTTTTAATTGTGGAGCTTTAACCACTCCTTTTAAAAGCTATCAGGTTCCTTCGATCATATCAAGTTAACTACGTTCACGGTTTCGCTAAAACCATTCGTAGCCCTCCGTCATTTCATTTGGGTATTCAGTAGTATTCAAGCTATGTATTTTGACCAACGCCAAGGCATAGTGTTTGGTAGCTGCTGGGTATTCATTTGTTGCATAGATAGATGAGTTAGTTTGGGACAGTCGTATTATCATTTTGACCAACGCCAACGCCAAGGTCAAATTTATATCGGGAATTTCTAAAGAAACTGAAATTTGCTAAGAGTTGCATACCATTTGGAGTGTGATAATTTTGGTAGGATTCCTTCAGCTTTATCACACGATGATATTTGGATCCTGATTCTACTGTGAGTATCCGCTACTCATCAAGAGATTCGTCACTTAACGATCAATGCTATAAACCAAGTAGGTGTCGAGAAAGGTGTCAGCGGGGCTACGCCCCCAGAGAAAAGAGGTTATTTAATTAAGGAACTTCACGAAAGTGTCGTAAAACCTCCCTCGAAGTACCGACACCGGCCTGGCTGAATGGTTAAGCAAGTATTGTACGGTGAGAATAATCCTGACTAGTTCTTCCTTTTTGGTTTGAGGAGGGATTCGAGAAACAGTGGGAGCCATCCTGTTTAGATAAACTAAAAACCACTCTAAACTTGCAAGAGCATCATGCTAAAGTGTTCCCTCTCTCTCTCATTGCAGCGACCCAGAACATGACAGGCCTTAAGTTACTATTAGATAAAAATATTTTGACAGGGCCAAACTATAAAGATTGGTTCCGGAATGTTAAGATGGCAATTACTTATGACAAATTGGGGTATGTCCTTACCACTAAGGCACCTGCTGTCCCTGGTCCAGAATCCAGTGTCGCGGGTAAGGAAATCCGCAAGACCTGGGAGATTGACTGCGCGAAGGCCAAATGCATCGTGCACGCCTCTATGAATAATGAACATCAGAGGAGGCACGAGAATATGGATCTAGAATCCATATTTCTCCACACCAAAGATTTGTATGGAGAGCAATCTCGTATAGCTAGATACGAGACCTCGAAGAACTTGTTGCAGTCGAGGCTGGCCGTCGAATCATCTGTAGGAGAACATGTCCTTAAGATGATTGGCTATATAGAAGAGCTCGCGGACCTAGGGACAACGTTAGAGAACAAGCTATATACAGACTTGGTTCTTCGGTCCCTTCCTTCCACCTACGCCCAGTTTATTCTGAATTTCAACATTCAAGGAAAAGAAGTTGAACTTCCAGAACTCCTTAACATGTTGAGTAGTGCGGAGGGCACCTTGCAGAAAGCAAGGGAAACACCCATTATGTTTGTTCATGGTGCTTCCTCTTCCAGGTCCAAGGCAAGGGCCAAAGGAAGGAAGATGAAAGCCACTACCAAACCAAGAGGTGATGTTAGTAAGGTGGGAGTCAAGGGAAAGGCAAAGATTGCGGTGCCAGTAGTGGCAAAGGACGAGTGCTTCCACTGTCGTAGGAAAGGCCATTGGAAGAAAAATTGCAAAGCTTGGATTGCCAAGAACCAGGACCCGAAGCAAGTTGTGGCTTCGACTTCAGGTGTGTTTGTAATTGAAAATTGTCTGTCAATCAACTCTACTTCCTAGATATTGGATACCGGATCAGGATCTTATATATGCAATTCATTACAGGCACTGAGAAATCGTAGAGTGCTGAAGGTTGGTGATATGACCCTCCAGGTTGCTAACGGAGCTAGCGTGGGTGTTGTGTCCGTAGGGGATTATCACCTTGGATTGACGAGTGGACATATTTTGGTTTTGCATAACTGTTTTTGTGTACCCAGTTTAACGTGTAATATCATATCAGTATCGTTGTTATCAAAAGAAGGTTATGATTTCACGTTTGTAAGCAATGTTGTTAACATCCACTTTAATCATGGTTTGTTGGGTCCGGTACACTAGATAACGGTATATATGTCTTAAACCAATTACAGATTTTCAATGTCCAGAACACACTAAAAAGAAAGTCTCCAGATATAAATCAGGGTTTCTTATGGCATTGTAGACTAGGTCACATCAATGAGACAAGGTTAACTAAGTTACATAGAGAAGGATATTTGGATCCGTTCGAATATCAATCTTATGCCACTTGTCAATCATGTCTCAAAGGAAAGATGACAAAGACTCCATTCACTGGACATGGAGTAAGAGCGAGCGAGCTCTTAGGACTCATACACAGCGATGTATGTGGTCCAATGTCTACACATGCAAGAGGTGGTTTTTCATATTTCATTACTTTTACGGATGATTACTCTAGGTATAGATTCATTTTCTTGATGAAACATAAATCTGAGGCCTTTGAGAAATTCCAAGAATATAAGAATGAAGTAGAAAACCAAACCGGCAAAAGTATCAAGACACTGAGATCTGATCGAGGTAGTGAATACTTAAGTGCCGAGTTCCTGGGTTACCTAAAAGAGAAAGGAATTCTCTCTCAGCTTACTCCTCCATACACTCCACAGCATAACGATGTATCGGAAAGACGGAACAGAACCCTATTAGATATGGTACGTTCCATGATCAGTAATGCTGAGTTACCGCGATCTTTCTGGGGTTATGCACTAGAATCAGCTGCATATCTTTTGAACAGGGTTCCTACCAAAACTGTGTCTACCACACCATATCAGATGTGGAGTGGGAAGAAACCCTATCTTCAGTATTTGAAGATATGGGGATGTCCAGCTTTTGTTAAAAAGAAGCATGCGGACAAACTAGAGGCACGATCGGTACAGTGTAAGTTTGTGGGATATCCAAAGAACTCCAAGGGGTATTTTTTCTATTACGCAGAGGAACAAAAGTTTTTTGTTTCTCGTAATGCCCATTTTCTAGAACAGCAATTTTTAGAAAAGGAAACAAGTGAGAGCTCAATAGAACTGGAAGAAATTCCAGAACCACAAATTGGTGCTGAAAGTTTGGTAGAACCAGTAGTTCCAGAAGAACAGGACATTCCCGCACCCCTCCGCAGGAGTAGTAGGTCGTCTCATCCGCCTGAGAGATACTACGGTTTTCTCATAGACGGGGATAGAGAGGATTGCATCATTGATAATGATGAACCTACTACCTTCCAGCAAGCCATCCAGAGCGGCGACTCAGTAAGATGGCTGGATACAATGCGGACCGAGATGGAGTCCATGTACACCAACAAAGTACGGACTTTGGACTTTGCTCCAGATGGGGTAAAACCCATAGGATGCAAGTGGATCTTCAAGAAAAAGATTGGTGTAGATGTACAGGTGGAAACCTATAAAGCTAGACTTGTTGCAAAGGGTTTTCGTCAAAGACCTGGTTTGGACTATGACGAAACTTTTTCTCCAGTGGCTATGCTTAAATACATTCGGATCCTTCTTGCCATTGCTGCCTTCCATGATTATAAGATCTGGCAGATGGACGTAAAGAAGGCTTTTCTAAATGGTAATTTAGAAGAGTGCGTCTATATGGATCAGCCAGAAGGTTTCAATCTGAGTGGGAGCAGCGGGAAAGTATGCCAGTTTCTTAAGTCCGTTTATAGACTAAAGCAGGCATCGCGGAGTTGGAACATCTGTTTTGATGAAACGGTCAAAGAATATGACTTTATCAAAAATCCAGATGAACCATGTATATATAGTAAAATTGTAGCACGAACTGTCATATTCCTCGTCTTGTACGTGGATGACATTCTCTTAATAGGAAATGATATTCCTATGCTACAATCTGTCAAAGGATTCTTGTCACACAGGTTCTCCATGAAAGACCTGGGTGATGCCTCTTACATTCTTGGGATCCGGATCTATCGTGATAAATCCAAGAGGATGTTGGGACTTTCGCAGTCCAGGTATATCAACACTATACTGAAAAGATTCAGTATGGAAGATTCTAAGCGCGGTAATTTACCGGCTTGTCACGGAATCACCCTATCCAAAGAGATGTCTCCCAAGACTGATTTGGAAAGGGATCGTATGTCGATTATACCCTACGCTTCTGCGGTAGGCTCTATAATGTATGCGATGTTGTGCACCAGACCAGATGTAGCTTACGCACTAAGCGTGGTAAGCCGGTATCAGTCAGACCCAGGGGAGAAGCACTGGATAGCAGTAAAGAAAATTCTCAAGTACCTGAGAAGAACTAACGAGATGTTCTTGGTTTACGGTGGAAAAGACCTCAAGATCGAGGCATTTGCTGATTCCAGCTTCCAGAGTGACAAAGATGACTCCAAGTCCATATCAGGTTATGTATTTACCCTCAATGGAGGGGCGGTGTGCTGGAAGAGTTCCAAGCAGGACACCGTTGTTGACTCGACGATGGAAGCGGAGTATATCGCTGCTTGCGATACCGCAAAAGAAGCAGTCTGGATGAAGAAGTTCCTCACAGAACTTCAGGTGGTTCCATCCATTGTTGATCCAATACCTCTGTATTGTGACAACAACGGGGCTATAGCTTTAGCAAAGGAACCCAGGTCCCATCAGAAGTCCAGGCACATCTTAAGGCGGTATCACCTGATCAGGGAGATCATAGATCACCGGGAGATCGAGGTCCGGAGAGTTGCTATAGATGAGAACACTGCAGATCCATTCACAAAGGCCTTACCTCAGACGCAGTTCGAGAGACTATCAGAGATGATAGGTCTTCGATACGCCAGTATATGGCCCTAGTGCAAGTGGGAGATTGTTAGTGTATATGCCCTAGGGGCCATTATTGTATCATACTAGCTTGTATATTACTTAATGGAAGCTTGGGATATTCACAGTTATATTAACAGTCTTGCTAATCATGGTAGTATGCTACTGGGTTTATATCTATCTTAATATGTGTATATGTTAGCATATCGAGAATACATATTGATAGAGCCCTTAAGATCTTGCTTGACTACCAGCGTTGTGATGGTAGTCACACTAGTGGGGGCTGGGTAGTCTACAAGCACATCCTTTTTCATGTCCCTAGTCGTAGGATTATCGAGACAGGGTATCGATACTCCGGGGTAGACTAGTGTGTACGCTTCTCATCCCAGCAGGGGAGATGGTCTATCCCACAGCCATCAGTACGTTGTACTGGAGATAGTATACAGGTGCTCGTTGGGTTACGGGTACACCGGACAGGACTCGCAGGGAACTGTTGGTTGGTATTATACTCGTCGTCAGTTAACAGTTCCCAGGTGACATGAGTACAGCATAGTCCGCAGACTTGACACTGTTGCTTCGTCTCGAGTGTGTTCCCACTGTTCTTAGATTGCTACCCTACCACGGCTCAAAGGAGTCGTGCAAACAGGTAGCACTTGGGTGCAGTCCCGAAGCACTTGGAGGCAGTGGCGGTTAGATAGGATTCGTCTCTCCCGGTATTGAGAGTTGATATCGCGCTGTGTTTGGAGAGCCATTACGCAAAGTCCCTGGCCAGGGCAAACGAGATTTACTGGTAGGATTTCCAGTAGCTTCTCAAGGTGTAATGGGCTTCGCTCCGACACGACTTATACCGCTTATAGGGGACTGACGCTTGCCGCCCCCTAGGCCCGATATGCGATAGTCATAGACGAACAGACCGGACTGTATGGAGATTGTCACATCAGGCTCAGTAGGAGTTCGGATGGGTTTCCTCATCGGCCTTCTTATCGACATCTACCTGAGGACCGTTACATATAGCTAGTACCGCTTGCGACCTGTGGTTAAACCCACTGCCAGCGTAGTGTCGAGTCTTTAGAGTCCCACACAGAGAGTTTCCCTGCTTCAGGCAAAACGATATAGAGGTCGTATGGTTTTACACAGGGTTCGGACACATACGTGTTTTTACGCACGTACGTTGTTCGGACAGTTTATACTGGCAGGCTTTTGTTTAAGCCAGATTCTAGTTTTGGATTATTGGATTTATACAGTCTCAGTATTTCTGTGTTTTCACGGATGAGAGGGGCATTCTCGTAATTAGTCGAGAAGCTTCTAGAAAATTGATGAGTTGGAGGCTTAGGTGGAATTTGCATTAAATGGATTAATGACTCATGGTGTGATTCATCCAAATGAGTTAATGAAGCATTTATTGCTTAATGACTCTTAAGATGATTCACACAAGGTGAGTTAATGAAGCATGGTTGATATTATCATATGTTATTCATTTAATTATTATCATGATTCATATATTCACAAATGAGATATTATTCATATCATTCTCACTCACACCTTCTCTCTCCTCAAGCTCTCTCTCTTCAAAAAACTAACCATAACCTCTCATGTGTTGAGATCCAAGGGTTAGCAAGACTAATAGATCCCTAATCCTCTTCTATATCCTCTAGGTTACCTTGATTAGCACTCATAGTCACCTAGTTACCTCAAGTGAGAGGTTAAAGCTTGGAGAAGTAGCTCTCGGGTGGATCTTCTATCACATCGAGGAGGCCGACGAGGAGGTGATCAACAAGAACAAGAAGAACTTGATTCATTAGGTATAATCATCTATCATAGTAGCTAATCACTTCTATATAGTAGTTAGTTAGGGTTTAGCAGAGATACGTAAAGTTAGTCGATGTTAGTTTAAATAAAATGATTGTTTTACTTATTCCGCCTCCCCGCATCATGTGGGGTGTCTAACGTCGACTTACAATTTCTACCTACTGATGGTTTCTACTCACAAGTTGGTAACTCACCCCGTTGTGCCACAGTTCATGCATGTTTGACCACATGGATCAGTAGTGGTATCACTGGCACACAGCTTGCATTCGGGGAATTTGCTATGGTAGGTGGGACATATTGGATCGTGCCCACTCTTGTATTATTATTCCTGTTGTATCTAGTCAACTCCATCAATCAGATACTAGTATTTGTATAAGTAGTAATACTTAAAAAGACTTGTGCTTGCGAGACTTAGAGCGACGGATTATATGTTCGTTATTAGGGGATTTGATGTCTTGCTTCTTTACATTATCCTTTTGTGTTGATCTTAGCCGTTGGGCGTCGTTTACATATATTTCTGACTTACGTGGTTGTGATTCCGCCGATTGGCGAAGAGCTATCTCCCGTTCGGGGATGCCTTTATTGTTGCTATGTATATGTGGTTTTGGATCAAAATATACAAAGGAGGTGCTGCCCAAATTTTTAAAAAACGAAACATGTTTTTCAACTAGTATAATCCACTTGCATTTTCATGTTCCATTATCAATGCATTTAAGAAAACGTTTGATTTCATCATACCTTTACTTCAAAACTTCGCTTCTTTTATTTTCTTCGAAAAGGTTTAGATTTCTGGGGTTCGGCTTACTTAAGTTACGTTACGCCTTTAGACGTTGCGTGATTTAAGTGCCGATCATGAACTAAATTTCGTGTCGTGACAAAGTTGGTATCAGAGCATTAGGTTTAACCTTGGTTCGAGTCTAGGTTTGACTATGCGGAGTCTGGGGCGTAATCTATTTCGGAACCTAGGCTTGACCTTACAGAACTCAGACTTGAACAGGGGGGTATTATACCCGAACTTTCGTTACATAGGTTGACCCTGATTGATGGAGTAGGTAACTCAAGTAGAGTGACGTACCGTACGTATGTTCCATGGCATACTTACGATACGATACTCCACTTAAGTGACCTTAGGATGTATATACTTGAGATCCTTGATTCTATTCGTTCCCATGATAATACTCTCATTGATTCTGTTCCTCCTTATGATCATGTATCCATGTTGGATCTGTTGATTCCTTTCATTCCTTTGATCTATCTTCATTGATACATGCTTGAGGTTCCTGTCACCATGGTTTGAGCGTAGATTGAGCTGCTGCTAGTGATACGGTCAGGGCGAGCTCGTCATGGACGAGAACTGACCATCGTCTTTTCTGGTGACATGGGAACGTCTCGATTTAGTGTTTGTGTTGTGACCTCTCGTTTGAGGCGAGTGTTCGGTTTTGCACCGGATGATCGGTCCACTAATAGAGGCTTCCTGTTGTGAGAGGACTATTTATGTACATCTTACCTCAGAGTTGCGATATTGTCTACTGTGTAGACAGATGACCCAGCCGTTGCTGAGATTGATGGGATGTCGCCTCCAGAGTTTTTAAGATGAAACCGCTAGAGCTTTCAGGCCGAGATACGACAGCAGATAGCTAGTCTATCTTGAGTTGAGTTGAGCGACTGAGATGATTTGCCAGATTTGATGTGCCACCGCAGACTCAGTTGAGTTGAAGATTTCCAGTGTGGAGAATCTTAGTCAGATCTAGAGTAGATCGATCAAGAGAGGACATTGTTCCTCAGATGCCTCGATGTGAGATCGGTAAGTTAACCAGTTCCGGATAGAAGGACCTCACCCAGATGCGTTGTGAGTCGATCGAGAACGGACGAATAAAGTGTATTCCTTCGATGATTTGGACGAGTTCCCGAGGACGTGTTCGGCGAGATATCTTCTACAGAGTGATGAAGATACCGAGTTCGTAATTTCGAGTCCGTATGAGAGACTCCGGATTGACTGTGGCCAAGAACAATTGCAGTATGCAGATAGAATGACGTGATTTCGATGTGGACGATAATGAAGACGGGTGGAAAAAGAGCTTCGTGTGAGATGTTAACGAGCTGTTGTTACTCCCCGTTGAGATTATAGATCTGATATGTATACAGAGGTGTTGGGATACTGCAAGTTCCCAAGGAAATGCTATGCTGAGAACGCAGATGTCCAGAAAACGAGAAAAGATTACGTAAGAGTACCAGCCTCCGTATAGTTCGGCATAGGCGAGATCGGAAGAGACCTTGAACAGGTTCATTCCAGGACACTGCTGCGATAAGATTTGCACCGAGGATCAGTTGTGTCACGTGTATTCAGAGGGCCAGAGGCCGACGCCAGTGACGTACTGCTTTATATGTGGTTATACTAATTGGCCGAGAAATGACCAGAGGAGTACCAGGGCGGAATCGTTTCCGTTAGTACACCTGACCGGGCCGACGAGCCGATGGATTGCGAGATTGGTAATCCACAGAGAAATGAAGACCCAGAGACAGATGACGCCAGACCGTGAGTAGGAGGCAAACGGATGTTCTTGCTCTGCCAGTTTTGGGCGCACCGGTATTTTTCGACATTGTAGGAGGTGTACCTCAATGTCATTTGTTGCGATTTGTGTTTGTGATCCGAGCATCATGCTTATATTGCTTGGATTTGAGTTTTGATGATTGAGTCTCATGATATAGTTTTCGTGCACCATGGCTGCACCTACTGGGTATTTACATTTTGTGCATAGTTAATTGCACTTGATTTATGTTTATACACCGCTATATCGGTTTGCGATTTGTGCATATCTATTGCACTTGATATCGGTTTTGTGCCTTGGTTACACGTGTTTATGATTTCATGGATTTCATACGGTTGATTTGATTTTGTGCATTTGGTACGTACTCAATTTGGTTTTTGCACTCGGTATAGATCGCATGTGCTTGCAATGCATTGATACGTGTTTTGTGCGCGCAGTGCACACGCTTATGATTTTAATACACCTTGGCATGCTCGGTGTTGTTTTTGTGAGAATTTGAGATATGGATGAGTATTTCGTGCATTTGTTGCACCAGCTTTATATTTTGTGCATTGGTTTTCCCGGATTTGTATTTCGTGCATTTGTTGCACCAGCTTTATATTTTGTGCATTGGTTGCACCTTATTTTTATTTCGTGCATTTGTTGCACCAGCATTATATTTTCTGCATTGGCTGCACCAGATTGGTGTTTTGTGCATTGGTTGCACTAGATATTTTATACAGAACTGACGCGCTTGGTTTGGATTTTTGCGCATATTAGGCGCATCGTATAAGATTTTGTGCGCACTGGATGCACTTGATTCAGATTCCATTCGTGCATGTCGGATGCACTTGATTGAGATTTCATTCATGCATGTTGGATGCGCTTGATTTAGATTTTTATTCGTGCATGTCGGATGCACTTGATGGAAAATTTATTTGTGCATGGTTGTTGCGCTTGATTGAGGTTTTCGTGCACTATAGATGCACTTGATATTATTGTCGTGCACATCCGTTGCACTGGACAGATGCTTTCGTGCACACCCGTTGCACTTGGTTTTTCTTTTGTGCATATCGTGGCACTTGTATTGGATTTCATTTCCGTGCGCACCAGACGTACGTGATATTGGATAGGCCTTTTGAGGCTGATTTTGCTCTTGAGCACTTTGTTTTCATGATGTGCACTATATTATGTAGTAGCCGAACAGGACTAATCTGAGGACAATACCTTAGTACTTTGCATGCATAAAAATTTTACCAAGAGGTTTTCAAATAGGAGCTATAGTCTCGCTATTTCCTACGTGTCCGCGAGCGATATGAACGTTTATAAAGGAAAACCTTTTGGGATATTTCAAAACGGCGGAATGTATATTTGAGCAAAACATATATGAACATATATTTATTACTTCACAAATGAACATCCGTCACTTGTGCCGTGAGTTACGCATCACACGGCGATTCAGAAAAGATTTTGTATGTGTTTTATTCAGTTTTAGGAGATTTTTCCCAAGGATGCGTACTATATATGTATTATAGTATTCGACTAGTGTATATTGGATTTCAGTAGCGGATTTCGAGACCTGTATATCCATTGTAACTCCGATGATTGCGTGACGCTTGACGGAGTTCGATTTTGAGTTTCATACTCGTTTTCAGGCGCACACGATGCGCTGTGATATTTCTGTATCTTCCATGATTTCGGATCCCCGTGATTTGAGCTGATTATTGAAATGTTTTAGTATTTGGGGATTTAAATTTAAATTCGGGGATTGAATTAAGGGGGAAAGATTGTAACATTTTAGAAAAATATAAAATATTATTTTTGGAATTTAATATTAAAATAATATATTTCGTGAAAACTATTCGATTTGTGAATTTGGAGTTTTCGTAAAATGGTATAAATATATACCAATATTTAGGAAATAATTGGAGATTAAAATGATTTGTTCATTTAAAAATATATTTATCGGATTAGGGCATTTTTATAATTAATTATATGCAAGTTTAAATTAAACTCGATTAGTGCACTACTAATCACGATTATGCCAAATCCATATTTTCACATTTGCCATGGTTAGCGCACCATGACATGTTGCATTCTTGTTGCATGTTGTTTCATTGTGCTTATTCCATTTGTATTTGGACTTTGTGAGAAAAAAGAAAGAAAAAGAGATGGCATGATTGAGGAGAGAGAGAGGGGACACAATGATGACTTGAGGCATGGCATGAGAGCATGCCATGAGAGAGAGTGAGAGTGACAAAGAGAGAGAGACCCTTGACCCTTCTTCATTTCTTTCTTCAACATTTTAGTTCCTCAACTCCTCCTTCATCTTCTTCTTCTCCTCCATCACCTCCTCTACCCTATAAAAGTATCTCCAATCCTTCACCAAAACCCTATACTCCCTTCATCAAAAAATGATCACAACCTCTCTACAAACCCAATGGATGCTTCAAACTTGGATTTTGATCATTTTGAGCAACTCAAGAAAATTCTTGAGTTGTCAAATGAGGTAATCCCTTCACTTTTAGATTAGTATGTGTGTTAATATATCTTAGCTTAGTTTAGAATTTGATTTGGTTAGGTTATGTGATGTTTGGAAATTCTAAGAGGGTGTTTGGTTGATTGTGTGGACTTGTGATCTGTAGTGGGTGTTTACTTACTGGCCAAGACCCGAGATTAGCACCAAAATACGAACTTAGAATTGTTTCGTGTCGGTTTTGTGGTGGTTTTTAGCCTACAGGGTATCTGGAGCAACCTGAGATGTTTATGAGGAAAACTAGCAATATCACTGACCTAGATTAACCACTAGAAACCCACCACCGAAGTACGAACCCAAAACTCCTCCTTCTGGACGGCGATATCGGACTTTGTGATGTTGTCGCCGGATTTCTGTTGGGCTATGGTGTTGAGTTTTTGGCTGTAGCTCACTTACCCTGTAACCTATCCTCTGTACTTGCTTGTTAGTCCCAATTGACCTGAGCCAAAATCTGGGAGCATATTGGGTTTGTTTTGGCTATGTTTTGCGATATTGGAATTCTTGGTTTTGATATTAGACATGTGATTTGGTCGTTGGATGTTTGTACGTCAACGACGAGAGTTGTGTGGTTGTTTTTGCATGCGTAAGCTATAGGTCCTAACCTATGAGCAATTCGTGTGCTGTATCGGATTTCAGAATTTATTTTAATAGCATTGCGATTGTGTATTGATTGTAGGGACCTTCGCGTGGATTCCGAGACGACGAAGCACATCGACTACGGCTGAACAAGAAGTTCCGCAGGTGAGTAGATTTATATCTACGGGAAAAGTCGGGTGGATGGCGTATAGCACCCCCGCAACCACTGATATATGATTTATAGTTTGGAGAAAAGTTATGCCACGACTTAAGGTTATAGTTAATGGTTTTAGTGTGAAATGATATAATAGAAAGGATGTCTCGAATTGATATATGAAGACATGAAATGTGAATGTGAATCATGATATATATATATGTAGTTGCAAGATAAGGAATCTGAGATTATAGTGGCATGTTATGAGGTCGATAAATACGATATGAGAGTAATAAAATAAATGTATATAATATTACTTGATGTGAGATATTCAGGTGATGAAAAGAGAATGTGACGAAATTAGATGACTTGGCTTGATATGTTGATATACGGATGTGAGGCGATATGAGAGTATAAATATTGTTACCAAGATATGATATGAGATTGATACGAATGTGACATGAGATATTTAATCCATATCTACACCGCTTAGTTTAGCCTTTACATAAATGTAAGATTAGATGCGTATACCTTATAGCATTGCCCTCACGATTTACTTTCTACTACGTTCATGATATTCTCATCGCATTACATATACCTGTGCTAGTAAACCAACACAATTATCGATGATGCGTATGTTACACACACAGATTTGCCGGCTCACACACTTTCATCATCGATAATTGCTATGTCACTTGCACAGTAAAATTGCTACATCATGCTATTGTTCTTAATTGTTCGGTACTGTCACATGACTCGTCGGCATGATATATTGCTATGCTCACATCATTATGCTATGTCGCATGATATACTTGATATGCTCACATTTCTGTTCTATGTTTGCATACATCATGCTTTATTATTATACGCATTGAGATGTTGTTTTCATGAGATTCTGGATTTGAGAACCGTAGTTATATTTCAAAAGAAAATATGTATTGTTTTAAAAACCCAGTTTCTCTTAATATGATATTTCGAGGCGTCCACCATGTGTTTTCTCGGTTATGAGCTATGTGATACCTGATTCGAAGAGCGGTGGGCACCGTCTCGGTCCATCCTTGGTGGGAAACTTCCTACCCATCTGTACTAAGGATCAGAAGCCTTCAACCTCGTCAAAATCCAACCGATCCGAACAAGGTACTTATCTAACTCATTCTAAGAGAAGTGGTCACCGGTCCAACTCAAAGGAATGCAAACCCATACCTTTCTACTCGAAAGAGCCAACCGACGTACCTCAAGTGAACGATCGCCACTCCGACTTCGGGGCCATAAGGACACCGGCCTTTGTACACTTGATAAATGATTGGATTTCACTCGACGCACGATCGCCATCTACAGGACCGGTCACCGACCTACAGTCTGGCTCGTCAGCCGAGGAAAACGCTAATAGGCTCACACAAAAAAACATTGCCACACAAAAATTTGCAAAACGGATTTATTCACAACTTGGGAGTCTTTACAAAGGTATTATAAGCTTCTCAGCCCCACAAAATTGCCCGAAGGCTTACAAGATTCCAAAACAAAATATAGAAAAAAGGGAGAGTAGGCAGAAAAGCTCAGGCCTCGGGACCGGGGAGGACCTCGATATGCTCCGCACCAGCATCGGTAGCCGAGGTGGTGGATTTAGGGTCGGCGCCCCTAACTGGAGCTTCGGCACTGGGAGACGGGGTGACCGCCTTATCCCCAATGCTCCTACCGGGAGCCTTCCCCCTGGCGGCACTTCCAGCGGCATTCCCTTGCATCTCATCCTCGAATGGGTACTCGAGCCAGAGCCCGCCGTCGGGAAACTCCGCCATTAACGCCTTGACGGCATCGAGAGCCTGATGCCAGACGAGGGCAGAAGCGTCAGCAAGGTCGGTGTAGAATTGATCCGACGTCTTGTAGCTCTCCACAGCCTTTGCGGCTCGGAGGTCGGCGCGCTTCATCCCTTCCTTCGCCGCCTCATTCTCTCTCTTAAGGGTGTCCCGCATCTTCTTCAGAGTTGCGTTGAGCACCCTGGCCTCCTCCAACTTAGCCTCGACGACCTTGTTGAACTCCTTCAAAATCCGGATGGACTCCCTGCAGTTGGAGTTCACCCCCTCCTCAGTGTCCACCCGATCTTCGAGGACGGTGAGCCTCTCCCTTGCCTGACGCAGCTCCCGGCTCATGCTCTCCTCCCGCGAGGAAGACTCGCCCACTATCTGCATCTCCAGGGCTATTTCCTCATGTTCCAGGTTGGCGATGAGGGCGTAGTGCTGGAGGACCTGTAACATTTCAGAAAAATAAAATATTATTTTTAGGAAATTAAATAATTAGAATAATAAATATTAAGAATATTTTAATAAATGAAGATTTTTTGTAATGTTATGGTTTGATTATATACCAATAGATTGGAAAAATATTGGAAAATTACATTGAATGTTGAATTTTAAAGAATTTGTGAGATTTAGACATTTTATGAATTATTATATAATCTATTATATACAAGTTAATGTCTAAGCTTGATTTCTAATCCCTAATTATGCATTTATCATGTTTATGCATATGGCATGCACCATGTCATATTTCTAACATTTGTTACATTTTTGAAAACTTGGTTTAAATCCTTAATTGGGCATGACATGTTATTTTTCTTTTATTATATATTTGGGGTTTTGGGTTTTAAAAGAAAAAGGAAAACAAAAAGAAAAGAAAAGAATAAAGTAATAGGTATGGGCAAGAGAGACAGAGGTGAGGGGTCTTCATTGACCATGGTCATTTGTTTCTTCCTTCATTCTTCATCATTTTCTCCTCCCCCTTCACACCATGGCTGCCCTCCTCCCTCCACCACCTACACCACCTTATATCATACCCAAAAACAACTCAAAACCTTGCATTCCCTTCATTAAAAGCATGCACAAGTTCACTACAAGCATGGAGAACCAAGCAAGTTTGGATTTTGAGCACTTGGGGAAACTCAAGAAAATTCTTGAGTTGCCAAATGAGGTATTTTCTTTACCATTAGTTTAGTAATCCATTTCCTTTAGCATATATACATGTTTAGAATCGTTTTAGTAGTGTTTGAAAATTCTGGATGAGGGTTAGGGTTTTCCTTGAGTTGTGATGGTGCAGGTGAGCGCTATTGGTGACAACAAACCCCCTTTTAGTGATTGAAACCAGTGACTAAACCCAAAATACAAGTTAGATGTCGAAATGTCGGTTTTGTGTATAAATTGTAGGTGCAGGAAATCTGGGATAACCTGGGACATTTACTAGAAAAACAAGCAACTCCATTGACTTAGATTGGACACTAGGAGGCCACCCTGAGAATACGAAACCCTAACTCCCTACTTTGGCCGATCTGGCCGGATTTTAGGGTAGAGTGGCCGGCCACTTTGTAGTGTTTGGTGCTAGGATTTGTTCTGTAGCTCATATACCTCTTATACAACACCCCAGTACTGTTTGTTTAACCTAATTTCACCTGAAACAAAATCTGGGACCACTTTCCTTAGTTGCTGTTTTGATTTGTAGCTTTTTCATGACTTGAACTTTTGATATTTGTGTTTAGCATCGGTCATTTGACGTTTATACATCGACAATGGTTGTCGTTTGGTTCTTTTGCATGCTTAGGCTATAGGTTCTGACCTATAGGCACCTCGCGTGTCATTTTGGTTTTCAAACCGGATTTTAATGTCATACGATATGTTATGACATGTAGGTACCTCCGCGTGAACATCGGGACGACAAGAAAGAGCATGGCGACATCGACTTCGACAAGCAAGGATCAAGGTGAGTAGTTATTTATCTATGGGGGAAGTCGGGTGGATGGCGTATAGCACCCCCGCAGTTTTGTAGTGTAGCATGCGAATGCGTTATGATATATATATATATATATATATATATATATATATATATATATATATATATATATATACTTATGTGTTTTATGAGATGTGTATACTTAGCGAGAAATGCTTAGGTGACTTTGGGTTAGTTTTAGCGTAATTGTAGGAAAATACCTTTAGTTTAGTTTCTTAGTCGCGAAACCCTAGAGTAAAGTTTGGCACACACGCACGCATACATTTGATTTTCTTGTGCGTATATGGGGATACACACACACACACATATGTATGTGAGTATGTATGTGTGTGTGTGTGTATACGTATACACGGATGATGAGGATAGCATACGATACTTGGAGATGAGTCGATGTGATTGGCCATGATGTCGTGAGATCGGTGATGTGATTTAGGTCGTGTTATGAGATACGACATGATATTATAGCGGATCGAATGGGCGATGTGATTTTATTCACACGCGGATATATGTTGGATGGTATCGGTATGTACTAGACTTAGATAAGTACCCTAGTTCATGACATTATGATGATGATACCATACGGATAATGTGTTATATGTGATTGTTGAACCATAACCTGATTTGGGATGCCGTATGACGGATTTTTCCATACGATTTATAAATATTATGATTGATCCGCACTCTCCACTCGAGGAGATCGTATTATATATTTTATCGTACGTGACGCTATTGAGGCGGGATCACCGACTACTAGATATATCGACTCGGACTTAGGTGGAATTCCTTACCCCTTTAGTTAGTCTCTTAGCTTGTCCTGTAGTTTACTTAGCAGATATTAGATTTGGGCTCGAGTAATACTTATTTCCACAACTAACGAATCGTGAGTATTTTAAAGACAGGCCAAGGGATACTACGGATATTTCAAAGGACGTACCTTTTCTTAAAAACACTATAGCCCCTATTTTCTAAACACCACGATTCGTGCTATTTCAAATGCCAAAACTGTATGACTCGTATATATAATGTATATTCCTTATTGTTGCGTTTACTATTCATTTTCTGTATATTCATGCTATTCGCATCGCATTGCATGCTTAAATTTGTTTTATTAGTTATTATGAACCCATACTGTCAGGACACCAGCACCACTACCGATGATGCGTATGCTCCACGTACACTTGGTTGCCTGCTCACACACATCATCATCGGTAATTTTCATGTCACGTACACATTAGAAAACACTACTTCATTGGTATAAATTACTAGCTGATAGTTTCGACATAGTACTAGTATGCTTGCTTTCATATGCTAGCTTAGACATTGCATTTATTAATGTGATATCTCATGCATGTTTATATTCATTTGTCATACAATATTATGAGGCTTATTGTCGATATTCACTGTTTATTGACTTTTGATTATGGAATTCGGATTTTCCATGAGATTTATGGATTTGGAGAAACCGCAAGGATTTTATAAACTTATTATCATTTTAAAAAGTAGAAATTGCGGTTTTCTCATGATATGATATGAGATATGACAACCATGAGTTTTCTCGGCTCTTGAGCGATATCATAAACCTGATTCGAGGAGGAGGAAGAACCGTCCGCGGGTGCATGGTGGACCCGGTGCGGTGCCCCGGGGCCAGATGGTCGCAGATGATGGCATTGAGCCCGGCAGGGGAGCACTACCGACCGGTTATTTGTGACGCGGCGGATATCCGGAGGATACCGACGTAGTCGTGAGATATTGATATTTGGGACAGTCCGGATTGCCGGAGCCCAGGGCCGGTTCGTATTGCCGGAGCCCGAGATATTGAGACATTGAGATTTTATGATACGGGCCAGTCCGGATTGCCTGAGCCCGAGATATTGAGATATTGGGATATATATTTTGTGTCGATGCTTGACACGGATTCCTTGTTGATTTCATTGATGATATTCGATTTTATGCAGAAATCTCACAGAGATAAGAAAACAGTTTTCTCATTTCGTTGTATTTTGTTTTCATGCATTCATATATCACATATATGATATGTTGTTATCTGAGGCACTGACATGAGCATTTAGTATTACACTAATGTATAAATGTTTACCCTTGCTATTTTTTTAGATGCTTCAGGTTATATATTAAGGATATATTATTGTATGATCTAGGACAGAGTCATACATGCGATTTCTTCTCGGTGATGTTTTCTACTCATGAGTTGGCAACTCACTCCCGTTGTGCCACAGTTTCTTGCAGGTTTTGCCATACAGGTTTCGTTGCGGCTTGCTGGCACACTACTTCCTTCCGGGTGATTGTTTTGGTAGGTGGGATCACTTGTATCGTGACCACCGTAGTATCTGTATTTATATTCAGTTGTATCTAGTAAACTCTATCAACCAGACTTGTATTATTTGATAGACTTAGAAGACATGTATGTTTATTCTTTCGACCTTAGAGTCACGCGCCTGTATTATTATGGTTTTTCTCTGGTTTCTTGAGAATATTGCTTTTCTTGATGAGTTTTGATCCTCTCCCTTCGGCGTTGTATATTATATTGGCGAAGAGCTAGCTCCCGCTCAGGGATGCCTTTATATTATGCATGTTTGTACCCGTTTGGGGCCAGTATTTACAAAGGAGACTCTGCCGAAATTTTCGGGAAAATATGATGTTGCTTTTAAAAGTTTAATGCCACTTATTTTATTAAAACCACTTGCTTTAAAACAAGTTTTCCTTCATTTATTCTTTAAAATGGTTTAGATTTCTGGGCTTTTTAGCTTACTTGAATTAGGTAGGGTCCTATAAACTTCACATGATTCAAGTGCCAGTCACGTACTATTTCGGGTCGAAACAAAGTAGGTATCAGAGCGCTAAGTTTAACCTTAGTTCGAGTCTATGTTTGACTATGCGGAGTCTAGGGCGTATATTTATATTCGGAACCTAGGCTTGACCTTACGGAACTTAGACTTGGTCGAGGGGATATTAGACCCGAACTTTCGTCGCATAGGTTGACCTTGGTTTACGGAGAAGGTGACTTAAGTAGAGTGATGTACCGTGTGTATGTTCCGCGGCATACTTACGATACGCTACTCCTCTTAAGAAGCCTTAGGATGTACATTTCTTTGCACGGTATTCTATTCGTTCATATAATCTATCCTCATCGATATCGGTTGGTGTTTTTTGTTACCACGATTGCACGGGCAGAGAGAGATGCGGCTAGAGTTGCGGTTAGCAAGAGCTCGTCTTGGATGAGGACTGACCAGGGCATAATTCTGGTGACACACGATGGCATAGATGTGTCGTTTTATTGTGTTTTTCGTGCTATGAGCATTTGATGGATTGGTTTTACACAAATTTCTCGAACGTGCAGATCAGCACCAGAGGATTGGGCCACTGCTAGAGGCCGGCTAGAATGTGATAACCGTTAATGTCACGACCCAAAGTTCGGCCCGTGACCGGCACTTAACCACGTAACGTCTACAGGCGTAACGCGACTAAGTAAGCCGAAACCCAGAAATCAAAACCATTAAAAGTATTGAGTGTTAAAACATTTAATAGAAACATTTGTTAAAACGTTTAGAAAACCTTAAGTAATTTAGTAAAATTCTTTAAAGTTCAAGTTATTATCTTAAAAATCTTGGCAGCATTTCCTTTGTAAAAATTAGCCCCGAAATCAGGTACAAGACAATATATGAATAAAATGATATACAATAAGAATAAAGCATCCCAAACGGGAGCAATCACGCCCAACGTCGGAAAAAATCACCACGATAAAAATATACGACGCCGAAGCGAAGAAATGAGCAGTATAAGTGAAAACAAACATCATGAAAGATAAAGCTGCATAATAAAGTCGGCTCACAACGAGCTCGACACCAGAGTACAAAATAATATACATCACCCTCACAACTGGTCTCTAAGTCAATACATAAGTAGTAGATGGAGAGTACTAGATACAATAATGTACACAACTGGAAAATAAACAGATACCGCACAAAACCCACCTATCAGCAAAAGCTCACACACCAACTGTAGTGGTATCTGTATCAAAAGATGCAAGAAAGCAGCCTGCCGCGACTACTCTGAGGGGCAACCTGTAAATACTGTGGCACAACGGGGGTGAGTTACCAACTCGTGAATAGTAGATAACATGTAAAGGTAATCGCGAGTATGCACGTACTGCAATACTCTAACATATGCCAACAGATAATGTCTATATGAATGAACTGGATACGCAATAATCATGCCTAACAGGTGCAATTTAATAACATCAATATATATATGATGAGCAGGGTATGCAATAATCAAGCAAAAGTACTCTATCAGGTACTATAGCTACAGGATGAGATGCAAAATAATGAATGCTGAGCTTGGGAATAAATATCATCTACACGGAATGTTAACGTGGAAAAATAACCAGTGTCTATAAATGCACCCAAATCCCAGTAAAACTCCGGCGCCGTCACTCTGATCGGCCCTCAAATCCTGTACAGCTCATGGAATCGTGAATGCCTAGCATCGGCACTCGAAAATATCATAAAATCATCGTGTCAAGCATCGACACGCAAATCCTCAAGTATCGGGCTCCGTAAGTCCGGATCGGTGCACGGACTCCGTCTGCGGAATCGACCCTCGGCCCCGGCAGTACGTGTCATCCCGTATCCATCTATCGACTCTGGTCAGTATCCTCCGGATAACCGCCAAGTCCAACCAATCACCGGTAGGTAGTGGTCCCTCTGCCAGGCTCACCGTCTACTGCACAGCGATCCGTTCTCGCCCCGGGGTACCATACCGGGTCCACCATGTACCCGCAATCGGCCTCGTCCAGCACCTCGATTCGGGTTCACATGTCACACATCTCAGAACTGAGAAAACGCATGGTGGACGCACTGAAATATCATATCAAGGGAAACCGGGTTTTTAAAACAGTGCGTATTTTCTTAAAATAATACCCCGGTTCCCAAACCCAGAAATCACATAAAAACTCAATGCGTAAATCCATGCACTGTGTCGTAGGACACTAAGAGTAAAAGAAAGGGAAAACCGCACTTTTAAAAAGGGATCCAGTTTTGAAAATGTCTCGTGCGGTCCCTTAGTTTTTCAATCATGTCAATATAACCCATGTATATGACATATGTATATATATAGGTATGGATGTGCGAATGGATATGTACGCAATGTGAGTGTAGCAATGTACGTGTGCACTAATATGGATATATGATGTATATGTGCACAAATATGGATATATCAAGATATGTATGCACCAAGATGAATATAAAGGGTGCATGTGCACAGGCAGTGATATATCAATGAAGGTATGCACAAAAGTGAATATACAGTGTGCATGGTATGAATATAAATATATGCGGCAAGTAATGACAATCATCAACAAAGCGGAAATCAATACGATATATAATTCATAGCAATCCTATAATGTGAGTGTCATGGCAATCACTAACGGTGTGAGTGTAACATACCAATAGTGCTCGTGCAGCTTAAACCGTTAGTGACAGTGCAGTGTTCTATACTACCAATTCTATATGCGACAAGAAGGTATGATACTATAGTATATCTATATGAACACATACAACTAAAATATCCTATTACACCCTGACGCTTAACGCCATACGAGCGATTTCCCCGTAGATGATAAATCTACTCACGTGGTCGCGTACTAAGCGTAGCCGACCACTTGCTTCCCCTTCTTTGAGGCGTCCGACGTACCCGCCTACGAACCTGGAATTTACATAAGGAATCCATACATAAGCAAAATATCTTGCAAAACGCGATATCGAAATCAAACGAGAAACTCACGTCGCGAACTAAACGCGCGTGTGTACGATACGCTGAAACGTGTGTATACGCGTCTAAAACTATCCCGACACGTCGCGATACGCTGGATCACAGAACCCACTCACGTATCACACGTTTCGCGCAAACTAAACGTGTTAGAAAAACGATATATGGTTCCAGATTCTAGCTCAGGTGAAAACTTACAAAATTGCACATGCCATTACACTGGAATATGCAGCAGACTACCCTAGCCAAAACCCCAGCTCCTCAGTCCCCTACCTGGCCGCAATTTGCGGCCAGAACTAATTAATTGGCGGCCAAACAGTGGAAAGGGGGTCTCGTGCTTTGTGTGTGTGGTCTAGACCTAGTATACATGCTTCAGTTTTCTCAGTTTTCTTCTGAAGGATCCGGGTCAAAAGCAGATCACAGAAAGGTCTAAGTTTGCTTAAAAACGTTAAATTTTGCACAAAAAGAAACCCTAGGGTATTTTAGTGAAATCTGGGGTTAAGCTGAGTTTAAGTGGCCCTAATAACACTTAACTAGGCTAGGCTAACCATCGGAAACATCTCTTAGACAAAACTCCCCACAATTCACCATTTCTAACAGAAAAACTCACTTTTAACACTAACCGAAGCTATTTAACACACAAGCTTAGCAAAAAACGGAGTTGGGTTTAAGAAATATACCCCAAAAGACCCTAGGAAGTAGGGGAAGGAGGAGGAGGAGAAGAGAAGAAGCTGCTGCTGCCTGCTGCTGCTGGTGTTACTGCTGTTGATGCTGCTAGTGTTGCTGCTGATGATGTTGCTAGTGTTGTTGTTGATGCTGCTAGTGCTGCTTGTTCTGCTGCTACTGTGGCTCCTGCTGCTGCTACTGCTTCTGGAGCTGCTGCTGGTGCTGGTGGTGAGTGAGAGGGAGAGTTTTGTGAGAAAAGAAAATGAAGTGAGCAAAGAATGGAGTCTAACTAGTCAACCCTCCCTCTCTCTCTTCATTAAATGTAGGCATGGCTCATGCCATGATACCATTCTCTCTCTCTCTCACCAAGTCAACACAAAAAAAATTCAAATCCTATTTCCATTTTAAAAAAACAACCTTTAATTAAAAAGAACCAATTAAACTTAATTCAAATGGGTTAACCCACCATGGTGGCTAAACATGGTTTAACCCATCCTTTAACCCTAGTTTACATGCACATGTGTGTGCAAGCTTAGAAAAAATCAAAATAAAATATTTATTAAATTTGATAAAATATTTAAAAATCAATTTGGTAAACTTTTTATTAAAAACCACATATTAAAGTATAATTTACCACTAATCACATCCTAAGATGTTACAATCTTCCCCTCTTAAAGAAATTCGTCCCTGAATTTAAAATATATGGCTACGCGTACCTTCAAAGAGATGAGAGAATTTCTTTCGCATCTCGCCCTCGGCCTCCCAAGTGATCTCTTCACCATTCGGGCTGCGGCAAAGCACCTTCACTGATGGCAAGACCTTCGATCGAAGTTTCTTCACCTGCCGGTCCAATATCACGACTGGCTGCTCGGTGAACGAAAGATCGCGCTCGAGCTGAACGGTCTGATGCTGAATCAAGTGCGAAGGGTCATGTAGGTATCTGCGAAGCATCGACACGTAGATGATGGGGTGAACATCTGGGAAGTCGGGCGGAAGAGCTAAACGATATGCTACTGCGCCCACACGCTCGAGAATCTCGAAAGAACCTATGAATCTGGGGCTAAGCTTCCCCTTCCGTCCAAACTTCATCACTCCCTTCATCGGAGAGACCCTCAGAAAAACATGATCGCCAACTGCGAACTCTAATCTGCGGCGGTGTCTGTCAGCATACGATTTCTGCCTGCTCTGAGCTGTCCTTATCCTGTCTCGAATCAGCTGTATCTTCTCAGTCGTCTCCTGTACGATCTGTGGCCCCAAAATACTGTTTTCACTGAGCTCTGTCCGACAGACGGGCGATCTACATCTCCTCCCATACAAGGCCTCGAAAGGTGCCATCTGAATAGTATCCTGGAAACTATTGTTGTAGGAGAACTCCACCAAGGGTAAATGATGATCCCAGCTACCTCCAAAGTCTAAAACACACGCTCGGAGCATGTCCTCGAGAGTCTGAATAGTCCACTCTGACTACCCGTCGCTCTGCGGATGAAATGCTGTGCTGAAAGTCAAGCGGGTGCCCAAAGCCTCCTGAAGCCTCTGCCATAGTCGGCTGGTAAACTGGGTGCCTCGGTCGGACATGATACATGTCGGGACTCCATGCAGTCGTACAATCTCGTCGATGAAATTCTGGGCATACTGAGCAAATCCGAAAGTCATCTTCACCGGCAGGAAGTGAGCCACTTTCGTCAAACGATCCACGATCACCCAAATGGAGTCACACCCTCGTCTAGTCCTGGATAGACCCACAATGAAGTCCATAGAAATCTGTTCCCATTTCCACTCAGGAATGGGTAACGGTTGTAGCTCTCCCGCTGGCCTCTGGTGCTCGGCCTTGACTTGCTGACAAGTCAGGCATCTCGACATGAAGTCTGTGATGTCCCTCTTCATTCCATCCCACCAGTAAACATCTCTCATATCATGGTACATCTTGGTGGAACCCGGATGAACACTGTACAGCGATCAATGTACCTCCTCAAGAATCTCACGCCGCAGTCTCTCAGCATCTGGTACGTACAGTCTAGTCCCAAATCGCAGTATCCCATGATCATCGATTACGAACTCAGAAAATCTGCCCTGTCCAATCTGTGCCATGATCTCTGAACAACGGTCATCACTGTGCTGTGCCTCATGTATACGGTCAAGTAACTGTGGGCGTGCACGAATATGCGCAAGCTGTCACCCGATCGGCGTGAACTCGAACTGCACTGGGCTGTCGCATAAAATCTGCCAATCTGCCGACGACTGCCTCTGTACTGCGCTCAAACACTATAGACTACCCCCGGGCCTCCTGCTCAGAGCATCCTCTACTACATTCGCCTTGCCCGGGTGATACAAGATCTCGCAATCGTAGTCCTTCACTAGTTCCATCCAACGGCGCTGTCTGAGATTCAGGTCTCGCTGCTGAAATATATACTTTAAGCTCTTGTGATCAGTGAATATCTGGCACGACTCGCAGTAGAGGTAATGTCGCCAGATCTTGAGTGCAAAGACCACTGCAGCCATATCCAAATCGTGAGTGGGGTAGTTCTGTTCATGTTTCTTCAACTGCCGTGAAGCATACGCGATCACTCTATCATGATGCATCAATATGCACCCTAGCCCCACTCATGAAGCGTCACAATAGACCATAAATCCGCCTGATCCTGAAGGCAACGCTAACACCGGCGCCGTAGTCAAACAAGTCCGTAGATGGTAAAAGCTATGCTCGCACTCCTCCGTCCAATCGAAAGGATCTCCCTTCCGGGTCAACCCGGTCAAAGGTGCAGCAATACGGGAGAAGTCCTGCACAAATTGCCTGTAGTAACCGGCCAATCCTAGAAAGCTGCGGATCTCAGTAACTGATGCGGGTCTGGGCCAACTCTGAACGGCCTCAATCTTCCTCGGGTCCCCACATATACCATCTCGTGTAATCATGTGACCCAAGAAGTCTACGTTGTCCAGCCAGAATGCACAAAGGGAGAATTTTGCGAAAAGCTGGTGCTCCCTCAAAGTCTGCAGTGTGATCCGTAGGTGCTGCTCGTGCTCCTCTCAGCTCCGGGAATACACCAAGATATCGTCAATGAATACGATGATGAACAAATCAAGATATGACCTGAAAATACGGTTCATCAAGTCCATAAACGCTGCTGGGGCGTTGGTGAGTCCAAACGACATCACCAAAAACTCATAATGGTCGTAGCGCGTGCGGAAAGCTATCCTCGGTATATCCTCCTGTCGAACCCGCAGTTGATGGTATCCTGATCGCAAGTCGATCCTCAAAAAATATCCTGCCCCCTGAAACTGGTCGAACAAGTCGTTGATGCGTGGCAAAGGATATCTGTTCCGCACGGTAACCCTGTTCAGCTGGCAGTAGTCGATACACAAACGCAAACTTCCGTCCTTCTTCTTAACAAACAGGACCGGAGCACCCCAAGGAGAAACACTGGGTCGAATAAGTCCCTTATCCAGAAAATCTTGCAACTGACCCTTCAACTCACTAAGCTCCGCCGGGGCCATCCGATAAGGCGGTATAGAAATAGGCCCTGTGCCAGGAATTAAATCAATACAGAAAGAAATATCGCGCTCAGGCGGTAGCCCAGGAAGCTCGTCAGGGAAAACATCAGGGAACTCACAAACAATCGGAACTTGGTCCAATGGAACATCCGTAGCTCTAGTATCACAAACATAGGCTAGGAATCCTTGACATCCCTTCCTCAATAGCTGTCTAGCGCGAAAAGAAGAAATCAAACTGTGAGGGGCGGCACAACAGTCCCCCTGCACAACAAAAGCCGACTCGCCGGGAAAACAAAATCTAACTGTCTTCTCGCGGCAGTCCACAGACGCATAGCATGTGGCTAACCAATCCATGCCAAAAAGAATGTCGAATTCCAACATCTCAAGAAGGATCAAGTCGACAGGTAACTCTCTCTCGCCAATAAGAACAACACAGGATCGGAACACGTATCTAGCAACAAACGACTATACCACAGGAGTGGTCACAACAAGCGGCTGATTAAGTAAACCGGACTCTCTACCCAAACTCGGCACGAAGTGTGTGGAAACGTACGAGTGCGTGGATCCGGGATCAAACAACACGTGTGCGTCAATAAAACATACTGATAGGGTACCTGAGACCACAGCATTGGACACCTGCGCGTCCTGATGCGTCAACGCGAAAACTCGTGCCTGTCCTCTACCTGCGACTGGCGGTCTCCTACTAACAACTGGCTGCACTCTGCCGGCAGCTGGTTGTCCTCTGCCTCGACCACCTCGTCCTCTAGGAACAAACCCTCCACGACCACGGCCTCTCTGTGCATGAGTCTGACGCGGAGCAACAGTAGGTACAATAGGCAACGCCCTCTGGGGTGGAGAAGGTGGAAGTGTGACATGTGGTACGGCAGTCTCGCCCTCACGTGGATCCGGGCAATCTCGAACACGATGATAAGTACTCCCACATCGAAAATATCTAGATGGTGTCGACTGACCCTCCTGGGGATAAGTGCTGAACAACCGGCTTCGCCCCAAATCTTTGCCACCTGCAAGGTGACTGTCGCGGCGCCTAAATGGCCGTCTCTGTGCCGGAGTATCAGTACGAACTCTCTTCGGCTCTGGAACTACCGAAGTCTCAGCAAGGCGCTCCTCGACTAATAAGGCTGCGTCTACGGCTGCTGCATAAGTCTCGTAATGCTGTGCGCTGATCGCAAGGAACAGTGGTGTAAGCAAGCCTCGGACAAATCTCTTGACTCGCATCTCCTCAATAGCCACTAGGTATGGAGCGTAAACTGATAGCTCGGTAAACAGTACGTCGTACTCTGCTACTGTCATCTCTGGCGTCTGGCGTAAGGACTCGAATCTGCGCGCTCGGGAATCCCTGACACTCTGGGGAAGGAATCGGGCTAGAAATACCGTCACAAACTCGGTCCAGGTCATAGGAGGAAGACCTGCTGCTCTGCCCTTCTCGATCGATTCACACCATTTCTGCGCAAGACCTTCCAGGCGAAAGCTCGCGAACTCTACCCATCTCGCATCTGAGTATCTGAGTGAACGACATATCCGAGCCATCCTATCAATGAAAGACTGTGGGTCCTCGGCTGTATCGGTGCCAGTGAAGACCGGAGGCTTCAGCCTCATGAACTCTGATAACGATATCGTAATAACCTCCATAGCTGCAGGGGCAACTGCCTGTACAGTAGGTACCATCGCGGTCCCCGTGACGGGTGGAGCTACCTGTGGTCGCTGCGCTCGAATTGTCTCGACTAGCGACCCTATCATCTGGCGCATCTCCTGCATACTGGCCCCTAGCATAGCGATCTGATCTGTCGTAGGAGGAACAGTCTGCTCGGGTACAACCGGTGTACTAACCGGATCAGTCCTCTTCTCGGACGAGTCAACTCGAATCTCGGCTCTTGCGGCCGCTCTCTGCGCCCTCGTAGTATTTGGCGGCATAATGGCTGAAAATAAAGTAGGATTCGATAAGGATATGGAAATCAAATCACAAGAGTGTATACAATCATGAAGGAATTTCAATCAATAAGTCGTAAGGTCGCTTAGGCGGAGTACCGTGTCGCGAATATGCCGCGGAACATACGCGCGCTACGCCACTCTGCTTAAGCTACCTACTCCATCATACAAGGGTCATCCTACACTCCGAAGGTAAAACCTATGCTCTGATACCAACTTTGTAACGACCCAAAGTTCAGCCCGTGATCGGCACTTAACTACGTAACGTCTACAGGCGTAACGCGACTAAGTAAGCCGAAACCCAGAAATCAAAACCATTAAAAGTATTGAGTGTTAAAACATTTAATAGAAACATTTGTTAAAACGCTTAGAAAACCTTAAGTAATTTAGTAAAATTCTTTAAAGTTCAAGTTATTATCTTAAAAATCTTGGCAGCATTTCCTTGTAAAAACTAGCCCCGAAATCGGGTACAAGACAATATATAAATAAAATGATATACAATAAGAATAAAGCATCCCAAACGGGAGCAATCATGCCCAACGGCGGAAAAAATCACCACGATAAAAATATACGACGCCGAAGCGAAGAAATGAGTAGTATAAGTGAAAACAAACATCATGACAGATAAAGCTGCATAATAAATTCGGCTCACAACGAGCTCGACACCAGATTACAAAATAATATACATCGCCCTCACAACTGGTCTCTAAGTCAATACATAAGTAGTAGATGGAGAGTACTAGATACAACAATGTACACAACTGGAAAATAAACAGATACCGCACAAAACCCACCTATCAGCAAAAGCTCACACACCAACTGTAGTGGTATCTGTATCAAAAGATGCAAGAAAGCAGCCTGCCACGACTACTCCGAGGGGCAACCTGCAAACACTGTGGCACAACGGGGGTGAGTTGCCAACTCGTGAAAAGTAGATAACATGTAAAGGTAATCACGAGTATGCACGTACTGCGATACTCTAACATATGCCAACAGATAATGTCTATATGAATGAACTGGATAAGCAATAATCATGCCTGACAGGTGCAATTTAATAACATCAATATATATATGATGAGCAGGGTATGCAATAATCATGCAAAAGTACTCTATCAGGTACTATAGCTACAGGATGAAATGCAAAATAATGAATGCTGAGCATGGGAATAAATATCATCTTCACGGAATGTCAACATGGAAAAATAACCGGTGTCTATCAATGCACCCAAATCCCAGTAAAACTCAGGCACCGTCACTCTGATCGGTCCTCAAATCCTGTACAGCCCATGGAATCTTGAATGCCTAGCATCGGCACTCGAAAATATCACAAAATCATCGTGTCAAGCATCGGCACGCAAATCCTCAAGTATCGGGCTCCGTAAGTCCGGATCGGGCCACGGACTCTGTCTGCGGAATCGGCCCTCGGCCCCGGCAGTACGTGTCATCCCGTATCCATCTATCAACTTTGGTCAGTATCCTCCGGATAACCTCCAAGTCCAACCAATCACCGGTAGGTAGTGGTCCCTCTGCCAGGCTCACCGTCTACTGCACAGCGATCCGTTCTCGCCCCGGGGTACCATACCTGGTCTACCATGTACCCGCAATCAGCCTCGTCCAGCTCCTCGATTCGGGTTCACATGTCACACGTCTTAGAACCGAGAAAACGCATGGTGGACGCACTGAAATATCATATCAAGGGAAACCGGGTTTTTAAAATAGTGCGTATTTTCTTCAAATAATACCCCGGTTCCCAAACCCAGAAATCACATAAATCCAAACTCAACGCGTAAATCCATGCAATGTTTCGTAGGACACTAAGAGTAAAAGAAAGGTAAAACCGCTCTTTTAAAAAGGGATCCAATTTTGAAAATGTCTCGTGCGGTCCCTTAGTTTTTAAATCATGTCAATATCACCAATATATGTGACATATGTATGTATATAGGTATGGATGTGCGAATAGATATGTACGCAATGTGAGTGTAGCAATGTACATGTGCACTAATATGGATATATGATGTATATGTGCAAAAATATGGATATATCAATATATGTATGCACCAAGATGAATATAAAGGGTGCATGTGCGCAGGCAGTGATATATCAATGAAGGTATGCACAAAAGTATATATACAGTGTACATGGTATGAATATAAATATATGCGGCAAGTCATGACAATCATCAATGAAGCGGAAATCAAGACGATATATAATTCGTAGCAATCCTATAATGTGAGTGTCATGGCAATCACTAACGGTGTGAGTGTAACATACCAATAGTGCTCGTGCATCTTGAACCGTTGGTGACAGTGCAGTGTTCTATACTACCAATTCTATATGCGACAAGAAGGTATGCTACTAAAGTATATCTATATGAACACATACAACTAAAATATTCTATTACGCCCTGACGCTTAATGCCATACGGGCGATTTCCCCGTAGATGTTAAATCTACTTACCTGGTCGCGTGCTAAGCGTAGCCGACCACTTGCTTCCCTTTCTTTCCGGCGTCCGACGTACCCGCCTGTGAACCTGGAATTTACACACGGAATCCATGTATAAGCAAAATATCTCGCAAAACATGATATCGAAATCAAACGAGAAACTCGCGTCGCGAACTAAACGCGCGTGTGTACGATACGCTGAAACGTGTGTATACATATCTAAAACGATCCCGACACGTCGCGATATGCTGAACCCACTCACGTATCACACGTGTCGCGCAAACTAAACATGTTAGAAAAATGATATATGGTTCCAGATTCTAGCTCAGGTGAAAACTTACAAAATTGCACATGCCATAACACTGGACTATGCAGCAGACTACCCTAGCCAAAACCCCAGCATCCCAGTCCCCTACCTGGCCGCAATTTGCGGCCAGAACTAATTAATTGGCGGCCAATCAGTGGAAAGGGGGTCTCGTGCTTTGTGTGTGTAGTCTAGACCTAGTATACATGCTCCAGTTTTCTCAGTTTTCTTCTGAAGGATCCGGGTCTAAGTTTACTTAAAAACGTTAAATTTTGCACAAAAAGAAACCCTAGGGTATTTTAGTGAAATCTGGGGTTAAGCCGAGTTTAAGTGGCCCTAATAACACTTAACTAGGCAAGGCTATCCATCTGAAACATCTCTTAGCCAAAACTCCCCACAATTCACCATTTCTAACACAAAAACTCACTTTTAACACTAACCGAAGCTATTTTACACACAAGCATAGCAAAAAAAGGAGTTGGGTTTAAGAAATATACCCCAAAAGACCCTAGGAAGCAGGGGAAGGAGGAGGAGAAGAAGAGGAGAAGCTGTTGCTGCCTGCTACTGCTGCTGGTGTTACTGCTGTTGATGCTGCTAGTGTTGCTGCTGATGCTGCTGCTGGTATTGTTGCTGATGCTGCTAGTCCTGCTTGTTCTGCAGCTGCTGTGGCTCCTGCTGTTGCTACTGCTTCTGGAGCTGCTGCTGGTGCTGGTGGTGAGTCAGAGGGAGAGTGTTGTGAGAAAAGAAAATGAAGTGAGCAAAGAATGGAGTCTAACTAATCAACCCCCCCCTCTCTCTTCATTAAATGTAGGCATGCCTCATGCCATGATGCCATTCTCTCTCTCTCTCTCTCTCTCTCTTTCCAAGTCAACACAAAAAAAAATTCAAATCCTATTTCCGTTTTAAAAAAACAACTTTTAATTAAAAAGAACCAATTAAACTTAATTCAAATAGGTTAACCCACCATGGTGGCTAAACATGGTTTAACCCATCCTTTAACCCTAGTTTACATGCACATGTGTGTGCAAGCTTAGAAAAAATCATAATAAAATATTTATTAAATTTGGTAAAATATTTAAAAATCAATTTGGTAAACTTTTTATTAAAAACCACATATTAAAGTATAATTAGCCACTAATCACATCCTAAGGTGTTACAGTTAATGTATCGCCTATTCTTGAGGATTGAGGCACTGTTCAGCGTGCGGACGAATGAGCCAGTTGTTGCTGCGACTAACAAGATATCGCCCCAGATGTTTGAAGCCATTGCAGCACGAGTTGTACTTAGAGATATGATAGAAGATCTCTAGTCACCCATGGATGAATGACTAGGACATGTGGTTCATCGCATACCCCGATGCAAGGTCATCAGATTGATTGATTTGAGCTAGAGAAGACTTCACGCAGGTACATTAAGAGTCGATAGAAAATGATCGAATGTCAGAAACCCATTTTTCCAAGTTTAAGGTATTCGGAAAAACATGCAAGTAATTCTGTGAACCCTCTAGAAGAATGAAACCCTAACTCGACATAATAACCATGGAAACTCTTTTGAACCTTAGGGTTTTCGGCAGTTCCGCGGTGCCATTAATGAGGCTTGGGTTTGCCCTTCTACGGCTGGTCAATAGGTACTATGGTTTGTACTATATATTATTAAACTATGCTCAAGTGTTGAGCTCTCGGGGAATTATGGAATTTAATGAATCGATCGAAAAGTTCGACGTCGTCCGGATATCATGTGATGGGATATATTACTTGGGAGACTATAGGTATGAGTACAGCCGTTGTAGCACAGTCCATACAGCTACGAAGAGACGAGTCCGAATCAGTCGACATTAGAGAAAAGTGGACTAAGAGGTTCGTACGAGATTTTGACGAGATGGCGTTCCACTCCGTTGACATCAGAGATGTGATACGCATGCAGAAGCGTTTGATGTGGATATATCTTCTAAAAAGAGTCGTGATGAGTATGCAGCAGTTCCGGAACAAGAAATAGATTTAGTAAAGGGTGATAACTTCCGGGAAATTCAGCAGAAATGAGATTTAGGAGAGATTCCGACAAGATCTTTCTGGAAATACTAAACGATGAGACTTGGACCCTGGATCGGTCGTATTACGCACACCCAGTAGGCCAGAGTTCGACATCGTCGACGAGACATGTTATGAGTGACCATGATAGTTGGCCAGAGACCTTTAGAGGATGTGACAGAGAGGAACTGTTTCCTTCATCATTCCACATTGGGCCGTTGAGCCGAGGAGCTATGTGATGAGCAATTCGCAGTGAGAAACGAAAGCCTAAGGGCACCAGGCTCCAGGCCATGAACAGGAGGCAAGTAGATATCTTGCTCTGCTAGCTTTGGATGCACCGACACCTTCTCAACCTTGAAAGAAGGACACATCAACGACAGTGTTTACGATTTGCAATTTGGTGATTCGAATATCACGTGTCCGTTATTTCGGATTTCGGTATTTTGGGTGTTTATTTGCATGATTGAGTTTTCGTGCACCACAGTTGCGCTCGATTTCGATTTGATGTCATTCGAGATGGTTGGTTTTGATTCATGCCTATGGCATGTATGTGATTTGACTTGTGCTTTCGGTGTAGTTTTCATGCACTTTTAGTACTTTGATTCGATTTTTTGTGCACGCTGATGCACGTAGATGTGAGATTTTATATCACGGTATACCAGATTTGGATTGAGGTATGTTATATACCGTCGATTTCGATTGTGATACTCGGTATTGTTTTCGTGCACCTTGTGCACTTGATTTGGATTCTTGCGCATACTTGACGTGCTAGATACGATTTCGGTGCACATCAGATGCACTAAATCGGGATTCTTCGTGCATATCAGATGCACCTGATATTGTTGTCAGGCACACTCGTTGCCCTTTACAGGTGTTTTCGTGCACACCCGTTGCACTTAGATTTTTTTTCTGTGCACATGTATGACACATTCATTGATTTCAATTTCTGTGCGCACCAGACGCATGAGGCATTGTTACATGTACTATTGAGTACGATTTCTTTTGAGCAGTACGTTTTTATGATATTTACTATTTAGTTTAGTAGCCGAGCAGGACTGTTCTGAGAACAGTACCTATGTGTTTTTGCATGCATTGATAGTTGCCGAAGGGATTTCCAAAAAGGAGCTATAGTCTCGATATTTTACCTACGTGCCCGTGATGACACGAAACATGTTACAAAGGGAACCCTTCTAAATTATTTCAAAACGGAAGGACGTGTATGTTAAACAGAGGATATATATATAGTTATTTTCTTATAATAAACGTCCGATACTTGTGCCGTGATGCGCGCATCGCACAGCGGTTTGAAAAATGTTTGGCATGCATTCCTTTCAGATGTTTTGACAAGTTTACAACGATGCGTACTATGTACATATTTTAGTCTTGAGTATATCATGTTGGTTTTCGTATTGGATTTTGACATTGGTATCTTCCCCATAACTCCGATGATTGCGGGATGATTGACGGAGTTTTTATTTTGAGTTATACTCGTGTTCATGTGCATGCATTGCGCTACGATATGTTTTATGTATTATGATTTCGGAGCCCCGACGACTTGATCCTTTACTGAAATGTTTTAGTATTTGAGGGGTTTAAATTTAAATTCGGAGACCGAATTTATTTAAGGGTGGAAGACTGTTCAGAAAAATAAAACATTATTTTTGGGAAATTAAATAATTAAAATAATAAATATTAAGAATATTTTATTGAAAGAAGATTTGTTGTAATGTTATGGTTTGATTATATACCAATAGATTGGAAAAATATTGGAAAATTACATTAAATGTTGAATTTAAAAGAATTTGTGAGATTTAGACATTTTACGAAATATTATATAATCTATTATATACAAGTTCATGTCTAAGCTTGATTTTTAATCACTGATTATGCATTTATCATGTTTATGCATATGACATGCACCATGTCACATTTCTAACACTTGTTACATTTTTGAAAACTTGGTTTAAATCCTTAATTGGGCATGGCATGTTGTTTTTCTTTTATTATATATTTGGGGTTTTGGGTTTTAAAAGAAAAAGGAAAACAAAAAGAAAAGAAAAGAATAAAGTAATAGGTATGGGCAAGAGAGAGAGAGGTGAAGGGTCTTCATTGACCATGGTCATTTGTTTCTTCCTTTATTCTTCATCATTTTCTCCTCCCCCTTCACACCATGGCTGCCCTCCTCCCTCCACCACCTACACCACCTCATATCATACCCAAAAATAACTCAAAATCTTGCATTCCCTTCATTAAAAGCATGCACAAGCTCACTACAAGCATGGAGAACCAAGCAAGTTTGGATTTTGAGCACTTTGAGCAACTCAAGAAAATTCTTGAGTTGCCAAATGAGGTATTTTCTTTACCATTAGTTTAGTAATCCATTTCCTTTAGCATATATACATGTTTAGAATCGTTTTAGTGATGTTTGATAATTCTAGATGAGGGTTAGGGTTTTCCTTAAGTTGTGATGGTGTAGGTGAGTGCTATTGGTGACTACAACCCCCCTTAGTGATTGAAACCGGTGACTAAACCCAAAATACAAGTTAGATGTCGAAATATCGGTTTTTTGTATAAATTGTGGGTGTAAGAAATCTGGGATGACCTGGGACATTTACTAGAAAAACAAGCAACTCCATTGACTTAGATTGTACACTAGGAGGCCACCCTAAGAATACAAAACCCTAACTCCCTACTTTGGCCGATCTGGCCGGATTTTAAGGTAGAGTGTCCGGCCACTTTGTGGTGTTTGGTGCTAGGATTTGTTCTGTAGCTCATATACCTCTTATACAATACCCAAGTACTGTTTGTTTAACCTAATTTCACCTGAAACAAAATCCAGGACCACTTTCCTTAGTTGCTGTTTTGATTTGTAGCTTTTTCATGACTTGAACTTTTGATATTTGTGTTTAGTATCGGTCATTTGACGTTTGTACGTCGACAACGGGTGTCGTTTGGTTCTTTTGCATGCTTAGGTAGGTTCTGACTTATAGGAACCTCGCGTGTCATTTTGGTTTTTAAACCGGATTTTAATGCGATACGATATGTTATTACATGTAGGTACCTCCGCGTGAACGTCGGGACGACAAGCAAGAGCATGGCGGCATCGACTTCGTCCAGCAAGAATCAAGGTGAGTAGATATATATCTACGGGGGAAGTTGGGTGGATGGCGTATAGCACCCCTGCAGTTTCGTGGTGTAGCACGCGAATGCGTTATGATATATATACTTATGTGTTTTATGAGATGTGTATACTTAGAGAGAAATGCTTAGCTGACTTTGGGTTAATTTTAGCGTAATTGTAGGAAAATGCCTTTAGTTTAGTTTCTTAGTCGCGAAACCCTAGAGTAAAGTTTGGCACACACGCACGCATACATTTGATTTTCTTGTGCATGTGTGTGTGTGTGTGTGTGTGTATGTATGTATGTGAGGATATATATATATATATATATATATATATATATATATATATATATATATATATACATACATACACTCACATACATACATACATATATATATACACATATATGTATGTGAGTATGTATATATATATGTATACGTATACACGGATGATGAGGATAGCATACGATACTTGGAGATAAGTCGATGTGATTGGGCATGATGCCGTGAGATCGGTGATGTGATTTGGGTCGTGTTATGAGATACGACATGATATTATAGCGGGTCGAATGGGCGATGTGATTTTATTCACACGCGGATATATGTTGGATGGTATCGGTATGTACTAGACTTAGATCAGTACCCTAGTTCATGACATTATGATGATGATACCATACGAATAATGTGTTATATGTGATAGTTGACCCATACCCCGATTTGGGATGCCGTGCAATGGATTTTTCCATACGATGTATAAATATGATGATTGATCCGCACTCTCGACTCGAGGAGATCGTATTATATATTTTATCGTACGCGACGCTATTGAGGCGAGATCACCGACTAGTAGATATATCGACTCGGATTTAGGTGGATTTCCTTACCCCTTTGGTTAGTCTCTTAGCTTGTCTTGTAGTTTACTTAGTAGATGTTAGATTTGGGCTCGAGTCATACTTATTTCCAAAACTAACGAATCGTGAGTATTTTAAAGACAGGTCAAGGGATACTACGGATATTTCAAAGGACGTACCTTTTCTTAAAAACACCGTAGCCCATATTTTCTAAACACCACGATTCGTGCTATTTCAAATGCCAAAATGGTATGACTCGTATAAATAATGTATATTCCTTATTGTTGCGTTTACTATTCATTTTCCGTATATTCTTTCTATTCGCATCGCATTTCATGCTTAAATGTGTTTTATTAGTTATTATGAATCCATGCTGTCAGGACACCAGCACCATTACTGATGATGCGTATGCTCCATGTACACTTGCTTGCCGGCTCACACACATCATCATCGGTAATTTTCGTGTCACGTATACATTAGAAAACACTACTTCATTGGTATAAATTGCTAGCTGATAGTTTCGACATAGTACTAGTGTGCTTGCTTTCATATGCTAGCTTAGACATTGCATTTATTACTGTGATATCTCATACATGTTTATATTCATTTGTCATGCAATATTATGGGGCTTATTGCCGGTATTCACTGTTTATTGACTTTTGATTATGGAATTCGGATTTTCCATGAGATTTCTGGATTTGGAGAAACCGCAAGGATTTTATAAACTTATTATCATTTTCAAAAGATAGAAATTGCGGTTTTCTCGTGATATGATGTGAGATATGTCCACCATGAGTTTTCTCGGTTCTTGAGCGGTATCATACACCCGATTCGAGGAGGAGGAGGAGGAACCGTCTGCGGGTGTATGGTGGACCGGTGCGGTACCCCGGGGCAAGATGGTCGCAGATGATGGCGTTAAGCCCGGCAGGGGAGCACTACCGACCGGTTATTTATGACGCGGTGGATATCCGGAGGATACCGACGTAGTCGTGAGATAGTGATATTTGGGCCAGTCCGGATTGCCGGAGCCCGAGATATTGAGACATTGAGATTTTATGATATGGGCCAGTCCGAATTGCCGGAGTCCGAGATATTGAGATATTGGAATATATATTTTGTGTCGATGCTTGACACGGATTCCTTGTTGATTTCATTGATGATACTTCGATTTTATGCAGAAATCTCACAGAGATAAGAAAACAGTTTTCTCATTTAGATGTATTCTGTTTTCAAGCATTCATACATCATATATATGATATGTTGTTATCTGGGGCACTGACACGGGCATTTGGTATTACACTTATGTATAGATGTTTACCCTTGCCATTTTTTTAGATGCTTCAGGTTATATATTGAGGATATATTATTGTATGATAGAGTCATACATGCGATTTCTTCTCGGTGATATTTTCTACTCACGGGTTGGCAACTCACCCCCGTTGTGCCACAGTTTCTTGCAGGTTTTGCCGTACAGACTTCGTTGCGGCTTGCTGGCACACTACTTCCTTCCGGGTGATTGTTTTGGTAGGTGGGATCACTTGTATCGTGACCACCGTTGTATCTGTATTTATATTCAGTTGTATCTAGTAAACTCCATCAACCAGACTTGTATTATTTGATAGACTTAGAAGACCTGTATGTTTATTCTTTCGACCAGAGAGTCGCGCGCCTGTATTATTATGGTTTTTCTCTAGTTTTCTTGAGGATATTGCTTTTCTTGATGAGGTTTGATCATCGCCCTTCGACGTTGTATATTATATTGCATTGCATGGTTGCATCCGTCAATTGGCGAAGACCTAGCTCCCGCTTGGGGATGCCTTTATATTATGCATGTTTGTACCCGTTTGGGGCCAATATTTACAAAGGAGACCCTGCCAAAATTTTCAGGAAAATATGATGTTACTTTTAAAATTTAATGCCATTTATTTTATTAAAACCACTTGCTTTAAAACAAGTTTTTCTTCATTTATTCTTTAAAATGGTTTAGATTTCTAGGCTTTTGGCTTACTTGAATTAGGTGGGGTCCTATAGACTTCACATGATTCAAGTGCCAGTCGCGTACTATTTCGATTCGTGACAGGACCAAAGGAAAACAAAAGGAGGGGTTAAAAAGTATTTGATCCGACAAACAAAAGAGGCTTAATGAAAACCCGAACGGGAGGCGGACACTGACCTGCACAACCTCTTGAGCTATGGGCGCGATTTGGGCCTTGAGGGTCCCCCGGGGGATTTTGCCCCCGGCTGATCGTTCCATCTCCGAGAGCAAGCTATCGGCGACAGAAAGCCCTGAGGGCACCTCGAACCAAACCTCCCCCTCCTGCATGAAAACCGAGGAAGACGGAGGTCAGGATACCGTCCTTTTATGCCACTTGAGGGGGGCCTCGGGGGGGTCGGCCTCATCCGCCACCACCAAAACCCGAGGCTCCGACTCCCGAGCATTTTTACGGCTCTCCCTGTGGCTTGTCTCCAGAGCCCGGGGCGTGGTGGAATGCCTAGCCGATGCGGCCACTGACGGGGTCAGGCTTCTAGCGGGTTGCGACGAGCCGGCGCCTCCGGCCTTCCTCCCATTCTTCTTGGCCATGACACCCAGAAATTTAGATCAGTACATCAGTTCTGCAAAAAAAAGGAGTTAGTGACACCGGAAAGAACAGAAGAAAAACATGCAAGTCTAAACAAGTATCCTAGGCTCCTAACTTACCCATGAACTAAGTGGGGCTGAGCCCGGCCCAACTAAGGGCATGCTCGGAAAGCAAAACATCGGCCCGTTGGATAGACTCTCATGCCGACACCGCCCTCACTTCGGGAGAGGACGATTGCCTCATCCTCGGGAAGTCGGCCCTGTGCTAGTGAACAGGCACAGGCCAATCCTCACCCTCAGGTGGCCCGAGAAATATGAACATCTCCTTCCATTCATGGATGGAAGAAGGAACTGCTACGACCCCCGACCCGGCCACCCGGCCTTTATGTTTTCTAAAAGAAACATATACCCAGCTCGGCTCATCCTTATGGGTCCCGGGATGATTTTTATAGCAAAGGGACTAAAGGAGCTGAAGGGGATTTCTTCGAGCCTTAACCGGACCAGGAACCCGAGGAGAATCCTCCACGAGTTCGGCACTAGCTAGCCCGGAGCTAGTTGAAAACAACGTAGTGCGGCGCTAACCTCGAGGAAGAAGGGCAGACGCATTCCAGACCAAAAGGCATCCAGGTACAAGGCGGTCTCCTTTCCCCGCACCTGGTCCGCCCTTTCTCCCTCCCCAGCCAAGCGAAGCAAATGGCTAGGGGGAATGTAGAAGCGAGCCCAGATTATAGTGAGCTCGTCCACATTCCTCGGGAGGGAGGGTGTGTCGCGAGCATTCCTAATACGCGCTTTGGGGACCATCCCCGTCGCACGACCGCGAGAAGTGCGGGTAACCCTAACTCCACGGGGGAAAGCCGACTCATATGGGGCAGAGGAAGAAGAAGCGGAAGACTCCCTAGACTCTACCCTAATTACTTCAACAGACTCCCCAGAGGAAGACATCTAACCTGAGTCAAAGAAGGAGTCCTCCGAAGAAAGAGCGCAAGAAACCCGACCTAAAGGGAAGAGCGCCGAGCTAACTCTCGCAGCGATGGAGAAATGATAGCGAAGTGTGGACCCTGGGGGGATCCCGCCTCTATTTATAGAATATGGCAAACGCATCCAACAGCGCAGATCATTTCCCGCCAAATCAGCACTTCGCGCTCGACGGCCGTCGATGTCCCACGAGTCGCACGACCATTGGACGCGTCCTTTTGAGCGCAGAGGACAGCGGTGACCCGTCACGTCAGCCAACCGGCGTCGGACGCGTGGCCTAGCGCCTTAATGAACGTATGATCGAATTGGCGCCCCTCTTTAATGCACGATCTCCTCTCTGATCCACTGACATCATCAAAAGATGCGCCTAACTACCTCGGGAATCCGTGTCGACGAGGTCTTCAACTACGAACTGAGTCCGGGTGACCGATTGGACCACTCTCGACCCGACCCATAAATAGGTCGGGACGGGAGTGGGTGCTAATGATAATGCTTGTAAGTGGGAGCTCCCCAGATCATAACACGTGGCAGGAGACGTGTCCCGATGCATACGGAAACAGGGCGAGGACTGCACATTGGAGGCGTCCCCCGGGTTATCTTCCCGGGCTTGTACCCGACCTTCGAGGATTCCCTGAAGAGTCCTGTTTCGACCAATGGCTCACCTCCGAGCCCCCTACACGCTAAGCTTCCTCATCCCTCCCAGCTCGTCTCCGAGCTGTCACAGAACCGAACTTCGTCGGCCTCCCGCTCGCCTCCGAGCCTCCCGCCGAGCTGATATTCCTCGGTTCTATTGGGCGACCCAGAACGCAAATCACGGCCGTCTCCGCCACGGCTCCATGAATCTCGCCAGACGCGAAATATCCGCCGCCCCACGATCTCGCGTTCCACGCCATCGCATCCCCCATTAATGAGCGTATCTCGTCATTAATAGAGGATCCTGCCATTCTCGCGGGCGCAACGCCAGGGGCATAACGGCCGACGAGAATCATGCGCCCGCTAGCCCATGGCTGCCGCTATATAAACCCCTCTCTCAGACTACTCAGGTAAGGCAATTCTCATTCAATAGGCCGCTACTCTGCCCAAATATCTCGACTAACTTGATCGTCGGAGGGTCCACGGTGGTGTAACAACCCCGGGAATTCTTTGCAGGTAACTCGGCTTCACACCAAACTAAACCCATTGAGATCCACACGCCTCAGGAGACAGTCCTCAAATCCAATATCAGCCGTTCGCAAACGCTGTCGGCAGATCATCGGAAGACAACATCTGAAGGAGATCAAAAGCTCCATCACTTCAGTTTTACTCTTTCTCAGGCTATACACAATCTAAATTTAGTGAATTTATTTATTCAACTATAACATTATTTATCAAAATATAACACTAATTATTAAAAACTAAATTATAGGAAATACTCCTCCCGTTAGCAAGAAATACCCCAAGCCATCTAAAACCTTCACTTTGTCATTCCTAAAATTTCTTTATTTAATGAAAAATATTTCTTTTTCTCTATTTCTTAATATATATATAAGGGTTTTTTTTATATACCCTCTGGAATTCTATGCTAATTTGATATACCCACTATTATTTTTCGATATTAGCCATACGTCCCAAAATTCATTAAGTTTTTTTAAATACCCCTTAAACTCATTAAGTGACTGTTAAGTTTAGTTTTTCAATTTAATTTATTTATCAAATATTAACTTTACGTTCATCATCATCATCTTCTTCATCATAACCCAACGAAATCCCACCTTCGTCTTCTTTCTTCTCATGTCTTCGTCCCATTCATTCTAATTCTTTTCTCTCTCTTTGTTTTCATAAGCTCTTTGTTTCATCTCCTCTCATCTTCTCCTATTTACTCTCAAATGAAGAAACTCTGATATAATAGATTCCAAATTTTGTAAATTCTAACCCAAAAGAAACATAACATTATGCAAATCCGGACCTAAAATATTCCAAATCATTTCAAAAACAGAAAACCTAAATCAATCAAATCTTAAAAGAAACCCTAACTAAATCAAGCAATCTTTTTTTTGGAATTTGAGAGCATATGATGAATAAGACGGGACTGCGAGGGTATTTAAGTTGTTTTATCGATTTTGTCAAAGTTGACCATCATTTAGCGGTCTTCGGGTATTGAAAAAGAAACTTAAATAATTTGAGAGTGTAGGTAATACCAAGAATAATGGGGTTACATCCAATGTTAGGGGTATATCAAAAATACCCTTCATATAAATATTTTATTTAAATATTTAAGTGAAGAGCATTTTGGGAATAAATTAAAGTTGAATGGTACAATACTAATTAATTTCATAAAGTAAGGGGTCTTCATGGTATTGGAGCAAAAGTTAAGGGTATTTCTTGTAATTTAGTCATTATTCAATCATAATAGTGTTAACCAAATCATAATTTTATGAAATGAGAGTATTATTTGCAATACGTACACAAATATGTACACAAATCAATAATTTTTTTTATAAGAGATTCAGTAGCTACTTATTAGTTTTTAATAAAAAAACGACCTTGTAGAAAGCTATCGTTTCACTTTCAAACAAGACTAGCCTGAAATATGGACCATCATAAAATAACTATTTATTGGTTTTTCCATAATTTTGAAACCTTTTGGGTTTTAAAAATAAAGAAAGTTTAGAAACTGGACCTGGAAACAATTTACATAGCACTCAACATGAAATGTTATTTGCATTAAAAGTTTTTATTATAGATCTTTGTTTAAATAGAGTTTAGAAAACGAGACTTCATCCAGCCCTAGATCCCACTTGTTGTGGGAGTGAAGAACGTGATAATCATTAACTTTGAACATTTATAGACCATGCAACCAGAGCCGGTGGGGGCATCATCGGGTCATGTCTAAGGTTCGACATTGGCTCTTGATAGTCGTTAACTTGCGCATTTATGGATCTTCTTGCAATTGGAGCAGGTGGGGGGATCATTGGGTCATGTCTAGGGTTTGGTTGTACCTCTAAATAGTCATTAACCTGCACGTTCATGAGTCTTCTAGCGGTCAGAGCACCTGGAGGGCCTAGTGTCGTCCCTAGATCTGAATAGTCGTTAAGTTGCATCTTCATTGTTTTTTTGCGATTGGAGCACTTGGTGACGGGATGTTCAGGTCATGTCTAAGGTTTGGCTGTGGCTCTAGATAGTCATTAGGGTAGAGTCATTAATAACATGCATTTTCATGAACCTTCTTGCATTCTTCTTTGATAGTGAGCTTTGTTGGATTCTTGTGTGTTGGTCGCTAAACGAGCGGATCCAGGCGGAATGAAAAACAATAATTTTAAAAATACTCACACAAGCTTCCAAGGTCCTAAAGGATCCATGCAACAAAATCAACAAAGAAAACACTACAACTTGGGTTTTATAGAAATAATAACCTTTGTAACGTGATCTTCTACCCGTCGTAGAGTCCGGCTATTATTGAGTTCTCCGGATCGAGCTTGTTTAACGATCTCCTTGGTCGTAGATGATCCACTTGAGAGCTCGTTCCTTCTAGCTTCTCTTCAAATGACTTAAAGTAACTTTCACTACTAGTTTGCTAAAATAGAAGTGAAAGAGTGGTGTGGGAATTTTTCTCTCTCTTCTCTTCCTTTTCTTTTCTCATCCAAGGATCCAAGAGAATGGGAAAAATGTTATGGCTAATGGAAAAACATACACCTAACCATAATACCCTATCGTTTTCTTAAATCCTTACACATGTCCTAACAGGTGAGATATCATGACACATAGCCTCTACCTCACCCCGAAACATGCAAAAAGAGAAAATAAAAAATAAAATATTAATTACATATATAATAACATTATATATATAATTAACCATGAACACTTCATGTAACATGTACATGATATGTTACATAACATAACATGTACAAAAAGAGAGAGTGTGTGAAATAAATAAATAATACTAGTGTGTGTATGTGTATCAAAGATTTGATTTAATGACCCGGCTTAATCATAAGCCGGCCAGTATTATTAACCGTCCGATTAATACACTTGTTAATACATACACGTGTTTAGCCGAACATCCGCATCTACCGCCGTATGCACTCTATACCGTTTTGCAAGATTCGGGAAACCCTCTATGTGGGACTCTAAAGACTCGACAACACGCTGGCAGTGAGTTGCTAGATGAAATACATAACTCACAAGTATGTCGGCAGCACTAGCTATGTGTAACGACTACCCAGGCATCTGTCGAAAGAAAAGGTCGACAAGAAAACTCGCCCGTACCCTACGAAGTCTATAAGTGACAATTACCGTACAGTCTGGTTTGTTCGTCAGAGAGTGTCACATACCGGGTCTGGGGGGTGGATTCTTTCAGACCCCCAATAACTCGATAAGCTATGCTCATATATAACTTATAACCACCTGAGAAACTAGGTTATGAGTTACACTGGAAAGAATCGCTGGAAACTGCTGGTTGGTATTATACATATCGTCAGTTAGTAGTTCCACGGTGACATAAGTACAGGTTAGTTCGTTGACTTGACATCACTATTCGTCTTTAGTGTGTTCCCGCTGTACTTAGATTACTACCCTACCACGGCTCAAATAAGTCGTGCAAACAGGTAGTGGTTGTGTGCAGTCCCGAAACACTTGGAGGCAGTAGGGGATAGAAGGGGTTCGTCTCTCCCGGTATTGGGAGTTGATATTGCGCTGTGTACGGTTAGAAAATACACAAAGTCCCTCGCTAGAACAAGTGAGATTTACTAGTAGGTACATCAGTAGATTCTCAGGGTGTATTGGGCTCTACACCGACATGGCTTATTGCGCTATTAAGAGTCTGACGTTTACCACCCCCTAGGCCCGATATGTGATACTCATAGACGAACAGACAGGACTGTATGGAGATTATCACGGATAGGCTCAGTAGGGGTTCGGATGAGTTTTCTCGTCGACCTTCTTTTCGACAGGTACCTGGGTAGCCGTTACGTACAGCTAGTGCCACTGACGGACTTGTGGTTGAACACACTGCCGGCGTACTATTGAGTTTTTAGAGTCCCACACAGAGGGTTTCACTAGTTCAGACAAAATGATGTAGATGCCATATGGTTTTACGTGCAGGGTTCCGATCATATACGTGTACTAGCAGCACGGATGTTGTTCGAACGGATAATACTAATGAGCTTAGGATTAAGCCTTATTTTAGTATTATATTATTGGATTATTTTTATCTCTTGGTATTTGTATTTTTTGCAGTACGAATACGGGTATGTATATACGGTGAGGGCATTCTTATAATTTTACAAAAGATGCATCTAGAGGGGATACCTCATTTTTGGTTATATCTATTTATTGGAAAATAGATAATGAGGTGGAAAATGGAGATATTTGTAGCATGGTTTGAAGTATGGATAATTCTTTTGTTTATTCATTTGACTTTACTATTCAAGCATGGTTGCATTTTTCTATGGAAAAATATTGCATGCTTGATTATTGGAAAAAGAGTTAGCCATTTTTCACTTGATCATTCACTTGGTCATTCTAGTTTTTTCATTCTCTCTCCATTGCTCTCCTCCTTCTTCCTCAAACCCTAACCCTTACATGTGTCGTGAATCCTAGAGTTCTTTGAGATTAAATAGTCCAATTAACTCTCTACATCTCCTAAGCTACCTAGATTAGCAAACTAGATAATTTAGTTATCTCATTCTTAAGGTTGGAGCTTGAGCCATAGACTCTTGGGTAGATCGTCTTCGACACGAGGAGGACGACGGCCGAGCTTGATTCTCACATTCTAGGAGCTCAGGAAGAGGAGAAGAAGACCGGAAGGACTACAATCATGGAGGTATAAAACACTATTATAGTAGTTTAGAACCTTTATGTGTTTTGCTAGTTAAGCTTTCTGAACGATCTTAGAAGTTTAGTCGATATTACTTGTCTTAAAAATCGTTTTAGTAAATTCCGCCTACCCACAAATATTGTGGAATGTGTGACATCGACTTAAAGTGGTATCAGAGCCTACTTAAACCTTAACTAGCTGGTTAGCACGTATTCAGAACTTCGATCGACAGAAATTATCCGAATCGTATCTCCGTTACTAGCTTATTGTTCGATTTTTAAAGTTGTTCAAAAAATATTTTGAGTGACTTTAAAATTATGTGCAAGCTTTTCTAGAACCAAGAAAAAAAATTGAGCATATGAGCTCATAATTAGACCGCTAATCCGTGGCCAAATAGATCATTTGGCCGCAGATCCGCGGCCTAATTGTAGCTAACATGCTCCAATTTTTTTCTGGAGTTCAGGTTCATAGAAATGTGATTTTTGGTACTTTTGGTTTTTGCCCAAATTTGTTTGTGTACTGGTTTGTACATGGGGTAAATGCGGAAAGTTTTAATCGATCGAAATTCTAAATTCTTGCTTATTTGTGTATTTTGTTCGTATATGTGTTTCTAACCGTCTATTAATTGCTATATGTCAATTAGTGGGGGTTGCACATATCTTATATCTTGTTTAGGGTTTGTGGATATGAAGTATTGGATCATCGTGAATGAATAGCCTGGGGGATGTCAGAAGAGTGTTATTTTCTTTCATTCATGTATATTTAGAAATTGATGTAATATTATTTTGCAGGGCACATCCGGATTGAGGTTGTAGCCACCGTTGTATTATTTCATTTACTTTTTCTTGCACTTAGGATAGATCCAAGGAGGGGTGTCCAAATTACCGGGTTCTCGAAGTGCCGAGTGGCCTACTCATTTCATTGAGGGAGGTTGCTGTTGGAGATAGTGCCCTCAGAGTCAATTATTGGATCACAGGCACGTGATTGCAATGATTGAGGGAGGACCTATCCCGGTAGGACAGTCTTACTCGAGATGATAGTATGCTATCTGGTTTACCTTTATCATCGTGTACTGCTTTAGGTGACCTTACAGGTCACTATTACACGCTGATAGAGCCCCTAGGATTCTTGCTTGACTGCCGGCAGTATGATGGCGATCATATACGTGAGAGCTGGTGGTCTATAAGCACATCCTTAAAAGGTCCCTAGTCGTGGGAGTTTCGAGACAGGGCATCGATTCTCCAGAGTAGACTAGTGTATACAGTCGAGACCCCGACGAGGGGCGGTGGCCGGTCTCATAAGCCACTGGTGTCAGTTGGTTCACCTAAGATGTATACAGGTGCTCATTGGGTTATGAGTACACCGGACAGGACTCGCCGGGAACATGCTAGTTGGTCTTATACCTGACGTCAGATAGCAGTTCCCTGGTAACATGTGTACAGGTTAGTTCATCGGCCTGGGGATCGTCATTTGTCTCGTGTGAGTTCCCACTGTACTTTGATTACTACCCTACCACGGCTCAAAGGAGTCGTGCAAACAGGTTTTAGTTGGGTACAGTCCCGAGCCACATGGAGGCAGTGAGCGGATCTTCAGGGGTTCGTCTCTCCCGGTATTGGGGGTGAGGTCGCGCTGTGTCTAGGAGAGCCATTACGCAAAGCCCTCGGCCGAGGCAGGAGATTTACTGGTAGGTATTCCAGTAGTATCTCAGGGCGTTCTGGGCTACACTCCGACACGACTTGTACCGCTTTTGGGGGTCTGACTTTTACCAACCCCCTAGGCCCGACATGCGATGCTCATAGACGAACGGACCGGACTGTACGGATATTGTCACTGACAGGCTCAGTAGGGTGTCAGGATGAGTTCACTCATCGACGTCTCTTTTAGTCAATAGCTGGTGGCCCGTTACGTATTGGCTTATACCTCTGACGTGCTAGTGGTTAAATCCACAGCCATAGTATTGACGAGTCTTTAGAGTCCACCACACTTTCAGTTACTCAAGCTTTCGGGCGAAACGTTGTAGAGGCCGTATGGAGATATGGCAGGGTCCGATCAGATACGTGCGGTATTGCACGGATCAGGATCGGACGGATTTTACTAGCCGGCTTTGGCTTAAGCCGGTCCTAGTTTAGTACAGTGTAGATTTTTTCTCATTGCATTTGTATCCGGACGGAATACAGATGCGGGTGTGTATGCACAGTATCGGGGTTTTCCTGTAATTTATTACGGGACCAGTTTTCTGGAGTTGCCAGTTTGCATTCCGTTCCGGCCGGTTTTCCTTTGTTCTTTCCCAGCCGGACTTTTCCGATGGAGGGGGTTATTTGCAAGTTTGCAAATAACACTTTGTGGAGGATTTATTTGCATAAGGATTTATTATGATAGCATCTTTAGATGCCATTCTTTTCCTTCATCTTTTCATGCTTTATTATGATTAGATTTGATAAGAATGGTTGATGTAAGTTTGTAATGATGATGTTTGGCTATGGTTACCACTTGTGCTCCTACCATCACCTCCCTTCATGCTTGATATTCATTCCTCCACCATTCTTCTTCTCACTTGATGAAAATGGTTGAAAGAAAGAAAAAGATGAGAGTTTTGATTCTTGAGAGTTTCATTCCTTGATCTCATTTTCATGGTTGAAAAATGCAAGCACCATTTTTCTATTCTTGATTCCTCCATCACCATGGCAACAAACCCCAAATGAGATATAGCCTCTACACTACACATTCTACAGCATATCTTGAGCATGTCGAGTTGCCGGCTTCATGCCCGAGTTGCCTCGGTATTGAGGCGGGAGCCCGTAAAAGACGCAGGCGATGTGGTGCCCTTTCCGAAGAGGAGGCGACGATATGGAGACAAGACTTTCCGCGGGAGATCGGGACGATGAAGAGAAGACCGGAGGACTCAGATCACTCGGTATACTTCTCTTCCCATCTCTTGATTGCTAGCATTAGGTTAATGGTAAACGATCCGGGTTTTCATTGTCCGCGGTAGCGCCGGTTTCCGAGTAAGGAAAATTTTTGATTCCGCATTTTGGCCTCGAGTACGAGGCCGGGGCGCTGCCGTGGCGCAACATGGTATCAGAGCCACGCCATTGACCTTACCTAGCTTGTTCTAATGTGTTTTGCATTTCCGATCGAACAAAATCCCAAAAATCACATTTCCTTTGCATCGGTTTTCTGTTGGAATTTTTTGGTGTCTAAAAATTTTTCAGGTTGCACAAACCTAATGTACATGAAATTATAAGACCTCTGTAAAAATTCGACAAGTTCAGTCGATGACCTTAGCGCGGAACCGCGGCCAAACCCCCCCTTGGGCTGCGGTTCCGCCGCACTCTGGTCTCTTCACTGTGTCAAATTTGTACAGTGGGCTTGTGGGCTGTTTTTGGGGGTTTTGGGATATTAAATTTGGGCCCAGATCTTCTGTGACTGCTACAGTATTACTTGGGGGCCCACTTGTTAATTGTTTGATCGATCGGATATTTTTTAAACACATTATTTCACAGTATTTACATTATATCTGCGACCGTGAATGTCACTTGATCGGTAAATCCCGTCTAACTGCTATAGCCCGGTTAGACGGATTTGCGAACGTGATTTTCACGTTGATGTTCTATGTTTATGCTGTGTTGTTGCGGATCGGTCGTGGGGGATAGCCTGGATGCAATGCTAGTACAGTTTTGTTGTATTATGTACATTTGATATTGCGGGGCGAGCGTCCGACATGTGGACTGCCGTCACTGCCTGTTTGTATTATTCTTTTGGGGCACGACCTGGTTGCGTTCGATGTACCCAGTATATTTATATTTTACTTTCTGTACTAGGATTACCCCGCGGAGGGGTGCACGGATAGCCGGGTTCTAGAGGGCAACGGGCCCGCATCTCATGGCATTGAGACGGAGGGGGCTTCACTCTAGGATTGGCGGGCTATTCCTCGCACTCGTAAGGGGTACAGGTTGACCCAGGAGGGGTGCCCAAGTTACCGGATTCCGTGAAGTGCTGGGTGGTCCATTCACGGTGCTGGAGGGGGCTGCCTCGCTTCAGGTTTTGGCGGGTGACTTGCCGCGCCCGTAGGGGTCTAGGATTTCATTGCACAGGCTATCCACACGACCAGGGGAACGTCGGGTTTCAGCAGCGGCTCCGTGAAACCCGGGGCTTCCAGATATCTGTATTGTTCTGTGATGCTGTACATTCTGTGATGTTGCATTTTATCACGCCTTGAGCGAAATATAATATATTGGTATATATATTAGTAGATGTTGTATATGTTTTGCATCCGCGCTAGTCCAGTCCCCGCTCTGTCGTTAGTTAAGTAACCTAACGGGTGATGACGGGACCCAGTGGCGAATGCGGATGGCATATACGTACATCAGTATATTTTCGTTCTTTGTGGTGTGATCAATTGATGGGACTGCGTTGATTCGGATCAATGCAAGATAAACAAACCTTTTCTGATGTTGTTGGAACATTTTTCAAAAAGCTGTTATTGCAAGGACGTTCACTTTTGTTTTGCATCGTGGTATTCATTTGGAATATCCTGCTCCTCAGTCGACGAGGCAAGGGCCGAGATCCCTTCACCGGGAGTGACCCCTTGGACAGAAGTTTGCGTCAGGGCATTAACTTCACTATAGCCGATTACTTTTGCTTTGCATTGTGGTATTCAGTTGAAATATCCTGCACCTCATTCTACGGGGAAAGAGCCGAGATCCCTTCACCGGGAGTGACCTCTTTAGTAAAGGTTTTCGTCACTATATTTTTATAAAAGGCTATGCAGTTCCTTCAACGATATCAAGTTCATTACATTAAAGGTTTTTCGCCAAAAACCAGCCGTAGCCCTCCGTCATTTCCTACAGGTATTATTTAGTATTCGTGCTGCGTTTGTTGACCTAGTCAAGAGGTAGTGTTCGGTAGCTGAGTGGTACTTGTTTGTTGCATAAGTGGGATTGGTTAAGACAGTCGTGCGGCCTTGTTGACCTAGTCAAGGGCACGTACGGGTGGGTTTAATGCAATCCAGAATAATGACGGGTTGAACTTGACTGGCGGTTTATGGTTTGTTGACCTAGTCAAGGTCATAAACCGCTTGGGGTAAAAATCACATCGGGAGTTTCAAAAGAACTGAAACTTGCCAGGCATGCGCATACCTTCTGGAGTGTGGTGACTTGAGTGGATTCCGTCAAGTTATCATGCGATGATAGTTGGATCCCGATTCCCACTGATGAGTTAGTTTACTCCTCGGGTGACCCCGACTAGTTCTTCTTTCAGGTTTGGAGGAGAATTTGAGGTACAGTGGGAGGTTTCCAGATTAGACATAGTGATAACCATTCTGATCTAGGTTTGAGTGCACGCTGAGTGTTTCTTTTCTCTCTCTCTTCGGCAGCGACCATTGACCCGACCCTAAGACTATGACTCAGTGACCAAGTTGACCGAACCTTCTTAAACACAGGCTTTTGGATTGTCAGAGTTGCAGACCTCATTGCCACTCCTACTTTTACCCTTTTCTCCAGGACACCCCGTATTACTACGAACGTCCACTTCCATTGGACAAAACCATCGTATGGTTATATACGAACTCGAAGGACTTCGAGGATGGTTTCTGGTTCTGGAGAAAACGAATAGGATTATTCAGTTGTCTTTTCTTTTCACCTTCTCTCATTGCGAGTACTCCTTGGTTTAGGAGATAGTACACCTATTACGCAAATTGGATAGTCTTCTTCCAAACCTTAGGCTGGTGCCGACCGGTAGGGAATGAAGGAAACCAATTAGCATAACGATGGTGTGCAGAAGGTATTAAGTTAAGACAAAGCAAGGGATTAATAAGAGGGCAAAGTAAATTGCGACTGATATTCACGACCAAACCAAGTATTTCTTCGCCAATCCTAAATCACCTTTGTATTTCTCCAGGACACTCCGTATCACTACGAAGATCCACAGTTTATTGGATACTCCATCGTATGGTTATATACGAACTCGAAAGGAACTTGTTCCAGTTCGGGGATGGATTCTGGTTCAGGAGAAATAGGAATAAAGTACATTCAGGTGTCTTTTATCTTCACCTTCTCTCGCATTGCGAGTGTTCCTAGGATTGGGACAGTACACTCTTTATGCTTTTTGGATAGTCTTCTTCCAAACCATAGGCTGGTGCCGAACGGTAGGGAAGGAAGAAAACCATTTGGCCTAAGGGGGTGTGCAGAAGGTAATGACTAAAGACATAGAAAGGGATTTAGAAAGATGGCAAAGAATTACAAGGTTACAGTTGTGAATCTGGATAATGGAAGAGGCATTACTAGGAATACCAGGATACCCCGACGAAACATTTCAATGTTTCAGTTTCACTGTGTGATGTTAAAAGAAAACTGATTTCCCGATTAGACACTTGCTCCAGGGTATGTATTTACCAGGTTGGATTCTCACATCTATGTGGTTTTACAAATGCTGAGTGGGAGTAAGTTATTGGGAATTAGGTGACCATCCTCATTATATCAGGATTCGTTGTAATTGGTGATATTTGAGGAAGCCACCTGGATTGTTTGCCGGTCGGCAAATATTTGATTTTGAATATCCGCTGTTGTGCACCAATTTCAAATTGATATATCTGTACGTCTATTTTCATAGAGTGAGATATACCTTTTGATATTATGTCGATGACATTTACCTATATCAGTGGATGGTTAGGTAAGGAGCATTAAACAGCGGTGTAATTCTTCTTAACCATAAGTACAGTTTTCAACCTACGACACACAGTGAAAGAGTTGTTAGACTCAGCGGACTTATACAGAGTATTGTATGTTGTCCAGTGTCCATTAGGACAGAGGGGTTGGTCCTCATACTATATTCTGTTTACTTTTAACTTCTCTAGTTCTTAGACATGTGTTTCGTGGAAACACAGGGTCTAAGTTTTGAGGAGTTATAGGTATTTGAATAGAGTAAAGAACCAGGTATAGCAAGTATCGGGATTCTTCAAAGTGATCGAAGATGTAGATACTTGTGTATGGTATTCAGTTGATAGTAATGTTTAAGAGAACTAGCTTCTCTTTCAGGTTACTCATAATTGGAAACATTCCTAAGTTGAGTAACGCTGATCGGCCTCCTTCCATTTAGTTGACATGCACTGGAGACAGCTGCATGATTTGAATCTGGTTCAATTAAATCAGTGCCTCTATTTCTATATTGGATATAGAACAGTTCATATCTTGACATTGTTAAGGTACGGGGAGTTGTCCGGCTTATGCTTAAAACCAGACACTGGACAACTCAAGGCACGTTTCTGTAATGGCTGTTTGTGGGTTGACCCAGGCTATGACGAGGGTTGACTTTCTACCGTCTGGCAGATCAATAGAAATATTGTTCTAGACTCGCCACAGTTTTATTAAAAATGGATTTTTTCAAAAACAGTAGTGGGAGTATGGTAGAACTGGAAGTGATTCCAGAACCGCAAACGATTACTGAAGATTTGATAAGGAACCTAAAGATTCAATCTGATTTGACATTCCATTGGCCACTCCGCAGATAAGGTGGGTAACTTCAGGCACCCGAGAGGTACTCCGGTAGCCTCAAGGACGGTGACATGGAAGTTCTTGTTTACCCACACTTGCCATTGTTGTTGTTCCAGGCTGCGAGACCCGGCAGGAGGATGAGTATAGTGTCGTTCTAAACTAGCTTTAGAAGTTCACGTCTATATGACTCTGTCAGAGGGTTGTCGTAGTCAGTGGGAGCAGCAGAAGCATTGGTGGACATCAGGCTTATGTCTATTTATAGACTAAAGCAGATGTAGCGGAGATAGATCATCTATTTCTGATGTGACAGTCATAGGTTTGACGTCATCAGAATAGGGGATGGATCTGTTGAGAAGGTAGTAGGAAGTGATACTCCTATACTACGATCGGTTAGACTTTGGTTGTCACACAGTGGTTTCTCCACACAGGACTTGGATATTTTATCATACATTCTGGTTACTGGATCTATGGTTTTAGATCTAGATTTGGGTGGTTTCCCAATCTGGGTACCTTGACAGCATTCTATGAGTATTTAGAATGGACGACTCCTGGCACGGTAGTGCACCTGCAGTTGATGGAGTCACCCTCTCTAAAGGTGTCTTATAGACTAAAGGGGAGAGGGATACTCATGATTGGCAGATCACTTGCTTAGGCAATTGAGTCAATCATGAGATGTCAAGTACCACACCAGATGTTGTTCTTGCAGTAGATGCAATAAGTTGATATTAATCCAATCCTGGAGAAACGGTCGGAAGCAGTTTTAGAACATAAGTTGATGTTCTAGGGATATGATAACGGCAGCCTCCTTTTAGGAGACGGTTATCATTCCAGGCTTCCAAGGTGACATGGACGACAAGGAGGTTGTCAGAGTTATAGTTTTCCTTCTGACGAGGGGCAGTATATTGGACAGGTGGTCCAGGTAGATACTGAGGGAAAGGCCTGGCGCAGGACACTGATTAAGTTCAGTTGACGATACAGTCTTAGAAGTCTAGATTTGGAGTTCATTTATGAACTAGGTCCCATCAGACATCCAGACGTTCCAAGACAGGTATTGCTCATTTCGGGAGATGGCTTTCTCCGCGAACTTGAGATATAGAGAGACATAGAAAGAAACTTCCTGCGGATCCACTCACTGAGGTTATTCCTCGAACGCAATAGTTTCGCAAACGGGTTTTGTGAGACTGACTAGTAGAGGAGTTGGGTGTTCGGTATCACACGGGCTGTGAGTATGCGACATCGCAATAATTAGCCTTGAGTGCAAGTGGGAGATTGTTGGAGATAGTGCCCTCAGAGACAATTATTGGATCACAGGCACGTGATTGCAATGATTGAGGGAGGACCTATCCCGGTAGGACAGTCTTACTCGAGATGATAGTATGCTATCTGGTTTACCTTTATCATCGTGTACTGCTTCAGGTGACCTTACAGGTCACTATTACACGCTGATAGAGCCCCTAGGATTCTTGCTTGACTGCCGGCAGTATGATGGCGATCATATACGTGAGAGCTGGTGGTCTATAAGCACATCCTTAAAAGGTCCCTAGTCGTGGGAGTTTCGAGACAGGGCATCGATTCTCCAGAGTAGACTAGTGTATACAGTCGAGACCCCGACGAGGGGCGATGGCCGGTCTCATAAACCACTGGTGTCAGTTGGTTCACCTAAGATGTATACAGGTGCTCATTGGGTTATGAGTACACCGGACAGGACTCGCCGGGAACATGCTAGTTGGTCTTATACCTGACGTCAGATAGCAGTTCCCTGGTAACATGTGTACAGGTTAGTTCATCGGCCTGGGGATCGTCATTTGTCTCGTGTGAGTTCCCACTGTACTTTGATTACTACCCTACCACGGCTTAAAGGAGTCGTGCAAACAGATTTTAGTTGGGTACAGTCCCGAGCCACATGGAGGCAGTGAGCGGATCTTCAGGGGTTCGTCTCTCCCGGTATTGGGGGTGAGGTCGCGCTGTGTCTAGGAGAGCCATTACGCAAAGCCCTCGGCCGAGGCAGGAGATTTACTGGTAGGTATTCCAGTAGTATCTCAGGGCGTTCTGGGCTACACTCCGACACGACTTGTACCGCTTTTGGGGGTCTGACTTTTACCAACCCCCTAGGCCCGACATGCGATGCTCATAGACGAACGGACCGGACTGTACGGATATTGTCACTGACAGGCTCAGTAGGGTGTCAGGATGAGTTCACTCATCGACGTCTTTTTTAGTCAATAGCTGGTGGCCCGTTACGTATTGGCTTATACCTCTGACGTGCTAGTGGTTAAATCCACAGCCATAGTATTGACGAGTCTTTAGAGTCCACCACACTTTCAGTTACTCAAGCTTTCGGGCGAAACGCTGTAGAGGCCGTATGGAGATATGGCAGGGTCCGATCAGATACGTGCGGTATTGCACGGATCAGGATCGGACGGATTTTACTAGCCGGCTTTGGCTTAAGCCGGTCCTAGTTTAGTACAGTGTAGATTTTGTCTCATTGCATTTGTATCCGGACGGAATACAGATGCGGGTGTGTATGCACAGTATCGGGGTTTTCCTGTAATTTATTACGGGACCAGTTTTCTGGAGTTGCCAGTTTGCATTCCGTTCTGGCCGGTTTTCCTTTGTTCTTTCCCGGCCGGACTTTTCCGATGGAGGGGGTTATTTGCAAGTTTGCAAATAACACTTTGTGGAGGATTTATTTGCATAAGGATTTATTATGATAGCATCTTTAGATGCCATTCTTTTCCTTCATCTTTTCATGCTTTATTATGATTAGATTTGATAAGAATGGTTGATGTAAGTTTGTAATGATGATGTTTGGCTATGGTTACCACTTGTGCTCCTACCATCACCTCCCTTCATGCTTGATATTCATTCCTCCACCATTCTTCTTCTCACTTGATGAAAATGGTTGAAAGAAAGAAAAAGATGAGAGTTTTGATTCTTGAGAGTTTCATTCCTTGATCTCATTTTCATGGTAGAAAAATGCAAGCACCATTTTTCTATTCCTGATTCCTCCATCACCATGGCAACAAACCCCAAATGAGATATAGCCTTACACTACACATTCTACAGCATATCTTGAGCATGTCGAGTTGCCGGCTTCATGCCCGAGTTGCCTCGGTATTGAGGCGGGAGCCCGTAAAAGACGCAGGCGATGTGGTGCCCTTTCCGGCGAGGAGGCGACGATATGGAGACAAGACTTTCCGCGGGAGATCGGGACGATGAAGAGAAGACCGGAGGACTCGGATCACTCGGTATACTTCTCTTCCCATCTCTTGATTGCTAGCATTAGGTTAATGGTAAACGATCCGTGTTTTCATTGTCCGCGGTAGCGCCGGTTTCCGAGTAAGGAAAATTTTTGATTCCGCATTTTGGCCTCGAGTACGAGGCCGGGGCGCTGCCGTGGCGCAACAGTTGCTTCACTCCGGGAATTTAGCAGGTAGTTTGCCCCACCCGTTGGGGTCTAGGGTGAAGGTTTGGCCATTCATCACGACCGTGAAATCTGTTTTTCATTATAGGCTAGAACAAAACACGGAAATCCTAGTATATCCAATATATTCATCTATGTTGCTGTGATCTTTGATCTAGTATATCCATTATATAATAAACGTTGCTTGGGTTTTGCACCCGCGCTAGTCCAGCCCCCGCTCTGCCGTTAGTTAAGTAACCTAACAGTGCATGACGAGGCCCCATGGCGAATGCGGATTGCATAAGCGTATGTTCTATTTTCGTTTCATTCTACAATGATAGGGTTAAATGATGGGAAAACATTAATATTGTTTAATGCAAAGAAAACAAACCAAAGTAAAATCATTAGAACAATTTCAAAACCACTGGGTTTTCTTTAAAAATAACTTTTAAATGCGGAGCCTAAACCACTCCTTTTAAAAGCTATCATGGTTCCTTCGACTATATCAAGTTCATTACGTTCACGGTTTTCGCCAAAACCAGCCGTTGCCTTCCGTCATTTCAGATAGGTATTCAGTAGTATTCAAACTATGTATTTTGACCTTCGCCAAGGTATAGTGATTGGTATCTGCTGGGTATTCATCTTTAGCATAGATAGATGCATAAATCTGGGACAGGCATACAGTTATTTTGGCCTTCGTCAAGGGTTTGTATGAATGGGTTCAGATTAACCTGGACAATGACGGGTAGAACTTGACTTGCGTCTTATGATATTTTAGCTTTCGTCAAGGTCATAAGCACATAGGGCAAAATCCACATCGGGAGTTTCAAAGGGAAATGAAACTTGCTAGTTTTGCATACCATCTGGAGTGTGATGATTTTGGTAAGATTCCTTCAAAGTTGTCATACAATGATAATTGGATCCCGATCCCACCGTGAGTTTTATTACACCTCGGGAGTGTTTTTCACTTTACAATCAATGTTATAAACCAAGTAGATGTCTAGAAAGGTGTTAGCGGGGCTACGCCTCAAGGGAAAAGAGGTTATTTAATTAAGGAATTTCGCGAAAGTATTGTAACACCTCCCTCGAAGTACCAACACTAGCCTGGCCGAAAGGTTAAAGCAAGAATTATAGGGTGCGATTAATCCCGACTAATTCTTCTTTTATGGTTTGAAGGGGGATTTAAGGAAATAGTAGGAGCCATCTTGTTTAGATAAACTAATAACCAATCTAAACTTGCAAGAGCATCATGCTGAGTGTTTCTTCTCTCTCTCTGTAACACTTCAAAAAGATAAAATATTAATTTTTGGAATTTTTATAATTTAATATTATTTTATTGATTATTTTAATATTAAATTGATAATTAAATGCAAATAAATGGAGAAAAATTATGGAAAATTCTAAAATAGGGTAAATTAGTGAATTATGACATTTTAAAGTTTTTGTGATTAGTTTGACACTAATTTAGTGCTAATCGCGATTAAAAATCGCTAATCGGATTTTTGGGTTTTTGTGCAAAATTGCGCACATATCATTTTGGACTTGTGCATTTTTCTTGCCATAATTTGTTATTTGGGTTTACTATTCTTGTGAGAAGGATTATGGTTTAAAAAGAAAAGGAAAAGAAAAGAAAAAGAAATGAAATGAGGGTAGGTGAGAGAGAGAGGTGGACCTTTGACTACATACCCTTAGCCATTCTCCTTCATTCTCATTCCTCTTCCTCTCTCACTCTCTTTGCTGCTGCTGCCCCTTCCTCATCTTCCTCCCCTCTTCAACTCCTCTTTTCATCTCAAAAACAACCACAAAACCCCATGTCCATTTCATTAAAAAGGTGCACGAGCTCGAGATCTACAAGATGGACCAAGAAAGCGTGGATTGTGGCCACTAGGGGCAACTCAAGAATTTTCTTGAGTTGCCAAGTGAGGTAAATTCTGAACCATTAGCTTAGTTATAGCTTTCCCTTTAACCCCATGTTAAGATTTAATCGATATCGGGTGATTTGTGGACTTGGTGAAAAACTAGTTAGGGTTTGAGGGAATTGTGAGTTGTGATGGGGAAATTGAGTTTAGTGGAGACCATAAGAGCACCCTAGTGCTAGAAACCAGACCAAGTCCACTGGAAAACTAAAAATACGGAATTACGGGACTTTCATGTCGGTTTGCGAGTGTTTAGAGTGTGCAGGGAAATCTGGAATGTACTGGGACTGTTTCAGGCAAATTCAACAATACCAGGGACCAAATTGAGACCATAGGAGGCCACCCTGACCAAACGGACCCCATTGGGCATAGGGGGCCGGCGAGGCCGGTTTTTATGGGGGTGTGGCCGGCCACACTGTAGAGTTAGGTGCCCATGTTGATTCTATACCTCATATACACCCTGCATAGCACCCTAGAGTTGTTGATTTGAGCTGATTTGGCCTGAAACGAAATCTGGGATCGTTTTCTTGAGTTGCTGCTTTGAATTTAGTTTTGGTTTTTCGTATTTTGATTTACATATTTTGATATTTGTGTGTTATCTCGATCGTGTGACGTTTGTACGTCTATATCGAGTGATTTCGAGTTGTTTTGCGAAGGCTAACCGTAGGTTCTAACCTATAAGCCTTTTAGCGTATCGTGTTGGTTTTAGCGTATCGTATTGGATTTAGTGTGTGTCGTTTCAAGTGTTGATTTGGTTTTGATGCGATGCGACACGTGTGATATGTGTAGGTACACCGCGACGATCCGAGGCGATGCGGAGGATGACGGTGACATCGACACCGGCACGCAGGATACAGGTGAGTAGATTATATCTACAGGGGAAAGTCGGGTGGATGGCGTATAGCACCCCCGCAGTCCGTAATTAGTATTATGTAGTATATTTATGTGTGTGATAGCTTTAGTGTGTTTTGGTTAATTAGGGGTAGAGATAGCTAGCGTAGTTCCTAGTTGCGAACCATAGGATAGATTTGCACCCACACGCATACACTTGTGTGTTTCTTATACTTGCACTGTACTTGTTGATATGGGATGACTTTGGAGATGAGTCGATGATGTGGGCTTTATGCCGCGAGATCGGTGATTTGATATGATCCGTTTTTGAGATACGAAATGTGATTCTTGCGGGCTTGGGATATGTGTTTACCCACGCATGCATACTTCATTGATGGTATCGATTTGTACTAGAAATAGAGTAGTACCCCAGACTTTATGATCTGATGATAGTGATACCTGTTATGTGACGAGATAATGAGATGTTGACTCGTACCCAGCTATTGGGATGCCGTACGATGATTTACCGTACGAGCCTATATTGATGATAGATCCGCGCTCATGACTCGAGGATGTCAGATGATATACTGTATCGTACGCGATATTATTGAGGCGAGATCACCGACTTATATATGTTTATATATATCGACTCAGATGTTAGGCGGTTTCCTTACCTGTAGTTTAGCTTGATAGTTCAGCCGTATAGTTTAGTGTAGTTGTTAGAGTAGCTTAGACTTCTTACCTATTTCAAAAACTGACGAATCGTGGGTATTTTTAAAGACAGCTCAACGGAATCTACGGATATTTCAAAAACGACGTATCTTTTCATAAAAACACCGTAGCCCCTATTTTCAAAACCCCATGATTCGTGTTATTTCAAAAGGCACCATTTGTAGGACTTATGTTAGATTAATGCAGATTAGTTTTAGTTACGTCTAGTTTCAGCTCCCACTCCCTTTTTGTGGTTCGCTTTGCATCGCATTCTTATATTATGTTTCATACTCCATTATTAATATCATGCTGATAGGACACCAGTGTAGGGTTTTCTTAACACCTCTATAAAGGTTTAGAAGCATCATGCATGCTATAACAATAAAATTTTTGAGGTGCTAAGCAAACTAAACAAAGAATCGAACTAGAATTTATGAAGTAACAATTAATAGTATCAAGATTAAGGGTTAAGTTATGCTAAGTGTTGAAACTACAACCTTTGTAGTTCACTTTGGAAGACTCCTAGGCTTTGCAAAGGTCCAGTTGATCAACTCCTCGTCCACGACGATCCACCCGAATCGCTTTGCCCTAAGCTTGATGCTTCCTACGATCTTTGGAAATCCTTGAAGCACAACACCCTACACAAGATGGCTAAGGTTGTGTAGGATGATGAAGTGGTTGATATTCTTATTTATTACCTTTTCTTTTCTTTTTCTAACTCTTTTTAACTATTAAAAGAGAGCTAGGGTTTGAGGAAGAAGAAGAACTCTCACACTTTTTCTTTTTCTAAGATAATGATAATGTAAAAAGATAATGAGAGAGAGTGAGAGATCTTATCATAACTTTAACCATAGTAGAATAATAATCTAGATATTTCATCTAAGGTTAAAATGCAAAAGGAATGGAAACTATGGTTGAGTTAAAGAAGTGTGTAGATGAGTGTGGAAGCAATGACTCATTAACCATTTCTTTTGCCTTTAATCTTTAATGAAAAATCTAAGCATTATCTTTTCTACAATATGATTCTTATATTGCCTTCCTCTTTGTATCATCAACCATGATACATTTCATGTATGTATGTATGCACATCATCATGTACATATACATGCATGTATCCAAAACAAGAAAATGATTTAAATAAATAATATAAGAGCCAATATTAAATCAACACTTGATTTAATAAATCCATCATATCTCATATGACCCGACTAATATTAAATGCCCGATTAAAATATAGTATCATATACTAGTATTTAATCGAGGCTCCGCGCATATCTCATATGTGCACCACTTCGTTTCGCCAGAGCCGAGAAACTTCTATGTGGGACTCTAAGACTCGTCAATACGCCAGCAGTAGATGATGATCATATCAAACACCTACAAGCCGCAAGCGGTCAGCTAAACGTAACGGCCACCCGGGTATTGAGCGATCAGAATAAGAACAAGCGAACCTGTCAAAACTCCTGTCAATCCATCTGGCAACACTAACCGTACAGTCCGGTCTCTTCGTCAGATATGCTGCATATCGAGTCTAGGGATGGAATCGTCGACCCCAATAACTCAATAAGTCATGCCGGTATATGGTCTATAACAGATCGAGAAACTTACTGATAACACTTATCAGTAATATCTCAGCAGCCCTGGCCAGGGACTTCTCGTTATAGCCAATCGTGCACAGCACAGCATCAACCCCCAATACCGGGAGAGACGAAACCCCTCCTATCGCTCACTGCCTCCACATGCCTCGAGACTATACCCAAAATCCACCTGTTTGTACGACTCAGTAGAGCCGCAGTAGGGTGGGGATCAAAGTACAGTGGGAGGACACACAAGACTCTATGACGATCTCGGGTCTACAAACTAACCTGTACCAGTGTCACCTGAGAACTGCTATCCGACGTATGATATAATACCATATAGGAGTTCTCGGTGAGTCCGTTCAGTGTACCCAGTCTCACTGAGCACCCGTATACTATCTTCGGTGTCAACACACCAGACGGATATGGGATCATCCATCGCCCATCATATGGAACAAGAATGGTATACGCTAGTCTAAGCTGGAATATCGATGCCCTGTCTCGATATACCTACGACTAGGAACATTTCAAGGATATGCTTATAAACTACAGATGTCCCATTAGTATGATCCGCATCATAATTCCAGTAGTTAAGCCAATATCCTTAGGGCTTTATCAACATGTACCAAATGAATATAAACATGATCAAGTGAACATATGATAAAGTAAAACCAGATAGCATACTATCATTTTGAGCAAGACTGTCACCCGAATATATATATATATATATATATATATATATATATATATATATATATATATATACATCAGTACATACACTATCTCATAATGGCCTCTAGGGCATACATATATCCAACAATCTCCCACTTGCACTAAGGCCAGTTATTGGCATATCTCATACCTAACATCTCAAAAAGTCGCTCATGCTGCGGCTGAGGGAGGGCCTTGGTGAATGGATCCGCAGCGTTGTCCTTTGTGTCTACTCTCTTAATCTCGATCTCACGGCGATCAACTATCTCCCGGATCACATGATATCTCCTCAGGATGTGTCTGGACTTCTGATGGGTCCTGGGCTCTTTGGCCAATGCCATAGCCCCATTATTGTCACAATACAGAGGTATTGGATCAATAATGGTTGGAACTACTCCTAGCTCCGCGACGAATTTTCTCATCCAGACAGCTTCCTTGGCAGCATCATTTGCAGCAATATATTCAGCTTCCATCGTTGAATCTGCAACGGTATCCTGTTTGGAACTCTTCCAACTCACCGTCCCTCCATTGAGGGTAAATGCAAACCCTGAGGTAGACTTGCTGTCATCCTTGTCACTCTGGAAACTCGAATCGGTAAAGGCCTCCATTTGGAGATCCCCATTACCATACACCAAGAACAATTCTTTAGTCCTTCGCAAGTACTTAAGAATATTCTTTACAGCAATCCAGTGATTCTCCCCTGGGTTAGATTGATACCTGCTTACTACACTAAGTGCATAAGCAACATCATGGCGTATACATAACATCGCATACATTATCGATCCTACTGCCGAAGCATAGGGAATAATGCTCATGCGAGCTCTCTCCATATCAGACTTTGGGCAATCGTCTTTTGAGAGAGTGACTCCATGGCAAGCGGGTAAGGCACCCCGCTTGGAGTCTTCCATACTAAATCTCTTTAGGATGGTGTTTATGTACTTGGTTTGGGACAATCCCAATAACCGTTTGGATCTATCCCTATAGATCCGTATACCCAATATGTATGTGGCATCTCCCAGGTCCTTCATGGAGAACCTTTGTGATAAGAATGATTTGACCGACTGTAGCATAGGAATGTCATTTCCTATCAGAAGTATGTCATCTACGTATAATACGAGGATTGCGACATTTCTTCCAACAGTCTTCTTATAAACACAAGGTTCATCTGGATTTTTGATGAAATCAAACTCTTTGATAGCATCATCAAAACAGATGTTCCAACTCCGTGATGCCTGCTTTAATCCATAAATGGATTTAAGTAACTTACATGCTTTACCGCTGCTCCCACTATCAATGAATCCCTCTGGTTGATCCATATAAACGCATTCCTCTAAATCACCATTTAGGAATGCAGTTTTAACGTCCATCTGCCAGATTTCATAGTCGTAGTGAGCAGCAATAGCAAGTAGGATCCGAATGGATTTAAGCATGGCTACCGGAGAGAAAGTCTCGTCATAGTCCAAGCCTGGTCTTTGACGAAAACCTTTCGCTACCAACCTTTCTTTATAGGTCTCTACCTGTCCATCTACACCGATCTTTCTTTTAAAGATCCATTTGCACCCCACAGGTTTTATCCCGGAGGGTACATCTTCCAAAGTCCATACTTTGTTGGTGTACATGGACTCCATTTCGGATCTCATGGCATCCAGCCAATTCACAGAGTCACCACTCGTGATAGCCTGATGAAAACTGGAAGGATCATCATCATCCATGATGCAGTCTTCTCTATCACCATCAATGAGAAAACCGTAGTATCTCTCTGGTGGGCGAGAAATCCTACCAGATCTACGGAGTGGCTGAGGTTCATTGGATTCTGTTATAACTTCAGGTTCAGCCAAGTTGTCATCTGTATTTTGTGTTTCTAGAACTTCTTCTAGATCTACCACATTGCCATTTGTATTGTTTGAAAAAATCTCATCTTCTAAAAAGGTGGCATTCTGAGAAACAAACACTTTTTGTTCCTCTTTGTGGAAAAAAAGATACCCAAACGAATGTTTAGGATATCCTACAAATATACATTTGACTGATCGTGTCTCGAGTTTGTCTGGATTCTGCTTTTTAACAAAAGCCGGACAACCCCAAATTTTAACTCTTTTAAGAGATGGTTTCTTCCCATGCCATATCTCATACGGAGTGGTAGACACGGTTTTGGTTGGAACTTTGTTTAACAGAAAAGCTGATGTTTCCAATGCATGCCCCCAAAACGAGAGAGGTAACTCAGCATCACTCATCATGGATCGTACCATATCTAATAGGGTACGGTTCCTTCGTTCTGACACACCGTTGTGCTGTGGTGTGTAAGGTGGAGTGCGCTGAGAGAGAATCTCATTCTCTTTTAGGAAGTCTAAGAACTCAGTACTTAAGTACTCTCCACCTCGATCCGATCGAAGTATCTTGATACTCTTTCCTGTTTGGTTTTCTACTTCATGTTTATACTCCTTGAATTTCTCGAAAGCTTCAGATTTATGTTTTATCAAATATACATGGCCAAATCTTGAGAAATCATCAGTAAAAGTTATGAAGTATGAAAAACCGCCTCTTGTATGTGTAGACATTGGTCCGCATACATCACTATGTATGAGGCCTAGGAGCTCAGTAGCTCTTTCTCCGTGTCCTGTAAACGGGGTTTTGGTCATTTTACCTTTGATACAAGACTGGCAAGTTGCATAAGATTTATACTCAAATGAATTTAAATATCCATCTTTATGAAGCTTGTTTAGTCTTGTTTCATTAATATGACCAAGTCTACAATGCCAAAGAAAAGCTTCATTTATTTCTGAAAATTTCCTTTTATTTTTGTGTTGTATGTTGAAAACTGTGTGTTGATTAAGGACGTATATCCCGTTATTTAATGTACCACAACCAATCAACTCTTGATTCAGTCTAATGTTCATAACATTGTGTTGCACAGCAAAATGATATCCTTCATTGTCAAACAAGGAAACTGATATAATATTACAAAGCATAGTTGGTACAAAATAACACGGGTTCAAAACCAATATACAACCCGAAGGCAAACCTAGGTGATACTCTCCTACTGAAACTGCATTTACATTGGAACCATTTCCAACTTGGAGAGTATGATCACCTGTCTTCAGAACTCTGCTATTTCTCAACGCCTGAAGCTGAAGCATCAACATGCTTCTTCTTGAGTGCTAGGTACTCAATACAGTTCCTCTTCCAGTATCCCGTCTTCTTGCAATGGAAACATTCACCTTTCTCTGATGCCCCAACCTTGGACTTGCCTTTTCCCTTCACCTTTTTGACTCCACCCTTAGGTTTGGTGGGTTTCTTCTTCATCTTTCCCTTGGCCTTAGCCTTTGGGTAAGATGAGGAGGATTGCCCAACAGACATAACGGGAGTCTTCACTGACTTCAGTGTGCTCTCTGCACTCCTTAACATATTAAGGAGTTCAGGCAGTTCCTTCTCCATGTTCTGCATGTTGAAGTTAACGATGAACTGAGCAAAGGTGGAGGGGAGAGACTGTAGAATAATATCTGTATACTATTCATTGTCCATTGTCCACCCAAGGTCCTCAAGCTCTTCTATGAGAGCTATCATTTTTAGAACATGGTCTCCTACTGCTGTGCCAGCGGTCATGCGCATCTGAAACAATTTCTTAGATTCTTCGTATCTTAATACGCGGGATTGCTCTCCATACAACTCTTTTGTATGGAGGAATATGGCTTGTACGTCCATATTCTCGTGCTGCTTCTGATGTGTGTTATCCATCGATGCAAGCGCGAGGCATTTTGCCGTGGCACAGTCAGTGTCCCAGGTTTTGCGGATTTCCCTATCCGCAACTGAAGGTTTAGGACCTAGGGGGGCAAGGCTGGTGCGGTAAGGACATATGATACCTTATCATAAGTCAAGGCTATGTTTAAATTCCTCAGCCAGTCTTTATAGTTTGTCCCATTCAGCTTGTTTTTTTCTAATAGAAGCTTAAGTCCTGTCATGGGTATCTGCCATTAAGAGAGAGAAAAGAATACACTTAGCAAATGCTCTTGCAAAGATCAGATTGGTTATTATCTTGTCTAATCGATGTCTCCCACTGTTTTTTATCAAATTTTCTTTAAAACCTTTTAAAAAGAAAACTAACCGGGATTAATTACAATCTACAACTTCGCCAACCTCTCAGCCAGGCCAGTGCCGGTACTTGAGGGAGGTTCCCCGTGCTTTCGCACGGACCTAATTAGAGTAAACCTCGTCTTCCCAGAGGCGTAGCCCCGTTTAGCACCTTTCTAGACACCTACCGAGTCAGCTAATTGTAAAGTGCAAAATTCTCCCGGGAGCAACATTTGCTCGTAGTGGGATCGGGATCCTATTATCATATAGTAGGTATACAATCTCATTGTAATTTTCAACTCTTGAAATTCCCGATATAATTTTTACCCCTAGTACTTATGACCTTAACTAAAGTCAACATATCATAAGTACTAGTCAAGTTCTTCCCGTCATTTCGTGATTAACTATACCCACTCATATGTCCCTTAACTAAAGTCAACATAATCATATGAATGTCCTAATTATTCAGCATCATATGCAGTGTAGGAAGACATCACTCAGCTACCGTACACTGCGCCTTAACTAAAGTCAAAATACGCAGCACGAATACTAAGTACTCTACTTCCTAAAATGACGGAGGGTTGCGGATAGTTTTTAGAAAAACTTTTGACGCTTTGAACTTGATATCGTTGTAGAAACTAATGAGTTTAAAAGGAGTGGCTTAAGCTCCGCATTTTGAAACTTGCTTTTTTTTTTCTTACAAAAAAGCCGAGTGTGTTTAAAATCTGATTCTACAATATCTTTTTAGGTTCATTTATCTTTTACATTAATCTCATTAATGTAGTCCCATCATTTAAATCCTAAGCCATTACAGAGAGAAACGAAAATATGCATTAAAAGATCACATCAGATAAAAAAACAGCAGAAGCACATAAAGGATATCTAGGAGGTCCGTATTTTATATTTAGCCAGCAATAAAAATACGGATTCCACGGTCGCGATGAATAGCCAAGCCCACATCCCTAGACCCCTACGAGAGCGGCAAGCGACCCTACCAATTCTGGAGTTTAGGAGACCCGGTCTCGACTCCTCGAGATGGCCTCCCACTGAACCCAAGAACCCGGTCACTTGTGCCCTCCACCTTGGGTCTATCCTAATGCGGAAAAGTAAATAATATACAACACTGGTGACAACAACCTCACCCCGGAAGTGTCCCAAATAAAAGAATATTACATACAAATTAATATTACATGAATTGAAAGAATACTCTCATCTCATATAAAAAGAAAACCCCCGGCTATTCATTGCGACAATCCTGCATATCAAATCTCATTCGACACAGAGAAATAAAAAGGAAATATACAACAATTGGAATCTTTAACCGCCTTTAGACAACACAAATCCGGAATATCACATATACAAGATTTCATGCCTAAACAATGTAAAGCTCGCATTTGGGTCTCATTCAAGAAAACACCTTTTCAAAACAAACCGGATAATTCAACAAGATTTCCGTTATTCCCGAGACCGAATTGCTAGATTTACACGCAACAAACAAATTTGTAGATTTCAATTATTGTAACACATACTATTAAACTAAGCGACGTTGGAACATCGGATCAAACACATTAAACAACCAGAAACTGCTCTGTAATCTCAACACCTGGGCAGATTCTAAATATACCAGTAACACCAGAAAACACATACGGGCCAGCACAAGAAAAATGGGCCCATAATTCAACTATACCGCCGCGGAACCGCCGCAACAAGCCACTCTTGGCCGCGGTTCCGCGGTTGAATAGGTGAATTAGGGCATCGTTTTTCTTGTGGGTCCATACAATTTCCTGCTCTGTTTTTTACATATTTTTAATTTGAAAAATACCAGGTTTTTAAAAAATTTCCAGAGAGCACTTTTCGGGTGTCGGTTTTCGTCTGTTCGATGTTTTCAACGTCGTTTAGGCTACTACAAAGCTCTAGCTTGGCTCTGATACCATGTAGGGTTTTCTTAACACCTCTATAAAGGTTTAGAAGCATCATGCATGCTATAACAATAAAATTTTTGAGGTGCTAAGCAAACTAAACAAAGAATCGAACTAGAATTTATGAAGTAACAATTAATAGTATCAAGATTAAGGGTTAAGTTATGCTAAGTGTTGAAACTACAACCTTTGTAGTTCACTTTGGAAGACTCCTAGGCTTTGCAAAGGTCCACTTGATCAACTCCTCGTCCACGACGATCCACCCGAAGCGCTTTGCCCTAAGCTTGATGCTTCCTACGATCTTTGGAAATCCTTGAAGCACAACACCCTACACAAGATGTCTAAGGTTGTGTAGGATGATGAAGTGGTTGATATTCTTATTTATTACCTTTTCTTTTCTTTTTCTAACTCTTTTTAACTATTAAAAGAGAGCTAGGGTTTGAGGAAGAAGAAGAACTCTCACACTTTTTCTTTTTCTAAGATAATGATAATGTAAAAAGATAATGAGAGAGAGTGAGAGATCTTATCATAACTTTAACCATAGTAGAATAATAATCTAGATATTCCTTCTAAGGTTAAAAGGCAAAAGGAATGGAAACTATGGTTGAGTTAAAGAAGTGTGTAGATGAGTGTGGAAGCAATGACTCATTAACCATTTCTTTTGCCTTTAATCTTTAATGAAAAATCTAAGCATTATCTTTTCTACAATATGATTCTTATATTGCCTTCCTCTTTGTATCATCAACCATAATACATTTCATGTATGTATGTATGCACATCATCATGTACATATACATGCATGTATCCAAAACAAGAAAAGGATTTAAATAAATAATATAAGAGCCAATATTAAATCAACACTTGATTTAATAAATCCATCATATCTCATATGACCCGACTAATATTAAATGCCCGATTAAAATATAGTATCATATACTAGTATTTAATCGAGGCTCCGCGCATATCTCATATGTGCACCACTTCGTTTCGCCAGAGCCGAGAAACTTCTATGTGGGACTCTAAGACTCGTCAATACGCCAGCAGTAGATGATGATCATATCAAACACCTACAAGCCGCAAGCGGTCAGCTAAACGTAACGGCCACCCGGGTATTGAGCGATCAGAATAAGAACAAGCGAACCTGTCAAAACTCCTGTCAATCCATCTGGCAACACTAACCGTACAGTCCGGTCTCTTCGTCAGATATGCTGCATATCGAGTCTAGGGATGGAATCGCCGACCCCAATAACTCAATAAGTCTTGCCGGTATATGGTCTATAACAGATCGAGAAACTTACTGATAACACTTATCAGTAATATCTCAGCAGCCCTGGCCAGGGACTTCTCGTTATAGCCAATCGTGCACAGCACAGCAACAACCCCCAATACCGGGAGAGACGAAACCCCTCCTATCGCTCACTGCCTCCACATTCCTCGAGACTATACCCAAAATCCACCTGTTTATACGACTCAGTAGAGCCGCAGTAGGGTGGGGATCAAAGTACAGTGGGAGGACACACAAGACTCTATGACGATCTCGGGTCTACAGACTAACCTGTACCAGTGTCACCTGAGAACTGCTATCCGACGTATGATATAATACCATATAGGAGTTCTCGGTGAGTCCGTTCAGTGTACCCAGTCTCACTGAGCACCCGTATACTATCTTCGGTGTCAACACACCAGACGGATATGGGATCATCCATCGCCCATCATATGGAACAAGAATGGTATACGCTAGTCTAAGCTGGAATATCGATGCCCTGTCTCGATATACCTACAACTAGGAACATTTCAAGGATATGCTTATAAACTACAGATGTCCCATTAGTATGATCCACATCATAATTCCAGTAGTTAAGCCAATATCCTTAGGGCTTTACCAACATGTACCAAATGAATATAAACATGATCAAGTGAACATATGATAAAGTAAAACCAGATAGCATACTATCATTTTGAGCAAGACTGTCACCCGAATATATATATATATATATATACATCAGTACATACACTATCTCATAATGGCCTCTAGGGCATACATATATCCAACAACCAGCACCATTACCGATGATGCGTATGTACCACGTACACTTACTCGCCGGCTCACACACATCTTCATCGGTAATTGCCATGTCACGTACACCTTAGAAAATATACTATTGCATTGATATAGGTTGTTAGCTAATAATTTAGACAGGTTGTAAGTGTACTCGCCTTATATGCTAGATTAGACATTGTAGTTATTACCTGCTACTTCCTGCACACTGTTAATCATTGTTATACCGCATTCATGGATTCTCATGCATATATTCATTATTTTACGTGCTATTGAGGTTTGGATTTGGATTTCTATGAGATTTTCTGGATTTGGGGGAAAACCGCAAAGGCACAAATAATCTTATTCTCTCTTTTAAAATAAAAAGTGCGGTTTTCCCATGATGTATGAGTCGTCCACCATGAGTTTGCTGATGGATTTGGAAACCCGATTCGAGGAGACGGATGAACCGTTTCGGGTACATGGTGGACCCGGTACGGTACCCCGGGGCAAGAGGAATGTGGTGATGACGTTGAGCCTGGCAGGGGAGTACTACCTACCGGTGATTTTACCCGACGCGTCGGATATCCGGAGGATACCGTCGTGGTCTTAAGATTTATGGTAGGGGCCGGTCTGGACTGACGGCGCCCTAGATATTGTGGTTGAGACTTGAGATATCGAGATATTGGGATTTCGTTTGTGCCGATGCTAGGCACAGTTTTATGCTGATTTCATTATGGTACCTCATTTTAAAAATACAAGGGAAATCTCACTAAAGTATGAAAACAGTTGCTTCATGTAAATGTATTCTGTTTTCTCGCATTCATATCTCATTCATATGCTATATTGTTATCTGAGGCACTGACACAGACACATGAGATTGCACTCGGGTTAGATATTTACCCTAGCCTTGTTATAGGCTGCATGTTTTTATTGAGGATTTTTTATACTGATCGTATTGACTTAGGTTTATGTCTTGCTTTCGGTTTCTACTTGTAGATGTTTCTATTCACGAGTTGGCAACTCACCCCCGTTGTGCCACAGTCCTTGCAGGTTTTGCCGTACAGGTTCCTTGCAGCATTTCTGGCACATTGCTTCCTTGAGGGTGAATTGCATTTGGTAGGTGGTTTCTTTTGCATCAAGAACCACCATTGTATTTATTTATTTCATTGTATCTAGAACTTCCATCAACCAAAACTTGTATATTATTTCAGACCTAGACTTTAGTGTTGTATATTTCGACCTTAGAGTCGCGCTTAGTAGTATTGCGGTTTTTCTTATTGCTTTTGAGTTTTCTTTGGATTTGATCCTCGCCACTTGGCGTTGTATATTATTGTTGCATGTGTGGTTGTGACCGTCGATTGAGGAAGAGCTAGCTCCCGCTTGGGGATGCCCTTATCATTGCTTATATATTGTTATCCTTGTTGTACCCCATTCGGGGCCTTTTTTACAAAAGAAACTCTGCCGAAATTTTTAGAAAAGATTGTACTGTTTTTAAAATGCACAATCGGCTTAGTTATTTAAAAACCTTGATTTCAAACATGTTTTTCTTCACTTCTTTAAACTAGTTTCTTTTCTTATTCTTAAAAATGGTTTTAGATTTCTGAGCTTTGGCTTACTTGGATCAGATGGAGTCCTATAGACTTCATATGGTTCAAGGGCCAGTCACGTGCTCTTTCGGGTCGTGACAAAGTTGGTATCAGAGCGCTAGGTTGACCTTAGTTCGAGTCTGAGTTTGACTATGTGGAGCCTAGGGAGTTATTTATATACGGAACTTAGGCTTGACCTTACGGAACTTAGACTTGGTCGAGGGGGTATTAGACCCGAACTTTCGTCGCGTAGGATGGCCCTTGGTTGATGGAATAGGTGACTAAAGTAGAGTGACGTACCGTTGGTATGTTCCGCGGCATACTTACGACACGCCACTCCGCTTAAGGAACCTTAGGATGTACATATTTTCGAGATCAGTGATTCTCTTCATATCCATGATTATACATCCATTTGAGATCCCCGATTCTATTAGTTTCATGATCATACCTTCATTCATGCTGTTCCTTCCTATGATCATGTATCCACTCTGGATCTATTGTTTCCTTTCTTGCCATTGATGTGCTCTCTTCGATACTCGATTGAGGTTCCTGTCACCGTGTTTTAGCGCAGTTTGGGCTGCTGCTAGGGTTACGGCCGGTGTGAGCTCGTCTGGTACGAGGGCCGACCATTGTGTTTTCTGGTGACATGGAACGTCTCGAGTTAGTGATTGGTGATTGTGACCTCTAGTGGAGGCGAGTGCTTGGTCTTGCACCGGATGATCGGGCCATTGTTAGAGCTGCCAGTTGAGAGAGAACTGTTGATGTACAGCATACCTCAGAGATTGTGATGTCGCCTACCGTGCAGACAGATGGACCAGCTGTTGCTGAGATTGACAGGATGTTGCTTTCGGAGCTTACGAGCTGAGATTGCCGGAGCTTTCAGGCAGATACGCGACAGATGATAGCTAGTCTACCCGATTTGAGAGACGAAGGTGATTCGTCCGATTTTGCGCCGGAGCGGGCCCAGTTGAGTTGAATATTTCCAGTATGGAGAGTCTTACTCAGATCTAGAGCAGACCGACTCAGAGATGACCGCTTATGTATTGCCTTTCCTAGAGGATTGAAGCGTTGTTCGGCATACAGGCGTATGAGCCAGTTGCTGCTGCAAATGATGAGATATCGCCCAGATGATTGGAGCTACTGCAGCACGAGCATGTTCTTAGAGAGATGATAGCGAGTCGCTAGTCACCAAGGATGAATGACTAGGACGTGTGGTGAGTTCGCTTACCCCGATGCGAGGTCATCAGATAGATTGTTTCCAGCTAGAGACGACTTCACGCAGGTTCGTTGAGAGTCGATAGAGACGATCGAATGTCAGGAGCCCATTTTCCAAGTTTAAAGTATACGGAAAGACATGCAGGTGATTCTATGGACCCTCTAGAAGAATGAAACCCTAACTCGACTTAATGACCGTGTGAAAGCCTTTGAACCTTCGGGTTTGCGGCGGTTCCTCGGCGCCATTAGTGAGGCTTGGGTTTGCCATTCTACGGCTGGACCACCGACGCTGTGGCATGTACTCGATACTATTAAACTGTACCCGAGATGTGAGCTCTTGGGGGATTATGAAGATCTGACGAGTCGATCGGATGGTTCGACATCTTTCGGATATCGTGATGGGACACTTCTTGGGAGACTCCAGATGCGAGCATAGCTGTCGGAGCACAGTTCGTGCAGCCATGATGAGACGAGTCCGAGTCAGTCGACATTGACACAGAGTGAAGAAAAGAGTTCGCAAGATACTTCGACGAGATGACGTCCCACTCCGCTGATATTAGAGATGTGATACGCACCCAGAGGTGTTGTATATGGATATATCTGCCAGAAGGAAGCGCGATAAGTGTGCAGCCGTTCCGGAATAATCTTTAGCTTCAGCATTGGATGATGACTTCCGGGCTTTTCGGCAGGATTGAGATTTGAGGAAGAAACCTCGACAGGACCCTTCTGGAAAACGATACGAGAAGACCTGGACCAGGAGTGGTCGTATTGCGCACCCCCAGCAAGACAGAGCTAAGCATTGTCGACGAGGTAGTTGACCAGGTTCGGATAAAGGAACTTACCCAGGTACGTTGCGATTTGATCAAGGACGGACGAGTGATGAGTATTCCTCCGATGGTTAGGACGTGGTTCCGAGGACCAGTTCGGCCTGACATCTGCTACAGAATGATGAAGCTACAGAGTACGCGATTTCGAGTCCGTGGGAGAGACTTCAAATTGACCTTGGCCGAGAACAGTACAGTGCATAGTAGCTTGGCGTGACGTCATAGTGGACGACGATAGAGACAAGTGGAACAAGAGGTTCGTGTGAGACACTGACGAGCTGTCATTGCTTCCCGTCGAGACTATAGACCTGATATGCTTACAGAGACGTTGGGATGTGACCAGTTTCTGAGAAAATATTGTGCTGAGGACACAGGTGTCTTTTTAGCGAGAAGAGGTTGTGCAGGAGGGCCAGCCTCTGTACCGATCGGCATAGGCATGATTGGAAGAGACCTTGAGCAGGATTCTTTCAGGACATTGCTGCAATGATGTTTGCACCCAGGATCAGATGTGTGACGTGCTTTCAGAGAGCCAGAGGCCGACGCCAGTGATATGCTGCCTTACGAGTGGTCGTGAGGATTGACCGAGAGATGACCAGAGAAGTGCCAGAACGGAATCGTCCCCGTTAGCACATCTGACAGGGCCGATGAGCCGATTGACTGTGAGATTGGTAATCCGCAGAGAAGATAAGGACCCAGAGTCAGAGGACGCCAGACCGTGAGCAAGAGGCACGTAGATATCCTGCGCTGCTAGCAGTGGATGCACCGACTCCTTCTCGACCTCGAAGGAGGAACTACCGACGACGGTATTTATGATTTGTGATTTTGTGATTCGGTCATCACGTATCCGTCATTATGGATTTCGTTATTTTGGGCGTTCTGTTGCATGATTTAGTTTTGATGACTGAGTTTCAGGATATTGGTTTCATGCACCCACTGGATATTTATATATTTTGCGCAGAGTTTTTACATTTGGATATTGATTGAGATTTCATGCCTACCGTATGCAGTGATTTGATTTGCATTTCCAGCGTGATTTTCATGCACCTTTAGTGTTTTGATATACGGTTTTGGTGCACACCAGATGCACTAAATCGAGATTCTTCGTGCATGTCACATGCACCTGATTTTTCTGTCAGGCACACACGTTGCCTACGACAGATGTTTCGTGCACACCCGTTGCACCTAGATGTTGTTTTGTACACATGTTTGACACATATATGGATTTTGATTCCTTGCGCGCCAGACGCATAGGATATTCTTATATATGTAGTTTGGGATTGATTTCTAGTAGAGCAGTACATTTTTATGATATTCTCTGTGTGTTGATGTTTTCGGAGCCCCGACAAAATGGATTATACTGAAATTGTTTTTGTATTGGGGGTTTTAAATTTAAATTCGGGGACCGAATTTCTTTAAGGGGGGTAGATTTTAACACTTCAAAAAGATAAAATATTAATTTTGGTAATTTTTATAATTTAATATTATTTTATTGATTATTTTAATATTAAATTGATAATTAAATGCAAATAAATGGAGAAAAATTATGAAAAATTATGGAAAATTCTAAAATAGGGTAAATTAGTGAATTATGACATTTTAAAGTTTTTGTGATTAGTTTGACACTAATTTAGTGCTAATCGCGATTAAAAATCGCTAATCGGATTTTTGGGTTTTTGTGCAAAATTGCGCACATATCATTTTGGACTTGTGCATTTTTCTTGCCATAATTTGTTATTTGGGTTTACTATTCTTGTGAGAAGGATTATGGTTTAAAAAGAAAAGGAAAAGAAAAGAAAAAGAAATGAAATGAGGGTAGGTGAGAGAGAGAGGTGGACCTTTGACTACATACCCTTAGCCATTCTCCTTCATTCTCATTCCTCTTCCTCTCTCACTCTCTTTGCTGCTGCTGCCCCTTCCTCATCTTCCTCCCCTCTTCAACTCCTCTTTTCATCTCAAAAAAAACCCCAAAACCCCATGTCCATTTCATTAAAAAGGTGCACGAGCTCGAGATCTACAAGATGGACCAAGAAAGCGTGGATTGTGGCCACTAGGGGCAACTCAAGAATTTTCTTGAGTTGCCAAGTGAGGTAAATTCTGAACCATTAGCTTAGTTATAGCTTTCTCTTTAACCCCATGTTAAGATTTAATCGATATCGGGTGATTTGTGGACTTAGTGAAAAACTAGTTAGGGTTTGAGGGAATTGTGAGTTGTGATGGGGAAATTGAGTTTAGTGGAGACCATAAGAGCACCCTAGTGCTAGAAACCAGACCAAGTCCACTGGAAAACTAAAAATACGGAATTACGGAACTTTCATGTCGGTTTGCGAGTGTTTAGAGTGTGCAGGGAAATCTGGAATGTACTGGGACTGTTTCAGGCAAATTCAACAATACCAGGGACCAAATTGAGACCATAGGAGGCCACCCTGACCAAACGGACCCCATTAGGCATACGGGGCCGGCGAGGCCGGTTTTTATGGGGGTGTGGCCGGCCACACTGTAGAGTTAGGTGCCCATGTTGATTCTATACCTCATATACACCCTGCATAGCACCCTAGAGTTGTTGATTTGAGCTGATTTGGCCTGAAATGAAATCTGGGATCGTTTTCTTGAGTTGCTGCTTTGAATTTAGTTTTGGTTTTTCGTATTTTGATTTCCATATTTTGATATTTGTGTGTTATCTCGATCGTGTGACGTTTGTACGTCTATATCGAGTGATTTCGAGTTGTTTTGCAAAGGCTAACCGTAGGTTCTAACCTATAAGCCTTTTAGCGTATCGTGTTGGTTTTAGCGTATCGTATTGGATTTAGTGTGTGTCGTTTCAAGTGTTGATTTGGTTTTGATGCGATGCGACACGTGTGATATGTGTAGGTACACCGCGACGATCCGAGGCGATGCGGAGGATGACGGTGACATCGACACCGGCACGCAGGATACAGGTGAGTAGATTATATCTACAGGGGGAAGTCGGGTGGATGGCGTATAGCACCCCCGCAGTCCGTAATTAGTATTATGTAGTATATTTATGTGTGTGATAGCTTTAGTGTGTTTTGGTTAATTAGGGGTAGAGATAGCTAGCGTAGTTCCTAGTTGCGAACCATAGGATAGATTTGCACCCACACGCATACACTTGTGTGTTTCTTATACTTGCACTGTACTTGTTGATATGGGATGACTTTGGAGATGAGTCGATGATGTGGGCTTTATGCCGTGAGATCGGTGATTTGATATGATCCGTTTTTGAGATACGAAATGTGATTCTTGCGGGCTTGGGATATGTGTTTACCCCCGCATGCATACTTCATTGATGGTATCGATTTGTACTAGAAATAGAGTAGTACCCCAGACTTTATGATCTGATGATAGTGATACCTGTTATGTGACGAGATAATGAGATGTTGACCCGTACCCAGCTATTGGGATGCCGTATGACGATTTACCGTACGAGCCTATATTGATGATAGATCCGCGCTCATGACTCGAGGATGTCAGATGATATACTGTATCGTACGCGATACTATTGAGGCGGGATCACCGACTTATATATGTTTATATATATCGACTCAGATGTTAGGCGGTTTCCTTACCTGTAGTTCAGCTTGCTAGTTCAGCCGTATAGTTTAGTGTAGTTGTTAGAGTAGCTTAGACTTCTTACCTATTTCAAAAACTGACGAATCGTGGGTATTTTTAAAGACAGCTCAAGGGAATCTACGGATATTTCAAAAACGACGTATCTTTTCATAAAAACACCGTAGCCCCTATTTTCAAAACCCCATGATTCGTGTTATTTCAAAAGGCACCATTTGTTGGACTTATGTTAGATTAATGCAGATTAGTTTTAGTTACGTCTAGTTTCAGCTCCCACTCCCTTTTTGTGGTTCGCTTTGCATCGCATTCTTATATTATGTTTCATACTCCATTATTAATATCATGCTGATAGGACACCAGCACCATTACCGATGATGCGTATGTACCACATACACTTACTCGCCGGCTCACACACATCTTCATCGGTAATTGCCATGTCACGTACACCTTAGAAAATATACTATTGCATTGATATAGGTTGTTAGCTAATAATTTAGACAGGTTGTAAGTGTACTCGCCTTATATGCTAGATTAGACATTGTAGTTATTACCTGCTACTTCCTGCACACTTTAATCATTGTTAGCCGCATTCATGGATTCTCATGCATATATTCATTATTTTACGTGCTATTGAGGTTTGGATTTGGATTTCTATGAGATTTTCTGGATTTGGGGGAAAACCGCAAAAGCACAAATAATCTTATTCTCTCTTTTAAAATAAAAAGTGCGGTTTTCCCATGATGTATGAGTCGTCCACCATGAGTTTGCTGATGGATTTGGAAACCCGATTCGAGGAGACGGATGAACCGTTTCGGGTACATGGTGGACCCGGTACGGTACCCCAGGGCAAGAGGAATGTGGTGATGACGTTGAGCCTGGCAGGGGAGTACTACCTACCGGTGATTTTACCCGACGCGTCGGATATCCGGAGGATACAGTCGTGGTCTTGAGATTTATGGTAGGGGCCGGTCTGGACTGACGGCGCCCTAGATATTGTGGTTGAGACTTGAGATATCGAGATATTGGGATTTCGTTTGTGCCGATGCTAGGCACAGTTTTATGCTGATTTCATTATGGTACCTCATTTTAAAAATACAAGGGAAATCTCACTAAAGTATGGAAACAGTTGCTTCATGTAAATGTATTCTGTTTTCTCGCATTCATATCTCATTCATATGCTATATTGTTATCTGAGGCACTGACACAGACACATGAGATTGCACTCGGGTTAGATATTTACCCTAGCCTTGTTATAGGCTGCATGTTTTTATTGAGGATTTTTTATACTGATCGTATTGACTTAGGTTTATGTCTTACTTTCGGTTTCTGCTTGTAGATGTTTCTATTCACGAGTTGGCAACTCACCCCCGTTGTGCCACAGTCCTTGCAGGTTTTGCCGTACAGGTTCCTTGCAGCATTTCTGGCACATTGCTTCCTTGAGGGTGAATTGCATTTGGTAGGTGGTTTCTTTTGCATCAAGAACCACCTTTGTATTTATTTATTTCATTGTATCTAGAACTTCCATCAACCAAAACTTGTATATTGTTTCAGACCTAGACTTTAGTGTTGTATATTTCGACCTTAGAGTCGCGCTTAGTAGTATTGCGGTTTTTCTTATTGCTTTTGAGTTTTCTTTGGATTTGATCCTCGCCACTTGGCGTTGTATATTATTGTTGCATGTGTGGTTGTGACCGTCGATTGACGAAGAGCTAGCTCCCGCTTGGGGATGCCCTTATCATTGCTTATATATTGTTATCCTTGTTGTACCCCATTCGGGGCCTTTTTTACAAAAGAAACTCTGCCGAAATTTTTAGAAAAGATTGTACTGTTTTTAAAATGCACATTCGGCTTAGTTATTTAAAAACCTTGATTTCAAACATGGTTTTCTTCACTTCTTTAAACTAGTTTCTTTACTTATTCTTAAAAATGGTTTTAGATTTCTGGGCTTTGGCTTACTTGGATCAGATGGAGTCCTATAGACTTCATATGGTTCAAGGGCCAGTCACGTGCTCTTTCGGGTCGTGACACTCTTCTAATTACAGCGACCAAAATGACCGGGTTTAAGTTGCAACTAGATAAAAAAATATTGACGAGGCCAAACTATAAATATTGGTTAAGGAATGTCCAGATGGCCATTACCTATGATAAGCCGGGCTACCTCCTTACTACCAAAGCCCCCCAGGTCCAAATTCCACTGACGCGGATATTGAGATCCGTAAGACATGGGAATAAAACTGTTCGAAAGCTAATAAACTGGAAGCTAGTTAATTCCACTGTCAGTCAAATAATCCGCAGGTACATAAACTTCTTGGATCGAAGTCTCCAAGTTAGCGTATTATGGGGGGCCGTCAAGCACATCCAAAATAGTTATAGTTAAAAACCTAATAATGAAAGAACTTGAAAAATTAAACCCCGTTTTCTTATCGATCTCAATCTAGACATTACCGTCGATTGCACCCGTCTTGATCAAGTAATTAAGAGACGAGACGTCAGCCTTCGTGCTGGCCTCAATGGATAATGAACACCAGAGGCGGGACTAAAAGATGGACTTAGCTTCCATCTTCCTCTATATCAAGGATTTATATGGAGAGCAATCTCGTATCGAAAAATACGAGACCTCGAAGAAATTATTTCAGGCGAGGTTGGCTATCGGGTCATCTGTAAAGGACCACGTCCTTAAGATGATCAGCTATATTGAAGAGCTTGTGGACATTGGGACCACGTTGGAGAATGAGTTATATAGAGACGTGATTCTACTGTCCCTCCTCTCTACCTATGCCCAATTTATATTGAATTTCAATATTCAAGAGAAGAAAGTTACACTTCCAGAACTCCTCAACATATTAAGGAGTGCAGAGGACACCCTAAAGAAAACCAGGGAGACACCCGCTCTGCTTATTGGGGAATCTTCCTCCTCTAGATCCAAGGCAAAAGCCAAGGGAAAGAAGAAGAAGGCCCCCACCAAACCGAAAGGCAGTGTCAATAAGGTACAGGGAAAGGGCAAGGTAAAAGTTGGAGAGCCAACAGTATGGAAAAATGAATGCTTCTATTGTCACAAGAAAGGTCATTGGAAGAAGAACTGCAGGGCTTGGAAAACCAAGAATCAGGATTCGAAGCAAGTTGTGGCTTCGGTTTCTGGTGTGTTTATGATTGAAAATTGTCTGTCAATCAACTCTACTTCCTGGGTATTGGATACCGATTCAGGATGTTATATCTGTAATTCATTGCAGGCACTAAGAAGCCGTAGAGTTTTGAAGGTAGAAGATATGACCCTCAGTGTTTCTAACGGAGCAAGCGTGGATGTTGTTTCCGTAGGGGAATATCATCTAGGATTGACAAGTGGACACATTTTGCTTTTGCGTAACTGTTTTTGTGTACTTAGTTTGACATTTAATATCATCTCTGTATCTTTACTATCTAAAGAAGGTTATTATTTTACATTTATAAGCAATGCTGTAAACATTCACCTTAATAATGGTTTGATTGGATCAGATACACTAGACAACGGTATATACGTATTAAATCAACACCGGTTTTCAATGTCCAAAACACAGCTAAAAGAAAGTCTCCAGAATTAAATCAAGCTTTCTTATAGTATTGTAGACTAGGTCACATCAATGAAACACGGTTGACGAAATTATATAAAGAGAGATATTTAGATCCGTTTGAATATCTGTCTTATGCAACTTGTCAATTATGTCTCAAAGGAATGATGACAAAGACCCCGTTCACTAGACACGGAGTAAGAGCCACCGAACCCTTGGGACTCATACACAGCGACGTGTGTGGTCCAATATCTACACATGCAAGAAGTGGTTATTCCCACTTCATTATTTTTATGAATGATTTCTCAAGGTATGGATATATATTCTTGATAAAACATAAATCTGAAACCTTTGAGAAATTCCAAGAATAAAATAATGAAGTGGAAAAAAACAGGCAAAAGTATCAAGACACTTCGATCTGATCGAGGTGGTGAATACTTAAGTGCCGAGTTCCTGGATTATTTAAAAGAGAATGGAATTCTCTCTCAGCTTACTCCTCCATACACACTTCAACACAACGGTGTATCGGATAGACGAAACTGCACCTTATTAGATATGGTACATTCTATGATGAGTAACGCTGAGTTACCGCGATCCTTCTGGGGTTATGCACAGAATCTTGTCACGACCCAAAATATTAGCTTATGACCGGCACTTAAATTACGCAACGTCTACAGGCGTAACGTAACCTAAGTAAGCCGCAACCCAGAAATCTAAACCTTACAACAGAAGTAAGTGAAGAAAACATTGATACAACATTGAGAAACTTAAGTAAAAATCCTTAAACTTATCTTAACTCTTTTCCTTGGTTTTCATAAAAATTTAGGCATCACCTCCTTTGTAAAAACAAGCCCCGAAAATGGGTACAACAAGGAATAGAAAGAAAGCATCCTAAACGGGAGCAAAACACGCCCAACGGCGGAAACAACACCACAAGTATAAATAACAAGTATACGACGCCCAACGGCGGAAACAACACCACAAGTATAAATAACAAGTATACGACACCCAACGGCGAAGATCCACATAAGGAAATAAAGTAAAGCAAGATATCAACCCAAAAGCGAAAATAAAAACCCATCGCTCAAGTCTCGCAACTACAAGTCTTCTAAGTCTGCAACATATATAATTAATGGTTTCTGATTTGATGGAGTGACTAGATACAATATGAATATCAAATACAAGAGGGGCACGATCCAATATGTACCGCCTACCAAAGCATAACACCCGAAAGCAAGCTATGTGCCAGCAATGCCGCTACTGATCCAAGCGGACAACCAGCAAGAACTGTGGCACACGGGGGTGGGTTGCCAACTCGTGAGTAAAAAACATCAACAGGTAGAAATCGAAATAAACAACGATTCCCAGGTCAACTATATCATAAAGGTAATATTATGATATCTAGGGTGACCGTATCTGCATATGTGCCAACATATAATAAATGCCTACCGGCAAGTGGATAACATCCAACAATATAATCAATGCATGTATGAGGGTGGATCTCGTCCAATAATAAAATCAATGCATGTATGCAGTGGATCTCGTCCACGTGTCAACCACTGACACAAAAACTCCTGCATGTAAATATCATACAAGCATATGCAGGTAAATATGAGGATATAAATCAATGTGTATCCCTCGCGATACAACAAAATCATGGAAACCTGAGTGTATAACACCGACACTCAAAACATCATGAAACCTGTGTCTAACATCGACAAGTAAATCATCATATCTTAGGCGCCGTCCCCATGACTGGTCCTGATGACATGTCGTACATCACTCCGGTCGATATCCCCACGATAACCGCCGAGTCCAAATACTATCACCGGTAGGTACTTGCCCGCCTTCGAGGCTCATCGCCTATCATCTGCGATCAGCTTGCCGAGGGGAACCGTACCGGGCTCCACCATGTACCCGCACACGGCCCATTACACTCCTCGTATCGGGTATATATCACAAATCTCAGAACCGAGAAATCTCATGGTGGACGCATCAAAATATCATATTAAGAGAAACTGGGTTTTCAAACAATACATAGTTTCTTGAAAATACTCCCACGGTTCTCAAATCCATAAATCACATGAAATCCATATCTCAATGCGTAAAATCCATATAAAACTGATATATGCAACATAAAATATCAATATGTGCATATAAAGGGAAAACCGCTCTTTTAAATGAATCCAGCTTTAAAAATATATCTTGCGGTTCCCAAATCCTCCGAAAACAAGTGCAGCATCATATGAAGTATACATGTAACTGTAGCAAGGTATAAGTATCTACATGAAATCAAGTATGTATGATGCATTTCATAAGTGCAATGGAGCAATAGTCAACGTCTCAATATCACATGTCAATGCAATACCATCTAGGGGTATATGCAACTGTAGGGAGATATGTGGGTGTACATGTCAGTATGTATGGATGATGTACAAATAGATGTAATAAGGTATGTGGGTGTACATGGCAGTATATCATGCAACCTAGCATAGTGATATAAATATGGCAGTATATCATAGCATGATATAGCAATTCTACTGTGTAAGTGACATAGCAATTATCGATGAAGAAGTATATGTGCCGGCAATCTGTAACATACGCATCATCGATAATGGTGTAGTGTACTAGCACAGGTATAAGAAATTCAATGAAGATATCATGAATGCAGCATAATGCATATAGTGAATCAAATGCTATAAGGTATACATATCAACAAGACCGAGTCGGTGAATCTATCAATTGACAACCAGCCTCACAACATCACGTACGGTACAGTCCATCGTACGGCATCCTCTAATCAGGGGTATGGATAAATCAACAAGTAAAACTCATCGGGTAATCTAACATACGGTGGCATTAACCAAAATAGGGATTCTATCATCCTATACAACATCTAGGGTACGGATCTAAGTCTCATACGACATATCACTTATTATGCAATCATTATCCATATAAATATATATACCTATCTCTCAGGTCACATCCATGTCAAACTCGTATCAGGGGACCTACAAAGGTATCAACAATCTCATATCGACTCGAATCCATAAAATGACATATCACACTAATTCATCATATCACATTGTATACTCGTTCATCAAATTAAATAAACGTCACACTTCTTCTCTTTAAAATCATACTTATCATGATTCACTTAACATTTTTTTTTGCTCCTAAGTCAATTGTTCATTAGCATCAACTTCACACACATTATCGTTTGCAAATCCTACAATCATGTCCGTCGCATATCATTATCAAGATATAATAATCAAACGATAATCCATATCAATGGTTGCGGGGGTGCTATACTGTACGGTTACTAGGCACTGTAATAAGGTTCTACAAGCCATCAACCAAGCCCGATTAAAATTTTAGCCGCGTCAAATAACTCTAAACAAGATCTTTGCTAGATAATTAGGGTAAGACATGCAAGTTAAACTCTTTAACACTAAGTGAATACAAAATACAACCTTTGTAGATCGGTCCTTCACTTCTAAAGCTCCTTGTAGTAGTCCCTTCGCTGCGATCATCGAACACCCGGACTCTCGGACTACTCCATGAAAAGAGGCAGCGGTATTGCTTGAAGTCTTCGAAACCGAAGATGATCTACGTCGAGAAAATACGAACTCAAGCTTCTGCTTCACTAACTAAAGAATTAGTGAAGCAAACACCCTAAACTAAAGTGCTAGTCTAGTAGAGCATGGTGAAATAGGAAATGGGTACACTTTAGAATTTCTTTTCTCACATTGTTTCTCTCTCTTTTTGAAACGCTAGAAAGAAAATCAAGGAGGAAGAAGATGAGCTCAAAACGAATATGAAAACTAATCAAGAGAGTGAGAGAGCTAACCATGGTGAGTGAGTATCATATACTAACTCATGTAGAGACATTACCATGGCTAATTATAGTGGTTAGGTTAACTAATATCTTAAGTAAAACAAAACTAGTGGACTAAGTCAATGCAACCATAAGCTTCATGAAACTTCATGCATATGAGCTCATTATCCATTTGTTTTAGAATTACTTTAGATATTAAAACCCTACCAATATAATTAGTATGGTGTATGTCTCATACACCCATGATAGTTGTATCAACAACCATGATACAATATGAACACAAATAAATATATATCACATATATATTAAGTTGTGCACAAGTGAGAAAAACAAATGCTTAAGTGAACCAATGTTAGTTATGTTAATTAGTATATCTACATATACAATTATACACTAAATTATTAAATCAACACTTGACTTAATAATCCGGCTATATCACATATAACCGACTAACACAAAATGTACCAACTTATCGAATCAACACTTGATTCGATAACCCGGCTATATCTCATATAACCGGTCGATACAAACATCGCGAGAATAGAATACGGTATCGCATGCTCGCATTATTCTCGGTCCCGCACATATCACATATGCGCTCCTATTTCGTTTTGCCTGAGCCAGTATAACCTCTATGTAGGACTCTAAAGACTCGTCAATACGCCGGCAATAGGTGATGATCATATCAAGCACCCACAAGCCGTCAGCGGTACTAGCAGGACGTAACGGCTGCCCGAGTATTGAGCGATCAGAAGATTGGCAAGCAAGCCGCTCCAACTCCTGCGAAAAGCCTGACAGTGACACTACCGTACAGTTCGGTCTCCTCGTCTGATATGTCGCATATCAAGTCTAGGGGTGGTAAAATGTCAGACTCCAATAACCGATAAGTCATGCTGATCTGAGGCTCATAACGGGTCGAGAAACTACTGGTAACACTTACCAGTAAATCTCTAAACCAGCCCTGGCCAGGGACTTCCCTGTTACGGCCAATCGAGCATAGTTGCAACATCAACCCCCAATACCGGGAGAGACGAAACCCCTCCTATCGCTCATTGCCTCCATGTGACTCGGGACTGTACCCAAAAACCACCGTTTTGCACGCCCTCTTGGACATGGTAAGGTGGAAATCAAAGCACAGTGGAATCACACAAGACTCTATGACGATCTCGGGTCTACAGACTAACCTGTACCAGTGTCACCAGAGAACTGCCATCTGACGTAAGATATAATACTATCTGGAGTTCTCGGTGAGTCCGTCCAGTGTACCCAGTCTCCACTGAGCACCCGTATATCATCTCTATTGTCAAACACCAATGGATATGGGATCATCCATCGCCCATCTATATGGGTCGAGAAGGTATACGCTAATCTACTCTGGTATATCGATGCCCCGTCTCGATACATCCACGACTAGGGACCTTGAAGGATGTACTTATGGACTACCATGTCCCCACTAGTATGATCCGCATCATAGTCCAGGTAGTCAAGTACACATCCTAAAGGCTTTACCAACATGTAACAGAGAGACAATCAGTGTACACGTTAAGGTAAAGAGTAAACAGATAGCATATTATCATGTCGAGCAAGAAAGTCCTCCATATATATGTCCAAGCATCCACTGCAATATACATCTCATGTATAGTAATGGCCTCTAGGGCATACATATAACTAACAATCTCCCACTTGTACTAGGGCCATCTGATAATAGTGGTTGAAGTATCTCATACTCAACTATCCCATAATAGTCTCTCTCTGGGAAAAGGCCTTTGTGAGTGGATCCGCCGTGTTTTCCTCTGAGTCTACTCTCCTAACCTCGATCCCCTGAAGATCAACCATCTCCATGATCAGGTGACACTGCCTTAGAATATGTCTGGATCACTGATGGGATGGGCGTTCCTAGGCATAAGCCATAACTCTATTGTCTCACAATGGTAGGAACGAAGTTCATCTCATGAACTAATATACACCCAGACTGCCTCTTTGGTAGTATCTTTGGTTAGCGATGTGTCCAGCCTTTATCGTCTAGTATGCCACGGTATCTATCTTGGAACTCTTCCAACATACTGTCCCTTTACTGAGGGTAAAGACAATGCTGTGACTGGCATTCAGTCGTCCTTATCACTCTGGAACCTTTCCAGTGATTCTCCACAGGATCGATTGATACCATCTCACTACAACTAGTGAGTATCCTAACATCCAATTAGATCTATCTCATAGATCCAAAACCCAGGATTTAGTAAGTATCACTTTGATCCTATATGGAGAATCATTGTGATAAGCGGAGATTGATCGAGCGTAGCATAGGAAACTCCTTCCCTATCAAGAGTATGTCATCCACGTACTCTACGAGGATCACCACCATACTCTCTACTACCTTTTTGTATATACAAGGATCATCTACCATTTTGATGAAGCCAAACTCTTTGACTACCACATCAAAACAGACGTTCCAACTCCGCGATGCCTGCTTTATCCCATAAAGCAACTTGTACACGCTTCCGCTGCTCCCACTGTCTACGAAGCCCTCTGGCTGTGTACTTATAGACGCTCCCTTCCAAATCAACATTTAGAAAAGCAGTCATGACACCCAACCGCCAGATATCGTAGTCATGGTATGTAGCCGTGGCAAGTAGGATCTGGATGGACTTAAGCATAGGTACTTAGAAAAGGTTTCATCATAATCCATACCTGGTCAATGATGCAAACCTTTAACAAGTCTAGCTTTGAAAGTCTCAACTTTTCCATGTACACCAAGTAATCTTCTCAAGATACACTTGCTCCTGATGGGGATTTAACCCTTCAGATAAGGCAACCAAAGTCCATACTTTGTTGGTGTATAAGGATCCATCTCAGATCGCTAAGCATCCAGCCATTCTTATAGAGTCCCACTCCTGATGGCCAGCTCGAAACTAGTTGGGTCATCATCTCATGATGCTATCCTCACTCCCACTGTCATAGAGAAACAGAAGTATCTCTCAGGTGGGTGAGGAACCTTACTAGATCGGCGGAGAGGCTGAGGTTCATTGGAAACTATTGAATCCTTTGGTTCTACTAAATCATCAGCTGAAGTTTGTATAGCTGGAACTCTTTCAGTTCTACCTCATGACCACTAATTTCTTCACAAGAAATACCCTTTCACAAAGGTGGCATGCTGAGAAACAAAACATCTTTTGTTCCTCGGTTTGGTAGAAGATATTCCCTTGCGAATGCTTGGGATATCCAACAAACTTCTACAGAACTGACTTCGCCTCGAGCTTATCCGGATTATGCTTTTAGACATAGGCTGGACAACCCCAAATCTTAACAAACTTAAGATATGGGCTCTTCCCTTTCTATATCTCATATGAAGTAGTAGGCAACTTATTTGATCGGAACCCTATTCAATAGGTATGCAACTTCACAGGTGCATAACTTCCTAAAAGGAAATAGGCAACTCAGTAATACTCATCATAGAGCACACCTTACCACATAGGGTGTGATTGCTCCGCCCCGATACACCGACGTTCTGTGGTGTAAGCGGAGGAGTAATGCTGAGAGAGAATCTCATTCTCCTTTAGAATAATCCAGAATTCCGTGCTCAAGTAATTCTCCTCCTTGATCACATCAAAGGACATAATACTTATACCTGTTTTGGTTCTCTACTTCTAACTTATATTTTGTGAATATCTCAAAAGGTTCGGACTTATGTTTCAACAGGAACGTATGTCTGAATCTTGAGAGATCATTAGAGAATGTAATGAAGTACAAAGAACCGGTCTTGGCATGTGTAGACAGGGGACCTTCATACATCAATATGTATCATCCCAAAAGTTCACTAACTCTTTCTCTGTTTCCTATAAACAGAGCTATGGTCATCTTATCTCTGTGACATGACCGGCAAGTTTCACAAGATGTAAATTCAAACTAATTTAAATATGCATCTATATGTAACTTCAGCTAGTCGGGTCGCATTGATATGACCTAGTCTACAATACATCAAGAAGGATTCGTTCATTTCTGAACTCTTCCTCTTGTGTGTGTTCTGTATACTAAGAACTGTAGTTTGATTTAGAACGTCAATGCTTTTAGATAACGTGCCTGAACCGATCAACTCTTGATATAGGAAATGTTCAAAACATTATCCAACAATACAAAATTATATCCTTTCTTTACTAATAAAGAGACTGATATGATGTTGTATATCAGGTTCGGTATCTAATAACATTCGTTCAGAATCAATGTATTCTGGTAATACAGGGTGATAGTGACCAACAGACTTGGCTGCAACACTTGCACCATTTTCTATCTCATGAAACTTATCACCCGTTCTCAGTTTTCTACCTATCTGTAGCCCGTGTAACAGATTACATATGTGGGATCCTGATCGGTATCTCATACCCAGGACGTAAAGGATACTGAGAAACAGTTCTTTGTAATTAACATACCCGAAGAAGATGCATCAGCATGCACTTTCTTCGTTTGGGCGGCAAGGGAATTCTGGTAATCCTCTATTTCCTGCTCTGTCTTATAACATTTATAAGTTGGAGCGGACCAACGTTCCCCAGCTCAGTATAACAAGCGGGTTCGGTCAATACATCCGTATTATTATCTTGATTAAGGCATGGCATGGTCGCTACCTGGAGAGAGAGAGAAGAAAACACTCTGCATGCGCTCTTGCAAGATCAGATTGGTTATTATTTTATCTAATCAGGATGGCTCCCACTGTTTTTATCAAATCTTCCATCAAACCCTAAAAGGAAAGACTAGCCGGGATTAATTACACCCTACAACTTCGCCAATCTTTCAGCCAGGCCAGTGTCGGTACTTTGAGGGAGGTTCCCCGTGCTTTCGCACGGACCTAATTAAAGTAAACCTCGTTTTCCCAGAGGCGTAACCCCGTTGACACGTTTCTAGACACCTACTTGATCGGCTAATTGTAATGTGTAAAACTCTCCCAGGAGTAACTCTTACTCGCAGTGGGTATCGGGATCCAACTATCTCATAGAAGGTATGCAATCTCATTGCAAATTTCAACACTTGAAATTCCCGATAATTTTGCCCCTAACGTGCTATGACCTTGACGAAAGCCAACAAACCATAGCCCGCTAGTCAGTTCAACCCATACATTTCTTGACTGAATTAAACCCATCCGCACGACCCTTGACGAAAGCCAACAAAACCATACGACTACCCTAATCCAATCGCATCGTATGCAACAGATAAGCAGCATATAGCTACCGCACACTACACCTTGACGAAAGCCAACAAATGTAGCACGAATACTATATACAACTTATCTGAAATGACGGAGGGCTACGACAGGTTTTTCTGAAAACCTATTGCGTAATGAACTTGATATCGTTGTAGAATCAAATGATTTTAAAATGGAATGTTTTTTAGGCTTTTGCTAGTTTTGCTAAAGAGGTCACTCCCGGTGAAGGGATCTCGGCTCTTTCCTCGTAGAATGAGGTGCAGGACATATCACATATATCACTATGCAAAGCAAAAACTAGAAAAGCAATCAAAAGACAAAACCGATGGGTGTAGCATCTGCCAGTCATTGCTAAAGGGGTCACTCCCGGTGAAGGGATCTCGGCCATTTCCTTATCGAATAAGGTTGCAGGATGTTCTACAAGGAACACCGCGATGCAAAGCAAGAACTGTAGCTACCTGTTTTTGAAAATTCGATTCCACAATATCTTTTAGGTTTCTTTTCTTTCATTAATCATATTAATGAAGTCCCATCATTTAAACACCTAAACATCACAGATAAATACGACGTACACTTATGCCATCCGCATTCGCCTCGATGTCCCCTCGTGCACCGTTAGGTTAGGTGACTAACGGCAGAGCGGGGCAGGGCTAGCACGGGTGTAAAACATAAGTAACGTCTATATAATATATCATATATACTATATACAGTATCTATCACAACATATCAAATGATCACATCACAGATAACGCAGCAGAAGAAATATATGAAACATTGGATATACTAGGACGTCCGTGTTTTATTTTGAGCCTCTATAAAACACGGATTCCACGGCCGTGATGAATAGCCAAACCCATACCCCTAGACCCCTACGAGAGCGGCAAGCAACCCTACCAATTCTAGAGTTAGGAGACCCGGGACTCGACTCCTCGAGTTGGTCTCCTACTGGACCTTAGAACCCGGTTACTTGTGCTCTCCTCCTTGGGTCTATCCTAGTGTGAAAAGTAAATAATATACAAATGGTGACATCAACCTCATACCGGAAGTGCCCCAATAAAAGAATATTGCATACAATTAATTTTACATGAATGAAAATAAAAACCCTCATCTCATATAAAACCCCCGGCTATTCAAAACGCGACGATCCAATATAACATATCCAGCAACACATAACATCACATGTCATCAACGTAAGTAAATATGCCCATCCCAATTGTCGTTGACTTATAGCAACGAAACCGGCGATATCACATATTACACTTACGGTCGCAAAAAAGAAAGTGTAAAAACTACAACAGTTGGAATCCGCAACCTCCTTAGACATCGCATATCTAACAATTATAAACCCCGCATTTTATTCTCTATATCGAAAACAATTTTCAATATCTAGTCGGGCAATTCAACAAGATTCCCGATATGTGATCGAATGCTCGTCGCAAACTTTAGTAGACGGCCGCACCCCCGGATGTCGTCGACGAAGTGCACTAAGGCGGAACACCGCTGCCGCGAGCACTCGAACAGATGCTTTTGGCGACGGGGTTCTCCTACGGTCACTTGGTCGGGGCTATGGGGCATGGCTGTCTATTAAGTTTACCCAGCGAGTATCCGCGTACGCTACATGATTGCGACGGACTTTTGATCCCATCAAAATTCCGTGGCAACCAATCATTTGAGACTAAACTGCTATGTTTATAACATCCAAATTAGTTATCTCATAACTACTTGTGGATTCCAAATATTGTATCACATTCCAGATAAATAGACAATGTTAAACTTTCCGATCGAATAATCAAACACCCAAGATTTCCCAAACAGTTCTCAACACTTGAGGGGAGTTTAAAAACATCCATCACATGCCACAGTACCAATGGTCCAGCCGTAGAAGGGTCAAGCCAACGCCTCACATGTGGCAACGCCGTACTGCCCCAAACCCTAAGGTTCAAAAGGCAGTTTAAGACGGTCACATAATCGAGTTAAGGTTTGTTGTCTTCTAGAGGGTCCATCGCGTAACTTGCACGATTTAGACGTTCTTAAACAACGGAAAAATCCAACACTTGGAAATTTTCCGGGTCGGGAAAAAATGAGTTATTGATATCCGTTTGAACTTTTTAACACGTTCTAAATATCCGGAAAACAAAATTAAATTAAATATTCCGATCGAATTAACGATTACAAATAAACCCCAGAATACTCAACACCTGAGTCAGAATAAAAACTACCCAGAAAGATGCAGGAATAGTAACGGATATTACGGCATAAAGAACCGTCCCCAATACACTTTTCTTGCCGCGGAACCGCCGCGACAAGTGGCTTATTGCCGCGGTTCCGCGGCCACGTGGAGGATTTGGGGGCTCGTTTTTCATGGTAATTCTTATAATTGCCTGCTGATTTTTTTAGGTATTTTTAATTCAGAAAAATTACATTTTTAAAAAAATTTCCAGAAAGGGGTATAATTTGACGTATCGGGGTTCGTTCGGAGTTTTAACTTCGTAAACACATCGCCTAATGCTCTAGCTAGGCTCTGATACCACTGTAGGGTTACTAGGCACTCTAATAAGGTTCTACAAGCCATCAACCATACCCGATTAAAATTTTAGCCGTGCCGAATAACTCTAAACAAGATCTTTGCTAGATAATTAGGGTAAGACATGCAAGTTAAACTCTTTAACACTAAGTGAATACAAAATACAACCTTCGTAGATCGGTCCTTCACTTCTAAAGCTCCTTGTAGTAGTCCTTTCGCTGCGATCATCAAACACCCGGACTCTCGGATGGCTCTATGAGAAGAGGCAACGGTATTGCTTGAAGTCTTCGAGGCCGAAGATGATCTACGTCGAGGGAATACGAACTCAAACTTCTGCTTCACTAACTAAAGAATTAGTGAAGCAAACACCCTAAACTAAAGTGCTAGTCTAGTAGAGGATGGTGAAATAGGAAATGGGTACACTTTAGAATTTCTTTTCTCACATTGTTTCTCTCTCTTTTTGAAACGCTAGAAAGAAAATCAAGGAGGAAGAAGATGAGCTCAAAATGAATATGAAAACTAATCAAGAGAGTGAGAGAGCTAACCATGGTGAGTGAGTATCATATACAAACTCATGTAGAGACATTACCATGGCTAATTATAGTGGTTAGGTTAACTAATATCTTAATTAAAACAAAACTAGTGGACTAAGTCAATGCAACCATAAGCTTCATGAAGCTTCATGCATATGAGCTCATTATCCATTTGTTTTAGAATTACTTTAGATATTAAAACCCTACCAATATAATTAGTATGGTGTATGTCTCATACACCCATGATAGTTATATCAACAACCATGATACAATATGAACACAAATAAATATATATCACATATATATTAAGTTGTGCACAAGTGAGAAAAACAAATGCTTAAATGAACCAATGTTAGTTAATGTAAATTAGTATATCTACATATACAATTATACACTAAATTATTAAATCAACACTTGATTAATAATCCGGTTATATCACATATAACCGACTAAAACAAAATGTACCAACTTATCGAATCAACACTTGATTCGATAACCCGGCTATATCTCATATAACCGGTCGATACAAACATCGCGAGAATAGAATACGGTATCACATACTCGCATTATTCTCGGTCCCGCACATATCACATTTGCGCTCCTATTTCGTTTTGCCTGAGCCAGTATAACCTCTATGTAGGACTCTAAAGACTCGTCAATACGCCGGCAGTAGGTGATGATCATATCAAGCACCCACAAGCCGTCAGCGGTACTAGCTGGACGTAACGGCTACCCAGGTATTGAGCGATCAGATGATCGGCAAGCAAGCCCGCTCCAACTCCGGCAAAAAGCCTGACAGTGACACTACCGTACAGTCCGGTCTCCTCGTCTGATATGTCGCATATCAAGTCTAGGGGTGGTAAAACGTAAGACCCCAATAACCGATAAGTCATGCTGATATGAGGCTCATAACGGGTCGAGAAACTACTGGTAACACTTACCAGTAAATCTCTAAACCAGCCCTGGCCAGGGACTTCCCTGTTACGGCCAATCGAGCATAGTGCAACATCAACCCCCAATACCGGGAGAGACGAAACCCCTCCTATCGCTCATTGCCTCCATGCGACTCGGGACTGTACCCAAAAACCACTGTTTTGCACGCCCTCTTGGACGTGGTAAGGTGGAAATCAAAGCACAGTGGGAATCACACAAGACTCTGTGACGATCTCGGGTCTACAGACTAACCTGTACCAATGTCACTAGAGAACTGCCATCTGACGTAAGGTATAATACCATCTGGCAGTTCTCGGCGAGTCCGTCCAGTGTACCCAGTCTTCACTGAGCACCCGTATATCATCTCTGATGTCAAACACTAATGGATATGGGATTATCCATCGCCCATCTATATGGGTCGAGAAGGTATACGCTAGTCTACTCTGGTATATCGATGCCCCGTCTCGATACACCCACGACTAGGGACCTTGAAGGATGTACTTATGGACTACCATGTCCCCACTAGTATGATCCGCATCATAGTCCAGGTAGTCAAGTACACATCCTAAGGGCTTTACCAACATGTAACATAGAGACAATCAGTGTACACGTTAAGCTAAAGAGTAACCAGATAGCATATTATCATGTTGAGCAAGAAAGTCCTCCCTATATATGTCCAAGCATCCATTGCAATACACATCTCATGTATAGTAATGGCCTCTAGGGCATACATATAACTAACATATACGTCAGCCACCCGACTTCCCCCGTAGATATAAATCTACTCACCTGCTAAACTACCCGCTTAGCCGTAGTTGATGCACTTCGTCGTCTCGAAATCCACGTGAAGGTATCTACAATCAATATGAAATCGCAATGCTATTAACATTAAATTCCGAAATCCAAGAACGGCACGCGGTGCACTCGTAGGTTAGAACCTATAGCCTGCGCATGAAAAGCAACCAAACAACTGTCGTCGTTGACGTAAAAATGTCCAACGCCCAAATACAATATCCAGTCGCAAAACCAAGAAATCTAAATACCGGAAAAACATAGCCAAAACCCCCACTAGGGTCGCTAAATATAAAAACCACCCAGCCTAAAACTCACAATCGTACCAATAACCCTATACTAGTAAACTGTAAAGTGGTATAAGAAATTATACCAATCAATCCGTGTCCTTCGGTCTTTAGCTATCATTCCACGCTCCTCGCGGCATCTCCGATCTTCGGTCTCCTCGTCGAAGTGGCACCATGTCAACGAATCTTATACGGGCTCCCGCTTCAAACTGAAGCAACTCGGACATGAAGTTTGCTAACCGACATGTCCAAGCTTGATGTAGAGAGTGTGTAGAATAGTTTGTCTCAAGGAACCCAACGAATCAGGTGAAGGTAAATGAAGTTGCCTTTGGAGTGATGAGATCAAGTGAGCAATGGAATGAGCTTTGGAATTTTTGCTAAGGAAAAATTGCATGCACCCCAAAAGGGGGGGTCGGCCAAAATATCAAGCACACAAAAGTGCTCTCTGTGGAAAAATGGAGTTGTTTGTTGTGGTGGGATTAATTAATCCAAGTATCAAAAAGGATAGAAGTGGATGGGCTAAGCACATAAATTAAAAAACCTTCTTCCAAAAATTTGCCAGCACACTCACTTGCCAAAAAAACATCCTCCAATTAATCCCCCCCCCCCCGCCAACCAACAGTGCTCGGCTACATGCTGAAGGGAACGCATCACAAGAAAAAGGAAAATGGGGGGTGAGCACAAGCAGAGTAAGAGGTAACCATAAAGAAAATATCACACAAAATATCTACATGAAATATCACTAAGTGGAAAAACAAATTAATGCATGAAAAATATCTTGCCTGCCCCATTCCAATCCAAACATGCACACAGCCAATGATAATTTCAGCCATGAACATAATGAAGGAAAAGATAATTAGGCTAAAAAGAAAACAAACACATCAACCATTAATTAAGTGCATACACATTAAAATAATATGTTAATTAGGGAAAAATTCTATGTGAACCAAAACTTTCCATTGACCCCCAAAACCCGCGCACTAGCTTTATTCTAGCTAAACTAGTTGCCGGCAAGTTTATACGGAATTTTGATCACAATCGGGTTTAAACTGAAAATACCGACTATTTTACCCTAAAACGGAAAAATTCATATAAAGATTTCAGAAACGTTACAATCTTCCCCCTTAAAGAAATTCGATCCCCGAATTTAAATTCAAACCCCCAATACTAAAACATTTTAAAAAATCCAACTCAATCAACAGGGATCCGAAATCACGGAAGATACAGAAATACCACAGAGCATCTTGTGCGCCGGGAAAATGAGTACGAAACTCAAAACCGATCTACGTCAAGCGTCTTGCAAATCATCAGACTTGCACGCATATCATCGAAGTCACAATGGAGATACAGATCTTGAAATCCGCTACTGAAATTCAATATACACTAAGCAAATTCTATAAAATGTATATAGTACACATCCTTTAAAAAAATCTCCAAAACTAAAATAACATATGCAGAATATTTTTCTGAATCGCCGTGTGATGTGTAACTCACGGCGCAAATGACGGACACTCAGTTGTAAAGTAATAATATACTTTCATATAAGTTTTGCTCAAAATATACATTCCGCCCTTTTTAAAATATCCCAAAAGGTTTTCTTTTGTAAACGCTCATGTCACTCGCAGACACGTAAGAAATAGCGAGACTATAGCTCCTTTTTGAAAACCTCTTGGTAAACTTTTTATGCATGCAAAGTACTCAGGTAGTGTCCTCAGATCAGTTGTGCTAGGGTATTACAAAGTATAGGGCCTCATCATGAAAACAAAGTGCTCATAAGCAATATCAGCCTCAAAAGGCGTGTCAAACCATCACGTGCGTCTGGTGCGCACGGAAATCAAATCCCAGTATAGGTGCCACAATATGCACAAAAGTAAGTCTAAATGCAACGGGTGTGCACGAAAACATCTGTCCAATGCAACTGGCGTGCATGACAACAACAACTAATGCATCCATAGTGCACTAAAATCTCAATCTAGTGCAACTAACATGCATGAACAAAAACCCCAAATCGGGTGCATCAGGTATGCACAAAAATCATATCACGCGCCTAACGTACGCGAAAGTCCAAATCAAGTGCATCCGTCATGCACGAACAAAACCGAAATCAAGTGCATCCCACATGCACGAAAAAGAACATCAAGTACACATGCATATGAAAACACAAATCTGGTAAACGAATGCTCAAAAACGTAAATCGGGTGCAACTAATGCACGGAGTATAAACTTAGTGCAACCAATGCACGAAATACGAATCCGGTGCATCCAGTCCATGAAATATCAAATCCTGTGCATCCACTGTACGAAATATCAAATCCTGTGCATATAGTGCATGAAATATCAAACCCTGTGCATCCACTGCACGAAATATCAATATGTGCATCCACTGCACAAAATATCAATCCTGTGCATCCACTGCACGAAATATCAAATCCTGTGCATATAGTGCACGAAATATCAAACCCTATGCATCCACTGCACGAAATATCAAATTCTGTGCATCCACTGCACGAAATATCAAATCCAGTGTATCTAGTGAAAGAAATATCGAATCTGGTGCATCTAGTGCACGAAATATCAAATCCGCTCTAGGAAATCCATAAAATCAAAAACATGTGCAGCTAAGGCACAAAATCGACATTAACACCACGGTGTATAGAATATATCAAGTGCAATAACTATGTACAAAAATGCAAATATCCAGTAGGTGCAGCCATGGTGCATAAAACCATATCTGAAACTCAATCATCAAAACTCAAATCCAAGCGATATAAGCGTGATACTCGGATCACAAACGCAAATCGCAAAAAATGTCATTGAGGTACACCTCCTACAATGTCGAAAAAGTTGATGCGCCCAAACTGGCAGAGCAAGAACATCTGCTTGCCTTCTGCTCACGGTCTGGCGTCTTTAGTCTCTGGATCCTCATTTCTCTGTGGATTTCCAATCTCGCACTCTATCGGCTCATCTGCCCAGTCAGGTGTGCTAACGGAAACGATTCCGCTCTGGCACTCCTCAGGTCATCTCTCGGCCAGATAGTATGATCACTCATAAAGCAGCAATGTCCTGGAAGGAACCGGCTCAAGGTCTCTCCTGATCTCGCCTATACCGAACTATACGGAGGTTGGTACACTCACATAAACCTTTCTCACATCTGGACATCTGCGTTCTCGGCACGGCATTTCCTCGGGAACAGTTGTATTCCAACGCTTCTGTATACACATCCATCTCTAATCTTGATGGGGAGTAACAACAACTCGTCAGCATCACGCACGAGCCTCTTGTTCCACTCGTCCTTATTATCGTCCATTTCGACATCATGTCATGCTATCTACGTCTTGGAATAGTTCTCGGCGACAATCAATCCGGAATCTTTCACACGGACTCGAAATCTCGAACTCGGTATCTTCATCACTCTGTAGAAGATATCTAGCCGAACGCGTCCTCAGGAACTCTTCCCAGCCATCGGAGGAATACTCAAAACTCATCCGTTCTCGATCCACTCACAACGTATCTGGGTGAGGTCCTCTATCCAAAACTGGTCTTGTTGTTGATCTCCTATCACAGGATATCCGGACGGCGTTAAACTTTTCGATCGAGTCATCAAAAGTCCCAAATTTTCCGAGAGCTCAACACCTGAGCACAGTTTAATAATATTCGGTATATGCCACAGTACCAATGGACCGGCCGTAGAAGGGCAAACCCAAGCCTCACTGATGGCACCACTAAACTGCCGCAAACCCTAAGGTTCAAAAGGGGTTCCATGGTCATCACGTCGAGTTAGGGTTTCATTCTTCTAGAGGGTCCACAGAATCACTTGCATGTCCTTCCGAATACTTTAAACTTGGAAAAAAAAATGGTTTCCTGACATTCGTTCGAACCTTTCAACTCCGCCTAGACGACATGTGAACACCTTTCGTCCGCATGCTAAACAATTGCCTCAATCCTCAAGAATAGACGATACATCAACTGTCATCTCTGGACCGGTCTACTCTAGAC